>CM060401.1:121512574-122885388 GCA_030545235.1 Helianthus tuberosus
TTCAACACTTGTAGTAGCTGCTTCACTTGAACTACTGACAGGAAGTACTTGTACATCCTGCAGTGTAACCTCCTCAGGTGTTGTTGGTGGGTTAGCAATGATAGGGAGCTCAGACACAGTCACTTTCTGTGGCATGCTCTCAGTGATAGGGGGTTGAGAGGAACTGATTGCTATCTGATTTATATCAACTGCATCCAACAAAAGTTTTGTTTGTGGTGGAATTGTAACAGTGAGTACGGGAGTGGAAAGAGGATTTGCCCCGGGCAGTGGGCTGGGGATGATGGATTCAAGTGAGTCCAAAGCAACATAATTTGATGTCCCTATTCTTACAACCTGTCCTTTTTGAAAAGAAACAGGAGGAGTTTGAGGCTCAGGTTGAGATATTTCTACCATCTGCTGTGAGGAAGTAGCAGCAGTGGTTTCTGGTGACTTTTGTGTTTTCACCGGCAGTGGCTCTGGGATCTCATCTTCCAGAGTTGCCTTTGTTTTAGGTTTGAGGGGCTTTTGTGTTTTCTTTTGTCTTGGTCTTTTGGTGGATTTAGGTGTCGGTTTCACAGCAGGTGTTTTGCTGCTGTGATCACCTTGAGCAGTGGGCTCAGCAGCAGGTGCCTGAGGAGCAGTGGTAGCTGCTAAAGTCTGCTCAGGAGCCTGTGCTTGTGTTTTGGACACTTTTGATAGCCTTGTAAATGTTAACGGTGTAAGGCCATTTATTTGAAAAGGTTCACCCTGGATGAGTACATGAGCATCATCCTTTCCAAATTTCTTTTGAAAATAAAAGCTTAGGAACCTTGGAAATAGTAAAAATGATTTGCTATCAACATTTTTTACCAAGTCATTAAAGATCTCCTGTGAATAGTTAAAGTTTTCCCCATGCAAGATAGCATATGCCAGGTATTGGATCTTTAATGGAATTTCATTGAAAGCAATGGTCTTATTAGAAACACACATTAAGAGGGTATGAAACAAAAACCTTGGGGCAGGGGGAAAACTGCCTTTTTGCAAAGTGTTTTTTTTCATTTGCTTTGCATACCCTCTTTCTAAAAAATCTGTTTGATACTCTATTTTAGGGAAAAAAAGTCTTACCTTCAAGATCATTGAGTTCAAACACCTCAGAAATGGTTTGTGGTGTGATTTTAACATCAACACCCTTTATCGAGGAATTGATAGCTATGGGTGTTTTATCTTGATATTCAAGTTTTGCATTTTTCCAAAATTCCCTCTGGGTTGCCAAGTAAATCGGAGCATCAGAAGTCAACAAAGTTTTGTATTTTGAAGACGAAAGGGCATCTATGACGGAATTGAACGTTTCAGTGTTACTTGGTTTTGTCAAGAGACCCAAGTAGTTATGGGGAGCTTTGTATCGAATTTGTATGACCTTTTGACTGGATTTCCTTTTAACTGATGAAGACCGTGATTTTGCCATTTGAGGAAGAAGGACGATGAGGAATTTTGAGAGAAATGGAGGATAACTGCTTTGAAAAAGGAAAAATGAATTCGATTCGACAGTTAAAACCCTGATTGGGGGTTTTGATCAGGGTTTTATAGCAGGAAAAGTGAATGCTGACGTGGCAGCGGTTACAAAAGATCTGACGGCTATGAACTGTCCATGAGCCAACCCCTGATGAGTAATGGAACACAGTTGTTTTATGAAGACACTGATGGAATAATAACAGTGGTTGCAATGATTACACTGAAAAACAGTGGGAGACTTTAAGTTATCAGTGGATAGCCTTAAAACATTTTAATGCTTATAATTCATAAAAAAAATTCATTTTAACTATTTTTAAGATGAATTTTGAGATTTTTTAAATAAAGTAGTACATATAATCAGTTAGCATGCTGGGGTGATGTGATAAATACCGTTACATATAAACAACCCTATGATATGAAATTTAACAATCTAACAGAGTATAAAATACTGATGTTGAATCCACTATAGATGCTGAAGCACTGCTGCTACTGAGCAATGTTTTTCCTTTCGTTGATCAGGCTTTAGGAACATAAGTGCTTGTCTTTAACATGGCTTTGTCTTCAACAGTGGATAGGCCTCATCAATCTTTAAGAACATCAGTATTTATAAGGAGCAGTGGTTAATTATAACAGTCCTTAGCATGATCAGCTGTTATAACGACTCAAAAACCTCTTTGAGAGGAAGCATTGAAAGTATTAAACCTCTGTTGTCTTATCAAACAGATGTTCTGACACAATTCAACATCAACATAATTTAAATCGTACTCAAACACTAAATAATAAATAAAAATAGAATACAACATAGAAACACTGGTACATAAATACTAAAGTTGAATCCACTATAGATGCTGAAGCACTGCTGTTACTGAGCAGTGGTTTTCCTTTCGTTGATCAGGCTTTAGGTACATAAGTGCTTGTCTTTAACATGGCTTTGTCTTCAACAGTGGATAGGCCTCATCAACCTTTAAGAACATCAGTATTTATAAGGAGCAGTGGTTAATTATAACAGTCCTTAGCATGATCAGCTGTTATAACCACAACATAACCCTTTGAGAGGAAGCATTGAAACTATTAAATCTCTGTTGTCTTATGAAACAGATGTTCAGACACAATTCAACATCAACATAATTTAAATCGTACTCAAACACTAAATAATAAATAAAAATATAACACAACATAGAAACACTGGTACATCAATACTAAAGTTGAATCCACTATAGATGCTGAAGCACTGCTGCTACTGAGCAGTGGTTTTCCTTTGGTTGATCAGGCTTTAGCTACATAAGTGCTTGTCCTTAACATGGCTTTGTCTTCAACAGTGGATAGGCCTCATCAACCATTAAGAACATCAGTCTTTATAAAGAGCAGTTGTTAACTATAACAGTCCTTAGCATGATCAGCTGTTATAACCGCAACATAACCCTTTGAGAAGAAGCATTGACACTATTAAACCTCTGTTGTCTTACCAAACAGATGTTCAGACACAATTCAACATCAACATAATTTAAATCTTACTAAAACAGTAAATAATAAAAAAAAAAATACAACATAGATTCATAAAATAAAGCAATGGTAATTTATTCATGACCTTAAAACTAAAAGTCCAATAATTACATGACATACTAAACAGTATTAAAGTTCAAATCTAAGAATAACAGCAAGAATTAAGAAACTTTAGTTTCAACTCCATCCATTGCTAAACCTCTAGATGTATGTACTTCAGCATCGCCAAGAACTGCAAGTCTCTATCACCGCACTCTATATTACTGACAACACAAACAAGAAACAAACCTAAAATGCAAAGGTCTCTTCTGAACTGTTGTAGCACATCTAAGTTTTCAAGATATTGCAAGAATCTATCCATACTTTCTATAAAAGAAGAAATCCCAATGACAAACCTGACACAAGAAAACCTGACTTTCGATTTAACGAAAATCGAACAACGTAACTTTTCACGATGTTGCAACAATGATACTGCAACATCCATATTAAAAGGTTGACTTGTGATGGGAATCTTCATTGAAACGACGATGTTGGAACAATGATACTGGAACGATAACATGTTCAACAAACATTCAAACAAAGAAGTGTAATCCGAGATTAGCGCCTAAATCACGAGAAAGATGCATTTGAGAGAGAGATATACGCACACATATATGAGCGAGCGAGATTTGAATCTGATAGTAGATAATTATATCTTATTTATAGGATTAGAATATACGGTTTGAATTTTCAATTTTGAATGTGGGAACTGATAATTATTAAATTATCTTATTTATTGGGAACTGATATTTATTGGGAACTGATGTTTATACGTAATCCACAGTAGTATATGATGACTTTTCTGTAATTACTGATGATGATTTGAAAGCAACTGTCATTGTCATGATGACTTTTCTAATTTTTAAAAACATAATAACCGTGAGTTTGAAATTCAAATTTTGCATGTTTTAAATGTCCAAAGCTCAAGAAATTAACATTAATTACTGATTTGATTTGCAACAAATAGTTATAAAGAAATTTTTTTATTTTTTAATTTAATTTTAAATTTTATGATCAAAACAATGTTGTTTGAAATCTTACCTCATTGGTATGTAAAGATGAGGTAAAATGGTAATTTTATTGTAATTCTACTTTTTATTTGATAATTTCAATCTATCACTAAACTAAAACAATAAATAACAAAAAAGTGAGCAATGGCCGTTTTTTAGGAAAACCACTGATGGTCAATATCAATAGATCTCAACAATAAAAAAAGTGAGCAGTGGCTATTTTTCCTATCAGTGGATACCCCACAGTTTTTTAAACACTGATGTTTGGTCAGTCAATGGTCAACAGAAAGATGCATTCGAACAAAGAAGTGTAATCGGAGATTAGCGCCTATATCCTTATATACTCCTTTATTAAAATATTAAATATTAAATATTAAATATTTGAATTTGAATTGTTATACAAAGTAGGAAAAAAAGAGAGAGGACGTCAATTGTCATTATGACTTTTCTGTAATTACTGATATTATCAGTAATTACTGATGATGATTTGAAAGCAACTGTCATTGTCATGATGACTTTTCTAATTTTTAAACCGTGAGTTTGGAATTCACATTTTGCATGTTTTAAATGTACAAAGCTCAAGAAATTAGCATTAATTACTAATTTGATTTCCAACAAATAGTTATAAAGAATTTTTTAAATTGTATGATCAAAACAATGTTGGAGGAAATCTTACCTCATTGGTATGTAAAGACGAGTTAAATGGTAATTTCATTGTAATTCTAGTTTTTATTTGATAATTTCAATCTATCACTAATTAACACCATCAATAACAAAAAAGTGAGCAGTGGCTGTATTTTAGGAAAACAACTGATGGTCAATATCAATAGATGCCAACAATAAAAAAAGTGAGCAGTGGCTATTTTTCCTATCAGTGGATACCCATCAGTTTTTTAAACACTGATGTTTAGTCAGTCAATGGTCAACAGATTTTGAAGAAACATATGTTTCGCCTTAAACAGAAGTTTGCCCATAAACAGAAGTTTGACCATAAACAGGTATTTGCACATAAAGAGATGTTTATCTGGTGGTTTAAAACCACTGTTGGGTCAAACAAATTTCACAACAGGACAAATACTCAAATAGATGTTGACCTTAAACAGATGTTTGGTTTAGAGCCAAACATCTGTTAAACCCCAAACATCTGTTTAACCCTGAACAGATGTTTAAGTTAATAACATCTACTGTTCAACCTAACAGGGGTTTCTATTAACTATTGACCAAATTGCAAACAGATGTTAAAACCACTGTTTGTTATTGTACTTCTTTACAAAATTACATAGAATTCAAGAAAACGAAACAAACACTTAAAGAACTATAATTTAACACATAATCTAATCGGGCAAAGCAATCTATTATCTAAGAATTCACTGATTCTTACAACATGAAACAAACTCATAATGAAATACTAAAGTTACATAAGAACCACTGATAATTAAATACTAAATTTGAATCCGTTGTAGATGCTGAACCACTGCTGATACTAAACAGTCGTTTTCCTTTGATTAATCAAACTCTAGGTACATAAAGTGCAAACAGTCGTTTTCCTGAACAGATGTTTAAGTTAATAACATCTACTGTTCAACCTAACAGGGGTTTCCATTAACTATTGACCAAATTGCAAACAGATGTTAAAACCACTGTTTGTTATTGTACTTCTTTACAAAATTACATAGAATTCAAGAAAACGAAACAATCACTTAAAGAACTATAATTTAACACATAATCTAATCCGGCAAAGCAATCTATTATCTGAGAATTCACTGATTCTTACAACATGAAACAAACTCATAATGAAATACTAAAGTTACATAAGAACCACTGATAATTAAATACTAAATTTGAATCCGTTGTAGATGCTGAACCACTGCTGATACTAAACAGTCGTTTTCCTTTGATTAATCAAACTCTAGGTACATAAAGTGCTTGTCTTTAACAGGACCATGTCTTCAACAGTGGATAGGCCTCATCAGTCTTTGTTCATAAAGAGCTCCTTTAAAACAAACTTTATGCTTCTTTTAATACAAAAAAGGTGGGAAACACCATTACTCTAGACTCTCTAGTAACATAAAATCTTATCTTACAACAATAGCAGATCCTTTCTTGCGTTTAGTAGGAACTACTGTGGGTTCTACATCATCATCTTCTGCACAAGTCAATTATAATCATCATCATCATTTAGACATAAGCAAAAATTATTTTAACTATAAATTTAATAATCTTTCTTTGTGTTTAATTAAACTTTATGCTTCTTTGAATACAAACCTATAATAACCCGCAGCAGATTGTATGAATGTCAAACAACTGTGATTAGACTGAAATATAAACCGAGAATTAGAGTATATCACTTCAAAATAAAAAACTCAAAATTGAAAATCAGAGTAGCAAAAAACACATACTTTAAACGATGTTGGAACAATAATACTGGAAACAACCGTGGAACAATCATCATCATTATATGAAAATACCCTTAATTTATGGAACCTGTAGAATGAAATGCTCCACTGTTGGGTTATTAACTTTCAACCCCACTTTCCCTAAATTTATCAATTCTAATTTTCAACAGGATGTAATACAATTATTACCTTAATTAAGATATCTTCAACTGCAAACAACAATAGCAAACAACATCAAACAACAATAGCAAACAACATCAGACAATAATAGCAAACAACATCAAACAATAATAACAAACACCTGATGTTGAATCCACTGTAGATGCTGAACCACTGCTGTTACAAACAGATAATACCTCGAGAACTGGAAATGAAACTCTAATTTCAGAAAGAATAATGGCTGAACATACTCAAACATCAATAATCAACAGATGTTATACTCGTATCATCACCATCTAGAAAAAAACGCTAATTTCAAAACATATTCAAACATACCAGCTTATGGCAGAAATCTATCCGCAGCTAAGCGGATTTCAACTTTGATGACAACAACCCTGGAACCATATGATTAGAATACGAGTAGAAATTAGGATTAGTGTAAATAAGAGGAAATCATGAAAGTATTTCAACTAAAAATAAGAACAAACCTTTTGATGAAGTAATCGATGAACAAAAGAAGATTTTATGGTGGCGTCTGAAGAAGATTAAGGTTTGGATGGAAAGAATTATCTCAATAATTTGCAGGGTTTGTGAAATTTGAATTTGAATCGCCTGAATATAGAGAGAGAAAGAACCCTAGGCGTTTGTAAACAAAGATTAGAAGTGAGAAGAGAGGTTATATAAGGAAAAGGGGATGGCACTGTTGGGCGGGAAAAGAGAACTGAGGATGCCCTAATCAAGTGACACGTGGCCCAAATAACTTTCATTTATTATATATAATAGATTTTAATCAATATTATTTTAAGTACTGCATTTAAAACATCATAAATGTTGATTTTAAAACAGAACATGTAACTAAATTTTAGATTATATATAGATTGGTGTTTTTTTTAATAATACAAGTTTTCATTTTAAATTATCCAAAATTAATTGTTTAAATTGATCATAATACATCGTTTAATATAGCACATGTTCTACGTCCAAACAACAAACTTTTTTTTTAATGAAAAAGGTTATATTCACACCTAAATTACACTAAACTAGTTCTAATCTACACGTAATTTACGATTGAACCCAAAACCTTCCACTTAGAGGTGAGAGTCTCTACCAAATGAGCTAGCCTCACACATTTAATAAAAATTGTATATGAAATTATTTGTTTTAAGGTCGGAGGATGTGGAGGCGCCACCCTTACCAACTCAACATCAATGGCGCCTGAGAGGCGCCACCACCCCACACCATCGGAATCAACAAGGGACGCTAGCATGGTAACGATTTGAATTTGAGACGATCGAGGTAAGTTGGTCAACATAACCTTTGGCCAACGTTCATATTTAAAAAAAAGTTTTTTTATTCAAATATAAATACAAACCTATACCAAACTAAACCACACACCAATTACAACTAAAACACACACCAATCACAACTAAAAAATGTAATCCGATTCTTCGAGCTCTTCAACCGACGGTGTTTTTAACGATATGATTATCGCAATTACGTAGGAGACGATTAATTATTTGCGAGAAGAAGCTCAATCCTCTACATAGCGTACCAGACAACCAGCTCTTGACCGAGATCGGTTAGGTGCTCATGAACGTCTAATGCAAGATTATTTTTGTGAAAATCCGTTGTACGATGATGTTCAGTTTAAGCGTAGGTTTCGTATGAACCGTCGTCTTTTCATTAAAATTTCTAATGATCTTGCGGGCAAATTCTCTTTTTTTCACGCAAAGAGAAAGTGTTAGTCACAAAGTTGATTTCTCTGGAATACAAAAGTGTACAACAACAATTAGGCAACTAGCGTCGTCGTCTTTTTATTAAAATTTCTAATGATCTTACTGGAAATAAATCTTGAAGTAATTGATTAAGTTACTTTATAATTGTAATCTCAATTACATTTTGAAAATATAACGAAAGTACAGATAAATAGAATCTTATTTAGATATTTATTTATTATTGGGAATATATATATATATTAATGTATTTGTCAAAAAGGATGAGAATTCTCTACTCAACAATGCACTTCAAAAGCAAAGATACTCACTCTTTATAAACAAGTGTTTTGTTATGGGCCAAACTATCTATACAGATAGTCACCCTTAAAAGGTGTTTTTTTGTCCTTATATGCACACTTTGCAGTGTTGAACTGTGCCCAAAAAGCGGCGTTTTGGTCCGGTTAACAAGACAAAAACTGACGGGTGTCTGACGGGTCTGTTGACCGGACAAAAACGCTGAGCTTTGGCCGCGTTTTGGTCCTTTCAACCAGACCGGGTGTCAGTCTTTTGTCTGGTTGACAGGACCAAAACACGGCCAAAGCTTGGCGTTTTGGTCCGGTCAACAGACACGTCAGACACCCGTCAGTCTTTGTCTGGTTAACCGGACCAAAACGCCATGTTTTTTGGCACAGTTCGACACTGCAGGGTGTGCATATAAGGACAAAAAACACCTTTTTTGTGTGTAAATAGGCAAAATGGTGTGTAGATAGGTACACCCTTTGTTATTTGATGTGGCCACATCTTATTGATCGACATGACATGGAATTATTTTATATTACATTGATAATCAATCCCTAAATAAAGAAAAATGTCAATGTGTTTCATGTTTATGTTGCATTTGCTTAATATAATTCGGTAAAGATGTCCTTGAATAAAGGATCATATTAGCAAGCAAAGTGCAAGGATGAAGGATTGCGACAGACACCTTTTGTGAAATCATGATATATAGTAATCTTTTAACAAGATAATCCTTATCCTAAAAATATGTTTTAAAAACCGGTTTAAGCTGGCTGGTTGTACCGCTTGAATCATCCGGTAGAATCGGTTAAACTACCCAACACACCAAGTTGAACCGCCTGATACATCCGGTTAAATTGTTTCTGAGCCAAATCCGGTACGATATAAAACCTGATTTTAAAATGCTATCTCAAATGCATTGAAGTTACGATTCTCATTTTGCTGGTGTAAATCAGCCGTGCTTGAGTTTCCCACTTCATTATTGTCAATAAACTTATTATTTTTTCTATCTATATACGATCATTACTGAAGAAACAAAAGAATAATATGGGAAAATTATTGACGTTGGCATGTAACACAAATATACAAACAAATTTTTTGGATATTTTATGGCGGTGCATTGAAAAACTAACTAAAGAGGTAATAATTTCTTACGGAAAGTAATATCCAATTGCGAAAAGTAATTAATGAACATTTTTGTGATTTTATATATAGATTTAACTTCACGTACAAAGTGTCTTATCGTATAAAACGTATGAAATGCAATGAAAAAAAAAGCGGTGACATTTTTGTAATCATTTACTCGTAGAGTAATTATTAAAATTACTTTACAAATGATCCTGTAGAGTAAGTTTTTGATCTTGTAGAGTAACTTTGTAAAATATTCTTGTATGGTAATTTTGATCTTGTAAAGTAATTTTGTAGAGTATCATAATTATTCTAGAAATAATCTTTTATGTTAATTTTTATCTTGTAAGGTAATTTTGTAGAGTATCAAAATTACTCTACGAATGATTTTGTAGAGTAATTTTGAATTGTATGTTGTTTGATAAAGTTGCAGAGTAATTTTGATACACTTGTAGAGTAATTTTGATGCAGAGTAATTTTGATACATTTGTAGAGTAATTTTGATTATTACCATACAAGATCAAAATTACTCTACAAGATACACTTGTAGAGTAATTTTGATAATTACACTACAAGATCAAATTAACTTACAAGAACATTTTACAAAATTACTCTACAAAATCAAAATTACTTTACAGGATCATTTGTAGAATAATTTTGATAATTACTCTACATGATTATAATTTTTTTAATTAGGTTTTTATATTTATATCTTATTTTTAATCTTTTTACACATTTAGTCCATTGATATAAGTTATTTACTCAATAGTCTCTGGAGATGTAAAATGACAAGAATACCCTCATGTGCAAGGCACATGACCATACTTAACCAAAAAATCTAACTGGGTTAGGCCTAAAGGATAGAATGTCTAGGATTTTGAAACGTTAAGGGCAAAACTCGTCAATATTAAAGGCAAAGGACACTGGCTGCAATTTGGTACAAACATAAAGGAATAAACTTGTAATTTACTCTTTTGATAAGTACGAAAATGCCATCGCGTTTTTTTAGTAAAACCTTAACTTCGTACGTTTTGTACGTTAAAGTTATTTGTATTTTATCTTTTGTCTTTATATATAAACTTTTTACCGGGTCATATACATTTCTAATCTATTAGTCACAGTTGTTACCAATACAAATTCGTTGATGGTACGGCGTCATAAATCATGGTGTGGGTATTGTAATTCTCAACAAATGACCGACATATTGCCATTAGGATTACTAGCGACAGAGTAACGATAACTTTGCCAGCATAGCTATCAAACAATTTTTCCAACATATTATTGATGGATATTTACCGACATTGTGACACCCTTAATTTCGAGGTATAAATCGTTCATTTTCGAATTTATAAATTAATTATATACTTATCTTATTTAAAAAAAAACGAATGAACTTGTATCGACTTATAACACTATAGAAAACGATTAGGCAAAAACCAAAACGTGACCCGACTAGAACCCCCATCGGCTCAACATAACCTCTTTATTATCAGCACATATGCAAACCCCACACTTGAAATCCTAATCTAATAAATCATATAAGCATCGCGACAAATTAGTATGTGATATATATAATGCTTCAAACGTTGATTGAATAATATGATATTATCCTATCTATTAATAAATGAACCTTGTGAATAGTAATGTTGCCGTCATTTAATTGTAGTTATAAGTCATTTAATACGAATGTATTCAAAGACAATTGTGTTGGTCTAGCGGGTGAGGCGCTATTTAACCAGTTTTGAAGGCCGGGTTCAAGTCTGATTTGTGTGGTTTTTCTTTCTTCTTTTTTTACTCGCTTGTGACTTGTCCCTTTATCACACGCCCCTCTAAAACCCTAACATACCGCCACAAATTCATCTTTACTTACTCATTCTATTCTCTCTCTCTCAACAACTCATCTGAGAACCTTAGTCTTCCTTCGTTGTTGGTTGTGGATTACGGCGGTGTTTGGCGATGATGACGCCGAGAATGGCTTAACCCACTGGTGAATCCTACAACATCGTCACCATCATCTTCGCTTCTTGGGGGGTTGCCGACGCACGCTCAGGTAACTATATTGAACTGTTTTATATGAATTAATGATTGCAAGCACTCTGCATAAATTGAATTTATATATTATGATGTCTTTCAGTTACCCCCCCCCCCCCCTCCCCAAACCAATAAAAAACCCTAATCTTTCATCTACCAACAAGATCTTCTTCATCAGTCGTAAGTGTGACATTATTCGAATGTTCCTTAACCTAAAAATTTAGGTCGTCAGATGTATTTTGTATTATTTACAACAATTTGTATGTATAAAATTTCACACCTCTACTTCTAATGTTCGCCCCTAACGAAAACCTAGGGTTTATGTGGTTAATTTGTAAAGCAACTAATACACTTTAATTGTAGATTGTTTTGTGATTTTTGGATTCGTTTTCATATTAGTCCAGGTTTTGGAAATGCAAG
The DNA here is from genome assembly GCA_030545235.1 of Helianthus tuberosus. Classification (NCBI taxonomy): domain Eukaryota; kingdom Viridiplantae; phylum Streptophyta; class Magnoliopsida; order Asterales; family Asteraceae; genus Helianthus; species Helianthus tuberosus. The sequence continues at coordinate 121,524,743 of CM060401.1, forward strand.
AATGAGGCCTGGGATTGATGAATTATCATGCAGGAGTAAAGAGGTGAGTAATAATTTGATTTTTGGAGTTTAATTTTGTTGTTGAGTGCATGAGTTATCTATCCTGCTTTAAACAATCATGCTGAATGTGTTTTCATGTTTATTGGAGTCTTGGAATGGTGGCGGTGATGGTATCAATGGCGAAGCTTGACCGGAATGACGGAGTGGCGAAAACGTATATACGAAAAATATTTCTATAGAACCAGGGGTCAAAAACATATATACCCAATAATGTCTATACGAATAATGTCTATACGAAAACTACATATATAACACTACTGAATGAAAAGTTTGGGGGGTCGCCTCCCTGCCCCATCTATACTTCGCCACTAGATGGTATTGCAACTGCGGCCATCATGGTTCTTGGTGATACCTGCACCAGGGGATACATATTTTGTACTGTGAAAACCAGCAAGCATGGCCCTATGGAACTGCATAACACAACCGTAGCCGTTGTTAGTTTGGGGTATTGATCGGTGAATTTTAGGCACACTTTATTGTATATTAATAATAAAATAAAATTCATTGATTTTGCCTAAATATGTAACTTTTACTTGTTTTTGTGGTTTTAAAATTAGAATAAAAAATTAGCTAAAACAAGAGAAAAACCCATGTGATGACGTTAATTTAGATATTTATAATCATGGGTTACATTTGTTAATGGAAATAAATTTGTTTGGGTTGCACTTCACGAGAAAACATGAATAAAATGAATTGATTTAGCATAAATTTAATTAGTGTTATGATTCATTAAATAAATGAACCACATGGGAATTAAAAGGATATGTTGAATAATTTTGCAGGTTACTCGAGAAGGAATTGAGTTTGAAAAATGTTATACGGGCTCAAACTAAAGATATGTCATACTATGGTGGGCTCAAAAAAATGAAATAAAAGAAACTGGGCAATTGGGAAACAAGTTCATGTGGGCTAGAATTAATTAGGATTACATTTGGGCTTTGTGATGGTAGTTCAGGTCGGTTGTGGAGGTGAACTTTATTGGTGGATAAAAGGATCAGCCGTCACAGGCGCAAGGGGGACGAAGGGTATTTTTTTTTTATTCCAACTTTCAAGTTACTCTTAGAGGTCTGAACGATTCGGGATGACAACTGAAGCGGTGAAGACTATCATGAGCGGCTAGGCTCTCTCGTGACTTCCTCCAGGCGGACGGTTCAGTTAGGTTTTTACGTTTCTTAGTTTATACTCAGGTTTGGATGTATTTTTGACTTTGACAACGTTGTAGGAATACATTGATGTGTTGGTTTATTTGAACTATTTGCATGTGTTTTGAGTTCTTGCTTTACAACTTGTTCGGTTGATGACAAAACCTAGTAACTTGTTGGGTGACATAGAGTAGGTTGACTCACGCTAGTAAATAGGGTTAATCAAATTATAAAAGATCTGATGACAAAGACCTATTTTTGATTACCATATTAAATTAACCAACTTTCCAACATCATGTCTATGTGATGGCCAATTAACTGAGTAAACTGAGTTTTGTGAAACCTAGAACCTGAAGTTTGGAGGAAGTTACGTTTTATAAATCTGATATCTTTTCTTCTAGTTAGTTTTTTTAGTTTCTTTCAAATAAATCAAAACCCCAATTCTAGATTAATAGTAGTTAATTAAATAATTTAGCTAAACACTAACCACATATTCCCCGTGGATACGATACCCTACTTACGTTATCTACGTAGTTTAATTAGGTTTTTGATTGACTCTGACGACAGTCATCAAAATGGTGCCGTTGCCGGGGAATTAGTGCGCTTAGTGTTAGTTAGTTAGTTCTTGTTTCTAAAAAAAATCTAAAAAAAAAAACCAAAAATATTTTTTTTTTGTTTTATCTAGTTTGTTCGTGATTTACGTGGGTAGTTGAGTTGTGTTGTGCAGGATGACAGATCTTACTATATTTTGCGGCTCTTCTACATGCAAGTTGTGCGGGGAACCACTTCACCCGTGTATCGGTTGCCATGAGGCCCGATTTAGACGGGAAAAAACGAAATTGGAAGAACCACTGATGTCTTGCTATGAGAATCCTTCCCCTCCACCATATTTCTATGATTCCAATACAACGGTGGAGGATGGTTATTACTCTGATGGATGGGATCGGGACGAGGATGCTTATTATAAGCCAAGGACGGATGGACAATGTTTCTGTTGCGGTCGTAATCATACTTATGATTATGATGATGTGTGCGCAGTGTATTTGGAAAATCCAGAGTATTGGAAAGAAAAAATGATGGATGCGTACATCTTAAGACCGTATCAGGGATACCGACAGTATCATCCTGAGGAATATTCTAAGCCCGAGGGTGTCTATGCTTATCAGACCGAGGAGGAGAGAAAGCTTGCTATGTTGGAAGTGACTTTGTCCAAACTCGAGCAGTATTTATCAGCACCCAACCTTTCCGATGAAGATCGAATCAGCTGTCTAGTTTCCAAGTGTCAAAAGCTAAAAATGAAGATAGAAATAAAAGAGCGTCTTTCACCATTACCTTGTAAGACCCTAAATCGTACATGACAAAAGTCGCAGCGGAAATTCGTACTATAAAATTTCTTTCATTACAAATGTCTTGACTTACTTAAAAGTTCGTTTTAATATGTATCTTCTACAAAGATAAAGCATAAGTCCTGTTTACCAATAGTACATACTCAATTATTCCCGTACAATCTATCTAGTGACTCGGTCTTCGATCTCTAATCCTTGTGATAATCGCCCGTTATCCATACAACCTGCACTCACCACATATATTCATAACATTAGCACCCATTATTTAAACAAGATACATTCACGTACACTTCACATTTCGTCATCTTTCAAACTTTAAGCATTTCATCTGCGTATCCATTTCTTGGTGAGGCTTCAATAATGCACCTGCATTACTTTGCATTCTCAAGGTACACCATTAATAACGTTAGCACTCAACATATCTAAGTCATACATGCATACGTACTTACATACATACTTACATATACATTTACATACGTACATACCCTTCCTACAACTTTACATACGTGCTTACACTCATACATGTCTTTATACATACACACATACACAACTACATACGTATATACCTTTAATACGTCTTTACGTACATGCATACACTCGTACATATCTTTATACATACATACATACACATCTGCATACGTACATACCTTTCCTACAGCATTACATACATGCATACACTTATACATATCTTTATACTTACATACATACTCATCTGCATACGTACATACCTTTCATAAAGCTTTACATATATATACATAAATACGCATCTACATACACGTACTACATCTTGCATACCTCTTACATACTTATACGTTATCTACATGAGACTTAAACTTTGATTCATAACCCATAAACATCTAAAGATCGATCAAAATCATGTTTAGAAAGTCCACCGTAGTCCACGGATAACAAACCGAAGCCTACGATACATAAATAGACTTAAATAACAAAATTTCAGACTTTTGGACTTGGGGAGGTCGTCGGCGACGGCCCTAGGGCCCGTCGGCGACGGCCCTTGCATTAACCCGTAGCCCAAAACACCCGTAGGCAGTAAGATAGCCCGTCGGCCAAAACTTAACTTTCTGGTGCCCGTCGGCGACGACCCCCTTACCCGTCGGCGACTACCTCTAGTTTTTGCAGTTTTCTGCAGATTCGTTTCGTCGTTCGTACGCACTAAAACGCGCGTAACTTTTGAACCGTTTACCCGTTTAACCTCCCGTTTCTTCCTACATGCTTGTAAATTCACATTCTATCATATGAACTTAAAATCCCACATCCTCCTTAAGGAAATTCTTAACTTATGTGCTTGCGCCTATATTTCATTTATGTATCATTTGTCCCGTTCATGACTTCATCAAACAAAACACGTTTGTGTGATTCCTATTCTTATGGAATTCATACTTACAATATTACCTAACATATTAGGCTCAAGCCACGGGTTTCTTAAGAATTTAAGCCTGTTTATGCTCGAAAGCTTATTTTGACCCGTTAAGGGTTATTGCGCATTAAAACGTTTATGACTTCACAAAGCCATACTTCCCACTTTCATACTTGACCAAAACATTACACTACTCGTATAACTTTTTTCTAAACCACTTTTAAGATCGTTTGTCCAAAATACCCCTCAAGGGCATTTTGGTCAACTTTAACCCAATCCCTTTAAGACGAAAGACTTACAACACATGTTTGACCTCAACATGATGATTAGTTACTTAAAACACCATAATACTTAATCAAACTGAGAAGTGATTATGAAATCACTTACCTTATGCATCCGCGTTCCTATCCGCTTTCTTGCCTTCTCTTGACCCGTTAGCCATTCATGCTTGAGTCCACCTTGATATGATTCCTATACTTTCATATCACCAACATCGCATTCTCGTTAGCTTGCATCATTGTACATGTTAACGACCATGTCAATCACATGTTTCACATTTGACTTTCACGAGTCGATTCTAGCTAACATAAAACATACAACCAAGTTCATATCCCATTAAACGCATGTAATTCATCATGTCATTCCATTTAATATGTATCGACATAACAGGTACCATACCACTTCCTATAATCCTACCTTTACGACAACTAGTCAAATCGTACTTCATATGCATAGTTGACTTTCTGAAAGTCAACAGTTCATCTATTTAACTTTCCACTTATCATCATATACTCGTATCCTCATAATCGGCTATACGGACGACACTATATACATTTCATCATACACTTAATATGTGTACTACCTTTTAAGCATAACGTACAACTAATTCATGCATGAATCTTCTAAACTCATAGATAACTCATCAAATCCTTTTACTAATCATCATATATCATTCCAAATGAACATTAAACATAACATCATCATATTCCTATACTTTCATCTAACAATATTTCATCATAACCACATAATACATCAATCATTTAACAAGACTTGAACATATAAGGTGATTCTAGTCATCTTCATCACCATAACTAATGGGTTTATCATCTAAACATCAAATTAGCACAAATCCTTCATAATCCATGTTCTATATGATGATTATAACACATACTAATGCTCAATTCCACTTAAACTCATGGATTCGAACATAACCCACTTTACCCATGATCACCAATCTTAGATTTAAAACATACCTTATAATCTCCTCGTGTTGGTGATCATTAATCCATGCTCGGTTATGGATTTAAGCATCATTTATCCTTTCAATTTGGATGATCTTTCATGTTTAGGGTTTGGAGCTCTTGAGAGCTCCTGAAGCTTCACGAACACACACGTATGTGTGTTTGTGTGTGTGTGTGTTCATATTTTAATTAGTAAACAACTTTCATCTGTTCCACTTTATCCCCTCGGGTTTTCCTTTAAAACATAACTGACACTACCTTTCGTCACTTAATACTTTTGACCATACCCTTAACTAGGTTAAATAGCCTAGTTATTTATTTCATGACGTGTCATAAAGGAACACCCGACAAATATTAACATTCAGATTTTGGGGCGTTACATACCTGATGATATTAGAGATTATTCTCACCTGGAGGAGGAGGTTGTGGAGGATAATACCACACCAATGAATCCTTTATCTGATGAAGAGTCACTGGTGGATCAGATGGTGTGTGAGGATGATGAGGCAGAGCAGTCTGATGAGATGAATATGTGTACCGAACCTCTTCCCATATCAATCATTCCAATTAACAAGTGCGGGGAAGAGGGTTCCAGGAAGAAGATGAAAAGGGCGAAGCTACAAGACATCGGTGTATATCTCGTGAAGTGGATTAGCGAAACCCGCAGGTGCTTTCTAAACATGCCAATTATACTGACGAGCTTATGGAGATGGCATGTAAAATTCCGGGCATTCATTGGAAATACAAGGGGTAAATGTGCATTGAAACCACCGTAGCGCATATCAGGTACGATCTTGCTGAAGATCTAAAACTTAGCGCTCTCGGGAGGCAGCCCGAAGATGTAGAGTATTGTATTTTTGTTTTGTTTTGTTTTGTGTTGTATTGTGTGTGTGTGTGTGTTCTTACAGGTTTTAATTATCTTCACGGATGCGCTTACCCAAGTGTGGGGAAGTCTGAGGAGGTGACGATCACTTTTGTCCATACTCAATCTCCATTTGGACGAAAGTGATTCGAACAATCATACAAAGACAAGCGTCCCGTGTTGAAGCAACCGCGAATGAAATGTTATACGGTTGCGGCGGAACAAGGCTCAAAGGATTCAACCGCGTCAAATCAGGGGAGTCTGTTCCATTTTCTATGTGTTTTTATTTATGTTTTTAGTTGTGTCGTAGATAGTTTCTCGCTCCATTGAGGACAATGTAAGAATTAAGTGTGGGGAGGGGAAACTAGCGTTTAGTGTGTCTAGTTTAGGTTGTCGTGTCGTAGTTAGTTCAGTCGTAGTTTAAGTAATTTGAAAAAAAAAATTGAAAAATCAAAAATCCATAAAAATGAAAAAAAATTAGAAAATGTCCTGTAAAGGTTTTCGCACAAAAATGGAAAATGATAGGTGTAATTGAATCAGTGGCTTTTCAATTATTATATATATGAGATAATACACAATCGGTCACGTGTCTAACTTAGGATATGTGGGTAGGCCCAGCTGGTTGAAAGGTTCCTTAGGCTTGATATAAAATAACTTAAAATAGGAGTCTTATGGGTTCCCGCCTTAGGAGCTATGGTAAAACTGAAACTGTGGAAAGTATAAGGGGTACGTCATAAGTAAAAAACTTATAAGTTTTTCCGATTAAATTGGCACACCCGTTTCTTTTTGTGAAAACAAATCCGAAACAGTGTGGCGCCCAAAAAAAAATTCCATCCATTCATCTGAGCACATGTTAAAAAAAAAAAACAAAGCCTATGGTATTGCCGCGGGGATAGCGACTCATGCGGTACATACCCTCTAGGTGGAGTTATATATATATTAAAAAAAACGTGAAGTTTATGGCATTAACCATGGGGATGATGACTCGTATGGCGTATGTCCGCTGAACTGATCGTATACAAAAGCATGTAAGCTCATAATATCATCCATTCGTCCATCATAAAGTTTAATCGGAATAATATAAGAGTTTTTTATATAAGGCGGTAGATTATAAATCTTTTAATCTCATAAGCTTGAAACGGGACTAGGTGGAGTCGTAATCTTTTGAATGTGGGATCCATAGACAACTATAAATTACCTGAATTTAATAGATCGAAAATAAGGGCTTCGAAACCGACGGTTGGGTTTAAGTGGACAGTATATTCACAATCTTGGTTAACGTGTGGTCAGATTTGTTCTAATAAAATAATGAATATATTGAAAGCCATTTGTTTTAATTGTGATTCCATTGCGAATAATTTTTTTCGGGGACGAAAAAAGATAAGTGTGGGGATTTGATCGGTGCATTTTAGGCACACTTTATTGTATATTAATAATAAAATAAAATTCATTGATTTTGCCTAAATATGTAACTTTTACTTGTTTTTGTGGTTTTAAAATTAGAATAAAAAATTAGCTAAAACAAGAGAAAAACCCATGTGATGACGTTAATTTAGATATTTATAATCATGGGTTACATTTGTTAATGGAAATAAATTTGTTTGGGTTGCACTTCACGAGAAAACATGAATAAAATGAATTGATTTAGCATAAATTTAATTAGTGTTATGATTCATTAAATAAATGAACCACATGGGAATTAAAAGGATATGTTGAATAATTTTGCAGGTTACTCGAGAAGGAATTGAGTTTGAAAAATGTTATACGGGCTCAAACTAAAGATATGTCATACTATGGTGGGCTCAAAAAAATGAAATAAAAGAAACTGGGCAATTGGGAAACAAGTTCATGTGGGCTAGAATTAATTAGGATTACATTTGGGCTTTGTGATGGTAGTTCAGGTCGGTTGTGGAGGTGAACTTTATTGGTGGATAAAAGGATCAGCCGTCACAGGCGCAAGGGGGACGAAGGGTATTTTTTTTTTATTCCAACTTTCAAGTTACTCTTAGAGGTCTGAAAGATTCGGGATGACAACTGAAGCGGTGAAGACTATCTTGAGCGGCTAGGCTCTCTCGTGACTTCCTCCAGGCGGACGGTTCAGTTAGGTTTTTACGTTTCTTAGTTTATACTCAGGTTTGGATGTATTTTTGACTTTGACAACGTTGTAGGAATACATTGATGTGTTGGTTTATTTGAACTATTTGCATGTGTTTTGAGTTCTTGCTTTACAACTTGTTCGGTTGATGACAAAACCTAGTAACTTGTTGGGTGACATAGAGTAGGTTGACTCACGCTAGTAAATAGGGTTAATCAAATTATAAAAGATCTGATGACAAAGACCTATTTTTGATTACCATATTAAATTAACCAACTTTCCAACATCATGTCTATGTGATGGCCAATTAACTGAGTAAACTGAGTTTTGTGAAACCTAGAACCTGAAGTTTGGAGGAAGTTACGTTTTATAAATCTGATATCTTTTCTTCTAGTTAGTTTTTTTAGTTTCTTTCAAATAAATCAAAACCCCAATTCTAGATTAATAGTAGTTAATTAAATAATTTAGCTAAACACTAACCACATATTCCCCGTGGATACGATACCCTACTTACGCTATCTACGTAGTTTAATTAGGTTTTTTATTGACTCTGACGACAGTCATCAAAATGGCGCCGTTGCCGGGGAATTAGTGCGCTTAGTGTTAGTTAGTTAGTTCTTGTTTTTAAAAAAAATCTAAAAAAAAAAAAACCAAAAATATTTTTTTTTTGTTTTATCTAGTTTGTTCGTGATTTACGTGGGTAGTTGAGTTGTGTTGTGCAGGATGACAGATTTTACTATATTTTGCGGCTCTTCTACATGCAAGTTGTGCGGGGAACCACTTCACCCGTGTATCGGTTGCCATGAGGCCCGATTTAGACGGGAAAAAACGAAATTGGAAGAACCACTGATGTCTTGCTATGAGAATCCTTCCCCTCCACCATATTTCTATGATTCCAATACAACGGTGGAGGATGGTTATTACTCTGATGGATGGGATCGGGACGAGGATGCTTATTATAAGCCAAGGACGGATGGACAATGTTTCTGTTGCGGTCGTAATCATACTTATGATTATGATGATGTGTGCGCAGTGTATTTGGAAAATCCAGAGTATTGGAAAGAAAAAATGATGGATGCGTACATCTTAAGACCGTATCAGGGACACCGACAGTATCATCCTGAGGAATATTCTAAGCCCGAGGGTGTCTATGCTTATCAGACCGAGGAGGAGAAAAAGCTTGCTATGTTGGAAGTGACTTTGTCCAAACTCGAGCAGTATTTATCAGCACCCAACCTTTCCGATGAAGATCGAATCAGCTGTCTAGTTTCCAAGTGTCAAAAGCAAAAACTGAAGATAGAAATAGAAGAGCGTCTTTCACCATTACCTGATGATATTAGAGATTATTCTCACCTGGAGGAGGAGGTTGTGGAGGATAATACCACACCAATGAATCCTTTATCTGATGAAGAGTCACTGGTGGATCAGATGATGTGTGAGGATGATGAGGCAGAGCAGTCTGATGAGATGAATATATGTACCGAACCTCTTCCCATATCAATCATTCCAATTAACAAGTGCGGGGAAGAGGGTTCCAGGAAGAAGATGAAAAGGGCGAAGCTACAAGACATCGGTGTATATCTCGTGAAGTGGATCAGCGAAACCCGCAGGTGCTTTCTAAACATGCCAATTATACTGACGAGCTTATGGAGATGGCATGTAAAATTCCGGGCATTCATTGGAAATACAAGGGGTAAATGTGCATTGAAACCACCGTAGCGCATATCAGGTACGATCTGGCTGAAGATCTAAAACTTAGCGCTCTCGGGAGGCAGCCCGAGGATGTAGAGTATTGTATTTTTTTTTTGTTTTTTTTTTTGTGTTGTGTTGTGTGTGTGTTCTTGCAGGTTTTAATTATCTTCACGGATGCGTTTACCCAAGTGTGGGGAAGTCTGAGGAGGTGACGATCACTTTTGTCCATACTCAATCTCCATTTGGACGAAAGTGATTCGAACAATCATACAAAGACAAGCGTCCCGTGTTGAAGCAACCACGAATGAAATGTTATACGGTTGCGGCGGAACAAGGCTCAAAGGATTCAACCGCGTCAAATCAGGGGAGTCTGTTCCATTATCTATGTGTTTTTATTTATGTTTTTAGTTGTGTCGTAGATAGTTTCTCGCTCCATTGAGGACAATGTAAGAATTAAGTGTGGGGAGGGGAAACTAGCGTTTAGTGTGTCTAGTTTAGGTTGTCGTGTCGTAGTTAGTTCAGTCGTAGTTTAAGTAATTTGAAAAAAAAATTGAAAAATCAAAAATCCATAAAAATGAAAAAAAAATTAGAAAATGTCCTGTAAAGGTTTTCGCACAAAAATGGAAAATGATAGGTGTAATTGAATCAGTGGCTTTTCAATTATTATATATATGAGATAATACACAATCGGTCACGTGTCTAACTTAGGATATGTGGGTAGGCCAAGCTGGTTGAAAGGTTCCTTAGGCTTGATATAAAATAACTTAAAATAGGAGTCTTATGGGTTCCCGCCTTAGGAGCTATCGTAAAACTGAAACTGTGGAAAGTATAAGGGGTACGTCATAAGTAAAAAACTTATAAGTTTTTCCGATTAAATTGGCACACCCGTTTCTTTTTGTGAAAACAAATCCGAAACAGTGTGGCGCCCAAAAAAAAATTCCATCCATTCATCTGAGCACATGTTAAAAAAAAAAAAAACAAAGCCTATGGTATTGCCGCGGGGATAGCGACTCATGCGGTACATACCCTCTAGGTGGAGTTATATATATATTAAAAAAAACGTGAAGTTTATGGCATTAACCATGGGGATGATGACTCGTATGGCGTATGTCCGCTGAACTGATCGTATACAAAAGCATGTAAGCTCATAATATCATCCATTCGTCCATCATAAAGTTTAATCGGAATAATATAAGAGTTTTTTATATAAGGCGGTAGATTATAAATCTTTTAATCTCATAAGCTTGAAACGGGACTAGGTGGAGTCGTAATCTTTTGAGTGTGGGATCCATAGACAACTATAAATTACCTGAATTTAATAGATCGAAAATAAGGGCTTCGAAACCGGCGGTTGGGTTTAAGTGGACAGTATATTCACAATCTTGGTTAACGTGTGGTCAGATTTGTTCTAATAAAATAATGAATATATTGAAAGTCATTTGTTTTAATTGTGATTCCATGGCGAATAATTTTTTTCGGGGACGAAAAAAGATAAGTGTGGGGATTTGATCGGTGCATTTTAGGCACACTTTATTGTATATTAATAATAAAATAAAATTCATTGATTTTGCCTAAATATGTAACTTTTACTTGTTTTTGTGGTTTTAAAATTAGAATAAAAAATTAGCTAAAACAAGAGAAAAACCCATGTGATGACGTTAATTTAGATATTTATAATCATGGGTTACATTTGTTAATGGAAATAAATTTGTTTGGGTTGCACTTCACGAGAAAACATGAATAAAATGAATTGATTTAGCATAAATTTAATTAGTGTTATGATACATGGGAATTAAAAGGATATGTTGAATAATTTTGCAGGTTACTCGAGAAGGAATTGAGTTTGAAAAATGTTATATGGGCTCAAACTAAAGATATGTCATACTATGGTGGGCTCAAAAAATGAAATAAAAGAAACTGGGCAATTGGGAAACAAGTTCATGTGGGCTAGAATTAATTAGGATTACATTTGGGCTTTGTGATGGTAGTTCAGGTCGGTTGTGGAGGTGAACTTTATTGGTGGATAAAAGGATCAGCCGTCACAGGCGCAAGGGGGACGAAGGGTATTTTTTTTTTATTCCAACTTTCAAGTTACTCTTAGAGGTCTGAACGATTCGGGATGACAACTGAAGCGGTGAAGACTATCATGAGCGGCTAGGCTCTTTCGTGACTTCCTCCAGGCGGACGGTTCAGTTAGGTTTTTACGTTTCTTAGTTTATACTCAGGTTTGGATGTATTTTTTACTTTGACAACGTTGTAGGAATACATTGATGTGTTGGTTTATTTGAACTATTTGCATGTGTTTTGAGTTCTTGCTTTACAACTTGTTCGGTTGATGACAAAACCTAGTAACTTGTTGGGTGACATAGAGTAGGTTGACTCACGCTAGTAAATAGGGTTAATCAAATTATAAAAGATCTGATGACAAAGACCTATTTTTGATTACCATATTAAATTAACCAACTTTCCAACATCATGTCTATGTGATGGCCAATTAACTGAGTAAACTGAGTTTTGTGAAACCTAGAACCTGAAGTTTGGAGGAAGTTACGTTTTATAAATCTGATATCTTTTCTTCTAGTTAGTTTTTTTAGTTTCTTTCAAATAAATCAAAACCCCAATTCTAGATTAATAGTAGTTAATTAAATAATTTAGCTAAACACTAACCACATATTCCCCTTGGATACGATACCCTACTTACGCTATCTACGTAGTTTAATTAGGTTTTTGATTGACTCTGACGACAGTCATCAGGTATCTTTTATTTATATATAGATATATTTCATGTGTTTGGCCATCATGATTCTTACTAAATGTATGCTGGATTATGGTTAATGCAGTGTGGATTATATTGTTCTAACACGTGTGGATCGCGATGATCTTCCAGACATTGGGAGTGGTTATTTCGCAGAGATTGTTAGAGCAATGAAGATCGACTCTATACAAATTCTACTGTTTTCTTCATATTATATATAGTGGGCTGCGGATAACTGAGTATGATGGCCTGCTTTCCTATGAATCGGTGTAATGATGATGTGGCTACGGATGCGTAAGTGAAACATGAGTGTATGTTGAATAGTTAACTTAAAAATGACCCTAAATTAAAGTCGTTTGAAAGTTTGATCCTTCACATGAATGGTATAAACTGCCGGCAAAACGTTAAGCAAACCAAGGTCTGTTACCTAAATATGTAATTTATCCGTATTGACAATTGAATCACTTAGTACTGTCTTCTCAGGTCCTTGGACAGTGCTCTTTCTTCTATCTATTAAAAATCAGAATTTTGATTGTTATTATTTTTTTGTTGCAGGAACATCGACAAAAGAATTGTCTCTTTACAAGAGATACGGCAAACAGGGGAGTATATATATAGCAAATTTAAAGCTTCATCCTGAAGTTATTGCTCAAGTAAGGTTGAATGCATTTGCCAACTAAAAAATGGACTTCTTTGAAGAGGATTCATGTCAAGGTATGTGAACTAATCTTTCTATTTTACTTATAAAGTAAATGGTATCTAAGGACACATTTATTAAACGTGTACGCGGCGAGCACACCTTGGTGGCCATGTGCGAAGGTGATGCAAGATGCATCCTAGGTGCCCCAAACACATCAAAGCGCAAGAAGCACCTAAACAAGCAAAAAAATAGTTTACACTAGCCAAAAATGGACTGGATTGGACTAAAGCAGGGCTGCACAGGCGACTGAAATTTGAAAGTGACTACTACTCTGAGGTAGGTTTCAGCTTAATGAAAAATTAAAGTTTCTTACACTCAAAGTTACAATGTTCATTCCAAATCTGAAAAAAAACGGTGTAAGACGACAACCGACGACGTAAGGGAATCCCCCTCCCCAGATCCCTCAGTTTCTTACACTCAAAGTTACAATGTTTATTCCAAACTAATTGAATGTTGAATCAATCATATTTTGCTTGTACTTTACACAATATTTCATCATGGGATGAATAGAATAAAAAGGACACGAGAACCCATCTGTAGCTTTATCATTTAAAGTAATATTATGCTAATAGCCTTTTAATTTGATTAATATGGTTGCACATTTTCACCAAACAAAATCAGTATTTTAGCGTTTTTAACTTCCATTTTGACGTATTTTTAATTACAGCTTTAAGCCAATCCATAGATCCGTCATCTTTATCGCATCGGCTGCAAGACGCTCAGCCACGGTGTCGTGTGGGAGGTCGGCACTGGCAACGCTCAGGCCATCACCTCAGTAAGGTAATATTCCCCTCATTGGTATCTGTTTATGTGTAACCGAGATTATTATTATAGTATTATTACTTGATTTATGACTTATATTTAAGGTTTTTTTGTTATATGAGTATTTGAATTATTATTCATGTCCTATTTAGTTTTGTAATGAAATCGTATTTGTTTTTTGCAGCTTGGGAGCATGTACATAAGTGTAATCGACATATATACATGCAATACTCTTAAAAGCTAACTCGATGCTGAAGAAACATTCATGATTGAATCGTGTGTGTAATATACGTCGTTAAACTTGGAAGGGTTCATTTTTGGTTAGGTTTTTTGGGTTGTTTGATACGTGCCGCAACGCGGCGCGGACTAAAACCTAGTTATCTATCTACTATAATAAAAGAAACCAACTTTGGGACACTTGTCATCATATTACGCCATGTCTTATGGATAATTATGATTTATTTTAATCCCTTCTAATTAATTATAGATAACCCTCCTATTAAATATTATTTAGTTTAATATCTTATGGATAATTATTATTTGAGTAAACTGCCATTTTGGTCCCTGTGGTTTGGCCAGTTTTGCCATTTTAGTCCAAATCTCAAACTTATTACATCTGGGTCCCTGTGGTTTGCATTTTGTTGCCATTTTAGTCCAAAACTTAAAATCTCTGAATTTTGACTGTTTTAATGGCCCCTTTTTGTCCTTATCTAAAGGGGTAGTTTGGGCATTTAATTTTCATTATTGTAATTCAATAATTAAAAAAACCACATAATATTAAAACCCCTTATTATCTCAGACAATACATCATCTTCAACCCCTGATCATCTTCATCTTCAACCTCATCTCTCAACATACAGGCATCTCTCTCTCTCAACATACAACTCTGCTCTCTCTCTAAAATACCACCACCACACCACCACCACCCCCACCATCGCATCATCCCCACCACCATCCCACCGCCGCCAACACCATGAATGGCATCTTGTGCAACGAGCAGGGCACGAATGGCATCCAGAACCCCCAACTTCGTTCCTTTGATTCTGCTCCAAAACCATCAATATCATCTTACAAACAATAAATATCCAATCTTGTCAGTCTAATAAATCCCTAACACCAAAAGCAATCAAAATCCCATTAACCAAAATCACATCTTTATATCAAAATTCACCTTTACAACATAAATCCCACATAACCCAAAACACAAACCTCCTATCAACAATAAAACACTAAAATCCAGTTGGAAATTAGGTCAAAAAAGAGAGAAAATTGGGGGGTTAGAGCAAAAGGGCTTACAGGCGAGTAACACGATTATCTTGATCACAAGTAATATGAAACCAGGTGCAGGGGTTAACAAGATTGGGATCCCAGCTCTGAAGAACGTTAACCAGATACCTCAGTTACAACCAGCAATCACCTCTTCTCCTTCTCCTATTCGATACTTACACCAACAAAGCTCGCTCGACGTCGGTCACCGTACTTGCCCAATTACAAAACTACCCCTCTTCGACAACCCCTCTTTAAACCCGTCAAGACTCCCAAACCCTAAGTTTAAACCTCACTTCCAAAAAGTCTTCGCCGGAGCTCAAACTGGTCTCAATCGAGCAGCTTTGTGCAAAGCGGGATTTTGAGCTCCGTAAGAATGGGGTTTGGATTAGGGTTTGCTTGTGATGCAGATCTAAGCTTTCATAAAAATGATATGGCTTGTTTAAAAATTCAGATCTTTTCTTACACAAACAACAATTCGGATCCATAACGTTTAACTCAGATTAACTACATCGGAGAAGTAGCCACCACTGTCACCATCGTCTCCATCTCTGTCTCCGGCCAACGACGCCACCGCCTCTATCTCTCTCTCTCTCTCATCTGCAGATGACCGCCAGTAGTTATAATTGTGCTCTGAAGAGGTGGTGCTGGTTGTGGTGTGGGGTGGATGTTGATGGTGGCGGTGGTGAGAAGGGGGAGGAGGTGGCGGTGGTGGTGGTGCTTGTGGCGGCAGAGAGGAGAGAGGGAGAACAGATGGGGTGTGTAGTTAGAGAGAGAAAGTAGGCTATACAGAGAGATGGGAGGATGAAGATGATCTGGGAATATTATTATCTTTGTGTTAAATGTGTATATTAATATATATATATATATATATATATATTAATTTTTAATTAAGAAAATGTTAAATGAAAAGCAAAATGACTAAAATGCCCCTGCACTAAAGGACAAAATAGGCAGATTTCAACAGTCAAAAAATGGGGTTTTTGGATTTTGGACTAAAATGGCAACAAAATGCAAACCACAGGGACCCAGATGTAATAAGTTTGAGATTTGGACTAAAGTGACAAAACTGGCCAAACCACAGGGACCAAAATGGCAGTTTACTCTTATTATTTAGTTTAATGTATTCTAAATAATTATAGATAACTCTCCTACTAAATATTATTTAGTTTAACCACTTCTGCTTAACTATAGATAATTATTAATTAGTTTATATTTAATGTGTACTTCTCATTATAATATTATTTATTTGATTTACTATATCATTATTTTTTTCATTGTTTATATTACCTAACATGTTATATAACAACTACAATTTTTAGTTTTCTTTTACCCCAATTATTCAATTATATATATTTTTTGCTGTCTAATATTAACTAAATAAAAAATGCATATTAAATCTTATCTTAGTTTAAATGTCTAATAAAATACTTTTATTTTTCTAATAAAATATTATCCTTAAATTAAAAATTTTAATTTAAGAGATTTTTAAATAGCCAAATTATTTATTACCAAAACCAAACTTTGTGATAATATATTATTTATTTTTATTTTTATTATTAAAGTATTATATTGATTTTATTACATAATTATATATATCTCTAATTTACAACACACTTGTGCAATAGGTACTTGTAACTTTTGCTTTATTTGTTTTGTGTGCATAGATAAGCTGTATATTTGCTTATATTGATTGTACACTAAAGCTTCTTTTGGAAGCTTTATATTTCTAGAAGAGAGACATGAGAGATAAGAGATGCATATTCGTTTGAGAGATAAGGATTTCATCGGATCCGATTGTCGATCTCAAGTGTTCAAACCCTCAGCCGCCGGCGCCGGAAATGACGACGGTGCAGGTGGTTCGTTCGGTGGATTTGTCGAAAAGATTGGTTCGACCATTCACAAATCGAAAATTTTCTCGAACGCGGGTGCGATGGGGGTGTTAATATACTCTGATCGGAAGGATTACGGTGGGGGTGGGGGCGGTACGAAATGGTTTCCGGATGACACGTGGTTGCCGCCGAGTGGTGTTCATGTCAGGTCGGTGTTTAACGGGGCAGGTGGAACGGGCCGGTGACGTCCCGTTGATTCCGTCGTTGCTGATCTCCAGTGCCGACGGTCAGGAGATTCTAAGGTGGATTGGTGGGGTGGTGGCATTTCTGATTACTTTTTTAGCCACCTTCTTTCATGAAGATTCTGAGGTGGATTTGTTTTCAGGTGATAATTACTTGTATTATATTTTGTTACATCAAAGAAATCAAAATACATTTTAAAAAACATTTGAATATTTATAGGAAGAAAAAGAACAAATGTGTGCTGGAATTTTTAGATTGTGAAGATAGCAAGGTTCATGGCTTGAGAAGATCGAATTTAGTGAGGGGAATCGAAGATGACCTCATCGGTTGTTATTTATCTCGAGCTATAGTAGTCTTTTGTGATGGTGCCAATGATGTTGATCTTGCTTTTGCAGTTGGTTCTTGCTCCGTGTTTTGCCATGATTTTGGTTAGTTTACTGATAATTGCTACTTCTCACAAATGTTTTTTAGTGGTCTAGATAACTCTTAATTTTATTTGTTAGATAGGCGATAATATGTTTATTTGGTACCTGACTATGTTCTATAATTGAAAGTATAGCATTCGTATGGTATGGTATGGGTTTTAACAAAATAGTTACTTTGGTACCAAATTGTAATCGACCAACAAGTATTTGCAATACTTGATTGAGATATTAATAAGCTTGTAATTTCATATTGGAAACACTAATTATTTATATAACATTTATTCAAACCAATACTATCAACTTTATTTTTACCCATGACAATGTTACATTTTTCATGAGATTGGAGGATGTATTAGTAATATGATGAACAAATTTTGCTACTATAAGGTTAAAGTACATTTATTAATCATGATTGGTGTACCATAAATAGGTTTAATGTTGTGTAAACCTTGTATCTAGATTCGTTATCTTAGGTAATCACCGGGATGCTTGGACATTTGGAGCTGTTGATCCCAACAACGGCACTGCTGCCCTGCTTGAGGTAAACCCGTTTCACTTGCTTTATTTTTACTAGCCCCAGGTAGAGGTGCACAAAAAACCCGAACCCCAAAAAAATACCCGGACCCGGGTATTATAAAAACCGGGTTTTGACAACCCGGACCCGACCCTACCCTACGGGTATGGACCAGGTATGCCACTACGGTATAGCCATTGCGAACCCGAACCCGTATCCGGGTTTTTTAGACCCGCTTTGTACCCCAGGTTTAATAAATACCCATAGCCGGTTTTTGAATTACCCATACCCGGGTTTAACGAATATCCGGACCAAGTTTTGACTATACCCGCTACCGGGTACAGATCAGGTTTGACCGTTGCTGTGTGCAGGCTGTGTTCCAGGTCT
The DNA here is from genome assembly GCA_030545235.1 of Helianthus tuberosus. Taxonomy (NCBI): domain Eukaryota; kingdom Viridiplantae; phylum Streptophyta; class Magnoliopsida; order Asterales; family Asteraceae; genus Helianthus; species Helianthus tuberosus. Next base: position 121,543,443 of record CM060401.1, read on the forward strand.
GTTTTAATGGCTATACAATTATGGAGTCAAATAACAAAAAGCTAAAAAAAAGGAACTTAAAACTCGCACAACAGTGGCTGCACATCTTCTGTTTCTTTTCAACGGTACCGGGTTCTTTGAATACCCGGATCAGGTTTTTCAAATACCTGAACCGTACCCGAACCCGAAAATAGGTCCCGGGTATAGAATACCCGAACCCGGGTACATAAGGTATAGATTTTCTGGCCAATAGTCCAATACTCGGACCCGAACCCAATCCAGGTATTGCCAATACCCAATGGACAAACTACATTTTTTTGATATATATATATACATATTGTGACGACATCGTATCCTAAAGACATGACTTATATTCCATAACAAAGATGGTTATGTACTGAGATTTAAAGTTTTACTGAATTTAAAATACAAATTTTAACACGTGGTAGGCTCACATCCGCGAGTTGGAAGAAGAGGTGAAGATTTCAAACATTTTGGATCCAGATGCGGAAAAAAAAACCTTTGGACAAAAGTTGCAAAACTGGCCAAACCTCTCCTCAGGGACGAAAATGTCATTTTACTCTTTCTTTTATTTGTATTTGACAATGTTTAAAAATTTGGTATGTGGTGGTTTTGTGTATCTATTCGCTAATATAAATAGTACAAACACATACATATGCTCTTTACACGTGTCTTATTATAATGAGCTGCTTAACTAAGTTCAAGTCCTTACTAACCTCATTTTCTTGAAGGTATCCGAGTCGTTAAAAGCATCAATAAAATCAGCTTCATTGGAAGATGCTCGCCACTTGGCACGCAGTTGTGATAGACTCCTCCAAGAAGTTGAGAGTCAGGTATGTTTCAGTTCCACATGCTTAACATATATATACACATGTACATATGTATGCAAGTATGAGGGTGTGTGCACGTGTAAATTTGATTGAGATGTACGTTTTGGTCAGGCAGTGGAAGTATTGAGGCGACAAACAAAGGTCTGAGATCCTACTCCAGAGAGTGCGTTAAAACTTAAAAACATGGAAGCATGGTTAAGTGAGCTCCGATCTTCGATGATCACACTTCAGAAAGAAGCAATCTCCGCGATGTTGTCGGTAGAGGAACAACAACAACAAATAACCTTGCAAAAGCTTCTTATGATAGTAATTTTTCATTCATCAGACTGTATTAAAAGAATTCATATACATGAGGGGTTTTACTTTGTGGAGAACATTAGTTTTGGGTGAATTCTTTTAAAGTCGTTCAAATTTGTAGGTGGATGCCGAAAGGTCTTATCGCCGTCACGTTTTGTCTATTCTAGAGGAGCTACATGCTGAGGTCAGCATTATGTACCCTATCTTCATGTTGTTAGCTAGAACCAGATGCTCTATAACTCAGAACAGTTGATTTAAATCTTTTTTTTATTGGTGTTAGCTGATTTTGGCAAAGGTTATTGTTCCATCTGGCGACGTCACTCAACGTGTACACAACGAAAATAAAGATTATGATTATTTTATTGGAAAGGTAAAGGTTGAGTAGTGTTTATAACTGTTTATAATCTAACTTTATTGCAGTTCTTATTGTTTTGAGTAAATTCAGTCATTGGTGTTTATTCATTTGGTTCATTTGTCTTATTAGGTCATTCATCCATTTGATGTTCAAGCAAACGGTGAGCTGAGCTTAAATGTTGATGATTATGTTATAGTTCGCCAGGTGCCGCTCTGTTGCTACGTATGGTATTAAGTAATGCAAAATCAGAAGGCCGGGTGATGGGTCAAAAGGGGTAATTAATAACATCAGCCAAAAAGGGTCGGTCAAGTTCACCCATAAAAACTAATGCGTTAAATATGATCACAAAAACTACATTGCTACAATATAACAGTTATAATTTTATTGATTAGTGTATAAAGAACTTGGAATCACAAAAGAAGTTCAAGAGTAAGTAAATATTGATGTACTAGGAGAGATTAAATGCTCATATGTCAAATTTAGGGCCACCAATTTTGTATATGTGATTTGTAGATATGACTACAGGAAAAAATAACTTATGTAAAAAATACCGTGTAACCGGCCGCAACGCGGCGGATACTTTTCTAGTTTTTAAACAAATTGTATATAACTTTCAATATTACTTTATATATAAAATTAGATTTATTACGGGTGTTTTAAAATATAATTTATATTTTAATACTCAAATAACTGCTTATTTGCTTTTTGAATAACATGTTTGACCACTGTATCTTCTTTTCAATAATCATCTCCGTAATCACCATATCTATTGCGTACCGAGTATATATATATTAGTTTTTTTAAATATAATTTTCTTATTATTTGGTATATAAAATAATATTTATTCAACTCGTGTAATACACGAGGGTTTTCAAAGTATAACTTTTTTATTATTTAGTAAAAAAATATTACATTTATTCAACTCGTGTAATACACATGGTTTTAAAGATACAAATTTTTTTATTTGGTATATAAAATTACATTTATTCAACCCGTATAATACATATGGTTCTTATAGATATAAATTTTTATTATTTAATATATAAAATTACATTTATTCAAATCATGCAATAAAGGAGGTTTTTAAAGATATATTATTTTATTATTTAATATATAAAATTTATTTATTTAACCCGTGTAATACATGGGGTTATAATCTAATTATAATAATAAAGAAAAACAAATATGCTACTTCCATAACCTTGTAATTTGGAATCACCGTTCAAAGTTAAAATCTTAAAGTAAGAAAACTAAATAATTAATATTAACTAGTTTCTGGGGATTCCATTGTGTTTGTGAGGATAAGGAATGGAGATCTTTGAGTTGGAATTAGACGGTGTATAAAGCTATAGTGTGTGGGAAGCCTTCCCACAACATTAACATCAACCCCACCTCATCATCTTCCTCTCTATCTCCCATTAAGGGGGGTGGTGTTCCCCTTCCTCTCCCCCTTCAATTAGAAGCTTCCAAATTCTCAAAAGTCAACAAAATGGATTTCGAGGAGAACGGAGAATTTCATCGATTGCCCGAAATGTGATGGATGGGCGGATTGGGGGAGGGGGGTGTTCTCCTTGGGGGAAGGTGCCACATGTGCTTCCCGGGTTCTTTTCCTCTTTCCACACCCTTTAGCCCGAGAGAGAGATAGAGAAAAAGAGAGAGAGAGAGGGTGGAAAAAAAGAGATGAGGAAGTTGCAATATGTGTAAAACATATGGACTATCCCTGTAATAAACTCTCTCTCTGTTTGTAAGTCTATATGTGTGTAGGAACATGATTTGGGACCGTGACCCGTGATTAGTGTGTGATTATGTTCAAGACGGGAGGATTAAAAACGGATAAAACCACTTTCTCGTATAAATTCGGTAGGCTAACATTACAAACCGGCCTGATTACAAGCTAACCGAACTATACCAAAGGAGCATACATCCGGGGAGAGACCAAGTGGTGATCTCTCCCCCAAAGTCTACAAATGACGTTCTTGTTGCTCTTTTCCCCCTTTTTTGTACGCGTATATCTTTTTAAAAGAGACTAATTGGATATTAATAATCTAAACTATAATCTATTGGTCTATGATAATCCATACTCACAACATAACAATTACACTCTTAACTTTCATTTACCTTGTTAACAGAGCAATCTCACTCACATAATCATCAAAGATTTATACTTGTAGACAGAAAAATTCGTTGTGTATAAAACCAATGTTCATGTTAATTAGTAAAATTATAGATGTATGGACAAGGAATGGTGACTTCATAGAGAAACAAGTTCAAGTATTGCTAATTTGACCTGACATAACCCTAATTTGACTTGACATATCATTACTTATAATTATGGACCACAAAAGTCTTAATTCCCCACCAACATATTTTTTTTTTGTTTGGTCACAATTTCAAGTGACCTGAGACAAAATGATTACCAAAATATGGGCCACAATGTCATTTAAAGGTTGGGCATAAGAGGTTTGGTTAATTGAGGGTCGTTAGTGTATTTTCTTATAATCATAGTATTCTGTATGTTATTTTTGTATAACTAATACTAACTAATTAACATGAATATTTATTTATTTAAGCCGTTGTTGATAATATGATTATTAGAGCAAACATTTTGATCATTATAACCTTTTTATTCACATAAATAAAACAAAAGGGCAATTAAAATACAGTTTCTTGTTTTTTATAGAAAGATTATGGTTCCTTTAGCGTTTTTCTTTCAAAGAAAATTAAGTGTGTGTGTGTATGTATGTTTCTTGGATATATTTATTCATTCATACAGAATAAGTTAATTCTTACTTTATAGAAGTGAATACATTAAATTTCTTTGAATATTTTATGGTTGTAGATAATTAGACATAAAACATGTTGGGGAATTTTATGAAACCGAATAATTAGAGAGGCGTGTAGTCAGCTCGACCCCAGCCAAGGGTTGCCGTCCCTTGGACCCTGCTCCCAAGGGCACTGCTCTCGGACCCCCGCCGAGGGGGCTTGGAACCCCCATTCGGGGCTCTGACCGAATACTTGGAATTATAACAACTCGAACAAGTGTGCACTCCCGCACCTCCTAACTTGTTCAATGTGTATTATAATTCTCTTTGGTCACCAAATTAATTCCGATTACACTAAAATATCTAACAAAACATGTATAATATAGACATATACATATATAACTATAACACAAAAACAAAAAAAAATTCTATTTTTTCTCAAAATTGTACCTAACTAGATGGAACCCCCGCGGGCGTTGCCGCACGGGCCATCATGATTAACAACTTACACCGTCATGTGAATGTTTAGGACTAAATAAGCTTTCAATAACTGTGTCTAGTTTTTTTGGCTGCTCGCCTCTCCTCACCCGCAAGCAGCTCACCTTGTGTGCGTTCAAGGCGCCTATGCTGCACCTTGGTTTGCCTAAACAAGCACACACAATTGATGCACTTTTGAGTACATCAGTAGCATTAATTATTCTTGTACCATAACATAGCTACTACTAAATAAGCAGTGTACATAACACAACTACTACTAAATAAGCAGCTATAACTGAAGACATCAGATCAAATAAAAACATTAAATAGCCTACCATAATTTAAGGTACATGGAAAACATGTTATTGAACAGATTCATCATCAAATTCATAGCCTTTAGCAAAAATAAAGACATCATAGAGAACACCTTAGAACCCAAGCCTGGATATGCGTTTTATACCGTACCTGAGTTAAAGTAAACAACTCGTTAGCTGTTAATAAAGATGGTATCTTTCTTTAAAATCAAGACTGTCACAAAACAAAATTTCACCGGATGGTATTGTCGGTTGACATACGAATCTAGCGAGAGCAATGGGCTTGTTCTCCTTCGCGAGCTTCTTCTTGATCATGAATGTCTAGTGGGGCGGCTGAATTAAAATAAAGACATGAACAAAACATCACTACTTATTTGGTGATCATGTGTTTTTAGTAATCCTTTCAAGACTCTGATTATGCCACCTAAAAAACATAACAGGGTATAATTTAAGGTTCAAGTAATTAATCACAGATTGGTGTCTTGAGTTTCATCTCATTTTTTTGCAGCCTCAAACTCGCTAGTTACAGAACCACTACCAAAAAGTCAAAACAAATAATTGTACATAGAGGTAAAAATATAAAAAGTTTATTAGAGTAGCAAGACGATTGGATTGGGCGGGTTGGGAACATATGAAAATGGGTGCTGGGTTGAAAAAATTTATTGTTATGTGCAGAGTTGAAAATTGCTGGGTCGGTTCGGGTTGACCCATACATAGTTTTCGGTCCATGTTATGACTACAAAAACAATAGTATTGCAATAATACTCTGAAAACAAAGTAAATAGGTCAAAATCTAAAATGGGTACAATTGGTGATTCTATACACCCCCTCAAAAATAGGGAAATTATGTTAATATATAAATTTCAATGGGAATAGTTGACAATAGCATAGTTATTAAAGCGATGCGCCTAGGCACAAATAACGCCCCTGGCCCAACAAATCGCCCTGAGCGCGCCTCATGCCTTTAATAACTATGCTTCAAGTCATAGTTATTAAAACGAGCGCCTAGGCGCGCCTAGCCGCAAATAAAGCCCCGGGCCCAACAAATCGCCCTGAGTGCACCTCGCGCCTTTAATAACTATGGACAATAGTTTAATCATTGAAGTAATATACTAAAATGGTATAGTGAGAATGTGGTCATAAAACTCAAAATACCTTCTCCTCTTGTCCTGCATATGATCACCAAATGGACATTTTGTACTTGGTAGCAGTAGAGTTGGATTAATGTATGTTGCTGATGTGAACCCTAGTTGAAGCACATCTGTTATTAAAAGAAATTTAGAAACATAAGGGAATTGAATGTGAAAATAGACTAAACAGTTAAAGAAGGTAAATTTTATGGTTATACATATTAACAACAACTTTATCATATAAATAAATCACCATGTCTGATGCCATGTGTTTTCCAGCCACTGTTCGACATTCTTGATTAACTTATTTAAGTATAACACTAATGTTAGCTAATAAATTCACAAAAATGGGTTTACACACATGGCTTACGTATTTGCGGGTTTACACACATGGCTTACATATTTGCGGACAACAAAAAACCTAACTGTGTATATAATAATTACACTTACACAACATGAGTCTCTGTTTTAACCTTTTATATTCGTACATGAAGTATCAATTAGTTTGACAGTTAACATAATAAGGCCACTTATAAACTTTCTAAGACTAAATGCATCAATGATAGAATAGTTTTTTCACTAACCCTTTCATGGACATTAATGTTGCAATAACTGGTGACGGTTTTGTGTTACAACGTACCTGTTGAAGGAAGAAGCGATTTTGCTCCATACAGTAGCTTCGACAAATTGGTCATCAGTCACAAATCCCTAAAATCACCAAAAGTTATATCGTTCAAATTTTCCTTACCAAATTTCTAAATCTGAATGTTCTCGTATTCACCCGAAAACGAAACAAAAAGATCTTACCTCGAACCGGCACGTAGTTGCCGAGTCAGAAATCAAGCATCGCCGGAGGAGCCTTCTGTCGTCACCGGAATCATCATCAGAATCCAATCCACCGTCGCCGGAGGTGGCGGCTAGGTCTCCAGACCACTATAATCAGCCTCGCTAATAAAAAAGCAAAACACGGAGGGTGGTTGGCGGCAACGGGTTGTCGACAGAGGAGGATGGATTGAAGAGAAGAAGGTTATTGTGAAGCCTAGATAAAAAGTAGGGTAAAGGCAGATGGGATGTGCACTTGTACATCACTATACAACCCTGTAAAGCATATAAAAGCCACAAAGCATGATGTACAACACATTTTGCCTAACTATGTTACAAAATGATAGTATATAATATTAATATTAATATTAATATTAATATTAATATTTAGTAGTAAAACAAATTATACCTCTAGATTTTTGTACGTCATCAGATCCTCCATTCAAAATCCATATCACTTAAATTCTTTTCAACTGAATCACAAGAAATCGGCTAGTAAATCCTTTATATCGTTAGCTTAATCAACCCACGATCTCATACCATTCACTTACTACGCAAACCCCATCGCACACCCTCTTCGTTAAAATTTGTTTCTTTTGGGTTTTCAATCGACGCAACACCATAAACGAATCCCCGGTGACGTTACATCACAGCGATCATTGTCTTCTTTCATCTCAAACATAACGGTATCCGAACTGTTTCATCGTCTCCATTCGAGCCACAATTGTTTGGATCTCCGATTCCGTCCGTCCGGTTGTTCCGAGTCGCAGCAGAACGCTGACGAACCAGCACCAAATTGGATGACTTATCAGTTCGACTTAAGGTATTGTTAAGCTTCTTTGTCCCGAAAAGGTTTGCTTATTTTGTAGTTCAAAAGTCTAACGATCATCTATTTGATTAGCCGGCGTTAGACCTCCGACATTTAAGTAACTCTTAGTTGATCCACTCGCACACTAGGGCTGTTAAATCTATACTCCATTGATCAACTATTCCGCTTGATACGAGGTACCGATGTTAATCTGTTGTTTATTTACCTTGTTAATCAATTTAGAACTGTGACATAAATAATATTCTGCAAATATAAAGAAGATTGAACCTAATAATGGCGCCAAAATATATGTAAGCTTGTTTAAATAAATACGTGTATTGTAGATATTATAGAATTAAATATTATGGAAATTAAGTACAGTTTTTAAATGAAAGGTAAAACACAAAATGTGTAACATGGTGGTACAGTACCATATGATCTTATACATGAAGCCATGTAACTTCTCTGTTACTAACTAAAATGATTTTAGCAATGTTTTATTTATACCAATTAACTGGATACATCATTGGGATAGTTAATATAAAACAACATATTTTCAACAAAATAATCATTTGATATTTTGTTATAAATCAGACCTAGGTGTTGAATGTTACCTGAAACATTAGTAGGTGACAATAAATGCGTTTATGGAGTAATATGATCATATGCCTAAACTTTACCTAAACGTGTAATTGCATGATAACGTAATTCGGTGACTATGTGCTAGATACGTGTAGGAATTCATAAATTGAACTAATTGAAATGGTAAACATATCAGGACAAAGTTGACATTCCTGATTACCTTTCAAGTTCAATGCCGAGCAACCTAAGGTGAGTTCACAACTTTTTTTTAAAAGCATGCGCCCCTGGTTCGGGACAACACTTTTTACGGTAGCACTGGTTTGGGCTACACGCGCGTCCCTTGTGTGGACCACTGTAACATGCTATCCATTGGAGGTGGATAGTACACATAGACTAAACAAAAAACTCTATCATGAAAGTCCCTATATTTTACTGATTAAATTGCCAGGTGGGCATATGCGTGGTATTAGTTGATAGCGTTATTAGGTTTGACAAACCTCACACCGTGCTGGAGGCCGGGCGTGAACTTCTAACCTTCACTCTTGCTTTAATGTTGATAGACATCATTGAGGGCACAAACGAAACATCAGCATTCGGTACACAGTTTAGTGATATGATAAGGGTTAGCTACCCGATTCATACTTAAATCAAAACATTGTGAACTTTACTTTTGCTAAACTAAATTTTGTGAATTTGCCAACTTTATGTTGACTCCCAACTGCATGCTTTGCAGGTTGTTAGGTATAGCTATGGACGGACCTTGCAATCGGCTGGAGTGTGTGGTTCGTAAAGCTTTATGTTTCTTGCATTTATTAAACTTATGGTTTTAAGTTTAAGATGAGTTTACTTTATTTTTCCGCTACTAACTTAAACGTTATTTTGGACTTTTAAACAATGTTCACTAATCGTGTTGATGGTCACGATTTTACAACTTACATAAATGGTTCAACATGATTAGTGGCTGGATCCTGGTCAGTCGCACGCCTCGCGGTAAAACCCCGCATGTGAAATTTGGGGGTGTGACGGACATATTATAGATGGGGTTGTTAACACGTGATTCTTTAAAAAATTGCCAATGAGATTTCCATCGTTAATCCAATGGTAATTTTCATTTTTATATATGAATCTAATGATTGTAATACAAACAGTTGCTTATAACAAGTTAGTTTATGCCTTATGATTAGGGGTGTTCACGATCCGATCCGATCCGATCGAGGGTCTGCTCATGCTCGGATTGAATTACAACCGATCCGATCCGAGCGGATCAAATTTGTAAAACCGATCGCAAAAGTGATGCTCATGCTCGGATTGAATTTGAATCGAACCGATCCGATCGGCTCGGTTTCGCTCGGTTTTTATCAAATCCTAAAAAAAGCGAGCGGATCGTTTTCGCTCGATTGAATAATAAGACTTCGTTCAACAAAAACAAATTCTAACTTAAAGTGCGAATACAAAAGCAACATAAAATAAAGTGCGAATACATAAGAAACACAAAATAAAGTGCGAATACAAAAGCAACACAAAATAAAGTGCGAATACAACCAACCAGGCCCAACTAGCAAGAAGCTAGAAAGGACCTGGGACAAACAACAGCTAATCACCAACCATGTTTACATCAAAATTTTGCCAACTGTCGAATGTCATCGATCTCCATCTTTCTCTATGCTACTATAACAAACAGAAACATAACATACCAAACAGCAGATTAAAAAAACAGCAGATTAAAAAAAATAGCAGATTGAAGAACTGTTGAAAACCGTCCGAAGATTGAAGACTAGAGACAGCGGCGATATGTGTGTCGGAGATTAGAGGGTCGGAGACGGAGACTGTGAGTCTGTGACTATGGAGACCGGAGAGTGAGACCGAGATTAGAGCGGCAATTTGAATACGACTGATTAGGGAAGAATAGATTTAGGGTTAGATACTTAGATTTATATATTAAATATTAAGTTGGGTTGAATGTTATTTGGGCTTTTAGTTTTTTTTGGGCTATTATATTTTTTTGGGTTTTTATCTATAAAATCTATAATATAAATATATATATTAATCGTTGATGCACAAGAATGTCTGTTGACTGCATCTTCATCAAGTCTTAAATCAAGAAAGTCAAGATAGAAGCTTAAAAGTCAAGATTAGGGTTTTAATGTTAATTTCGCTTTAATGTACATAGTTATCTTGATGATTTCGCTTTAAGGGACAAGTGATTTCGCTTTAATGGACATGCCATATAAGCGAAATCAGGTTCATGTGATTTCGCTCATATGGTCATGACCATTGAAGCGAAATTAGACTTAGTATAAATACCTCATGTGTGTGTTCATTAGAGCGAGATCTGGTCATAAGCTTGGTAACCAAACTCTGTCAAAATTGATTCAGAAAGCTAATAAAGTGAAGGATTTGAAAGGATAAGCTGCTGTTACATTACGTATTCTGATTCCGCCTTTATACGTAATGATGAACTTTCTCAACTGATCATTTAGGGTCACGACACGGTCCAACAAGTGGTATCAGAGCTTCAGGACGAGGAGTTCATACTACATCAGCTGATTCGACACTTTTCTCATATTTCTACTCAATTTCTTTTTTAAATTTTCGGTTTAAACAAGTTCCTACGGACAAAATGAGAATGAGTTGAATCTCAAGTATATTGAGCGAAACTAGTTGTTAATCAATCCTTAACAATATCAGACCTTAAAACTTAGTAAAAATCAATCAATTTTATCAAAATCTCAATCGGTTTTCGAACAGAAACTTCATCTTCAGATCTGGAACAAATTTACGGTCAAAATTGAACTTTAAACATATCATTGTGATCGGAATTAAGTGTATTACAATCCTTGAAAGTTTCAGATTGAAATTCAGCGTAAAAATGAGTAAAATTGTGATTCCGCTTTAGTGTACATCGAAGGTTAATCAATCTGATTTCGCTCATTCGGACAACTGCTGATTTCGCTCATACGGACGAGTGGTGATTTCGCTCATACGAACTTTGTTATTTCGCTCATAAGGACAAAGTCTAATTTCGCTTATGTGTCACAAGTGATTTCGCTCCAAGAGACAAGATCTGATTTCGCTTCAACAGTCAAATCAGATTTCGCTTTTGTGTCACCTTAAGTGATTTCGCTTATCAGTCAATCTGACTGATTTCGCTTCAGTGTCAGTGTTTATAAAAAATTTCAAAATTTTGTCTAAGTGTTTGATAATCTTGCAGGTACATTCATGATGGATGACCTTTTCTTAAACCCGTTCAGTGACATGTACGCATTTGCTGGAAACTCGGGAGACATTTCATCTACAAACAATGAGAACGACAATCCACCAAAAGAGAGGAAAAAGGAAGCTTGGGAATCGGAAAGTGCTTTCGGAACGTTCAATAAACCTCCAAAGCTAATGGCTATCGAGGAGTACAGTCGTTGGTCCAGAAAGTTTGAAGATTGGATGATGGCATTCGCGTTTCCAAGTTGGAAAAGTCTGAAGAATGGTTATGACCAAGGAAACAAGAATGGGGAAGTTTTAACAGGATCTGATGAGATTGATTCATTCGTAGCCGAACAAAAGTGTGTGGCGTTGTTATTTCAGTCTGTTCGGGAGGATATTATCTCACTAATAGACTATTCAAACGCTAAAGACCTCTGGGCAAAGTTAAAACAAAAATGTTTAGGAAGTACTGAAATCATAAAAAACAAAAAGAAACTTCTTAGGAAAGAGTTTGATATGTTTGGTTGTCTTAAAAATGAGTCAGTGTGTAAAATGATAGAAAGTTTGGTCATCTGAAGCTGGAATTAGCAAGACATGATATCACGTATTCTGATGATGAGCAAGTAGACAAGTTGTTCGATTCATTGCCAGACGAGATGGAGTGGAGATATTATGCTCTTATGCTTAAGAACACTATTCCTTCTGAATTGTTGAAACCAGATTTGGTGATTGAGAAACTTGAGAGTCATGAGCTGGAGTTGAAGAAGACGTACAAAGTTAATCACTCATCCTACCAGCAGAATTTGGATTTGTATTATCCAAAAAGCATGATGCCGAAAGCTACTTCTCCAAAGACTGCGTTTTCTGCTGAAAATGTGTCAACAGCTGGCAAAGAAAGTCAAAGTGGTCAAAGCAGTGGAAGTCACAGTGGTTTTCACAGTGGATCTTCATCTTCTGGAAATGCTGATGCAAAGAATCGTTTTCAATGCAATATTGCAATAGACTTGAAGAATGCTCAAAATTTTGACAAAGAGTCGGCAAAGCAGCAAATGATCTTTCTAGCATCAGTGTTGGAATCGTATGAAGGATTGGTAGCTGGGAAGATTGGCAATACAAATCTGACGAAAGAAGATTACGATCAGATTGATCCGGAGGAAATGGAACTGATCGATATTCGTTGGGCTATGGCAAGTGCTGTTCGTCGTGCACAAAGATTCATGGAAATCACTGGAAGAAAGAAAATTGGTGGTGCTTCTACTAAATTGGGATTCGATAAATCGAAGGTGACTTGCTTCAAATGTAAGCAGAAGGGTCATTTCAAGAGAGAATGCCGAAACGCTTATGCTGATGAATCGGAGAATCCTTTCAGAGATGATTACTACAAGAAGGCGATTTATCACCAGAATAAATACGAGCCACCTAGATTGAAGCAGGTTGAAGACAACAAAGAGAAATCTAGAGCTCTTGCAGTGATTTACGATGATGAGGGATATGATTGGAGTCAAGAGGTTCTACCAGAAGAAGATGCGGTTGGTTACGCATTCATGGCGAAAAATGAACCTATTCCATGGAAAGATGAGAGAACTGAAGAGCAGAAGTATAAATACAGAAAGATGATTTCGGAAAACAAAATTACTAGACTTTCTAGAATTTATTTGGACGCAAAAAGAGCCAAAAGATGGGATCCAGACAGAGAGTGTTATCTTGATGAGTATGGAAATATTGCAGTTGATCACAAAACTCTCGATCTGGAAGTCTTAATCAAGGAAATGAAAGAAAATGATGAGTATTGGCAACACAAATGGTGGGGAACTCCAACTTCGAAAATGATTGAAGAGGAGAAAGAAGAGAAAGAAAGAAAGGAGAAAGAAGAGATAGAAGGAAAAGAATCCAAGAAGATTGATACTGGAGTTATCGATACTACGCAGGAGTTGAATGCAGAGAACCTGGGAAAAATGGCTGACAAAGTGCTGGCTGCTAAGGCACTTGAGGTAGACTCTAACTCCGTGTCTGAGTCAAAAAGCCAGGTCAGTTCAGATGTGTCAACAAATGCGTCAGGTAAAAAGATTGAAGGAAATGCTGATTGCAAAAATTGCAACAAAGAGTGCAAATTTTGTAATACTGTCACATATCTCAACGGTGAGAAAATTAAAGATCTGACAGCAAAGGTCAAAAACGTTGAGAATCAGATTCTTGGTCGTGACAAAACAGTTAAAGCTTCAACTGAACGGATAAGAGAATTAACTGCTCAAATTGAAACTGATAAAATTGATCATGACAAAATTAAACAAGAAAATGAAAAGTTGATTCTTGAAAATCGTCAGATTTCTGAAAAATTTGAAAAACTCAAAAGCACAATGAAAGATTGTGATGATCGAAATGGTAAAACTTTTAAAGAAAATGAACATTTAAAAGCAGTGCTTAGAGTTAAAGAAGAATCAATCAACAAACAACTGGATGAAATCGCTAAATTGAAACTTAAAGTTCAAGAGGCTGTAATCGAAAACGAGCGAATCCAGTTGAAGCTTAACAGTTACAGCTCCGCAAGCTTTGTTTTGCAACATATCATTCCCAAACCCATCGGGAAAGACAAAGCGGGCGAAGATGTGTATTCTGATGGAACTGGGGTGGGTTTTCATCAAGTACCACCACCTGTTCTTCATAATTACACTAAAAAGCAGTCTGGGTTGGTTGAAATTGAGGAAGAAAAAGAAGTTATATTTCCAGAGAACATTGATGTTACTTTTTCTACATCATCTGATGATAGTGTTCAGACAGAGATTGTTAAGAGTACAGCTGAAAGTGTTTTGATGTCTGATTCAACTGAAGATGATGGGTGTTTCTTGGACAATTACATTCAGAAATCAAAGTCCAAAAACAACTTAAGTGATGAACCGGGTCTTGTGATGTACAAGATGGCTGGATCTGATAAGTTGTATTCGGATTCTGAGTTTCCAATTGAGAATGTTAATGTGAAAAAGTTGACAAATGTTTTCAAATTGGTTGAAGTTGAGTTGTCAGAAGTGAACAGTTTGTGTCAAACAAAAAGGCAAATGAATTTTGAGAAAGATAAAGCTTATTACAAAAAGCCTGTTGTTCCACCACGTTTTTATAATAACAATCGAAACAATTGGTCGGGTGGTTATCGGGGTGGTAATAGTTATCAGAAAAAGAGTTTTCAAAACAAAAGGTTTGCTGAAAAGAAGGTGTTTGTGAACAGTTCAAGTTCACTTGCTGATGAAGAGAATGAAATTTTTTCAAAATCAAATAAAGAGTTCTTTGAGAAGAGGGTTTCACAACCTCAGTCTGAAGGCACAAGTCGAGTTGATGATACTCGTACATGTTTTAGATGTAACAAAGTTGGTCACATAGCAAGAAATTGCACCAACTCCAAGCCTAAGACTGAAGTTGTTGATAGACAAAAGAAAAAAGTTGATGTGAAGGGTAAAGCACCAATTATTGTTGAGAAAAAGAATGTGAAAAATGACAGCATCAAAGTGAAAAATGAACCCGTAAAGAAAGTGGTAACTAAAAATGACAAATTTTACAAACGGGTTGCATTATCTCAACAAGTTTGGAAACCAAAAACTGAAATGAAAATTTCAACTTCTGAAGTGAAAAAGGCTGAAGAATCGATTTCGGTTGATTATGATGCAAATTTTCCACCTTTGAAGGCTGAAAATTTCAAAATTCAAATTGCGAGAGTCAAGGTTACACCTAAGGCTGATGAGGCCTGGGTGGACACCATGTTCGAATAAGCAGTTTGAATTGCCGGAGCTTCCTGGATCGCGAAGCATGAATCGGCATCTTTATTGAAATGTTTTAAAATCAACTTGTGGTATGTGCAGGATCTTCCAAGAGCTATTTCAAGATGGATTATGGATAGTGGCGCATCTCGACATATGACAGGAAAAACTGCATTGTTATATGATGTGAGGAATATCAATGGTGGTTATGTGGGATTTGCTGGTCATGAAGGTGGTAGAATTGTTGGTGAAGGAACGTTATCCAATGGGATTGTGACGTTTGAGAGAGTTAACTACATCACTGAGCTGGAGAACAATCTGCTTAGTATCTCACAGATTTGTGACAATCAGTATACTACTCACTTCACTGATAAAGAATGTTTGATTTTGAAACCTGGTTTTGTTATCCCTGAAGAATGGATTATTATGAGGGCACCTAGAGTGAATGATTTATATGTGTTAGATATGTCTGTAGCAACTACAACTACTGGTCAAGCACATTGTTTCGTGTCTAGAGCAACTGAGAAAGAATCAAGATTGTGGCACCGAAAGATGGGGCATATTCACCTAAGGAAGATGAATCACTTGGTGCACAATGATTTGGTATTGGGAGTTAATATCAAAGGTTTTCATCTGGAAGGGGAGTGCATTAGCTGCATCAAAGGCAAGCAGAAGAAAAAGTCACACTCTACAAAGCAAGTTAATTCAGTTTCGAGACCTCTGGAAAGACTTCACATGGATTTGTTTGGTCCGGTGAATGTCAAAAGCATTACAGGAGATTACTATTGTTTGGTCGTTACTGATGATTATTCCAGATTTTCGTGGGTTTCTTTCTTGAAGACGAAAGATGAAACATTTGACAGTTTGATGGGTCTGTTCAGAAAAATTGAGAATTTGTACCAAAGGCGTATCAAGAGAATTCGAAGTGATAATGGTACTGAATTCAAGAACAGCAAGATGGAAGAATTTTGTGATGAAAGAGGTATTTTGCATGAGTTTAGTGCTCCGTACACTCCGCAGCAGAATGGAGTCGCAGAACGCAAAAACCGGACACTAATCGAGACGGCTAGAACTATGCTTGCAGATTCAAAGTTACCGATTAATTTTTGGGCTGAAGCTGTTTCCGCTGCTTGCTATACGCTCAACAGGGTTCTCACTGTCAAGAAGTTCAACAAAACATGCTTTGAGCTAATCAATAACCGCAAACCGAATTTGAAGTATCTAGAACCGTTCGGGTCACCCTGTACGGTTATAGAGCCTTTTGGAAAGTTTGGTCCGAAGTGCATTGAGGGTATATTTGTTGGTTATGCAAATCCGTTTCGACGTGTCTTCGTTCCAAGTGAGAAGCGGATTATTGAAGCTGCAAATGTTGAATGTCAAGGTTATACTATGCCGCCGCAGAATCCTGGTGATTCATGGCGTTATCATTATGACAAACTTTGGGATTCGTTTGACATGAGAGAAGAATCAGAGGAAGATGAAGATTTCTTTGATGAGTTGGATATTTTGCGTGAATATGAGTCGCAGTTAAGGTTCCCAGCTGAGTATTCAAGGCGACCACGGGAAACTTCAAACGATGATGAAGCAGGTCCAAGTAATGCTGGTGAATATGATGATGTCCAACAGAATGAAGTTGCTCCAGATAATCAGTCGGTTCAGAATGATAATCTAGAAGCTGAAAACATGCCAGTATTTGATCACGGTGATTCAGATTCAAATTCTGAGGGGGAGCAAATTCAGATTTTAGGTCAAACAAACCAAGTTGGTGAACAAGATGCAGAGCAGAATGTTACTAATCTGGAGGGAAATGTAGATGTTCCAAGTGAAGTGATGCCGCGAACTTTTTCATATCATCCAGAGGAGTTGATCATAGGAGAATTGCAGACAGGCGTTCGCACTCGAAATCAGATTGATAAAGGGCTTACATGTTTTTATACAAAAGTTGCTCCTTTGCAAACTGAATTCTCATTGAGTTGTTTTATCTCGCAGGTTGAGCCAAGAACTTACAAAGAGGCGCTTACTGAAGACTCTTGGGTAAATGCTATGCAGGAGGAACTTAGTCAATTCGAGAAATTGGGAGTGTGGAAGTTAGTTGATTTGCCGGATGGTCATAGGAAAATTAACACCAAGTGGGTGTTCAAGTGTAAGAGGGACGATAGAGGAGTTGTTGTAAGGAACAAAGCTCGACTCGTTGTTCAGGGATTTAGTCAACAGGAGGGAATTGATTTTACTGAAGTCTATGCTCCTGTAGCACGACTAGAGGCGATCAGAATTTTCCTAGCATTTGCGTCTTGGAAGAACTTCAAAGTATATCAGTTGGATGTTAAATCGGCTTTTCTCTACGGGAAGGTTAAAGAGGAGGTTTATGTCGGTCAGCCACCGGGCTTCACCGATCCAATCCATAAAAACAAGGTCTACTTATTGGACAAAGCGCTGTATGGTTTACACCAGGCCCCGAGAGCTTGGTACGAGACTTTGTCTCAACACCTACTAGCCAACAAGTTCATTCGTGGAAAAGTGGATGCCACTCTCTTCACTAAAGAGGTCGATGGTCATCTTCTGATAGTTCAGATTTATGTGGACGATATAATCTTTGGGTCGACAAATGAAAATCTATGCAAAGATTTTGAATCAGTGATGAAGCAGAAGTTTGAAATGTCATCAATGGGGGAGATGAAATTCTTTCTGGGATTACAAGTTGAACAACTTCCTGAGGGAATTTTTATTCATCAGTCAAAGTACGTTCATGATATTCTAGAGAAATTTGGGATGTCAAGTTCTACTCCAGCTGCTACCCCACTTGCAACAAATCATGGGATTCACCCAGATCTCACCGGAGACAGGGCTGATGAAACGTTTTACCGTTCCATGATAGGTTCTTTAATGTACCTAACTGCTTCACGTCCTGATATTATGTACCCAACGTGCCTCGCAGCAAGATTTCAGTCTAACCCGAGAGCATCGCATATGATCATTGTGAAGAGGATATTGCGCTACCTGAAAGGAACTCCTTCATTGGGGTTGTGGTATCCTAGGAAAGGCGATTTTACGCTCGCAGGGTATTCCGATTCGGATTTCGGATGCTGCAAAGTCAATTCAAAATCAACAACTGCAGGATGCCAGTTCTTTGGTCCTAGATTGGTTACCTGGCAGTGTAAGAAACAAACTTCTGTGGCGTTATCTACTTGTGAAGCGGAGTATGTTTCTGCTAGCAGTTGCTGCTCTCAAATCTTGTGGATACAGCAACAGATGCGCGACTACGGTTTGCAGTTTCTTAACACACCTCTTTTTGTTGATAATGAGGCCGCAATAAATATAACTAAAAATCCAGTACATCCCGCTAAAACTAAACACATAGAAATTCGTCATCACTTTATTCGTGATTGCTTTGAGAAAAAGTTGATACGAATTGAGAAAATCCACACTGACGAACAGAAAGCTGATTTACATACCAAAGCTTTTGATAAAAATCGGTTTAAATATTTGTTAAAACTGAATGGTATGAAGCTTCTGTCGGTGTCGGATGGCATAATTGGCGTTGATGAGAGTACTGTTGCGGATGAAGACGAGAAACAATCTGCAATGGTTTGTCGAATTTTTACTTGTTTTGGTATTTAGGGGGAGTAGATGTTTGTACATAGTTTATTTTTCAGAAAATACAAAAACAGTAAAAAATGCAAAAATACAAAAAACATGATAAAATCTGAAAAAGAGCTTGTGTATATAGGGAAAATGATAGTACATCAGCTAGACGATTACAGTATGCTAAAGATTTGAAAAGTATAAAAGAGTTAAACAGTCTTACTGATGATGTGTCGATAGGTTTTCACACATTTAGTAGATTTATTCAGGATATAAACCTAAATTCAAACTTGTGAATTCGTGGGGAACACTACTTGGATATATAGGTAACCCCTGAAATCTCGTTTGAAAGGTCTCTTAATCTGATATACTAGGTTTTTATACTCAATGATGTCTGGGGTATTATTCCGGGACTTCTGCTGAACGGTAGTTCTGACCTAGTCCCTGGCTAATACTTGCTGCAATGCTTGAAACACAGCATTAAACCCTCAGCATGCTGAAACAATAAAATTGATAAATGCTGCTGTTGTAAGCAAAAAGATCCTCTAAAGGGGACACACCGAAAAGTCTAAGCTGATATCTCTCTGCGTATACGGAAGTATCGACCTGAGATCCCTCGGCCCTCGCATACCTAAATTATATACAGATATCATTGTAGTATTCTCACCTGTAAGACTGATTATTGAGATTCTGGATACGGGAGTATATTCAAGAGGTGGGACACATGAATGATCTAAGTTCTTAATTCATCTAAATCGTATCCTGAGTAAATTGAAATTTGTGTGGGAATTTAAGATGGATCAGTATATCGACAATCGAGGTGAATTGTTTAAGTCTGAATATGAAATGTAGCTTAATGGTACTTGTGATTTGTCTGAAAAGCTGATATGATTCCCTAACACGCTTACCAAAAATATGTTTGTAAATAGTTTACTTTGTTTACTTTCTGCAATTTAAGTTTTCTGTATTTCATTTCTTAGTTTAGATCATTTTATAAAATCCAAAAAGATTTTATTTCTGCTTTATTTTCCGACAAACCAAAGTGGAGAGTTGATTGTTGGATTCTCAGATGTTTGAAGCAGATGCAGGAGATTCTAGACTGAAGAATGAGGAGAGCTTACTTTGATGAAGTTTGTATTGTTTGAAAAGTCAAACACAAGTTCATTAATTTGATACTTGTTATTTTCAGAAAATGTTTGAAATTGTTGTTTTAAAATCAGTTTAATTCGTCAAAAGATCAACCAAGGTCATTAAATTGGACTTGGTAGATTAATCAAGTGATTAGGGTCATTAACTTGAACCTGAATATTTGAGTGGATTTCTAAAACTGATTAAGTTTGTGGGTTATGTTTGAAAGATAGATTTGTAATGTTTATTGGTTGAGTAACAGGTTTGAACTTCATAATTCCCAATGGAGGCAAATTGTTAAAGCTTGAACCAGATTTCTCAGATTCTAGCATATCGAGAGGGGGAGTCTGTGAAAGGGGGAGTCTGGATCAACATTCAAAGGGAAGAAAGAAGTTAGAGCCAGGAGGACAAGATTCTGAAACCTGTGAAGATAGAGTGCTTATGATGAAAAAACAGAGTTAAAGAAAAGACTAAGACTGAAGACTCAGAATCTGAAGACTATGTCAACATCCAAGGGGGAGTCTGTTGATGCACAAGAATGTCTGTTGACTGCATCTTCATCAAGTCTTAAATCAAGAAAGTCAAGATAGAAGCTTAAAAGTCAAGATTAGGGTTTTAATGTTAATTTCGCTTTAATGTACATAGTTATCTTGATGATTTCGCTTTAAGGGACATGTGATTTCGCTTTAATGGACATGCCATATAAGCGAAATCAGGTTCATGTGATTTCGCTCATATGGTCATGACCATTGAAGCGAAATTAGACTTAGTATAAATACCTCATGTGTGTGTTCATTAGAGTGAGATCTGGTCATAAGCTTGGTAACCAAACTCTGTCAAAATTGATTCAGAAAGCTAATAAAGTGAAGGATTTGAAAGGATAAGCTGCTGTTACATTACGTATTCTGATTCCGCCTTTATACGTAATGATGAACTTTCTCAACTGATCATTTAGGGTCACGACACGGTCCAACATTAATTATTAATAAAAATAATTCGAGCGAAACCGAGCGATCGACGAGCGAGCGGAGCTATGCTCATGCTCGGATTGAATTTGAATCGAACCGATCCGATCGGCTCATTTACAAACTGAGCGGGAATCGAACGAGCATTTTTCGAACATTTTTTGAGCGATCGTCGAGCAGTTTGGACAGCCCTACTTATGATGCATAAATGATAACAATTTTGTGGGTGTTACTCATGGACTTCTTTTAACTTACAATTATTCTGCCTTGCTACAAGATTCTGTTAGTAATCACCAACGGTTTCCTCTATAAGATTTTCCGTTTATGATACTCATTTATGTAGTAATGAATTATGCATTTTAGCTTCAAAGTTTAAAACCTAAAAATTACAAAATTTTAAATAAACTTGACCCTATAACATGAGAACATGATATTCTCATGTTCAACCGTGAGAAATGAACACTAAGATCCGGGACGGGTGTTCTATAACAATTAAGGACCACTCTATCCTGGTTGGTCTTATTGTCACACCCCAACCGATGGTGGAAACATCGGAGTGAGAAGAAAAACGAGGTTGCTCGAGACTTCATAACACTAAAGATGAAAAGTATTTAATAAAGATTTTCTTTTCATTGCTAACATCAAGTACATTGTGTGAAAAAGAATACATAGAGTTTGAAACAAAATGAATTACAACAATTATCAAATGACTAAACTACTAAACACGAAATAAAGTTTGGTGCATTTCTAGGCATCCTACTAGATTCCGTGCATCATCATCATCATCATCAAAATCCTGTAATACGTTTTAAAGTATAGTTCAATACAAAAGTATTGGCGAGTATACAAGTTTTGAGTACTAGCATATGTGTATAAGAGTTTGAACAATCCACATGTCAAAAATAGTTAACGAGATTAATGTAAACATGTCATGCAATTATACAAGTCAATCCACTGATTATCACAAGTATTAAAGACTTAACATGACCTCAAGAATACGGGTGGTGCTTTACTCCTATAGCGCTATACATGTTAAGGGGAGGCTCGTGTGAAGTTAATGACAAGTAAATCGCACAAAAGAATCATCCAATATACAAATCAAGTATCACGTATTTAGGCATGTATGATTGGATTGTTTGTGTTTGTGATTTAAGCATAAAATACGATTACGTGTGTTTAAAAAGTATAACGTATTGCACCCAAAAGTGTAAAATGAATAAGGGTCATGTATACTCACAATTTTGCAAAAGCTTTCCGATTATCCGTAGGTGACGAGTTGTTTGAGAATGGGGAATCGAAGGTAAGGTCATACGGCGTTTATGGAGTGGTTAGATTCGGGATTTAGAATTCAAGTGCAAAAATATGTATGCATAAAAGTATATCTAGTCTAAGTACTCGTTTTGACACTAAGTTGTATGTCATTTCATGGGTCCTAGTTTGCCCATTAGAATCAACAACAAGGGTATATGTCACATCAATGTTCTCAGGCAATTGATCAACCATGTTTTTTTCCTTTGCCACCTTTTCATCATCACAGAAAGTATATTTTTTCTCCAATGGTGGTGGAATTTAATGATATTCTGAACCAATCCCCTTTTTTTATTCTTTTCAGAATCATTATCATTTGAGGAAATGTTGAAAATACGTTCGAGAATCTATGAAGATTCATGATAACTTTGAAGTTTATTATTTTTCTTTTCCTTTACAGCCAATTCTCGTTTTAACTCAGCAACTTCATCAATATATTGATTTAAAACTAGTTGTTTTCCTTTATACTTGGGTTCAAGAAATTTTGTTGTTTCAGAATATTTTGAAACTCTACTTTGAAGACGTTCCACTTGACTTTTCAAAGTTTCATATGCTTCTTTTATGATATGAAAATTTCATCCCATCATATTTTTTTGAAACTCTCAAATGATATTATCTTTTTGAATACATTCATTGCAATTTGCTGAACACTTTTGCTTTAAAAATTCATTTTCTTTTTCAAAACCGTCGCATTTCAGTGTCAGCTCTTCTACTTTTTGTTTCAAACATTTCTTTGAATTTTTCTTTGAAAACATTTTCAATTTTAGGAGATCCAATGTTTCTGGATTTTAACATTTCGTCTTTTTCAGTACAAGCACTGCACTGAGTTTCATTTTTAGTTCCATATTTTTCATCATTTTCACCATTTTTATCTATTGACTTAACCTGGTTTAATGCTTGATAGATTCAATTTGAATTTCTATCTTCTAAAGATTTTCATCCATTCTCTTTTGTTTTCATGAATGGTTTCTTCCACATTCTTCTCTGTCGACTTTTCTAGACTCGCATATATCACCCTTTTTATACGCTTCTCCACTTTTTCCTCGTAATTTTAACTACTTTTATCTTTGAATAAAATTCTCTTGCAGCAGGTATAGCTGCAACCAGTGCATTAAAGTATACTATCTTCGGATCCACTATAGGATTTCCAAGATGATCTAAATAACATTTCCTCTCATCATCCCATCTTTTGGCCTACTTTGTCTCTTTGAAAATTGTAATCACTTTATTCAATCTCTCACGCGCTCTCCGTTGTTCTTGACTCCATCTTTCTTCTCCCATGATTTCCAATTTTTGAAATAATTTGAGAAATATCTGCAAGAATCAACAAACAATCAAACAATCTTGAAAATCAAACAATTTTTGAAACTACGTTTGCACGAATAAGGAAGTGGTTGATTCGTGCAGATTGACACTGATCTGATCCGTACGAATGAAAAACTTGATCCGTGCAAAAGAACAATGTTACAAAACCCTAGATTTGGGCAAGGAATCATTGTTAATCCATGCGGATAGAGTGAACCAGATCCGTGCGGATGTGGAATTTCTCAAAAAGCCTAAGTACTTGCGGATGTACAAAATGTGGATCTGTGCGTACTAACAAACCAGATCCGTACTAGCTCAATTTGTTGGTTTGCATGAATGAGAACAACTAGATCCATGTGAACTCAAGACCAAGATCCTCGTATATTCAAACTATAACACTAGATCCACGCGAATCAAATAGAAACTAGATTCGTGCGGATTGACTTAAGTTCATTCACACGAATGCATAACATACCAGCCATGTTTTTAAATTTTTGCAAAGAATTTTTGATGAAATTGTTGAAATTTTGATCTGAAACTTTCAAGGATTGTTTAAAACATAATTTCGCACAACATGTTATAAAATCAATCAATTTTGACCGTGGATTCGATGTGAATTTGTTTTTTAACTTGAAAAAGAAGTGTAGAAGAAGAATGAGTAGAAGATGATGAAATTCAGCTTTGATTTGGTTGAAATCTTCTTGTTTCTTGTATCTTCACTCCTTGCAATTAATCTTCCACTCTGATACCACTTGTGGGAACGTGTTTGGACCGATTCCTATGCACTTGAATGTACAAATTGATTGTTGTGATCTCGTATCTTGTGCGGAATCCAAGTACGAGAGTGGATTGAACAAAAACAAGCTAATTAACAATGATTTCTATTAATGATATGTAATTACAAAACCACGAAATCACTTTGACAAAGTTTCACCTCTCTAGCCAAAGATCTCTACAAATGACAACGACAAGACTCTTATATATACTAGTCCTAGATCTGCAGGTACACCAATCACGGATGGACATGTATGTGCGGATAGACATCAATTGCGGATCAGCCTTGCGCTGATTCGTGCAGACCTATTTCATTGCCTAATATGCACCTACAATTCAATACCTACTCTTGTTTTATCTAAACTATTAACTACGATTCAACACGTTTGACATTGAAGCACGTGATTGACGGAAGCGGTAGACATAATGCATTCACAACTACACTTATAGTCCTATAAGGGACCTACACTACACCTATATGCCTATATGGGTGTTGTATCATATCCTATAGTATCGTATCATACTGTATTATATCATATCATATAGTGTAGTATACGTCTCGTATAGATCTCCTATAGGTCTTGTATAGGCCTACATGTCACACCCCAACCGATGGCGGAAACATCGGGGTGCGGCACTAAGCGTTCAGATTGCTCATGAGTTTCCATAACATCAAAGTTTCATTATAGATTAATTGAGTTTCATGGAAAATTTGTCTAAAACATCAACACCAACAAAGTATCAAATACAACCATAAATCATTGTTCAAAAATCTAGATTTAACTAGGTAGGTTTCTAAGCATCAATCCTAGCTTGATTTCCATGATTCAACATCCTATCAGTCTGCAACATGTATTAAAATAGAGTCAGTACAAAAATGTACCGACTAGTATACAAGTTTGAGTATATAGCATAATGGATTCAAAAGACTCATATCCATAATGTAAATGATAACAAAATAGTTTCAGCCATGCTAGTGTTCGCAGTCCAAGTGATAGCCCAAGTGTCCCGATGATTTGTTGTTTT
Source organism: Helianthus tuberosus (assembly GCA_030545235.1). NCBI lineage: Eukaryota > Viridiplantae > Streptophyta > Magnoliopsida > Asterales > Asteraceae > Helianthus > Helianthus tuberosus. Next base: position 121,568,852 of record CM060401.1, read on the forward strand.
CCCAAGACTCAAGGAAAACTAGAATCCTCCTAACAATACCCCAGAGAATAATGGGGAGGTGCATCTCCTATAGCGCTACTATTGTTAAGGCGGAACTACACACTCTGGATTAAACGTCCACATAGCACAAAGAATCAAGAATCAAGAATCACAAGTTTCACATACACATAGGATAGAGTTTATATTTAAAAGTATCAAGTTTCATAGTTTAATAGAATACATGTTGCATCCCAAAGTTTAAAACAAAAAGGGATCAAGTATACTCACAGTGATTGCTTAACAGATCTACTGTTATTGGATCAAAGGGAGGCTCTTTAGGTTTAGCCTGATTAGATTACAACAGATAAGTGTCGGAATAACAACGAGATTTCGCAAGTGTCGGATCAGTCAAAGGATCGGATGGCTATCCGATCGGATTGCCATTCGATTTGAGGTGACTGTTGTGAGTGAGGGACAGATTGCCATCCGATCGGATCAGTCAAAGGATCATGCCACGTCCGTCTCGTCATCGGTTTCATGCTTCGTTACCCATAACATTAGACTCCACCACATCCTATATAGATTCCACATAGATTAACCAAGTAGATTTAATAGCATAGATTAACCCAGAAGATTCAACAACTTCAACCCGAGTCCACAAAACTACGAACTTCACTTAGCGCGTGGTACGAAGCTTCGGCATCATGCCTAAAACACTTATATATAGGAAGTACCAGCAGCGTATCCACCATGTTTTGGACATGCCACTTCCGCCTCATCTTCGGCGCTAGGCTACGTTTCGTATTTTGTTCCTCAAAACAACACCTATATAGATTACACATAGATTATGATAGAATGCACATAGATTACACATAGATTCCACATAGATTACACGAGTAGTTTCCCATAGCTTAGATTTCAACAATCTTATCACCGGTCTGCAAAACACTAAATTTCGCATGGCACGTTGTATGAAAGTTGGTAACATGTCTGAAACACTTATATATAGGAAGTAGCAGCGGCGTATCCACCATGCATCAGACACGTCACTTCTGTCTTGTATTTCTATGCCATGTTCCGTTTAGTGCTTCACAGCCATAATAACACATAGATGCATCAAATAGCTTCACATAGTATCATAGTTGATCAAGATTCCCACATAGATTAACATCATGAACAAGGCTTCATAAATTTAGTTCAATTATGAGATTAGAATTAGTGTTTTAGATTGCGAACATGCGTGCGAATCGTGTAAAAAGCCTTAAATCAAACGAAGAATCAACTTTAAAACCACACATAAAAGTCGAGATAGCATAAATGATAGGCTCTACAAGGATTGTTCTGGGTAGAGGAACGGCGACTAACCAAAGTGATTCGAACTCCTTTCGAATTGAGGCAACGTGTCCTGAATTACTGAGACAAATACGTCATCGATGTTAGGCCTACGATATTCGTCCTTTTGTTCATCTTACGTCCCTAATTGATTGGAAGTTTCGGGACCTTGGCGAGACATAAAATCAAGAGTGGGACTAGTTATCAAGGTCTGAGTTTCACCTCTATCTTGATGATGTGCGTAAAGTGTGATATATATTTAAGTATATTTTAAGCCCTTTTTACACGTTAGTCAAGTTTTAAATTTATAAAACACGATATTTTACTAACACCAAACACACATATGGGCAAGTGCACCCATCGTGAGCGTAGTATAGTGTTGGCAAGATACCGAGGTCGTCCAAGGACACAAGAGCTTTTAGTAACGGTTTATCCTCAATGTCTAATCAAATCAAAAAGTTAGAAAAATGTTTTTAAACAAGAAAAATAAAACTAACTAAAATGCTGAAAAATAAAATAAAAAGAAAAAAACAGATAGACTAGATGAATCACTTGGATCCGACTCGTGTTTAGTGTAACATTTGATTATTTCCGCACTTTTGCACTTTTTAAGAGATTATCTTAGTTATTGCAGTAGGCCCCTTTTTTGAAGGTGACGTTACCCTCAACCCAGTAGTTTGAGTCAGCAAGGATATAATCCTAAAGGGTCGGATTATTGAAAGATAATTAATTAAGTTATTAATGCATATTATGGTTGTCCCCTCTTTTGAAGGTGACGTTACCCTCGGCTAGGTAGTCTGAGTCAGCAGGGATACAGTCCTAAGTAGCCGGGTTAAAGTATTAATAGTAGCTTACATATGAGGGGATCAAAGAGTTTGGACCCCCGCCATCCAATACCGGTGGGTATTGAAGGAGGTCCTACTAAATTTGACCCAGGTCCTTGAAGGATCTATACACTGAACAAGGCAAGACTCTTACCAAACTGTTCCCTTAACCCTCGACCAGGTAGCCAACATATCTCCATATAGACCGTGGAGATATGAATGGTGAAAATATTTTATTTTATATAGACAGTAAAATAATGCCAAGACACCAAGGACAAACGATAAGGAATAATCACCTTCAACATAAGAAACTAGTTATTAAAGTCATTAATACATAACCAAATAAAAAGTGCAAAAAGATTAAAAATAAAAAGTATTACACTAGACACTTGTCTTCACTAAGTCATGTAAGAGACTTAGGCAAACATGGCCTTTAATTGTCAAGAACTCTTACGATCAATCTTGGATCCCGAGACGACTCACACACTCTACGATGGACGATGGATGATGGTGGTGGATGATGGTGTTGTGAAGGTGGTGGGTGAAGTGTGAGAGAGGTGGTGTGCCAAGGGATGGTTTGCAAATGAGCCAAGAACCCCTATTTATAGGCTGAACAGAGACTCGGGCACGGCCCCGTGTCCACCTTCCTTCTCTTTCTTCATTAATTGCAGTTTGTCTGCATTAGTTGACCACGCCCCCGTGTCCGTTGGGCACGCCCCCGTATGCAGAAGCGTATCTGTACTATCAAGATTTCCCCATATTCTGCGAATCTTAGAGTTGACCACGGCCCCGTGTCCGCTGGGAACGCCCCCGTGGTGGGTGATAGAAGCTTCTACAGCTTTGTCTTTTCTGCTGAAACTTGGGCACGCCCCCGTGCTCATTGAGCACGGGGCGTGTTCAGCCTTCTGTTCTCTTGTTTTGCTTGGGAAGATGCTGTTGAGGAGGCCGGGCATGCCACGTTTCTTCCTTTTCTTGTATTTATGTTAGATTTAGCTGCCTTTTTGCTTCTTTTGTTCATTTGAGCTCATTTAATCCTGAAAATACAAAAGGAAGACAAAAACACACTTTTTCCAACATTAGTACTAAAAAAGGGTTAGTTTTATGCCACAACTGATGTAATTTATATGTTGCATTTTGTGCACATCACTTGACAACGTCGTACTCTAATAGCGTCAGTACTTATCAATACATAAGACCTTCTAGAATATACTATGGAAATTCTCCCTTCAAGGTTTGGATGTCACTCCTGACTTGAGGGCAAATTTTGTGCAAAATACAATCATTGTTTAACAGCGTTTTCAAAGTATCAAGTGTATATTGTGCCGGCCTTAGGAAAGGCATGTAAGCTTAACAGGAAATGTGCTGCTAGGAAGCAGATACAGTAGAATGCATAAGTTTTAAACAACAGATAAGAGTCAAGATTCCTAGAACTATAGACTAGGGCATGTACTCCTACTTATCCTAATTCCCTATAGTTATGGCTCTGATACCAATCTGTCACACCCCAACCGATGGCGGAAACATCGGGATGCGGCACTAAGCGTTCAGATTGCTCACGAGTTTCCATAACATCAAAGTTTCATTATAGATTAATTGAGTTTCATGTAAAATTTGTCTAAAACATCAACACCAACAAAGTATCAAATACAACCATAAATCATTATTCAAAAATCTAGATTTAACTAGGTGGGTTTCTAAGCATCAATCCTAGCTTGATTTCCATGATTCAGAATCCTATCAGCCTGCAACATGTATTAAAATAGAGTCAGTACAAAAATGTACCAACGAGTATACAAGTTTGAGTATATAGCATAATGGATTCAAAAGACTCATATCCATAATGTAAATGATAACAAAATGTTTCAGCCATGCTAGTATTCGCAGTCCAAGTGATAGCCCAAGTTTCCCGATGCTTTGTTGTTTTCCCAAGACTCAAGGAAAACTAGAATCCTCCTAACAATACCCCAGAGAATAATGGGGAGGTGCATCTCCTTTAGCGCTACTATTGTTAAGGCGAAACTACACACTCTGGATTAAACGTCCACATAGCACAAAGAATCAAGAATCAAGAATCACAAGTTTCACATACACATAGGATAGAGTTTAGATTTAAAAGTATCAAGTTTCATAGTTTAATAGAATACATGTTGCATCCCAAAGTTTAAAACAAAAAGGGATCAAGTATACTCACAGTGATTGCTTAACAGATTTACTGTTATTGGATCAAAGAGAGCTCTTTAGGTTTAGCCTGATTAGATTACAACAGATAAGTGTCAGAATAACAACGAGATTGCGCAAGTGTCGGATCAGTCAAAGGATCGGATGGCTATCCGATCGGATTGCCATTCGATTTGAGGTAACTGTTGTGAGTGAGGGACGGATTGCCATCTGATTGGATGGTCATCTGTTCGGATGGCCATTCGATCGAATGGTCGTTCGACCCAAGAGTCAAGATTCCAAATTGATTACCAAGTGTTTAAGTGAGGTTACTTCGATCGGATGGTTATCCGATCGGACGGCGATTTGATCGGATTGCCATTCGATCATGGAATTTTCCAAATTTAAAGTTTCAGAAAGTTTCTAAGTGTTGAAAGGTTTCAAGGCACATTGTCACTTCGATCGGATGGCTATCCGATCGGATTGCCATTCGACAACCAAAGATTCAAGGTACCAAAGGTTAAGAGGCAAGTATCACCTGATCGGAGGGCAGTTCGATCGGATGGCTATCCGATCGGATTGCCATTCGATCGAGTTGTCCTTGTCCCGTTCATAACCTTGTAATGTTTCTAAGTTTCTGGTTTGATGGTGAGGACACGGTACGTCTTGAGACAACGGTAAACACATCAGTGTTCAACTGTTCTGATCGGATGGGAATCACCCTAGTCCGATCAGTCGTCTGTTTGTGATGGTGATTATGTCGGAATCCGTACTCCGCTCATCTCCTCTGGCAACAATCCATTTTCGAGCCGACTCAAGACTAATCATCAAGTCTTCTGTCCGTTCAGATCGGGATTCCACCATTTTAATTGAAAAGTTAATAAAAGATGAGGGAAAAACATAAGTTTTAGCTGAAAAGTCTAGATTTAGTTAAGATTCAGTGTAAAACATATAAAATTCCTTAGATCTGAGCTAGATCTTGGCAGGACTGACATTGCAACATAGTTTGTACAAACCACCATGATGACGTCACCCTCATGAGCTCGAATCTTAGGGATTTCATGGTGAAAAGTGAGATTTCAAAGGAGAATATCGTAGAGAATGGTGTAGTGATCAAAGATGTATAAGAATCTAGCGTAAAACGTACCGAAATCGCCAAGAAATGGAAGAAAAAGAGGAGGGCGTGCGTCTGGATCGAGTGAGGCTGTCACATCAGTGAGAATGATGTGACATGCCTATTTATAGTGTCAGAGAGGAGTGTGAGGCGGTGTGTATCGGATCGGATGGCAGGTCGATCGAATGGCCATCCGATCGGTTGGTCATCCGATCGGATGGTCATCCGTCGGATGGTCATCCGATCGGATTGCCATCCGGTCAATGCCATCCTTTCTGTTTCACCGTCTTGATTCGTTTTGCGAGTTAGATTAAGCGTTGTGTTGCCTATTATTGTGTAATAGTATCACATAACTAGATTACATCATTAACACAAAAGTTTCCAAGTTTCATAGTTTCCGCCAGTGACAAGACTCCAGTCCCCTGTTCAACCAAGTCTCAAGTTTCACGAGCCTCAAGAGTCAAGCACCAAAGTATCAAGAATCATAGTTTCCAAGCATCAAGTATCAAGAATCATAGTTTCCAAGCATCAAGTATCAAGAATCATAGTTTCCAAGTATCAAGTATCAAGAATCATAGTGTTAAATATCAAGAGTCAAGATTCGAGTAGCAAGAGTCTAGTATTAAGAATGAAGTATTGATGTAGAGTGTGAAACATGGGTGTTTAAGTGTTGATTTTGTGTGGTTTAGCCTATTTTATATGATTATATGATTGTAATTGGATTATTGCAAGAATTTGTATGTTTGCAGGTAAAACGCGTAATACGGCGAACTTAGAACGCTTAGTGATGAAACGAGACTTGTTCGGTGCCAACGTATAGCTTGCATATTCAAGAAACACGAAATAAAGAAGTTGAGGGGCCTTTATTGTCTTTATATGAAAGTTATATGTGAGTTGGGGTTGAGGCATGTGATTCGCGCCGGCGGTTACGGTTTGTGCATGGCTTCACATGAAAAATAAACAGCAACATTGACATCCGGCTTACGGATCCGAAACCGTGACTTACGGTTTGAGTAGGAGTGGAACAAAAGTAACAGCGGCATTGGATTAAAGCTTACAGATTGATAACAATGCTTACGGTTGGGGGGTTGTGACAGAAGGTTTAAAATCTAATTATTGAGAGGGGACTTCTGAACCAACGAAAAGATTGGCAACAACACAAGGAAAGTGGGTCGCCAATATTCATGCACAACAAAACTAAAAGGGGAGACATTATTTTATTATCCAACATAACCTCTCAACAACCCATTCTCATCGAATATGGGAGCCCATTATCACGATTTCTTTGGCAGCCATAATTTATAATTTTTGGGCTTTTACTATGTGGGCCGACATCAGAGGAAAGAGGTGATCATCACGTGGTCTATCATCAAAAACATCAACATACATCATCAGGGATGTGACTGGGCTCGCAGACTTCGAGACATAGTGGGCCGATAATTGGAGATATCATAATTAATTGGGCTGTTGGTGTTGACTAATCTTGGGTGATATATGTGCACATGGAATTTAGGAATATTATAATGATCAAAAGAAAATGATTTAGTGGCAGACTTTTTGGATGGCCATGATTTTAATTATTAAGACTTTAGTGGAGCAACTTCATTATTATTTTTGGGCTCAAAATTCAGCCCAACGACATCATCATCATAATCGATCATGGACAGCAGATATTAGGATTATTCAACTTGGGGGGGGGGGGGGCGGCTCTAAAGAAACTGACGAAGAACATCACACATCGATCCATCACTCATCAGCCGCACAACATACCGAACCGATCATGTCTTCATCACTATCTCAAGTTGTCATCGCGTCCATTCAACAATGAGCGGATAGTCTCGTCGGTTTCACCCCTGTGTAGATGTTGTAAGATTTCTAGGGTTTATACATTTGTATTTTAATTTGTTTTTGTGACAAATTGTTTAGTATTTGAAACTTATGATAATTGTCGTGCATTTGAATTGAATTTGTGAATTGTCGAACGATGATAAAGTTATGACTTTGCGAAATGAATTTGTGCACTTATGCCTTATCGTAGGTTAGGATTTACATGTCCGAGGCAAGGAAGTGCATTACGGTCTATTGTCTATGACGTTGATAGCAATTGGCACCTAAGCTTCGTGATAGTAATCCGTTAATCACTATATGCAATTGAATCAAGTTAAAACATGTAGGAACCCTAGGTCTTGCAATTATCGAACCGGGTGTGATCCGTATTCTCATTTCTTGTTTCAACTTTCTGGTTAGTATTTTAGTTAATCACAAGTGTTTTAGATAATAACCATTGTCGGGTCACTCCGATTTTTTTTCCAACCCAATAAACTTATAAAAAAAATTAGCAATCTTCATAATCACATTGTACATTTTTGTAAATAGTCTAACTAGTCGAACAGGTCGTGCGATACTGACCACATGCTCTTCGTGGATTCGATACCCGACTTACCCTAGCTACCTAGGTTTAATTGGGTTTTTGATTGGTCGGGACGACACGGTCACGTCAAGTATCATAGCATAAGATTCACCAAGTAACAAAAGTATCACATAGTTTAGGGATTAAAAGTGACAAATAGCTAAACGTGTAGGGACGCAGGCGTTACACTACAGGCCTATACGGGAACTAGACTACACTTATAGTCCTATAAGGGACCTATACTACACCTATAGGCCTATACGGGTGTTGTATCATAGTGTATAGTATAAGTCTGGTATATGTCACTTATAGGTCTTGCGTAGGCCTATATGGACCTAGACAACACCTATAAACCTATAGGGGACCTATACTATACCTATAGGCCTATATGGGTGTGGTATCGTAACTTATAGTATCGTATTGTATCCTGATACGTATCGTAACTTATAGTATCGTATCGTATTGTATCATATCATATCGTATAGTATATTATAGTATAGTATAAGTCTCGTATAGATCCCCTATAGCTCTTGTATAAGCTTATACGAGACCTAAACCACACCTATAGTCCTATACGGGACCTATACTATACCTATAGGCCTATACGAGTGTTGTATCATATCCTATAGTATCGAATCATATTGCATAGTATCGTATGGTATAGTATAGTATAATGTATAGGTCCTCTATAGGTCTTGTAAATGCCTATAGGCCTATACGTGACGTGACGTGATGTGACCTAAACCATACCAATAGTCCTATACGGTATCTATACTATACCTATAGGCCTATACCGGTATCGTATAGTGTGGTATAACTCTCGTATAGGTCCCCTATAGGTCTTGTATATTATATTCCTACTATACTCTACTATGCTACACATATACGAGACTTAAGTTATACTACATGATACGATACTACATCTATACTTCTATACGAGGCATATACGGGACCTATACTATACGATACTACACCTATATGCCTATATGAGACCTATACTACACTATACGATATCACACTTATAGGCTTATACGAGGTCAATATGTGACCTATACTACTCCTATACTATACGATACGGCATTTGTAATATCGTATAAAACTGATTAATGTTGTATAAAAATGTTTGTAAGAAATATTTATTTTTTAATCTATTTAAAATATAAAACTTATTTTTTTATAAAAACTTTGCTAAAACGATTAATATTGTATAAAATATTTGTAAAAAAAAAACCTTTATATACCGGAGTATTATACGCGACATTTTTATGCAAACTTATACGCCACGTATAGACCTATACGCGGCGTACATAAACACTAAAGTGTGCAAATAGGCGTTTTGAGTGTGCCAATAGTTTGAGCCTTTTTTTATTCCTTGTATCATAATTTATTAGGTTTATATTTATAATTAATTGTTTATATAAAATACTTTTTATTTTTTATTTTATATTGTAATTAAGTTTGCAAGAACCGGACGAACTTGATATGTGGTTAAATATTTTTTTTTAATATTTATACGTGTTACGCTCTAAGTTAAACTCGAAATGACCGCTTTTATTCTTTTAGCCAAGTTTTCCGGTGGTGCTGGTCGATGACAATGGTGTGGTGTTGATGATATTTGACATGATTTTACTCCCCGTCACAACCCAGAAAGGTTAAGAATATTTATTTAATAATTGTGAGTTGTTATTGTTTCTTCTTCTTCTTGTGATAAGGGACAATCAAACTGCACAACAATACTAGTATATACACCATATGAGCAGTTGAGTACTAAAACTGTTTTTATATTCACCATATGCAGATCACTTTCGTTCAACAAAAGTTTTGCTGGGTTGCTTTTTGATAACACGTTCGGTTATTTGTTTCACATGCGTGCGTTTTTTTTTTTTTTTTTTCACAATTTCTGTATTTTCTAAGATAAATATAATACAACTCACACTCTGTAGGATTTGAACTCACAACATTTTGATTGTGAAGTGTATCATCTAACCACCAGGATGTCCTATATTGTTTGATCGATTGCATCTTTGTTAACATAGTATTAAGATTTGATATTTCTTGACAACTAGCTATAATCAGGTATAAATTATAATAAAAAAACACAGTACTGAAATCTTACATCAAGTTAACATGGCCATCAATAGACAAGATACAATATGTAAACAACTCCAACTGTAGCAGACACACTATGAGGTACACTGATTTTGAACATAGAAAACATCATTTTAAATGATACATACCTCCTTGCATGCTTCACCTACAAACAGACTCAACTATAAAACATATCTTACTAGTGACCGTCTTTTTACAAACAACACCATCATCCCTAAAAGAACAAGTTCTATCTTCATAAATTGTCCTCATCCTTGGTGAAGGCCACATCATGGCTTGAGTGGCTGCAGCAGTTGCAGTGATTTCGGTTGAAATACCTCGCACAACGGTCCCAGGATGGTGGTCAGTTTCTGATGGTGTGCTGCACCTCCGGGGAAGCATCTGAGAGTTGGATGTAGCTTCAAAGATCTTGGCTGGCCGATGGTAGTTGATCGAAAAGTTAATCATGCATCTGCTGTAATGATCTATAGCTTTTGATATCGCTGTTAAGGGTGACTTGATGATCCTTACGATTGTCCGGGCTTTCCAACTCATGATCATATAGAGTTCCTGCTTCTTTCGTGGATTTAGTTGCACCTGTCCCCTCTAGTTGTGTTATATATGTGTTGTTTAAGGAAAGAAACTATTTTTTTATAACAAGTGAGAAGGGAGTGAGACACACAACGGAAAAGAAACAAAGTTATATATTAAGAGGCGCATGGATTTTTTTTCGGGTGAGGGTATTGGTACATCCCTCAAAAGTAATGACACACCCCCCTCAGCAGCCCCGTATAAGGCAATGAGGGTTGTATAGAGGTTGAGTGCATTAATTATGTCAGAAAAAGTAAGTTATATGACCCTCATTGCCCAATACGCCTCAAACTGGCCCCACCCATATGCCCATCATTGCCCAATACGTTTGAAAAAGTATTTACACACCCCCTATCATCTAATTAATGCCAATCATTAGGTGTCAGCCAATGATTACCAATGATTGAGGTGTAAGTAACTTTATTTTGATAGAGTATTTGTATGGGGAAGTTATGAAATATTAAGAAAATTAATATTTTTTTATAAAATGTTGTTATAAAATATTTTGTTAGTATTATAAAAACTTTATATTTTTATGAAATGAATTGTGTATATTTTTAATAAAAAAATGTGCATTTGTTTTTTTATTAAGTATTATTATTAAAAACTTCAGATTTTTATGAAATTAATTGTGTATGTTATAAAATGCCAATTTTTTATAAGTATTATTAAATGTCAATTTTTTTTATAAAACGAATTGTATATATGTCATAACAAAGTTTTTTATTTATGAATTATTATTATTTCTTTAATTGTCAAATACGAACGTAGATCGGCGTTCTAGTTCATGAATCTGAAATACGAACGTAGATTCTCCATAACTATTACGATACCACCACCGTCAAAACACCGACTTTCGATATCCTGTTAATAAAAAATACAATTTAGCATTAGACTCGGCATTCGAAAATATATTGTAAAAAAAAAACAAAACACCACGACAGCCGACCCACCACCACCACAGCCGACCCACCTCCACCACCACAACCGACCTACCACCACCACAACCACCCCAACCGACCCACCACCACCACCATAGCCGACCCACCACCTCAGCCGACCCACCACCACCACCCCAGCCGGCAAACCACCACCACCACCACCATAGCCGACCCACCACCACCACAACCACCCCAGCCGACCCACCACCACCACCACAACCACCCCATCCGACCCACCACCACCCCAGCCGACCCACCACCACCACCACAGCCGACCAACCACCACCATAGTCGGCCCACCACCACCACCATAGCCGACCCACCACCACCACCCCAGCTGACCCACCACCACCACCACCACCACAACCGACCTACCACCACAACCACCCCAGCCGACCCACCACCACCACCATAGCCGACCCACCACCACCACCTCAGCCGACCCAGCACCACCACAACCACCCCAGCCGACCCCCCACCACCACCACCACAACCACCCCATCCGACCCACCACCACCACCACCATAGCCGACCCACCACCATCACCACAGCCGACCCAGCACCACCACCAACATAGCCGACCCACCACCATCACCACAGCCGACCCACCACCACCACCTCAGCCGACCCACCACCACCACCACAGCCGACCCACCACCACCACCTCAGCCGACCCACCACCGACACCCCAGCCGGCACACCACCACCACCATAGCCGACCCACCACCATCACCACAGCCAACCCACCACCACCACCACCAACATAGCCGACCCACCACCACCACCATAGTCGACCCACCACCTCAGCCGACCCACCACCGACACCCCAGCCGGCACACCACCACCACCACCACCATAGCCGACCCACTACCACCACCTCAGCCGACCCACCACCACCACCCCAACCGACACACCACCACCACCACCATAGCCGACCCACCACCACCACAAGCACCCAGCCGACCCACCACCACCACCACAACCACCCCATCCGACCCACCACCACAACTACCCCAGCCGACCCACCACCACCACCACCACCATAGCCGACCCACCACCATCACCACAGCCGACCAACCACCACCACCAACATAGCCGACCCACCACCATCACCACAGCCGACCCACCACCACCATCACCACAGCCGACCCACCACCACCACCACCCCAACCGACCCACCACCACAACCGACCCAGCCGACCCACCACCACCGCCTCAGCCGACCCACCACCACCACCCCAGCCGGCACACCACCACCACCACCACCACCATAGCCGACCCACCACCACCATCACCACAGCCGACCCACCACCACCACCTCAGCCGACCCACCACCACCACCACCCCAGCCGACCCACCACCACCACCACAACCGACCCAGCCGACCCACCACCACCGCCTCAGCCGACTCACCACAACCACCCCAGCCGACCCACCACCACCACCATAGCCGACCCACCACCACCACATCAGCCGACCCACCACCACCACCCCAGCCGGCAAACCACCTCCACCACCACCATAGCTGACCCACCACCACCACAACCACCCCAGCCGACCCACCACCACCACCACAACCACCCCATCCGACCCACCACCACCACCACCACCATAGCCGACCCACCACCACCACCACCACCACCAACATAGCCGACCCACCACCACCACCATAGCCGACCCACCACCACCACCCCAGCCGGCACATCACCACCACCACCATAGCCGACCCACCACCACCACAACCACCCCAGCCGACCCACCACCACCACCACAACCACCCCATCCGACCCACCACCACAACTACCCCAGCCGACCCACCACCACCACCACCATAGCCGACCCACCACCATCACCACAGCCGACCCACCACCACCACCACCACCAACATAGCCGACCCACCACCATCATCACCATCACCACAGCCGACCCACCACCACCATCACCACAGCCGACCCACCACCACCACCACCTCAGCCGACCCACCACCACCACCACCCCAGCCGACCCACCACCACAACCGACCCAGCCGACCCACCACCACCGCCTCAGCCGACCCACCACCCCAGCCGGCACACCACCACCACCACCATAGCCGACCCACCACCACCGCAACCACCCCAGTCGACCCACCACCACAACCGACCCAGCCGACCCACCACCACCACCTCAGCCGACCCACCACCACCACCCCAGCCGGCACACCACCACCACCACGATAGCCGACCCACCACCACAACCACCCCAGCCGACCCACCACCACCACCACAACCACCCCATCTGACCCACCACCACCACAACCGACCCACCACCACCACCAACATAGCCGACCCACCACCATCACCACAGCCGACCCACCACCACCACCACCTTAGCCGACCCACCACCACCACCATAGCCGACCCACCACCACCTCAGCCGACCCACCACCGACACCCCAGCCGGCACACCACCACCTCCACCACCATAGCCGACCCACCACCATCCCCACAACCAACCCACCACCACCACCACCAACATAGCCGACCCACCACCACCACCATAGCCGACCCACCACCACCACCTCAGCCGACCCACCACCGACACCCCAGCCGGCACACCACCACCACCACCATAGCCGACCCACCACCACCACCACCACCATAGCCGACCCACCACCACCACAACCACCCCATCCGACCCACCACCACAACTACCCCAGCCGACCCACCACCACCACCACCACCATAGCCGACCCACCACCACCACCACCACAGCCGACCCACCACCACCACCACCAACATAGCCGACCCACCACCATCACCACAGCCGACCCACCACCACCGTCACCACAGCCGACCCACCACCACCCCAGCCGACCCACCACCACCACCACCACCCCAGCCGACCCACCACCACCACCACAATCGACCCACCGCCACAACCGACCCAGCCGACCCACCACCACCACCACAATCGACCCACCGCCATAACCGACCCAGCCGACCCACCACCATCACCTCAGCCGACCCACCACCACCACCCCAGCCGGCACACCACCACCACCACCACCATAGCCGACCCACCACCACCACAACCACCCCAGCCGACCCACCACCACAACCGACCCAGCTGACCCACCACCACCACCTCAGCCGACCCACCACCACCACCACCCCAGCCGGCACACCACCACCACCACCATAGCCGACCCACCACCACAACCACCCCAGCCGACCCACCACCACCACCACAACCACCCCATCCGACCCACCACCACAACCGACCCACCACCACCACCACCCCAGCCGACCCACCACTACCACCGTGGAATTTTTGTCTTAAAGGAATTTTTTAAGGGATTTTTTTTATTGTAACAAGCATTATTAATTTATAATTGTTTCACTATTTGCCACGCTAAATAAATTACAAAATACAATAGAAAAAGTATTTTATTTTTTGCAAATTAGTGGAAGATATCGTCAACGGCTTTGAGGCTTTGACAACCATTAGTTTTTACAAGTTGGCACCGTCAAATCACAAGAAAGCACACCACACGGATCTCAATCCCAAACCCCTCATCCACCGTCCATTCTAATCACAATCAAACGGCCACCATTCTCTCAAACTTCAACAATTCAAATCTCAATCTCAGCTTCATTTCATTTCTCTCTCATCCGATCTGATCATATCTTTCTCTTAAACCCTTTTCCAATTCCACCCATTTCCCCTTCTCACTTCCTTGATTCATTGATTCTGAGTTGCAGATAATGTGTTTGTTGAAATTCCTCAAACAACTTTGTTGGGTTTTCACTTATTTTGTTTACAAATTTGTAAGCAGATTTAAAATCTCGTTTTCATAGACCCCATTAGCTAAAATAGGTCATAGTGATAAGTTTTTTTTATATTGTATTTGCTGATTTGGTTGAGTAAGCTAAGTTGCAGATAAGGTGTTTGTGTTGTGAATCCTCAAAGACTTTTATTTGGTATTTGACTAATTTTGTTCGCAAATCTGTTTGCACAGACTCAAAGTCTTGTTTTTCATATACCTAGTCGAGTTAAATAGATCATAATGATAAGTTTCTGTATTCGATTAATCGTTTCAGTTTGGTGATTAGCTTATTTGGTTGATTAAGCTGAGTTGCACATAAGGTCTCAAATTTTTTTTTGGGTTTTGACTAAATTGATTGCTTGAAATTGAAGAAGATAAGTTTGGGAATGGCGGAGGATGATTCCGGACCAGAAATTCCTCCCAGCAGCTGATGAGTTTGGGTGGTGGTTGGTGGTTAATGGTGGGGGGAACACAGAGAAAGGCGGGGGGTGGGTGGGTGGGGGTTGGATGGGGTTGTTTTGTTTTTATATAGTGGGGAAGATGAAGGGTAAATTTGTCATTTCACATTCACTTAACAGAGAAAACTAACCGTCATCCACTCCAGGGACGGGTCGGGCAGACGGGTGAAATGAAAAATAAATAATAATAATAATACTAATAATAATAATAATAATACTTAATAAAAAAACATATGCATATTTAAAAAAACAATGTTATAAGTAGTCCCGGCAGACGGGTCGGGCCAGGGGTCGGGTAGGGTCTTTGACCCATTTGCGTTATGGATTATAGAGAATTTGACGATTTATAATAACACTTGATAAAAAAAAATGTAGAAGTTTTATAATACTAATTAAAAAAAATGTTGACGTTTTATACCAACACTTGATAAAAAAATGTAGAAGTTTTATAATACTAATTTAAAAAAATGTTGATGTTTTATAATAATAATTAAAAAAAATGTTGACGTTTTATACTAACACTTGATAAAAAATGTAGAAGTTTTGTAATACGAATTAAAAAAATGTTGATGTTTTATAATAATAATTAATTAATAAAAATGTTGCCATTTTCCTAAATATATTAAATAAAAAAATGACATTTATATACCTTCCTTTTATAACAATAAATAATAATAAATATAAATGTTTATATTTTTTTTATTTTAACAACAATTTAAAAAAATATATATAAAGTTTTTTTTAAATAATATTTCACCCCAATGAAAACCCTCCATATCCTTCAAATTTATTCCACACAAAAGAGCTAATGATTGGACAATCATTGGCTGACACCCAATCATTGACAATTAATAGGATGTGTGAAAAAGTAACTAAAAAGTAAACGTATAGGGCAATTAGGGGCTTATCAGGTGGGTCCATTTTTAGGCGTATAGGGCAATGAGAGGTGTATAGGGTTTAGGGGATGTGTGGATAAATTGAGGGGATGTATGGATAACCAAACCCTTTTTTTCAACGAAAGGAGGAAAGTACGTTGGTTGAACATAAACAACAGATTGTTATGTTTCTCTTGGACCACACCTATAAGAAACTTGTTCATCCGAGGTCAATTTCTCAACTTCACTAAACAGTAACTTTGCATAATTAATCATAACCATTTTTTTATTTGTGACATTAAAGTGACAATTTCTTTTCTCGTATTTTTCTAAAATTTAGTCTACATTATTTGTTATTTTTTGAAATTACCATATAACCACTTAATAACATGTCAGCTCACATTTATTTATATTCTAATGAGTACATAGATTATACTAATAAATGACATACTTTTTTTTTTTTTTTTGACAAACTGTCAATGTGTTTTTTTTTTTTTTTTTTTTTTTTTTTGGGTAAGGTTTTGCTTATAAAAATATAAGGTTTTGATTTCATTTTCCTTAAATCTAGTCATGACTATTTCTGGATTTAATCTTTTGAAAAATTGTCAATGAATGTTTTCATATTGTTTTAATCTTTTGAAAAATTATCAATGCATGTTTTCATGATCTACATGGTAAACCAAAATTTATATAAAAAAAGATTTGATAATACTTATATGATGAGATAGTGAACCAGAAAATCATTTAATTACTCGGCAATTTTTTACTATATTACCTTCAATACTTAAATCAATTTCTAGAGCAACCAGAATAGGTGTTTTTGTAAATGTCTTCACAAAGTTAGGCGTGGCTCTATAGTTAGTACCAATGTTGTAGAAGGCGCTAGGCGCTAGTCGGGCGGTGAGGTATCGCCTAGGGATTAATCGGGATTAATAGGGATTAATCGGGATTAATCGGAATGGGATTTTTATATGTATTTTTTCAAAATTATATATATATACCCAATAATATAAAAATAATACTTCAAAATTCACATAAATACTTCAAGTTTCAGATAGTATGCTTCGATTTTGACCGATTTTGACCAATTTTGACCGCCTAGGACTGCCTAGGACCGCCTAGGACCGATTTTGACCGATTAATATAGTCCGATTAATCCGATTTTTGACCGCCTAGGACCGATTTTCACCGCCTAGGACCGCCTACGACCGACTTTGACCAAAACCGATTAATTCCACCGACTAGCTTAAAATTAATCAGTAGCCAACCGCCTAGCGCCTAGGCGCCGATTAATCGGCCGCCTAGGCCGATTTCTGCAACAGTGGTTAGTACTGTGTCCGACAACACTAGATATTTTTGTACCCCTAAACGGGATAGAATGATTTCTTATTTTTGGTCCCCGGAGTTTGTTTCGAGGATGTTACGGGGGTATGCCCCTTTGATGATGTAATTCTTTCATTGGTTTTATGATATGTTTGCCGGGCGTTGCCCTTTATCCAAAACAAACAAACAAACAAACAAAAAAATACAACAGGCTTTGTTGCATACATAAAATTCAATAAACAGACCAGTACGCCGCATATAATGTCAAAACCTTAAAAATAAAATAAAACATATATATCTCCTTTATTTTAAAATCCAATAATTCAAAAACTTATTAAATAATAACGGAGTAAACAAACCAAGTCACAGTTGAGTTATTCGAGATCCACTCATTAGAAACTTAAATTGAAGCAAGGTGAAACGGACTTCAGCATCTATCTATTTAATTAACGAGCTGAAGACATATTATTTTACTACTTGTCAAGCTCGACTAGAGTTATGTTCACAAACTATGCAATCATTCAAATTATTAGAAAACACTTGTGGTTTCAAGCACGATTAAGAGCTACACCGATAAGGAAGAGAGAAAAAACAGGTCAATCATCTTTTCTCTCTGTTTTGCCCACTCTCCTTAAAAACAACAATCTTTTTCCCCTCTCCTCTTTCTCCCATACACTCACATAACCGATATATATATATATATATATTATATAGGGAGCCGCTAGAATGAGAACCACCACGAGTTATGAGAACCGCGAGAACCAAGTGCCACGGAGGGGCGTTGACCACGATTTTTTTTTTTACAACTAGATCCGTATATTTTAACAACATTCGTAAAAAAAAAAAATTTCAAACGGCGCGCCCGAGGGGGTAGTTTTTTACACCCAAAGTTTGGTGTTTTTATTATTTTTTTGTTTTTTCTTTTTTTTTTTTACAAACTTTGGGTGTAAAAAACTACCCCCTCAGGCGCGCCGTTTAATTTTTTTTTTTACGAATGTTGTTAAAATATACGGATCTAGTTGTAAAAAAAAATTGTGGTCAACGCCCCTCCGTGGCACGTGGTTCTCGCGGTTCTCATAACTCGTGGTGGTTCTCATTCTAGCGGTCCCCTATATATATATATATATATATAAATTCACTAGCTTATAACCCCGTGTATTATACGGGTTAAGTAAAAAAAAAATCAAATAGTTAATAACGAAGATTTAACAATTATAAAACGATATTTTAAGACACTTTTCGGATATCAGAATACTTAACCCGTATAATACACGGGGTTATAAGCTAATGAATTTTTATATATATATATATATAGGGGGCCGCTAGAATGAGAACCACCTCGAGTTATGAGAACCGCGAGAACCACACCGTACGGGGCGAGGTGGACCAATTTTTTTTTTCAAAAACGTAGATGCATGTATTATAAACACATTCGTAAAAAAAATAAAAAAAAAAAATGCCGTGTGTGTAGTTTTTTACACCACAAGTTTGTGGTTTACGAGTTCCGTAAATTTACACACTCGGCATTTTTTTAAATTTTTTTTTTTACGAATGTGTTTATAATACATGCATCTACGTTTTTGGAAAAAAATTTGGTCCACCTCGCCCCGGATCAAGTAGTTCTCGCGGTTCTCATAGCTCGAGGTGGTTCTCATTCTAGCGGTCCCCTATATATATATATATAGGGAGAAGATCATGCGAGAACCACCTCTTATTGTGAGAACCGCGAGAACCAATGTGAACACACAAAAAATGCCTAAAAATAGCTAAAAATCACACAAATTTTTGTTTTTTGAATTTTTTAATATTTTTTTTATAAAAAATCGCTACTTTTCGAAGCCAAAAAAAAAAAAAATTTTTTTTTGGCTTCGAAAAGTAGCGATTTTAACCTAAAAAATATTAAAAAAATCAAAATTTTTTTTTTAGATTTTTTTAGGTTTTTTGGGGGTTTAGTTTTTAGCATTTTAGCTTGGGGGTGGGGGAGGGGGGTTTAGGTTTTTTTTTTTGGGGGGGGGGGGGGGGTTTAGGTTTTTTTTTGGGGGGGGGGGGGTGGGGGGGGGTTTAGGTTTTTGGGGGGTGGGGGTTAGGTTTTTTTAGGTTTTTTTTTAGCTATTTTAGGTTGTGTTCACATTGGTTCTCAAGGTTCTCACAATAAGAGTGGTTCTCGCATGAGCCCCTCCCTATATATATATATATATATTTATATAAATTCACTAGCTTATAACCCCGTGTATTATACGGGTTAAGTAAAAAAAATCAAATAGTTAATAACGAAGATTTAACAATTATAAAACGATATTTTAAGACACTTTTCGGATATCAGAACAAAATTTTGTTTTTATGTATGATCAAAACTTGTGATGTTTGTAAAGTTTATAAATATGAATGCATTTGAACCATCGATTAGAAGATAAACTATATCATCGACTTTCTCACGACGTGAACCCAAGTTTTATTTAAATAACAATGGACTTAATTTATTAGTTCTAAAAATATTGTTGAAATGTTTAGATTAGGCATATATCAATTAGCCATTTAGATAAACTTATAGCTACAAAATAATATTTAAATTAATTAGATAAATATAAATTATCGGTAATTATTAGGTTAAATAACTTTAAAATTTAAATATATAGACTTGAGTTGCATCTTAAAATGATGGTTATTTTTGTATAAATTAGTATGATAAATGTAGTTATTATTCTTCTTGTATTTTAAATATATAAAATAAATAAATTATTTGTTAAGTAAGAAAATCGTTCCTTCCACCCTCGTTATAAAAATTCTCGATATTTGTTTCAATTATTAAGATATAATTTCAAACCTATTAATTAATATAAATAAGAAAATCGTTCCCTCCACCCTCATTATGAAAATGTTCGATATTTGTTTCAATTATTAAGATATAATTTCTAATCTAGTAATTAATAGAAATAAATAATAAGATAATTTATGGAAACTTTATCTGTAATTTCTTAAATGTCTGAAACAAATATTAAATTTAATAATTAAAATTAAATAATAATTACCTACAATTAAGTAAGAGTAGATGTCTAGAATAATAACATAGTAATTAATATAAATAAATAATGAGATAATTTATGGAACTTTATCCGTAATTTCTTAAATGTTTGAAACATACATTAAATTTATAAAAATAAATTAAACAATAATTATCTACAATTAAGTAATATTAGATGGTCTAAAATAATGACAAGTGTCATTTTATTGGTTTCTTTTATTATATAGTACTAGTAGTACGACCCGTGTGCAAACACGGGTGATTTTTAGAAAACCATGCATAACATATTTTAATAGAAAATATAAATAGGTGTATAGATATTGTGATTTTTAGTTTAGTTTTTCGTTTGATTAAGATTAAAACTCTGTTTGAGGTATCTAAAACTCTGTTTGACTAAAGTCAACCACTGTTTGTAAAGGGTAATCTCTGTTACGCCAAATCATTGTTTCTTAAAACTCTGTTTATAACCAAACAGAGGTTTCAAACATATGTTTCTCATACTACTGTTTGAAATCCTAACCTCTATTTAAAAAACAGAGATTACAAAAGGAAAAACAAACATCTGATTGACCAAAAGTGAACAAACATTTAACCTTTGTTTTCAATAACCAAACCTTTGATTAGTAAACATATTTTAGGTTTCAAAAGAGTATATCATTTGTTTGAGGTATCTAAAATTCTGTTCGACTAAAGTCAACCACTGTTTGTAAAAGGGTAATCTCTGTTTTGCCAAATCACTGTTTCTCAAGACTCTATTTGTAACCAAATAGAGGTTTCAAACCCTTGTTTGACCAAAGTCTGTTTGAGCAAAAGTTTGTTTTGACCAAAGTCTGTTTGACCAAGGTCAAACCACTGTTGACCAAAGTCTGTTTGACCAAAGTCAAACCACTGTTTGCAAAAAAAGGCAACCACTGTTTTCTCCATAAAACATTGTTTTAACCCAACAGTGGTTTCAAACATCTGTTTTCATCAATCTGTTGACCAAAGTCAACAGATGCATCAATCACTGTATCAACAGATGTATCAACTATGGCAGTTGGTGAAAGATGTATTAACTATGCATTCACAAAACTGTTTAAAGAGTAAAGACGAATAAATAATCACCTCTTGGCGCTATTTTACTTTTTACTAAGGTTATTTTTCCAACCATGCAATCATACTATTATATCACCAACAAAATTCCATACAGTACATTAAATTTAAAACAACTTTTTGAAAATACTGTAAATCAAGCATTGTACTACACAAGCGACTATACTTAACCATTTTTATTTATTAAAACTACTTGGAAGTGATTTGAAAGACTCAAACGACTATACTTAACCATCTGTTCGACCAAAGTAAATGCATCCGGGACCTGGATCTTCACCCACACGCATACCGTCCACCACACATATCCCAAAATACCCTTCAGTTTGCCTTTTCATTACTCCCTAAATTACAACAAAAATGCACTCCAAAGTTAATTTAGAACATTGGC
Organism: Helianthus tuberosus; assembly: GCA_030545235.1. Classification (NCBI taxonomy): domain Eukaryota; kingdom Viridiplantae; phylum Streptophyta; class Magnoliopsida; order Asterales; family Asteraceae; genus Helianthus; species Helianthus tuberosus. The sequence continues at coordinate 121,591,254 of CM060401.1, forward strand.
AGAGTTAGTAGAAAAAATTTAATAATATACAACAAATTAATATATGATGGTAGCCTTGACCTGCTCATAAGTTGTCGCCTTCTCAATTCTTGTTTGACAAAGTCACTGGTTCAATGTTTCGGTTACCACTAATTTCACCTAAATCTATCAAATGCGACAGGCAGCGGAAAGTTGGTGGTAGTAGAAGTTCCACACTACTTGACTGCAGCCATATGATAAGCCTTAGTTGCTTTCTCTTCTTTGTCATATCCACCTAGCCACCAAAATTGGTAATAAAACGAGATCATTTCAACTTTGAATAGAAGATCATGATATCGATGAAAGAAAACTCGACACTACAATGTAAATAATCAAATTTACCGACATAAATTGCGCCAAGAGAAAAGCCGAACAACGGTATTGCAAAGAACAAACACAAAAACAAACAGGTAACTCCCATGATGTTGAAGATGATACACACGAGGATCGATACTGTGTTACAGGTAACTCCCATGATGTTGAAGATGATAACTGACAGAAGGATCTGTTTTTATATGGAATGTGACTGTTACATAGAGAGGATAGTTTGATGTTTTATGGGATTTGGATGAAATAAAGGAAGAAAAGCATAGATCAATTAAAAGCAATGATGTGGTGTTGAAGCTAATGCCACATATACATATAATCATCAAAAGGGTGTACTTTAAGAAGAATCTAAGAGGTTTTGAAGAAACTAATTTGAATTTGGATTTTTTATGAAAGAATATGTGTGAAGGGGAGCCTTGGCTGCTAAAGCTCAAGAGATTTCTACAGATGCAAGAAAGCTAAATAAAGTAAAAGCAGATGTTTGAAACCACTGTTGGGTTAAAACAGTTGTTTGAACAAATGGCTTCCTAGTTAGATGTAACAACCACTATTTTTCTCCACAAACCACTGTTTTAACCCAACAGTGGTTTCAAACATCTGTTTAGTGCTTTTAGAGCATATAATTTCGTGCTTCCATTACTTGTTGAGACTTTCTTTAGTGAGATTAGGCATCATTTAGTACCAGATTAACCAAGAACTCAATCAGATTCCGATGGAAAAATTAGAAGAAAATCTGAAATAACATCAACTTAATGCGATTTACTCATCAATCAACCAATAAACACATACATCTCACAAAGCTAAACAACAATTTATCGACAAATTAGAAGAAAAACCTTGCTAACAAAGATGATTGAGGACTCAGATTTGTTCAACTTCCGGCGACTGATCGATCGGAATGGGAGACGGTGGCGGTCTTCCTACAATGGATCTGATGCATTTAGAGAATATAATTTCGTGCTTCCATTACTTGTTTAGAACAAAATCTGAAATAACATCAACTTAATGCGATTTAATCATCAATCAACCAATAAACACATGCATCTCACAAAGCTAAACAACAACAATTGATCGACAAATTAGAAGAAAAACCTTGGTAACGAAGATGACCGAGGACTCAGATTTGTTCAACTTCCGGCGACTAATCGATCAGAATGGGAGACTGTGGCGGTCTTCCTATAATGGATCTGATGCGATCGGAGCCAAGGCAATTATCTCACATCGTTATTCCACTGGAATCTGCTCATCGAACGAACATTGTTGTATCTCGGAGACCTGGAATCTCTACGTATCGTCTGAAGATTAATAACTAAATTAAAAACAGTAATGAAATAAATTGAATAAATAAAATAGTAAATTGGAATTCTGAGTCTATAGGCAGGGAAATTTGCTACTATATCATGGTAGAAAATTTACAATTTAAAAGAATAAAATACCGATTAGAATGGCATTTGGCTATCGATCCATTAAAGACCCGCATTTCACCTGCACATAGGCATCTAAAATCATAAAGAAAGTCCAGCGATCCACTTTTGCTTATTATTATTAACTTATAAAAGGTTATATAATGAGTTTAATACTTACCAAACACATCAAAGAGGATTATACAAAGATGAGTTGAACTTACTATACTCTTGTTTAATCAATTAATTCTTATAAATAGGAATCAACACCATCAAAGAGATTATATCAGCTTCAAGCAAAAGAAACACATCAAAACCATCTATCCTCCACTCCTAACACTTTCTATTATAGATTTTATTAATAAATGTCACATAATAACTTTGGAAACACCCATTTATCACACCAACAACTAATGACCTGTTAAATCCGTTCTAACTTCAGCGAATGTAACTTTGTAATGCAATTCTACGGAGAATTCTGCAGCGGATAATCTTTTGCGAACGAATTTTTTCAGCCGAATGAACTTAAGGGACACTGATTCTGCAGTTGAACGAATGAACTTGATTTGCAGTTTGTGTATCAGTTGAATAAGAATGATCAGATCTGCAGATTTAGTTCTGGGTTCGTGCAAACTCTTTTCAAATCCAAAGACGTAACAGGTTCGTATATATCAGATGTGTATCTGAATGAACTGTGCAGATCAACTTGAATGAAAGATTATCAAATGGATACACTCAATATCAAACCCAATATCAAACCAATCCACCAATAACCAATCCACTGATAACCAAACCAGGGTTATATAATGAGTTTAATACTTACCAACAGCTAATGACCTGTTAAATTTTCCGTTTGTATATCAGTTGAATAAGAATGATCTGATCTGTAGATTTAGTTCTAGGTTCGTGCAAACTCTTTTCAAATCCAAAGACGTAACAGGTTCGTATATATCAGATCTGTATCTGAATGAACTGTACAGATCGACTCGAATGAAAGATTATCAAATGGATGCACTCAATATCAAACCCAATATCAAACCAATCCACCAATAACCAATCCACTGATAACCAAACCAGGGTTATATAATGAGTTTAATACTTACCAACAGCTAATGACCTGTTAAATTTGGCCACTATTTCTATCGATTAACATAGATGTAATGTTCTGTGGATGAAACTATACGACTTATAAATGTGGAAATTGAAAGTACCTGATTATCAAAGATATGAAAGAACTAACCCGATTAAGAAGAAGCTTCTTATGCCTGAAACATCAAACCAGGGGCGAAATTGGTTCATATATGAAAAGGAATAAACAAAAAAAAAATTGAATCAAAATTACAACCATACCTTCAAATGATAAAATGGCAGTGCAAGGCTGAATAAAAACACATGAATTAAGTGTCACTTTAAGTTCATTACATCTTTGATTCACTAAAACATCTATCAGACATAACGAAAGTAAGATTCAACTACTTATAACACACAAATTTCAGTCAGCAACGAACTGCACTATTTATAACAAACAGATTTCACTCAACGATAAATTCAACAAATTCTAACAAACATAATTCAATCAACCATAAATTCAACTACTACTAATAACAAATAAACATAATTCCATGAACGGTAAATTTAACTACTTATAGATTTGATAACGGATCCATTGCAATGGGAAGCCAAGGGATGAACGGCGAGGGCAGAGCAGAGATTTTGATCGGAAACGGAGTATCTTTTCTCCTAGGGATGAACGGCGAGGGAGAAACGGAGCATGTTTTCTAATCTCATTGCTTTTATTGCTGCTGATAATCCTACTTTGCATCCATATCTTTGATTCGCCAAATACTGGATTTGAGAGAGAGAAAGTGAGTTTTAGAGAGAGACAGTTGAGAGAGAAATTGATTAGAGAGAGTAATTGATTGAAGAAGATGGTATCTTATATATCTGGAGCCATATATTTTGAATTTTGAATTTGGAGCCATAATTTTGAATTTTGAACATCAGTGGTTTCAATTACGAATGAGGGCCGAGCTTAAAAATTAGAGAGTGGGCCAGTTCTTTCAATTATGAATGAGGGCAGAGGTTTGCCCATTTGTATGTGGGCAGACCTTTGAAAAGGTGATTGTGGGCCAGCTTTGAAATTTAAAGTCTTTTAATATTAAGGTTTATGATGTAAAAATGACATAAGAAAAGCCTTGTTGGACAGCCTCTCCTACTGACACATCATCTTTTCTTATGTCATTGGGATTTCTCCTTTTATAGAAAGTATAGATAGATTATTGTCTTTTTTTACTCCGTTTAATATTACCACATCCCTTCCCTTATTCAAAATAAAAACAATGTTTTGCTTTATTTTTTCTTAAATATAATAATTCATTTTAGTTTTTCTTAAAAATTATAGATAAGGAATAAGATAAAGTAGTATTTTTAGATAGTTTTTTAAAATTTCATGTTTGAAATAATCATAAAGAGTTAGATATAAATGCCCTTAAAATGACATATATTGGTCATAACTGAAATATGTCAAAGCAAAAGTCACTTTGATGCCTCCTATCTGATCTTTCATTTAAACCGAAAGTCAAAGCAAAAGTAACTTTGCTTCATTTTTTGTTCATGACTGGCTAAGAAATTAAATAAACCAGGTGAAACATTTACTAGTGCTTGAATGGAAAGATTAGAACTCAAGAAAAGAGGCATCAAGTGTAGTAGCAAACTCCAAAAGAGTTTTTAAGTAGAAAAGAAAATAATGGCTTGAAGAACTCAAAGAATTCATGATGAGGTGTCTTCATGATGCTTAGTGTCCTAACAAGCGGCTTAACCAGAATTAAGGTGATAAAATTGGTGAAATGTGGCGATACTTGGAGAACAAGGCTGCTGTCAGCACAATTCTTCACACTGGGCATGCCTTACGGACCTCAAGAGCTTAGGCCTTGCGGTCCGCAAAGCCCTTTGTGGGCAGATTTTGTTTTTTTGATAGTTTTAGACCCTGGACTTGTATTATTAACTTTTTGTCAGTTTTAACCATTCTTGTTATTTAAGTTATGTGAAGGGTATTAAAGCATGTGTAACTTGGATTTTATCATAGAAATCTTGTGAATATCATCTTGCTTGATCGTACGATTATGAGACTCATAAACAAAATATTAAATTATACAAAGCACGAAAACAATCGAAGACTTATAATCTTTAAAAACTTGCTAATGTTATAGTCTTCCCTACTTTTGGAAATTTCTTCCCGAAATCGTATTAGAGGAGACTTCAGAGAAAAGATGAAGGTATTTCGCTTTCATTTGGTCCTCTCGTTCCTAGGTAAACTTTGGGACACATTTAGATTCCCAACAAACTTTAACAATAGGTATTCAACTACGCTTGAGTTTCTTTGCATCACGGTCCATAATTTCCACAAGTTTCTCGATAATATCTGTTGGCCCATGTAATCAAGCCCAGAAGAACAGATGATATGGAATGCCAAAACTGGTTCTCAAACAGTTGATCACAATAAGCATTGCATGTCCTAGACTCTCCCCAATGACAGTATTTTCCATCAGCTGATAACTCTAAGTACTGATCTTCAGAACAACTGTTAGTCAAAGAACTGCTGAAGATATAAAGACTGAAGCCCTAACAACTGCTGTCTCTCAAGTACTGATGAAGACTAAAGCACTGCTGACTCAAGGTCAGATCATCCTTTGAAGAAAACACTGATCCTCAACATCAGTGCTTAGACTACAACAATGGGAAGTTGCATCAGTGTTTATATAGTCAGTGTTTATTGTAATCAGTGTTTTGCTTGTATCAGTTGTTAGAGTTTGTTAGTTTGTTAGATTTCACTGTCTAGGTGACGTCAGCTTAGATGCTCAGTGGTTAGGTTTGTACTATAAATAGAACAGTACCTGTACTGTTCTATTAGCTCTTTAGCACCAAGTCATCTTGTACGAACAATTAGTGAGCTCAAGCTGAGGGGGAGTTTAGTTGCATGCATGCATAATTGATCTTTGTAATTGATACAATATTTCGACTAATGAAATCATGTTTGCTGAAAACTATTCTTCTTTGATTGTGTTATAAAGTTTATTTCCATTTCCGCTGCACATTATTCTCTGTTTCATCTTACATTTCTGATAAACAACACAATCTAAAGAAACTCAGATCTTAACAATTGGTATCAGAGCATAGGATAGTCAAATTCTATCTAACAATCAATTCGATCACAATCACATGACCCTCACAACACCGGAACACTATTCAAGCCACCTATGCTTGTCAGATCCGAGTACAATATCTGGCAACGTAGGATGGGCCATGTGTTAGCTCAGCAAAACACCGGATGCTGGAAGTCAGTCATATTTGGACCACACATTCCAATGGTGCCTAGTACTGAAGATCCCAAAGGCTTTGTGCCTAAAATCCTTGAAAGTTACTCAGAACAAGTTTTTCAGAAAATTGAATTAGATGCAAAGGCTTTTAGCATAGTAGCCTCAGCTCTTCCAAATGACATTTATGCTGGACTGTTACATTGTAACAGTGCCAAAGAGCCGTGGGATGCTCTCAAAGAGCAGTTCGGTGGAACAGAAGAGGTTATAGAAAATAACAGGGAGGTTTTGAATCAACAGTATGAAACGTTTTGCCATGTCAAAGGAGAATCTCTAACACAACAGTTTGAACGTTTTAGTTGTCTTATTAGTGCACTTAAACTTGTTAATGTTGAATTTGCTAAATCAACTCTAAATAGTAGGTTTCTAAGATCACTACATGACAAATGGGACACAATTGCTTTTGTGACTAGAAATTCTATTGGATTCAAAGAATTAAGTATGACCCAACTTCATGGTCGAATCCTCACTTATGAGAGAGAGTTGAACCAGAAAAAGAAGTTACAAGAATTAGCGAAGGTTGCTGATGATTACACCTTTGGTAACACAGCACTTCTGGGTCAAGAAGAATCTTGTAATAGTAAGGATCAGAGTTATGATCATTACATTGACATAACTGCTGGTGGAGCTTTTAACAACTCTGATTCTTACTCATCCAACTATGCTTTTACATCAAGTGGAGATAACCAGAATTTTGACAACTTATCCTTTGAACTCAATGATCTCCAGCATTTTGATCCCACTGATCTGGAGGAAATGGACATATTGCATCAACTAGCACTGCTGAATGTATGAACCAGCAAGTTTTATAAGAGAACAGGAAGAAAATTTCGAGGGTTACATGGGAATCTAAAAGTGGGGTTGGATAAATCAAAACTAAAGTTCTACAAGTGTAATAGGCTAGGACATTTTGCTAGAGAATGTAGGAGCCAAAATAGTGGACCAATCATAACACATCCTAGCCCTAGACTTCAAAACAGTCAAAACACTATGCACTATTCCCAATATACCCCTGCTGCTCATGTAAACACTGCTCATTATGCACACCCTGTAACACCTGTTCTAGTGTAATATGTTCAAACCACTATCCCACAAATTTAGTATGTCCAAGCCCTAGTCTCTCAGGTCCAAGTGCAACAACCTACACCACAACATGCTACACAAACATCTGCTCCAGCAGAGGCCAGTCAGCAAAGCTTCTTTACCCAAGGCTTTGTTAATTGGAGTAGCATGCCTAATGAGTTATCTGATGAAAACTTTGCTTTATTTGCTAAGAATGATGAACTTTGTGATGAATTTTGTTTTGCAGCTTTAGAGTTAATTTCAGAAGGGCTGGAAACTGAAGAGGGAGAATCCAGTGCTGAAACAGTGGATGAAATTGCTGAAGCAGTGGTTAGTGCTGTTGTTGGTGAACAAATGATAGAGAAGGAACCCAAACCACTGTTAGAACCTCTTGCTGATCCATGGTGTAAAGATGAAGTGGAGAAGAACACCAGTGCTTGTGAGAATTTCTGTGACTATGCCATGATGGCTGCAGCTAAGGTATCACCTCAGGTCTTGAAAGACCTATATTCAGACAAATGCATCATAGAATTTTCTAATGTTAAAGAGGTGAATGAAAACCTTAGAGACAAAATCTTAAAAGATGAAGTACAATTTGAAAAGTCTGTTAAAGAACTGAAAAACAAATTGTTTGAAAAAGATAATGAGATCTGCAGTCTTAAACATGAACACAACATAACCAAGGACCAACTCCAAGCATTGAAAGAAAAATATCAAGCCTGCAAAAAGGAGTTGAAATTCACCCAAATCACTTGTGAAAAATGGGTGAAATCCTGCAAAAGTTATGAGCTGATGTTAGAGAAATAGATCAAAAGCAATGTAAAATTTGGCATAGGTTTCAGGAAAAATGACCAAGTTGAAAACACTCCTGTAAATGAGTCTGGTTCTGTTGAGATAATCCCAACAACCAAGGATGGTCAGGAAATTAAAATAACTGATAAAAATGGTAACAAAATCACTTTGGAAAGACCAGAGGGGTCATCAACCTTTGAGGAGATTGAAAAATATCAATTCAAACCCACCTGGTCAGATGAGTGTGACATCCTTGAGAATTTCAAACCATGGATTTTTTCACAGTTGAAGGTGTGAAAGCACCTAAGGCCAAGGTCATTCCTCTTAAAGACATCCCAACAGTGGTTCAAAACTCTGTTGCAAAGGAAGTTGAAAAGAGGAAGAAGAGAGAAAAAGTTAAAAATTTGATTTGTGACTTTTGTGAAAAGAAAAATCATTCCACAAAGGATTGTTTTCATTTAAAAGCCTATGACATTAACAAAACAAGCATAATTGAGCCTGCAAATAATTGCACCATCTGTGGAAAAACCAACCATCTTACTCATGAGTGTGTGTACCTCAAAACTTTTGAGGTTAAAAGAAAAGAGTACACTTCAAAAACACCAGTGAGTTCATCAAAACAACCCATCATGAAACAACAACCATTTGTGCTTGTCCAAACAACTGTTACAAAACAGTTAAACAGAAACTCTGCTCCCAGAGATGTTCAAGTGACAGATGCACCTCCTGCAAACCAATTCCAAAGAGGAAAAGGTCAACCTCCATACCAAAGGGTCCCACATGTTTATGAGGCTTACAAAAATCCTTCTAAACCAAAAGTGAATAAGCATCCTTTTGGATTTCAACATCTGACAGGAAATGGTCCACAACAGTGGTTAGAGAGAAATGCTTCAAAAGTTGTTCAAACCCCTGAGCTAACCACTGTCCATGTTCCTGGACTTGATACTAATACTATTGTGACCTTATCCAATGCCTTATTGGCTTTGGAGACCCTTCTGAACTAATTGTTTACTTGATGTGCAGGGAGCTTCTGCATGCTTAGATAGTCTTTGGTATGTAGATAGTGGAGGCTCCAGGCACATGACTGGATGTAGAGCCCTACACAAAGAGTTCAAAAATCATGGAGGGGGTGATATATCTTTTGATAACAATTCTAAGGGAAAGGTGTTGGGGTCTGGAATAGTTGAATCAGGAAAAATCATGTTTGAAAATGTCAATCTGATTGACAGTCAAAAGTTCAACCTCCTTAGTAATCTCACAAATGAGTGACAAAGGCTATGGGTCATTCTTTACTAAGGAGAGTTGTAAGATTGTTGGACCAGAAATGGTCAAAAAGATTGAAGAAATAATAGCCAATGGAAAAACTCAACTTGTTGCTCAAAGGAGTGGCAATGTTTATGTAGTTGATTTGTCAAAAGAGAGCCCTATGATTGATGCCTGTCTGTTCTCATTTGCCTCTAACAAAGAGACATAATTATGGCACAAAAGATTGGGTCACACAAATCTCAAGACAATTACTGCTTTGTCAAAACAAGGTCTTGTAAGAGGTCTTCCACAAAAATTGTTTACTTGTTCTGAGCATTGTGTTTCTTGTTTAAAAGGTAAACAACATAAAAGCTCATACAAGTCAATTGAAGAGTCCAAAATAACCAAGTGTTTGCAAATGCTGCACATGGATTTGTTTGGCCCAGTAAAAATCATGAGCTTGAAAAAGAAAAGATATTGTTTGGTAATTGTAGATGATTTTTCTAGGGTTACATGGACTTACTTCTTACATTCTAAAGATGAGACTACAGGCATTTTGCAAGACTTTTTCAAACAGGTTGAAAAGCAATTTGACTTGCCAGTAAAAGTCTTTAGGAGTGACAATGGAACACAGTTTAGGAACAAGGAGTTGGATGAGTTCTGTGGGTCAAAAGGAATTGTAAGGCAGTACAGCATCCCAAGAACACCAGAGCAAAATGGGGTGGTTGAAAGGAAAAGCAGAACTTTGATAGAAGCTGCCAGAACAATGCTTGCAGATTCAGGTTTACCCTTAACTTTTTGGGCTGAAGCTGTAAACACTGCTTGCTATGTGCAGAATAGAGTTTTGATCAACCCCAGACATCAAAAGACTGCCTATGAAACTCTGTTCAAAATCAAAACACTGATATCTTACTTCAAAATCTTTGGCTGCCCATGTTTTATCTTAAACCTAAAAGATTCAATTTCCAAATTTGAAGCCAAAGTAGATTGTGGTTAACATCTGGGATACTCAACCACTGCCAATGCCTACAAAGTGTTTAACACAAGGACTAGGTGTGTGGAAGAGATTTTGAATGTAAAGTTCAATGAACTTTCATCACTGAAAATCCCAGAAAATCCTGCTTAATTGTTTGATCTTGATAAATTTACTTTTGAAAATGTGTCTATCAAGACTAACCCTGCAGGTACACCACAATCTCCATCATAAGATTATGGATATGAAGTTGTAATTCCACAACACAAATTCACATCCACCACAAGAGCAGCAGATGTTCAAAACAGCTGTCGAAGCTCAACCACTGCTACATCAACAGTTGTTGATCAAAGTAGTCCTACAACCTCTGCCACCACATCTTCAACCACTATTGATAAAAATATACCAACAGTGGATAAAAATCAACATTGTGCCACACCCATTCCTCCTATCCCTCCACCTCCATTTCAAACAGTTGTTGGATCATCAAAGTCACCAATAGTTGTTAGCTCAGATGATTCACATCTGCAGCCTTCACCCTTTAATGCCATTGTTCCATATAAGGGAGATCTAATCTTCCTGAAGTCTCATCCACCAGATCAAATCATTGGGAACATCAATGAAAGGGTTCTCACTAGAAGTTAATCCCAAAACATTTGTCTTTTTGTTGGTTTTCTACCACTCCATCAACCAGTCAAGTACCAAGAGGCACTAAAAGACAATAGTTGGGTAGAAGCTGTGCAAGAAGTGCTCCAACAGTTTAAGAGACAACAAGTATGGAAACTTGTACCACTGCCAGAGGGTTTGAGTCATATTGGCACAAAGTGGGTCTTCAAAAACAAAACTGATGAAAGGGGCATTGTTGTAAAAAATAAAGCTAGGCTTGTGGTTCAAGGCTTTAGACAGGAAGAGGGCGTTGACTATGATGAAACTTTTGCCCCTGTAGCAAGATTCAAAGCTATCAGGCTATTCTTAGTCTTTGCTGTCAACCACAACATCAAGGTATTTCAAATGGATATCAAATGTGCATTCCTCTATGGTAAGATTCAAGAAGAGGTATATGTTTGTCAACCTCCTGGTTTTGAGGATTAATTTAATCCAAATCATGTCTACAAGCTAAACAAAGCTTTGTATGGCCTGAAACAAGCACCAAGGGCCTGATATGAAACTCTTTCCATTTTTCTAATCTGCATTGGCTTCATAAGAGGCAAAATTGACAAAACATTGTTTTTAAAATCGAGAGGAAAAGATTTGATGATTGTCTAAATTTATGTGGATGACATCATTTTTGGAAGCACATCTAACAAAATGTGTGAAGAGTTCAGAAAACTCATGACAACTAAGTTTGAGATGAGTGCAATGGTGAACTACAGTGCTTTCTTGGTCTTCAAGTTAAGCAACTGCAAAATGGCACTTTCATTCATCAAAGTAAATATGCAAAAGAACTTTTAACTAAATTTGAGATGAATGATTGCAAGCCATGTAGTACACCCATGGCAACCACCAAGATAGTCATGACTGATGAAAAGGATGATTTGGTTGATCAAACGTTTGCAACATGTGTTTGTGCAAGATCCCAATCAGCCCCTAGGAGGTCTAACCTCATAGCTGTGAAAAGGATATTCAGATACATAAAACGTGCTCCCACACTTGGTATCTGGTACCCTGCTAATGGGAATGTTAAGCTTTCAGGTTTTTAAGACAGTGACTTTGCTGGATGCAACACAACCAGGAAGTCCACATCAGGGGGTGCCAATTTCTAGGTGATTGCTTAGTATATTGGCAAAGCAAAAGCAAGCAGCTATTTCCACATCCACTGCTGAAGCAGAATACATTGTTGTTGCAAGCTGTACAGCCCAACTGTTGTGGCTTCAAAATCAGTTGCTGGATTTTGGTATAACTTCCTTAAAGACACCTCTCATGTTGGATAGTCAAGCAGCTGAAAATATCATCAAAAATCCAGTCTCTCATTAAAAAACCAAGCACATTGACATCAGACATCACTTTGTGAGGGATTGCTATGAAAAAGATTTGATTTCTCTGCATCATGTTCCAACTAAGGATCAGCTGGCAGATGTGCTAACAAAAGCATTAGACACATCCACCTTTGAAATCTTGATCTCTAGGATTGGCATGCTTAACATAGAATAACAAGCAAAATCTTGTTTTTCTATGAATAAAAAGCATTAAAATGTTTTCAGAAAATCAAAAATTCATCCTTAAAAATAGTTAAAATGAAAAATTTTCATTAATCATTAAAAGTCTGTCATATCCCCCGTTTGGTTCAAACATCTGATGGTTGAAAATTCACCCACTGCTGCAAGACAACCTCTATTTCCTCATATTCCTTGTTGACCACTGTTGACCAAACATCGGTGTTTCAACCACTGATGTCTATCCACTGATAGTTAAAATCAGCCACTGCTCTCACTTTTCACAGCTGCCAACCACTGATATTGTCCGTCAGTGGTTCCCAAACAACTGTCTTCCACTTTTCCATCAGAGATTACCACGTGGGCAGATGTTAACCGTCTGATCTTTGAAACCGCTGCCACGTCAGTATCCACTTTTTCACTCTCATAAAACCCTGATATATCCCCAAACAGAGTTTTCACTGCCGTATTGAATTCAAAAATTCGTCAAAGCGGTTTCCATCTCATAATCATCTTCTTTCTTCCATTTGCGATTTCTAAGAATCACCATGACTCTCATCCTCAAACACCCACACAATTATCTTTGTACACTTGAGCAAACAAGCAAAAACAAAGATTTCCATTCCATCATCGACACCCTTTCCTCCTCAAAGTACAAAACTTTGTTGACCTGCAATGCACCCATTTACCCAGATGCCCTAAGAGATTTCTGGAATCATGTCAAACTCAAGATAAAAACCATGGGCAATTTCATCAGAAGTCAGTGGAATTCTGGTCTCCATCACACCACAGACTATATCAGAGGCCTTTCAGATGAACGATCAAGCAGGTAAAACTTCTTTCCCTAAGGATGAGTATCAAACTGATTTGATCGAAAGAGGGTATGCAGGACAGTTAACAAAAGCAACAATGCAAAAGGGAGAATTTACACCTCTTATGAAATTCCTGTTTCATACCCTGCTCACCTGTGTGTCCAATAAAACAACTGCTTTCAATGAAATTCCTTTGAAAATACAATACTTGGGGTATGCTATCATGTCTAAAACTGATTTAAATTACTCCCAAGAAATTTTCACTGATTTGGTAAAAAATGTCAAAAACATAAAAGAAAAGAAGCCACAGGCCTTCTTATTATTTCCACGGTTTTTAAGTTTTTACTTATAGCAGAAAATACCGAAAGAAAGTGCACAAGTACTTGTACAAGGTGCACCTTTTCAAATAAACAGCTTGTCTGCTGAAACTTTTACTAGGTTGTCTGAGTCAAAAGCTTCTAAAACACAAGCAGATGAGTCTGAGCAAACTTTGGATGAGTCCACATCTGCTCCTCAGACTTTAGCTGCTGAGCCCACTGCTCTTGGTGACCACATCAGCACAACCACTGCTGTGTAACCCCCACCAAAACCCACCAAAAAGACCAAGAAAAAATCCACAAAGCCCACCAAACCCACCAAAAAGGGTCTTCAGGAAGATGAGATCCCAGAAGTTAACCCAGTGACAACACAAATGTCACAAATAACCACTGTTGCTACTTTCTCACAACAGATGGAAAGATCTCCACCCAAAGCGTTAACTCCTCATGCTTCACAAAAGGAACATATTGTAAGCACAGGGACACCTCATCATGAAGTATTATCCTCACTTGAGAATATGCTTAACAGCCCTTCTCCTTGGGCAAAATCTCTTTCAACTCATGTCCCTTCATCTCAACTTCCACCATCCATTCAACCTCTGTTTGATGCCATTGAGCTTCAGACATAAAGCAGCCCCTCTCACCAACCCATTACTGAGAGCACAACTTCAACAATGGCTGTGTCTGAATCACCTCAAATGGTTATCCCACAAACAGCTGAGGAGGTTACATCACAGGAATTTCATGAAATTCCTGTTGGTAGTTCAAGTGGAGCAGCTACTACAGGTGTTGGATCCACTGATTTATATCTGGATAGTAGTTTCATAAGTAAGACTCCCTTGAAGGCAACCACTGCTGATGCTATCAAGGTATCCACTAGTGTGTTCAAGTTAACCACTGGTGTGATTTCTAAGATATCCACTGTAGAGGGAGGTCCCAGTACCAAGAAAAAGGGGCATCAGTGGATGAACCATTGGAGACTCCTCCTAGTTCAACAGCTGATATAACTACCACTAGTAGGAAATCAAATGATCCCATTCATTTAGGTGATGGTTTAAAATACCAAGATTTGATGGAGGGGCTCTCAACCATGGAAACCACTCTTGCTCAGATGAATGAGTCTATTCAATTTTTGGTTCAAGCTTCTAAAAGTCAACCCAATCCACAACAATACTCCCAAGAGCTATGGAATGCAGTTCAGCCCATTATCACTGCTCAAAGGGAACTTACAGAAACTCAACACAACCATCAAATGGCACTAATCAGAAAGATGGTTGATGCAAGGTACAAAGATACTCAGGCTGACATCAAGGCTATAAAAGAAACTTGACAAAAATGACTGGCACTACCCCTGCACCTATCTATAAAGATGATGATGATGATCAAGATGATGCCAAAAAAGGGGAGAAACATGACATTAAAAAGTTTGGCAGACCTACTCCAAAGCAAAAGCCAACTCAAAAGCCAGAGTCTGAGAAGAAGTCTTCTGCAACCACTGATGAATCATCTGTCGAAGAAAAGAAAAATGGAATTGATGAAACCCTAAATATTCTAGCAGATGAAGTGGAAACAAACAAAAAGACTGCTCAAAATCAAAAGGAAACAAAGGAAAAGGGTGTGGAAAACGGAACAAAAAGCTATGAAGGATTGGGAAATCAAAACAAAGAATGTTGGCACTTCAGAAAGAAGAAAATCTCATAAGCACAGTTAACCACCACTCGCCACATATCCAAAATCACCCTCACCACCAAAATTAACCACTGATGGTCCCAAAACCACTGTTGGTACTAAAAGACCATCCACTGCTACACCCAAACCAACACCACTACCACAAAAACAACCTGCCAAAAAGCAGAAAACAAAACCATCCTCACCAATACCAGCCAACATTGCAACAAATGTTGACACTTCAACAGTTGTTATGACAACAGCGGTTGAAACACCAGTTGTTTCAACAGTTGTTAGTCAACCATCTACCACTTTTCAATTTCCTTCCCAAGTTATCCTCATACCTATTTCCAAATCTCCAACAAAAACCCCTTCTCCTAAAAAGGTTTACACAAAGAAAGTTTCAAGTGAATGATGATGATATCGTTGCACCTACTCCTATATCATCATCACCTTTCATTCAAACCAACCCTGAACCATTTATTCCTCCACAATCATCATCATCAAACCCACTTGTTCAACCAGAAACACTTGAAGGGCATGATCCTTCAAGAACCATTCCATTAGAAGTGAATTATCCTTTGGAATTGCATGCAGTGAAAGATGAAATGAGGCAATTCTATACAGAGGATGATCCTGTAAAGAAAAAGTTCCCATCCCTTCATGGCTTCAGACCTCCAAAGAACATGGATGAGTATCTGAAACTCAAAGCCAGGCAAGCTGAATATGCTGCTAAGTATGAAGGGTTAGGGCAAGGTGATAACAACATCTCAAGTCGAATGCAGCATGGGCTTAGTAAAGTCAAGAAATTGGAAAACTATGCAAGAGACTTAAGCAAAGAGATGTCTAACTTACCAGCAAATGCTGATCTACAAAAGAAGCTGAGGAAAGATCTCTTAGAGCTTATCACGAGAGATAAATTTTATCCTGCCAAAGTTGAACAATTTAAAGACTGGCCACTCATAGCTCTCAAAGCTGAAATAAACAGAATTGAAAGGGTAAAGAATGATCCTCAGATGAAGAGGTCTGCACCAGACTGGAACAAGTATAAGAAGACCAACACAGAACTTACCCTATAATACAAAAGAAAGAAAGCTGAGTTGGTTGCGGCTAAATATGGATCAGCAAAGACCATCTCAAAATGGTCTAGGCAGTATACTGATATGGTTTATGATAAGCTAAAGAAACTAAGAGAGACGGTTCCTACAGCACCAAAAAAACCAGTATACAAGAGCAAAACCACTGATGAGCCAAAGCAGCAGACCCTCTCTCTAAAAATATTGTTCATATCATCTGACTTATCCACCATTTCCTTAAATCAAAGAAAAAGGCAAAAGCAGATAGATGAGGAAGATACACAGAGAGAAGATGATATTATGAAAGTGGCCACCAAGTAAATGATTGAAGAGAATCCTGACTCAACAAAGCTACAAGAAATTGCAAAAAGATTTATGAGCAGGCCTCCATCACCAAACTCATCACAAATAAAATCTCACTCAAGAAATCCATTGGACTCAAAAATACTAAAGTGGAAGTCTGATAAAAAGACCCATGTATTGACTTTGCTCAAGTCTAATGGAAGAGTTGTACATGTTTCAAGGGAGGATGCATTAGGTCTGAATGCAGCTGACCTCCTAGATCTTTTAGACCTTCAACTTTGCATGGATGAAGATGATGAATATTCCCTCAACTTTGAGCTGCAATTCAAAGGGCAAGTTAGGAAAAAACTGATGAGAGAATAAAGATCAACGAATAAGGAAGTGTTTTGGCATCATCTGTACTAGGGGTAGATTGTTGGCCCATGTCTCAAGCCCAGAAGAACAGATGATCTGGAAAGCCAAAACTGGTTCTCAAACAGTTGATCACAATAAGCAGTGCATGTCATAGACTCTCCCCAATGACAGTGTTTTCCATCAGCAGATAACTCTAAGTACTGATCTTCAGAACAACTGTTAGTCAAAGCAGTGCTGAAGATATAAAGACTGAAGCCCTTACAACTGTTGTCTCTCAAGTACGGCTAAAGACTAAAGCAGTGCTGACTCAAGGTCTGATCATCCTTTGAATAATGCACTGATCCTCAACATCAGTGCTTAGACTACAACAGTGGGAAGCTGCATCAGTGTTTATATAGTCAGTGTTTATTGTAATCAGTGTTTAGCTTGTATCATTTGTTAGTCTGGTAGATGTCACTGTCTAGGTGACGTCAGCTTAGATGCTCAGTGGTTAGGTTTGTACTATAAATAGAACAGTAGCTTACTGTTCTATTAGCTCTTTCGCACCAAGCCATCTTGTACGAACAAATTAGTGAGCTCAGGCTGAGGGGGAGTTTAGTTGCATGCATGCATAGTTGATCTTTGTAATTGATACAATCTTTCGACTAATGAAATCATGTTTGCTGCAAACTATTCTTCTTTGAATGTGTTATAAAGTTTATTTCTATTTCCGCTGCACATTATTCTATGGTTCATCTTACATTTCTGATAAACAACACAATCTAAAGAAACTCAGATCCTAACAATATGCATAGTGTCATCGATGCAAATATTCAAGTTGGACACGTGTAAAGTTGTATGTACGTTGCCAAGTTCAGGATGTAGTTCGAGTTTGTAGGGTACCTTTCCGATGTTTTCAATAATACTAAAAGGTCTCACATAACGTGGTGGTAGTTTACCTTTCTTCCCAAATCTAATCACACCCTTCCAATGGGATACCTTGAGAAGAACATGATCACCAATTTGGAATTTTAAAGGTTTGCATCGTTTGTCACCATAACTTTTTCCAAAAGGTTATTGCGGATTTTCATGATTTTGTCTGTTGTTTCTTGAATAAGTTTAGGTCTAGTGATTTGTCCTTCACCAACTTCATTCCAACAGGCAATAGAAACGCATTTTCGACCATAAAGATCCTCAAAATGAGTCATGTTGATGCTGGAGTGATAACTGTTGTTGTAGGAGAATTTGATCAGAGGTACATTTGAATACCAACTACCACTTAAGTCAATCACATAAGCTTTATGGATATCCTTAAGTGTTTGGATTGTCCTTTCAGTTTGTCCATCAGTTTGAGGATGATATGCGGTGCTTAGATTCAATTTGGTTCCCATGGAAGATTGCATAGTTTTCCAAAAACGAGAAGAGAAACATGCATCACATGTTTAAAGGAACACCGTAACAAGATGCAATCTCATCAATATATATCTTAACAAGTTTGTTAGCAGAGAAATCCTCATGAATCGGCAAAAAGTGTGCTGACTTAGTTAGATGGTCAATGATTGCCAAAATGGCATCATGACCTCTAGAGGTGCGTGGTAATTTAGTGATGAGATCCATAGCGATGTTCTCCCATTTCCATACTAGAACTTCTGGTTGCTCAAGCAAACAAGAGGGGCGTTGGTGTTCTGCCTTGAATTTAAGGCAAGTAAGGCATTTGCACACGTACAAAGATATGTCCTTCTTAAGACCCGACCACCAATACTGGGTACGATGATCCATATACATTTTGTCTGCACCAGGATGGATAGACTAACGAGACTTGTGGGATTTTTTCATTAACAAGGTACGGAGATCATCTTGGTTTGGAACCCTCTATCGATCCAACAAATAGAGTAACCTATCATCTTTAGTTTCAAGATGATGCTCGAGAATATGTGGCAGTTTATACTCACCATGCCTTAGGTTACAAGTACGTTGGGCTTGGAAAATATACATTTGGATATCAGATTGGACTCGAACAAAATGTTGTTTGAAACGTTCTTTGCGACTAAGTGTGTCGGCCACGACATTTGGTTTACCAGGATGGTAACGAATCTCGCAGTCATAGTCGTTTAGAAGTTCAACCCAACATCGTGGTCTCATGCTCAATTCCTTTTGATTGAAGATATGTTGGAGACTTTTGTCGTCCGTGAAAACCACACACTTGGTACCATAGAGGTAGTGTCTCCAAATTTTAAAAGCAAAAATAACAGCACCTAACTCAAGATTATGAGTTGTGCAGTTCTTTTCGTGGATTTTCAATTATCTTGATGCATAGGCTATGACTTTGTCTCTTTGCATGAGAACACAGCCAAGGCCTAGATTTGAGTCATCACAATACACAAAAAGTCATTGTTACCTAGTGGCGAAGCTTTACCCGAATGACCGGGGGGTTGAAAACGTATATACCTAAAAATTTATATAGAACTGGGGGGTCAAAAACATATATACCCAAAAATTTATGTACGAAAACCACATATATAACACTACTGAGCGAAAAGTTCGGGGGGTCAGGCGCCCCCTCCAGCCCTTTCTATACTTCGCCCCTGTTGTTACCATCAGGTAGAGATATGATAGCAGCATCACAAAGTTTTTGTTTGATGGATTGAAAAGTTTCTTCTTGTTTGCCCCCCCAACCCTCAAAAGGTTTATTCGTTTGAGTTAAAGAAGTGAGGGAACCACAATCTTGGAGAAATTTGCGATAAAACAACGGTAGTAACCGGCGAGAGCAAGAAAAAAGAGAACTTCGGTAGGAGTAGTGGGTGTAATCCAATCCTTAATTGCTATGATTTTGTCGGGATCCACATGTATACCTTGTTCGATCACAATTTTGACCCAAAATTGTACTTCTTTAAGTCAAAATTCACACTTGAAGAATTTGGCATAAAGTTATTCCTTCTTTAGGAGTTCCATTATTAAACGAAGGTGATGTTTGTGGTCAGCTTGAGATTTTGAATAAATCATGATATCATCAATGAAAACAATGCTAAACTTATCCAAAAAGTTTTACAAACCTTATTCATTAAGTCCATGAAGACGACATGAGCATTTATCAAACCAAAAGCCATGACAGTGAACTCGTATGGTCGCATCTAGTACGAAAAGCAATTTTGGGAATATCTTTTTCGAGTACACGAAGTTGATGATACCCAGAACAGAGGTTGATCTAGGAATAACAAGTAGCATCTTGTAGTTGATCGAAAAAATCATCAATACGAGGTAGGGGATATCGATTTTTAATCGTGAGTTTTTTAAGCTCACATTAATCGATGCACATATGAAAAGATCCGTCCTTCATCTTTACAAATAACATAGGAGCACCCCAAGGTGAAAAATTTGGACGAATTAAACCTTTGTCAGAAGATTAATTCACAGACGACTAGATGAAAGGGGAGTAAAAGATGAAGACCTAAAAACGATTTAAGTGGCATTATCCACGGAGAAACCACCCTAAAGCCAAGTCACTATGGTATCTCCTACTACAGGTATAGCGCTAGCTAAGCTTGTAAAGACTATAGCCCCCCAAAAGCTCATCTGACCGCAAGGTGTTACGTATCCTATAAAAGTTGTTACAATCATTAATAGTAAGATTACAATTGTGTTACACCGAACAAATTCCCTAGGACTGCTATAACTCGTACTACTAATTTTTATTATTCACATAGTATAATATGAATATACCACATCAATTCTTATGTATGGGTGATGAGATTTCATTGATAAAGAGGTAATTTCTATAGACTTATTGGAGGGTCCCATTGGTGTGCATCCGGTATGAATTGAACCTACAAATTCGAAAATTATGAGTTGGGTGTTTGACTTTCATTTTGGCTATGGCGGTCAGTGCTCCTAAGATCATAGAAGCAATGCTGCAGAAAAAGAAGATTTGTTGCAATGTAGGCCCATAAGAACCATAAATATAAAGACGTGAAATATTAGTAGAAATCAAGATTTTAGGCACAATAGAAAGGAATGTTGTAACCGGGATGGGTGAACCCTCATAGATATCAGGTGCCCACATATATTGTCACACCCCAGGAAAACCAGGAAACCACGCAACTTAACTAGCTTCCTCAGTAACCATGTGCTAAATTTCGGGACGAAATTCTCTTAACAGGGGGAGAATGTGACAACACTCATAATTACATGTATCCGTACGATTTATTAATGATATTTAAAGTGCTTGATGACTGTGCCGAATTACTTAACTGCTTTCTGATTACTGCGTCATGCTTACATGTGCATGTTAACATACTAGTCTTGTGCAGAAAATTGACTAAATAGTCCTGTATGCTTTCCAAAGTGTTGGGAATTAAAAGTGTTACAAAAAGATACATAAAAGACACTAAACGGAATAACTTAGCACTTTAACGGAACGGTACCTAACCGAATAGCTGGACATTACCCGGAACACTAAAATATTGCAAGAAACATTGTTTTTACTTTTCTGAGCTAGTTATGGTTCCCGTACACTTAAACACACTACATAAAGCATGTAACACACTAAACATTAGATATTACCTTAAACCTTCCACTAAATCACCAACTTTACCAAACATCTTACAACTTACCCCCTTGTTATGACCGTCCCCTAAGGGGACTCCACACCCAAGATCATCTAAATATCTCCTAAATCTTCCCATGGATCTTCTTGGATTGTGTTAAGATTTGTGTGTACTATAAGAAACACTATAACCATTGGATATTAGGAATTATGTTTATAATAACCATCACCTTCTTCAACACTTATCACCACTTCACAACTTTCTCTCCATTCTCCCCAACTCACGGCCGAACTACCATCCTCACACCACCATCATTTTCGATCAATCCAATCTAATCCAAGGTTACTACAAGGTGCTAGAAGGTGAATTAGGAGGCTTGGTGTTCAAGGATCTTGAAGGACCTCTACCACAAGCTTTTATCCACTCATTTTTCTCCATTGATCTTCCCTAGCTTTAAGCTAGTTGTAAGCTTCTTGAACACTCTTGATACTTCATGTTTTTAGGTGGATAAAAGATATATCTTGATTAAATCATTAGAACACTAAAGATCATGCACACAAGTCTTGAACATAAAGCTTTACATACTATGAAAAAGGGATGAAACATAATGAAATATTACTAGAATGATATTGTCTTGGTTATGTGGATGATTGGTTAATGATTTCTTGGTAGTATGATGATAATCATCATATGGAACTTGTTAAATCATGATTAAAAACATGAGTTAACAAGTTAGGAGGTGATTAGGGGTTTACATAAAAGAATCACCTCCATATTTAGACATGAACTTGGTGATAAAATGATTTCTTGTAAAAATAATAAACCAAGTGAACTAGTAATCTTGTAGATCCAAGACTTGTGAATGATTTTTCTAAAGGAACCAAGTTTGAAAAGTTGATCCTTGAAAGATCATGATTTTTATTAAACCTACACTATTTTTAAATAACAACATAAGTGTAGAAATACTTTTAACACAAGAAGATGTTATAAGTAAACATTTTTGTAAATTATATATACAAGTTGTGAACATCTAAAAATCCCGAGGATGAGATTTTAACAAAAGTAAACACACTTTGGAGGGTAACTAAACCCACTAAATGTCTTACCAAGTTACCACGTGTTTTTTTATGAAACATCAAGTTCATGTTGGTTTGTAAATGGAATAGTTTGCTCTTGGTAAATTGTTGTTGATTGTTGAATGATTTTTGGAAAAGAAAATGATATGCTTATTAGCATGGTCGCCTCCATTTACAAAGGAGACTCTGACGAAATTTTCTCAAAAATTCCAACACATAGAAAATACTTTCTAACAAGTGTTACAAGTGTATTTTTAACTGTGATCTTTCCACAAAAGCCAGAGTGTGATATTTGAATTGTGTGGTATGTGATAGAAGTAATGAGTAGATAAACCGTACGTACGATACGTGTTATGCATGCACAAGAAATTGATTGTTATCTGTACTTTATTAGGACGTGCTTGATTTCTGATTATTAGAGTAACTAATCTAACCGAGCAAACCAAGGTGAGTTCACACTTTCTACAAGGCATGGGATTCCCGGTGGTTTGGGAATGGGTTAAGAAACTAAAATAGAACCTACATATCCTCCTTGGGTAGGATATGTACCGCCATCATCCATGGGTAGGATGCCAATATTAAAAGAACTAAAACGGAACCTGCATATCCTCCTTAGGTAGGATATTTACCGCCATCCTCCATGGGCAGGATGCCAATATTAATCCTGCGTATTCTCCTTGGGTAGAATACGTACGTTCGTCCTCCTTGGGTAGGACAACAACCTTAAAACCTACTAGACAAAACTCTATCAGTAAGTCCCTCATTTTATATCGACTTAATCGCCGAGGCCAATGGCGAGCGGGTCATTAGTTAATAGCGCTATTAGGTTTAACAAACCTCACACCGTGCCAGTCGGACGGGCGTGTACTAATGGACTATGGTAAACTGTCAATGATGATAGACGTTGACGTAGGGCACAACTTATTTTCGTTAGTAGTCGATATGGTAACGGTCTGGTGGTTCACATGGGGAAGCCCCCACTAATTACGGCTATGGTTTGGGAAAGAAGGAATTGGTTAATCATATTTTCAACTATGGGGTAACCCCCACGGCGAGTAAGCCAGCCAAAGACAAACTATGTTTTCAAAAGCAACCTGAAACAAACACCCAACTGTGAACTCACTCAACTTTGTTTTTGACTCGTTGTTACATGCCTTACAGGTCGTTAGATGCTTATGGAGCTTGCACGAGGAGGAGGTCGTTGTGGGATATGGACTGTTATGTTCCGTGCTTAACATTTTGAACTTTATGAACTTATTAAACTTATGTTTTGGTTTTGCGTTTTATGCTTCCGCTGTTAACTTAAAGTTGGTTACTTTCTTTTGGTCACCAATTGTATTGTGGTTGATTTTATTTACTTAATTACGTTGTTCAATATGATTGGTGGCTCGATCCTGGTCATGTCACGCCTCCAAGCGGTGATACTCCGCATGGTGGATTTTGGGGGTGTGGCAGATTGGTATCAGAGCCATTGGTTATAGTGAACTTGGTTTTAAAAAAGGGAAAAGCTTTTTGACAAAACCAGACTATAACCTGTACAGTGCTCAACGATCCACAACGACGCTTCTCTCCACGTGCAAGACTCGACACAATAGGTGGTATGAATTATGTGTATATTGTCTGTTTGATAGTTCACATAGTGCATTAGTTAACGTGATAACTGCTATTTGAGCCTTGTGTGCTTACTCTCTTCTGTCACTCCACACTTACGCACTTTCGCGACACCCTTCTTACTTGTGTTTCCTTCGATGTGAAGATCATGAGTGGATGCCTGAACTTGACTCAAGCCCAGCTGATGGCTCTAATCAATGAACGAGTTGCTGAGGCACTCACAGCAGTTCCAGCAGGAGGTATAACCTGCCATTTCGACCTATCCTAGGATGATTAGATCCTACTCTCGCGAACCAACTCTTGTGCTTAACCTTGTCTTTTATTCTCGCGCCACAGGTCAACATGCTCAGCCTCCAGTATGTACATTCAAAACATTCATGGATTACCGACCTAGTACTTTCAGCGGCACAGAAGGAGTTGTAGGTCTTCTTCACTGGTTCGAGAAGGTGGGGTATGTTTTTGAGATGTGTGAATGCCCTGAAGATCGTAGGGTGAAATTTGCTACTGGAACACTCGAAGGTGCTGCGCTAACCTGGTGGAAAGCACAGGTTTAACTGCTAGGGCTGGCGGTTGCTAATGCCACCCCATGGAATGCTTCAAAGAACTGATCAAAGAAGAGTACTGTAGTCGTGACGACATCCACAAGCTAGAGGTGGAATTTTTCAATTTGAAGATGACGGGGTCTGAAATCGAGGCATACATAAAGAGATCGAACGAATTAGCTATCTTGTGTCCCACTATGGTGGATCCTCCTATCAAGCGTATCGAGCTGTACCTTAAGGGTTTGGTGCCAAAAATTCAAAGCCACGTGACCTCAGCTAATCTCGGCACCATTCAGCAAATCATCCGGTTGGCTCATCGTCTCACTGATCAGGCAATTGAGCAGAACAAGCTGCCCAAGCGTATTAGCGCTACTACTACTGGTGCTCCCAGTGATAACAAGCGCAAGTGGGATGGAAATTCGGGCAAGGGTTCTACTTCAGTTCAGTCTCAGTCCCAGCAGCGAAAGACTGATGACTACCAGAGTCCTGGTCAGCAATCTTCTGGTAGTCAAGGACAGGGTGGATACCGAGGGAACCACCCCAAGTGCAACCGGTGCAACAAGCATCATAGCGGGCAGTGCCACAAGGGTTGTTGTCTGAGGTGTAACAAGTTTGGTCATGAAGCAAAGGATTGCAGGGGCGCACGACCAGCAAATCAGAATCGCCAACAACAAAAACAAGCTCCACAGAACCACCACCAGCAGCAACAGCAGGGCAATAAAGGATGCTTTCAGTGTGGTGCTGAAGGCCACTTTAAGAGGAACTGTCCTCAGCTGAACCAGAATCAGGACAACAACAACCAAGGAAACGGGAACAACAATGGAGGCAACAATGGGGGTAACAATAATGGCAATGGTGCCAGGGGACGTGTTTTCGTGCTGGGTCAGGGTGATGCAAGGAACGATCCCAGCGTGGTGATGGGTAAGTTTCTTCTGGACGACTTCTTTGTTACTGTTTTATTTGTTTCAGGTGCCGATACTAGTTATGTGTCCTTAAAATCTACCCAAATGCTTAAGCGCACTCCAACACTTTTGAATACCAAACACATGGTAGAACTAGCAAACGGTAAAAGTCCTGAAGCCACACACATAGTTAATGGTTGTAACCTCGTCTTGGCTGGTCAGACCTTCTCTATCGATCTTATTCCTATCGTACTTGGTAGTTTCGACGTCGTTATTGGGATGGATTGGCTATCTCATCATCAAGCGGATATTATTTGCAAGGAGAAAATCGTCCGCATTCCTCGTTTTGGTGAAGAACCTCTCATGATTTATGGCGATAAGAGTGGTGCTGTTGTGGGCATCATCTCTTTTCTTAAGGCCCAGAAGTGTTTGCAAAAGGGCCAAACTGCCATTCTAGCCCTCGTTACTGACGCATCAATGGAAGAGAAGAGAATTGAAGACATTCCTGTTGTGTTCGACTTCCCTGAGGTATTTCCCAAGGAATTACCTGGTCTTCCGCCTCATCGTCAAGTCGAGTTTCAAATCGAGCTAGCTCCTGGAGCAGCACCAATAGCTCGAGCACCTTATCGTCTAGCTCCACCAAAACTTGAAGAACTGTCCACGCAACTACAAGAAATCTTGGACAATTGTTTTATTCGCCCTAGCTCTTCGCCTTGGGGAGCCCCAGTGTTATTCGTAAAGAAGAAATACGGTACCTTCAGAATGTGCATGGACTACCGCGAACTCAACAAGGTGACCGTGAAGAATCGTTATCCCCTCCCACGTATTGATGACCTATTCGACCAGCTGCAAGGGTTGAGCTTCTACTCTAAGATTGACTTAAGATCAGGCTACCATCAACTGAGAGTCCGGGACGAGGATGTCTCTAAGACAGCATTCAGGACTCGGTATGGGCATTACGAGTTTCTGGTTATGCCTTTTGGATTAACGAATGCACCTGCAGTCTTCATGGATCTCATGAACAGAGTGTGCAAGCCTTACCTGGATAAGTTCAATATTGTATTCATCGACGACATCCTGATCTATTCTAAGAGCCAGGAAGAACACGAA
The DNA here is from genome assembly GCA_030545235.1 of Helianthus tuberosus. Classification (NCBI taxonomy): domain Eukaryota; kingdom Viridiplantae; phylum Streptophyta; class Magnoliopsida; order Asterales; family Asteraceae; genus Helianthus; species Helianthus tuberosus. Next base: position 121,617,894 of record CM060401.1, read on the forward strand.
CGAGACCTGAGACTTATTTTGGAACTCCTTCGAACAGAGCAGTTGTATGCCATATTTTCGAAATGTGACTTCTGGCTTCGCGAAGTCCACTTTCTAGGCCATGTGGTAAACAAGGATGGAATTCATGTGGATCCATCCAAGGTTGAATCGATCAAGAACTGGCCTGCACCCCGTACACCAACAGAAATTCGCCAATTCTTGGGTTTGGCAGGATATTACAGAAGGTTTATCAAGGATTTCTCAAAGATTGCGCAACCTCTCACTTCACTGACTCAGAAGGGTGTCACCTATCATTGGAGTGATGTACAGGAGTCCGCATTTCAGCACTTAAAAGATAGACTTTGTAGCGCGCCTATCCTCTCATTGCCTGAAGGCACAGACGATTTTGTGGTTTACTGCGACGCTTCCATCCAAGGACTTGGTTGCGTGTTGATGCAACGTGACAATGTCATTGCCTACGCATCGCGCCAACTTAAAGTTCATGAAAGGAACTACACTACGCATGACTTGGAATTGTGAGCAGTTGTTTTCGCACTTAAGATATGGAGACATTACCTGTACAGTACCAAGTGCACCATTTTCACCGATCATAGGAGTCTCGAGCATATCTTCAAGCAAAAGGAGTTAAACATGCGACAACGTCGATGGGTTGAGCTCTTGAATGATTACGAATGCGCGATCAAGTACCATCCGGGAAAAGCCAATGTTGTGGCCGACGCCCTCAGTCAAAATGATACTATACCTAAGCGTGTACGTGCGTTACAGCTTACCATTCACTCTAGCCTTCCCGCTCAAATTCGTGATGCTCAGGTCGAAGCATTGAAAGCACAAAACATCAGGGCTGAGTCCCTACGAGGATCAAGGAAACGGTTAGAACAAAAGGAAGACGGCGCCTACTATGTAAACGGGCACATCTAGGTTCCACTTTATGGAAACTTACGCGAGCTTGTGATGGATGAAGCACATAAGTCTCGTTATTCGGTACATCTTGGTTCGGATAAGATGTACCACGACCTAAAGGCTACATACTGGTGGCCTAGCATGAAAGCCCACATAGCAACCTACGTCAGTAAATATTTGACTTGTGCTAGGGTCAAGGTCGAGTACCAGAAACCATCAGGCCTACTTCAACAACCAGAGATACCTAAATGGAAATGGGAGCAAATTTCCATGGATTTCGTTACTGGCCTGCATAGATCTCAACGCGGAAATGATACCATTTGGGTGATCGGGGATCGATTGACTAAGTCTGCACACTTCTTGGCTATCAAGGAAACGGATAAGTTTTCTACTCTAGCAGACATCTACCTAAAGGAAGTAGTATCAAGGCACGGAGTGCCAACCTCCATCATTTCTGATCGTGACTCACGTTTTACATTTGAATTGTGGCAAGCTATGCACAAGTCCTTTGGCTCTCGATTAGAAATGAGCACGGCATATCATCCACAGATGGATGGGCAATCTGAACGCACCATCCAAACCCTTGAAGACATGCTTAGGGCATGTGTAATCGATTTTGGTAATGGCTGGGAAAAACACCTCCCGTTAGTGGAGTTTTTGTATAACAACAGTTACCACACCAGTATCCAGGCCGCTCCGTTTGAGGCATTATACAGACGGAAGTGCCGATCACCTCTTTGTTGGGCAAAAGTTGGCGACAGTCAAATCACTGGCCCAGAACTTGTAGTGGATACAACTGAAAGGATTGCTCAGATACGACAACGAATGGCGGCAGCTCGTGACCGTCAGAAAGGCTATGCTGATAAGCGCAGGAAACCACTCGAGTTCCAGGTTGGGGATCGAGTGCTACTCAAAGTCTCACCTTGGAAAGGTGTAGTTCGTTTTGGCAAACGAGGCAAACTCAATCCGCGCTATGTCGGACCGTTCGAAATCATTGAGAAAATTGGCAAGGTCACTTACAAGTTGAATCTACCTGAAGAACTCAGCGGAGTGCACAATGTTTTCTATGTGTCGAATCTGAAGAAGTGTCTGTCAGATGAGACCCTCATAGTTCCCTTAAAGGAGCTCACTATCGAAGATCAGCTGTGATTCGTCGAGGAACCAGTAGAGATTACTGATCGAGATGTTAAGGTTCTTAAGCATACCAGAATACCTCTTGTTCGAATTCGTTGGAATTCCCGTCGTGGCCCAGAGTATACCTAGGAACGAGAAGACCAAATGAAACTCAAGTATCCCCAGCTGTTTAAGAAAAGTGCAACCACTACCAAGGCTGAAGCTACTGCAGAATTTCGGGACAAAATTCCAAACCAACGGGGGGATGATGTGACACCCCAGGAAAACCAGGAAACCACGCAACTTAACTAGCTTCCTCAGTAACCACGTGCAAAATTTCGAGACGAAATTCTCATAACAGGGGGAGAACGTGACAACCCTCATAATTACATGTATCCATACGATTTATTAATGATAATTAAAGTGCTTGACGACTGTGCCGAATTACTTAACTGCTTTCAGATTACTGCGTCATTCTTACATGTGCTTGTTAACATACTAGTCTTGTGCAGAAAATTGACTAAATAGTCCTGTATGCTTTCCAAAGTGTTGGGAATTAAAAGTGTTACAAAAAGATACATAAAAGACACTAAACGGAATAACTTAGCACTTTAACGGAACGGTACCTAACCGAACAACCGGACATTACCCGGAACACTAAAATATTGCAAGAAACATTGTTTTTACTTTTCTGAGCTAGTTATGGTTCTCGTACACTTAAACACACTACATAAAGCATGTAACACGCTAAACATTAGATATTACCTTAAACCTTCCACTAAATCACCCACTTTACCAAACATCTTACAACTTACCCCCCCTTGTTTTCACCGTCCCCTAAGGGGACCCCACACCCAAGATCATCTAAATATCTCCTAAATCTTCCCATGGATCTTCTTGGATTGTGTTAAGATTTGTGTGTACTATAAGAAACACTATAACCATTGGATATTAGGAATTATGTTTATAATAACCATCACCTTCTTCAACACTTATCACCACTTCAAAATTTCTCTCCATTCTCCCCAACTCACGGCCGAACTACCATCCTCACACCACCATCATTTTCGATCAATCCAATCCAATCCAAGGTTACCACAAGGTGCTAGAAGGTGAATTAGGAGGCTTGGTGTTCACGGATCCTGAAGGACCTCTACCACAAGCTTTTATCCACTCATTTTTCTCCATTGATCTTCCCTAGCTTTAAGCTAGTTGTAAGCTTCTTGAACACTCTTGATACTTCATGTTTTTAGGTGGATAAAAGATATATCTTGATGAAATCATTAGAACACTAAAGATCATGCACACAAGTCTTGAACATAAAGCTTTACATAATATGAAAAAGGGATGAAACATAATGAAATATTACTAGAATGATATTGTCTTGGTTATGTGGATGATTGGTTGATGATTTCTTGGTAGTATGATGATAATCATCATATCTAACTTGTTAAAACATGATTAAAAACATGAGTTAACAAGTTAGGAGGTGATTAGGGGTTTACATAAAAGAATCACCTCCATATTTAGACATGAACTTGGTGATAAAATGATTTCTTGTAAAAATAATAAACCAAGTGAACTAGTAATCTTGTAGATCCAAGACTTGTGAATGATTTTTCTAAAGGAACCAAGTTTGAAAAGATGATCCTTGAAAGATCATGATTTTTATTAAACCTACACTATTTTTAAATAACAACATAAGTGTAGAAATACTTTTAACACAAGAAGTTGTTATAAATAAACATTTTTGTAATTTATATTTACAAGTTGTGAACATCTAAAAATCTCGAGGATGAGATTTTAACAAAAGTAAACACACTTTGGCGGGTAACTAAACCCACTAAATGTCTTACCAAGTTACCACGCGTTTTTTATGAAACATCAAGTTCATGTTGGTTTGTAAATGGAATAGTTTGCTCTTGGTAAATTGTTATTGATTATTGAATGATTTTTGGAAAAGAAAATGATATGCTTATTAGCATGGTCGCCTCCATTTACAAAGGAGACTCTGATGAATTTTTCTAAAAAATTCCAACACATAGAAAATACTTTCTAACAAGTGTTACAAGTGTATTTTTAACTGTGATCTTTCCACAAAAGTCAGAGTGTGATATTTGAATTGTGTGGTATGTGATAGAAGTAATGAGTAGATAAACCGTACGTAGGATACGTGTTATGCATACACAAGAAATTGATTGTTATCTGACTTTATTAGGACGTGCTTGATTTCTGATTATTAGAGTAACTAATCTAACCGAGCAAACCAAGGTGAGTTTACACTTTCTACAAGGCATGGGATTCCCGGTGGTTTGGGAATGGGTGAAGAAACTAAAATGGAACCTACATATCCTCCTTGGGTAGGATATGTACCGCCATCCTCCATGGGTAGGATGCCAGTATTAAAAGAACTAAAATGGAACCTGCATATCCTCCTTAGGTAGGATATGTACCGCCATCCTCCATGGGTAGGATGCCAATATTAATCCTGCGTATTCTCCTTGGGTAGAATACGTATGTTCGTCCTCCTTGGGTAGGACAACAACCTTAAAACCTACTAGACAAAACTCTATGAGTAACTCCCTCATTTTATATCGACTTAATCGCCGAGGCTAATGGCGAGCGGATCATTAGTTAATAGCGCTATTAGGTTTAACAAACCTCACACCGTGCCAGTCGGACGGGTGTGTACTAATGGACTATGGCAAACTGTCAATGATGATAGACATTAACGTAGGGCACAACTTATTTTCGTTAGTAGTCGATATGGTAACGGTCTAGTGGTTCACATGGGGAAGCCCCCACTAATTACGGGTATGGTTTGGGAAAGAAGGAATTGGTTAATCATATTTTCAACTATGGGGTAACCCCCACGGCGAGTAAGCCAGCCAAAGACGAACTATGTTTTCAAAAGCAACCTGAAACAAACACCCAACTGTGAACTCACTCAACTTTGTTGTTGACTCGTTGTTACATGCCTTACAGGTCTTTAGATGCTTATGGAGCTTGCACGAGGAGGAGGTCGTTGTGGGATATGGACTGTTATGTTCCGTGCTTAACATTTTGAACTTTATGAACTTGTTAAACTTATGTTTTGGTTTTGCGTTTTATGCTTCCGCTGTTAACTTAAAGTTGGTTACTTTCTTTTGGTCACCAATTGTATTATGGTTGATTTTATTTACTTAATTACGTTGTTCAATATGATTGGTGGCTCGATCCTGGTCATGTCACGCCTCCAAGCGGTGATACTCCGCATGGTGGATTTTGGGGGTGTGACATATATAGAGTCAAAAGAGATATGGAATCCGAAGGGGAAGGGGTTTTCTTCGGGGCTCGAGAGATGGAATAGATAGGTCCCCACAAGTTTTGAATTCGCCGCTGGTCTATCGAGAGGGAACAAGGAATTCTCAACGAAAAAGGTGAAAAAAAAGAACGACAAGAAAATAATATATTTTGTTTGCTATCCATGTATCAGTCCTACAAAATAGTAGCTTACAACTTTCATCGTACTGTGCTCTCTAAAGAAAAAATCTTCTTAAAATCTCACTCAAAATACTGTTATTTTCTCTCGAACCATAATAATATTATTTGATATGATAATTACATAGCATATAGCTAGCTTGACGGAACCCGTTGAGTTGGTTGGATTACAAATAGAGAAGAATCGTGGATATCTTATAAAAGCGCCAAATACCTTACAAGATGGAAGTTACCCTATAGATCCTGTATTCATACATGTTCGATGAGGTGTCAACACTAGAAGAAGTGTGGCAAAATTTGAGCTAGGTGTCAATACTAGAAGAAGTGTGGCAAAATTTGGGCAAGATAAGTGACCAAGGATGCTTAGATGGGTGATTAGTGTCCTATGAGGTGTCTCAGGTAGAATAAATGGTGGCAACTGGCAAGGATGAAGATAGGTGGCAAAACATGGTAAATTAAGATTTTTTTTTTTGGCATTTTTAGCCCCTAAACTTCGAATTTGGGTGTTTTAACGATTCCAATCCCTCAACTAAATTTAGTTAGGACACATGGAAAGTTTGATACTTATATTTGTTCTGGTAAAGATACTAATTATAATAATCGTATATAGGATATCGAATAACCATTACGTAAATCAAAGGCTTGAAATTTTCGTGATGGTTACATAATGTCCACTAGGTGTGATAGTAATGGTTGAATTTACTACTACCTCGTACATTGAGTATAAGAGAGCTAATAATGGTATAGGTTCATTCGGGATGATACTAGGAAATATGGTGAGAAGAATCTAGATAGTAGTTTCATGAACAATCCTTTGCGGGACTGGATTTTTTTTTCTTTTTGTAAACGCCATAAAGTGTGAACCAAGATCCGTGAGACGAAAAACATAAATAATAACGAGGAAGAAAAATCTATTGTGATGTAAGTCTATTATTCCGTTCCACTTTCACACTTAGGAGAATCATTTTGCTGCACTCCTTATGGCCCTTCTCTTTAATCTTGGCTCGTAAGGAAGGGCAACTACGGGTTCCCGCAAAGTCCTTTATTTGATTCCTTTTTATTCTTTATTGGTGAATCAGGTAACAAAGAACAAAGCAGGAAGTCGATTGAACTGGGTTTGTGGGGTTTGGGGGAGTAGGTTCTAGAGGGCTCTCGGGCACTCTTCTTTATTGAAGTCATTTCTATTTTATTAATCAACCCGTGATAGTAGCGATCTCTACTTCAGAAGGAATCTGATTAAAGAATGAAAGTGTGACCAATCAATCACAGTAAGGAACCCCTGTATTCGAGTAGACATCTATAGGTGATAATAATCCCGGCTAGTTTGGAAGCTAGTGTCGGTGTAACTTTTTACGGTAAGCTCTTCCTCAACTCACCCATATATAAGAACATATCCTTAGCCAACCTCACGTATTTGAGGATTTTCTTCATAGCAATCCAGTTACCCTCTCCTGGATTATGCTAATATTTGCTCGTCATGCTCAAAGCATACAACACATCAGGTTTGGTGCATAACATATATTAACATGGCATGCATAATCAATCCAACTGCAAAAACATATGGAGCGTTCTTCCTCTTCTTCTTCCCAATCATCCTCCTTAGGACGTTGAGATTTATACAAGATCGTTCTATATACCATTAGCAAGAGTCCATGGTTGGAGTCTTGCGTTGAGAAGCACCAAATGACGTTATCAACATATAGACATTGACTTAAACCGATAAGACTATTAGACCGGAAAGTATAAGTTAGATTATGTTACATATTAGAATATATTAGTTAGAGTTATATATCGTATTATCCTGTATTATTATTTTAGCATAAGTTGGGGCGGTTATCAAATATGAACCCCTGATTTATATACTCTCAGATGTATCATTATTCACTACCAATTCAATAAGAACATATACAGATTTTCGTCCTAGAGAATTAATCTAGTGGTGTGATTCAATCCAACAAAGTGGTATCAGAGCCACCGATCGTCAAAATACAAGATCTGCAAATCATTTTTTTTCATCAAAGAGCAAAACCCTAATATATCATGGCGACCAACGGGGGAATTCAAACTCAGATTCCAAAATTAATGGGGCCGAATTATTATCATTGGCATATACAAATGAAAGTACTGCTGGAATCACAAGAATTATGGATGATAGTGGAAGAAGGATACTCTGATCTGCCTTCAAATGCGTCGGAAAGCGATCAGAATAATCAGAGAGAGAAGATCAAGAAAGATCGGAAAGCGTTGCACATAATGTTTCAGTCTGTTAGTGAAACGGTATTCGAGCGAGTGGCAACGTGTAAAACTTCAAAGGAAGCGGAGTATATAGCACTCTCGATGGCTGGATGCCAAGCTCTCTGGCTCAAAGGAATTCTAGAAGAATTAGAAGAAAAAATTAAGATACCTCCGGTAATTTATTGCGATAACAAGTCAACAATATGTTTAGCCAAAGATCCGGTGTATCACGGTAAGAGCAAGCATATAAGAATCAAGTACCACTTCATTCGGGATTTGGTCAAGAAGGAACAATTAGAACTATGCTATTGTTCAACAAAGCAGCAAGTTGCAGACATCCTAACTAAAGCCTTGCAGTCCAAGGACTTCCAGCGATTAAAGGAACTCCTACAGTTTAGAGAGATCTAACTTAAGGGAGGGTATTAGACCGGAAAGTATAAGTTAGATTATGTTACATATTAGAATATATTAGTTAGAGTTATATATCGTATTATCCTGTATTATTATTTTAGCATAAGTTGGGGCGGTTATCAAATATGAACCCCTGATTTATATACTCTCAGATGTATCATTATTCACTACCAATTCAATAAGAACATATACAGATTTTCGTCCTAGAGAATTAATCTAGTGGTGTGATTCAATCCAACAAAGACAACTTGATCTATCTCAATAAATCATAATTCTCAGAATGTAGATAATTAACATGCACAATCCCCAAACTTCACCTATTTTTGGGTAGATATGAATTTCTTCAAAAAAAATTGTATATTTTGAACATGAATTTATTGAAACCTAAGAAAACGACTATTTTTTAAATTAAATTGTGTGTCTATATATAGGGGTCTAGTTACATTCCGTGTTCAACTTGATTTGTTGGTTGGGTGCTGGATAACTTATTTTTTGACCCTATTATCAACCATGGCAGTGGGATTTAGGGGCGGATATAGCTTGATACAAGGGTAGCCCCTGCTACCGCTTGACGCTCTGGCAGTCGTGTAAATTTCGGAAAAATTTGACGTTTTTCTATTTCGCTGCCCCTTTAGAAAAGAAATTTTTGAAACGTTGCCCCTTGACGTTTTTTTTCTAGATCCGCCACTGGTGGGATTGACTAGACTATGGTATTTGTATATATTGTATTGATAAGAAGCATATGGATCTATAATAAGATACTTCGTCCAAGTTTTGGTGAGTGATAGTTTGTGCCAACTTACACCTCACAATTAGGTAAACCAGGTCGATGGGCTTATCAACACTATAATATTAGTCTTGTTTTGCTAGCTGCTAAATTAAATTTTCAAACAAAGTATTAGACAAATAATAGATATAAGCTAGATCATATTATAAGTTTAATATAGATATAATGCATGTTATGTTATATTTTCGATTATTATTCCCTATCCTAAGTTGGGGCGGTTATTTATATAAACCCCTCATGTATATATACGAATTATGTATGTAACAATCAGATTTACCAATTCAATTCAAGAACAATTCTCAAACATTCTGTCAATATATTCGAATCAATTCCAATATAGTGGTATCAGAGCCACCGATCCGCAATCAATTCCAACAATTCACAAAATCATCATCATCAAACTTCAAATCATACGATTTCAAAAGACATAAAAAACATGACTACAAATGGAGGAATTCAAACACAGATTCCCAAATTACTGGGACAGAATTACTACCATTGGCATATACAGATGAAAGTCCTACTAGAATCGCAAGATTTGTGTACAATTGTGGAAGAAGGTTACACAGAAGTCGCTTCCGGAGCACCAGAGAACGAACAGAATGTTTACAAGGAGAAAGTCAAAAGAGATAAGAAGGCACTGCATATTATGTTTCAGGCGGTAAATGAAACGGTGTTTGAACGTATTGCAACATGCAAAACGTCTAAAGATGCGTAGGAAGTTCTGCACAAGGCCTACAGGGGTGAGAATATGGTAAAAACGGTAAGGCTTCAAACCCTAAGATGTGAATTCGATAATTTAAGAATGAAAGAAAGTGAAACCATAGAAGATTATGTCAATCGCACAACAATAATAGTCAATCAATTACGTCTGAATGAAGAACGAATAGAAGAACAACGTGTAGTTGAGAAAATTCTCAGAAGCCTGACTAGAAAATACGAATCAGTCGTGGTTGCCAATGAAGAATCAAAAGATTTAAATACAATTTCCACAGAGGAATTGCTTCGTATTCTTCAATCCCACGAATTAAGACTAAAACAGTATGATGATGCACCAGTGGAACATGCTTTCCAAGTTCAAGGAAATAACTATGACAGATCCAGACAATTCAGAACCGAAAATTCTAGAAGGGGACGAGGGAAAGGAAGAGGTAGGTATAACAGATTGATCCGGTGTAATAATTGCCAAAGGTTAAGGCATACAACACGGTTCTGCAACAAGCGAGAAGATAATGATCGATCGAGTAATGTTCTCCTGCACAAAGATGATATAGAAGATGAGAATGATGACACCATGTTCATGATTTTTAATGTAGAAGAAGTGGTTAAGAACGATTGCTAGTACTTGGATAGTGGATGCAGTAATCACATGACGGGCGATAGGAATCTATTCATAAATCTGAACGAATCGAAAAGGCGGGAAGTGAGAACCGAAGACGATAAACGGTTAGAAGTTTTAGGTTGTGGAGATGTTAATATCAGAATTAAGGGACATGAGAAGCGGATTCCAAACGTATTTTATGTGGTGGGATTAAAACATAACCTATTGAGTGTTGGACAGCTAGTGCAAAAGGGGTATGACATGAGATTTAATGATAAAGGATGCACCATTAACGATCCATCCGGTTGTTGCATCGGAACTGTTAAGATGACAGGGAACAAAATGTTCCCGTTGAATCTGAAACATGATATAATCCCTAGAGTGTGTAATATGACGACACAAGACACTTCAACGCTATGGCATCAGAGATATGGACACTTGAACTTTGAAACATTATATGATATGGGTGTAAACGAAACGGTAAATGGGCTGCCAAAAATTACTAAGGCACAACACACATGAGAAGGGTGTATCTTCGGTAAACATGCTAGGAAGCCGTTCTCTAAGCAAGCAACATGGCGTGCAAATAAACCTTTACAGCTTCTTCATTCAGACATATGTGGACCCATGAGAACACAATCCATAGGAGGTTGCAGGTACTTCATTACATTTATAGATGATCTCTCGAGAAAAACATGGGTATATTTCTGAAGTTCAAATCTGAAGCCTTGAGTTATTTCAAAACCTTCAAACGGCTTGTGGAAAACAAAGTGGATTACAAAATAAAAGGTATAAGAACAAATAGAGGATGAGAGTATTGTGGTCACGAATTTCAAAATTTCCTCAAGGAAAATGGAATACACCATCAACTCACAACAAGTTATACTCCTCAGCAAAACGGGTTCTCCGAAAGGAAAAAATGGAACCCTTATGGAATTAAGCAGGAGTATGTTGAAAATGAAGGAACTACCGAATCTATATTGGGCCGAAGCAGTAGCTTGTGCTACTTACTTGCTGAATCGAGCAACCACTAAGAGTGTGCCAAAATTAACACCACAGGAAGTATGGAGTGGAAGAAAGCCAAATGTGGAACACCTCCGAGTGTTTGATTGTATTGCCTATGTACATGTTCCCAAACAAAATCGTTCTAAATTAGACGACAAAACCGAACGGGTTATCTTCGTTGGGTACAGTGAAAATAGCAAAGCATATAAACTATACAACCCAGTGACTAACAAGATAATCATAAGTAGAGATGTGATTTTCAGTGAAAATCAACATTGGGCAACGACTAAAGAAAGTGATGGAATGACTTGGATAGAAATAAATAATACTAGTGGTAATGATCAAAGGATTGTAGTGGAGGATCAAAGTGGAACTGAAATGCCAGCTTCAAATGATCCAAACGAGAACCGTCCAATAAAATAGATGCCGAGATACTTGACAATAACAACGAAGATGCAGGTAACAACGAGGATGCAGATAACAACGAAGATGCAGACTCTTCGTCATCATCTGAGAACGAAGTTATACGAACTAGGCCTGTTGCTGATGTGTATCAAGACTTGACGGCACTCACAAAAGCACAGGTTGAGGAACTTTATAACAGGGATCAAGGTAACTCTAGCAGTGTGGTGAACTTCGTTCTATATGTTGACACTTATCCAACAACATATATGGAAGCATGCAAAGAAACCAAATGGCAGGAAGCCATGGACAAAGAGATGGAATCAATAATAAAAAATGATACTTTGGAATTAGTGGATCCACCAAAGAATCAAACACCAATTGGTGTAAAATGGATATACAAGACGAAGTATGATGAACATGGGGGAATAAGCAAGCACAAAGCAAGGTTGGTGGTGAAAGGTTACAAACAGAAATACGAAATCGATTATCAAGATGTATTTGCTCCGGTAATCAGGTTTGATACAGTTAGACTTGTACTAGCATTGGCAGCACATCATGACTGGTACTTGCATCAAATGGACGTAAAGACGGCGTTTTTAAATGGGAACCTAAAGGAGCATGTATTCATCGAACAGCCGGAAGGATATGTCATGAAGGGAAAAGAAAGGAAAGTGTGCAAACTAAAAAAGGCTCTATACGGTTTAAAACAAGCCCCGAGGGCATGGTATAGTAGAATAGAAGGATATTTTATAGCACATGGTTTTAAAAAGTGTGTTTATGAACATACCTTATTCACCAAGATATCCAAGGATGAGAGGATAATAATTTTCCTGTACGTGGACGATCTCATCATAGTAAGTGATTCGTTGACTAATCTCAATTCTTTCAAGGAGTCAATGAAAACATAATTTGAAATGACCGATATGGGAACTTTACACTACTTTCTTGGAATGGAAGTCTCATTCAACAATGGGAACATCATCCTCTCATAACAGCAATATGCAAGAGGTATGTTAAATAAATTTAATATGACGAATTGTACTGCCATTTCAACTCCAATGGAATATGGTTTGCGTCTATCCAAGCAAGATTCGGATGATGAACTAGATTCAAGTGTCTACATGACATTAGTTGGAAGTCTTATGTACTTGACCAATACCAGGCCTGATATCATGTTCGCGGTAAACAAAATAAGTCAATTCATGGAGCAACCCAAGCGAAGCCATTGGGAAGCCAGAAAGAGGATACTGAGATACATAAAGGGAACTCTAAGTCAAGGGCTTGTATATTCAAAAGGAGGCAAAAGAGCTCTAACTGGTTTTAGCGATAGTGATTATGCAGGGAATGTTGATGATAGCAAAAGTACATCTGGATATGTGTTTCAGTTGGGAACAGGAACTATAGCATGGCAATCAAAGAAACAAAAGGTGGTAGCTTTATCTTTGACGGAAGCTGAGTACATTGCCTTTTCTATGACTGGTTTGTCAAGCACTTTGACTCAAAGGAATCCTGGATGAACTTCAAGAAGGAACCGAAGGCCCTCTGGTAATTCACTGTGATAACAAATCAACAATTTGCTTGGCTAAGGATCCGGTATTTCATGGCAAGAGTAAACATATAAGGATCAAGTATCACTTTATCCGAGATCTGATCAAGAACAATGACGTAGAAGTACGTTGCAGATGTGCTCACCAAAGCGCTGCAGCTTAAAGACTTCACACGTTTGAAGAATCTGTTGCAGATCAATGGTTCACACACTTAGCAAGGACTCTACAGTCATTTTGCTCTAGCTTACGGGAGGGTATTAGACAAATAATAGATATAAGCTAGATCATATTATAAGTTTAATATAGATATAATGCAGGTTATGTTATATTTTCGATTATTATTCCCTATCCTAAGTTGGGGCGGTTATTCATATAAACCCCTCATGTATATATACGAATTATGTATGTAACAATCAGATTTACCAATTCAATTCAAGAACAATTCTCAAACATTCTGTCAATATATTCGAATCAATTCCAATACAAAGTAGTTCAAACCCACGTAGACATATTTTTCGTAAGATGCATTGTATTGTTTCATCAATTATCTATTTTGTTACCATTTTACGCTCACTCAACAATTTGATCTGTTGCATTTCTGTTTTCTTTCATGTGCGCCATGGTTAAAATATTTTTCAAACGAAAAAGAGAACTAGGTAGCTTGAGGCATGCAAAGAGCCGAAGACATATATATGTTTTTGGGTAAATGAGCTTAGCCCGAAAAGTATTTTAAAAAAAATAAAAAGGTTACATATTTTAGGGGGCATAACACCCCCCCCCCCCCCTCCCCAATCGGGTTTGAGCATCGGGTTCGATTGACATCCCTAGCGAAGACATTTTTTTTCGGGTAAATGAGCTTAGCCCAGTACATAATATAAAAAGAAATAATAAAAGAGTTACACACTTTAGGGGGCATAAATCCGGTTCGTTAACAGTTCGGAGTCTCAAAAGGGGGACTGCAGCAACAAAGGTATGCGTCTTCTCCGTGCTCGTTTAATCGGAATTCGTGGGTCCCAAAGGTCGGTATCTCAGCTTGTCAGGTAAACCTAGATAGACTTCCAACAACGTGTGCTCTGATAAGTAGAAAAATAAATGTGTCGATGACCGATGTGTGTGGAGTTGCCAGAATCGGCTGAGCACCTTTTTGTTTCATGCGGGTTAGCTCAGTCGGTTTGGCAATGGGTGTCCTTATGGTGCAAGATTCCACCGATTTTTGCTTTTAATTTGAAGGATTTGCTTCAGCTTTTCAAGTTTGTGGACGGTTCAGAAAATATAGAAAGGCTTTTCATGTAGTATGTCTTACAACTATATGGTGTTATGGAAGGTTCGTAATGAGGCGCTTTTTAACAATGTTCAGATTCATATGCAAAAGTTGATGAGTGATATAAAGTCGTTAAGTGTCTTGTGGGTGAAGTCTAGATCAATGCAGGCCGATTTGGAGTTGGAGGGGTTTCAAGTTATACCATATTGGTTGGTAGAGTTGCTTTTTTTTTCTTTGTATAAACAAGGGAAAAAAAGGTTATGGGGACCCTAAACAATAACCATACTACTCCTAAACTACTGCTATTTTTCCCAGTGTGGATTCAGGAATTTTTTCGGGTGGGTTCACTGTTTTAAGATGCTCAAATTTTATATAACCAGACATGAAAATTTTCAGGTCGGTTTGACGGTTCGGATCATGTCAAGAAAGGTTCATCACATAATCATTCCATAATGCATTAGCAATTTAACGGTATATTCATATAATCATATTCACAATTTCTAACCTAATAAGAAAATAATAAATTGAAAATTTACTTGATTAATGATTGTAGGAACTAGGTTCACTTTTTATTAAAAATATTAATAAAATAAATAATAACGAGACTCTCGTTATTTGTGGGAAACTATTCTAGTACAATACCGGTTACATATACTAAGTAAATAAAAGTAATATACAATTTAATTGTACCAATCTTGATTCAAGTCGATGTCTTTAGAAGAACTGCAACCGCACCTTCTTGTACGAAACTCCGCTGCAAGACAAGCAAAATATGGTTGACGCTTTTGGTTGAGGCACGTGTTCGACACGCTTCCCTTAAAACAGATTCCGCGCCTCCTCTCAGACGGTCTGTCTCCCAGGGTACAACAACCGGAACAGTATGTGTACTGCCGGAGATGACTCTCAAGCCCGAGATAGCACCGGGTATAATTTGGTGTTTAGAATTGTTGATGGAAATATGAAGTTGTTTCTATTTGAGAGTACTCCTCTCAAATTTATGAAATTTTTTGAGATTAAATAATGTACCAATTCTTCTCGTGTCTTCGTATGAACTATCAGGTTCATATATATATACACCCCTAGTTTTAATGTCATTAAAACTAGTAATAAACAAGACATTAATCTTGTCATAACTATAACATTAATCTTGTAATAAATAAGATAATGAATATAGTTTTAATCTCAAATTAAATGGACTTAAGTGGTTAGTAAAAAACGGTCATATTCATTATGACACGCATTAAACGTGTTGTAAGAGCTAGTTTGACCAAGTCCAGCCAAATGCTCGTTACCGTCGCAGACATGCACGCGCGCCTGAAGTGGCTCTTCAGTCCCTGCGCCACATTGTATGGAACCCGCGCATGTGCATGGTGTGCAGACCAATGCTCCTAGTTACTACTGTAACCTGCGCGCGTGCCATAACTAATCCGCAAATCTATGCATCACACTACATGGACCTTACGCCACGCCATATGGAGCCGCGCGCCACCCGGATGCTACTACGCATAACAGGACGCCACCTGGTTATGTGTCATCCATGCGAGTGCGCCACCTGCACTCTCCGACTTAGCCAAGACGTGCGCCATGCGCCTGAGGAGCTTGCGCCGCATCGACATGCTACATGCCATGGCATCCGCCTACGCCACCCAAGGGTGCGCCATAAGCGGACCCGCCATGTATCTGACCACGCGCTCATGGACAAAAATACAAATGCGGTGTGCGAAGTCCAAAGTGCACTACATAGGGCCTATAGCCCACGACATGCGCGCATATGTGCACGAGTAAGGGTGCTCCGCACCCTTTAGGGTCCCCACTAGTGTTTGCTTTTAAGGAAACAATATACAAGGAGTGCTCCTCCTTATAAACCACTTTAAGTTTTGTCATCCCACCTATGTGGGACAAGTTGACAAAACTAATCCATTTTATTCATCTTTGTTTGTTCCAAACATACAACTTCAAGCTTCGATATCTCATTCATCTTAGCTCTATTTGGACATAGTTTGAACACAAACCATAAATAATTATTTATACAACACATATATAAATATTATTGATGTCCAAAATATTTAGTGAAAAACTCATTTTCCCTAAAATTTCCAACAATCCCCCACATGAATGGAGATCGATTAAAACACACAAAATTCCCCGATGAAAACTCGACAGTCGAGTATTGCAGGATAGGTAGGTTTTGCCTTTGAACCTTCCTTTGTGAAGCATACTTAGTCTACTAGGGTTTTGTAGACGTGATGTCCTTGAACAACCCCCCATTTGTGTAAACGACAATATACATTCACACAATACTTTTCCTAGCCGGGCCATCCCCTCACTATCGTGTCCTATAATGGTCATGGAGCACTTTCCTGGTTCTGCGGGAGCTCTAGGAATTATGCCCTAATTCCATTCGAAGCGACCACACTTCTCTCCAACATAGGTGATTTCCCTTTAAATCATTAAAAGCATTATGGTTTACTATGATTTACACAAATCATTAACCCACTTATTACGCTTAACCTCGCAACAATGTCACTGAATATTATAGGAATGGACTAGGATGTAATTAAACACCCTTTTATAGTTTAGGGGGATATATAAACACATACACTAGCTTATACATAAACATATATATTAGCCATGCCCCCACAGTGACTACCCTTTGGTTCATGATTAAGTTGGCCTATTGAACCTAGATCTTGGGATCTCCAGTCAACTAGGTTAGGTTTCCCTCATGTCCCTTTTTCCATGGCTTTAGTCCCATTCCACAACCTGATCTGTTATCAACCCACTGGTTGTTGGATCCAAAATTATCTTTGACTTCGCTAAGTCATCAACGATAATTTAAATTGCGATCAGTTGTTCTAACGTGTTCTTGACTCACTAGTCACTTTTGCCCTTTAGTCAATTCATAAGACTTATAACTCGTGATCTCAACCTGGATCCAGTTATGTACCTTGTCTTAAAATGACATGAAACTCAATTCATGGCTGGACACGTTTTCACCATGCATTTGGTGTGTCATGACTGACATCTTACTAGATTTATCATCTAACCAATTGGCCTTCGAGTCCAATCTACTCGATTGACTCCATATAACCATTGTGTACTCCACTTGGTTATGTGTTTGCAATATATGCAAGTCACCCCCACATTTAAGTGTAATTGGATAGCATCCAAATGGGGCGATGAAAGGTTCTCCCTTTTATTTCGAGTTTGAGAAAACTTCTCAACTCCCATTTCCACATTCAAATGCAAGTCACCCCCACATTTAAGTCTAATTGGATAACATCCAAATGGGGCGATGAAAGGTTCTCGCTTTTATTTCGAGTTTGAGAAAACTTCTCAACTACCATTTCCACATACCCTAAAGGGTTTGTTTCTTAAATGGCCTCTGTTTAAAGTTAATTTAATCTCCCTCGAGCATATAAATTAACAAGTATTAGTCTAGCATGCTTTAGACCACAATACTCTAGCATGTGAACAGAAGATGCATCATTCTGATTCTTCACAGCCTTAAGAGATAACGCACTATCTCTTCCAAACATTCGTTTCTTACTTTAGACACAATAATGAAATTTTATTTCACCATTCCAAAACCAACGGTTTTAGGAAGGTCTCAAAACCATAGTTAACTCCATCCATTAGGATCATAACTCATTTGCCTTTTTATCTCCAAGGCTTCACCATTGACTTTCTAAAGACTTAAACATAAGTCTTAATCTAAGTCGCTTTGATGAAAAATCTTTGTATAAAATCACTTAAGTCTTGAGATATAGCCAATTAAATTGACTCTCAACAACAAAGCATTCATGTATGCCTATAGTGATATATACATTACGTTGTTGTTTCATTAATACCATGTATTGGGATACTCTCCCAAATTGAGGACCAAGCCTCCACATAGTTTAAACAACATTGATGGTGGTAGAAGCATCTACAAGTCCATCACTATTGTAAATTTCCATTAATAAATTTGCCAAATTTATTAAAATCATTTATAATAATAACATATATTTCTTTCATATGTTATATTCTTTGAAAACTTACATGTGCATTTTCATGTTGATGCTTTCAACATTAGATGACATATCTTGTTTTCGTGCATTTCATCTCAAACGATGCACCACGTTTCTCACGAACTCGTTATATGTTTGATGTTTGATTTGTGGCTTATTACATAAGTCATGATCACAACCCGCTCGTTGTGTTCG
This sequence comes from Helianthus tuberosus, assembly GCA_030545235.1. NCBI lineage: Eukaryota > Viridiplantae > Streptophyta > Magnoliopsida > Asterales > Asteraceae > Helianthus > Helianthus tuberosus. The sequence continues at coordinate 121,636,564 of CM060401.1, forward strand.
TGTAAATTAGTTTTTACACTTTGTATCAAAATGTGTATCCTTTTGACAACTTATTAGTAGTCCAAAATAACGGATACACCAATGATATCTAAACATCAAATCCCAAAGTGTTATTATTTTCAACACACTTTAGAACGAAATAAACGCAATTACATCGTTCTGTCATGTTTTGAGGTACTCCCTCAATGGAACACGTATAACTTGTTTCGTCTTGAAACTCTAAACTTGAATAATCACAAGTTGTCCAAAATATAAAGTTGTTTACAATTAACTACTCGCAAGTAGTTGAGCAACTTATTATATTTATAACAACATCGAGTTGTTTTTCATCAAATAGTCTTTCCGAGACTATTATATGGATGAACACGTTATACTTCTCGTGGAAGTAACGAATCACTTGTAAATCGCAAAGACATGTTTTATTCATTCAAAACATTTCTCGTTTTTGCAAGTGTTTTAATATTAAACTATATATTTATGTTTTGATTACAAATCAAGACAATAAACCTTATAATAGTTTAATAAATAAAACAATTTCAAACTCGCTCGTTTGAAAATAAAACGAATACACATCGTTTTAATAAATGGTTTATCATATTCAAACCATTTCTAACCGCTGTTAGATAATAACAATTACCAATCGTTAAAATGAGTGGTTTGTATGATAACCAATTCTAATATGCTAATTAGAATTTAAATGTTTAACAAACATTCAAAATATTCGGATTTGTAAAGTAAACCGCTTCTAACGCGCTCATTAGAAATAAAACGAATACATTTATTCTCATAAGCCACTTTTGGTTTATTTAAATGATCGTTTTCTAACACGCTCGTTAGAAATAACCATAAACCTTTTCTAACACGCTCGTTAGAAAATATGTATAAAACGATTACAAATCATCTTAAATAGTTTATCATAGTTAACCCGGTTCTAACCCGCTCATTAGAACTTAACGATTGCAAATCGTTAAAATAGTTGGTTATAAAATAAAGTAATTCTAATACGCCCATTAGAAAATTAAATGATCATTTATTGTCATAAGCCGTTTTGGTTTATATAAAATAAACGTTTTCTAACCCGCTTGTTAGAAATAAATAATTGACAATGTCGTTAAATCGTTTCTAACACGCTCGTTAGAAATAATCGATTAAAAAATTGTTTCGAAGTTTATATAAAAAAAAATATAAACCATTTCTAATACACTCATTAGAAATAAACAAATAAAATTCGTTTAAACGTATGTGGAAAAAATCCGTTTCTAACTCGCTCATTAGAAATTTAATAGTTTAGACGAAACTGTTACAAGGTTTATTATCCAAAATAATTGTATCCAACACGCTCGTCGGTAATTATTTGAAATAATAATCTTTTCTAACACGCTCGTTAGAAAATCTAAACGTATATTTTCTAGCACGCTCGTTAGAAAATCTAATCGTCTTTTAACAAGTTAGTTTTACACAATCATCGTATCTAACACGCTCATTAGATATAAAGGATGATATTAAAACTTATTATTCTATAAAATTCTAACACGCTCGTTAGAGATATAAAAAGTTTTAATGTTGTTATTCTTTCAACAACGTTTCTAACACGCTCGTTAGAAAATATTAAAACTTGTTATTTTATAAAATAATTACTTTCTAATATGCTCATTAGAAAATAAATATATATCAAGACTTTTAAAACCAACATTAATCTCACAATTATGGTTACTAAAAGCATATTAAAAAATAAATTAAACGTTACAAACATTTAATTTGTAAGGGGTTACAAAATAAAATTTTCTAATACGCTCATTAGAAAATTTAGTATTTCAAAAACCTATTGAAATACATATTATTTTGTATATGTTCGGTTTTAACTAAACACGAACAAAAACCATGAACTCCAAAACTTGAATCAGAAAGTCGTTTTGCAACCCGGTATTCGGATTAAAGATTGTACTCCAATCAAAAAATTAATCTGACTCATTGTACTAAATAAATATTTCCCAAAATATATTTTCAAGATTTTAACAAAAATCCCATTAAATATTTTAACTTTCGTGAACCTAAATCCTCGTAGAGAAGGGATTTAAGATTGTAGCAACAATCTTCACGAAAGTCTGTTTTAAGATTGTAGGAACTAGGTTCACTTTTTATTAAAAATATTAATAAAATAAATAATAACGAGACTCTCGTTATTTGTGGGAAACTATTCTAGTACAATACCGGTTACATATATTAAGTAAATAAAAGTAATATACAATTTAATTGTACCAATCTTGATTCAAGTCGATGTCTTTAGAAGAACTGCAACCGCACCTTCTTGTACGAAACTCCGCTGCAAGACAAGCAAAATATGGTTGACGCTTTTGGTTGAGGCACGTGTTCGACACGCTTCCCTTAAAACAGATTCCGCGCCTCCTCTCAGACGGTCTGTCTCCCAGGGTACAACAACCGGAACAGTATGTGTACTGCCGGAGATGACTCTCAAGCCCGAGATAGCACCGGGTATAATTTGGTGTTTAGAATTGTTGATGGAAATATGAAGTTGTTTCTATTTGAGAGTACTCCTCTCAAATTTATGATTTTTTTTTGAGATTAAAGAATGTACCAATTCTTCTCGTGTCTTCGTATGAACTATCAGGTTCATATATATATACACCCCTAGTTTTAATGTCATTAAAACTAGTAATAAACAAGACATTAATCTTGTCATAACTATAACATTAATCTTGTAATAAATAAGATAATGAATATAGTTTTAATCTCAAATTAAATGGACTTAAGTGGTTAGTAAAAAACGGTCATATTCATTATGACACGCATTAAACGTGTTGTAACAGCTAGTTTGACCAAGTCCAGCCAAATGCTCGTTACCGTCGCAGACATGCACGCGCGCCTGAAGTGGCTCTTCAGTCCCTGCGCCACATTGTATGGAACCCGCGCATGTGCATGGTGTGCAGACCAATGCTCCTAGTTACTACTGTAACCTGCGCGCGCGCCATAACTAATCCGCAAATCTATGCATCACACTACATGGACCTTACGCCACGCCATATGGAGCCGCGCGCCACACGGATGCTACTACGCATAACAGGACGCCACCTGGTTATGTGTCATCCATGCGAGTGCGCCACCTGCACTCTCCGACTTAGCCAAGACGTGCACCATGCGCCTGAGGAGCTTGCGCCGCATCGACATGCTACATGCCATGGCATCCGCCTACGCCACCCAAGGGTGCGCCATAAGCGGACCCGCCATGTATCTGACCACGCGCTCATGGACAAAAATACAAAGGCGGTGTGCGAAGTCCAAAGTGCACTACATAGGGCCTATAGCCCACGACATGCGCGCATATGTGCACGAGTAAGGGTGCTCCGCACCCTTTAGGGTCCCCACTAGTGTTTGCCTTTAAGGAAACAATATACAAGGAGTGCTCCTCCTTATAAACCACTTTAAGTTTTGTCATCCCACCTATGTGGGACAAGTTGACAAAACTAATCCATTTTATTCATCTTTGTTTGTTCCAAACATACAACTTCAATCTTCGATATCTCATTCATCTTAGTTCTATTTGGACATAGTTTGAACACAAACCATAAATAATTATTTATACAACACATATATAAATATTATTGATGTCTAAAATATTTAGTGAAAAACTCATTTTCACTAAAATTTCCAACAATGATTCCATTAGAAAATTAAGAAAAAGGAAATCAATACTTAGAAGAAAATTAAGAAAAAGAAAACCAATACTTAGAAAGAAAGACGGAACATAATATAAAATAGAACAGAAAGAACATATTTAGAGCTAACTTTGAGTAGTTACTGGTATATACATGGCATTATTAGTCCCAATCACAATTCAATTATATTTGCAAAGAGGAGGGATGGATATGCTAGCGGATCTCGAACCCGAGATTCTTTGCTTAGTTAGGAGGAGGCTTAACCGCTGAGCTGTAAATTGTTTTTGTTTATGTGTTCATCTTCAATAATATTTATGGGTTCATTGATGTTTTTATATAATCCCTATTAAAATTCCGAAACGCCGTGGGTTCGCATGAACCCGTATTATTAAATGTAGATCCGCCCCAATCTTTCCTATCAAACTAGCGGAGGTCAACAACAAATTACAGACCGATCCAATAAGAGGCAACCGTAACAAAACATAGTACCATATTTATGTGTAAAACTCAACCAAATAATGTTAGCCTACTAATCCACTTAATTATTGGATCTTTATTTATTACTAGTTATGGGTCAAGTATGTAATTAGTATAAAGTATGTTTGAGTCACATATGTATTTGTATTAATTTAGAAGGGTCTGTTGTGCAGTTTTTAAAACCTTGAAACTGTTTTGTAGAAGGATACGATGGTTCATTAACAAACACATCGGTTCATCCTTTTACTGCACATATATATATGTATATAGTCTATGTAAACAGTGGAAGTTACTGTTTTTCATTTATCAATTCAAGAATATTAGAGAAAAATGCCCGGATAGTCCCTGTGGTTTCGCCTTTTTTCACCTATAGTCCCTATCTTTCTAAAACTACTTGAATAGTCCCCAAGTTTTCGATTTTTGTTCTCGGATAGTCTCTGGGTCTAACTTCAGTTACTTTTCTCAGTTAAGTGGGTGTTGAAATGACCAAAATACCCTTTCCTTAAAAGGCCAAACCATAGGGACTATCCGGGCACCTTCTTCATAATTTTTTTATAAAACCCCATATTATCCCTTTCTCTTCATCCCTGTTCTCTCTCTTGCCATCTGATCAACCGATTGGATATGAGCCCATGATTTCGTAGCCTTGTTTGTTTGATTAAACAATTCTCTTCTTTATGGGAATGGAGATGATGATGATGATGATTATGTTGATGCTGCTGCTACTGTTGTTGTTCCATAAACTCCACAAACCCGTCCATCTCTCTCCTAAATACCCTACCTCCACCACTTACCCCACCGGCCACCACAACCACCCATCTGCCACTGCCGCCACATAGCAACAACACACAATATGCCGGAGAAAAACCCTATCAACCACCCATCTGCGCTCGTACGAACTTCCATCCCTTCCACCATCGACAATTACCGGGCACACTCAATTACAAACCACCATCTCTATCCAGTCCAAACACCCACCCCGCCCTACCAATATCCATTACCGCTGGCAAACCACCATCATCGCCAACCATCCACATCGGCCACACCAAACATACATCACCGCCAGATACCACCATCCACCTCCGTCACATCAACATCCATCAACTCGATAAAATCACCCTCCAATCCAAACATCCAGCCCCGCCACACTACTATCCTCACAGCTGCAAATTGTAGCTTATTCAGATTTGTAGCTACATAAATATTTGGGGATTTTGAGAAAGAGTGATTATTTTTATATGAATATTTGGGGATTTTGAGTTTTTTGTTTACCTGATTTAGATTGTAGCTAGCATTTGTTGTTTGATGATTATGTTATTGATTTTGGTTACCTGTTTGAGATGTTTGAGAGAGGCTTCAAGATGGAAATGGAGGAGTGCAGATGGAGGAGTGCAGATGCTGGTGGTGTGTATGTGGTGGTGGTGGTGGTAGTTGGTGTGTGTGAGAGAGATCTGAAATTACATTATTGAAAGAAAGGGCTATAAATTTTATATGTTTTTTTATAAAAAAATTATGAAGAAGGTGCCAGGATAGTCCCTATGGTTTGGCCTTTTAAGGAAAGGGTATTTTGGTCATTTCAACACCCACTTAACTGAGAAAAGTAACTGAAGTTAGACCCAGGGACTATCCGAGAACAAAAATCGAAAACTTGGGGACTATTCAAGTAGTTTTAGAAAGATAGGGACTATAGGTGAAAAAAGGCGAAACCACAGGGACTATCCGGGCATTTTTCTCAGAATATTATTATCATTCATTCTCTTTCATTCTCTTATCATATTACTACAAACAAACCTACTGCAAGTATGAAGAAAACAAACAAACCAAAGAAGATCTTGGGAAATCCACTGTGTATCAAATAATAGAACTCCCGACCCAAAATATAACACCCGTACAAGTCAATAATGTCATTAGGCGAGACCGATAATAACTGAAATACAATAACAAAATTACAATAAGATAACTTGAAGCTAAATACCCGAAAGCAAAAGGCCTTTAAGACAGCCCACGATAATAAAAGCCAGAGGATTTAAAACCCAATACTGGGCCTTAACTGAAAAGAAACATGGTCACGGTGGGCCTCAAATTAATCCAAATGCGGGACATCATAGTTGTTTGTTTTAGAATGATGCAATATTATAGAAGAGCTTGCAATGTAGACTGTAGTTGCAAGATTATATAGAATTTTAGTTATCTAGTCTAGCTAGAGAATGAAATACCAGATTTAAATTCCACAAAACAAAGGTACTACATGAATTTACTTGGTTCAGTTGACACACTAATGTAACTATGACTCCTTTAAAATTCTTAACATTTATTCTTGACGCTTAGCGTGCTTTTAAGAATAAAATCGTTGTCTCTGAAAGAAGAAACCCTATCTTCGTCTATCTTTCCCATTCCAACGCTGCAACTTCTAAACGCAGCTCTCCTCGATGCATACGAATGTAATTTGTGGGGGTACAATCTCAGCTCCGATCCTGCAATGTTATTTGGTCTATCGCTACTGCGTGTAGCAGTAGTGGATATAGATCTCACCAGGGCTCCCACTTGCACTAATTGATCATTATCGGAGAGTCTACTTGTGCTGAAGCTCCTAGGTAACCCATGACAGTTGGCGTTGACTTTCGTTGTCGAAAAAGGCCTGTGGTAGGTACTGGAGAAATTGTTGACTCCTTTCACGTATAGATCTAGGGCTTTGGATATAAATCTTACGGGTGTTTTCATGATCGTACCTATGGTAACTGGCTTTTTGTGACACATTTTTTGACTCCTCATGATCTTGCTCCTGATTTAAGTTTTTTTTTCGAGGAATGTTTGAATGAGAAGAAGGAAACGATACACAATTATATATAGGGAGCAAGTGAATGGACAATTTTGACTATTACGATGTACGAGAACACATAATCTGACTTTGGGTGAAACATTTAGTTAATTAATTTGTATAAGGAAAGCTACTCGATGGTTCAAGCTTTAGTTAGTTAATTTATATAAGGAAAGCTGCTCGATGTTTCAAGCTTTGGTTAATTAATTTATATAAGGAAAGGTACTCTATGTTTCAAGCTTTGGCTACACACAAAGAGTATATCTTGAATGAAATTTCTTTTCTTATCTCTGGCTGTCAAAACAGATTTACTTAAAAGAAAATACTAGATCGTGCGTTGTCACGACGACGTCTTAGTTGTTTATAGTTGACGGCACGTTATGTGATGCATTAACAATACGAAAACGTGTGTTTCAACGTATCCGATCTAAAGCATTGTTGTTACGTAAAAAGGGAACGAAATCAAACTCAGGTTGATTCGTTTAGTGAGGATTCTACCTAACAACTACACTGCATGAACACTTATGTGGCGTCAAAACGTACAATAACTCGATTTTGTACCGTCAAATGTAAACATATTAATTTGACCTGATTCATTTCCGAACTTAGTTTACGTCAAAACGTATACTAACAAAAAATGTACGCAAAAATACATATGAAAACGCATTATATATTTAACAGACTCGTTTCCATTTTTTTTTATGTTGAAACGTTAATTTATATCGTTTACATTACGCGAGTTTATAGTGACACGTACATTAAAATGTCAAAATGTAGAACAACCGAAGACGTACATAAAAATAAGCATGAAAACGCATTATATTAGACCACGCTCATTTCTGAAAAATATATGTCGAAACGTGAATTTATACCGACACGCACATAAAAATAACAACGTGAGAAAATAGTTTGTTTTTTTTCCTTCAAGCTAAAGAATGAAAATACGGAAGTAAATTTTAAAAGTTAGAACTCAAGCTTGTTTGTCAATTTTAAAAGTCTAAAGGTTGTTCGTCATTTTCAAAAGTAGAATGGACTTTTTTGTCTTTTTGTCGGTGACATATGCCACCTGTCAGAACTCAAGGATCAAACAACTTTATTATGAATCTTTGAATCAAATACAAGAACAAAACACATCTGTCATCACAGATTTGTAACCAAACAAAAGAACAGAAAAGATCTCCAAACGGATGATCTGTACAAGAATAAATAAACCCTAGACTCACGAATGTACGTGTGAGGATAGGAAACAAGAGCAGCGATCAAAAGTGAAGAGCAAAGGAAATGAGGAGCTCGAATGAAATGGGATGAAGAACCTTCTGCCCATTATATGGACTACAAACCCTATGCACCAGCTAACACCCAGCTGTCTTTAACGGCTACAAGCCCAAAGGAAGGAGCCCCACAGCAAAGCAAGAGAATAGCCCAAAGCGAAGCAGACCAATAAGCCCAACCTCTCAAAACAAAGAAACAAGGAAAGGATGAGACAAGAGAAAATATAAATGACTTATGATAAAATATGTAGGCACATTTATACTGGAAATATACAGGAATTTTAACACCCCCCCCAGTGTAAATGTGCAAACAAATTAGAAAGGCCTAATGACTTACACATCTCAGTATGGGCCTTTGGCAGCAAACCTTTGGTGAATATATCAGCTAGCTGATGTTCGGTTTTAACCCCATGAGTTTTGATCAACCCTGATGCAATTTTCTCCCTTAGAAAGAACAAGTCAACTTCGAAGTGTTTGGTTCTGTCGTGAAAAACCGGATTGGCAGCAATAGACAGGGCTGTAGTGTTATCACATTTCAACACAACTTGAATATTCACATCAACCTGTAGTTCCCTTAAAGCATTTAGCAGCCACAACACTTCGCATGTGGCACTGCACATGGACCTGTATTCTGCCTCGGCAGAAGACCTTGAAACAACGCTTTGTTTTTTGCTTTTCCATGATATCAGGGATCCACCAAGAAATATACAAAAACCAGTGACAGACCTACGGCTGTCCATACATTTAGCCCAGTCTGAGTCTGCAAAGGCAATTAACTGAAAGGTATCGTTCTTTTTAAATAGAATCCCAGTGCCAGGAGCACCCTTAAGATATCGCAACACCTTGAAAGCAATTTGAGTCTGACCCTCAGTTGGCTTATCCATGAACTGAGATAAATAATGGACAGAATAAGCAATATCAGGTCTGGTGTGTGACAGGTAAATGAGTTTCCCAATCAGTTTTTGGTATTGAGTTACATCAATAGCCTGTGACTCTTTTATAGTTAGGTTTGTTAAGACATGATTTTGTTCTATGGGACAACTAGAAGGTTTGCTTCCACTCATCCGATATTCATTTAAAAGGTCCATACAGTGCTTTCTTTGGGATAGACACACACCGTCATTTACCTTAATCACTTCAATACCAAGAAAGAATTTAAGTAACCCAAGATCCTTAATTAAAAAATCATTTTTCAAGAGATGCTTGATTCTTTTTATCTCACCTTCATTGTTCCCGGTTAACACGATGTCATCGACATAAACCAAGAGAACAATAAAGGTTGAGTTTTCAGCTTTGATGAACATTGAGTGATCACATTTTGACTGAACAAAACCAATATTTACTAAGACTTGAACAAGTGTTTCATTCCACATGCGTGGAGCTTGCTTTAGACCATATAGAGACTTATTCAATTTGCAAACTTGATTTTTACTGTCAATATTCAAACCATCAGGTAAAGTCATGTAAACTTCTTCCTTAAGATTACCATAGAGGAAAGCATTGTTAACGTCAAGTTGATATAGAGGCCAATTATTTTGAACCGAGAGACTAATGACACACCTAACAGTTACCATCTTAACAACAGGAGAAAAGGTCTCTTCAAAGTCAATTCCCTCACGTTGTTTGAATCCTTTTGTAACAAGTCTAGCCTTAAACCTATCAACTTCACCCGTAGATTTGTATTTAACTTTGAAAACCCATTTGCATCCAATGGGTTTTTTATTGTTGGGAAGATCAACAATATCCCAAGTGTTGTTTTTATAAAGAGCAGTCAGTTCATCATTCATAGCATCAATCCACCTTTTATCTTTAATAGCTATATCTAACATTGCCAACAACATAGTCATCAAATCGTTTAGGGGCAGATGAGGATCTAGATGATCTTCTAGTAGGAATGGTGTAACAACTCTCATTGAAAGTCATATTTATTAAATTAATTTGTCCAATAGAAATCCCTAATTAAGACACCCAAGTGATTCCGCACAAACCCTAAAATTTTCAGAACAATCGGAATCAGGATCAGGGCCCCTAAAACTCAGGGGGGGGGGGGGGGTAAACCCTAGTAACGATTATCTTAATTTCTCGTTGTCAAAAATCGAATTTACAAAACAGTCAAGTCAGCAAAGCTAGTCCCAGACGTGGCTACTCTATAAGTGATTTCGTGTCCCTTACGGACCGTAAGGGTGGATGCTTACGGTCCGTAAGCTTGGCAAAATTCATATATAAATAGTTGACATTGGCACTTGAAATCTGGAATTAAAACGACGTAAATTCTCACTACATGCACTGAGTTACGATCAGATTACTACAAAAACACACACGATTCACTAAATTGCTGCCGCAAAACAGGGTAATAACTAGATCGCTATTACGATTCATTTTCCGATCGATCAATAATCCAATGGATGTTTAAGTGCTGCCCACATTAGGGTGATGCTTTGTCATTAGTCGTTAATTCGACGGATGTTTAAGTATCGCACTTTGTCATTCGTTGTGAGGGTTTGATCTCGTGAGTTATCGTAAATGCTGTATTGATTACTAACCCAGTTTTGTGTGCATTGTTATTGAAATTAGGTTAACAAGGCTAATCCATAGACTAGACTCTGTTCGTGTTAAATCTGCAATGTGAGTCATTCTCTTTTTATCAAATTATTTTCAAAAGCATGTTTATTTTCAAAGTTATAATTACAAGGATTAAGTTTATGTAATCACCATATTACAGCCGGTATGTGGGGTTTTGTATACATTACTTGATAATCTTCACCATTGGGGCAGCCAAGGGGTGATATGACCATAGTCACAGACACCATTGGACGAATGGGCCAATGGGTCGAGTGACAAAATACTGTGGGTAGTTGGTTGATATCAGAAACATTGTAATTTTTCTTAATATTGTAAATTATAACAAATGAGTCATTTTAGAAATTAGAATGATTCACTCAGTATTTCCCGCTGACAAAATTTTTTTCAAACATGTTTCAGGTGATCTGTTGTAATTCAGGAAAAGTGTTGTGGAGCATTTCAAGCTTAAGAAAGTGGCTCATTATAAAATAAAGAAATATGTTTAGTAAAATAAAGATTTTTCAGTGAAATCATATGATTGTAAATTACCGAGTTTTATCCTGAATTGTGAAATAAAATAATCGGGAAAATTTTAGCTTTAAAAAGATCCTGATGATAAACTTCTGCTGTTAAACTCAATTAAATAAATACCACTGGTTTTCTGTCCCGCGGCTCCTGAAACGGGTCAAACCGGGTCGGGGGCCGTGACAGAAAAAGGTGGTATCAGAGCCACTGAGTTAAGCTAATTAAGTATTTAGAAATACTTAATTTTTCCTGATTACTATTATGTGATTATGTGTTTTATTAACTGACTATTTGTTAGTTACAGTATGGGTAAGAAAAAGCTTTCAAGCATCTATCTTAAATTCGATAGGTCATCCAACGAGAAGGGAAGTTCATCCCAAACTAAATCCTCAAAACTCCCTGCAATTCCTGAAGAAGGAAAATTTGTGCAAAAGGCGCATTATGAGGAACCACTTTCTCCTAATAAAAGAAGTTTAATTTTAAAGAAGAGTCAGGAGAAAATAAAGAAAGCCCGAGAGAAGAAAGTTAAACAGGAAACCCATGAATTAACCAGTAAAACACCTTGGGAGAACAAATTAGATGAAAAATGGGCGGATCTTTATATGCTACCCACTTTAGCAGTAAATGCTAATATTTAAAATACCATGACTCCGTAATAGCAACCTTATCACTTACAAGCCCGAAATATCATCTAGTAAATAAATAAAACCTAGCATGTTTAAAGTGTCTATTTTCCTTTGTATAAATTAGTCACAGGGTATGCAATAAAATTTAAAGGTTATTTCTAAAAATTTGTTATAAATTTTAACTTAGCATTTTTGTGTATTTTATTTGTATGTTAAACAGCATGAATGAGTTATCAAAAGCCCTAGAGAATCTCAACCTATACCCTATAAACCTAGAAGTTTCTAAAGAGTTTACGGGGTATTTTCCTGATGTGGAACAATCGATAGAATTCAACGCTCCACCTCTGGAAAAGCCAAAACCAAAGAAAAAAAGAAGATACGTATGGGGAAGTCGTATACGTAGGAAAAAGCCAGCTAAGAGACTTCCTAAAATAAATAATCCCTTAGAAAAAGGAAAAGAAATTGAAACCAGGGAAAGTTCTAAACAAAAGGAATTGGAGACTGAAGTCAAAGAAGATTCTAGGCAAATGGGAATACAGTTTGAGGAATATTCTAAGGAAATAGAAATGGAGGTTGGAAAAGGTTCTAGACCAACCCAGATGGAAATTGGAGAGAGCTCCAAACAAACCCAGGGAATGACATTTCAGGAGAAAATAGATTTTATATTGGCAAGCTGTGATACTGTTCAGCCTGTCAATAGAAATGTTTTTACTCAGCCTCTTGAAACTCACATTCCAATGAATTTTGAACCAGCGATCCCAGAACCAATAATCCATACCCAACCTTTAGGAATGGATGAATGGTGGACGAATGATTGGCAATTCCAAAACATTGTCAACGATCCTTATTCCTTTCTTCCCCAGTTTGATCCAGAACCTCTACCCAATCAACCAATGAGTAACTAGAATATGGCTGAACTCCGCCATTTTGGTGAAGAGCTGATGGATGCGGGAAATAGAATCCGGGAGATAGGGGGACAAATTGCCTGGAAATATGATGAAAGGGAGCTTCGTTTTTAGAAAAACAAATGATGAAAGATAGGAGGTTTTTGAAACTGTGGTTGTGTAATAGTAATAGAAAAATCAGTATGTAAAATAAATAATAAAACGGTTGTATATAGAAGCATGATATAATCTATAAATGAAATTCTAGAAAATTACAATTTGGTTTGTATATTCGTTTACGTGATTATGTGCAATTAATTGTGACATTGAATTGTTTCTTATTTACTAATTATTTATCTATAAATTAATTATCAGATGGCAAACATTGGTAATGAACCAGTAAATGAAGTAAATCAATCCGAGCAAATTCAGGAAGAACAATTATTAAATAGGCAAGATATCGAAGATATCGTTGCACAAGGAATAGCCAATGCTATTCCAGCAATCGTGGCTGATGTTCAAAAACCTGCCGAACCTCAACAAATTATTCCTAGTAAACGTATTTCTGAAGATAACTTCAGTAATAGCGTAAATGGAGGCAATAATCATATTAATCACGATAATGAACCACGGCAAGCTGCGCTCCCTAAGAAAATGAAAGCCGCAACACTTGGTTGCACTTTCAAAGAATTTCTTGCCTGGAAACCCATTGAATTTGCAGGCAATGAAGGAGCAACTGCATCACTGCGTTGGTTAGAAAAAACCGAGGCAGTAATTTCAATAAGTAAATGTGACAAAAACGATCAAGTCATGTATGCATCAAATCTTTTCAAAGAAGGGGCGCTCGAATGGTGGAACACGGTGTTACAAGCTAAAGGAAGAAATAGGGCTTACGCCATGAACTGGGAAGAATTTAAGATTCTTGTAGAAAGAAAATTCTGTCCCGAATATGAAAAAGATCAAATGGCAAATAAATTCCTAAATCATCGGATGACGGGTGTAGATTGTCGCGGTTATACTTCGACATTTTTCGAATATGCTAGAGTGGTACCAACGCTGGCTTCGCCAGAACCGGTACTCATTTCTCGCTATATTTGGGGATTAATTAGCGAAATCCGCAATATCGTTAAAGCTGCGAGACCTCGCACTATTGACGATGCAGTGGAACTAGCCAACACCCTAACTGATGAACTGGTACGCACAAGAGATGAAAACAGGAAAAAGGAACTGGCTCAGAAAATTACCCAAGGATTTCGTGTGGGTAATAGTAATAACTTCAAGAAAAGAGGAGCAGGGCAATCTTCAAATCCACCTTTCTGTAGGAATTGCAAAAGGAAACATTATGGAAGATGTAATGTAACCTGCAACCTTTGCAAAGCTGTAGGACATCGTGAAGAAAACTGCAGAAAGAAAACTATAATCTGTTTTAACTGTGGAGAAGCGGGGCATTATAAAACAGAATGTCCTAAATTGGCCAAACCAGCAGATAACAAAACCAAGGCAACAGACGGAGCTACTAAGAAGAATGTCAGAGCATTCCAGCTAACCACTCAAGAAGCAGAACTCATCCCAGATGTAATAGCTGGTACGTTCCTAGTTCACAAGGTATACGCAAAAGTATTATTTGACTCTGGTGCAAACCAAAGTTTTATAAATACTTTATTCTGTCAAGCTCTTAAGTTACCTTTAACCAACATTAGGCAGATTTTTATAGTCAAAACCGCAGATGGGAATTCAGTTAAAATAGATCAGGTTTTGCAAAAAGTAGAAATAGAACTTTCAGGTTATAAATTTGCTGCAAATCTGTTACCTATGAAATTAGCTGAATTTGATGTTGTGTTAGGAATGGATTGGTTAATAGCCAACCATGCCCAAATCATTTGTGATAAAAACTCTATAGAAATTCAAGCACCTACTGGAGAAGTAATCATGATTACAGGAGATAGACCACGTAAACCCATGAAATTCATATCAGTAATGAAAGTTGCTAGTTATGAACGAAAACAAGGAATAGTATATATGATTTCGGTAATCATTAGTACTAAGGGTAAAGAACTTAAGGAAATTCCTGTAGTCTCAGAATACTCAGATATATTCCCAGAAGAGTTACCCGGATTACCACCAGATAGGGAAGTAGAATTTAGGATTCATCTAATTCCTGGAACTACACCGATAGCTAAGGCACCTTATCGGTTAGCTCCTACCGAAATGTTAGAACTGAAGAAGCAATTAGATGAATTACTAAGTAAAGGATTCATACAACCTAGCTCATCCCCTTGGGGAGCGCCAGTGTTGTTTGTAAAGAAAAAGGATGGTTCAATGAGAATGTGTATTGATTATAGAGAATTGAATAAGGTTACAATTAAGAATCGATACCCATTACCTAGGATTGATGATCTGTTTGATCAACTTCAAGGAGCTAGATATTTTTCTAAGATCGTTTTACGTTCCGGATATCATCAATTAAAGGTACAAGAAGAAGACATACCTAAAACTGCTTTCAGAACTAGGTATGGTCATTACGAGTTTACAGTCATGCCCTTTGGATTAACGAATGCACCTGCAGCATTCATGGACATGATGAATAGGATCTGTAAACCGTATTTGGATAAATTTGTAATTGTCTTCATAGATGATATACTTATTTATTAAAAAAGTCAGGACGAACATTGTCAGCACTTGCATGCACTCTTAACTTTGTTAAGAAAAGAAAAGCTCTATGCCAAATTCTCAAAATGTGAATTTTGGCTACAAGAAGTGCAATTTTTAGGTCACATGGTGAATCACGAAGGGATTCATGTAGACCCTGCTAAGATAGAGGCAATTACCAATTGGAAGGTTCCGCAAACTGCAATGGAAATTAGAAGTTTTATAGGTTTAGCTGGGTATTATAGACGATTTATTAAGGATTTTTCCAAAATAGTTGTACCATTAACTAAGCTAACCTGTAAAGCCATTAAGTTTGAATGGGGACCTAAGCAAGAAGAAGCCTTTAGAATCTTGAAGCAGAAATTAACAAATGCTCCAATCCTAGCTTTACCAGAGGGGACTGAAGATTTTGAAATTTACTGTGATGCTTCAAAACGAGGATTTGGATGCGTGCTGATGCAACGCAAGAAGGTAATTGCATATGCTTCAAGGCAATTGAAAAAGCACGAGGAAAATTATACAACTCATGACTTAGAGTTAGGCTCCATAATTTTTGCCCTTAAGATTTGGAGACATTATCTTTACGGAAGTAAATTTACTGTCTATACAGACCACAAAAGTTTAAATTATATTTTTGGGCAAAAAGAGTTAAACATGAGGCAAAGGAGATGGATGGAAATCTTAAGTGATTACGATTGTGATATTCAATATCACGAAGGAAAGGCAAATGTAGTTGCAGATGCCTTAAGTCGTAAATATCATGAAAAACAAAGACGAGTTCGTGCTCTCAGATTAAATTTACAATTTGATTTAATAGAGCAATTGAAAAATGTTCAAAAGACAGCAATAGAAGATGTTGCTGAAGGAATGAAAGGACGAATAAAAGAATTAGAGCAAGGAAAGGATGGAATTTGGAGATTCCATAAGAAAAGGATATGGGTACCAAAACAGGGAGAATTAAGAAATAAGATCTTGGAGGAAGCTCATAAATCTAGGTATACCATACACCCAGGAAACAATAAGATGTACCAAGATTTAAGAAATAATTTCTGGTGGATAGGTATGAAAAAGGATATAGCTAGGTATGTATCAAAGTGTCTTACTTGTTCACAAGTTAAGGCAGAACATCAGAAACCTTCAGGTCTATTACAACAATTAGAAATGCCGGTATGGAAATGGGAACTCATAACAATGGATTTTGTTACTAAGTTGCCCAAAACCAGAAAAGGTAATGATGCGATTTGGGTAATTGTAGATCGATTAACCAAATCAGCTCATTTTCTACCCATGAAGGAAACCTTTAGTATGGAAAGGTTAGCCAAATTATACGTAGACGAAGTAGTATCCTTACATGGAATTCCACTCTCCATTGTATCGGATAGGGATAGTCGGTTCACTACTCATTTTAGGATAAGTTTCCAGAAAGCAATGGGAACTCGACTAAACTTAAGCACTGCATATCATCCCCAAACAGACGGACAAAGTGAAAGGACAACCCAAACTCTGGAAGACATGCTCCGAGCATGTGTGATAGATTTTGGTGGAAATTGGGATGATCATTTACCTCTGATCGAATTCTCCTATAATAATAGTTATCATTCAAGTATTGAAACTGCCCCATTTGAAGCATTGTATGGAAGAAAGTGCAGAACTCCAGTTTGTTGGGCAGAAATAGGAGAAAATCAATTATCAGGTCCAGAGATTATACAAGAGACGACTGATAAGATTACTCAAATCAAGGAAAGGCTGAAGACTGCTCGAGATCGCCAGAAGAGTTATGCAGACAATAGATGCAAGCCGTTAGAATTCCAAGTTGGAGACAGAGTACTGCTGAAAGTTTCCCCTTGGAAAGGAGTTGTTAGATTCGGTAAGAAAGGAAAGCTAAGTCCAAGATATGTAGGACCATTTCCAGTGATCCAACGTATAGGACCAGTTGCTTATCGTTTACAACTACCAGAAGAGTTAGCTGGAGTACATGATGTATTTCATGTATCCAATCTCAAGAAATGTCTAGCAGACGAATCTCTGGTAGTACCTCTTCAAGACATAGAGGTAAACGAAAAGTTAAAATTTATTGAGAAACCTCTTCAGATAGAAGACATAAAAGTGAAGTTTCTAAAGCACAAACGACTAGTGCTAGTTAAAGTAAAAGTAAAGTGGGATTCAAAGAGAGGAGCTGAATACACTTGGGAGCTGGAATCAGAAATGAAGCGAAAGTGTCCACACTTATTTCAGTAAATCTCGAGGACGAGATTTTTATTAAGGTGGGGAGAATGTAACAACTCTCATCGAAATTCATATTTATTAAATTAATTTGTCCAATAGGAAACCCTAATTAAGACACCCAAGTGATTCCGCACAAACCCTAAAATTTTCAGAACAATCGGAATCAGGATCAGGGCCCCTAAAACTCAGGGGGGGGGGGGTAAACCCTAGTTACGATTATCTTAATTTCTCGTTGTCAAAAATCGAATTTACAAAATAGTCAAGTCAACAAAGCTAGTCCCAGACGTGGCTACTCTATAAGTGATTTCGTGTCCCTTACGAACCGTAAGGGTTGATGCTTACGGTTCGTAAGCTTGGCAAAATTCATATATAAATAGTAGACATTGGCACTTGAAATTTGGAATTAAAACGACGTAAATTCTCGCTACATGCACTGAGTTACGATCAGAATACTACAAAAACACACACGATTCACTAAATTGCTGCCGCAAAACAGGGTAATAACTCGATCGCTATTACGATTCATTTTCCGATCAATCAATAATCCAATGGACGTTTAAGTGCTGCCCACATTAGGGTGATGCTTTGTCATTAGTCGTTAATTCGACGGATGTTTAAGTATCGCACTTTGTCATTCGTTGTGAGGGTTTGATCTCGTGAGTTATCGTAAATGCTGTATTGATTACTAACCCACTTTTGTGTGCATTGTTATTTAAATTAGGTTAACAAGGCTAATCCATAGACTAGACTCTGTTCGTGTTAAATCTGCAATGTGAGTCATTCTCTTTTTATCAAATTATTTTCAAAAGCATGTTTATTTTCAAAGTTATAATTACAGGGATTAAGTTTATGTAATCACCATATTACAGCCGGTATGTGGGGTTTTGTATACATTACTTGATAATCTTCACCATTGGGGCAGCCAAGGGGTGATATGACCATAGTCACAGACACCATTGGACGAATGGGCCAATGGGTCGAGTGACAAAATACTGTGGGTAGTTGGTTGATATCAGAAACATTGTAATTTTTCTTAATACTGTAAATTATAACAAATGAGTCATTTTAGAAATTAGAATGATTCACTCAGTATTTCCCGCTGACAAAATTTTTTTCAAACATGTTTCAGGTGATCTGTTGTAATTCAGGAAAAGTGCTGTGGAGCATTTCAAGCTTAAGAAAGTGGCTCATTATAAAATAAAGAAATATGTTTTGTAAAATAAAGATTTTTCAGTGAAATCATATGATTGTAAATTACCGAGTTTTATCCTGAATTGTGAAATAAAATAATCGGGAAAATTTTAGCTTTAAAAAGATCCTGATGATAAACTTCCGCTGTTAAATTCAATTAAATAAATACCACGGGTTTTCTGTCCCGCGGCTCCTGAAACGGGTCAAACCGGGTCGGGGGCCGTGACAAATGGTACCCTCAGGAAGGTTTGACTCGTCATTAACACTACTAGACTCAGCCCTCACATGATCAGTTTCATTCCATAAGGACTCATTACTCTCAGATGAATCATCAGTCCATGATGATTGCTGAGTATTACTATCCTCAGGAGATTCGACCTCATCACTGTGTTGCTGTGTCAAGGTAGTTGAGTCAGTGGAGACCTTCTCTTCATCATTGGGATTTAGGTCACTTGAAAATTCAAAGTTATCAAAAAAGTTCAATTGGTTTAAGTTATTTGGACTTTCTAGAGCAGAGTGTGATTCATTTTTAAAAGGAAATGTGGTTTCATGGAAACTAACATCCCTAGAGAACATGAATTTTTTCTGTTCTAGACTCCAAACCTTATATCTCTTTTTAAGATTAGAGTATCCCATGAAAACACATTTTTCAGCTCTTTCTTCAAGTTTATCAGGGTTATTTAAAACAGTAAAATTGCAAAGACAACCAAAGATTTTCATGTGATCAAGAGAAGGTTTGAAACCAAACAATTTTTCATAAGGAGAACAGCCATGTAACACAGAAGAAGGAAGCCTGTTGATTAAGTAAGATGCTGTAAGCACACATTCAGACCAGAACCTAAGAGGAACATTGGATTGAAATAGCAAAGCTCTAGCAATATTCAACAGGTGTCTATGTTTCCTCTCCACAATACCATTTTGTTGTGGAGTATAGGTGCAAGAAGTTTGATGAATAATACCTTTTAGTTTAACAAAGGCAGTCATTTGAGAATTGGTGAACTCAGATCCATTTTCACTCCTAAACACTTTGTTGTTAACTTCAAATTGAGTTTTAACAAGATTGTAAAAACTTTCTATATTTTCAAAAACTTCTGACTTAGATTTCATCAGATAAACCCAAACGGATCTGGTGAAATCATCTACAATAGTAAGAAAGTATTTGTATCCTTCCACACTAGTGACCTTGTAGGGACCCCAAACATCTAAGTGAATGAGGTCTCCAACCTTAGTTGATTGATGGTCACTGAGAGGGAAGGGAGACCTATGATGTTTAGTCTTGTGATAAATATCACATGGGTTAGAAGAAGAATCAGATATAAGCTGAAGAACATTTAACACTTGTTCAGCTGGATGACCCAGCCTGGAATGCCAGAGCTTTGCATTTTCAGCCATACTAAGACAGGAAAAACTAGAACTCAGAGAGTTACCACAGAAATATAAACCCTCAGATTGTCTACCAGTCACCAGGGTTTTCTTTAAGCATGAATCCTGAATATAGCAAGAATTTTCATCAAACACAACCTTAAGCTTATTGTCTTTAGCTAGTTTATACACAGAAATAAGATTCACACAATATTCAGGAACAACAAACACATATTTTAGAATCACAGAGTCCGAAAGCTTAAAACATCCAATTTGAGTGACTTTGGCATCAGTACCATTTGGATGCTTAACAGTTATATTGTACTCAGAGACATCAACAAGTTTCAACATATTTTTGCTAGACATAACCATATGCTGGTTTGCACCAGAATCAATAATCCAGTTTTGATGTTGTCAAGAAAACAATTTTGAGTTGAAACATAAAATATTTTTGTATTCAGAGAAATGAATTGAAACATTTACCTCCTACATTGGACTTATTAGTGTCCTCTGTCTTATTCTCATTAAGCATACCTAGCAACTTAGAAAATTGATCAGCAGTTAAAGAGTTCAAAGAGCTAGTATTTTTATCATTTACAGTATTGTTCATAGAAGAACCAGTAGCACTACTAGCAGCATTGTTAGACCTAGCCCACTGAGAACTGCCTTGAGTAGGTTTTGGTCTGTAGTTTGAGGGATAAACGTGCAGTTCAAAACATTTATCAACCGTATGTCCAATCTTGTTGCAATGAGAGCATTTTAGATTTGGGTTGGGACCTTTATTGAATTTTTTCTTGTTATCATTGAAGTTGTTAGATTTAGTAGCAAAACCAACATTAGGCATTTTAGAGGAATTGTTTGAACCTCTATGAGATTCTTCTCTAGAGATGTTAGAAAAGGCAGTTTTGATGGTTGGTAAAGGGTCCCTTGTTAACAGATTGGTCCTAACAGGTTGATAAATGTCATCTAATCCCATTAAGAATTGCATAAGTTTGATTAATTGGCTGAACTCATTAAACTTAGTAGAAGCATTGCAGGTGCAAGAAGGTAATTGTAGCATGGCATCAAATTGTTTCCACATAGTGTTGATTTTATGATAATACTCAGACACACTAGAGCCATTTTGACTAACAGAGTTGATTTTTTGATATAAGCTAAACACAACAGACCCATCAACTTTATCATAGGTATCTTTTAAATCATCCCACACTTCTGAGGCAAGTTTAGAATAAACTTGCCCAACATATAATTCATCAGAAACAGAGTTCAGAATCCAGGTTAGCACAATAGAATTTCAACGATCCCACTGACTAGCAAGAACATCATTATCTTTAGATCTATTGCAAGTGCCATCAATAAAGCCTAATTTATTTTTAGCCATTAGAGCAAATTTCATAGCATTGGACCAGACTACATAATTCTCAGTCTCTTTTAGTTTTATGCTAACTATTGTGAGCCCACTAGAGTCACTAACATGGAGATATAATGGGTCACTAGCATCTAATTTGCTAACCAAAGTCACAGCAGACTCAGTTTTATCAGTCATAATAGCAAGAAAAGAAACACATAATAGTCAAACAAACAGATAGGCAAACAAAGAACCAAAAAACACAGGACAAATACCAAAACAGCCACCGGTGAAGCCTGGACAGAGGTCCGATCAGAGGTTCGTCACTCAAGGTGCCTCCGCAGACAATGACCAGGGAGCCACAACACAACAGACCAAAAACAGACACAAATGCAATAGTTAAGCAAATAAGACTCGATCAAGTGCCGGCCCGACTAGTCCGGTAAACAGTGGATGCCTAGACACACTGACTCAGTGATGCAGGACGGAAATAAAGATAGAAGGAAGGAATGATCTCACAGTGGGAGCCAGCAGAAAGGGACCAGGTGTATAACCTTCACTTAGGGTTATAGGACACAGGTCAGAAAACCGAAAAAAAATCCTATTGGTTTGCCCTAAAGGGAGCAACGAGGATCTTCTTCTCCAGCAAGGGGAAAACCCCAAATTAGGGTTTCCACAGCAGCGCCGTCACCGAAACCAGAAGCCAACCAAAAACCCCAAACCCTAGAACTTAGGGTTTCACACCTTTAGATCTACACCGTCTCCTCTGAGGAAGAGATTACTCCGGAAACAGGGACCAATAATTCAGAGCGCCGTCAATGAAGGAACCCTAGATCGGAAGAGAGAAGGTCACACGGAACCTTGTACTGCAGTGGAAGAGGATCCAGAGCCCGAATCAACCTTAGGGCTTTGATACCATGTCAGAACTCAAGGATCAAACAACTTTATTATGAATCTTTGAATCAAATACAAGAACAAAACACATCTGTCATCACAGATTTGTAACCAAACAAAAGAACAGAAAAGATCTCCAAATGGATGATCTGTACAAGAATAAATAAACCCTAGACTCACGAACGTACGTGTGAGGATAGGAAACAAGAGCAGCGATCAAAAGTGAAAAGCAAAGGAAATGAGGAGCTCGAATGAAATGGGATGAAGAACCTTCTGCCCATTATATGGGCTACAAACCCTATGCACCAGCTAACACCCAGCTGTCTTTAACGGCTACAAGCCCAAAGGAAGGAGCCCAACAACAAAGCAAGAGAAGAGCCCAAAGCGAAGCCGACCAATAAGCCCAACCTCACAAAACAAAGAAACAAGGAAATGATGAGACAAGAGAAAATATAAATGACTTATGATAAAATATGTAGGCACATTTATACTGGAAATATACAGGAATTTTAACACCACCGACCGTTTATTTTAAGACAGATATAATGTGACATATCGTAGAGTTTATTTGTAAATTACTTTTTTAGCATGTTAAAAAAGTTAGGTTTTAAGATATCCTTATTCAAACACAGGGGCGGAACCACAAAGTGATAGTCAGGTTCATGTGAACACAATGATTTTAAAAATTTTAGTATAGCCAACTTTTTACAAGGTTTTTTTGGGTTCATGTGAACACATTGATTTAAAAAAATTAAGTAGAGCCAACTTTTTATAAGGTTTTTTTTTTTTTTTTTATTTATACTTTTTATAATAAAATGTGCATCATTTTTTTAAGGTTGGGGCAGTTGCACCAAATATCCAGCGATGTTTTAAGCTCATTCTAGAGCTCCAATGAGTAGAGGCCTATGGCTGTAAACGAATCAAACGAATACGAACAAGACCTGGTTTATGTTCGTTTGTTAAGGATATACATGTGTTCACGAACAATTCACGAACGCTTACCGAACGAGATTTTATAATCGTGTTCGTGCATTAAGGAAATGAACTTGTTCGTGTTCGTTTGTTAATTTTAGGTACCAAACACAAACGAATGTTCATGAACGCACACCAACAAAAATGGGCGTTCATGAACATAAACGAACACAAACGACATATATATATATATATATATATATATATATATATAGGGGACCGCTAAAATGAGAACCACCTCAAGTTGTTAGAACCGTGAGAACTACACCGTACGGGGCGAGGTGGACCAATTTTTTTTTTCATAAACGTAGATGCATGTATTATAAACACATTTGTAAAAAAAATTCAAAACAAAAAATGTCGGGTGTGTAGTTTTGAGACCCAAAGTTTGCGTTTACGGTACCCGTAAACACAAACTTGTGGTGTGCAAAACTACACACACGACATTTTTTTTTACAAATGTGTTTATAATACAAGCATCTACGTTTATGAAAAAAAAAATTTGGTCCAACTCGCCCCGGATCAAAAAGTTCTCACGGTTCTTACAACTGGAGGTGGTTCTCATTTTAGAGGTCCCCTATATATATATATATATATATATATATATATATATAGGGAGGAGCTCATGCGAGAACCACCTTTATTGTGAGAACCGCGAGAACCAATGTGAACACAACCTAAAATAGCTAAAAAAACCTAAAATAATCCAACCCCCACCCCTCCCCCCCCCCCAAAAAAAACCTAAACCCCCCTCCCCCACCCCTCAAAAACCTAACCCCCCCAAGCTAAAATGCTAAAAACTAAACCCCCAAAAAACCTAAAAAAATCTTAAAAAAACCTAAAAATTTTTTTTTGAATTTTTTAATATTTTTTATGTTAAAATCGCTACTTTTAGAAGCCAAAAAATTTTTTTTTTTTATAAAAAAATTTATTTTTTTTTTTAAAAAATTAAAATTTTTTTTTGCTTCGAAAAGTAGCGATTTTTTATAAAAAATATTAAAAAATTAAAAAAAAAATTTGTGTGATTTTTAGCTATTTTTAGGCATTTTTGGTTGTGTTCACATTGGTTCTCGCAATAAGATGTGGTTCTCGCATGATCTTCTCCCTATATATATATATATATATACGGGATCAGGAGAAAACACTCAAAAGCGTGAGAACGGTGAGAACGTTTCCTGGCCCAACACGTGTCACGCCGCTTAGAGAAGGGCGGAGGGGTTTTTTTGTCCTTTCATATTTCTTTTTTTAAACGCGTGTCACTTCATCATTCCATTTTTGGCGTTTAATAAATATGCGGCGTTTTTATTGTTTTTGGCTTAGGATCATAGTAAATATTTTGGCGTTTTAAGTATTGTTTTGGCGTTTTTATTGTTTTTTAGATCAGGATGCAGGCCTTTAATGTAAAAAACATCAGTAATTTTCTTGATTTTAATATATTGCCATGTAGGATACAGGCATATAATGTGACAGGCAATTATGGCGTTTTGAAAAGATAAATAAATTCAATTTTCCATGTAGTGGCTTTTAATATAATAAATGTTTGGCAATAATGATACCGTCTCTTCATTTTACTGTTTTATCAATTACTGTTTCTTTTAATTTTCATCTGTCAATTAGTGTTGATTTTTGCAGTAATACTTTGTTTGCGTTTTTTGGTGTTTTATATAGCAACATCCTGCTTTGCTAGCATTCGTTCTCACAGTTTTTCACACTATCAGGCATTTTGGTGTTCATAGTTTTTGGCGTTTTATACTCAATTTTTTTTTAAATTTGTAGAGAATTAGATAATAAACAACAGAGAATTAGATAACAAACAATAGAAAATTAAAAAAAAATTAAAAATTATAATCTAATTTCTCATCCAAATCTTCACTGTCATCAGCCTCTTCTACTTTAACCTTTTTGGCGTTTTGAACATGTTTTTGAATACCTTGTGTAAATCCTTATTTTCCTACATAACGTCCGTCTTTAGAAGCTGCTTATTTTTTGTTGCATCCTTTATTGTGGGTGGATATATACTTGTTTGATGACATGTTGAAGAGCAACGCCTGCTCTAATGTATTGATCCCTTCATGCCATCAATATATAGATCAAGAACAAAGTGACATGATGTCATATCAGTGTCATCAGTCTCTTTTTCTTGAATATTTGTCCATCTCATTCAGCAAAAGATTATAGAGATACCCAACTCAGAGAAGAATCCATTCAGTGAAACTTCATTCAAATCAATACTCAATATAGAAGAATCGAGGTTCTGCATCTGTGGCTTTTTTAACTATTATTTTTGGCGTTTTAAAGTGAATGGTTTCTAGGAAATATGGCGTTTGTTTTTGGTTTGTGATCAGTTGAGTGTGCAGAGACTTCTCTCTTATAGGATGTTTTTGGCGCGTAGTTTAGGCGGGATTTTATTTATAATAAATGATATTAATAAAGTAGCCGTCTTTTCAGTTACCGTGTATTTTTACTGTTTTTTTTTTCAGCTTTTTATGAGTTTTTAGGGTCATAGACTTTCCATCTCCCAAGTTTGGCGTTTTTTAATGGCTTTAAGTAGTTTTTGACGTTTTTTTCCATTTTTAGATTTTATTAATACTTCTGCAAATTACTTTTATTATAGTTTGGGAGTTTTTGGCGTTTTACTGCATTATGGCGTTTCACATGCATTATGACTGTTTGGCGTTTTATTAATATAATGTATTTTTTTATTCTAAGTTGAAAAATACATAACAAACAACAGAAAAAGAAAAAAAATAAAAATAGAAACAATTCTCTTCCAAATCTACACTGTCATCAGTCTCTTTCTTCGTTGAATCATGTTCGCTGCTGATTTGGCTTAGCCATGCTTGTGTTTTTGTGGCCGTTTGGAAAGACAAAATGACATAAGTTTTTTGTTTGAATATGTATCTTCAAACAACTCATTAGTGTCATTGGTCTTTTCATGCCACTATAATATTCATCAATAACAAAACACAAAAAATGACATAAGTCTGAAACCAGCATATTTTTGTTTATGATTTGTCCATCTCATGCAGCAAAATGTTATTTGAGTCACAGCACCTCAGGGAAGAATGCATTCTTCGAAACTTTGGCGTAGAACAATATTTGAACATACAAGAAACGATATTTGCCATTTTGGCGTTTTGCTGAGGAAATAGTGTATCTGAAAGAACCCTCGATTTTTTTGGAATCTTTGATGTTTTGGTGTTTTCTAAGATGAATGGTATATAATAGAAAATATGGTGTTTTTTGAGTAGGGGTGTTTGATGTTTTGGGGATTTTTGCGTTTGTAAGATGAATGGTATATAGTAGAAAATATGGCGTTTCAGGTACTGGGGGTGTGTTTTTATGTCTGGGATATTTTTGTTTATATAGGGATGTGTTTTGGTCCGTAATGGCGTTTTATTCATTAGTATGGCGTTTTGGTATAGAAGTGTAAAGACCTTTTTACCCTTAATGAGGCGCGTCCACGTAATAAAATTGATGTTATTTATGAAAACGCCACCGCGCCAATCAAGTCCATAGATTGTTTTAATCGGACGATCCATAAGCGTTCTCACCGTTCTCATACTTTTTACCGTTTTCTCTAAATCCCGACCCTATATATATATATATATATAGGTGATGAATCATGAGAAAACTAGTTTAAATGAGAAAACCAAAAAACTAACCAAAAAAGCCTAAAAAAACCTAAAAACATACCAAATTTTTTTTTTTTACAATTTTTTTTTTAAAAATCGCAACTTTTTATGTATAAAAAAAAAATTTTAAAAAAAAAAAATTTTTTTTTTTTTTGGTTGTAGTGCACATGTGCACTAATACATAAAGCTTAACCCACCCCCCACCGACACCCCCCAAAAACCTAAACCCCCCACCCTCACCCCCCAAAAACCTAAATTCTCCCTCCCACCAAAAGCCTAACCCCCCACCCCCCAAAAACCTAAACCCCCCCACCCTCCCGAAAACCTAAAACTAAACCCTAAACATAAACCCGAAAAAAACCTAAACCCCTCCACCCCCACCCCCCAAAAACCTAAACCCCCTCCCCCCACACCCAAAAACCTAATCCTAATCCTAAACCTCCAAAAAACAAACCCTAAAAGCTAAACTAGACTCAAAAAGCTAATTTTAAGCATGTAATGCAATAAAAAAACCTAACCCCCCCCCACTCCCACCCCCCAAAAACCTAAACCCCCTCCCCCCCCCCCCCACACCCAAAAATCTAATCCTAATCCTAAACCTCCAAAAAAACTAACCCTAAAAGCTAAACTAGACTCAAAAAGCTAATTTTAAGCATGTAATGCAATTGTAGTACATGTTATATTGCACATGTGCACTACTATAATAATAGTATTGAAAACAAGACGACACCATAAATCTTTTTTTATGTCATAAAAAATATGCTCGAATATACTTGAATGAAAGATACAAAAATTTGTGATCTTATGGTGCCATTTTTGTTTTAAAATGATAACGTATGAAGAAATGGGAAATGTTTGAAAACTTATATATATTTTTTTTACAATTTTACCCCTCATTCATTAAAAGTCCCCCCCTCCTTCATTAAAAGTCTTCCCCCTCCTTTTTAGTGCTTTTTTTGTTAGTTTTTTTGTTTTGTCATTTATATCTAGTTTTCTCATGAGCCTCTCCATATATATAGGGGACCGCTAAAATGAAAACCACCTCCAGTTGTAAGAACCGCGAGAACCACTTTTTAGCCATTAGATCAAGAAGAAGGATGGTTGAGATTTAAAGTAACTAAAATTAATATTAAATATATTTTGTCTTATTATGTCTTTAATATTTTAATACAAAAGGGTAGTTTAGTAAAAGTACCATTTTTTGTCTTTTTGTCTATATTATTTTTTTACTACTTTTTTGTTTTACTATATTACTTTTTATTTTTTAAAAAGAATTTTTTTATTAAAAACATTTTTAAATTCATATTTTTTAAACAAAGACAATTTTTTTGCACGCCGGTTTTTGCACGTCGGGGTTTTTCAATCGTCGTTTTTTTAACGTGCCGTTTTTACGACGAGCTTTTTCAAGCGTCGTTTTTTTAATGAGCCGTTTTTTACGCGCCGTTTTTTCAAGCGTCGTTTTTTTTATGTGCCATTTTTTACACATTTTTTACACTTTTTACGTTAAACTTTTTAAACTTTTTACGTTAAAATTTTTACGTTTTACGTAAAACTTTTTACGTTTTATGTTAAAAAATTTACGTTTTGCGTTTTACCTAAATTTTTTTACGTTTTACGTAAAACTTTTTACGTTTTACGTAAAACTTTTTACGTTTTTTACGTTAAACTTTTTACGTTTTTTACGTTTTACGTAAAATTTTTTACGTTTTACGTTAAACATTTTACGTTTTACGTTTTACGTAAAACTTTTTACATTTTACGTTAAAAAAGTTTACGTTTTACGTTTAAAAAGTTTACGGTTTAAACTTTTTTCACATAAAACTTTTTTACACAAAAAATGAACGCAACCATAAATCACAGCTCGATAGGTGTCTCAGATAGATTGTTATCATCATCGACTGGAAAAAAAATAACAAACCAACAACAAAAATCAAACAATGTTTGGATTCTTGAAAAAACCGGGGTTTGGCTCAGATTTTTCCGATAATAAGAGGCTGCAAAGTGGGGTTGCAGGTTCAAAAACCTACCCAACACCATCCTTGCCGCGCCATCGTCATCAGATAAAAGAATGCATTACAATCTCAATTTTACGGTTGCTATACGATTTACCATCTTTTTGTATCGAAAGATACAAAGATACACCAAAAATCAAATTCCCACTTAATTGAAAAGACTTATGTAGTTGAAGGCGGCAAAGGTGCATTGATCAAATATTCTATACATTGATAATAAAAAGTACATATTCATTACTGTATTAGTTTTAAAATAACAAAGTCATATAAATAATTAAACAAAGGTACCATATAAAACTAGAGGTGAGCAAACGGGCTGGACCCTCCGGAACTGGACTGAACCAATCCGGAACCGAGAATCAATGGTGGCGTATTTCAAGAACCAGGACCAAACCGTATACTACATAGTCGGTTCAGTTTGTTATTAAACGGTTCTAAATGGTTCGGTTCCAAAGTTGTGCGTGGGTAAAACAAAATTGACAAACGGGTCTTATGGGTTTCTATGGGTGTTGTTGGGTTCTACCTAGAACCAAACCTAAACCAATTATGGAAAATTTTTAGAACCAAGAACTGCACCTACTTTGATAGACATGTTCAGATCATGTTGATGTAGCAGTTAGCAGTGGCCAAACTACATTATTACTTTCCAAAACATAACTATAAAACAGTTTTGTTCCAAAACAGAACTCTAAAGCAACAACAAAAACCCCCAACATTCAAAAGCATCAGCAAAAGCACCAGCAAAACCAACCAAATCCAAACATTAAAAAGCATCAGTAAAAATCCCCCCAATATCAACAACATAAATCAAACACAAGAGAATCCCACCAGAATCACAAACAATCACCGGACTACACCACTGTCGGACCTACTCTCCCACGGTCACCCACCTCTGCCCATAAAAAGAACCAAAATCACCATAAAAGAACACCATCAAAAAATAGGGACACAAGATCAGAACCAAAATCACCATAAAAAAACACAGGGACACAAGATCAGAACCAAAAATCACTTGCATCATGAGTCGTAAACATCAAAATCACCATAAAAAACAGGGACACCGTCAAAAACCCACCACCGCGGCTGTAACAAAGACTCCCACCAAACCACCGCCCCACCCCCGCCTTCCGCCTCTGCACAACTCCCACCCACTACCGTCTCCGTCAATCCTCACCACCACCGCCGTCTCCGTCGCCGTCAAAACCCACCACCACAGTCGCCGTCGAAACCCACCACCACTGTCGCCGGCAGAGAGACGAAGAGGTGGGTGTTGTGGTTGGATGAGAGATCATCATCGTCATCGATGGAAAAATCACCGCTGGCAGCCGGGTTGGTGGTGTCTTTGCTGGAGAAATCGCCACTGGCAGCCGGCCGTAGTTGGTCCGTCGACCGGAGTTGCGAGAGAGAAGGATGGTCGGGCTGGTGTGTTTGGGTTAGGGTTTGAGGGAGTGAGAGAGCAGGGACATGGGAGGGGATTATACTTTGAAGAGAGAGAAATGTAAGAGATTAAATCTCTGATGGTGGTGACATTAAATGGAGAGAGGTGGTGGTGGCATTAAATGGAGAGAGAGAGTGAGGATTTGACATTTGGGGTAAATGACAAATATACCCTTTTTGTTGGCGTAATATGATTGTTGAGAGTGGTTCCCGCGGTTCTTACAACTGGAGGTGGTTTCTATTTTAGCGACTCCCTATATATATATAGGGAGCCGCTAGAATGAGAACCACTACGAGTTATGAGAACCGCGAGAACCAAGTGCCACGGAGGGGCGTTGACCACGAAATTTTTTTTACACCTAGATCCGTATATTTTAAGACCGGGTGTAAAAAAAAAATTTCAAACGGCGCGCCCGAGGGGGTAGTTTTTTACACCCAAAGTTTGTAAAAAAAAAAAGAAAAAAGAAAAAAAATTAAAAACACCAAACTTTGGGTGTAAAAGACTACCCCATCGGGCGCGCCGTTTGAAATTTTTTTTTACACCCGGTCTTAAAATATACAGATTTAGGTGTAAAAAAAATTTCGTGGTCAACGCCCCTCCGTGGCACTTGGTTCTCGTGGTTCTCATAACTCGTGGTGGTTCTCATTCTAGCGGCCCCCTATATATATATATATAGGGAGGAGTTCATGCGAGAACCACTCTTATTGCGAGAACCGCGAGAACCAATGTGAACACAACCTAAAATAGCTAAAAAAACCTAAAAAACGTAACCCCCACCCCCCCCCCCCCCAAAAAAAAACCTAAACCCCCCCAACCCCCCCCCCCCCCCAAAAAAAAAAACCTACCCCCCCCCCCCCCAAGCTAAATGCTAAAAACTAAAACCCCCCAAAAAAATTAAAAAAAACCTAACCCCCCCCCCCCCCAAACCTAAACCCCGCTCCCCCACCCCCCAAAAACCTAACCCCCCCCCCATCCCAAGCTAAAATCCTAAAAACTAAACCCCCAAAAAACCTAAAAAAATCTAAAAAAAATAAAAAAAAATCTAAATTTTTTTTTAATATTTTTTATGCTCAAATCGCTACTTTTAGTGGCCAAAAAAATTTTTAATTTTTTTTTTGGCTTCGAAAAGTAGCGATTTTTATATAAAAAATATTAAAAAAAAAATTGTGTGATTTTTAGCTATTTTTAGCCATTTTTGGTTGTGTTCACATTGGTTCTCGCGGTTTTCGCAATAAGAGGTGGTTCTCGCATGATCTTCTCCCTATATATATATATATATAGGATTAGGTTCAAGAGTGAACACTAGTGTAGCTTGCGGACTGAGTGAACTAATCCTGGCCATACACGTGTGTAGATTAATGGCCAGGATTTGATATTGAAATATAGTAGTGTATTTTACGATTTGATGATGAGATCCTGGCCATACACGTGTGTAGATCAATGGCCAGGATTTGTTCACTCAGTTCGCAAATACATTAGTGTCCACTCTAGAACCCCACCCTATATATATATATATATATACACACACACGTCTCACTAGCAGGAAACCCGCGCGATGCGTCGACAACAATTTAAAACATGGTTCAAGTTTTGTGTTATATTGTATGGTATGTCTGTTAGTTTTCTTATTCGTAACGTAGCACTGTTGTTTATTAATGACCATCTATTATTCAACCTTCAACATTTTACAAATATGCACCACTAAACGTATGACGGTAAAGCAGGTGAGTTGAGTATGGGATCGTAAAACGGGTTGCGATAAAACTAACAAGTCCCTTTTTTAATGTCAACTTAATGACTTGAATAAGTAAGCTAAAGTAATCCTAGGTTAGGGTTGTGCTATATGAACGCACCAATTCAACTCAATTTCTCACCACTAATTTATAGTATAAGTTAAAATGGGTTGGACCGACTCGTCAAAACTTCTTTTTGTATTTGCTTTATTAAATTATACAAATAATTATTGAGTTAATATCATTAGAAAAAAAAACTAAATGTTATTACAATAGTCTAGCTTACTTTTTGTAAAACGTTTATGACAATATATAGATTTTGAACATATTGAAAGATATGGCTCAAACCTTGACCCTTCTCATTGATACTAATCACATATATACAAAATACAAGTCCCAATAATATAGGAATGAGATAATTACAAATCAATACCTAAAATACAAATGGCATATCTAGGTCTATTCTATTACACCCCCGCAGTCGAAGCGAAAGATGGCCGAATGTTGAGACTGGACCTGAAGTCATCAAATAAAACCTTCGGTAAACCCTTGGTGAAAATATCAGAAATCTGAAATCGCGTTGGTGTGTGTAATATGCGGACCTTGCCACGTTGAACCTGTTCACGGACAAAATGAATATCGAGCTCGATATGCTTGGTACGTTGATGTTGCACCGGATTGCCAGAGAGATAAATGGCTCTGATACCGTGTAAGATGGTAAAAGACTTGATTGATTGCATTCCATTCAATAGGGTTGCAATATATAAACAAGACCCGTGGGCTCGATACTAAAACCCTAAATATTATATTTGAAGACTCCCCTGCAATCCGAGCGGTGGAGAATCGGACGCTTAGACTGGAAAACAATAATAAACATAAACAAACAATAATAATGAAAAACTAGCTTCGATCACGGTCTTTGACTTCTATATCAAAACTTCTGCCAAAATTCCAACAAACTTCAATAACAGTCCACAATTTTAAGTAATCCCCTAGTCCTACAAGAGACATCCAATGCATCAAGGCGGTGACAACCGGTAGCGGCGCGGCGGGGACTGTAGTCCAATGAGTGGTAGTGGCATTGTAGCATGACAAAGAAGAGGAATCAACAATATGATAGCATCATCTATGTGGTTGTTCTTGTCTGTCATTGAAAAATACGTGCCGCAATTCTTGAATTAATTCCAGTGAGACGCGGCGGCTTTAAAAAGAAGTGAGATATGTAGATGAAATAAAGAGATTTGCTTAAACCGTGGTTTGAAGGCCGGTGGCCGTGGTTTGGCGAGAAAAGTCAATCAGAACAGAAACAAGGCTAATCAGAGGGAGGCAGTG
The DNA here is from genome assembly GCA_030545235.1 of Helianthus tuberosus. NCBI lineage: Eukaryota > Viridiplantae > Streptophyta > Magnoliopsida > Asterales > Asteraceae > Helianthus > Helianthus tuberosus. The sequence goes on from CM060401.1 coordinate 121,670,193, forward strand.
ATAAACAAGGTGAACACAAAGAGTTAGGATTTTCATATCGAATATATGAAAGTATGTAATCCTCAAAGAAAAAATGGTATGGTGATTGCGGCTTGCTTTAATTCTGGGGACGGTGGCACTACAATACTAAAGCACCTCTAATAAATATTGCCAACAAACACGCCCGAACACGCCCCACCTCCAACCCCTAGGCGTTTTCCGGCGTTATTCAAGAAAAATGTGACGTTGGCGTGATTTGAAACACGCCGGAACTTCATTTGTTTGCCCAATAGGACCTTGCCATGTGTGTGTAATTAGTTTTTATTTAAAAAACAAAAGAAATAATATTTGTGTCTGTATAATTAGATTTTGGCAAAGGTTTTTTTTTTTTTTTTTTTTAAGGTTTAAGTTGCAGGTCCTTTGTGGGTTACAAAGGAAGAAGAAAGTTATAATTAGATTTTGCACATTCAGTCCCTGCTCTTAGTCCCTGCACTTTGATTGTATTTAAAAAAAAGATTTAAACTTCAAAACGTTTAATATTTCAAGTTTCAAAAATGCTGTGTCAGTCCCTAGAGTTTTGTTTATTAAATGTCTGATTTGGATCTTTTATAAAACCAAAAATTTTGCAATGTATTTTTTTTACTTTTTTCCGGGTTTTTTATTTCTAGTATTGTATTTTTTTATTTAATGAAGTATTTTAAGTTTTTAATTAAAAATAATAATTGTGTAATGATTGGAAGGGGCGTTATTGGGAATTATTCCCACTACGCCACTTTTGCAATAACGCCCAATAATGCCCCCATGCTGACTGGACTGCCACATAACAGAAAACGCCCCAGGATGGGGGCATTATTCATCTAACGACTACGCATAGTCTAAGTGTGGGGTGAAATTAGAAGTTGACAATTAAAGCAGAAGAAATAAATTAGAGAATCAAGTATGCATCTCAAATAATCTATTAGAAGTTGTGGATTATAAAAACGAAGCAAGGACACAAATAGCAGCGGCTATGACTCAACCAAAGAACTAAGGATGAAGACGACTTTATTATAACGTCAAAGGGAAAACAAGATCAATAAACTAAAAACAAAAGAGAATGCACAGGGCGGCGACATCATTGGTCAACACGCTGCAAAAGAGCGGCGGCTGCAGTGATGGCACGCCGCCCTGTCTAGGGTTTTTTTCTTAAGTCGTGACGGCTAGGGTTTGATTATTTGTGTGTGGCACAGCGGAGACGGTATAGAGCCTAGGCTAGCTCTGATACCATGTAAGATATGGCTCAAAATGTGACAACCCGAATTTCCAAGGTTTCTACTTAACTTAATACTCGTTCACAAAGCATTGGTTATATACGTGATGTGCATTATAAGTGTCTATGTGATATGTATGTGTATTGTATGAATATTGTGATGTGGGTTTTGTATGTGTATTGTGTGAATTATGTAATGTACTATCATAACCCTCACAAGCTGCTCAACGAAATCCAAAAGGATTTCGCCACAACCCTCCGACGAAATGAGGTGATTTCGCCGACCCAGTTCTGTCAAAAGCCCAGTCAGGGCACAACCTTTCATAACTCCCGTATAAACAAATTTAGGATACGTAAACGGTTATTAGAAAACCCTAGGTCTCTCTCTCCATAGTGGTGCGACGGCAACAGGAGACCCCCCTTCACACTCGAAGCCTTTTAATCGTGTTCTCTTAACTTCGGTTAGTTTTTATTTATGAAAAGATATATGTGCTGTGTGTAATTGTAATCATGAATGACTGTTGCCTTGTAAATATCGATGGTGTGCATGTGTTTGTCAAATAAACAAGTAATTATTATGTTCCTATAGATTAGACATAACATGCTATTGTGTGGCCATGTGATGATAGTAGAAAACAATGATGATATGAAATCAGTCATGTGCATGTGCATGTAATCAGACTTTAATCGGCCCAATTATGTTGTTGCATTCTATAGAATTGTAATAGGTTGTCAGATCCACTATCTCGGTTCAATAGAATTGTAATAGGATTGATGTTTGGTCAAATAGCAACATGAAATCTATCTACATTTGTCGGCCATGGTGGATTATTTTAATGATGATTGTAAGACCGAATGATGAGTTATTTGTTATGATTAGATGATTAGTTGGGGATCATGAGAAGAAATTGATAAATTCCTTGATTTGATCGATTTAATGCTAAATGGTAACTGTTGATATTGATTGCTGAAAATCAAAGGTGTAACTGTTTGATTGTTGACTAAATCGAATATGGAAACAATATAACTAAATAGCAAAATATTCGAATAATAAAAACCAATCGCACAAGACACCTTGGTCGCACAAGATTTCTTCAGTCGCACAAGACGTATTGGATCGCACAAGCTGTTTATTCGTTTACTTGTTTGGGCCGTATGTATGTTGGATCGGCCTGTTATTTGGGCCGGGTGTTTAACTGAATCGCACAACATGTTGTGGATCGCACAAGACTGTGCTGAACGCACAACATGTTGGGCCGCCTGTTTATTGGGCTTTACCATTGGATCGTACAAGTATCAGATGTTATGTAATTGACTGCTAATATGTTAACGTGCATTGTGTGTTTGCCATGATCTATATGCGTTAATCACCTGCTAGCTTATGTGAGACTTATGTGCACTACTTGAAACCAAAACCTAACTTGTATGGTAACCATGTTAGGACGTGGTTGACCACTAGCAGCTAGACTTGACCTTTCTGTGTATCTGCCGAGCAAACCAAGGTGAGTTCACACTAGCCAAGGCATGGGATTCCCAGGGGTTGGGAATGGGATTGAATAACTACACGTACAACTATTACTATTAAACAAATTATTACTGTCCTCGGTTGAAGGGCACGTACGTAAAACCTACGTACAGTTATACTTACTACTGTCCTCAGATTGAAGGGCACGTACGTAAAGCCTACGTACACGATCTTAAGACCATCACCTCTATCAAAGGAAGTCCCTCAATTATCGACTTAATCGCCGAGGCCTAGGGCGAGTGGGTCATTAGTTAATAGCGCTATTAGGTTTAACAAACCTCACACCGTGCCAGTCGGACGGGCGTGTACTAATGGACTATGGGCAAAGGGTCAATGCTGATAGACATTGACTTAGGGCACCTCTTACATTTTCGTAGCAGTCGATACGCGTGGTCTTGTAACACACGGGAAGCCCCCACTAATCATCGCATGTATGCCTGGACTGGCCGCGATAAGGATTAATACGATACATGGTTTACAAAACGAACATACGATTTATGAAATGAATACTATAACCAAACAACCAACTGTGAACTCGCTCAACTTTGTTGTTGATTCGTTGCTACATGCCTTGCAGGTCATTAGGTACTCATGGAGCTTGCACAGGGAGGAACGGTCGTTGTGGGACATGGCAATGTGTGCCATGCTTTAATCATTACTTTAATTCATATTTAATACTTGCTATGGGTTTTACAAATTATGCTTCCGCTAAACATATAACTAGGCTTTGTGTTTTTGAGCACCTTTCATATTGCTTGGTTGAATTATGTTTACTTGTATGTTGTTCAATATGATTGGTGGCATGATCCTGGTGAGTCACGCCTCCAAGCGGTGATACTCCGCGTGTGGATTTTGAGGGTGTGACACAAACCTTAACCCTTCTCATTGATACAAGGCCCAATAATATGGGAATGAGATAATTACAAATCAATACCTAAAATACAAATGACATATCTAGGTCTATTCTATTTCATATTTCATCTACATTCAACCCACCACAATGTTATAACCACATGAAAAATAAACTAGTACAAAGTAACAAATTGCACCAGTTGCTCATAAACTTTTCTTTTAAATAATACATAAAAAAATGTTAGCTTAAAATATGTGAAGGATGATGTTCTTCATTTATATCTCTTATACCGAAAACAGAGACCCAATTGACCTCAAAGACTATAGGCCAATCAACCTCATTGGAGTTATTAGCAAGGTTCTTTCTAAAATTCTTGCCAATAGGTTTAAAAAGGTAATTGGCACAGTCATTTCGAAACGACAAACAACTTTCGTGAAAGATAGACTTATATTGGATAGCCTATTGATCCTCAATGAAGTGCTATCATGGCTTAAAAAAAAGAAAAAAAGTGGGCTTTCTTGCTAAAGATTGATTTCAAATAAAGCATATGATAACGTGAATTGGGATTTTCTGATCGATATGTTGAACCAAATGGGGTTTCCGGCAAAATGGTGTTTGTGGGTTAAAGGGATTTTGGTCTCGGCAAGGTCATCTATCCTTGTCAACGGAAGCCCGACTTTTGAGTCTCAATGCCAAAAAGGTATTAGGCAAGGAGACCCTTTGTCGCCTTTCCTTTTCCTTGTGCTCATGGAAGCTTTGCCGTGCATGATGGCGAAAGCTAGCTCGGTGGGAGCTGTTGAGGGTATTAAAAAAAAGACGGGCCTTTGGTATCGCATCTTCTTTACGCGAACGACGCGCTTATCATCGGGGAGTGGTCGGAAAGAAATATTAAAAACGTGGAGAGGATCCTTAGAGTTTTTCACCTATACCCGGGTTTGAAAATCAATATCGCCAAATCAAGCTTGATTGGTGTGGGGTTGATCAGGAGGAAGTGGAGAGGATGGCTTCTACTGTGGGGTGTCAAGTGGGTTTTCACCCTTTTAAATATCTTAGTATCACGATGGGTGCTAATATGAACAAGATAAACAGTTGGCATCCAATTTTTGAAGTGTTCGAGTCCCGTTTGGCTTCATGGAAGGCATGCACGTTATTGTTAGGTGGGAGAGTTATACTTATAAAAGCAGTCCTCGAAAGCCTTCCAATTTATTTTTTTTCTCTTTTTAAAGCACTAGTCGGGGTTATAAACGGGTTAGAGTCGATTATGAGAAAATTTCTATGGTCGGGGGCTAGCGAAGTGAAGAAAATCCATTGGGTGGCATGGGATATGGTCACCACCCAAAAAAAGTTGGGAGGTTTGGGTATTAGTAAACTCAGAGATGTTAATGATGTGCTTCTTGCTAAATGGGTGTGGAGGTATAGGGCGGAAAAAATAGTCTTTGGAAGATGGTGGTGGAGGCGTATCACAAGTTGGTCAACGGATGGTCCTTCCTCCCGACGAAGAAATCTTTGGCGGGATGTTGGAATCAGTGGCAGAGCTAGAAGAAAATTTCAGGGGTATCCCAACTTTTTTTTTTGACCTAGAGGTATTATAGTATTCGCTCAAGTGTATCTATAAATAAAACAGAGAAGAAAACGACATTTGCACTAAGTTGCACTTCGCCGACAAATTCGAGAGTACTGAAAAAACTAGAAGTTTTCGATTTGAGGGTCGTAATAGTAATATTTTGCATTCATTAGTGTATATTAACTAAATGGTTTACACAAAGGAGGCCTAAGAAAAATCATTGATTTTATGGAGCCCATTTTATGATTTTTCCTTCTATTAATATGAACACATTTATTGCTCTTACCTTATCAAACAAATCTCTTGATTGCACAGTAGACAAAGGCCAAAAAGCACATGTTCCCACCAATGAGTGGTTGAAAAAGTGCAAATTTTTTGTCCAAATATGAGACAGCATATCCCCAAATCTCCTGATAAGGAGAGGGGCTTATTTTAAAACGGTGTACTTTATTGAGCCGTACCATATACAGTGTATTTTATTGAGCTGTATTATATATGCTGTACTTTATTGAGGTGTATTCCCGAATCTCCCATAAGGAGAAAGGGTATATTTATAAACGATATACTTTATTGAGCCGTACCATATACAGTGTACTTTATTGAGTTGTATTAAATACGCTATACTTTATTGAGGCGTATTCTTGAATCTCCCCATAAGAAGAAAGGGATATTTATAAACGGTGTACTTTATTGAGCCGTACCATATACAGTGTACTTTATTGAGCTGTATTATATACGCTGTACTTTATTGAGGCGTATTCCTGAATCTCCCCATAAGGAGAAAGGGTATATTTATAAACGGTGTACTTTATTGAGACGTACCATATACAGTGTACTTTATTGAGCTATATTATATACGCTGTACTTTATTGAGGCATATTCCCGAATCTCCCCATACGGAGAAAGGGTATATATTTAAACGGTCTACTTTATTGAGCCATATCGTATACACTGTACTATATTGAGGTGTATACCAAATCTCCAACTAAGGAGAAGTGCATATAACTAAAACGTCTGTTGATACATATTATGTGGATACGGCTCGGCTCGGTTCGACTCGGCTACGAAGTGAAGGTCGTAGTCAAGACATCCTCCTGTCTTGACTCGGTATGCGATTGACTTCGTAACGTTCGATGTAAATGCAACTGCGTGTGTGCAGTTTGCATATTAGATTATAGTTTGTGTTGATTATGTTTGTCTGTTTGTTTGTTTGTTTGTTTGGCCCATCATTGATGAAGCCCATGTCCAGGCCCAACACATATGACGAAATCACATGTGATGAAAACACCTTGTGGGACGAAAACACTTGTGATGAAAACCCTTTTAGGCGAAATCCCCATAAGTGGACGAAATCCCTGTGATTTCTTCGAAGTCTTGGATTTCGTCGACTTGTTTTCGTCCAGAACTTGATTTCGTCACTGTGTTACTATATATACCCAGATAACAGACAGAACACGGCAACGAAGTCTGAATAGATTTCTTTGAGAGAACACACACACACAACTGAGAGTTTATAGGTTTATCTTGTAAACATTGCTTTGTAACGGTTTCATACGAGTTAATACAATGGAGTGTTAATCGTTGTATCGTGTTTGTGATTACGTGTTCGTAACTTGGTTTAACTTACCCGTTTGGATTCCGCACTCACGGGTTTGTCGGAAAACAGGGAATAGAGGTTACTCAATCCTCCGGGTGGACCTACAATTGGTATCAGAGCATTGGCTCGATTCCTTGTTTAAACCAAGTCGATTTTCTTGTGTTTTAATAGATTTTAAAGTGTTTTTCAGTTTTGTTCTTGTTTGAATATCATACTTTTCTGGAAAATAATTATGAAATCTTGAAAACCTTGTTGTTTTTGCTATAAGTTTTTACAAAACCACTGTTAAAACACTTGCTTAAATGTTAATATTTGGTTTTTACTAAACTTTAGTGCAAAAGTTGTTGTCTGGAAAACTCAGAATATTCATAGTGTTCTTGGTGTTCTTGGTTTATTCAAAGTGTTCTTGAATTATATATGTTTTTTATCTGAATTGTGTTTGAATTATTGTGTTGATTATATAATATTAATTGTTTGACAAATGTGTACAAGTGTCATGATGAAAGGTAGAAAATAAGGAGCTTCGAAATCAGGAAAGTATGGTGGTTTGACAAAGAAGTCTTTGTGTCAGTAAGAGATAAGGGTTGGTGTTCTAAATATCTAAATTGTCTCCTGGTCCTTTGGTTAACAACATCAGCCAGACGAAATCAACATACAACATAACTTTGGCCGAAATCACCTATGTCCAATCAACGAAAATACTTAAGTTAGTCAACAATATCAAGCTGCTGGACATCATTCAAGTTGGGCCGAAATCACTTCTGTTCTGGACCTGTCGAAATCCCTTATCAGCCGAAAACCCCACCTGGGCCGAAATCACTTCAAGTTGGCTGAAATCACACCTGGCCGAAAACACTTTATTGCTGAAAACAGTCCTGGCCGAAAACACCCTTATTGCCGAAATCACTTGTGTTTGTTTTTGTCTTGGCCAAAATCACTCATCAGCGAAATCACATGTTCTTGTTGCCGAAATCACTCATCAGCGATAACACACTTAATCTTGTTGCCGAAATCACCTCTTTGTTTTCATCAAGACTCTTTGTTTTCATCAAGACTTGGACGAAAACCCTTCTTGTTTTCATCAGATTTCAAGCAACGAAATCACCAACCTCTGCTCAACGAAAACATCTGATTTCGTCCTTCATACTTGAAATCTTTTTAACAGGAGATTTTTATTTCTTTGTTAACCGTTTGTTTAAGTGATTTAAACAGGTTTTTCATCAACATACATCAAAATGAATTGGTGGGGTAATCCGTCACGTTTATCGCCATCATGGGCTGAATCTCCGGCACCCACATCTTCGCAAGCGAATCAAACATCGACCGGTCAATGGGCGTTTGTTTCAAATCAAACTCCAAGTATTCAAAGTATACTCCTCAGCGAAAGCGAGACCGGAAGTCTGAATCGTCCACCGAAACTGATGCACCTAAACGAATATCCTGGTTGGGTTGATAGATTTCAGACGTATGTCAATGGGCAAAACACGGAACTGTGGTTACGTTTTACTACAGATTTCGATCAAACTCTTGAGGTTGCCGCTTCAACTGCCGCTACATTTGCAGATCTTTCGAAAGACCAGAAAAAGGTATATGATTTAGAAAAGAAAGCATATGCTATTCTGACTCAGGCGATGAGAAAGGATATATATCATCAGTTTGTCAGTTTCAAGATGTCAAAGCGATTGTGGGATGCATTGAAGACAAGAGGTCTAGGAAATGAAAAGTCACGTCAATTGCGACATGATTTACTCAAAAAGGAGTTTGATGGTTTCACTTGTATGGAAAATGAATCTTTGGGAGATATGACAAGTTGATTTCATCAGCTGCTGACTGAATTGAGCAATTATGAGGTAGTAACAACTCCAACACAGGTTGTCACAAAGTTTGCCGATGCACTGCCACCTCAATGGAATAGTTTCTTGGAAATCCTGAAATACAATGGCACATTGGCTACGACAAACATTAATGACTTTGCTCAGCTCTTGGAGAACAAAGATCAGGAAGAAATCCTAAAGGCAAAAAGGGTTCCAGTGCGACAAAATACTGATATGTATTATGGAACTCCTAGCACTTCTACAATACAAGTGCGACATAATCCTGATATGTATTATGGAACTCCTAGTACTTCTGCAAGACCTGTTTCACATGCTCCACTTCAGACGGCGTTTGTTACAAGCACACATTTGTATGGCAATCAGATACAAGTTCCTGTAAAGCCAGCTCCAACAACAGATATGTATGGATATCCACTTCCACCTTCCTCAATACCAAAGGTTGTTGCACCAACCACTGATTTGTATGGGAATCCACTTCCTGTTCAACAACAAGCTTGTTATGGAAGCACATCATTTGCTGGTCAGCCATCAAAGTCAAATACAGTACGGCTTGATACATCAAACTTCTCCAAAGTTAGCGTTGAAGTAGCTAAAGATCATATGGAGATACTAAACACATTGGTGAGCTCGTATTGTGGGTTGATAGCAGGTCAGATCGGGAACATCAATCTGACTCAAGAAGATTACCAGCAGATAGATAAAGAGGAGATGGATATGATGGATATCAAATGGGCTTTCGCCAGTGCTGTAAGGCGAGCTAAAGACTTCATGGAACGGACGGGTCGAACCAGCTTGGAAAGCAAGAAAGACACCAAGTATGGGTTCGATAAGCAGTCTGTTAAGTGCTTTAACTGTGGCGAATGTGGTCACTTCAAGAGGGAATGCACAAAGCCAGCTCAGCATGGGAACCAGAATCCATTCAGAGGTCAAGGAGGCAACCAACAGAATCAGAATCAACCCAGGAATGATGATCGCGCCTTGGTCCCTGCAAACAATCAAGCAGGACCATCGAACACCAATCAAGCTCTTATGGTGCAAATAGATGAAGGTTGTGACTGGTCAATGCAATTAGGCATTGGTGATCAAGGAGGAGCAGCTTGTTTTGCTGAAGCTGCTAAGGATTTGAAGCACGCCAGTGGTGGAGAATCTTCCACTAGTGGTGGTGAATCTTCAGATGAAGAGAGTTCTGGTGATTCAAGGAGTTCAGATGAGGAAGTCTCAACCTCAGGCGAAGATTTTTCTGATGATGTATCTAGTGGGAGAATCGATGAAGATATCGATGAATTGTTAGGAGAAGCTGCAGCAAGGAATGATAGAAGATCTATTCTGGTGGATCAAGCTGCTTATTCTTCTTCTTCTCTTCTTTCGGCCTTTATGGCTAATGGCAGCAGTTCATCAAGCCAGGTATGTGTCGATGAACCAACTGTTGTTAATTGTGATAATTGTGCTAGCTTAAGTGTTAAATGTGCTGATTTAGATGCTAATATGTCTGAGTTGCAAAGCAAACATGATGCTTTAAATGCTGAATTGTCTGTCTTGCAAAACAAACATGTTTCTTTTGATGCTAAGTGGTGTGATTTGCAAAGAAAACATGAGGCTTTGCAAAACAAATTTGAAGTGACAAATATGCACAATCAAAATTTGATAGTGGATCTTTCAAAATGCAAAGAGGCTAACATGTTTTATGAAAACCATGAAAAGGAATTTAAAATGGTGGTTGAAACTTTAAGAAAAGATAAAACCGAACTAACAAAAATGGTTTCAAGAAAACAAACTGACATAAACCTTTATATCAATCGTCTTGAAAGCATGCAAAAAGAGTTAGCCTCCACAAAGTGTGAAAGTGAGGCGATCCGGCTTAAACTAGACAGTTATTCTAATTCTAGATATGTGCTGGATCACATCATTGGCACACAAAAAGAGAAAAAGGATGTCACGTGCATTGGATATAAGAAATGTCCACCACCTGTTAGACAAAATTATGATGCACTGCCTGATGAGGAGTATAGAACTCATTATGAAGAATGTGTTCCTTTAGACATTGAGGAATTTGCAACGGGACTTGGATACAAACCGGAAGTACCATCAGATTCGGATGTGTCAGCCGATACAAGTGTGTCTTTTGCTGAACTGAATCAGGATCCTCCAGTCATTGTTGAGGATACTGATTCTTTAGATGATGAATCTAATGATACTGACTCAGCACAGTCAGATGCAGTAATAAAAGAAGAGGACATACCTCTCGAGAATCATATTCTATGTGATCCTCCCGCAAAACCTGCTACGACTGTTCTGACCGAGTCCACGTCTACTTCCTCACAAGAGTCTGAGAGTGTGAATTTGCTGTACACTCTTGTTGGTGATGATAAAATCTACTCTGACAAAGATTTTCCTATGAAGAATGTTAATCAATCTTTAATAAGTAAAATTTTTGAGGATTCAACAAGTAAGTTTTTGGGAAAGACAGGATCACACGTTGTGGTAACACAGTGTCCTTCTATCCCAAAGGCTGAAGTTAGAAAACAATGTGGCAATCAGAAATTACCAACAGTGAAAAAGCAGCAAAATCACACCAAACCTAAAAGTAACTCACCGACTCAATGGCAAAAGAAACAGACCAAGAAAAAGGACAAGAAAGTGAACTTTGTGAAATCAAAGGGAACAGATAAACTTGAAACATTTTCAAATAAATCTAACTTAGATCATGTCATTCAAGTTAATTCTTTGAAAAGAAACGAACCAAACAGTTCAAAACCTAGTACCTTGGTATCATAAAGTTCATCGGCAAGACAATCACATGATACTACGGGGTTTGTAGAACGTAGATCATGTTTTTCATGTGGCACATTTGGACATATTATTCGAAATTGTCCATATCTTCATAAACAAAAAGCCAAAGTTGATGATCCCCGTGACCAAATTGACCGCAAGCGATCTGTTTCATCAAAACCAGATCCCCATCTTGTAAAAGAAAGGGAAAAGAAACAGAAACGCCAACAGGTCAAGAAAATTGAAAAAGCGATTAAAACCGACGTGGTTAACAAAAATCTGTTTCTGTCAAACCAGACGATTCAAAAACTTCAGACAATCATGAAGTTAAGATTTTAAAGAATAACACTGGTAAAACAAAACAGACCTGGAAACCAAAAACGGTTATTGAATCAGGGGGAACATCACAATTTCCGCAACATCGAGAAGTTCAAGTAACTTACGTTGATGAAAATGGAAGACCCAAGACCACAAAGGCTTGGGTCCCCATCTCCAACTAATCATGTGAGTACATGTGCAGGGTGTTCCAGGAGGAACTTTCAGCAGTCATTGGATTGTTGATAGTGGGGCATCCAGGCACATGACAAGCGACATGAAGCTTCTCTACGACGTTAAATCTATTAGAGGAGGTTATGTTGCTTTTTGCTGGAGATAAAAGCGGATATATTACTGGAGAAGGAATGGTATCCAACGGGGTTGTAAGTTTTGACAAGATCAACTTTGTACAATAGCTTGATCACAATCTTCTCAGCGTTTCACAAATCTGTGATAAACAGTTTTTAGTACACTTTGATGCAAATGGATGTTACGTACTGAAACCCGGCTTCAAGATTCCAAAAGAATGGATTCTCTTATCTGCTCCAAGGATAAACGATTTGTATGTCCTTGATATGAGCCAAGCTATAACAACGACTGCACAAGCAACTTGTTTCATTACAAAAGCCACAGAAAAAGACTCTATCTCTTGGCACAGACGTATGGGTCACATTCACTTACGCAAAATGAATCATTTGGTGACGAATGAATTAGTGAATGGTGTTCTTCTTAAAAATTTCCATCTTCAAGACGTCTGTGTTTCATGCTAAAAAGGAAAGCAAACAAAGAAACGACATCTGACAAAGAAGATCAATACGGTGGCAGTTCCTCTTGAACGTTTGCACATGGATTTGTTTGGTCCTGTCAAGCACAAAAGCATCAGGAATGATCAATACTGCCTCGTGATAACGGATGATTATTCAAGATTTTCTTGGGTGGCGTTTATGTCTCACAAGAGTGCAACTTTCGGTATTATCAAAAACTTGATCATTCAGATTGAGAATTTGTATAAGTTGAAGGTTAGACGGATACGCAGCGACAATGGTACAGAATTTAAAAATCAAGCCATGGTGGAGTTTTGCACATCAAAAGGTATTCTTCACGAATTCAGTGCGGCTTATACTCCTCAACAGAACGGCGTCGCTGAACGTAAGAACCGTACATTGATCGAGACTGCTAGGACTATGTTGGTAGAGTCGCAGTTGCCCATTCCATTCTGGAGTGAAGCTGTGGCCTCCGCATGTTACACGATGAATCGAGTCCTTACAGTCAAAAGACACAACAAGACTTGCTTCGAGCTTCTTTAGAAACGGAAACCAGATTTGTCATATCTTGAACCGTTTGGAGCTCCTTGCACAATGATCGATCCTAATGGAAAGTTTGGGGCAAAAGCTATTGAAGGTCACTTTCTTGGTTATGCCACCCCTAACTTAAGAGTCTGGAATCTACAAACTAAAAGGGTTGAGGAATGGTCTGAAGTCAGAGTACAAAGGCACACTTTACCAGTCAAAAATCCAGGTCAACCATTGATGTTTGAGTACGATGACTTTTTCAATTCGATCAATGTTGAAGCAGTTGAAGAAAATGCTGCGGCAAGGATGTTTTTCGAGAGTGACAACGCAACAGATTCACCGTTGGTTCGTCCAATTATTGTCAATCAAGAACCATCTTCAGTGAACAATAATGCTCTCGACAATGAGGATTTTCATGATGCAACCGAACTGAACGAATCTTCAGAGGATGAAGAATTTCTAGATGCAGATCAAGAAGCTCCTACATCAGCTGTTCATGGTACTTCAGAGGCTACACCTCCAGTGGACGCCCCTATAATAGCTGAAGCTACTGCATCATCCTCTTCGTCAGTTCCGGGTATTGAATTGGTTGTTGATCTCAATTTCAACAATCTGGGTATAAACATTCCAGTTCCGGAAAACCCTGAAACAAGAATTCATAATACCCATCCTCAACAAAACATCATCGGTAATGTACAAAGTGGCATTCAAACAAGAAACATGTTGCGCAACAACAACAATGCAGGCATGTATGCGGCGATTCGAGAATCTGGTCAACAAAACGATTGGTCTTTCGCGTGTTATGTCTCACTGGAAGAGCCAAGAACTTGGAAAGATGCTTTGAAAGATAACTCTTGGGTTGAAGCAATGCAGGAAGAACTGCAACAATTCCAGAAACTTTGTGTCTGGAAGCTCGTAGAGAAACCTGCTGGTTATAAGAAGATTGGTACCCGTTGGGTGTATAAATGCAAAAAGGACGACCGTGGAATCGTTATTCGCAACAAAGCTAGATTGGTCGTTCAAGGTTTTCGTCAGATTGAAGGTATAGACTACAACGAAGTGTATGCACCTGTTGCACGTCTGGAAGCAATTCGGATCTCTCTGGCTTATGCCTCATTCAAAGGATTCAAAGTTTACCAGATGGACATCAAAAGTGCATTCTTACATGGTCTAGTGGAAGAAGAGGTGTATGTTGAACAGCCTCCAGGTTTTGAAGATCCTATCCATCCCGATCGGGTTTGGTTGCTGAACAAAGCTCTCTATGGTCTACATCAAGCACCGTGAGCTTGGTACGCAACCTTATCTAATTATCTGCTGGAGAATGGATTTCGCAGAGGTCTTATCGATTGCACTCTCTTCATAAAAGAACAAGATGGAGATCTTCTACTGGTTCAGGTATATGTGGATGATATTATATTTGGTTCTACTAACAATGTTATGTGTAGGGATTTCGAGCGTGTAATGCAGGATAAATTCGAGATGAGCGCTATGGGGGAGATGACTTTCTTTTTGGGCTTGCAAGTGCAACAAACGAACTCTGGGATTTTCATCCATCAGACTAAGTATGTCCAAGACATCTTGAGCCGATTCCAGATGTCCGACACATTGCCCATTGGTACCCCACTGCAGCAAAATCACGGAATTAATCTAGACTTGAAGGGTGAACTCGTTAGCTCTTCATACTACCGCGCGATGATTGGATCCCTTATGTACCTCACAGCATCAAGACCAGATATAATGTATCCAACATGCCTGCTAGCCAGATATCAAGTGAACCCGAAGGCCTCACATCTTGCAGCTGTAAAAAGGATTTTTCGTTATTTGAAGGGTTGCCCAGACACCGGTTTATGGTACCCTAAGGATGATAACTTTGAATTAGTCGCTTTCATTGATTCTGATTTTGGCGGATGCAAAATCGACGGCAAATCCACAACGGCTGGATGCCAGTTTTTAGGAACTCGCCTCGTAACGTGGCAGTGCAAGAAGCAGACTTGTGTCGCTACATCAACTTGTGAAGCTGAATACATTGCTGCCTCAAGTTGTTGCTCCCAAGTCCTGTGGATACAACAGCAAATGCGCAATTACGATTTTGAATTCCTAACTACTCCTATTTTAGTCGATAATTCTGCTGCTTTATCTATCACTAGAAATCCTGTGCAGCATTCAAAGACCAAATACATTGAAATTAAGTATCACTTCATACGTGATTGCTTTGATAAAAGGCTAATCGATGTTGTTAAGGTTCACACTGATGACCAACGTGCCGACCTTTTTACCAAAGCATTTGATAAATCAAGATTTGACTTTTTATTATTGGTAAACGGCATTAAGGTCAAGCAAGAGTAATCCGCATCGGAAAATCGTTTTTGTAAATATCTTTGTGTTTTTAAAATTATTGTAAGTTTGTTGATTTTAGGGGGAGTAATTCCAAATTTGAAAAATTCAAAAACATTGAAAAATTTCAAAACCTAAAAACAATAGAAAAACAAAAATGAGTTTCCTGGCGAGCAAAAGAGAAAATGATAGTACATCAGTGGTCTGTCTAAACCTCTTTAAACTGAAATGCAAAATGAAAAATGTTAAGCAGCTTTATATAAGATGTATCGGTAGGCTCACAATCATCTTAAAGTGTGCAGGGTGATATAAACTTAAATCGACTGAAGACCAGGTGGGAACCACTCATTGGCATATGGTCTTAGTACCGAAATTTCGTTTGAGAGATTGCCAAGGTTCTGAGATATGTGGTCTTGATGCTGTTTATCATCTGGGTATCATGGTTGTTTCTTTTACCGAAACAAAACGGAGACGAAGTCTAGATCTTCCATGATACCATACATACGTGTACATATTGCATTTGACCTCAATAAGTGATCAACAATCACATGTCCAAACAAAATAAGTGATAATATATCACAGATTCATTGCGGGAGTCAAGTTCGTCTCTCTGCTGTACGAAAGTACTGACCTGTTCACGGACTTGCTCCTGTGCCCTCATGCATCTGAAAATCAAGTTCCTCATCAATAAGTGATTCTATCACATAGGGCTTGTTTTCAATCAAAATAAGTGAGTTTCTCACATCTTTTATACGGTCAAACAGATGATAAATGGTATACTCACCAGTAAGATGAACTCTCGTGCATACCTTGATACGGGAATGTGTCGTGATGTGGATGAACACCGGTCGGTAAGTATAAATCATACCTTAACGTATCCCCTCGCCATGATTACATATGATAAGTTGAGCTTATGTGGATAACAATACCGATAATAGTTATAGGATGTTTATCTAGATGTTAACAAAAAGAACAACAAGAGCGTTTTGGCATGACCGTACACTGATATGATTCTGTTACCCTCGAAACTCGCAAAAAGAATGTTTGTATATATTTACTTTTCTTAGTTTCTGCAACTCTGTATATATTTATTTACTGCTTTCAGTCTTTAAATTTGAAATATTCAAAATACCAAAAAGATTTTAGGTGTGTTTTAATATAAACTTTCTAAAAGTCAAAAAGATTTTATTTCTGCTTTAGTTTTGATTAACCGATGTTGGAACTCGAATCTTCGTTACCTGAAATCTGTTGAAAACCAAAACAACTGAATCTTCATAAACGGTCAGAGTTTGCAAGTTTTGAAAGTTAATAATCAAAATTAAAAAATCTGTTAACTTTTCAAACTAACTGTCGGACGGTAGTTGAATAAGAATTGGTCACATGTGTGTCATTTGTTTAATGTTAACTATATTCCAAGCAGTTGTTCTCATTACGCGTTTAGCTTTCTTGCATGTGCAGATGCTAAAGGCAAGGAGAACATGTTCGATGATAAGCTTCGGAATGAAGACACGACGTGAAGGCACTCAAATGATAAAGATGATCGAGTTGCCGCTGATCAATCATCGACACCACAAGGATCTCAAGCATTGAAGTCAAAATATTCCCAAGCATAATCAAAGGTGGAGTTTGTTAACACACTACCTAAATGAAAAGGGAGATTGTTGATACACTTTCTACTTACGACGCGTGAAGACTTTGAAGATCCACCGACAAGAATGAATGAACCATCAAGAGATGGAGAACGAGATTACAAACCTCACGAGCAGCATCCAAGGGGGAGTTTGTTGATACATATTATGTGGATACGGCTCGGCTCGGTTCGACTCGGCTACGAAGTGAAGGTCGTAGTCAAGACATCCTCCGGTCTTGACTCGGTATGCGATTGACTTCGTAACGTTCGATGTCAATGCAACTGCGTGTGTGCAGTTTGCATATTAGATTATAGTTTGTGTTGATTATGTTTGTCTGTTTGTTTGTTTGTTTGGCCCATCATTGATGAAGCCCATGTCCAGGCCCAACACATATGACGAAATCACATGTGATGAAATCACATGTGATGAAAACACCTTGTGGGACGAAAACACTTGTGATGAAAACCCTTTTTGGAGAAATGCCCATAAGTGGACTAAATCCCTGTGATTTCGTCGAAGTCTTGGATTTCATCGACCTGTTTTCGTCCAGAACTTGATTTCGTCACTGTGTTACTATATATACCCAGATAACAGACAGAACACGGCAACAAAGTCTGAATAGATTTCTTTGAGAGAACACACACACACAACTGAGAGTTTATAGGTTTATCTTGTAAACATTGCTTTGTAACGGTTTCATACGAGTTAATACAATGGAGTGTTAATCGTTGTATCGTGTTTGTGATTACGTGTTCGTAACTTGGTTTAACTTACCCGTTTGGATTCCGCACTCACGAGTTTGTCAGAAAACAGGGAATAGAGGTTACTCGATCCTCCGGGTGGACCTACAACGTCAAATGAGACGTGTCCTGGAAACTCCAACTGAGGAGAAGGACTAAAGGTGCCAATTCTATTGGGCGAAAACAAATTAGTCGAAGGACCGCTAGCAATCAAGCAAATAAATTTCTTTAAATTTACTCGGTCTACTAGTTCTTATGTAATTGAGACTAGTAAATAAGACCATGATAAAAGACTATGTCTTAAATATAAATTTCCCACCAATAGTAGTGGTTGAAAAGGTGATAAAAGTGGAAAACTGATTCCCTCACACCCATATAATCTTAAAAAAATCTTAAAGTAATTATCGTCTAACTATAGGACGGCACTTATCTAAGATCTCCAACTAATTCTTGAATGAGTGGAAAGGAGATAGAAATTTCATCCATCTATGCGATGCTAATAATCCCCAAATCCCCCAATGTGGAGAAGGATATATATATAAACGGTGACTGTATTGAGCCGTATCATATACGCTGTACTATATTGAGGTGTATCCCCAAATATCCCAATGCGGGGAAATGGCATATAATATAAAGGTGACTGTATTGAGCTGTATCATATACGCTGTACTATATTGAGGCGTATTCCAAATCTCTCAATAAGGAGAAAAGCATATATATAAACGGTGACTGTATCGAGTCGTATCATATACGCTGACTGTATTGAGGCGTATTCCCAAATCTCCCAATGTGGAGAGGGGCTTATATTTAAACGTCAACTGTGACGTATTCCCAAAACTCCCACTATGGAGAGGGATTTATATTTTTTAAACGTCAACTGAGACACATCTCCAACTGAGGAGAATGATTTATATTCAAACGTTGACTGAAACGTATCATTAAAACTCCAACTAATTCCCAACTGAGTGGAAAGGAGAAAATCATCGTCAAATTTGTGACGATACTTGTTCTAAATCTCTAATAATTCCCAACTAGGTAGAAGGAGAGGAATCATAATACTGCATCGTCAGTTAAAACAAAGACAATTGTGACCTTTATGGTTCCCTGTCTAAGGTGGTGGGTTATACCCAAACCTCATAGTCTATATGATCAATGCGATCATGACTAATATCATCTAATACGATTGTTTTGGTCAAAACTTACCGAAGCAATTAAGTGATCAAATTAGTTAAGTGAGGTAGTGTGCTAGAAGTATTTGTGGAAAATATGCTGATCAAGTTGTTAACAAAAACAGATTTCAGGATATATCTCAGGATATCGAGCTATATCTACAATCAAACAAGGAGCAAAAAAGTAAAGGGGGGACACGAGATGTACGAGGAAAGACCTTGATCAATTTAGATCGTCGGCACAAAACCTCGGGAGCTGACAATCGTAGCTGCCTTGTTCTTCTTATTACTTCAAATGTCAGGATACAATGCAGGATATGATACGGATCAACTAAGTGTTACAAAGCGATGCGAGTACAAGTGTAAGTGTTTGTGAGTGATTGCAGCTAGTAGAAAGCGAGAGTGTGTGAAAAGATTGTGTGTTCTATCTGATCCGATCATTCGTATATATAGCAAAATGAAAATAACAAACTAGCCTATAAAACCAGGATGTTGCGAATATTCCCTTCTTGAACGTTGTAGACCACTTCTTCCGACCTCAACGTCCCCTTTTCAACTGATTAGTTCGAGTCTTCAGGTGAACTGGTCCACTCGAACGTTATAGGCTGGCCTTGTTAATCTGCACGTGAACTAATTAGTAAACACCAGGATACTGCATCAGGATGTTACCAATATCCTGATCCGGTATCCTGATCACAAATTAAAGTAACAGAGTCAGAATATAGTCCAAGATATATGAGCAGAAAACCACCCGTAACAATTGTCCCCAAAATATATCTGTTGGAATCCTAGATTCAAACGGATATATTTTAAACCTTATCTCTTGAATCGAGGCAATTAAGTTGAAGTGACAAGCTGTAACTTCCAACGCGCTTATTACTCAATACCCCCTGTATTCATCCTATATTTACCCAAGTCATTTGGGTCATGATCATTTCATTCCAGGCTAACTTCAGGTACTTTCTTTCCCTTTCCTTTTTGTTTTTCTTCTATTTCTCTGTTAAAATCCTCCATGGCCTCACGAACAAGATCACGCACAACCGACTCAATCCTATCCCTTGAAAGCCAAAATCTTCTCAAAGAACCCGAAAAAGAGGTTTGCTCCTTTAATAATGCCGACATTGCTGCTTTAAAAGATTCCGATGCTTTCCCTGCCAGAGCGATTATCCGTCCGTTCGACCGAGAGGTCCGATCAGACGTAGCTTCAAATGAATGGGTGTGTTTTCTAGCTTACCCATTTTCCTTGGGACTCCGATATCCTTTCCCAGCCTTTATCTCCCGTTTCTTCGAACTCACCGGCCTTAGTTATGCCCAGACCATGCCTATGGTTTGGCGAGTCTTAGTGGTGTTAGACCAAATCAAATCTCATGATATTCCTGATCTCTGCATTGAGGATCTCCCTATTGCATACCGTATTCGTTCTCACGGAAACATCCGTTTTCTCCTTTTTTCAACTTCCAAGAATCCCCTTATTTTCAAGGCCACAAAGAATGAAGATCAGTGGCAGCGAAAGTTCTTCTTTGTAAAAAGGGATTCTATTGCTAAGGGTTTTGACCTGCTGGTGAAATGGTTGACTTCTAGTAGGATTTAGGGTTTTAGGAATATCCCCAAATATATCTTGAAACTATATCCTAAACTGATATCTTCATTTCTTGTGCAGCAAACTTCAAAGAACTAGCCCCTCCGAGTGCAGAATCAGAGTTAAGGATCAAGGATATCTATCGACTTCCTGAGAGTGAGAGAACTTTTTCCCTGTCCCTCACAAGTTCGAATCAAAGATCAAGTTCCGAAATGTCTGGTAAGTGTATTTATAGATATTAAACTAATTACAGTATATAAGTATTAGAAGTTAAGTATTTCTTCCCTTTGTGCAGCACCAGTCGTAAACCTAGAAGGCTTTGACCTAGAAGAGTTGGATAGCTACTCCGGTGCTGCTCAAGTCAAACAGGAGTCAACCCCAAACCAACATTCACATCGAAGCCCACCAGTTCCAAACCTGTCGCTGTCCCCAAGCCTTCGACTGCTTCAAAGCCACGCGACTCTAGTTCTCGTAAAAGGAAGGAGCCAGACTCCCCTGCTGCCTCAGACGTCTCCCCTTTAGAGAATCATGGGTTTATAGAATCCAGCAAATTCATGATCGGCTTCCTCAATCAGGTTGGTATCCTCATTCTATATCTTGCACACATATACTGGATACATATATATACTTAAATATTGATACCTATTCCACTGATTGCAGGGTCTGGAGCGGCTAATGTTCCTTTATGAGGATACGTGTGGTTTGAACAAGATGCTAGAGAGCAAACTGAAGAAGGCAGAGGCCACCGTAGCAGACCAAGCAGCAATTGCCACCGTCAAGTCAGAACATTACGAAGCCAAGTACAAAGCAATGACCCAAGAGCACCAAGCTGCCATAAAAAAGATCACCCACGAGGCTCAAGCCAAGTCCGATGACGCCCAGGTTCAACACGAGTAGGATATGTCTTCATACCGGGAAGGCCTCAAGAATTCTGTTGTCATCTCCCTCCTCCAGGCTAGGTTGAAAATGGCCTACGAGGCTAAGGCTCTGGGCTTCGAATGCCCCTCATGGAATGTTGAGGCCTGGGAGGTGAAGTTGAGGGATCTTGGTGGCAATCTCGTGGAGCATCCTGCGAAACCTATTGAAGAGGAACCTGCTAAGATGGCTGGGAAGGTGGTGAATGCTGACGCAGATGCTGGGAATGATGCTGATGGTGATGCTAGAGCTGTTGCTGATGAAGCGATGATCGAAGAAGGTGCTGCCCCTTAGATGCAGCGAAGTGGGCAATGATGGATATTGATGCCGAGGCCGGAGCCCACTTTTTAAATTTGATGCTTTGTGGTTGTTGAACAATTTTAATTTCCTGTCTATCAAACAATTTATTTTCCTGCATTTAGACAATATGATGGCCAAAGGTGGAGGGATCCTGAGTTTCAGGACGAAGCCCTTGGTCATCAGTTAGTATGATTTATTTTGAACAATATTACAATTGAAGGTGGATGGATCTTGGGTTCCAAGACGAAACCTTCAATTGTCTAAGTAAATAAGGTTAAAAACTAATTGTGCTTTTGGTGGATGGGTCTCGGTTCGAGATGAAACCAAAAGCACAACCTTTTGCTATGTTAATAAACTAACTCCTTTTTTGACCTTATTCATTGTGGTTCATTTTTATTTTACAAATTTTGATGTCTGCTGCTTGATTTGAATGCAATTTCAATTTTTCAATCTTAGTATAGTATTTCAAATATTCTGACCAAATATCCTGAGAATATATCATGGTCAAG
The DNA here is from genome assembly GCA_030545235.1 of Helianthus tuberosus. Taxonomy (NCBI): domain Eukaryota; kingdom Viridiplantae; phylum Streptophyta; class Magnoliopsida; order Asterales; family Asteraceae; genus Helianthus; species Helianthus tuberosus. Next base: position 121,692,348 of record CM060401.1, read on the forward strand.
ATACTCATATATATTCTATCAAGACTTTCGTCAAACATAGTTTCAAAAACTTAGCCAATTTAGATAAGGCTTTTAAAGAACAAAAAAGGAAAGATCATACCAAAAATAGAAGACATCTCAATCCTTGAACTCCAATCCTCTTGCAATCTATCCATCGAAAATGTCCCCAGTCTGGGAAACTTAGTGAACCAAGTCTAAACTTTATCCTTTAAGCTTTTCACAGTGCCTTGAGAGGAATGTCCCCTATGCATAGTGTCTTCAAATACTTAGGAATTTTTTGGGCATCAATTGCCACTGATTGTACAGTTGTGTATAACTTTAGTATTACATGGAATAAACCCTAAAATATCCTGGAGATAGATCCTTAATATCCTGGGGATAAACCCTTAAGTATTCTGGGGATAAACCCTAATTTTTGTGCGCTACAAGCCAGAGTGTATAAACTCCAAGACTTAGAAAGGTGAAAACCTTTAAACCTTAGAGAGTATGAAAATACCCTTTCGTGAGAGAGGGTGATCAATCCTCATATACCTTTAGGATCTAGGATATAGCCAACAATAACGAAATTGTCAGCCACTTTTACATGGACTGGTCCCGCTATCTTGAACTATCCTTGGATAACTTGCACTCCAGGCAGGGTGTTTAAACCAAATTCGAGAGAAAGGTGAATACCTTTAAACCTGTGAAGGGATCAGGATCCCTTAAACGTGAGAGAGGGGGCCAATCATTATCCTGAGTGTATATCCTAGAGCTATATCCTAAAGCATATTCTGCAAAACAACCTTAAACTAAGGTGGCTAACACCCCTCAGATGCCTAAGTCAGTATTGGGTTCGTTAAAAATAAAATTATATTTAAAATGAAAAGGAGTTCATACCATCCTGAGTTAGAAATTAAATTCTAAACTCACTTGAAATAGGCTTTGAGGTGTATAGCATTCCAGGATCTTGGTAGTATATCCCCCTCCATATTCTTAAGCTGGTATGCTCCTTTTCCGGATTCTGATTCAATCTCATAATGTCCTTCCTACTTTGGAGCTAATTTTCCATCAGCAGGATTAGTAGTGTTCTGAAAAGCCTTCCTTAATACCCAATCTCCCACTTGAAACCTTCTAGTCCTCAGGTTCTTGTTATATGCTCTGGATATCCTCTGTTGGTATGCTGCCATTCTCAACTTTGCCACATCCCTTGTCTCATCGATGGTATCCAATTCTTGGTATAGGGCTTCAGGATTCTTCTCAGGATCCCGGAGGTTGGATCTTGCTGTAGGTATCACCATCTCTGTTGGGATTACTGCTTCTGCTCCAAATACTAAGGAAAATGGGGTTTGCCCGGTTGCACTTTTCACTGTTGTCCTATCAGCCCATTAAACAAAGGGTAATTCTTCTGCCCATCTTCCTTTCTTAGCTCCTAGTCTCCTTTTCAAATTGTTGACAATTATCTTGTTCGAGGATTCTGCTTGTCCGTTTGCTTGAGGATGTACCGATGTGGATATAATCATTTTGACTCCCCAACTCTTGCAAAAATCGGTAGTCCTCTTACAGATAAACTGAGAGACATTGTCACATATTATGTCAGCTGTTACCCCAAACCTAGTCAGGATATTCCTTTTTATGAAGGATACTACTTCTTGGTCTCTAACTTGAACAAACGCCTCAGCTTCAACCCATTTGGAAAAATAATCCGTCATTGCCAGCAAAAAAACTTTTCCTCGTGGAGCTTTTGGCAATTTTCCTACTATGTCCATACCCCACTTCACGAATGGCCAAGGGGAAGCAATAGGATATAGTGGTTCAGCAGGTTGATGCAGTATCTTGTTGTGCCTTTGACATGCATCACATCTTCGAGCATATTCTGCAGCATCTTTCCTCATCGTCGGCCCATAGTATCATGTTCTTAACACCTTCGAGAATAATGATCTGCCCCCAGTATGGTTACCACAATCCCCTTTGTGTATATCCTGAAGTACTTCCTTAGTTTCGGGATCCTCTAAGCACCTCAGGTATGGTCTGGCAAGAGATTTCTCATCCTCTATAATAGTGAATCGGGATACCTTCATCCTAAAAGCCTTAGGATTCTCATCCTCTAGGATGCGTCCTTCTTTAAGGTATTTCATGATTGGGGCCGTCCAGGACTTGGGATCCTCCTCATGATACTCATCATCAGGATGCTGGATAGTTGCTACTTCCTTATCCTGAGATTTGAAAAGATCCACTGCATGATATAGGATATGTAGTATTGGTATCTGAGTTCCTTTTGGTATTCTGACTGATGATCCTAAGTTTGCCAAGGCATCTGCTTTAGCATTATCCTCTCTCAGTACCTGTTCAAATGTAAAAACATCGAAATATCCTACTAATTTTTTAAGAATTTCAAGATATTCGATTAACCTTTCTCCTTTGACTGCATAGGATCCATTAAAATGATTAGTAATTAACAAGGAATCAACAAATACTTGCAAACTTTTGATATTCATATTCCTGGCCAACTCTAATCTTGCGATTAAAGCTTCATATTCTGCTTCATTATTAGTGGCAGGAAATTCACACCTAATAGCCTGGGGTAATATGTCCCCCTGTGGCGATTTTAGTAGTATACCCAATCCTACACCTCTTACATTAGATGCACCATTAGTATATAATGTCCAGAATTCTAAGTTTTCTCCTAGCTATTGTACTTCTAGGTCTACTTCGGTTTGAATATCACTACTGAAATCAACCACAAAGTCAGCTAGAGCCCGAGACTTTATGGCATTTCTAGGTTCATATACTAGATCATAGGCACTTAATTTTACTGACCATTTAGCCATCCTACCTGACATCTCGGGTTTCCTAAGCACATTCTTAACAGGATAATTGGTTTTAACATGAATCCTATGTGTCTCAAAATAATGTCTAAGCTTTGTTGATGCCATAACTAGGGCTAATATCAATTTTTCTAAATGAGAATACCTATTTTCAGTATCTAATAGACTTTTACTAACATAATAGACAGGATACTGCTGACCTTCGTGATCCTTTACCAGAACAACACTTACTGCATTCCCTGATACTGCAAAATAAAGGGATAATGGTTCACCATACTCGGGCTTCATCAATAGAGGTGCAGTTGAAAGATATTGCTTCAACTCCTGCAAGGATGCTTCATGCTTCTCTCCCCATTCGAATTTCTTATTCTTCTTCAGGATATTGTAGAATTCGTTGCATTTTTCCGAGGATCTCGATATAAACCTGTTTAATGCTGCTACTCGCCCTGTTAATCTTTGTACATCTTTCATGTTTGAAGGCGACTTGATATCCAGGATAGCTTTGATCTGTTCCGGGCTTGCTTCGATCCCCCTTTTAGTCACCATATATCCCAAAAACTTTCCTGCCCCCACTCTAAAATGACATTTAGCATGATTTAGTTTCATGTTGTACTGGTTCAGGATATGAAATGCTACTTCAATATCCCGGAGATGATCTTCAGCCTTCTTGGATTTTACCACCATATCATCGATGTATACCTCCATGGTGTCCCCTAGTTTAGCTTTAAACATCATGTTCACCAATCTTTGATATGTTGCACCTGCATTCTTTAGACCAAAAGGCATAGCAGTATAACAATAAATACATGTTTGTGTCATAAAAGCGGTATCCTCCTGGTCCGAAGGTTCCATTTGTATTTGTTGGAATCCTGAGGATGCATCCATGAAGGTTAACATTTCATGACCGACAGTAGCATCTACCATTGAGTCGATATGAGGCAGAGGGAATGGGTCTTTACGACATGCTTTGTTCAAGTCTTTGTAGTCTACACAAACTCTCCATTTCCCATTCTTCTTTTGAACCACAACTACATTTGCTAGCCATCTGGGAAATTTGACTTCCCTAATCATCTTGCTCTTTAATAATCTCTCAACCTCTTCCTGAATTATTGTGTTTCGTTCAAGAGCAAACTTCCTTCGTTTTTGCTGAATAAGCTTGAAAGACCTGTCAATTCCGACCTTATGAGTTATAATATCCTTGGAAATACCTATCATATCCTCATGCTTCCATGCGAATGTTGACATCCTGCATTTCAAAAAGTTAGTTGTTATGTGTGGTTTTCTGCTCATATATCCTGACTAATATTCTGACTATGTTTCTTTTGTTGTGACCAGGATACCGGATCAGGATATTGGTAACATCCTAATGCAATATCCTGGTAGTAACTAATTAACTCACGTGCAGATTATTGGAACAAGTCTATAACGTTCAAGTGGACCTCTTCTCCTTGAGACTCGGGCAAATCTGTTGAATTATGGACGTTGAAGCCGGAAGACGTGGACTACAACGTTCACGTAGGGAATATTCGATATATCCCGGATTTATAGGCTAGTTAGTTAGTTTTGTTTTACTATAAATAGGAATGATCGGATCAGATAAGAACACACACAATCTCTCATACACTCTTTCTCTCTAGCTGCAAACACTCACAACACACTTACACTTGTATTCAAATTGCATTGTAACACTTAGTTGATCCGCATCATATCCCGCACTGTATCCTGACGTTTGAAGTAATAAGAAGAACAAGGCAGCTGCGCTTGTCAACTCTCGAGGTTTTGTGCCGGCGATCTAGATTGATCAAGGGCTTTCCTCGTACATCCCGTGTCACCCTTTACATTTTTCGCTGATTGTTTGATTATAGATACAGCTCGATATCCTGAGCCGTATCCTGAAAACTGTTTTTGTGAACAACTAAATTAGCATATTTTCAATACACATTCTTAGCACACTACCTCACTTAACTAATTTGATCACTTAATTGCTTCGGTAATTTTTGACCGAAACAATTTGGCGCCCACCGTGGGGCAAGTGGTGCTATTTCTACTAAAGCTTTTGCAAAATCATTACATTGTTTTCTATTTTCAAAACTTTTTGCTACACTATTTTCAATGGCCTCGAGATCAAACATGAGCTCTTCTACCGTGTCTGCTACAACCTCTGCAACAACTGGTTCGGTGCTTCCACCACCTCCTCCGAGAATGCAAACCTCTTCACAAGGAACTGAAATTCATGTGGCTCGGGATGTTATCCCGGCTCGCAATATTCAGGGATCTGGTCCTGTTTTTCCCTCTAATGAAGAAATTCTAACTTTATTTGGTAGTGTATAGGAAAAGATGAGGCAACAGCAGGAGACCAACCAAATGCTGATGAGAGAGATACAACTCTTGAAATCCAGCTCAAGCAGGCCCGCTGAGGATACTGTTACTCTCTTGCAACCTAGAGCTTTGAACTTCAGTTCTGAAGTATATACTGAGGATAACAGGGGAAATATTGTGCCTAGCCATTCTCAAAATCATACTCCTGAGATACCCTCTTCGGTCAGGGTGTCAACTGTGAAAAGCTCAGGATATGCTTCAGGATATGGCTAGAATCCTCAGACTGGTAATGTATCTAATAATAATAATACTCTTGCTACTAATGGTATTGGATCTTTGCAGGATGCAGGTATGACATCAGCACTTTCCAGGGAGCTTCAAAAGTTAAAGGACATGATATCCAGTGTACCTGGAGTAGTCCAGCCAATCCCAGAAGTATCCCAAGATAGCCACAAGATATCTCGGTTTGCGTATCCTGTTTGTGATGCTGAAATCCCGAAAAGATTTTAAAACCGCAACATGAAGCTCTATGACGGAACTACAGATCCTGAAGAGCATATTGCCCTGTATAGGGAAAGGATGGAAATCAACCCTATCCCTCCGGATCTCAAGGAAGCATGCCTCTGCAAGGGTTTTGGTTCTACCTTAACAGGATCATCCTTAAAATGGCTGTTAAACGTTCCTCCTCATTCGATTACATCATTTGCTCATTTGGTAAATTTATTTAATAGTCAATTTTCTTGTAGTCGGAGTTTTGAAAAACTAACCAGTGACCTCTACAGGATAACTCAAGGACCTCAGGAATCCTTGAGAGATTATGTGAACAAGTTTAGCCGGGAATCCTTAGATATCCCACATCTTGATGTTGCAACAGCTGTGCAGGCTTTCAAGATGGGATTGCGAAAAGATTCTCAATTTTACCAGGATCTTGTAATGAATCCCTGCAGGAACCTGGATGAAGCTCGGAACAGAGCTTTAAGATATATTCGATTGGAGGATGACAAAAAGATGCAAGAGAGGATGAATTCATCCACAACTTATGAGTCAACCAACAGGAAATCAGAATCCTCGTATAAACCATATCGCTCTAAGTCATATGGCAGGAATGACAGCAAGAAAGTGAATGTTGTTGAAGAAGAGGATCCTGAAGAGTATCCTGAGTTGTCAGAATATTGTTTTTCTGTTAATATACCTGAACTGATGTATGCTATGCAGGGTTTAGGAGACAAAGCAAGGTGGCCCCGAAAGAATCAACAAAAAGCTGATTGGAAGGATAAGTCCAAATGGTGTGCCTTCCACGAGGATTTCAAACATGTTACTGAGGATTGCATTGCTCTGAGGAAAAAAATAAGATATCTCTTGAGCAAGGGATATCTGAAGGACCTCCTGGGAAGAAAGAAGAATAAGGGTCAGGATACTGAGAAGGATCCTAAACGAGCAGCATCACCTCATGCGGATGCCAAGATAATTAACTTCATTTCAGGAGGATCCGATATCTGTGGGACCTCTTATTCTGCAGCAAAAAGACATGCAAAGGAGGCTAAGGCAGAGAGGGGAGATAAGCCAACTAGGATGTCAACCCTCACGACCGATAAAGTGATCACGTTCGATAATGATGATAGGGATACTGTCCAGGATCCTCACCATGATGCTTTGGTAATAACTTTATATGTTGCTAACCATTTTGTGCGCAGGATACTGGTGGATAATGGCAGCTCCGTCAACATAATTCAGCTGGAGACGTTGAAGAGGATGAACGTATCCCCGATGGATATCACTGTGCTTGTTGGGTTCAGTGGAGAAGCCAGGAATATCATGGGAGAGATAAAGTTACCTTTGTATGTTGAAGGGGTCAACTCAATGCAGCGCTTTTGTGTCATGGACTCCTTATCCTGCTATAATATTATATTAGGTAGGCCCTGGATCCATGATATGAAAGCTGTGCCGTCAACCTATCATCAATGCATCAAGATCCCTACCCCTTGGGGAGTAGTCAAGGTGGAAAGTGATCAACAGGAAGCAAAGGAGTGTTATTCTTCTTCGATGAAATCCTCGACAAAGCCTAATGCAACATAGCAATTAAAGATGCGAGCCCAAGATATCGTGGAGGCTTCAGAGCAGGATGTAAAGAAAATTATCCTGGATCAGGATAATCCAGATATCTCGGTGCTCGTAGGAACCAATATCCCTCGGGATATTGAAAATCAATTGACTAACTTTTTGAAATGCAGGATGTCGACATTCGCGTGGAAACACGAGGATATGACATGTATTTCCAAGGATATTATAACTCATAAGCTCGGAATTGATAGGTCTTTCAAGCCTATGTAACAGAAACGAAGGAAGTTTTCTCCAGAGCGGAACATTATCATTCAAGAAAAAGTTAAAAGATTATTAAAAAAGCAAGATGATTAGGGAGGTGAAATTTCCCAACTGGCTAGCAAATGTACTGGTCGTGCAAAAGAAAAATGGGAAATGGAGAGTCTGTGTAGATTACACAGACTTACACAAAGCTTGTCCTAAAGACCCATTTCCTCTACCTCATGTTGATTCAATGGTGGACGCTACTGCCGGCCATGAAATGTTAAACTTCATGGATGCATCCTAAGGATTCCAGCAGATCCAAATGGAACCTTCAGACCAGGAGGATACTGCTTTCATGACACCGACAGGTATTTATTGTTATACTGCTATGCCTTTTGGTTTAAAAAATGCAGGTGCAACATACCAAAGATTGGTGGACATGATGTTTAAAGACAAGCTGGGGGACATCATGGAGGTGTACATCGATGACATGGTAGTAAAATCTAAAAAGGCTAAGGATCACCTCCAGGATATTAAGGGAGAAATAGATATCCTGGACCAGTACAATATGAAGCTAAATCCTGCTAAATGCCATTTTGGAGTGGGGGCAGGAAAGTTTCTAGGATATATGGTGACTAAAAGAGGGATAGAAGCAAGCCCAGAACAGATCAAAGCCATCTTAGATATCAAGTCACCCTCCAATATGAAAGATGTACAAAGACTGACGGGACGAGTAGCAGCATTAAACAGATTTATCTCAAGATCCTCGAAAAAATGTAAGGAATTTTATGATATCCTGAAGAAGAATAAGAAGTTCGAATGGGGGGAGAAGCATGAAGCAGCCTTGCATGATTTGAAGCAGTATCTTTCGACAGCACCTCTATTGATGAAGCCTGAGAATGGTGAACCATTATCCCTGTATCTCGCAGTATCAGGGAATGCTGTAAGTGTTGTTCTTGTAAAGGATCATGAAGGTCAGCAGTATCCTGTCTATTACGTTAGCAAAAGTTTATTAGATACTGAAACTAGATATTCTCACCTAGAAAAATTGATATTGGCCTTAGTCATGGCATCGACAAAACTTAGACATTATTTTGAGACACATAGGATTCATGTTAAAACTAATTATCCTATTAAAAATGTGCTTAAGAAACCTGAGATGTCAGGCAGGATGGCTAAGTGGTCAGTAAAATTAAGTGCCTATGATCTAGTATATGAACCTAGAAATGCCATCAAGTCTCAGGCTCTAGCTGACTTTGTGGCTGATTTCAGTAGTGATATTCAAAATGAAGTAGACCTAGAAGTTCAACAGCTAGGAGAAAATTTAGAATCTTGGACATTATATATTGATGGTGCATCTAATGTAAGAGGTATAGGTTTGGGTATACTACTAAAATCGCCACAGGGGGACATATTACCCCAGGCTATTAGATGTGAGTTTCCTGCCACTAATAATGAAGCATAATATGAAGCTTTAGTTGCAGGATTAGAATTGGCTAAGAGCATGAATATCAAGAGTTTGCAAGTATATGTTGACTCCTTGTTAATTACTAATCGTTTTAATGGATCCTGTTAGGGGATGATTTTCCAATGATCAGTGATCCTCAATTACTGTTGGGCTTAAGGATCCTCAATTCTGTTTGAATTAGTGATCCTCAGAGAATATTGTAGGATCAGGATCCAGGATCATCCTAAGGCTCCTTACACTAACGATTGTCTGCTCTGAATATGATATTGTTTTGCAGGAGTACGAGCTTGGACTTGGTCTTGGCGATATTCCTGGAGCATATTCTCTATTTATTCCCCACGTGCTTGACTGAAATGGACGTTATGGAGGTCGTGGAAGACTTGCACGAAATGCAGATAGTTAGTTAGATTAGATATTTTCTAAATTTATAAAGGGATAGCGAGCTAAATTAGAACACTTGGCTATTTTTAGCTTAACACACATACTCGTAACTGCTCTCATCAGCTCTCGACAGTTTACTTCGCGATTACACACTTTTTTGCACATTACACTCTAGTGATCCTTGTAACTAGCTCGCTATCATCCAAAGTTGTAATACCTTGTTTGTTTAATCTGAGTTGGTGATCGGTAGTTTCCATCACCCGAGGTTTTTTATGCCGGAGATCAATTCTTGATCAAGGGCTTTTTCCTCGTATAAATCTTTGTGTCACTTGTTTATTACATTTCTGAGTGATCCTTAGCATTGTTCTTTGACTCAAGCATCACACCTCACAACAGAAAGTTTGGTTGCATTATCATTGTGTGATTTTTGACCAAAACAGTTTGGCGCCCACCGTGGGGCAATTGGTGCTTCATTCCTTAGAAGATTCATATTTTTGTGGTCATTTCAGTTTGTTATAACCAAGCGGATGGCTTCCTCAGTGAAGAACACTTCAAGTTCAATGTCGGCAATCAGTTCTTCACAAGGCGTTCCTCCTTTGCCTCTACCACCTTCTGGATCCCAGAAGAATGCTGAAAACGCTGTGAAGAGACAAACCCCCATTTTCACAAAACCACCAACTTCTTCTGTTTCTTCTAATCCTACTACTAATGATCTTTTTAATCTGATTTTGTAGATGAGGGATCGCATGCAAGAGCAGGACAAAACCAATGAACGGATCCTCCAAGAGATTGGTGATATAAAAAACAGAAGAAATCAGTGGAGGATCACTCTCCTCTGATGCCAAGGTCATTGAATTTTGACACTCCAATTGTAACTACCCTACAATCAGCAGTTCCGGGCATCCAGTATTAAAGTGGTCCATCAGAAAGGCGTTATGGAACATCAACTATGAGTCAAGCATTTGGCTCTCACTCCCAGCCTCAGGGATCCTATTTTCAGCCATCGGGGTTCTCTTTTCAGCATCAGGGATCATTCATCAGCTCAGGAGGATATTTGGGAATGCACACGGTCCAAGGATCCTCCCAGGTCCAAGGATCCTTTATGGTTCCAGGATCCTTTCAGGTTCAAGGATCCTCTCAGCCTCAAGGATCCAACATCTTTCAGGATCAAGGATTCTTAAGAAGTATGCAGCCCCCAAGCTTGGATGTTCATCAAGGAGACTTCATACCAATGCAGACCATTGCTTCCTCTGGTCCTTCAATCATACCAGAGTCCCGTCAATATGGATTCACATCTGGAATTCCAAGCATGAATTCTCTGGGAGGTAACACTTTTAATAATTCATATAACACTAACCATGGCTCTATGCAGGATACAGGTATTAATCAGGCTATGGCCAGGGAGTTACTGTTTTGGTCAAAAATCAAACAATGATAATGCAACCAAACTTTCTGTTGTGAGGTATGATGCTTGAATCAATGAACAACACTAAGGATTACTCAGAAATGAAATGAATAAGTGACACAAAGATTTATACGAGGAAAAAGCCCTTGATCAATGAATGATCTCCGGCATAAAAAACCTCGGGTGATGGAAACTACCGATCACCAACTCTGATTAAACAAGAAATGTATTACAACTTCGGATGATAGCGAGCTAATTACAAGGATCACTATAGTGTAATGTGCAAAAAAAATTGTAATCTGTTTTGGTCAAAAATCAAGCAATGATAATGCAACCAAACTTTCTGTTGTGAGGTATGATGCTTGAATCAATGATCAATACTAAGGATCACTCAGAAATGAAATGAACAAGTGACACAAATATTTATACGAGGAAAAAGCCCTTGATCAATGAATGATCTACGGCATAAAAAACCTCGGGTGATGGAAACTACCGATCACCAACTCAGATTAAGCAAGAAATGTATTACAACTTCGGATGATAGCGAGCCAATTACAAGGATCACTATAGTGTAATGTGCAAAAAAGTGTGTAATCGCCAAGTGAATTGTCAAGAGCTGGTGATAGCAGTTGCGAGCGTGTGTGTTTAGCTAAAAATAGCCAAGTGTTTCTATTTAGCTCGCTATCCCGTTTAAAAATGGAAAATATCTAAGCTAACAAACATTCCGCATTTCATGCAAGTCCTCCACGAACTCCATAACGTCCACTTCAGTTAAGCACGTGCGGAATAAGTCATGGAATATGCTCCAGGAATATCGCCAAGACCAAGTCCAAGCTCGTACTCCTGCAAAACAACATCATATTTAAAGTAGACAATCGTTAGTATAAGGATCCTTATGATGATCCATGATCCTGATCCTGCAATACTTATGAGGATCACTAAACCCAACAGTAAATGAGGATCACTGATCATTTGAAAATCCTCCCCTAACAATTGCCCCCAAAATATAAGGAGTAAATTGCAAATAAACGAGTTATATTTTCTGTTCTTATCCGTAATGAATCAACGGATAACTAGCCGTTGTAATCGGACTAGCCGTTACCATCCTGACGTCACTGAGGTGACTATCCTGCAAAATCATCATTATAAATTGAAGTTAGGGATAGGGATCAATTTGCATTTAAATTCAAGAGAGACTCCCTTTAAATCCACATTCGAAGATCAAGCAGGTATCTCTCTTCTTCTTCTTCTCCCTTTACGTTTTCTTTCTCTGTTCATCTTCTTTTTTACCGTCATGACCAAGATGATGCTAAGATCCTCTCCGGCTAAGGATCACATGAAAAACAGTCCTCTTAAGAGCCAGGAGATCATCAAAGATTCGGCAAAAGAAAGTTGCTGCTTCACTGATCCACAAATAGACAGAATCCGACATTGCTTTCCGGCAAATACCGATTTCAAACCATTTGATCCCACCGTTCTTAGTGATCACGTTTCTGAAACCTGGGTAGCTTTCCCGGTCACTCCATTCACAATAGGATACTCGTATCCTTTCCCTGAATTCACCCAGTCTTTCTTCTCCCTCAACGGCATCTCCTATATTCAAGTTATGCCAATGATCTGGAGGGTCTTATATACCCTTGAAAGGATCATTGAGCAAGAAGGCATTGAATTGGGAATGTCGGAGTTTGCAGATATGTATGACCTCGTTAGCCATGGATCCCACCGATATCTACTCAAACATAAACCTGGTGAAGAACATCCCATCTTCAAAGCCACTAAGAATGACACCAACTGGAAACAGCGATTCTTCTTTGTTAGAAGGGATTCTATCCCTGATGGAAAGGATCTGCCAAGGAAGTGGAGCACCCATGGTAGGATAGAGGATCCTGAGAAGGATCACCAGATGACCTTGTTTTCGTCTTAGGATCACTAACGTCCTTTTGTTTCTTTTTCCAGCTATTACTGTCGCACACCTCATCACAACACCTGCAACAAAGGAAAGGCTTGCCGCTTTCCAGAGACTTGATCCTGCAAGAAGATCATTTAAAGCAAACACCCAGGATTCTCAAGAAGTATCCTCAAGTTCTGTCACTATGTCGAGTAAGTATCCTATTTTTTGCATAATAAAATGTTTAAATAAATAGTTAAATAGAAATAGGATAAGGATACTTATCTGTTTTGGGTGTGTAGGCGCTGGAAAAACTTCAAGATCTGCCTCCAAATTCAGTGTCACTGATCTTGACACTGTCCGATCCTCAAAGAAAAAGTTTGCTGCTAGCCCCTTCGTCATAGTCCCCAAGGCAACCACTTCAAAGGGAAGAGGTGGAAAGAAAAGGAAGACCTCTGAAGCTGACAACCTAGAAGGCTTGCCTTTGATCTGTCATCAGTTCCTTGAGTACTTTGCTGATGTAAGGATCACTGACTTAACTTGATTATCCTGCCCATTTGAGGATCACGTGATCCTGAACTTTACATTGTCTTCTTTGCAGAAATTTACTGAAATCGAGGAGTATGTTGCGAACGTCGAAGAGCTTGAGGAGAAATACTCTGATCTCCAAAAAGTGGCGGTGCTCAAGGATCACAAGATTGCTTCCCTCGAAAAGGACCTCAATGATACCAAAACTCGGATGGTTGCAGCTCAAATCAATGCTGACTACGAGAAGCACGAGATCACGGAGGATGCTAAAGTCTCCGCTGCCATTGCCATGTACCAGACCAAGTTGCAGATGGCCGAAGAAGCTCAGGATCCTGCCTTTGACAGGAGCAATTGGGACATGGAGGGCTGGAAGGCTAGGCTGGCTGAGTTGGAGGATGAAGAAGAGGCTGAAGAGGTTCTGGCAATCGAGGCTGGTGGCAGTGGCAAGGATCATGTGAAGGATACTGGAGCTGGAGGAGATGGTGATGCAGCGAAGGTGTAGGCTGCATGAATGGGCGATGAAGGACATTTCTAGACGTAGCCGGAGCCCATTTTTTTAGAATTTGGTAGTTTATTTTGGTTATGGTGTTTTTGTTGAACAATGATGGGCTGTATCTTGAACAATAGTTACTAGGTTAAAGGGTCATGGATCCTTGAACAATAGGCAGGATAATGGGTGGTGGATGGATCCTCTATTTGGGGGATGAAGCCACTCGTTATCCTTCCGTCTTTTATTTCCTGCACTACAAAGACCCATAAACAATGGACACCCTTTGCCAACCCATGTGGACGGGCCACGTTTTGCTGGTAGAAACGTGGGTTGGCAATTTTGACAACCTTAAAGGGTTTAATGTTTTGTGAATAAAATAATTCTGACTTTTTGGCTATCTCCCGTGTTACTATCCTTGTTAGTATTTTACTTTTCAATTGTTGTGATATTCATTTAGTCTAAACTTATCAAATAAAGAAATATTTAATAAATATCCTTAAAAAGTTTTGGATATGATCAAGGATCACATATCCTATAATCGACAAGTTCCAAAAAGTAGTGTATTTTAAGGATCATAAGTTCAGTTGTCAAAGGTGTTTTGGTCAAAAATCACACAAGGATAATGCAACCAAATCTGATTTTGTGAGGTATGATGCTTGGTTAATTGTATGAACAACAAGTATATGAAATCAACGATGAACACCGAGATTTATACGAGGAAAAAACCCTTGATCTTTAGAAGATCTCCGGCATAAAAAACCTCGGGTGATGGAAACTACCGATCACCAACTATATTGCAAAAACAGCAGTGATCCTTGTACAACTTCGGAAGAAAACAAGCTCAATACATTGAATTGCTAGTGTAAGTGTGTGTTTTCGCTAAGTGTTTGCAGAGAATTCGAGTGTAATGTGCTTTTTGTGTGGTGTGCACGAATTGTGTCTCTAATGAGCTTGTTTCCCCTTAAAAAGATAAGGAAAAATCAACTAACTAACTTCCCGAAAAAGGTGGAAGTCACCCATGACCACCACTAACGGTTATTTCCTCAATTTGCACGTGCCTAAAAGCATATTCCACGAGATTCCAGCAAAGAAGTGGTCCACTACGTCCGTTACCTACATTTACACATTAAAAACGTGCAAAACATAAGTTCTGTTAAGGATCCTGGATCCTCAGACTCGTGATCCTCAGACTCGTGATCCTCAGACTCTGGATCCTCAGACTCTGGATCCTCAGACTCTCTGCATCAGCCATTAAGCATCCGTGATCCATGCCTAGTCTCAGGATAGATGATCCTTAGCATAAAATTCATGCCCTAACAATTGCCCCCAATATGGCAGTTGTGATAAGGATTCACAGCTGTCATATTTCCGTCAGAAGCGGACTAGCCGTTGCTGCTGGTATCTAGTTGTTACACTGCCTGTCGTCACTGATAATACTTGCTATAATCATCATTGCAGAATATAGAGTTAGAGATAACTCCTCAAGTGCCTTTACAGATCAGAAGATCCTTCCGTTCGTGGAGAATGAATCCTTCTACACAGTTTGCTATTAACCTTCCTGCACTTTAATTTCTGCATAGACACATTAACTGTTAGATAGCCTTATCCGGCCTGGGTGGATGGTCCACGATTTTGCTGGTGAAATCCAGGCCAGATGATTTTGATACATAATGAATAGGTAATAACATTAAACTTTTTTTAGCTACATCTATAGTTGTTTCTTCCCTTTTTATTTTTCATGTATGCTTTCTATTTTCAAAAATATCATCACCAAACAACTGGAATGTTATTGAAAATTTGATGATAATGTAAAACTTTTAACAGAAAACTTGAAGTGTTTGAACAAATGTGGATCAATGATCCCTAACCAAAAAGGATAAGAGACAACTTACATCTTAGAAAAAGTTAGAATATAACATACCAGAGAATCCAAGTTAGGATTCTATATCCTTGTAAATTATTGCTAAATAAGCAAACTATGAAAAGTAAAGCTTCTAGGATCAAGGATCCTTATCGTCAGAACTTGTATAACTTTAGACAGTAGTTTCTAGGGTGAAGGATCAGGGATCCTTGAACAATAGGCAGGATAATGGGTGGTGGATGGATCTTCTGTTTGGGGGATGAAGCCACTCGTTATCCTTCCGTCTTTTATTTTCTGCACTACAAAGACCCGTAAAAAATGGACACCCTTTGCCAACCCATGTGGACGGGCCACGTTTTGCTGGTAGAAACGTGGGTTGGCAATTTTGACAACCGTAAATGGTTTAACCTTTTGTGAATAAAATAACTTGAACTTTTTGGCTTATTTTGTGTTAATATCTTACTTTCCAACTGTTGTAATGTTCATTCTGTTTATACTTATCAAGCTTTGAAAAATTAAAAAAGATATCCAAAAAGTTTAGGATATGATCAAGGATCACATATCCCATAACCGATAAGTTCTAAAAAGTGATATAGTTTAAGAATCACAAGTTCAGTTGTCAAGTATAAGGGTTATTCAAATGAATAATGAATAAAATCAAAATAATTAAGGATCATACCTGAGAATCCAAGTTAGGATCCTAACCTTTATCATTATAAACAGGATAACCATAAGACAAACCTTAATGGAAGGTAAGGATCAAGGATCCTTGGTCGTTTGTCTCCAAAAACCTGAAATAGGATACACCTTGGGACTAAGCCAATATAAGATAAGAGTTAGTAACTGGGGACAAGCCCAACAAACTGGGGACAAGCCCAAATAAACTGGGGACAAGCCCAAATAAACGGATGTAAACTGGGGTCAAGCCCATATAAACGGATGTAAACTGGGGTCAAGCCCATATAAACGGATGTAAACTGGAGTATGGCCCTCACTGGCGACTATCCAAACTTGAGCGACATGAAAATGCCGAAACCTTAGCTAACGTGAAAACGTTAGAAACCTTAGGAACGGATGTATGGTACGTCTACCATTATACGTAGGATCCTAGATATAGCCAGTACAATGGAATTGTCAGCCCCTAAAGCGAGTACTGGTCCCACTGCCTTGAACTATACCAGGATCATCGTGCGCTACTGGCGAAACTGACGACAGGCCCAAACTGGGGACAGGCCCATAAACTTTGGAGAGTTGGCCAACCACTTTGATCTTCTGTAAAATGATAACAACTCTGCAAAAGCTTAAACTTTGTGAAAATAGATGTTAACTGATTAACATCTTTAACTTATGATAAGTAATAAGTATAAAATGAATGAAAATGAAAATGAAAGTAATGTGTTACCAAATGTAGAATCATATATCCTTTGAGGACCCTGGATCCTTAATCAGAATACCGGTATCGCTGAGGATCCCTGATCCTTCTTACTTAAACTATTTTTTTGAGATGAACAGCATTCCAAGCTCTTGGTAGGAGATCACCATCCATTGTTAACAAATGATATGCCCCCTTTCCTGATTCAGCTTCAATTAGATAGGGGTCTTCCCACTTTGGTGCTAGCTTGCCATCAGAAGGATTTGTAGTATTCTGGAATGTTTTTCTTAGCACAAAATCACCAACTTGAAATTTTCTAATCCTGACATTCTTGTTGTATGCTCCAGCCATTCTTTGTTGATAACTGGCCATTTCCTTTTTTCTGACTTTGAGCAAAAGCTTCTTCTTAGGATGCAGATGTTATGTTGGTTGGTGTAGAATACTACTGTGTCTTTGACAAGCATCACACTTCTTTGCATAATCCACAACATCCTTCTTCATGGTAGGCCTATAGTATGTTGTTCTAAGGATCCTTGAGAATAGTGCTCTGCCCCCAGTGTAGTTTCCACAGTCTCCTTGACTTTGGAAGCTTTAGGATTTTGTCCTGTAGGGATCTCTCCATGTTGTATATATCTTAGGATTGGAAGGATCCAAGATCCTGAATTCGACTGTGCAGGATCACCAGGTATGATTGCAGAATCCTCCACTATCTCCATGGCTACGTGATCCTCAATTGCAGGAGTTAAAACATGGGTGATGAGTATTTTTCACATCTTCTGGCATCTTTAGGAATGATCCAAGGTTAGTTAAAGCGTCAGCTTCTGCATTTTCTTCCCTGGGTACCTGCGGTAGACTGAAAAAAGCAAAAGAATCTGCCAGTTTCCTGACTCATGATTAGTGGTTTGGAATTCCATGCAGTGGATTGGGGTATAATGTCCCCCTGTGGCGATTTTAGTAGTGTGCTTTGTCTAGTTCCTTTAACATCTGAAGCTCCATCCGTGAGGAGTGTCTAAGGATCCTTGGTCTTCTCAAGTTGTTGAACTTCTAATTCAGCTTCCCTTTGTAGATCACTACTGAAATCAGCCAGAAAGTCAGCTAAAGCTTGGGACTTGATGGCAGTCCTGGGTTCATACTTAATGTCATATGCAATAAGCTTGATTGCCCACTTTGCCATTCTTCCTGACATTTAAAGTTTCCTGAGAACATTCTTGACAGGGAGGTTAGTTTTCACAATAATGGTGTGAGTTTTGAAATAATGTCTATGTTTAGCGGAAGGCATAATTAAATCAAGAATTAATTTCTCTAAATGAGAATACCTGGCCTCAGCATCGAGTAGAATTTTACTTACATAGTATACCGGATGTTGAGAGCCTTCATGATCCTTAACTAGGATTACACTTACTGCGTTAGCTGAAATAGCTAAGTATAAGGATAACGATTCTCCATTTTCTGGTTTCATCAGGGTTGGTGCTGAGGATAGATAATCCTTAAGAACCTTAAGTGCAGCTTCATGCTTATCAGTCCACTCAAACTGGCCTTGAGCAATTTGTCTACCTCTTCTTGGATAATGGCATTCCTTTCAAGTGCAAACTTTCTCCTATCATATCTTCATGTTTTCAAGCGAAGGTAGATTTTCTTCTTTCCAAGAAGGATACTAAATCCTACTCAATACTGTCTAGGATCCCGGATCCTATAAAATTTTTGGATTTAGGATCCTCTGGGTTCAACAGAATATCCTTGACGTCTTGCTCTCTTTCCTCCATGACGTCTTGCTCCTTGGAGGCTGGCTTCATTGAAGAAGTGTAACAGTTCTTTACCTCCTGCTGATCACTTTCTATTTTCACCATATCTCATAGAGTTGGGACCTTGACACATTGATGATATGTTGAGGGGGACTGCCTTCATATCGTGTATCCATGGCCTGCCAAAGATAACATTACAGCAAGATAAGCAATCAATAACATAGAATTTTTTTTTTAACATAATTCACTCCCTCTATGTAGATAGGAAGTTTGGTGTCCCCCAATGTAATCTTTGTCTCTCCCCTGAATCCCACAAGGACAGATGATCTTTGGACAATATCGGATTCAAGGATGTCCATTCTATTGAGGACATCCAACTGGATTATGTTCACTGAGCTTTTCCCATCAATGAGAATCCTGCGAACAAAATGGTTAGATATAAATAATGTAATAACTACACCGTCGTGATGAGGATCCTGAATGTCCGCACAGTTATCCTCATCATATGATATCACTTTCTGCTGGGTAAGGATGGAGGTCCGAACAGGTCTGCCCCCATTCTCCATCTTTGTTTCCTTTGCACGTCTCTTAGCTGCTGAGAACCTTCGGAGATGAAATGGATGATTTGAGCATCGGATGGTGGAAGAGGAGCTTTTTCAGGAACTTTCTCAGGATACTTGATCCTTGCCTTTTTCCTTCCAAGCAATTCCTTCAAGTATCCTTTGCTCAAAAGATAACCTATCTCCTTCCTTAATGCTATGCACTCATCTGTGAGATGACCAGAATCCCCATGGTAAGCACACCATTTTGATTCGTCTTTGGTGGCAGGCGGTTTGTCATTCTTCCTTGGCCACCTAACCTTGTCTCCTAAACTCTGCATAGAAAGGGTTAGTTCATTATTATCAGCAGAAAAACAATATTCAGAATCAGTTATCCTTGAGATAGGATCCTTATTTGTCTTGCTTTGAGGATCCTGACAATCTCTCGTGGATCCTTTTGTCATCCTCTAAACGGATGAACCTAAGGGCCCTGTTTCTTTCCTCATCTAAGTTCCTGCAAGGGGTCATGACAAGATCATCATAGAACATTGAATCCCTAAGCAAACCCATTTTAAAGGCTTCTAGAGCTGTAGCAATATCTAAGTTAGGGATTTCTAAGGATCCTTTACTGAATTTAATTATGTAATCTCTAAGTGATTCATTATGACCTTGAGTTACCCTATATAAATCACTAGTTAATCGTTCAAATCTCCTACTGCATGAGAATTGTCTATTAAACAAATTAACTAGATTAGCAAATGAAGTAATAGAGTAAGGAGGAAGACTTAGCAGCCATTTAAGAGCAGATCCTGTGAGTGTGGATCCAAAACCCTTGCATAGACATGCTTCTTTTAACCTCTCAGGAATGGGATTGATCTCCATTCTTTCCCTTGTGACTTCCATCTAGAATTTCAGGAATGGGCTTAACCACTCTCGGAACGTTGGATATCATATCTTTGAGTTTCTGTAACTCCTTAGCCATGGCTTGGTTGATACCTGTATCCTGCAAAAAGCCATGGTTAGCATTGCAAAAATTATTCAAAGTGTTACCTCTTGAATGATTCAAGTTTGGAATTCCAGATGTGAATCCATGTTGGCGGGATTCTGGCATAACCGAGGGATCAGAGGGAGCAATGGTCTGCATTGGAATGAAGTCTCCTTGATGAACATTTGAACTTCCGGGTTGTTGACTCCCTAAGGATCCTTGATTCTGAAAGATGTTGGATCCTTGATGTGCTGTGAATGGGGGTCTTGGAGGATAATCCATGGATCCGGAAACCTGAGATGAGGATCCTTGAACCTGGAAGGAGGATCCTTGAACCTGAGAGGATCCTTGAACCTGAGAGGATCCTTGAACCTGAGAGGATCCTTGAACCTGTGAGGATCCTTGAACCTGAGAGGATCCTTAAACCTAAGAGGATCCTTGAACCTGCGAGGATCCTTGAACCTGAGAGGATCCTTGAATCTGCGAGGATCCTTGAACCTGAGAGGATCCTTAAATCTGCGAGGATCTTTGAACCTGCGAGGATCCTTGAACCTGAGAGGATCCTTGAACCTAAGAGGATCCTTGAACCTGCGAGGATCCTTGAACCTGAAAGGATCCTTGAATCTGCGAGGATCCTTGAACCTGAGAGGACCCTTAAATCTGCGAGGATCCTTGAACCTGCGAGGATCCTTGAACCTGAGAGGATCCTTGAACCTAAGAGGATCCTTGAACCTGTGAGGATCCTTGAACCTGAGAGGATCCTTGAATTGGCTGCGTCCCCATGCATTCTCCTAAACTGGTGAAGAATCCCTGATGCTGAAATGAGGATCCTGAAGGCTGGAAAGAGGATCCTTGAGCCTGAGACATTGCCGATGATCCAGAATGTATTCCTGTTGATCCACCCTGGTATTGGACATGTGGAGCTGCAAAGTGCTGGGAAGTTATGGCCGGAGTGTCGAAATTCAGCGACCTCGACATCAAAGGGGAGTGATCCTCTGCTGATTTTATCAATTTCGCGAAGGATCCTGCCATTAGTCTTGACCTGCTGCTGCATGTGATCCTTCATCTGCACAATCAAAGCATAAAAATCACTGTTAGTAAGTGTAGAGGAAGAAACAACAGTTGGTTTTGTGAAAACAGGGGTTGTCTTCTTCGGAGAATTCTCAGCATTCTTCTAGAATGCAAGGGTGAGATGATCCAAAGGCGGAATGCCCTGTGAAAAAGTGACCGCCGACATAGAACTTGGAGTAGTTTTCCCTGAGAAGCCATGCGGTTGAAGGTAATGAACCGAAATGAATGAAATGAACAAAATTTCTCAAAATTGAAGCACCAATTGCCCCACGGTGGGCGCCAAACTGTTTTGGTCAAAAATCACACAAGGATAATGCAACCAAATCTGATTTTGTGAGGTATGATGCTTGGTTAATTGTATGAACAACAAGTATATGAAATCAACGATGAACACCGCGATTTATACGAGGAAAAAGCCCTTGATCTTTAGAAGATCTCCGGCATAAAAAACCTCGGGTGATGGAAACTACCGATCACCAACTATATTGCAAAAACAGCAGTGATCCTTGTACAACTTCGGAAGAAAACAAGCTCAATACATTGAATTGCTAGTGTAAGTGTGTGTTTTCGCTAAGTGTTTGCAGAGAATTCGAGTGTAATGTGCTTTTTGTGTGGTGTGCACGAATTGTGTCTCTAATGAGCTTGTTTCCCCTTAAAAAGATAAGGAAAAATCAACTAACTAACTTCCCGAAAAAGGTGGAAGTCACCCATGACCACCACTAACGGTTATTTCCTCCATATGCACGTGCCTAAAAGCATATTCCACGAGATTCCAGCAAAGAAGTGGTCCACTACGTCCATTACCTACATTTACACATTAAAAACGTGCAAAACATAAGTTCTGTTAAGGATCCTGGATCCTCAGACTCGTGATCCTCAGACTCTGGATCCTCAGACTCTGGATCCTCAGACTCTCTGCATCAGCCATTAAGCATCCGTGATCCATGCCTAGTCTCAGGATAGATGATCCTTAGCATAAAATTCATGCCCTAACAAAAGGATAAGGGTTACTTAAATGAATAATGAATAAAATCAAAATAATTAAGGATCATACTTGAGAATCCAAGTTAGGATCCTAACTTTTAACACTTATAATCAGGATAATCCAAAAGGCAAACCTTAGTAGAAGGTAAGGATCACTGATTCTTGGTCATTTAGCTTCAAAAACCCGAAATAGGATATAATTTGGGACTAAGCCAATATAAGATGAAAGTTAGTAACTGTGGACAAGCCCAACAATTCTAGGGACAAGCCCAATATACTGGGGACAAGCCCAAAGGATAACTGGGGACAAGCCCAAAGGATAACTGGGGACAAGCCCAAAGGATAACAGGGGACAAGCGCAAAGGATAACTGGGGACAAGCCCAAAGGATAACTGGGGACAAGCCCAAAGGATAACAGGGGACAAGCCCAAAGGATAACTGGGGACAAGCCCAAAGGATAATAGGGGACAAGCCCAAAGGATCGTATGTAAACTGGAGTATGGCCCTCACTGGCGACTATCCAAACTTAGTGACATGAAAATGCCAAAACCTTAGCTAACGTGAAAACGTTAGAAATCTTAGGAACGGATGTATGGTACGTCTACCATTATACGTAGGATCCTGAATATAGCCAGTACAATGAAATTGTCAGCCCCTAAAGCTAGTACTGGTCCCATTTCCATGAACTATACCAGGATCATCGTGCGCTACTGGCGAAACTGGGGACAGGCCCAAACTGGGGATTAGCCCAAATAACTGGGGTCAAGCCCAAACAACTGGGGTCAAGCCCAAATAACTGGATACTTCTGTGGATACTGAATCCTTAGACGAGGATACCTGAACCTTTAAAACTCAGAATCAAGTGAAAGGAGGATAAAGGATGCAGGATCCTTATCCTTATATAAGAGACTAAAAGAATGAAATAGTTTGAGATTAGAATGTTACCACAATGAGGATCATCTGTTCTGTAAGGATCCTTCAAGGATACTTGTCATGTAAGGATCATAGATCCTTGTCACATGAAATATTTCTTCAAATGGACAGCATTCCAAGCTCTTGGCAGCAAATCCCCTTCCATTGTTAGCAATCGATATGCCCCCTTTCCTGCTTTAGCTTCAATCAGAAAAGGGCCTTCCCATTTTGGTGCCAACTTTCCATCAGCAGGATTGGTGGTATTCTGAAATGCTTTCCTTAATACCATATCACCAACTTGGAACTTCCTGATCCTTACATTTTTTTTGTAGGCTCCAGCCATCCTTTGTTGATAACTGGCCATCCTTGTCCTTGCCAAATCCCTGATTTCTTCTATAGTGTCCAAGTCTTGAACCAAGTTTTCAGCATTTTCTTCAGGATCACGAATGCTTGTTCTTGCAGTAGGAACCACCATCTCTGTAGGGATCACTGATTCTGTTCCAAATACCAAAGAGAATGGAATTTGCCCAGTAGCATTCTTGGGAGTTGTCCTATCAGCCCAAAGTACATAAGGTAGTTCTTCTGCCCATTTTCCTTTCTTGGATCCAAGCTTTTTCTTCAATTGTTGATGATGATCTTGTTGGATGATTCTGCCTGACCATTAGCTTGTGGGTGGACTGGTGTTGATGTTATCATCTTAATCCCCCAGCTGTCACAAAAGTTAGTAGTTCTACTCCCAATAAATTGGGATCCATTATCACAAACAATTTCAGAAGGAATACCAAATCTAGTAATAATGTTTCTTTTAATAAAGGATATAACTTCCTTTTCTCTGACTTGAGCAAAGGCTTCAGCCTCTATCCACTTGGAGAAGTAATCAGTCATAGCAAGCATGAATACTTTTCCACCAGGTGCCTTAGGAAGCTTACCAACTATATCCATTCCCCACCTCATAAATGGCCAAGAAGAGGATATAGGATGCAAAAGTTCTGCTGGTTGGTGAAGGATATTACTGTGTCTCTGACAAGGATCACACTTCCTGGCATACTCCACAGCATCCTTCTTCATAGTGGGCCAATAGTATCCTGTCCTCAGGATCCTTGAGAATAATGCCCTGCCCCCAGTGTGGTTTCCACAATCTCCTTCATGGAAATCCTTTAGGACTTCTTGGATTTCAGGATCCTCAATGCATCTTAGATATGGTCCTGCAAGAGATCGTTTATACAACATATTATTCAATATTGTAAATTGAGATACCTTAATTTTGAAAGCCCTAGGGTTTTCTACTGTAGGAATCTCTCCATGTTGTATGTATCTCATGATTGGGAGGATCCATGATCCTGAATGAGATTGAGTATCATCGCTAGGGATGATTGCAGAATCTTCTCCTATCTCCATAGCTACATGATCCTCGATAGCAGGGGTCAGGATATGGATAATAGGGATCCTTATATCCTCCAGGATCTTCAAGGATGATCCTAGATTGGCTAATGCATCAGCCTCAGCATTCTCTTCCCTTGGTACCTGTGTCAAACTAAAGGAAACAAAAGAGAGTGCCAATTCTTTGACTATCTCTAAATATTTGATTAGCTTTTCACCTTTAACAGCATAGGATCCATTAAAGTGATTAGTGATTAGTAATGAATCTACATGTACCTCAAGATACCTGATCCTCATATGCTTAGCAATTTGCAAACCAGCTATCAAGGCTTCATACTCAGCCTCATTGTTGGTAGTTTAAAATTCACAAGCTATGGAGTGGGGTATTATGTCCCCCTGTGGTGATTTTAGTAGTATTCCAAGCCCTGTTCCCTTGACATTAGAAGCACCATCAGTGAAGAGTATCCAAGGATCCTTAGTTTCTTCAAGCTGTTGGATTTCTAACTCAGCTTCCTTTTGCAAGTCACTGCTGAAATCTGCTACAAAGTCAGCTAAAGCTTGGGATTTAATGGCAGTTCTAGGCTCATATCTTATATCATAAGCACTAAGCTTCACTGCCCACGTAGCCATCCTTCCTGACATTTCAGGTTTCCTGAGAACATTCTTAATTGGAAAATTAGTCTTAACAATAATGGCATGAGTCTCAAAATAATGTCTCAATTTAGTAGATGCCATAATTAATGCAAGGATAAGTTTTTCCAAATGTGAATACCTGGATTCAGCATCAAGCAAACTCTTACTTACATAATAGACAGGATGTTGTGTACCTTCGTGATCCTTAACAAGGACCGCACTTACTGCTTTTGAGGATACTGCTAAGTATAAGGATAATATATCTCCTTTTTCTGGTTTCATCAAAGCCGGGGCTGAGGATAGGTAATCCTTAAGAGCTTTGAGGGCACCTTCATGCTTCTCAGTCCATTCAAATTTCTTGTTCTTCCTCAGGATGTCATAGAATTCCTTGCACTTTTCTGAGGATTTGGATATGAATCTGTTCAAAGCTGCGATACTGCCCGTCAATCTTTGCACATCCTTAGCATTGACAGGAGATTTGATATTCACAATAGCTTTGATTTGCTCTGGACTTGCTTTGATTCCCCTCTTTGTCACCATATAGCCTAAGAATTTTCCTGCCTTAACACCAAAATGACACTTGGAAGGATTTAGTTTCATATTAAATTTATCAAGGATATTGAATGCTTCCTCCAAGTCTTTAAGGTGATCCTCAGCTTTCTTGGACTTAACCACCATGTCATCAATATAAACATCCATAGTGTGTCCAATTTGTTCCTTGAACATCATATTGACTAGCCTTTGATAAGTAGCACCTGCATTCCTTAGTCCAAATGGCATAGCAATATAACAGTATATACCAGTTGGGGTCATAAAGGCTGTATCCTCTTGATCAGATGGTTCCATCTGAATTTGTTGAAATCTAGAGGAAGCATCCATAAAAGTCAACAACTCATGACCCGCGGTAGCATCCACCATGGAGTCAATGTGGGGTAATGGGAAAGGATCCTTGGGACATGCCTTGTTTAAATCAGTAAAATTGACACATACCCTCCACTTTCCATTTTTCTTTTGAACAACAACCACATTGCCTAACCATCTTGGATACTTAACCTCTCTTATCATACCTGTCCGAAGTAGTTTATCTACCTCTTCCTAGATAATAGCATTCCTTTCAGGTGCAAACTTCCTCCTCTTTTGATATATAGGCTTGAATGACCTGTCAATACCAAGTTTATGAGTAATTATATCCTTAGATATACCTGTCATGTCCTCATGTTTCCAGGCAAAGGTGGATTTCCTCCTCTTAAGGAAGGATACTAGATCCTGTTCAATGTCGCTAAGGATCCCTGATCCTATGAAGACTATGGATTCAGGATCATCAGGATCCATGAGGATTTCTTTCAAATCCTGTTCTCTTGCCTCCAAGATATCTCTTGAAGGATACTTTAATTGCTTAGCAGCCATTTAAGAGCAGATCATGTGAGTGTGGATCCAAATCCCTTGCATAGACATGCTTCTTTTAACCTTTCAGGAATTGGATTGATCTCCATCCCCTCCCTGTACTGAGCTACATGCTCTTCTGGATCCGTTGAACCATCATACAGCTTCATAGATGGTATCTGGAACCTTTTAGGTATCTCAGCATCACATAAGGGTGGTGCAAAACGAGATATCCTATGGCTACCATCTGCAATTTCAGGAATGGGTTTAACCACTCCTGGTACACTGGATATCATATCCTTAAGGTTCTGTAGCTCCCTAGCCATAGTCTGATTGATACCTGTATCCTGCATAGAGCCATAGTTAGTGTTATATGAATTATTAAAAGTGTTACCTCCCGGAGGATTCATGTTTGGAATTGCGGATGTGAATCCATATTGACGAGACTCTGGTATGATTGAAGGACCAGAGGAAGCAGTGGTCTGCATTGGTATGAAGTCTCCTTGATGAACATTGGTGCTTGGAGGTTGCATACTCCTTAAGGATCCTCGATCCTGAAAGATGTTGGATCCTTGAAGCTGAAAGGATCCTGAAACTAGAGAGGATCCTTGGACCGGGAAGGATCCTTGGACCTGGGAGGATCCTTGGACCTGGGAGGATCCTTGGACCGGGAAGGATACTTGGACCTGGGAGGATCCTTGGACCTGGGAGGATCCTTGGACCGGGAAGGATCCTTGGACCTGGGAGGATCCTTGGACTGCAGGTGTTCCCAAATATCCTCCTGACGTGAAGTATCCTTGATGCTGAAAAGAGGATCTCGATGGTTGAGAGGAGGATCCTTGAGGCTGGAAGTGAGAGCCAAATGTCTGACTCATAGTTGCTGTTCTATAACGCCTTCCTGGTAATTCACCCAAGTATTGCACGTCCGGAGCTGCTGAGTGCTGGGAAGTTATGACTGGAGTGTCTAAGTTCAGCGACCTTGGCATCAGAGGAGAGTGATCCTCCACTGATTTCTTCTGTTTCTTGATCTCAGCGATCTCCCGGAGGATCCTTTCGTTGGTTTTGTCCTGCTCTTGTGCGTGATTCCTCATCTGCAAAATCAGAGTGTAAAGATCATTAGTAGTAGGATTAGAAGAAACAGAAGATGTTGGTGGTTTTATGAAAATGGGGGTTTATTTCTTCACAGCATTTTCAGCATTCTTCTGGGATCCAGAAGGTGGTGGAGGCAAAGGTGGAACGCCTTATGAAGAACTGATTGCCGGCATAGAACTTGATGTATTCTTCGTTGAGGAAGCCATCTGCTTGGTCGTAACGAACCGAAATAACCACAAAAATATGAATCTTCTTAGAAATGAAGCACCAGTTGCCCCACGGTGGGCGCCAAACTGTTTTGGTAAAAAATCAAGCAATGATAATGCAACCAAACTTTCTGTTGTGAGGTATGATGCTTGAATCAATGATCAATACTAAGGATCACTCAGAAATGAAATGAACAAGTGGCACAAAGATTTATACGAGGAAAAAGCCCTTGATCAATGAATGATCTCCGGCATAAAAAACCTCGGGTGATGGAAACTACCGATCACCAACTCAGATTAAACAAGAAATGTATTACCACTTCGGATGATAGCGAGCTAATTACAAGGATCACTATAGTGTAATGTGCAAAAAAGTGTGTAATCGCCAAGTGAATTGTCAAGAGCTGGTGATAGCAGTTGCGAGTGTGTGTGTTAAGCTAAAAATAGCCAAGTGTTTCTATTTAGCTCGCTATCCCGTTTAAAAATGGGAAATATCTAAGCTAACAAACATTCCGCATTTCATGCAACTCCTCCACGAACTCCATAACATCCACTTCAGTTAAGCACGTGCGGAATAAGTCATGGAATATGCTCCAGGAATATCGCCAAGACCTAGTCCAAGCTCGTACTCCTGCAAAACAACATCATATTCAAAGCAGACAATCGTTAGTATAAGGATCCTTATGATGATCCATGATCCTGATCCTGCAATACTTCTGAGGATCACTAAACCCAACAGTAAATGAGGATCACTGATCATTTGAAAATCCTCCCCTAACATAATCGCCAAGTGAATTGTCAAGAGCTGGTGAGAGCAGTTGCGAGTGTGTGTGTTAAGCTAAAAATAGCCAAGTGTTTTCTATTTAGCTCGCTATCCCTTTTAAAAATGGAAAATATCTAAGCTAACAAACATTCCGCATTTGGTGCAAGTCCTCCACGACCTCCATAACGTCCATTTCAGCCATGCACGTGCGGAATAAATATGGAATATGCTCCAGGAATATCGCCAAGACCAAGTCCAAGCTCGTACTCCTGCAAAACAACATCATATTCAAAGCAGACAATCGTTAGTATAAGGATCCTTACGATGATACATGATCCTGATCCTGCAATACTTCTGAGGATCACCAATTCAAACAGAAGTGAGGATCACTAAACCCAACAGTAATTGAGGATCACTGATCATTGGAAAACCCTCCCCTAACAATTGCCCCCAAAATATAAGGAGTAATAATGTAGATAACGAGTTATATTTTCTTGTTCTTATCCGTAACCAACTAACGGATATATAGCCGTTGTAATCGGACTAGCCGTTACCATCCTGACGTCACTGAATTGACTACCCTGCAAGATCATCATTATAAATTGAAGTTAGAGATAAGGGTTAGAGAGCATTTAAATTCGTGCGTGTCCTCTTTAAATCCTCATACGAAGACTTGATCAGGTATTTCTCTTTCCTTTCTCTCTTCATCTTCTCACTCTGTTTCTCTTCTTCACCACCGTCATAATCGAGATGATGCTAAGATCCTCACCGGCTAAGGATCACAAGAAGGACAGCCCCTTGAAAAGCCAAGGGATCATAAAAGATTCTGCAAAAGAACGGTGCTGCTTCACTGATCCACAGATAGACAAAATCCGCCATTGCTTTTCGGCAAACACCGATTTCAAACCATTTGATCCCACCGTTCTAAGTGACTACGTTTCTGAAACCTGGGTAGCTTTTCCGGTCACACCATTCATAATAGGATACTCATATCCTTTTCCAGATTTCACCCAATCCTTCTTCTCTCTCACCGGCATCTCCTACATTCAAGCGATGCCAATGATCTGGTGGGTCTTATATACCCTTGAAAGGATCATTAAACATGAAGGAATTGATCTGGGAATGTCGGAGTTTGCAGAGATGTATGACCTCGTTAGCCATGGATCTCACCGATATCTACTCAAACATAAACCTGGTGAAGAACATCCCATCTTCAAAGCCACTAAGAATGACACCAACTGGAAACGGCGATTCTTCTTTGTCAGAAGGGATTCCATCCCTGATGGAAAGGATCTGCCTAGAAAATGGACCACCCATGGTAGGATAGAGCATCCTGAAAAGGATCACGGTATAACCTTGTCTTTGCTGAGGATCACTAACATCCTTCTGTTTCTATTTCGCAGCTATTACTGTCGCACACCTCATCACAACACCTGCAACAAAGGAAAGGCTTGCCGCTTTCCGGAGACTTGATCCTGCAAGAAGATCATTTAAAACAAACACCCAGGATTCTCAAGAAGTATCCTCAGGTTCTGTCACTATGTCGAGTAAGTATCCATGTTTATATGTAATTAAATGCTTAAATTGAAATGAAATAAGGATACTTATCTGTTTTGGATGTGTATTAGCCCCGCTTGCGGTATGCTCATATAATGTATATATGTGTGGGCGCTCGGGGGGCAAAAGCAAAAGTGCACTAATTTTAACGTTATTTTACTAAATTCGTGAAAATAACGTTAAAAGAGGGGATGGTTAATCATGCATCATGTGGTGGCGTTGATAGCCGAAAGACAAGGGGGTACATGCACCAATTGGCGTTTGTCTAAATTGCTGAGTGTTATGTGCCTTATGTCCAAGGCTTGATGCAAAACCACAATCGAGCCGGGGGTCTCATTGGAAGCAGCCTCTCTATTCCTACGGGGTAGAGGTAAGGCTGTCTACATCCCACCCTCCTCAGACCCTACCTTAGCTTTGCTATTGGTGGGATATACTGAGTATGATGATGATGATGATGATCTGTTTTGGATGTGTAGGCGCTGGAAAATCTTCATGATCTGCCTCCAAATTCAGTGTCACTGACCTTGACACTGTCCGATCCTCAAAGAAGAAGCTTGCTGCCAGCCCAGCTGTCACGATCCCTAAGGCAACCACTTCAAAGGGAAAAGGTGGAAAGAAAAGGAAGACCTCTGAAGCTGACAATCTAGAAGGCTTGCCTCTGATCCGCCATCAGTTCCTCAAGTACTTTGCTGAGGTAAGGATCACTGACTTAGCTTAATTATCCTGCCCACTTGAGGATCACGTAATCCTGAGCTTTGCATTGTCTTCTTTGCAGAAATTTGCTGAAATCGAGGACTATGTTGGGAACGTCGAAGAGATTGAGGAGAAATACTCTGACCTCCAAAAAGTGGTGGTGCTCAAGGATCATAAGATTGCATCCCTCGAAAAGGACCTCAATGATGCCAAAACTCAGGCGGTTGCAGCTCAGATCAATGCTGACTATGAGAAGCACGAGATCATGGAGGATGCTAAAGTCTCCGCTGCCATTACCATGTACAAGACCAAGTTGCAGATGGCCCAAGAAGCTCAGGATCCTAATTTTGACAGGAGCAACTGGGACATGGAGGGCTGGAAGGGTAGGCTGGCTGAGTTGGAGGACGAAGAAGAGGCTGATGAGGTTCTGGCAATCGAGGCTGGTGACAGTGGCAAGGATCAGGGTGGAGAAGCAGGTGGAGCTGGTGAAGGTGATGCAGCGAAGGTGTAAGCTGCATGAATGGGCGATGATGGACACTTCTAGACATAGCCGGAGCCCATTTTTTAAGTTTGGTTGTTTGGTTATGATGTTCTTGTTGAACAACGATGGGTTGTAATAACTTTAGACAATAGTTTCTAGGGTGAAGGATCATGGATCCTTGAACATTAGGCAGGATAATGGGTGGTGGATGGATCCTCTGTTTGGGGGATGAAGCCACTCGTTATCCTTCCTCCTTTTATTTCCTGCACTACAAAGACCCGTAAACAATGGACACCCTTTGCCAACCCATGTGGACGGGCCACGTTTTGCTGGTAGAAACGTGGGTTGGCAATTTTGACAACCTTAAAGGGTTTAACGTTTTGTGAATAAAATAACTCTAACTTTTTGGCTATCTCCCGTGTTGCTATCCTTGTTAGTACTTTACTTTTCAATTGTTGTGATATACATTTTGTCTAAACTTATCAAGTAAAGAAAAAACTTAATAAATATCCTCAAAAATTTTAGGATATGTTCAAGGATCACATATCCTATAGTCGACAAGTTCCGAAAAGTAGTATATTTTAAGGATCATAAGTTCAGTTGTCAAAGGATAAGGGTTACTTAAATGAATAATGAATAAAATCAAAATAGTTAAGGATCATACCTGAGAATCCAAGTTAGGATCCTAACCTTTAACACTTATAATCAGGATAACCCAAAAGACAAACCTTAGTAGAAGGTAAGGATCAAGGATCCTTGGTCGTTTGTCTCCAAAAACCGGAAATAGGATACAACTTGGGACTAAGCCAATATAAGATAAGAGTTAGTAACTGGGGACAAGCCCAACAATTCTGGGGACAAGCCCAATATACTGGGGACAAGCCCAAAGGATAATGGGGACAAGCCCAAAGGATAACTGGGGACAAGCCCAAAGGATAACTGGGGACAAGCCCAAAGGATAACTGGGGACAAGCATAAAGGATAACTGGATACTTCTGTGGATAATCAGTCCTTTGTTAAGGATACCTGAACCTTCAAAACTCAGAATCAAGTGAAAGGAGGATAAAGGATACAGGATCCTTACCCTTATATAGGATAATTAAAAAATGAAATAGTTTGGGATTAGATCACTACCAAAATGAGAATCGTCTGCCTTGTAAGGATCCTTCAAGGATACTTGTCATGTTAGGATCATGGATCCTTATCACATGAAGTATTTCTTCAAGTGGACAGCATTCCAAGCTCTTGGTAGCAAATCACCTTCCATTGTTAGCAATCGATATGCCCCCTTTCCTGCCTCAGCTTCAATCAAATATGGGCCTTCCCACTTTGGTGCCAACTTTCCATCAGCAGGATTTGTGGTATTCTGAAATGCTTTCCTTAATACCATATCACCAACTTGGAATTTCCTGATCCTGACATTTTTGTTATAAGCTCCAGTCATCCTTTGTTGATAACTGGACATCCTTATCCTTGCCAAATCCCTGATTTCTTCTATAGTATCCAAGTCTTGAACCAAGTTTTCAGCATTTTCTTCAGGATCACGAATGCTTGTTCTTGCAGTTGGAACCACCATCTTTGTAGGGATCACTGATTCTCCCCCAAATACCAAAGAAAATGGAGTTTGGCTAGTAACATTCTTGGGAGTTATCCTATCAGCCCAAAGCAGATAAGGTAGTTCTTCTGCCCATTTTCCTTTCTTAGATCCAAGCTTCTTTTTCAAGTTGTTGATGATGATCTTGTTGGATGATTATGCCTGACCATTAGCTTGTGGGTGAACTGGTGTTGATGTTATCATCTTAATCCCCCAGCTGTCACAAAAGTTAGTAGTTATATTCCCAATAAATTGGGATCCATTATCAGAAACAATTTCAGAAGGAATACCAAATCTAGTAATAATGTTTCTTTTAATAAAGGATATAACTTCCTTTTCTCTGACTTGAGCAAAGGCTTCAGCCTCTATCCTCTTGGAGAAGTAATCAGTCATAGCAAGCATGAATACTTTTCCACCAGGTGCTTTAGGAAGCTTACCAACTATATCCATTCCCCATCTCATAAATGGCCAAGAAGAGGATATAGGATGCAAAAGCTCTGCTGGTTGGTGAAGGATATTACTATGTCTCTGACAAGGATCACACTTCTTGGCATATTCCACAGCATCCTTCTTCATAGTTGGCCAATAGTATCCTGTCCTCAGGATCCTTGAGAATAATGCCCTGCCCCCAGTGTGGTTTCCACAATCTCCTTCATGGAAATCCTTTAGGACTTCTTGGATTTCAGGATCCTCAATGCATCCTAGATATGGTCCTGCAAGAGATCGTTTATACAACATATTATTCAATATTGTAAATTGAGATACCTTAATTTTGAAAGCCCTAGGGTTTTCTCCTGTAGGAATCTCTCCATGTTGTATGTATCTCATGATTGGGAGGATCCATGATCCTGAATGAGATTGAGTATCATCACTAGGGATGATTGCAGAATCCTCCCCTATCTCTATAGCTACATGATCCTCAATAGCAGGGGTCATGATATGGATAATAGGAATCCTTATATCCTCCGGGGTCTTCAAGGATGATCCTAGATTAGCCAATGCATCAGCCTCTGCATTCTCTTCCCTTGGTACCTGTGTCAAACTAAAGGAAACAAAAGAGAGTGCCAATTCTTTGACTATCTCTAAATATTTGATTAGCTTTTCACCTTTAACAGCATAGAATCCATTAAAGTGATTAGTGATTAATAATGAATCTACATGTACCTCAAGATACCTGATCGTCATATGCTTAGCAATCTGCAAACCAGCTATCAAGGCTTCATACTCAGCCTCATTGTTGGTAGTTTGAAATTCACAAACTATGGAGTGGGGTATTATGTCCCCCTGTGATGATTTTAGTAGTATTCCCAGCCCTGTTCCTTTTACATTGGAGGCTCCATCAGTGAATAGTATCCAAGGATCCTTAGTTTCTTCAAGCTGTTGGACTTCTAACTCAGCCTCCTTTTGCAAATCACTACTAAAATCTGCGACAAAGTCAGCTAAGGCTTGGGATTTGATGGCAGTCCTTGGTTCATATCTTATATCATATGCACTAAGCTTCACTGCCCTCTTAGCCATCCTTCCTGACATTTCAGGTTTCCTGAGAACATTCTTAATTGGAAAATTAGTCTTAACAATAATGGAATGAGTCTCAAAATAATGTCTTAATTTAGTAGATGCCACTATTAATGCAAGGATAAGTTTTTCTAAGTGTGAATACCTGGATTCAGCATCAAGTAAAATCTTACTTACATAATAAACAGGATGTTGTGTACCTTGGTGATCCTTAACAAGGACTGCACTTACTGCTTTTGAGGATACTGCTAAGTATAAGGATAATATATCCCCTTTTTCTGGTTTCATCAGGGCCGGGGCTGAGGATAGGTAATCCTTAAGAGCTTTGAGGGCACTTTCATGCTTCTCAGTCCATTCAAATTTCTTGTTTTTCCTCAGGATGTCATAGAATTCCTTGCACTTTTCTGAGGATTTGGATATGAACCTGTTCAAGGCTGCGATCCTGCCTGTCAATCTTTGCACATCCTTAGCATTGGCAGGAGATTTGATATTCACAATAGCCTTGATTTGCTCTAGACTTGCTTCAATGCCCCTCTTTGTCACCATGTAGCCTAAGAATTTACCTGCCTTAACACCAAAATGACACTTGGAAGGATTTAGTTTCATATTAAATTAATCAAGGATATTGAATGCTTCCTCCAAGTCTTTAAGGTGATCCTCAGCTTTCTTGGACTTAACCACCATGTCATCAATATAGACTTCCATAGTGTGTCCAATTTGTTCCTTGAACATCATATTGACTAGCCTTTGATAAGTAGCACCTGCATTCCTTAGTCCAAATGGCGTAGCAATATAACAATATATACCAGTTGGGGTCATAAAGGCTGTATCCTCTTGATCAGATGGTTCCATCTGAATTTGTTGAAATCCAGATGAAGCATCCATAAAAGTCAACAACTCATGACCCGCGGTAGCATC
The DNA here is from genome assembly GCA_030545235.1 of Helianthus tuberosus. NCBI lineage: Eukaryota > Viridiplantae > Streptophyta > Magnoliopsida > Asterales > Asteraceae > Helianthus > Helianthus tuberosus. The sequence goes on from CM060401.1 coordinate 121,727,616, forward strand.
CACCATGGAGTCAATGTGGGGTAATGGGAAAGGATCCTTGGGACATGCCTTGTTTAAATCAGTAAAATCGACACATACCCTCCACTTTCTATTTTTCTTTTGAACAACAACCACATTCGCTAACCATCTTGGATACTTAACCTCTCTTATCATACCTGCCCGAAGTAGTTTATCTACCTCTTCCTGGATAATAGCATTCCTTTCAGGTGCAAACTTCCTCCTCTTTTGATGAATTGGCTTGAATGACCTGTCAATGCCAAGTTTATGAGTAATTATATCTTTAGATATACCTGTCATATCCTCATGTTTCCAGGCAAAGGTAGTTTTTCTTCTTTTAAGGAAGGATATTAGCTCCTGTACAATGTTGCTAAGGATCCCTGATCCTATGAAGATCTTGGATTCAGGATCATCAGGATCCATGAGGATTTCTTTCGAATCATGTTCTCTTGCCTCCAAGACATCTCTTGAAGGAAACTTTAATTGCTATTGCTCCCTTGGTCTTGAGGCTGGCTTCATTGATGATGTATAACAATTCTTTGCCTCTTGCTGATCACTCTCAATTTTCACCACTCCCCATGGACTTGGAAGCTTTACACACTGATTTGGAAGCTTTACACACTGATGATAGGTAGATGGGACTGCCTTCATGTCATGTATCCATGGCCTGCCAAGGATAACGTTACAACAAGATAAGCAATCTATAACACAAAATTTCTGATAAGAATGGAGTCCTTCAATATAAATAGGGAGTTTGATGTCCCCCAATGTGTTTTTGGTTTCCCCACTGAATCCCACAAGGACTGAGGATCTTGGGACAATATCAGACTCCAGGATATTCATTTTCTTGAGGACATCAAGCTGAATTTATGTTCACAGAGCTTCCTCCATCGATTAGGATCCTGCGAACAAAGTGGTTAGAAATAAACAATGTAATTACAAGACCATCATGATGAGGATCCTGGACATCAATACGATCATCCTCATCAAAAGTTATAATCTTATCCTTGGTGACGGTGGAGGTCCGGATGGGTCTTTACCCATTATCCATCTTGGTTTCCTTAGCATGTCTCTTGGCTGCTGAAAAGGAAGTACCACAAATGTCTGATCCACTCGATATGAAGTTTATAACTTGTGCATCTGCTGGAGGAGCAGGAGCCCTTTCCGGGATCCTTTCAGGATCCTGGATCCTTGACTTCTTTCGTCCCAAAAGTTCATTCAAATGCCCCTTGCTCAACAAGTAACCAACTTCCTTTCTTAGTGCAATACACTCTTCAGTGAGATGCCCGAAATCCTCATGATATGCACACCACTTGGACTTATCCTTTGTAGCAGCTGGTTAATCACTTTTTCTCGGCCATCTAGCTTTCTCACCTAGATTCTGCATTGCAAGGATTAGTTCATTGTTATCAACAGAAAAACAGTATTCAGAAATAGGAGGATAATCCTCATCATCCTCTTCTTGTTCCACCGCATGCACGTTCTGGTTATCAGACTTGTTGTAGGATTTGGATTTGTTGTTCCTGAAGTAGGATCCCTGTTTCTCCTGTTTTGAGGATCCTGTCAATCTATCCTGGATCCTTTTGTCATCCTCTGGGCGGATGAACCTAAGGGCCCTGGTTTTTACTTCATCAAGATTCCTGCAAGGTGTCATAACAAGATCATCATAGAATAATGAATCCCTAAGCAATCCCATTTTAAAGGCTTCTACAGCCGTAGCAATATCCAAATTAGGAATATCTAAGGATTCTTTACTAAACTTAGTGATATAATCTCTAAGTGATTCATTTTGACCCTGTGTTACCCTATATAGATCACTAATTAATCGTTCAAATTTTCTACTACAAGAGAATTGACTATTAAACAAATTAACTAGATTAGCAAATGAAGTAATAGAGTAAGGGGGAAGAGTTAGCAGCCATTTAATAGCATATCATGTTAGTGTGGATCCAAATCCCTTGCATAGACATGCTTCCTTTTACCTCTCAGGAATTGGATTGATCTCCATCCTCTCCCTATACTTCAAATTTTCTACTACAAGTGAATTGACTATTAAACAAATTAACTAGATTAGCAAATGAAGTAATAGAGTAAGGGGGAAGAGTTAGCAGCCATTTAAGAGCAGATCCTGTGAGTGTGGATCCAAATCCCTTGCATAGACATGCTTCCTTTAACCTCTCAGGAATTGGATTGATCTCCATCCTCTCCCTATACTGAGCTACATGCTCTTCTCGATCTGTTGAACCATCATACAGCTTCATAGATGGTATCTGGAACCTTTTGGCTATCTCAACATCACATAAGGGTGGTGCAAAACGAGATATCCTATGGCTACCATCTGCAATTTCAGGAATGGGTTTAACCACTCCTGGTACACTGGATATCATATCCTTGAGTTTCTGTAATTCCCTAGCCATAGCCTGATTGATACCTGTATCCTGCATTGAGCCATGGTTAGTGTTATATAAATTATTAAAAGTGTTACCTCCCAGAGGATTCATGTTTGGAATTGCGGATGTGAATCCATATTGACGGGATTCTGGTATGATCGAAGGACCAGATGAAGCAATGGTCTGCATTGGTATGAAGTCTCCTTGATGAACATCGGTGCTCGGGGGTTGCATACTTCTTGAGAATCCCTGATCATGAAAGATGTTGGATCCTTGAAGCTGAGATGATCCTTGAACCTGAAAGGATCCTTGTGGCATAGAGGATCCTAGAAACTGGGAGGATCCTGGAATCATCGAGGATCCTTGAAGCTTGAAGGATCCTTGAGCCATGGAGGATCCTTGGACCTTGGAGGATCCTGGAGCCGTAGAGGATCCTTGAACCTGGGAGGATCCTTGACCCTGGGAGGATCCTTGAACTGAATGCATTCCCAAATATCCTCCTGACGTGAAGTATCCTTGATGCTGAAAAGAGGATCTCGATGGTTGAGAAGAGGATCCTTGAGGCTGGAAGTGAGAGCCAAATGCCTGACTCATAGTTGCTGTTCCATAACGCCTTTCTGATGGACCACTTTGATACTGGATGCCCGGATCTGCCAATTGTAAGGTAGTTACAACCGGAGTGTCAAAATTCAAGGACCTTGGCATCAGAGGAGAGTGATCCTCCACTGATTTCTTCTGTTTCTTAATATCACCAATCTCCTGGAGGATCCTTTCATTGGTTTTGTCCTGCTCTTGCATGCGATCTCTCATCTGCAAAATCAGAGTAAAAAGGTCATTAGTGGTAGGATTAGAGGAAACAGAAGAAGTTGGTGGTTTTGTGAAAATGGGGGTTTGTCTCTTCGCGGCATTCTCAGCATTCTTCTGGGATCCAGAAGGTGGTGGAGGCAAAGGTGGAACGCCTTGTGAAGAACTAATTGCCGGCATAGAACTTGATGTATTCTTTGTTGAGGAAGCCATCTACTTGGTCGTAATGAACCGAAATGACCACAAAAGTTTGAATCTTCTTAGGAATGAAGCACCAATTGCCCCACGGTGGGCGCCAAACTGTTTTGGTCAAAAATCAAGCAATGATAATGCAACCAAACTTTCTGTTGTGAGGTATGATGCTTGAATCAAAGAATAACACTAAGGATCACTCAGAAATGAAATGAATAAGTGACACAAAGATTTATACGAGGAAAAAGCCCTTGATCAATGAATGATCTCCGGCATAAAAAACCTCGGGTGATGGAAACTACCGATCACCAACTCAGATTAAACAAGAAATGTATTACAACTTCGGATGATAGCGAGCTAATTACAAGGATCACTATAGTGTAATGTGCAAAAAAATGTGTAATCGCCAAGTGAATTGTCAAGAGCTGGTGAGAGCAGTTGCGAGTGTGTGTGTTAAGCTAAAAATAGCCAAGTGTTTTCTATTTAGCTCGCTATCCCTTTTAAAAATGGAAAATATCTAAGCTAATAAACATTCCGCATTTGGTGCAAGTCCTCCACGACCTCCATAACGTCCATTTCAGCCATGCACGTGAGGAATAAATATGGAATATGCTCCAGGAATATCGCCAAGACCAAGTCCAAGCTCGTACTCCTGCAAAACAACATCATATTCAAAGCAGACAATCGTTAGTATAAGGATCCTTATGATGATCCATGATCCTGATCCTGCGATACTTCTAAGGATCACCAATTCAAACAGAAGTGAGGATCACTAAACCCAACAGTAATTGAGGATCACTGATCATTGGAAAATCCTCCCCTAACAGTTACAGAAGCTCAAGGATATGATATCCAGCGTACCAGGAGTGGTTAAACCCATTCCTGAAATTACAGATGGTAGCCATAGGATATCTCGCTTTGCACCACCTATTTGTGATGCTGAGATACCCAAGAGGTTCCAAATACCAACTATGAAGCTATATGATGGTTCAACGGATCCAGAGGAACATGTAGCCCAATACAGGGAGAGGATGGAGATTAATCCAATTCCTGAGAGGTTAAAAGAAGCATGTCTATGCAAGGGTTTTGGATCCACACTCACAGGATCTGCTCTTAAATGGCTGCTAAGTCTTCCCCTTTACTCTATTACTTCATTTGCCAATCTAGTTAATTTGTTTAATAGTCAATTCTCTTGGAGTAGAAAGTTTGAACGATTAACTAGTGATCTATATAGGGTAATACAAGGTCAAAATGAATCACTTAGAGATTCCATCACTAAATTTAGTAAAGAATCCTTAGATATCCCTAACCTGGATATAGCTACGGCTGTAGAAGCCTTTAAAATGGGATTGCTTAGGGATTCCTTATTCTATGATGATCTTGTCATGACCCCATGCAGGAATCTTGATGAAGTAAGAACCAGGGCCCTTAGGTTCATCCGCCTAGAGGATGACAAAAGGATACAGGAGAGATTGACAGGATCCTCCAAACATGAGAAACAAGGATCCTACTTTAAGAATAACAAGTTCAAGTCCTACAACAAGTCTGACAACCAGAATGTGCATATAGTGGAACAGGAAGAGGATGATGAGGATTATCCTCCCATTTCTGAATACTGTTTTTCTGTTGATAACAATGAACTAATCCTTGCAATACAGAATCTAGGTGAAAAAGCTAGGTGGCAAAAAAAAGTGATAAACCAGCTGCTACAAAAGATAAGTCCAAGTGGTGTGCATATCATGAGGATTTCGGGCATCTCACTAAAGAGTGTATTGCACTTAGAAAGGAAATTGGTTACTTGTTAAGCAAGGGGCATTTGAAAGAGCTTTTGGGACGAAAGAAGTCAAGGATCCAGGATCCTGAAAGGATCCCGAAAAAGGCTCCTGCTCCTCCAGCAGATGCACAAGTTATAAACTTCATATCCGGCGGATCAGACATTTGTGGTACTTCCTTTTTAGCAGCCAAAAGACATGCAAAGGAAACCAAGATGGATAATGGAGACAGACCCATCCGGACGTCCATTGTTACCTAGGATAAGATCATAACTTTTGATGAGGATGATCGTCTTGATGTTCAGGATCCTCATCATGATGGTCTTGTTATTACCCTGTTTATTTCTAATCATTTTGTTCGCATGATCCTTATAAATGGAGGAAGATCTGTGAACATCATTCAGCATGATGTCCTCAAGAAGATGAATATCCCGGAGTCTGATATTGTCCCAAGATCCTCAGTCCTTGTGGGATTCAGTGGGGAAACCAAGAACACACTGGGGAACATCAAACTCCCTATCTATATTGAAGGACTCCATTCTTATCAGAAGTTTTTTGTTATAGATTGCTTATCTTGTTGTAATGTTATCCTTGGCAGGCCATGGATACATGACATGAAGGCAGTCCCATCTACTTATCATCAGTGCGTGAAGCTTCCTAGTCCATGGGGAGTGGTGAAAATTGAGAGTGATCAACAAGAAACTAAGAATTGCTATACCTCATCAATGAAGACAGCCTCAAGACCAAGGGAGCAATAGCAAATAAAGTATCCTTCAAGAGATGTCTTGGAGGCAAGAGAGCAGGATGTAAAGGAAATCCTCATGGATCCTCATGATCCTGAATCCAAGATCTTCATAGGATCAGGGATCCTTAGCGACATTGAACAGGATCTAGTATCCTTCCTTAAAAGAAGGAAAACTACCTTTGCCTGGAAGCATGAGGATATGACAGGTATATCTAAGGATATAATTACTCATAAGCTTGGCATTGACAGGTCATTCAAGCCTATTCATCAAAAAAGAAGGAAGTTTGCACCTGAAAGGAATGCTATTATCCATGAAGAGGTAGATAAACTACTTCGGGCATGTATGATAAGAGAGGTTAAGTATCCAAGGTGGCTAGCCAATGTGGTTGTTGTTCAAAAGAAAAATGGAAAGTGGAGGGTATGTGTCGATTTTACTGATTTAAACAAGGCATGTCCCAAGGATCCTTTCCCATTACCACACATTGACTCCATGGTGGATGCTACCACGGGTCATGAGTTGTTGACTTTTATGGATGCTTCATCTGGATTTCAACAAATTCAGATGGAACCATCTGATCAAGAGGATACAGCCTTTATGACCCCAACTGGTATATATTATTATATTGCTATGCCATTTGGATTAAGGAATGCAGGTGCTACTTATCAAAGGCTAGTCAATATAATGTTCAAGGAACAAATTGGATACACTATGGAAGTCGATATAGATGACATGGTGGTTAAGTCCAAGAAAGCTGAGGATCACCTTAAAGACTTGGAGGAAGCATTCAATATTCTTGATAAATTTAATATGAAACTAAATCCTTCCAAGTGTCATTTTGGTGTTAAAGCAGGTAAATTCTTAGGCTATATGGTGACAAAGAGGGACATTGAAGCAAGTCCAGAGTAGATTAAGGCTATTGTGAACATCAAATCTCCTGCCAATGCCAAGGATGTGTAAAGATTGACAGGCAGGATCGCAGCCTTGAACAGGTTCATATCCAAATCCTCAGAAAAGTGCATGGAATTCTATGACATCCTGAGGAAGAACAAGAAATTTGAATGGACTGAGAAGCATGAAAGTGCCCTCAAAGCTCTTAAGGATTACCTATCCTCAGCCCCCGCCTTGATGAAACCAGAAAAGGGGGATATATTATCCTTATACCTAGCAGTATCCTCAAAAGCAGTAAGTGCGGTCCTTGTTAAGGATCACCAAGGTACACAACATCCTGTTTATTATGTAAGTGAGAGTTTACTTGATGCTGAATCCAGGTATTCACACTTAGAGAAACTTATCCTTGCATTAATTATGGCATCTACTAAATTAAGACATTATTTTGAGACTCATGCAATTATTGTTAAGACTAATTTTCCAATTAAGAATGTTCTCAGGAAACCTGAAATGTCAGGAAGGATGGCTAAGTGGGCAGTGAAGCTTAGTGCATATGATATAAGATATGAGCTTAGAACTGCCATTAAATCCCAAGCCTTAGCTGACTTTGTGGCAGATTTTAGTAGTGACTTGCTAAAGGAAGCTGAGTTAGAGGTCCAACAGCTAGAAGAAACTAAGGATTCTTGGATACTCTTCACTGATGGTGCTTCTAATGTTAAAGAAACAGGGCTTGGAATACTACTAAAATCACCACAGGGGGACATAATACCCCACTCCATAGCTTGTGAATTTCAAACTACCAACAATGAGGCTGAATATGAAGCCTTGATAGCTGGTTTGCAAATTGCCAAGCATATGAGGATCAGGTATCTTGAGGTACATGTAGATTCATTATTGATCACTAATCACTTTAATGGATCCTATGTTGTTAAAGGTGAAAAGCTAATCAAATATTTAGAGATAGTCAAAGAATTGGCACTCTCTTTTGTTTCCTTTAGTTTGACACAGGTACCAAGGGAAGAGAATGAAGAGGCTGATGCATTAGCCAATCTCGGATCATCCTTGAAGATCCCGGAGGATATCAAGATCCCTATTATCCATATCCTGACCCTGCTATCGAGGATCATGTAGCTATGGAGATAGGATAGGATTCTGCAATCATCCCTAGTGAGATAGGATTCTGCAATCATCCCTAGTGATGATACTCAATCTCATTCAGGATCATGGATCCTTCCAATCACGAGATACATACAACATGGAGAGATTCCTACAGGAGAAAACCCCAGGGCTTTCAAAATCAAGGTATCTCAATTTACAATATTGAATAACATGTTGTATAAACGATCTCTTGTAGGTCCATATCTAAGATGCATTGAGGATCCTGAAATCCAAGAAGTCCTAAAGGATTTCCATGAAGGAGATTGTGGAAACCACACTAGGGGCAGAGCATTGTTCTCAAGGATCCTGAGGACAGGATACTATTGGCCTACTATGAAGAAGGATGCTGTGGAATATGCCAAGAAATGTGATCCTTGTCAGAGACACAGTAATATCCTTCACCAACCAGCAGAACTTTTGCAACCTATATCCTCTTCCTGGCCATTTATGAGATGGGGAATGGATATAGTTGGTAAGCTTCCTAAAGCACCTGGTGGAAAAGTATTCATGCTTGCTATGACTGATTACTTCTCCAAGTGGATAGAGGCTGAAGCCTTTGCTCAAGTCAGAGAAAAGGAAGTGATATCCTTTATTAAGAGAAACATTATTACTAGATTTGGTATCCCTTCTGAAATTGTTTTTGATAATGGATCCCAATTTATTGGGAATAGACCTACTAACTTTTGTGACAGCTGGGGGATTAAGATGATAACATCAACACCAGTCCACCCACAAGCTAATGGTCAGGCAGAATCATCCAACAAGATCATCATCAACAATTTGAAGAAAAAGCTTGGATCCAAGAAGGGAAAGTGGGCAGAAGAACTACCTTATGTACTATGGGCTGATAGGACAACTCCCAAGAATGCCACTAGCCAAACTCCATTTTCCTTGGTATTTGGGGCAGAATCAGTGATCCCTACAGAGATGGTGGTTCCTACTGCAAGAACAAGCATTCGTGATCCTGAAGAAAATGCTGAAAACTTGGTTCAAGATTTGGATACTAAAGAAGAACTCAGGGATTTGGCAAGGATAAGGATGGCCAGTTATCAACAAAGGATGGCTGGAGCTTACAACAAAAATGTCAGAATCAGTAAATTCCAAGTTGGTGATATGGTGTTAAGGAAAGCATTTCAGAATACCACCAATCCAGCTGATGGAAAGTTGGCACCAAAATGGGAAGGCCCTTATTTGATTGAAGCTGAGGCAGGAAAGGGGGCATATCGATTGCTAACAATGGAAGGTGATTTGCTACCAAGAGCTTGGAATGCGGTCCACTTGAAAAATACTTCATGTGATAAGGATCCATGATCCTTACCTGACAAGTATCCTTGAAGGATCCTTACCGGACAGATGATCCTCATTCTGGTAATATTCTGATCTCAAACTATTTCATTCTTTAATTATCTTATATAAGGATAAGGATCCTGCATACTTTATCCTCCTTTCACTTGATTCTGAGTTTTGAAGGTTCAGGTATCCTTAACAAAGGATTGAGTATCCAAAGAAGTATCCAGTTATTTGGGCTTGACCCCAATTATTAGGGCTTGACCCCAGTTATTTGGGCTTGACCCCAGCTTGGGCCTGTCCCCAGTTTCGCCAATAGCGCACGATGATCCTGGTACAGTTCATGGCAATGGGACCAGTACTCGCTTTAGGGGCTGACAATTTCATTGTACTGGCTGTATCCGGGATCCTACATATAATGGTAGACGTACCATACATCCGTTCCTAAGGTTTCTAACGTTTTCACGTTAGCTAAGGTTTTGGCATTTTCATGTCACTAAGTTTGGATAGTCGCCAGTGAGGGCCATACTCCAGTTTACACACGATCTTTGGGCTTGTCCCCAGTTATCCTTTGGGCTTATCCCCAGTTATCATTTGGGCTTGTCCCCAGTTATCCTTTGGGCTTGTCCCCAGAATTGTTGGGCTTGTCCCCAGTTACTAACTTTTATCTTATATTGGTTTAGTCCCAAGTTGTATCCTATTTCAGGTTTTCGAAGCTAAATGACCAAGGATCCTTGATCCTTACCTTCTATTAAGGTATGATCCTTAAAGTACTTTGATTCTATTTATTATTTACCTAAGTTGGATTCTAAGGTATGATCCTTAATTACTTTGATTCTAATTATTATTTACCTAAGTGACCCTTATCCTTTGACAACTGAACTTATGATCCTTAAATTACACTGCTTTTCAGAACTTGTCGACTATAGGATATGTGATCCTTAATCATATCCTAAACTTTTTGAGGATATTAATCAAATTTTTTTTATCTTTACCTAATAAATTCAGACAAAATATATATCACAACAATTGAAAAGTAAAGTATTCACAAGGATAACAACACGGGAAATAGCCAAAAAGTTAAGGTTTTATTTATTAACAAAACGTTGAACCCTATAAGGTTGTCAAAATTGCCAACCCACGTTTCTACCAGCAAAACTTGGCCCGTCCACATGGGTTGGCAAAGGGTGTCCATTGTTAACGGGTATTAAGAGTGTAGGAAATAAAAGATGGCAGGATAACAAGTGGCTTCATCCCCCAAACAGAGGATCCATCCCCCACCCATTATCCTACCTATTATCCAAGGATCCATGATCCTCAACCCTAGAAACTATTGTCTAAGTTATTACAGACCAGCATTTTTCAGAAAAACACCATAACCAAAATAAAACTACCAAGTCCTAAAAAATGTGCTCCGGCCGCATCTAGAAATATCCATCATTGCCCATTTCAGCAGGTTACACCTTTGCTGCATCACCATCACCTTCACCAGCTCCTCCAGCTCCAGCATCACCCGCATGATCCTTCATCCCACTGCTGCCAGCCTCAATTGCTAAGACCTCACCAGCCTCTTCTTCATCGTCCAGCTCAGCCAATCTAGCCTTCCAGCCCTCTACGTCCCAGTTGCTCTTGTCAAAGTCAGGATGCAACGGCTAGTCAGGATTCAACGGCTAGGAACACAGTGGGAGAAATAAAGTTACCAGTATATGTTGAAGGGGTCAACTCGATACAACGTTTCTGTGTGATGGACTCCCTATCCTGCTATAACATAATACTGGGCAGACCATGGATCCATGATATGAAGGCTGTGCCATCGACTTATCATCAGTGCATCAAGATCCCTACCCCTTGGGGGGTTGTCAAGGTTGATAGTGATCAGCAGGAGGCGAAGGAATGCTACTCATCCTCGATGAAATCCTCAACTAAGCCTAATCTAGCATAGCAATTAAAGATGTGGGCCCAGGATATCATGGAGGCTTCTGAACAGGATGTAAAGAAAGTTATCCTGGATCTGGATAATCCTGATATATCGGTGCTCGTAGGGACCAATATCCCTCAGGATATTGAAGAACGATTAACTAACTTTTTGAAACGCAGGATGTCGACATTTTCATGGAAGCATGAGGATAAGACAGGTATATCCAAAGACATTATTAATCACAAGCTTGGAATTGACAGGTCGTTCAAGCCTGTTCAGCAAAAAAGAAGGAAGTTTGCTCCTGAACGAAATATAATCTTCCAAGAGGAAGTTGAAAGATTGTTAAAGTCCAAAATGATCAGAGAGGTCAAGTTTCCAAGATGGTTGGCGAATGTGGTCGTAGTACAGAAGAAAAATGGGAAATGGAGAGTCTGTGTAGATTACACAGACTTGAATAAGGCCTATCCTAAAGACCCATTCCCTCTTCCTCATATCGATGCAATGGTGGATGCTACTGCTGGGTATGAGATGTTAACATTCATGGACGCATCCTCAGGATTTCAGCAGATTCAAATGGAGCCTTCGGACCAGGAGGATACTGCCTTCATGACACCAACAGGTATTTATTGCTATACTGCTATGCCTTTTGGTTTGAAAAATGCAGGTGCAACATACCAGAGATTGGTGAACATGATGTTCAAAGATAAGCTGGGGGACACAATGGAGGTATACATCGTTGATATGGTGGTGAAATCTAAAAAGGCTGAGGATCACCTCCAGGATATTAAGGGAGCGTTTGATATCCTGGATCAGTATAACATGAAGCTGAATCCTGCTAAGTGCCATTTCAGAGTGGGGGCAGGAAAGTTTCTAGGATATATGGTGACTAAAAGACGAATAGAGGCAAGCCCGAAGCAGATTAAAGCTATCCTGGATATCAAATCACCTTCAAATATGAAGGATGTTCAACGGCTAACAGGGCGAGTTGCAGCATTGAACATATTTATTTCAAGATCCTCGGAAAAATGCAAGGAATTTTATGATATCCTCAAGAAGAATAAGAAGTTCGAATGGGAAACAAAGCATGAAGCAGCCTTGCAGGATTTGAAGAGATATCTCTCAACTGCACCTCTATTGATGAAGCCTGGAAATGGTGAACCACTATCCCTATACCTCGCTGTATCAGGGAATGCTGTAAGTGCCGTTCTTATAAAGGACCATGAAGGTCAGCAATATCCTGTCTATTATGTTAGTAAAAGTTTACTAGATGCTGAAACTAGATATTCTCATCTAGAGAAATTGATATTAGCACTAGTTATGGCATCAACAAAACTTAGACATTATTTTGAGACACATAGGATTCATGTTAAAACCAATTATCCTGATAAAAACGTGCTTAGGAAACCAGAGATGTCAGGTAGGATGGCCAAGTGGTCAGTAAAATCGAGTGCTTATGACTTAGTATATGAGCCTAGAAATGCCATAAAGTCTCAGGCTTTAGCTGACTTTGTGGCTGATTTCAGTAGTGACATTCAAAGTGAAGTAGATTTAGAAGTACAACAGCTAGGAGAAAACTTAGAATGCTGGACATTATATACTGATGGTGCATCTAACGTAAGAGGTGTAGGTTTAGGTATACTACTAAAATCGCCACAGGGGGGCATATTACCCCAGGCTATTAGGTGTGAATTTCCTGCTACTAATAATGAGGTAGAATATGAGGCTTTAATTGCAGGATTAGAGTTGGCTAAAAATATGAGTATCAAGAATTTGCATGTATATGTTGACTCCTTGTTAATCACTAATCATTTTAATGGAACCTATGCAGTTAAAGGAGAAAAGTTAATCGAGTATCTCGAAATTCTCAAAATGTTAGCAGGATATTTCGATATTTTTACACTTGAACAGGTACCAAGAGAGGATAATGCTGAAGCTGATGCCTTAGCAAATCTGGGATCATCGGTCAGGATACTGGAAGGGACCCCAATACCAATATTACATATCCTATATCCTGCGACGAATCCTCAGGATAAGGAAGTAATAAGTATTCAGAATCCTGATGAGGAGTATCCGGAGGAGGATCCTAAGTCCTGGATGGCTCCAATCATGAGATATCTCAAGGAAGGACACATCCCAAAGAATGAGAATCCTAAAGCCTTTAGAATGAAGGTATCACGATTCACTATTATAAATGATGTTTTGTATAAGAGATCTCTTGCAGGACCATATCTGAGGTGCTTGGAGGATCCCGAAACCAAAGAAGTACTTCAGGATATACATGAAGGGGATTGTGCCAACCATACTGGGGGCAGGTCCTTATTCTCAAAAGTATTAAGGACATGATATTATTGGCCGAAAATGAGGAGAGATGCCACAGAATATGCTCGAAGATGTGACGCCTGTCAAAGACATAGTAACATATTACATCAGCCTGCTAAACCGCTGTATCCTATTGTTTCCCCTTGGCCATTTATGAAGTGGGGTATGGATATAGTGGGAAAGCTTCCAAAGGCTCCAGGAGGAAAGGTTTTCATGTTGGCAATGACGGATTATTTCTCCAAGTGGGTTGAAGCAGAAGCATTTGTTCAAGTTAGAGATCAGGAAGTGGTATCCTTCATAAAAAGGAATATCCTGACTAGGTTTGGAGTACCAGCTGAGATAATTTGTGAAAACGGATCTCAATTTATAAGTAAAAGGACTACTGACTTTTACAAGAATTGGGGAATCAAAATGATTACATCTACCCCGGTACATCCTCAAGCAAATGGACAAGCTGAATCCTCAAACAAGATAATTGTCAACAACTTGAAGAAGAGATTAGGGGCCAAGAAAGGAAGATGGGCAGAAGAATTACCCTTTGTTTTGTGGGCTGATAGAACGACGGTAAAAAGTGCAACTGGTCAAACCCCTTTTTCCTTAGTATTTGGGGCAGAAGCAGTGATCCCGACAGAAATGGTGATACCCACAGCAAGATCCAACCTCAGGAATCCAGAGCAGAATCCTGAAGTCCTATGCCGGGAGCTGGATACTATTGATGAGACAAGAGATGCAGCACGACTAAGAATGGCAGCATATCAACAAAGGATATCCAGAGCATACAACAAGAATATAAGGACTCGAAGGTTCAAAGTTGGAGATTGGGTGTTATGAAAAGCTTTTCAGAATACTACTAATCCCGCTGATTGAAAGTTGGCTCCAAAATGGGAAGGACCCTACGAGGTTGAATCAGAATCAGGAAAAGGAGCATACCGGCTCAAGAATATAGAGGGGGATATGCTACCGAGATCTTGGAATGCTATACATTTGAAACTCTATTTTAAGTGAGTATGGAACTTAAATTCCAACTCAAGATGGTATGAATTCTGTATCTCTTATTAATTTTTGATATTATTTGCTATTTTGAATCTATTACTGACTTAAGCATCGGAGGGGTGTTAGCCAGGCTAACACCCACCTTAGGTTTTAGTGGTTTTGCAGAATATACTTCGGGATATAGCACCAGGATACATACTCAGGATACTTCAGAGGATTAGAGGATTGGCCCCCTCTCTCACGTATAAGGGATCCTGATCCCTTCACAGGTTTAAAGGTATTCACCTTTCTTCTGAATTGGGTTTAAACACCCCGCCTGGAGCGCAAGTTATTCAGGAATAGTTCAAGGTGGCGGGACCAGTCCATGTAAAAGTGGCTGACATTTTCGTTACTATTGGCTATATCCTGAATCCTAAGGGTATATGAGGATTGATCACCCTCTCTCACGAAAGGGTATTATCATACTCTCTAAGGTTTAAGGGTTTTCACCTTTCTAAGTCTTGGAGTTTATACACTCCCGCCTGTAGCGCACGAAAATTTGGGATTTCCCCAGGATACAAGGGATTTATCTCCAGTACATTCTTGGGTTTTACCCATGTAGCGCGAAAAATTGTCTATACAATTGGAACTGATATCCAGGAGATTTCTAAGTATTTGAAGACATTGTACACAGGGGACATTCCTACTGAGGAAATGGTGTAAAGCTCAAAGGATAAGGCTCGGACCTAATACACTAAGTGTCTCAGACAGGGGACATCTTCATTGGAAGAGTTGCAAAGGGACTGAAGTTTGAGAGTAGGGTTATACTCTATTCCTGGTATGATCTTTCCTTTGGAAACATTATTTGAGTTTTGAAACTATGTTTGACAAAAGCTTAAACATCCTGATTGGGATAAATTCTCGGGATATATTTTCAAAATACTTCTCAGGATATTTGATTAAAATATTTGGAACTGATACTAGTTTGAAATTAAAACCTTGATCAAACAAGTATGGTCAAAACAGGTTTTAGAAAGTGGACTATCTTTTATTCTTTACAAAGTTTTCTATAAAGTTGATTGAATTTTTAGAAGTTCTATTTAATAAAAGTTTTCATAATATATCACTGAGCATATTAATCAGGATATTTTTGAAGAATAGTTGTACAAAATTTTGCAAAGCTAAAATCTGCATTAAGGAATGTATGACATGAATTGAAAGGCAACAACAAATAAGTCAAAAGTAAATTATATTATTAACATGTCAAAAGTTGTGCTTTTGGATTCACCTCAAACCGAGGCCCATCCACCAAAAGCACAATTAGTCTTTACCATACTTATGTAACAGTTGAAGGTTCTATCTCAAAACGGGACCTGTCCACCTTCAACCGTTACGATATTCAAAAGAGGTTATACTAACCGATGACCAAGGGCTTCATCCTGAAACCCAGGACCCATCCACCTTTGGTCATCGTATTGTTCTAATGCAGGAAATGTAGATTGTTCAACGACAGGAAAAGTAAATTGTTTATACAAACCACAACCATGAAATTTAAAAAAGTGGGCTCCGGCCTTGGCACGTATATCTATCATCGCCCACTTCGCCGCCTAAGGAGCAGCACCTTCTTGGTCAGCAGCCTCTTTCCCAGCATCTGCACCAGCATCAGCCTCAGGATTCTTCTCGGCATCACCATCACCAGCATTGACCACTTCTTCAGCCACCTTAGAAGCCTCTTCACCAGCATGCTTTGCAGGATGAGCGACAGGATGACCTCCAAGATCCTGTAGTTTCGCTTCCCAAGCCTTTACATTCCAGGAGGGGCATTCGAAGCCCAAGCTCTTGGCCTCATAAGCCATCCTTAACCTAGCTTGGAGAAGGGAGATAACAACGGATGCTTTGAGGCTGTCCCGATATGAACTCATATCCTGCTGGTATTGGAGAAGAGCGGCGTCTAGTTTGGCCTGAGCATCCTCACTGGCTTTGTGGAGGGCAGCATGGTGTTCTTGGGTCATTGCTTTGTATTTGTCTTCATAATGCTGGGACTTGGCGGCCGCGATTGTTCCTTGATCGGCTATAGTGGCTTCGGCTTTTTCGAGCTTAACCTCCAGCATCTTGTTAAGCCCACAGGCGTCTTCGTACAAGTGCATGAGATGTTCCAAGCCCTGCAGTTAAAGGTACAGGTATCGATGTAAAATAAGCAGGATAAGGATTAACATACATGTGCAGGATATCGGAAGGGAATTTTTACCTGCTTGAGGAATGATGTGGCTTGATTAAATCCATGATTCTCGAGAGAGAATGTCTCAGAGGCATCTGGAGAATCCATTTCCTTTCTCTTCCGAGAGCTAGAGGCCCGGGTCCTGGATGCCGGAGGAGCTTTAGGAGCGGTAATAGTCTTTGAAGAGGTAGGCTTTGGCGTGGCAGACGACTTCGGCTTGGATTCTTGTTTAGCAGGTACAAGGCTGAAGTAACTGTCCAACTCGTCGAGTTGGAAGCCTTCAAGGTTGACAACTGGTACTGCACAAGGGAAGATATTTTTAAACTTATAATACCTCTGAAAGATAATCGGTTTAATGGATAAAGATAATTACTGAGAATATACTTACCAGACATCTCTGAACTTGACTTTTGGCTTGAATCTGCAAGAGACGGGAAAAGGTTCTTTCACTAGCAGGAAGTCGGTATATTTCTTTCATCCTGGACTTGGATTCCGCGCTTGGGGGTGCTAAGTCTCTAAAGTTTGCTGCATAAAACATCAGGATATAAGTTTAGGATATAGTTTAAGGATACACTTGGGGATATTCCTAAAACCCTAGATCCTACCCTTGGTTAACCATCTAATCGGCAGATCGAAACCCTTGTCGATGGAATCTCTTTTCACGAAAAAGAACTTTCGCCGCCATTGGTCTTCGTTCTTAGTGGCCTTAAGGACTAAAGGGTTTTTGGAGGTGGAAAACAAAAGAAAACGGCTGTCGCCAGGGACCTCAACTGGTATGCTATAGGGAGGTCTTCAATACACAGGTCGGGGCAATGACGAGATCTGATTTGATCCAGTACCATCAAAACTCGCCAGACCATTGGCATAGTTTGGGCATAACTAAGGCCGGTGAGGTCAAAGAAACGAGAGATAAAAGGTGGAAATGGGTACCGGAGTCCCAAAGAAAAGGGGTAGGCGAAAAAACAAACCCATTCGTCTGATGACACGTCTGATCGGATCTCTCGGTCGAAAGGCCGAATGACTGTTCCCGTGGGAAAGGCGCCGGAACTCTTGAGGGCAACGATATCGGCGTTGTTGAAGCAACATATTTCTTTTTCCGGCTCTCGTATGAGGTTTTGACTCACGAGGGTTGGGACTAGTTCATCCGAACGAGAAACTGTCCGTGATGCCATGGAGATTATTACAGCAAACAAAGAGAAACCCTAGAAAGATAACAGAGGATGAAGAAAAGAATAGTTACCTGAAAATCGCTTGGATAATAATGATAACAAAAAGAAATATCTCAGCTAATTATAGGCTGAGTATAGGGGGTGAATATTGCATTGAAAATGGCACAAGGTCACCTCAGCCGTCGTTTCATCTTAATTGCCTCGGTCTACGAGTTAGAACTTTTAAAATATATCCGTTGGACTGGTATACCAACAGATATATTTGGGGACAATTGTTATGGGTCATTTTCTGAGCGTACATATCTTGACTAATATCCTGCTTTTAATTGTTTATTTGTGACCAGGATACTGGACTGGGATATTGCTAATATCCTGAGCGATATCCTGAGATTGATTGAATTAACCACGTGCAGGTTGAAGGCTGTGGGTTACTAACGGTCAGATGGACTTCTTCTCCTCAAGACTCAGGCGTATCTGTTATGTGAGAGACGTTGAACCCGAAAGACCAGGTCTACAACGTTCGAGTGGGGAATATTCGCCGGATCCCGGTTTGTTAGGATAGTTTGTTACACTTCTTTTACTATAAATAGATGGGGGCGGATCAGATTAAGGCACGCAACCTTCACACACACTTTCGAACAATTTTGCTCTCTAGCTCACTGCAAACACTATACACAAATACTTGTATTCAAATTACATTTTAACACCTAGTTGATCCGCACCACATCCTGCACTGTATCCTGATATTTGAAGTAATAGAAGAACAAGGCCGCTGCGATTGTCAGCTCCCGAGGTTTTATGCCGGCGATCTAGATTGATCAAGGGCTTTCCTCATATATCACGTCTCCACCTTTACTTTTTCGCTCATCGTTTGATCATAGATACAGCTCTATATCCTGAGCCGTATCCTGAAACTATTTTTACAATTAACTTGGATAAAATATTTTACACATATATTTCTAGCACACTACCTCACTTAACTAATTTGATCACTAAATTGCTTCGGTAATTTTTGACCAAAACAGTTTGGAACATTGAAATTCAAACTGAGCAATGCATAACAAAGGACAATGATAAATAGGGTCAAAAGTAAGTTATATTATTAACATAGCAAAAGTTGTGCTTTTGGTTTCATCTCAAACTAAGATCCATCCACCAAAAGCACAACTGGTTTCTAACCATACTTACGTAACGGTTGAAGGTTTCATCTCAAACCGAGACCCATCCACGTCCAACTGTTATATTGTTCAAAATAAATGATACTAATTGATGACCAAGGGCTTCATCCTAAAACCCAGGACCCATCCACCTTTGGCCATCATATTGTCTTAGTGCAGGAAATGTAAATTGTTCAAAGACAGGAAAAGTAAATTGTTCAGGGATCACAAACCACAACCATCAAACTTAAAAAAGTGGGCTCCGGCCTAGGCACAAATATCCATCATCGCCCACTTCGCTGCTTTTAAGGGGCAGCACCCTCTTCCACCATGGCTTCGTCAGCAGCATCACCACCAGCATCCTTCCCAGCGCCATCAGCATCCTTGGCAGCATCAGCATCATCCACCCTCTCACCACCTTAGCAGGCTCATCCACAACAGACTTCACAGGAGGCTCCATAGGGTTACCACCAAGATTTTTCAGCTTCATCTTCCAAGCCTCAACATTCCATGAAGGGCATTCGAAGGCCAGGGCCTTAGCCTCGTAGGCCATTTTCAATCTAGCTTGGAGGAGGGAGGTGACAACAGAACTCTTGAGGCCTTCCCGATATGAAGCCATATCCTGCTCGTATTGAACTTGGGCAGCGTCAGACTTGGCTTGGGCCTCGTGGGTGATCTTCTTGATGGAGGACTGGTGCTCTTAGGTCATTGCCTTGTACTTGGCCTCGTAGTGCTCAGATTTGGCGGTGGCAATCGCTGCTTGGTCCGCAATGGTGGCTTCAGCCTTTTTCAGCTTGCTCTCTAGCATCGTGTTTAGACCGCATATGTCTTCATAGAGGAACACTAGACGCTCCAGACCCTACGATCAAAGGGACAGGTATCAATGTATGGATATGCATATTGAATATGTGTGTGCAGGATATAGAAAAAGGATACTAACCTGATTAAGGAAGCCGGTAATGAATTTTCTGGACTCGGTGAACCCGTGATTCTTGAAGGGAAACACGTCGGATGAGGATGGAGAATCTGCTTCCTTCCTCTTACGAGAGTTGGATGCTCGAGTCCTAGATGCTAAGGGAGCTTTGGATGCAGTAGCGGTTTTTGAACCGGTAGGCTTTGACGTGGCTGCTAGCTTGAGGTTGGTTTCTTGCTTGACAGGCATGAGGTCAGAGAAACTGTCCAACTCATCGAGCCGGAAGCATTCAAGATTGATGACCGGCACTATAAAAAAGGGAGAAATATTTAACTCTTAACACTCATACTCTATAATTAGTCTAATCATATACTTACCAGACATTTCTGAACTTGATTTTTGACTTGAGCTTATGAGAGAAGGGAGAAGGTTCTTTCACTGTCGGGAAGTCGATAGATCTCTTTGATCCTGAGCTCCGATTCTGCACTTGGAGGGGCTAGATCTCTGAAATTTGCTGCATAAGAAATGAAGATGTCAGTCGAGGATATATTTTTAAGATATATTTGGGGATATTCCTAAAACCCTAAATCCTACCCGAAGTCAACCATCCAACTGGCAGGTCAAAACCCTTGACGATAGAATCCCTTTTTACGAAAAAGAACTTTCGTTGCCACTGATCTTCAATCTTAGTAGCCTTAAGGATTAGGGGGTTCTTAGAGGTGGAGAATAGAAGAAAGCGGCTGTTACCATGGTGTTTTGGTCAAAAATCAAGCATTGACAATGTAACCAAACTTTCTGTTGTGAGGTATGATGCTTGAATTGATGAACAACAATAAGGATCACTATGAAGTGTAATGAACAAATGACACGAAGATTTATACGGGGAAAAATCCCTTGATCAAGAGTTGATCTCCGGCACAAAAAACCCCGGGTGATGGAAACTACCGATCACCAATTTAAATTAAACAAACAATCTGTTACAACTTTGGATGATAGCGAGCTAAGTACAAGGATCACTATAGTGTATCGTGTAGAAATGTATGAAAAATGCTAAGTGTTTTGTCGAGAGCTGGTGAGAACGGTTGTATGAGTGTGTGTGTAGCCAAAATAGCCAAGTGTCTCTAAAATAGCTCACTATCCCTTTAAAAATAGAAAATATCAAGCCTAACTAACATTCCGCAAATCATGCAAGTCCTCCACGACTCCACAACGTCCATTTCTGACCAAGCACGTGCGGAATAGACTGAGAATATTCTCCAGGAATGTCGCCAAGACTAAGTCCAAGTTGATATTCCTGCAAAACATTTACGGATTCAAAGTAGACAATCGTTAGTATAGGGATCCTTATAGTGATCCATGATCCTGATCCTGCAACACTTCTGAGGATCACTTCTTCAGACAGAATTGAGGATCACTAAATCCAACAGTAAATAAGGATCACTGGTCACTTAGAAATCCACCCCTAACAATTGCCCCCAAAATATAAGGAGTAAATATGTAAATAAATGAGTTATATTTTGTCGATCTTATCCGCATTTAACCAACGGATAACTAGCCGTTATAAGCGGACTAGCCGTTACGATCATGACGTCAGTGAGATGACTACCCTGCAGAATCATCATTATAAATAAGAGTTAGAGATAGGGATCATCTCACATTTAAGTTCAATAGAACTCCCTTTAAATTCTGCTTCGACGATCAAACAGGTAACTCTTTTCCTTTCTCCTTTCTCATATTCTGCTCTTCTTTCTTTACCATCATCTCGTTCAAAAATGATGCTCTGAAGCTCACCGGGCAAGGATCAGAAGAAGAAAAGCCCCTTAAAAAGTCAAGAGATCATCAAAGATTCCGCAAAAGAACGCTGTTGTTTCACCGATGCACAAATTGATAGAATCCGCCACTGTTTTCCAGCAAATACTGTCATCAGATCCTTTGATCCCACTGCTCTTAGTGACAACATCTCTGAAACTTGGGTAGCTTTCCCAGTTACACCTTTCACCATAGGATACACCTATCCTTTTCCAGACTTTACCCAATCCTTTTTCTCCCTTACCGGCATCTGCTACATCCAAGCTATGCCGATGATCTGGAGGGTCCTATATACCCTTGAAAGGATCATCGAGCAGGAAGGAATTGACCTAGGAATGTCGGAGTTGGCTGAGATGTATGATCTCACAACGTTTGGATCCCACCGATATTTGTTCAAACGTAAATCCGGAGAAGAACATCCCATCTTTAAGGCTACTAAAAACGATACCAACTGGAAACGGCGGTTCTTCTTCGTCAGAAGGGATTCTATCCCGGATGGAAAGGATTTGCCGAAGAAATGGAGCACTCATGGTAGGATAGGAGGATCCTTAGAAGGATCACTAAGTAAGCTCATTCTGATAATGATTACTAATATGCTTTTGTTTCTTTTTTGTACAGCTATCACATTCTCGCATATCATTCCTTCAGCTGCCACCAAGGGGAGACTTGCTGCCTTTAGAAAGCTTGATCCTGAAACAAGATCATTCAAGACAATCACCCAAGATTCACAAGAGGTATCCTCAGGCTCTGTCACCATGTCAAGTAAGTATCATGTTCTTTTTATATTCAAATGTTTAAATAAGTAGTTATATATGGATAGAATAAGGACACTTATCTGTTTTGAGTGTGTAGGCGCTGGAAAATCATCAAGATCCGCTTCCAAATTTAGTGTCACTGAGCTTGACACCGTCCGATCCAAGAAAAAATCTACTGCTAGCCCCTCCGTTGTAATCCCCAAAGCTACCACTTCAAAGGGAAGAGGTGGAAAGAAGAGAAAGACTTCCGAAGCTGAGGATCTGCAAGGTCTTCCCCTGATCCGCCACCAGTTCCTTGAATACTTCAATGAGGTAAGGATCCTTGTCCCTGCTTTAGGTATCCAACTTATTTGAGGATCACCTGTTCTTGAACTGTTCTCTATCTTCTTTGCAGAAATTTGCTGAAATTGAAGACTATGTTGGGCATGTCGAGGAGCAGGACAAGAAGATTGCTGACCTCCAACAAGTCGCATTTCTCAAGGATCTTAAGATTGCTGACCTCCAAAAGGATCTCAAAGATGCCAAAGCTCAGACAGCTACAATCCTGATCAACTTCGATTATTAAAAGCACAAAATCACAGAGGATGCCAAGGTCTCCGCTGCCATAGCCATGTACAAGACCAAGCTACAAATGGCTCAAGAAGCTCAGGATCCTGCCTTTGATAGGAGCAGCTGGGATGTGGAAGGCTGGAAGGCCAGGCTGGCTGAATTGGAGGATGAGGATGAGGCTGATGAGGTTCTGGCAATTAAGGCTAGTGGTAGTGGCAAGGATCATGGTGATGAAGCTAGTGGAGCTGGAGATGGTGATGCAGCGAAGGTGTAGGCTGCAACAATGGGCGATGAAGGATATTTCTAGACGTAGCCGGAGCCCATTTTTTAGTTTGGTTATGTTTTTTTTGTTTTGACAAACAATGGTTGGTCTATATTTGAACAATAGTAATTAGGGTTGAGGATCATGGATGATCCTTTGAACAATAGGTAGGATTACAAATGGTGGAGGGATCCTCTGTTTGGGGGATGAAACCATTGTGATCCTGCCGTCTACAATTTCCTGCACTTATTAGACCTACGAACAATGGACACCCTTTGCCAACCCATGTGGACGGGCCACGTTTTGCTGGTAGAAAAGTGGGTTGGCAATTTTGACAACCTTAAAAGGGTTTAAGCTTTTGTGAATAAAATGACTTTAACTTTCTGGCTATATCCTGCGTTGATATCCTTATTGTTATTTTATTTTTCAATCTATTGTGATGTTCATGTCGTTTAAACTCATCAAGTAAGGAAAAATTTTAGAAATATCCCTTAAGAGTTAAGGATATGATCAAGGATCACATAAAAAATTATTTAAGGATCATAATTTCAGTTGTCAAAGGATAAGTGTCACTCAAACACATAATGAATAAAATCAAAACAGTTAAGGATCATACCTGAGAATCCAAGTTAGGATCCTATCCTTTAACACTTAAAATTAGGATAACCCAAGATACAAACCTTAGTTGAAAGTAAGAATCCTTGGTCATTTATCTTCACAAACCTGAAATAAGATATTACTTGGGACTGAGCCAATAAAAGATGAATGTTAGTAACTGGGGACAAGCCCAACAATTCTGGGGACAAGCCCAATATACTGGGGACAAGCCCAAAAGATAACTGGGGACAAGCCCAAAGGATAACTGGGGACAAGCCCAAAGGATCGTATGTAAACTGGAGTATGGCCCTTACTGGCGACTATCCAAACTTAGTGACATGAAAATGCCAAAACCTTAGCTAACGTGAAAACGTTAGAAACCTTAGGAACGGATGTATGGTACGTCTACCATTATACGTAGGATCCTGAATATAGCCAGTACAACAAAATTGTCAGCCCCTAAAGTGGGTACTGGTCCCATTGCCATGAACTATACCAGGATCATCGTGCGCTACTGGCGAAACTAGGGACAGGCCCAAGCTGGGGACTAGCCCAAACAACTGGATACTTCTATGGATACTCAACGCTTAGTTAAGGATGCCTGAACCTTCAAAACTCAAAATCAAGTAAAAGGAGGATAAAGGACGAAGGATCCTTATCCTTATAAGAGAATAAAAAGATTGAAATAGTTTAAGATTGGAATGTTACCAGAAAGAGGATCATCTGTCAGCGGGGATCCTTCAAGGATACTTGTCGGGTAAGGATCATGGATCATGATCACATGAAATATTTCTTCAAATGGACAGCATTCCAAGCTCTAGGTAGCAAATCACCCTCCATTGTTAGCAATCGATATGCCCCCTTTCCTGCTTCAGCTTCAATCAAATAGGGGCCTTCCCACTTTGGTGCTAGCTTTCCATCAGCAGGATTGGTGGTGTTCTGAAATGCTTTCCTTAATACCATATCCCCAACTTGGAATTTCCTGAGCCTGACATTTTTGTTGTAAGCTCCAGCCATCCTTTGTTGATAACTGGCCATCCTTATCCTTGCTAAATCCCTTATTTCTTCTATAGTATCCAAGTCTTGAATCAAGTTTTCAGCATTTTCTTCAGGATCACGAATGCTTATTCTTGCAGTTGGAACCACCATCTCTGTAGGGATCACTGACTCTGCCCCAAGTACCAAAGAAAATGGAGTTTGGCCTGTAGCATTCTTGGGAGTTGTTCTATCAGCCCACAGCACATAAGGTAGTTCTTCTGCCCATTTTCCTTTCTTGGATCCAAGCTTCTTCTTCAAATTGTTGATGATGGTCTTGTTGGATGACTCTGCCTGACCATTAGCTTGTGGATGGACTGGTGTTGATGTTATCATCTTAATTCCCCAACTGTCACAAAAGTTAGTGGTTCTACTCCCAATAAATTGGGATCCATTATCACAAATAATCTCAGAAGGGATGCCAAATCTAGTAATAATATTTCTTTTAATAAAGGATATAACTTCCTTTTCTCTGACTTGAGCAAAGGCTTCAGCCTCTATCCACTTAGAGAAGTAATCAGTCATAGCAATTGTTAGGGGAGGATTTTCTAACAATTAGTGATCCTTATTCGTTATCCTAATTAGTGATCCTTACTTCTGTGACAGGTGGTGATCCTCAGAAGAGCTTTAGGATCAGGATCATGGATCACTTTAAGGATCCTCGTACTGACGATTGTTTACTTATGTTTTGTACTATCTCGCAGGTATAACAAGCTTGACCAAGTCTTGGCGACATTCCTGGAGAATATTCCCAAACTATTCTGCACGTGCTTGACCAAGAATAGACGTTGTGGAGAACGTGGAGGCATGGCACGAAAGTCGGATAGTTAGTTTGGTAGTTAGATTTCTATTTTAAAAGGGGTAACGAGCTAGTAGAAAAAACACTTAGCCATTTTTGCAGCTACACACACTCGTATACTCGCACACTTGAAGCTCTCGACGAACATACATTCATTTTCACTCACTTATACACATTTCACGATAGTGATCCTTGTACCTAGCTCGTTACTATCCGAAGTTGTAAACATTTAATCATTTATTTGAGCTTGGTGATCGGTAGTTTCCATCACCCGGGGTTTTTTGTGCCGGAGATCAACTCTTGATCAAGGGCTTTTTCCCCGTATAAATCCTTGTGTTGTTAGTGCAATTTACCTTGAAGTGATCCTCATCGCTATTACATATTTTAAGCATCATTCCCCGAAACAAAGAGTTTGGTTGCATATCATAAATAGAATTTTTTGACCAAAACAGTTTGGCGCCCACCGTGGGGCAATTGGTGCTTCGTCCTTAGAGAAATTCGCATTTCTGTGCTCATTTCGGTTCACTACAACCAAGCAAATGGCTTCCTCAGCGAAGAATGCTTCAAACTTGATGCCTTCATTCACTTCTTCACAAGGCGTCCCTCCTTTGCCTCCACCACCTTCTGGACCCCAAAAGAACACTGAGAATGCCGCGAAGAAACCAACTCCCATTTTCTCAAAACCACCTACTTCTTCTGTTTCAACTAATCCTACTACTAATGATCTCTATGCCTTGATTTTGCAGATGAGGAATCATGCACAAGAGCAGGATAAGACCAACGAAAGGATCCTCCGGGAGATTGATGAAATTAAGAAACAAAAGAAAACAGCAGAGGATCGTTCCCCACTGATGCCCAGATCTTTGAATTTTGATACTCCGGTGATTACTTCTCAGCCATCAGTGGTTCCAGACATTCAATATGTGGGTGGACCAAAAGGAGTGCACTATGGAACAACAACAATGACCCAGGCATCAGGTTCATATTTCCAGCCAGCGGGATCCTATCCTCAGCATATGGGATCTCTCACGAGTTCAGGAGGATATTCAGGAATGCAGCAGGTTCAAGGATCCTCCTTCCTTCCAGGATCCTCCTTCCTTCCAGGATCATCCCAGGTTCAAGGATCCTCCTTCGTTCCAGGATCATCCCAGGTTCAAGGATCCTCCTTCGTTCCAGGATCATCCCAGGTTCAAGGATCCTCCTTCGTTCCAGGATCATCCCAAGTTCAGGGATCCCCCTTCGTTCCAGGATCATCCCAAGTTCAGGGATCCCCCTTTGTTCCAGGATCGTCCCAGTTTCAGGGATCCTTCCAGAGGCCAGGATCCTTGAGGAATTTGCAAACAGGAAGTTCAGATGTCCATCAGGGAGATTTTATTCCGATGCAGACCAATGCCTCTACTGGTCCCTCGATCATTCCAGAGCCTCAACAATATGGATTAACATCCATTCTTCCTAATTTGAATCCAATGGGAGGTAACACTTTTAATAATTCTCATACTACTAACCATGGTCTTATGCAGGATCCAGGTATCAATCATGCCATGGCTAGAGAATTGCAAAAGCTAAAGGATATGATATCAAGTGTTCCAGGAGTAGTTAAACCTATCCCAGAGATTGCAGATGGGAGCCACAAGATAACTCGTTTTGCACCACCAATCTGTGATGCTGAGATACCCAAGAGGTTCCATGTGCCAACAATGAAGTTGTATGATGGTTCAACGGATCCTGAAGAACACATAGCACAATACAGGGAGAGGATGGAAATCAATCCAATTCCAGAAAGGTTAAAAGAAGCATGCCTGTGCAAGGGATTCGGATCCACTCTTACTGGATCAGCTCTCAAATGGCTGCTAAGTCTTCCTCCCTATTCTATTACTTCATTTGCTAACCTAGTTAACTTGTTTAATAATCAGTTTTCTTGTAGTAGAAAATTTGAACGATTAACTAGTGATTTATATAGGATAACCCAAGGTCATAATGAATCCTTAAGGGATTACATTACCAAATTCAGTAAAGAATCCTTAGACATTCCCAACTTAGATATAGCCACGGCTGTTGAGGCATTCAAAATGGGATTGCTTAGGGATTCGTCTTTCTATGATGATCTTGTTATGACACCATGCAGGAACTTAGATGAGGTAAGAACCCGAGCACTTAGGTTCATTCGTCTAGAGGATGACAAGAGGATCCAGGAGAGGTTAGCAGGATCCTCAAAGCAGGATAAGCAAGGATCCTCATTCAGGAACAACAAATTCAGATCCTACAACAGATCTGATAATCAGAACGTGTACTCTGTTGATCAAGAAGAGGATGATGAGGATTATCCTCCAATTTCTGAATATTGTTTTAGTGTTGATAACAATGAACTAATCCTTGCTATGCAGAACCTAGGTGATAAAGCTAGATGGCCGAGAAAGAATGATAGGCCGGCTGCAACTAAGGATAAATCAAAGTGGTGTGCATATCATGAAGATTTTGGGCACCTCACAGAAGAATGCATTGCATTAAGAAAGGAAATTGGATACTTGTTGAGCAAGGGGCATCTAAAAGAGTTGTTGGGAAGAAAAAAAATCAAGGACTCAGGATCCTGAAAGGATCCCTGAGAAGGCTCCAGCTCCTCCAGCAGATGCACAAGTGATAAACTTTATTTCTGGAGGATCCGACATTTGTGGCACATCCTTCTCAGCAGCTAAAAGGCATGCAAAGGAAACTAAAATGGATAATGGAGAAAGACCAGTTCGAACATCAAGTGTCTCCGAAGGAAAAGTCATAACCTTTGATGAAGAGGATCGTGTTGATATCCAGGATCCTCATCACGATGGTTTAGTTATTACTCTTTTCATATCTAACCATTTTGTCCGCAGGATCCTTATAGACGGAGGAAGTTCAGTGAACATTATCCAGCTTGATGTTCTAAAGAAGATGGGTATCCCTGAATCAGAGATCATACCAAGATCCTCCGTGCTCGTGGGATTTAGTGGCGAAACTAAGAACACCCTGGGGGACATTAAACTCCCAATATATATTGAAGGCTTACACTCTTATAAAAAATTTTGTGTTATTGACTGTTTATCCTGTTGTAATGTTATCCTTGGCAGGCCCTGGATACACGATATGAAAGCAGTCCCATCTACTTATCATCAATGTGTGAAGCTCCCTAGTCCTTGGGGAATAGTAAAGATTGATAGTGATCAGCAGGAGGCTAAAAATTGCTACACTTCATCGATGAAACCAGCTTCGAAGTCAAGGGAGCAATAGCAATCAAGGTATCCTCCAAGGAATGTCTTGGAGGCCAGAGAGCAGGATGTGGTAGAAATCCTCATGGATCCCGATGATCCTGAATCCAAAATCTATATCGGATCAGGAATCCTTGGCGAAATGAAAGAAGACCTCGTATCCTTCCTCAAAAGGAGAAAGACTACCTTTGCATGGAAACACGAAGACATGACTGGTATATCCAAAGATGTTATCACTCATAAACTCGGCATTGACAGATCTTTCAAACCAATCCATCAAAGGAGAAGAAAGTTTGCACCGGAAAGGAATGCCATTATCCAAGAAGAGGTAGAGAAATTGCTCCGGGCAGGTATGATTAGAGAGGTCAAGTATCCAAGATGGTTGGCCAATGTGGTTGTTGTTCAAAAGAAAAACGGAAAGTGGAGGGTATGTGTCGATTTCACCGATTTAAATAAGGCATGTCCCAAGGATCCTTTCCCTTTACCCCACATTGACTCCATGGTGGATGCAACGGCGGGTCATGAACTGTTAACTTTTATGGATGCTTCATCTGGATTCCAACAAATCCAAATGGAACCATCCGACCAAGAGGATACAGCCTTCATGACTCCAACTGGTATATACTGCTATATTGCTATGCCGTTCGGATTAAGAAATGCAGGTGCAACATATCAAAGGCTGGTGAATATGATGTTCAAGGATCAGATTGGACAAACTATGGAGGTTTACATAGATGATATGGTGGTAAAATCCTTAAAAGCTGAGGATCACCTAAGAGACTTGGAGGAAGCATTCGATATCCTTGACAAATATAACATGAAACTTAATCCTTCAAAATGTCACTTTGCTGTTAAAGCAGGTAAATTCTTAGGATATATGGTGACAAAGAGAGGCATTGAAGCTAGCCCAGAACAAATCAAAGCAATAGTGAACATCAAATCTCCGGCCAATGCTAAGGATGTTCAAAGGCTAACAGGAAGGATAGCAGCCTTGAACAGATTTATATCCAAGTCCTCTGAGAAGTGTAAAGAATTCTATGATATCCTAAGGAAGAACAAGAAATTTGAGTGGACGGAGAAGCATGAAAATGCTTTAAAAGCCCTCAAAGATTACCTATCCTCGGCCCCGGCTTTGATGAAACCAGTAAAAGGTGATGTGTTATCCTTGTATCTTGCAGTATCCTCAAAAGCAGTAAGTGCGGTCCTTGTTAAGGATCATCAAGGTACACAACATCCTGTCTATTATGTAAGTAAAAGTTTACTTGATGCCGAATCCAGGTACTCACACCTTGAAAAGCTTATTCTTGCATTAATTATGGCATCTACCAAGTTAAGACATTATTTTGAAACTCATGTTATCATTGTTAAAACTAATTTTCCAATTAAGAATGTCCTCAGGAAACCAGAGATGTCAGGAAGGATGGCTAAGTGGGCACTGAAGCTGAGTGCATATGATATAAGATATGAGCCTAGGACAGCCATCAAATCCCAAGCATTAGCTGACTTTGTGGCTGATTTCAGTAGTGATTTACAAGAAGAAGCTGAGCTAGAAGTCCAGCAGCTAGAAGAGACCAAGGATCCTTGGATACTTTATACTGATGGATCCTCAAATGTCAAAGGCACAGGGCTTGGAATACTACTAAAATCGCCACAGGGGGACATAATACCCCATTCTATAGCTTGTGAGTTCCAAACCACTAACAATGAGGCTGAATATGAAGCCTTAGTTGCTGGTTTGCAAATTGCAAAGCATATGGGGATCAGGTATCTTGAGGTACACGTAGATTCTTTGTTGATTACAAACCACTTTAATGGATCATATGCTGTTAAAGGTGAAAAGCTAACCAAGTATTTGGAGATAGTCAAAAGTTTGGCACTCTCTTTTGTTTTCTTTAGTTTGTCACAGGTACCAAGGGAAGAAAATACAGAAGCTGATGCATTGGCTAACTTAGGATCATCCTTGAAGATCCCGGAGGATATCAAGATTCCTATTATCCATATCCTGACCCCGGCTATCGAGGATCACGAGGCTATGGAGATAGGAAATGATTCTGCAATTATCCCTTGTGAGGATACTCAATCCCATTCAGGATCAGGATCGTGGATCTCACCAATTATGAGATACTTACAACATGGAGAGATTCCTACAGGAGAAAACCCTAGGGCTTTCAAATCTAAGGTATCTCAATTCACAATTATGAATAATATGTTGTATAGACGATCTCTTGCAGGACCATACTTGAGATGCATTGAGGATCCTGAGGTTCAAGAAGTTTTAAAAGACTTCCATGAAGGAGATTGTGGAAACCACACCGGGGGCAGGGCATTATTCTCAAGGATCCTGAGGACAGGATACTACTGGCCAACCATGAAGAAAGATGCTGTGGAGTATGCCAGAAGATGTGATCCTTGCCAGAGACACAGCAATATCCTTCATCAACCAGCTGAATTATTACATCCTATATCCTCCTCTTGGCCATTTATGAGATGGGGTATGGATATAGTTGGTAAGCTCCCTAAGGCACCTGGTGGAAAAGTATTCATGCTAGCTATGACTGATTACTTCTCCAAGTGGATAGAGGCTGAAGCTTTTGCCCAAGTCAGAGAAAAGGAAGTTATATCCTTCATTAAAAGAAATATTATAACTAGATTTGGAATTCCTTCTGAGATTATATGTGATAATGGTTCCCAATTTATTGGGGGCAGAACCACTAACTTTTGTGACAGCTGGGGGATTAAGATGATAACATCAACACCAGTCCACCCACAAGCCAATGGCCAAGCAGAATCATCTAACAAGATCATCATCAACAATTTGAAGAAGAAGCTTGGATCCAAGAAAGGGAAATGGGCAGAAGAACTACCCTATGTGCTCTGGGCTGATAGGACAACCCCTAAAAATGCTACTGGTCAAACACCATTCTCTTTGGTATTTGGGGCAGAATTAGTGATCCCAACAGAAATGGTGGTTCCAACTGCTAGAACAAGTACTTGTGATCCTGAGGAAAATAATGAAAACTTGGCTCAAGACCTGGATACTATTGAAGAAATCAGGGATATGGCTAGGATAAGGATGGCCAGTTATCAACAAAGAATGGCTGGTGCTTACAACAAAAATGTCAGGATCAGGAGGTTTCAAGTTGGAGACATGGTATTAAGGAAAGCATTTCAGAATACTACCAATCCTGCTGATGGAAAGTTAGCTCCAAAATGGGAAGGCCCTTATTTGATTGAAGCTGAAGCAGGAAAGGGGGCATATAGATTGCTAACCATGGAAGGTGATTTGCTACCAAGAGCTTGGAATGCTGTCCACTTGAAGAAATATTTCATGTGAGCAGGATCCTCATGGCAGAGATGATCCTCACGATAGGGATATCCTTAAAGGATCCTCGAAGTACTGGTGATCCTTACTTAGGTAATATCCTAAACTTGAACTATTTCGTTCCTTTATTTTCTCATATAAGGATAAGGATCATGTATCCTTCATCCATCTCTCACGTGAGTTCAAGTTTTGAAAGTTCAGGTATCCTTAGCATAACATTGGTTATCTGCTGAAGCAATCCGTTCCTTGGGTTTAACCCCAGTTATTTGGGCTTGACCCCAGTTCCGCCTGTAGCGCACGATGATCCTGGTATAGTTCAAGGCATTGGGACCAGTACTCGTTTTAGGGGCTGATAATTCCATTGTTCTGGCTATGCTTAGGATCCTACGTATAATGGTAGATGTACCATACATCCGTTTCTAAGGTTTCTAACGTTTTCACGTTAGCTAAGGTTTCTAACGTTTTCACGTTAGCTAAGGTTTTGGCATTTTCATGCCACTAAGTTTGGATAGTCGCCAGTTAGGGCCATACTCCAGTTTACATACGATCCTTGGGCTTGTCCCCAGTTATCCTTGGGCTTGTCCCCAGTTATCCTTAGGCTTGTCCCCAGTTATCCTTGGGCTTGTCCCCAGTTACTAACTCTTATCTTATATTGGCTTAGTCCCAAGTTATGCTCTATTTCAGGTTCTTGAAGATAGGCAACTAGGGATCCTCGATCCTTACTTTATTCTAAGGTTTATCTTGTAGTTATCCTTATAATGATTAGGATCCTAACTTGGATCCTCAGGTATGATCCTTAACTATATTTAATTCTATTCATTATTTATTTGAATAACCCTTAAAGTTTGACAACTAGACTTGTGATCCTTAAAACATATTGCTTTCTGAGATTCTTTAACTAAAGGATATTTGATCATGGATCATATCCTAAGTATTTTCAATTTGACTTATTCAAATTTTTTTGTTTAATAAATATGCATCAAAATAAAGGAAAATCAAAGAAACACAAGGATAACAACACAAGATAGGCGACAAAAGGTTAAGATTTTATTTATTAACAAAAGACTAACCCTTTAAAGGTTGTCAAAATTACCTACCCGAGCATCTACCAGCAAAACGTGGCCCGTCCGCTGGGGTAGGTAAAGGGTGTCCATGATAACAAGTTCGAAAGTAGTGCAGGAATATAAAGGCGGCAGGATCACAATGGCTTCATCCCCCAAACAGAGGATCCCTCCACCATATGCAATCCTGCCTATTGTCCAAAGGATCATACATGATCCTTAATCCTAAAACCTATTGTTCAAGTACAACCCATCATTGTTTAGCAAAAAACACCACAACCAAAACAAACTATCAAACTTAAAAAATGGGCTCCGGCTACGTCTAGAAATGTCCTTCATCGCCCATTCATGCAACCTATGCCTTTGCTGCATCCTCTTTCCCTCCAGCTGCAGTATCCTTCATCAGATCCTTTCCACTGCCACTTGCCTCGATCGCCAAGACCTCAGTTGCCTCCTCCTCATCATCCTCAAGATCAGCCAACCTTGCCTTCCAGCCCTCAACATCCCAGCTGCTTTTATCAAAACTAGGATCCTGAGCTTCCTGGGCCATCTTCAATTTTGTCTGATACATCGTGATGGCGGCAGAAACCTTAGCATTTTCTATGAGATCATGCTTCTGTAGGACCGAGTTTCATGACCGAAACCGTGATTCGTGTGAGATCGGTTCAAGACGGGAGAGATTAGAGATGATAAACAAACAACTTTGTATTAATCCGGTAGTAAAACATTACAAATCGGCCCGATTACAAGATAACCGAACTAATACCAAAGAAGTATACATCCGGGGAGAGACCAAGTGGTGATCTCTCCTGGTGAGGTCTCAAACCTCCTAAAATCTCCAAGTGTTTGAAATGGCAAGGGTTTTCTATTTATAGTCACACCCCTTGTCTTGCAAACACACACGGTCAACCGAATAACCCTCTCGTTTGACCACTTCAAACGAGCGGGTCTATACACGTTCGATAGACCGTTTCACTAACTATTACAAATTCAGCGTAAAATAAAACTAATCTATTCGACAAGCATCGGACACAAAATCTGCATCAACAAATTCCCCCTTGTCCGTTGCTGTCGAATGCTGAAAATGCAACTGCAATCAATCTTCAGTCAAGTATTCATCTTCTCTGTATTAACAAATTCCCCCTTGACCGATGATCCAGGTAAGTAGTATCTTGACGCTCCTTGTAAAATATTTCCCCCTTAAAGTACGCGTATCCGTGTTGGGTGTTGTGCAATTTCCTCAATTGACCGATCTTCCGCTGATCTTCCAATACTCCAACCGGCATTTGATAAGGGTTCCATTCTTTTAAAAAACTGCATCAAGTCTTGATCTTGTCATAAGAACTCTATTTCATACAAGCATACTACATTGATAGAGATTTCTGGTGAACTGTCTTCTGTAAACCGTCTTTGTGGAATCGACCAAGTAATGCACTTTAATCTTCAGCATCAACACTCAGGAAAGTCAGCTAGACCAAGTGTATCCCTTGCAAGCTCAACCAAACGGCACGCTTAGTTGAACTACATCCAGATCTCATTGTCTCGCCTTTGTGAAGTTGACCACGTAATGCACTACAGATCTTCAGCATCAGTACTCAGGAAGTCAGCTTGACCAAGTACATCGTTTGCAAACTCAACGAATTGAGTTACCCCCAGATCCCTGTAAAATCCCAAAGAAACATCAAACCCAAAACCGAATCCTGCAGGTCTTCAGCCTTGAACTATCAGCTTTCATAAGGATTCCCCCAGGTCTTCAGTAAACAGCGCTTTGAAACAACTGTCGACTTTAGATACCTGTATGTTTCCGTGCAAAACCCTTCACGCTGGCTGGAGAATTAATTAAAATCCTCAAATATGTGTCTGTGCAAAACATTCCACGCCGAACCGTTAGTATCACCAGAAAATCACAAACTCTACCACCTGTGATTGCGTTTAGAAATTTACCGAAGAAATTCAACATATGAAAATTTTTATTCCCCCATTTCTTTGGTAAAATCTCTAAACCTTAACAGATGAGAGCTTACACATAAAGAAACTCTGTCAAAATTCTGTTAAACTGTGTTTGTATCAGTTTGTAATCGGATCTCATCCCGTTTAATCAATCGAGTGTGTATCATTGATTATACCGTGTCGTTATTGTTTTACATGTTTGATTTGGCATAGTTACGTGGATTCCGCACACGTAACCGTGTTTGTTATAAACAAGTGATTTGGTTCGTTATCGATCCTCAGATTACGGGACCTACAGCTTCTCATAGTCAAGGTCAATCAGAAGTTTGGCCGTCTTGGTCTTCTCATCTTGGAGTTCCTTCCGAAGATCAGCAAGTGCAAGGTCTTTGAGCACGACAACCTGTTGGAGGTCAGCAATTTTCTTGTCCTGCTCCTCAACATTCCCCACGTAATCCTCGATCTCGGCAAATTTCTGCAAAGAAGAGGATAAAGCAGTTCAAGATCAAGTGATCCTCATACGAGTAGGATACCTAGGCAGAATTAAGGATCCTTACATCATTGAAGTATTCAAGGAACTGGTGGCGGATCAGTGGTAGGCCTTGAAGATCCTCAGCATCAGAAGTTTTCCTCTTCTTGACACCCTTTCCTTTAGTGGGTGCCTTTGGAATGGAGATGCTAGGACTGGTAGTGGACCTCTTCTTCCTGGGTCGTACGACATCAAGGTCAGCCGTGTTGAATTGGGATACAGGCTTGGCAGATTTTCCAGCGCCTACACATTTAAAGCAAGATGAGTATCCTTATCCTATTTCAATTTATTCATTTATTTTAATATTTAAACTATGTAAAAGGCAGGATACTTACTTGACATGGTAATGGAACCTGAGGATACTTCTTGTGAGTCTTGGGTGTCTATCTTGAATGTCCTTATTTCAGGATCAAGCTTCCAAAAAGCAGCGAGTCTATCCTTGGTTTCAGGTGATGTGATGATGTGTGAGACAGAAATAGCTGCATAACACAAGACAAAAAAGGGGTTAGTGATCCTATTGCGAAAACAAGACTACCTGCTGATCCTTCTCAGGATCCTCCGGCCTACCATGGGTGGACCATGTTCTTGGTAAATGCTCTCCATCTGAAATGGTATCCCTTCTTACAAAGAAGAAGCGACGTTTCCAATCTTTGTCATTTTTGGTGACTTTGAGAAGGGGGTGTTCTGCACTGGGTTTTCGTTTGAACAAATAACGGTGGGATCCAAAGGTGGTAACGTCATACAATTGTGTCAGTTCTGACATGCCCAAATCAATGCCCTCCTGCTCGATGATCCTCTCCAGGGTATACAAAACCCTCCAAATCATCGGCATGGCTTGGATGTAAGAGATGCCGGTAAGGGAGAAGAAGGATTGTGTAAATTCTGGGAAAGGATAGGTGTATCCTATGGCAAATGGAGTAACTGGAAAGGCAACCCATGTTTCTGAAACATAGTCGCTCAGGGCAGTTGGATCGAAAGGTTTGAAAAAGGCATTCGCCGGAAATCGGTGACAGATGTTATCTACTTGTGCATCGTTAAAGCAACACCTCTCATTCATTGAGTCTTTGATGATCTTTTGACTCTTCAAAGGGCTATCCTTTTTGTGATCCTTGGCCGGAGAATTTCGGAGCAACATTTTCGAAGTGACGGAGATAAAGAAAGAAAAACAGAGTAAGAGAGGAAGAAAGAGGAGAAAGAAATACCTGGTTGATCGTCGACTGAGAATTTAAAGGGAGTTTCTTTCGAATTTGAATGCATGATGATCCTATCTATATCTCTATTTATAATTATGATTCTGCAGGATTGTCACTTCCGTGACGTCATGATCGTAACGGCTAGTTCTATTTTAATGGCTATATATCCGTTAGTTAGTTGCGGATAAGATCAAGAAAATATAACTCGCTAATTTTACAAATTACTCCTTATATTTTGGGGGCAATTGTTAGGGGAGGATTTTCTAACAATTAGTGATCCTTATTCGTTATCCTAATTAGTGATCCTTACTTCTGTGACAGGTGGTGATCCTCAGAAGAGCTTTAGGATCAGGATCATGGATCACTTTAAGGATCCTCGTACTGACGATTGTTTACTTATGTTTTGTACTATCTCGCAGGTATAACAAGCTTGACCAAGTCTTGGCGACATTCCTGGAGAATATTCCCAAACTATTCTGCACGTGCTTGACCAAGAATAGACGTTGTGGAGAACGTGGAGGCATGGCACGAAAGTCGAATAGTTAGTTTGGTAGTTAGATTTCTATTTTAAAAGGGGTAACGAGCTAGTAGAAAAAACACTTAGCCATTTTTGCAGCTACACACACTCGTATACTCGCACACTTGAAGCTCTCGACGAACATACATTCATTTTCACTCACTTATACACATTTCACGATAGTGATCCTTGTACCTAGCTCGTTACTATCCGAAGTTGTAAACATTTAATCATTTATTTGAGCTTGGTGATCGGTAGTTTCCATCACCCGGGGTTTTTTGTGCCGGAGATCAACTCTTGATCAAGGGCTTTTTCCCCGTATAAATCCTTGTGTTGTTAGTGCAATTTACCTTGAAGTGATCCTCATCGCTATTACATATTTTAAGCATCATTCCCCGAAACAAAGAGTTTGGTTGCATATCATAAATAGAATTTTTTGACCAAAACAGCAAGCATGAATACTTTTCCACCTGGTGCCTTAGGAAGCTTTCCAACTATATCCATTCCCCATCTCATGAATGGCCAAGAAGAGGATATAGGATGCAAGAGCTCTGCTGGTTGGTGAAGGATATTACTATGCCTCTGACAAGGATCACACTTCTTGGCATACTCCACAGCATCCTTCTT
Organism: Helianthus tuberosus; assembly: GCA_030545235.1. Classification (NCBI taxonomy): domain Eukaryota; kingdom Viridiplantae; phylum Streptophyta; class Magnoliopsida; order Asterales; family Asteraceae; genus Helianthus; species Helianthus tuberosus. The sequence continues at coordinate 121,765,754 of CM060401.1, forward strand.
CATAGTGGGCCAATAGTATCCTGTCCTCAGGATCCTTGAGAATAATGCCCTGCCCCCAGTGTGGTTTCCACAATCTCCTTCATGGAAATCCTTTAGGACTTCTTGAATTTCAGGATCCTCAATGCATCTCAAATATGGTCCTGCAAGAGATCGTTTATACAACATATTATTTAATATTGTAAATTGAGATACCTTAATTTTGAAAGCCCTTGGGTTTTCTCCTGTAGGAATTTCTCCATGTTGTATGCATCTCATGATTGAGGGTATCCATGATCCTGAATGAGATTGGGTATCATCGCTAGGGATGATTGCAGATTCTTCTCCTATCTCCATAGCTACATGATCCTTGATAGCAGGGGTCAGGATATGGATAATAGGGATCTCAATATCCTCAGGAATCTTCAAAGATGATCCTAGATTGGCTAATGCATCAGCTTCTGCATTCTCTTCCCTTGGTACCTGTGTCAAACTAAAGGATACAAAAGAGAGTGCCAATTCTTTGACTATCTCCAAATATTTGATTAGCTTTTCACCTTTAACAGCATAGGATCCATTAAAGTGATTAGTGATCAATAAAGAATCTACATGTACCTCAAGATACCTGATGCTCATATGCTTTGCAATTTGCAAACCAGCTATCAAGGCTTCATATTCAGCCTCATTGTTGGTAGTTTGAAATTCACAAGCTATGGAGTGGGGTATTATGTCCCCCTGTGGCGATTTTAGTAGTATTCCAAGGCCTGTTCCATTCACATTGGAGGATCCATCAGTAAACAGTATCCAAGGATCCTTGGTTTCTTCAAGCTGTTGGACTTCTAGTTCAGCTTCCTTTTGCAAATCACTACTGAAATCTGCCACAAAGTCAGCTAATGCTTGGGATTTAATGGCTGTCCTAGGCTAATATCTTATATCATATGCACTCAACTTCACTGCCCACTTAGCCATCCTTCCTGACATTTCAGGTTTCCTGAGAACATTCTTAATTGGGAAATTAGTTTTAACAATAATGGCATGAGTCTCAAAATAATGTCTTAATTTAGTAGATGCCATAATTAGTGCAAGGATAAGTTTTTCTAAATGTGAATACCTGGATTCAGCATCAAGTAAGCTCTTACTTACATAATAAACAGGATGTTGTGTACCTTGGTGATCCTTAACAAGGACCGCACTTACTGCTTTTGAGGATACCGCCAAATATAAGGATAACACATCTCCTTTTTCTGGTTTCATAAAGGCTGGGGCTGAGGATAGGTAATCTTTAAGAGCTTTAAGAGCACTTTCATGCTTCTCAGTCCATTCAAATTTCTTGTTTTTCCTCAGGATGTCATAGAACTCCTTGCACTTTTCTGAGGATTTGGATATGAATCTGTTCAAGGCTGCGATCCTGCCAGTCAACCTTTGCACATCCTTAGCATTGGAAGGAGATTTGATATTCACAATAGCCTTAATTTGCTCTGGACTTGCCTCAATGCCCCTCTTTGTTACCATATATCCTAAGAATTTACCTGCCTTTACACCAAAATGACACTTAGAAGGATTTAGTTTCATATTAAATTTATCAAGGATATTGAATGCTTCCTCCAAGTCTTTAAGGTGATCCTCAGCACTTTTGGACTTAACCACCATGTCATCAATATAGACTTCCATAGTGTGTCCAATTTGGTCCTTGAATATCATATTGACTAGCCTTTGATATGTAGCACCTGCATTCCTTAATCCAAATGGCATAACAATATAACAATATATACCAGTTGGGGTCATAAAGGCTGTATCCTCTTGATCGGATGGTTCCATCTGAATTTGTTGAAATCCAGATGAAGCATCCATAAAAGTTAACAACTCATGACCCGCGGTAGCATCCACCATGGAGTCAATGTGGGGTAATGGGAAAGGATCCTTGGTACATGCCTTGTTTAAATCTGTAAAATCGACACATACCCTCCACTTTCCATTTTTCTTTTGAACAACAACCACATTGGCTAACCATCTTGGATACTTAACCTCTCTAATCATACCTGCTCGAAGTAGCTTATCTACCTCTTCCTGGATAATAGCATTTCTTTCAGGTGCAAACTTCCTCCTCTTTTGATGAATTGGCTTGAATGACCTGTCAATGCCAAGTTTGTGAGTAATTATATCCTTAGATATACCTATCATGTCTTCATGTTTCCAGGCAAAGGTGGTCTTCCTTCTTTTGAGAAAGGATGCTAGCTCTTGTTCAATATCGCTAAGGATCCCTGACCCTATGAAGATCTTGGAGTCAGGATCATCAGGATCCATGAGGATTTCTTTCAAATCCTGTTCTCTTGCCTCCAAGACATCTCTTGAAGGATACTTTAATTGCTATTGCTCCCTTGGTCTTGAGGCTGGCTTCATTGATGAGGTATAGCAATTCTTAGCCTCCTGTTGATCACTCTCAATTTTCACCACTCCCCATGGACTTGGAAGCTTTACACACTGATGATAGGTGGATGGAACTGTCTTCATATCATGTATCCATGGCCTGCCAAGGATAACATTACAACACGACAAGCAATCAATAACACAAAACTTTTGATAAGAATGCAATCCTTCAATATAGATTGGGAGTTTGATGTCCCCCAATGTATTCTTTGTTTCCCCACTGAATCCCACAAGTACTGAGGATCTTGGGATAATATCGGACTCTGGGATATTCATTTTCTTTAGAACATCCAGCTGAATGATGTTCACAGGGCTTCCTCCATCTATAAGGATCCTGCGAACAAAGTGGTTAGAAATAAACAATGTAATTACGAGACCGTCATGATGAGGGTCCTGGATGTCAACACGATCATCCTCATCAAAAGTAATGACTTTATCCTGGGTGACAACGGAGGTCCTGACGGGTCTGTCTCCATTATCCATCTTGGTTTCCTTAGCGTGTCTTTTTGCTGCTGAGAAGGATGTACCACAGATGTCTGATCCACCGGATATGAAATTTATGACTTGTGCATCTGCCGGAGGAGCAGGAGCCCTTTCCGGGATCCTTTCAGGATCCTGGGTTCTTGACTTCTTTCGTCCCAAGAGTTCCTTTAAATGCCCCTTGCTCAACAAATAACCAATTTCCTTTCTAAGTGCAATACACTCTTCAGTGAGATGCCCAAAATCCTCATGATATGCACACCACTTGGATTTATCCTTCGTAGCAGCTGGTTTATCATTTTTCCTTGGCCACCTAGCTTTCTCACCTAGATTCTGCATTGCAAAGATTAGTTCATTGTTATCAACAGAGAAACAATATTCAGAAATAGGAGGATAATTCTCATCATCCTCTTCTTGTTCCACTGCGTGCACATTCTGGTTATCAGATCTGTTATAGGACTTGGATTTGTTGTTCCTGAAGTAGGATCCTTGTTTATCCTGCTTGGAGGATCCTGTCAATCTGTCCTGGATCCTTTTGTCATCCTCTAGGCGGATGAACCTAAGGGCCCTAGTCCTTACTTCATCAAGATTCCTGCAAGGTGTCATAACAAGATCATCATAGAATAATGAATCCCTAAGCAATCCCATTTTAAAGGCTTCAACACCCGTAGCTATATCCAGGTTAGGAATGTCTAAGGATTCTTTACTGAACTTAGTGATATAATCTCTAAGTGATTCATTTTGACCTTGTGTTACCCTATATAGATCACTAGTTAATCGTTCAAACTTTCTACTACAAGAGAATTGACTATTGAACAAGTTAACTAAATTAGCAAATGAAGTAATAGAGTAAGGAGGAAGACTTAGCAGCCATTTAAGAGCAGATCCTGTAAGTGTGGATCCAAATCCCTTGCATAGACATGCTTCTTTCAACCTTTCAGGAATTGGATTGATCTCCATCCTCTCCCTGTACTGGGCTACATGCTCTTCTGGATCCGTTGAACCATCATACAACTTCATTGATGGTATCTGGAATCTTTTGGGTATCTCAGCATCACATAAAGGTGGTGCAAAACGAGATATCCTATGGCTACCATCCGCAATCTCAGGAATGGGTTTAACCACTCCTGGTACACTGGATATCATATCCTTAAGCTTCTGCAGCTCCCTAGCCATGGCCTGATTGATACCTGTATCCTGCATAAAGCCATGGTTAGTGTTATATAAATTATTAGAAGTGTTACCTCCCACATGATATGAGTTTGGAATTGCGGATGCGAATCCATCTTGTCGATACTCTGGCATGATTGAAGGACCAGAGGAGGCAATGGTTTGCATTGGTATGAAGTCTCCTTGATGGACGTCTGAGTTCTGAGGTTGCATATTTCTCGAGGATCCTTGATTTTGAAGGGGGTTGGATCCTTGGAATTGCGATGATCCTTGAACCTGAAAGGATCCTGGGACCAGGGAGGATCCTTGGACCTGGGAGGATCCTTGGACCTGGGAGGATCCTTGGACCTGGGAGGATCCTTGGACCTGGGAGGATCCTTGGACCTGGGAGGATCCTTGGACCGGGGAGGATCCTTGGACCTGGGAGGATCCTTGTACTGCATGCATTCCCACATATCCTCCTGACGTGAAGTATCCCTGATGCTGAGAGGAGGATCCTAATGGTTGAGAAGAGGATCCCTGAGGCTAGAAGTAAGAGCCAAATGCCTGACTCATTGTTGTTGTCCCGTAACGCCTTCCTGATAGTTCACCCAAGTATTGCACGTCCGGAACTGCTGAGTATTGTGAAGTTATGACCGGAGTGTCGAAGTTCAGCGATCTTGGCATCAGAGGGGAGTGATCCTCCACTGATTTCTTCTGTTTCTTGATTTCATCGATCTCCCGGAGGATCCTTTCGTTGGTCTTATCCTGCTCTGGTGCATGATTCCTCATCTGCAAAATCAGGGTATAAAGATCATTAGTAGTAGGATTAGTTGAAACAGAAGAAGTAGGTGGTTTTTGGAAAATAGGAGTTGGTTTCTTCGCAGCATTCTCAGCATTCTTCTGGGATCCAGAAGGTGGTGGAGGCAAAGGAGGAACGCCTTAGGAAGCTTTCCAACTATATCCATTCCCCATCTCATGAATGGCCAAGAAGAGGATATAGGATGCAAGAGCTCTGCTGGTTGGTGAAGGATATTACTATGCCTCTGACAAGGATCACACTTCTTGGCATACTCCACAGCATCCTTCTTCATAGTGGGCCAATAGTATCCTGTCCTCAGGATCCTTGAGAATAATGCCCTGCCCCCAGTGTGGTTTCCACAATCTCCTTCATGGAAATCCTTTAGGACTTCTTGAATTTCAGGATCCTCAATGCATCTCAAATATGGTCCTGCAAGAGATCGTTTATACAACATATTATTTAATATTGTAAATTGAGATACCTTAATTTTGAAAGCCCTTGGGTTTTCTCCTGTAGGAATTTCTCCATGTTGTATGCATCTCATGATTGAGGGTATCCATGATCCTGAATGAGATTGGGTATCATCGCTAGGGATGATTGCAGATTCTTCTCCTATCTCCATAGCTACATGATCCTTGATAGCAGGGGTCAGGATATGGATAATAGGGATCTCAATATCCTCAGGAATCTTCAAAGATGATCCTAGATTGGCTAATGCATCAGCTTCTGCATTCTCTTCCCTTGGTACCTGTGTCAAACTAAAGGATACAAAAGAGAGTGCCAATTCTTTGACTATCTCCAAATATTTGATTAGCTTTTCACCTTTAACAGCATAGGATCCATTAAAGTGATTAGTGATCAATAAAGAATCTACATGTACCTCAAGATACCTGATGCTCATATGCTTTGCAATTTGCAAACCAGCTATCAAGGCTTCATATTCAGCCTCATTGTTGGTAGTTTGAAATTCACAAGCTATGGAGTGGGGTATTATGTCCCCCTGTGGCGATTTTAGTAGTATTCCAAGGCCTGTTCCATTCACATTGGAGGATCCATCAGTAAACAGTATCCAAGGATCCTTGGTTTCTTCAAGCTGTTGGACTTCTAGTTCAGCTTCCTTTTGCAAATCACTACTGAAATCTGCCACAAAGTCAGCTAATGCTTGGGATTTAATGGCTGTCCTAGGCTAATATCTTATATCATATGCACTCAACTTCACTGCCCACTTAGCCATCCTTCCTGACATTTCAGGTTTCCTGAGAACATTCTTAATTGGGAAATTAGTTTTAACAATAATGGCATGAGTCTCAAAATAATGTCTTAATTTAGTAGATGCCATAATTAGTGCAAGGATAAGTTTTTCTAAATGTGAATACCTGGATTCAGCATCAAGTAAGCTCTTACTTACATAATAAACAGGATGTTGTGTACCTTGGTGATCCTTAACAAGGACCGCACTTACTGCTTTTGAGGATACCGCCAAATATAAGGATAACACATCTCCTTTTTCTGGTTTCATAAAGGCTGGGGCTGAGGATAGGTAATCTTTAAGAGCTTTAAGAGCACTTTCATGCTTCTCAGTCCATTCAAATTTCTTGTTTTTCCTCAGGATGTCATAGAACTCCTTGCACTTTTCTGAGGATTTGGATATGAATCTGTTCAAGGCTGCGATCCTGCCAGTCAACCTTTGCACATCCTTAGCATTGGAAGGAGATTTGATATTCACAATAGCCTTAATTTGCTCTGGACTTGCCTCAATGCCCCTCTTTGTTACCATATATCCTAAGAATTTACCTGCCTTTACACCAAAATGACACTTAGAAGGATTTAGTTTCATATTAAATTTATCAAGGATATTGAATGCTTCCTCCAAGTCTTTAAGGTGATCCTCAGCACTTTTGGACTTAACCACCATGTCATCAATATAGACTTCCATAGTGTGTCCAATTTGGTCCTTGAATATCATATTGACTAGCCTTTGATATGTAGCACCTGCATTCCTTAATCCAAATGGCATAACAATATAACAATATATACCAGTTGGGGTCATAAAGGCTGTATCCTCTTGATCGGATGGTTCCATCTGAATTTGTTGAAATCCAGATGAAGCATCCATAAAAGTTAACAACTCATGACCCGCGGTAGCATCCACCATGGAGTCAATGTGGGGTAATGGGAAAGGATCCTTGGTACATGCCTTGTTTAAATCTGTAAAATCGACACATACCCTCCACTTTCCATTTTTCTTTTGAACAACAACCACATTGGCTAACCATCTTGGATACTTAACCTCTCTAATCATACCTGCTCGAAGTAGCTTATCTACCTCTTCCTGGATAATAGCATTTCTTTCAGGTGCAAACTTCCTCCTCTTTTGATGAATTGGCTTGAATGACCTGTCAATGCCAAGTTTGTGAGTAATTATATCCTTAGATATACCTATCATGTCTTCATGTTTCCAGGCAAAGGTGGTCTTCCTTCTTTTGAGAAAGGATGCTAGCTCTTGTTCAATATCGCTAAGGATCCCTGACCCTATGAAGATCTTGGAGTCAGGATCATCAGGATCCATGAGGATTTCTTTCAAATCCTGTTCTCTTGCCTCCAAGACATCTCTTGAAGGATACTTTAATTGCTATTGCTCCCTTGGTCTTGAGGCTGGCTTCATTGATGAGGTATAGCAATTCTTAGCCTCCTGTTGATCACTCTCAATTTTCACCACTCCCCATGGACTTGGAAGCTTTACACACTGATGATAGGTGGATGGAACTGTCTTCATATCATGTATCCATGGCCTGCCAAGGATAACATTACAACACGACAAGCAATCAATAACACAAAACTTTTGATAAGAATGCAATCCTTCAATATAGATTGGGAGTTTGATGTCCCCCAATGTATTCTTTGTTTCCCCACTGAATCCCACAAGTACTGAGGATCTTGGGATAATATCGGACTCTGGGATATTCATTTTCTTTAGAACATCCAGCTGAATGATGTTCACAGGGCTTCCTCCATCTATAAGGATCCTGCGAACAAAGTGGTTAGAAATAAACAATGTAATTACGAGACCGTCATGATGAGGGTCCTGGATGTCAACACGATCATCCTCATCAAAAGTAATGACTTTATCCTGGGTGACAACGGAGGTCCTGACGGGTCTGTCTCCATTATCCATCTTGGTTTCCTTAGCGTGTCTTTTTGCTGCTGAGAAGGATGTACCACAGATGTCTGATCCACCGGATATGAAATTTATGACTTGTGCATCTGCCGGAGGAGCAGGAGCCCTTTCCGGGATCCTTTCAGGATCCTGGGTTCTTGACTTCTTTCGTCCCAAGAGTTCCTTTAAATGCCCCTTGCTCAACAAATAACCAATTTCCTTTCTAAGTGCAATACACTCTTCAGTGAGATGCCCAAAATCCTCATGATATGCACACCACTTGGATTTATCCTTCGTAGCAGCTGGTTTATCATTTTTCCTTGGCCACCTAGCTTTCTCACCTAGATTCTGCATTGCAAAGATTAGTTCATTGTTATCAACAGAGAAACAATATTCAGAAATAGGAGGATAATTCTCATCATCCTCTTCTTGTTCCACTGCGTGCACATTCTGGTTATCAGATCTGTTATAGGACTTGGATTTGTTGTTCCTGAAGTAGGATCCTTGTTTATCCTGCTTGGAGGATCCTGTCAATCTGTCCTGGATCCTTTTGTCATCCTCTAGGCGGATGAACCTAAGGGCCCTAGTCCTTACTTCATCAAGATTCCTGCAAGGTGTCATAACAAGATCATCATAGAATAATGAATCCCTAAGCAATCCCATTTTAAAGGCTTCAACACCCGTAGCTATATCCAGGTTAGGAATGTCTAAGGATTCTTTACTGAACTTAGTGATATAATCTCTAAGTGATTCATTTTGACCTTGTGTTACCCTATATAGATCACTAGTTAATCGTTCAAACTTTCTACTACAAGAGAATTGACTATTGAACAAGTTAACTAAATTAGCAAATGAAGTAATAGAGTAAGGAGGAAGACTTAGCAGCCATTTAAGAGCAGATCCTGTAAGTGTGGATCCAAATCCCTTGCATAGACATGCTTCTTTCAACCTTTCAGGAATTGGATTGATCTCCATCCTCTCCCTGTACTGGGCTACATGCTCTTCTGGATCCGTTGAACCATCATACAACTTCATTGATGGTATCTGGAATCTTTTGGGTATCTCAGCATCACATAAAGGTGGTGCAAAACGAGATATCCTATGGCTACCATCCGCAATCTCAGGAATGGGTTTAACCACTCCTGGTACACTGGATATCATATCCTTAAGCTTCTGCAGCTCCCTAGCCATGGCCTGATTGATACCTGTATCCTGCATAAAGCCATGGTTAGTGTTATATAAATTATTAGAAGTGTTACCTCCCACATGATATGAGTTTGGAATTGCGGATGCGAATCCATCTTGTCGATACTCTGGCATGATTGAAGGACCAGAGGAGGCAATGGTTTGCATTGGTATGAAGTCTCCTTGATGGACGTCTGAGTTCTGAGGTTGCATATTTCTCGAGGATCCTTGATTTTGAAGGGGGTTGGATCCTTGGAATTGCGATGATCCTTGAACCTGAAAGGATCCTGGGACCAGGGAGGATCCTTGGACCTGGGAGGATCCTTGGACCTGGGAGGATCCTTGGACCTGGGAGGATCCTTAGACCTGGGAGGATCCTTGGACCTGGGAGGATCCTTGTACTGCATGCATTCCCACATATCCTCCTGACGTGAAGTATCCCTGATGCTGAGAGGAGGATCCTAATGGTTGAGAAGAGGATCCCTGAGGCTAGAAGTAAGAGCCAAATGCCTGACTCATTGTTGTTGTCCCGTAACGCCTTCCTGATAGTTCACCCAAGTATTGCACGTCCGGAACTGCTGAGTATTGTGAAGTTATGACCGGAGTGTCGAAGTTCAGCGATCTTGGCATCAGAGGGGAGTGATCCTCCACTGATTTCTTCTGTTTCTTGATTTCATCGATCTCCCGGAGGATCCTTTCATTGGTCTTATCCTGCTCTGGTGCATGATTCCTCATCTGCAAAATCAGGGTATAAAGATCATTAGTAGTAGGATTAGTTGAAACAGAAGAAGTAGGTGGTTTTTGGAAAATAGGAGTTGGTTTCTTCGCAGCATTCTCAGCATTCTTCTGGGATCCAGAAGGTGGTGGAGGCAAAGGAGGAACGCCTTGTGAGGAACTGAATGAGGGCATCAAACTTGAAGTATTCTTCACTGAGGAAGCCATCTGTTTGGTTGTAGCGAACCGAAATAACCACGAAAACACGAATCTTTCTAAGAATGAAGCACCAATTGCTCCACGGTGGGCGCCAAACTGTTTTGGTCAAAAATCAAGCAATGACAATGTAACCAAACTTTCTGTTGTGAGGTATGATGCTTGAATTGATGAACAACAATAAGGATCACTATGAAGTGTAATGAACAAATGACACAAAGATTTATACGGGGAAAAAGCCCTTGATCAAGAGTTGATCTCCGGCACAAAAAACCCCGGGTGATGGAAACTACCGATCACCAATTTAAATTAAACAAACAATCTGTTACAACTTAGGATGATAGCGAGCTAAGTACAAGGATCACTATAGTGTATCGTGTAGAAATGTATGAAAAATGCTAAGTGTTTTGTCGAGAGCTGGTGAGAGCGGTTGTATGAGTGTGTGTGTAGCCAAAATAGCCAAGTGTCTCTAAAATAGCTCGCTACCCCTTTAAAAATAGAAAATATCAAGCCTAACTAACATTCCGCAAATCATGCAAGTCCTCCACGACTCCACAACGTCCATTTCTGACCAAGCACGTGCGGAATAGACTGAGAATATTCTCCAGGAATGTCGCCAAGACTAAGTCCAAGTTGATATTCCTGCAAAACATTTACGAATTCAAAGTAGACAATCGTTAGTGTAGGGATCCTTATAGTGATCCATGATCCTGATCCTGCAACACTTCTGAGGATCACTTCTTCAGACAGGATTGAGGATCACTAAATCCAACAGTAAATAAGGATCACTGGTCACTTAGAAATCCACCCCTAACACATGGGATCTCAGTCGATATGCTATGCGGAGATCTTCGACACACAAATCAGGGAGATAACGAGATTTAATTTGGTCTAACACCATTAAAACTCGCCACACCATTGGCAAGGTCTGAGCATAACTGAGACCAGTAAGTTCGAAAAAGCGGGAAGTGAAGGGTGGAAAAGGATATCGGAGTGTTGGATTGGTTCAGGCCAAAAACTACACACAAACTCACGTACAGCAACTCTATATGTAAGTGAAAAATGAAAGTTGTGATTCACAATAAGTAAATAAAATTGAATGGAAAAGCTGCACATCTCATTAAAGAAAAACCTTGGCTTTTATAGCCTTACAATGACCTGCACTAGATGCGAATAAAAAACAGAATATAAAAGATGCTTTCCTAAAGAATCGGTAAACCATGACTTCTTCTACCAAACGTGCATAAAACCCAACGGTTACTTCATCACATTTGGTCAACAATTTTACCAACTCTTAACTTATTAAAAACCATATAATATAAAATAATAAAACCCAAGTCTTCATATATCCATCCACAGACATGCAACATGACACATGAAGATTTCTTATTCCATGCAAACTATCGACCAACTCATAACCCGCAACCCGCGACCAAACCCGAGTAAACCCAACAATCACCCCCTTAATCAGTGTTTGTTCGTACCATTCGTTCGGGACACCCGAATCACCGTCTCCTCTCGAACCATCTCGACTTCTTCCGGACACTCGACCTCCTCCTCGGTCACGCCCAAAGTCTTTATCTACTCGACCTATCCCGGACACCCCGGTCTTCACCTCGACCACGTCCAAAGTCGTCTCTGATCGTGATTTCACTATTCTGTCAAACCCTTCCTTGATAAGCACCACTTGCGTATCAACCACCAACTAGACACCAGCCACCCGCTGCACTGTCTTCGAGTCGCTAAACGAATATCTCAGCCACCCCGCTGTTTCGTTTCTACTGCGCTACACCCGTTGGTTTTTCTGCCGTAAGAATTCGACACCTCCTTGCGATTCTTTTCCTCAGCGAGAAAGAGTATCCGACAAATAAAAACACGATCCATTCTTCGTTCTTCGATCAACAAACTGGGTTGACAAGCCCGCTGATTTGGCCTGAATCTCGACTCGTCTCCACTACCCTCTTGATCCGCTAGAACGGTAACCTCCACACCGTTGACCTACGATCCCTAATTATCTACGATCACTAATTATCTATCACCTTCGATCACTGCACATTGGTAACCTTCGATCGCTGTAGTCCTTGTCTTCCACTTTAATCACAACTAACAACCACGAGACACACCGGTGTTTACCCGTCACCCCGTCATCCTAACTGGTACTCTCCGCATGACAACGACTGACCCGAACCACCTCCCAGTCTCCGTCTTCTGCTGTATAACGATCCCGAAACAACCCTTCTTTCACTCCTGCCCTCCACCGACCGACACACCCGCCGGCGGTGGAGGCTTCCTCCGATCTTCTCGAGCCCTAGGCTCTGATACCAAATGTTGGATTGGTTCAGGCCAAAAACTACACACAAACTCACGTACTGCAACTCTATATGTAAGTGAAAAATGAAAGTTGTGATTCACAATAAGTAAATAAAATTGAATGGAAAAGCTGCACATCTCATTAAAGAAAAACCTTGGCTTTTATAGCCTTACAATGACATGCACTAGATGCGAATAAAAAAAAGAATATAAAAGATGCTTTCCTAAAGAATCGGTAAACCATGACTTCTTCTACCAAACGTGCATAAAACCCAACGGTTACTTCATCACATTTGGTCAACAATTTTACCAACTCTTAACTTATTAAAAACCATATAATATAAAATAATAAAACCCAAGTCTTCATATATCCATCCACAGACATGCAACATGACACATGAAGATTTCTTATTCCATGCAAACTATCGACCAACTCATAACCCGCAACCCGCGACCAAACCCGAGTAAACCCAACAATCACCCCCTTAATCAGTGTTTGTTCGTACCATTCGTTCGGGACACCCGAATCACCGTCTCCTCTCGAACCATCTCGACTTCTTCCGGAAACTCGACCTCCTCCTCGGTCACGCCCAAAGTCTTTATCTACTCGACCTATCCCGGACACCCCGGTCTTCACCTCGACCACGTCCAAAGTCGTCTCTGATCGTGATTTCACTATTCTGTCAAACCCTTCCTTGATAAGCACCACTTGCGTATCAACCACCAACTAGACACCAGCCACCCGCTGCACTGTCTTCGAGTCGCTAAACGAATATCTCAGCCACCCCGCTGTTTCGTTTCTACTGCGCTACACCCGTTGGTTTTTCTGCCGTAAGAATTCGACACCTCCTTGCGATTCTTTTCCTCAGCGAGAAAGAGTATCCGACAAATAAAAACACGATCCATTCTTCGTTCTTCGATCAACAAACTGGGTTGACAAGCCCGCTGATTTGGCCTGAATCTCGACTCGTCTCCACTACCCTCTTGATCCGCTAGAACGGTAACCTCCACACCGTTGACCTACGATCACTAATTATCTACGATCACTAATTATCTATCACCTTCGATCACTGCACATCGGTAACCTTCGATCGCTGTAGTCCTTGTCTTCCACTTTAATCACAACTAACAACCACGAGACACACCGGTGTTCACCCGTCACCCCGTCATCCTAACCGGTACTCTCCGCATGACAACGACTGACCCGAACCACCTCCCAGTCTCCGTCTTCTGCTGTATAACGATCCTGAAACAACCCTTCTTTCACTCCTGCCCTCCACCGACCGACACACCCGCCGGCGGTGGAGGCTTCCTCCGATCTTCTCGAGCCCTAGGCTCTAATACCAAATGTTGGATTGGTTCAGGCCAAAAACTACACACAAACTCACGTACTGCAACTCTATATGTAAGTGAAAAATGAAAGTTGTGATTCACAATAAGTAAATAAAATTGAATGGAAAAGCTGCACATCTCATTAAAGAAAAACCTTGGCTTTTATAGCCTTACAATGACATGCACTAGATGCGAATAAAAAACAGAATATAAAAGATGCTTTCCTAAAGAATCGGTAAACCATGACTTCTTCTACCAAACGTGCATAAAACCCAACGGTTACTTCATCACATTTGGTCAACAATTTTACCAACTCTTAACTTATTAAAAACCATATAATATAAAATAATAAAACCCAAGTCTCATATATCCATCCACAGACATGCAACGTGACACATGAAGATTTCTTATTCCATGCAAACTATCGACCAACTCATAACCCGCAACCCGCGACCCACGAACAAACCCGAGTAAACCCAACACGTAGTCCCAAGGAGAAAGGATAGGCTAAAAAGCACACCCACACATTTGATACCGCGTTTGATCGGACCTCCCGATCAAAAGGAGGAATGATCACTCCGGCAGGAAAGGCTCCATATTCTTTTAAAGCGGCAATGTCGGCATTGTTGAAAGAGTAAATCTCCTTTTCGGGTTCTCGAAGAAGGTTTTGACTTTCGTGGGTTGGGGCCTGCTCGTTTGAACGAGATCTTGTTCGTGAGGCCATGAGAGGTTTCAACCAGGGAACAAGAAATTTAAGCAAAGAAAACAGAGAAGAGAAAGAGAAAAGAATACCGGAAAAGTTGCTTGAAGCGAGATAATCATAATGAAGAATACTCCGGCTAAATATAGGCTGGATATAGGGGGTATGGAGTAAATATCGCATGGGAAGTTGTAGCGTGTCACATCAATCGTCTCTTCAACTTAATAACCTCGATTTAAGAGATAAGCTTTAAAATATATCCGTTGGAATTGGTATACCAACAGATATATTTTGGGGACAATTGTTATGGGTGGTTTTCTGCTCATATATCCTGACTAATATTCTGACAATGTTTCTTTTGTTGTGACCAGGATACCGGATCAGGATATTGGTAACATCCTGATGCAATATCCTGGTAGTAACTAATTAACTCACGTGCAGATTATTGGAACAAGTCTATAACGTTCAAGTGGATTTCTTCTCCTTGAGACTCGGGCAAATATGTTGAATTATGGACGTTGAAGCCAGAAGACGTGGACTACAACGTTCACGTAGGGAATATTCGATATATCCCGGATTTATAGGCTAGTTAGTTAATTTTGTTTTACTATAAATAGGAATTATCAGATCAGATAAGAACACACACAATCTCTCGTACACTCTTTCTCTTTAGCTGCAAACACTCACAACATACTTATACTTGTATTCAAATTGCATTGTAACACTTAGTTGATCCGCATCATATCCCGCACTGTATCCTGACGTTTGAAGTAATAAAAAGAACAAGGCAGCTGCAATTGTCAGCTCCCGAGGTTTTGTGCCGGCGATCTAGATTGATCAAGGGCTTTCCTCGTACATCATGTGTCACCCTTTACATTTTTCGCTCATTGTTTGATTATAGATATAGCTCGATATCCTGAGCCGTATCCTGAAAACTGTTTTCGTGAACAACTAAATTAGCATATTTTCAATACACATTCTTAGCACTCTGCCTCACTTAACTAATTTGATCACTTAATTGCTTCGGTAATTTTTTACCAAAACATTAGTCATTGATTTTCTATACCCTGAGGGATATTAGTTCCTACGAGCACCGAGATATCTGGATTATCCTGATCCAAGATAATTTTCTTAACATCCTGCTTCGAAGCCTCCACGATATCCTGGGCTCGCATCTTTAATTGCTGTCCTGCTTTGGGCTTTGTTGAGGATTTCATCAAAGAAGAATAACACTCCTTCGCTTCCTGTTGATCATTTTCCACCTTGACAACCCCCTAGTGGGTAGGGATCTTGATACACTGATGATAGGTTAAAGGCACAGCTTTCATATCATGGATCCATGGCCTACCCAATATAATATTGTAGCAGGATAAGGAGTCCATAACACAGAAGCATTGCATTAAGTTGAATCCTTCAACATATACTGGCAGCTTTATCTCTCCCACAGTATTCTTGGCCACTCCACAGAACCCGACAAGTACAATGGATTTTGAAGTGATGTCCATCGGGGAAACATTCATCCTTTTCAGCGTTCCTAGCTGAATAATGTTGACAGAGCTGCCATTATCCACCAGTATCCTGCGTACAAAGTGATTAGCAACATATAAAGTTATTACCAAACCATCGTGATGGGGATCCTGGATAGTATCCCTATCATCATTGTCAAACATTATCACTTTATCGGTTGTGAGGGTTTTCATCCTGGTTGGCTTATATCCTCTTTCTGCCTTAGCCTCTTTTGCATGTCTTTTTGCTGCAGAATAAGAGGTTCCACAGATGTCGGATCCTCCTGAAATAAAGTTAATTATCTTGGCATCTGCAGGAGGTGACGCTGCTCGTTAAGGATCCTTCTCAGTATCCTGACCCTTATTCTTCTTTCTTCCCAGAAGATCCTTCAGATATCCTTTACTTAGCAGATAGCTTATTTCCTTTCTCAGGGCGATGCAATCTTCCGTAACATGTCCAAAATCCTCATGAAAGGCACACCACTTGGATTTATCCTTCCAATCAGCTTTTTGTTGGTGCTTCCTAGGCCACCTCGCTTTGTCTCCTAAACCCTGCATAGTATACATTAGTTCAGTTATATTAACAGAAAACCAATATTCTAACAATTCAGGATACTCCTCAGGATCCTCGTCTTCAACAGCGTTCACTTTCTTGTTGTCATTCCTGCCATATGGCTTAGAGCGATATGGTTTGTATGAGGATTCTAACTTCCTGTTAGTTGATTCATAGGTTGAGGATGAATTCCTCCTCTCTTGCATCTTTTTATCATCTTCTAGTCGAATGTATCTCAAGGCCCTATTTCGAGCCTCATCCAGGTTGCTGCAAGGATTCATTACAAGATCCTGATAAAATTGGGAATCCTTTTGCAACCCCATTTTGAATGCCTGCACAGCTGTTGCAACATCAAGATGTGGGATATCTAGAGATTCCCTGCTAAATTTGTTCACATAATCCCTTAAGGATCCCTGAGGCCCTTAAGTTATCCTGTAGAGATCACTGGTTAGTTTCTCAAAACTTCGACTACATGAAAATTGACTGTTAAATAAATTGACTAAGTGAGCAAATAATGTAATTGAATGAGGTGGAACGTTTAGGAGCCATTTTAAGGCTGATCCTGTCAGAGTAGAGCCAAAACCCTTGCAGAGGCATGCTTCCTTGAGATCCGGAGGGATAGGGTTAATTTCCATCCTTTCCCTGTATTGAGCAATATGCTCTTCAGGATCCGTGGTTTGGTCATAGAGCTTCATGTTGGGGGTTTGAAATCTTTTCGGGATTTCAGCATCACAAATAGGATATGCAAAGTGGGATATCCTGTGGCTATCATGTGACACTTCTGGAATTGGCTGGACCACCCTAGGTACACTAGATATCATATCCTTCAACTTCTGAAGCTCCCTAGAGAATGCTGATATCATACCTGCATCCTACAAAGATCCAAGACCATTACTAGCAAGAGTATTAGTATTATTAGACACGTTACCAGTCTGAGGATTCTGGCCATATCCTGGAGCATATCCTGAACTTCTCACAGTTGACACCCTAACCGAAGAAGGTATCTCAAGAGTATGGCTCTGGGAATGGCTAGGCACAATATTGCCCCTGTGGTCCTCAGTATATACTTCCGAACTGAAATTCAAAGCCCTGGGCTGCAAGGGAGTGACAGTATCCTCAGCAGGCCTGCTTGAGCTGGATTTCAAGAGTTGTATCTCTCTTATCAGCATTTGGTTGGTCTCCTGCTTTTGCTTCATCTGATCCTGTATACTACCAAATAAAGTTAGAATTTCATCATTAGAAGCCATAATAGGAGTTCTCCCTAAGGCAGCAGATCCTTGAACATTCTGAGTGGGGATAATATCCCGAGCCACATGAGTTTCGGTCATTCTTGGAGGAGCTTGAGGCTGTGAAGAGGGTTGCGTCCTTGGAGGTGGTGGAAGCATCGAATCCGATTGTTGCAGAGGTCGTAGCAGACATGGTAGAAGAGCTCATGTTTGATTTTGAGGCCATAGAAAATAGTGTAGCAAAAAGTTTTGAAAACATAAAACAAAGTAATGATTTTACGAAAACTTTTAGTAGAAATAGCACAACTTGCCCCACGGTGGGCGCCAAATTGTTTTGGTAAAAAATTACCGTGTGATCAAATTAGTTAAGTGAGGTAGTGTGCTAGAAGTATTTGTGGAAAATATGTTGATCAAATTGTTAACAAAAACAGTTTTCAGGATATAGCTCAGGATATCGAGCTATATCTACAATCAAACAATGAGCAAAAAAGTAAAGGGGGGACACAAGATGTACGAGGAAAGCCCTTGATCAATCTAGATCGCCGACACAAAACCTCGGGAGCTGACAATCGCAGCTGCCTTGTTCTTCTTATTACTTCAAATATCAGGATATAGTGTAGGATATGATACGGATCAACTAAGTGTTACAAAGCGATGCGAGTACAAGTGTAAGTGTTTATGAGTGATTGCAGCTAGTAGAAAGCTATTAGTGCAGTAATGTCTATAGCCTCCGTCAATCCAATTCGTAGTTGAAACAGATTAATTCTAGACTTTATATTGTAATTTGTAGGAAAAGGCAATGTGGCAATTCTGTAATTAATGAGAACTCTCATTAAAGCCTTGGCCTATAAATAGAAGTGTTAGGGTTAGAGTTTATGACTTTTGCTATTTTGGAGCTTTGGATATCTAGAGCTAGAGAGAGAAAGGTGATTCGTGGTGCTTGTACCCTTCATATTGATCAATAGAATCACATTTAATTGTACGATCTTGTGTTCGATCACTTTCGTGTATGGATTCCGCACGTCACACGAGTCGGTTAGCAATCGTTCGGAGTCGAAAACCGGTCCTAACAAAAGCGAGAGTGTGTGAAAAGATTGTGTGTTCTATCTGATCCGATCATTCCTATATATAGCAAAATGAAAATAACAAACTAGCCTATAAAACCGGGATGCTGTGAATATTCCCTTCTTGAACGTTGTAGACCACTTCTTCCGGCCTCAACGTCCCTTTTTCAACCGATTAGTCCGATTCTTCAGGTGAACTAGTCCACTCGAACGTTATAGGCTAGCCTTGTTAATCTGCACGTGAACTAATTAGTAAACACCAGGATACTGCATCAGGATGCTACCAATATCTTGATCCGGTATCCTGATCACAAATTAAAGTAACAGAGTCAGAATATAATCCAGGATATATGAGCAGAAAACCACCCGTAACAACGATGATCATATTATTTGACATCCTTAGTGATGTTTTTCCTACGGGCTATAGCATAATGTCCAATTGAGACATTGACATTGTGATCTTTATAATCCCCTGTCCAAGGTGGTGAGCTATGCTCAAGCCTAATAGTCTATATGATCAATGCGATCATGACTAAAATCATCGATATGATGATTATATTTAACATCCTTAATGATGTTTTGCCTACAGGCTATATTATATTGTCCAATTGTGACAAGATAAATTGTAATCTTTTATGATTCCTTGCTCAAGGGGGTGAGCTATGCTCAAGCCTCATAATCTATATGATCAAAGCGATCATGATTAATATCATCTATATGATGCTCATATTTAACATCCTTAGTGATAATTTGCCTACGAGCGATATTATATCATCCATTCGAGACAATGACGGTTGTGACCATTATGGTTCCCTGTCCAAGGTGGAGGGCTATGCCTAAGCCTCACAGTCTATATGATCAAGTGCGATCATGACTAATATCATCAGTGCGATGACCATGAACTTAACATCCTTTTGTGATGTTAATTGAATCGCCTACGGGCCATATTATATCGTCAATTGTGATGACAGTTGTGGTCTACGACCTCTTATCCAATTGTAATAAACTATGTTCAAACCTTAAAGCCCTTTGATCAAATAAGATCGCGACGTATATATTTTAATCGTCTTTTGTGACATGGCCTCTATGCCATATCTTTCACAATTCTTGTGACAGGCCCTTATGCCATATCTTTTATGTCCTTGTGACAGGCCGTTGTGCCACATTTTAATGTCCATTGTGACAAACCTATGTGCTACATCTATATGTCTTTAGTGATAGGACAACGTGCCGTATACTAAATGTCCTTCGTGACCGGCCAACGTGTCGTATTCTAAATGTCCTTCGTGACAGGCCAATGTGTCGTATCCTAAATGTCCTTTGTGACAGGCCAATGTGCCATAATTAAATGTCTTTTATGATGAGTCAATGAGCTATATAACTAAGCCCATTACCAACTGCGGTAAGTAAGGCTAGTGAATATGATGTATATAATATCTGCAAGATCTAATGCAAATAAATTGATTTTCTATTTAGTTCTCGAAGTATTACTGATGGCTATAATATTTTTCAGATAAACTTATGGCGAGCCTGAGTATTGGCAAAGTAAGTAAGAAAAACGGTGGTGACGATTTAGAGCACCAGAACCGTAATGACGAAGAGAATCATCCTCGATCCATAGTTGCCGATGAAGTCGGTAAAGCCCTGGCTGGATTTATGGCCACATTTAAAGGGCCAAAGCCATCAGTACAGAAAGAGAACTCTGTTTCTGAACCCCGTTCTAATACTCATAAAGCTGAAAAGGTTCATTTCTCCTCAACTAAAAGTGAGCAGAGTATCAAGAAAACCGAGTCTCGTGACTCTAAGAAGGGGTGTACTTATAAATACTTCGTTTCTTGTAAACCCCGTGACTTTACGGGAGAGATTGGAGCAACTGATGCTCTGAAGTGGCTGGATGAAATGGAAACCGTTTTTGATATAAGCGGTTGTGCCACCAAGGACGCTGTTAAATACGTGTCCCAATCCTTCAAGGAGTATGCTCTGACTTGGTGGAAGGCACTGATCCAATCCACTAGCAAGGTTGCTATGTACAACTTGAGTTGGTCTGAGTTCGTGGAATTAATCCACGAAACTTACTGCCCACCTCACGAGGTGGAGAAAGTTGAATCTGACTTTCTAAAGCTGGCCATGAAAGGCCGCGAGTGTCGAGCCTATGTATTTGAATACAACTCTTTATCAAGACTCATGCCTTATTTAATTACCCCCGAGTCTAAGCGCATTGCGCGGTTTATTGGAGGACTCGCTCCAGAAATCTTGGGGATGGTTAAATCCTCCAAACCCGCAACTTTTAGATGCGTTGTGGATCTGGCTCTATTTCTCACTGAAGATGAAATAAGAGCAAAGGCGACTAAAGCTGAGGAGGATCACAAGCGAAAGCGTGATGATACCCCAAGTAAGGCTTACAAAAAGGGTAAAACTGATTCGAACTATAATCAGTCCAAGCCGAATGAGGCAAAACCCAAATGTAAGACCTGCGGGAAGAAGC
This sequence comes from Helianthus tuberosus, assembly GCA_030545235.1. Taxonomy (NCBI): domain Eukaryota; kingdom Viridiplantae; phylum Streptophyta; class Magnoliopsida; order Asterales; family Asteraceae; genus Helianthus; species Helianthus tuberosus. The sequence goes on from CM060401.1 coordinate 121,787,035, forward strand.
ACTTCTATAAAATGTTTCCATGAGCAGACTGATCGGAGTGTCGAGCTCCGGTCAAAGATAATATTTATAAGCCCAAATTACCCTTAACAGATAGTTAGTAGTAGCAAGGGGTTGAACCACGAAGAGTATGTGGTTTGTGTGTGGATTCGATTGAATTAAAACGATTGTCACAATTTATGAAGCTTGCATTGATACTTTTGTATTTTTGTTTAATTGAGAGATTTGAATTTAATCTAATCAAATTGATGTAATTGATCGACAACTAAGAATTAACGATTGCACAAAAATTTGATTAATAAACGATAATGAGAAAAAGGGATCACACCCGGGTTCGGTAATTGTCAACCTAGGGTTTCTACAGGTTTTAGATTCAACTCAAATGTATATGATTAGCGGATTTAGTGTACCATGACTTAGGTGCCAATAACTATCAACTTCCTGAAGAACGGACAAGAATACACTTTATAATCAACATAAGTAAAATCTAACCACGACAATGCACAATTACATATAACCATTTCATAAAGTCATAACTTTTAACATCGTTCGACAATTTATGAATTCGCACAAATGTAACACTATTATCATTGGTTTCAAAAATCAAACACAAGTTGTCACAAAGTTGAAGCAATAAACAATTCGAAAAACTCAATTAACAACTACCTAAGCCGGGGTGAAACCGAGATGATTAGCCGCTCATGATTGAAGAAGCTTGATCACCGGATGATTGGAACATGAATGAAGTCATCTTGAAGTTTGATGGATGAAGGAATGGTGGATGATTAGGGTTTGTGGAATGATTCGTAATGGTGAAATATGGAGAGTTAGGGTTTATGGATGGATTGGTAATTAGGAATGGTTGATGATGATGATCTTGATTTGGGTGATGTGTTGTAGCTGGTAGATGGAATGGATGATTAAGGATGAATGGTAGGTGATTCTTGGCTCAACCATTGAGATTCAAAACTTCCAGGAAAGTGTAACATACGAATTTAATGCTTCTCAGCCAATGAGAATCGATTTTTGCTAAAGAATCCCAAAATTTTGCGTCAGCCAAAACTGCTACCAGTCGCCGACGGGTCTGACCCCGTCGCCGACGGGTTCTCCTGAACTTGTTTCCGTCCGACGCTTTATGTTGCTGGTTACGGGTATTGTTGGCCGACGGGTGTTTCTAGAGCCCATCCGGGATGGCCTCTAGCCCGTCGGCGACGGCCTCCACAGTACCAACTTCCCATTTTTCACTTCTTGCACTCCCGGTTGATCCGTAACGCATCCTGGTGCTCCAGTTTTCGACCCGGTGACTCGTAAAGCTCCCGAAATGCTCCTTAAACTTCATTAAACCTGCAAAAACACAAATCTAATTAAAAGTAGGATATTCAAGATTAAAACTTATGTAAAAATATAAAGTTATACACTAACGAACACCGGTTTTCAACCACGTATCACATCCCCACACTTGTCTTTTGCTTGCCCTCAAGCAAATCTGTTTTTCACTTTCACGTGGGTCGAACAACGAATACACTTCCCATTCCCGAGACAAAGGTTAAGGTCTATTGTCATACAAAAGTTCAAACCTTTTACAATTTTCACATATTTATCGGTTAAGTGAATAAAATCATATAATAATAGTTATCCAAGATTAAACCCGCCCGTAAAACTAACAAGTCATACATATCCCTCACAATGTTCTCTCCACTCGGCTTAAAATTGGCTAATATGTATAATGTATTAGCACTTCAACAATTAATCGCTCAACACCGATTAGAACACGTACCCGCATAGGCTTGCAACTCAATCATTCTCCACCACCGATCACGAATACTAAGCACAAGTCAGAAGGTCTTTAAAGGGTTGTAACGGGGCTGGGTTAAGGGTATGGAATAGGATGTATTTAAAGTGGCTAAGGTGATGAAAATTCGATTTTTATTACAACGCAACTATTCTAAACTCAAGTAAACTATAAACATCAACTATAAGGCAATGATTTTCGTCTTTTATTCAACAAGTAGAAACACATATTTTTGTCCTTTTCTCAATAATTTTCTATTCTTTTTCGTACATTTTCTGTTTTTTTTTTTTTGAAACAAACAAATATAACTATACAAGCTTTGCTACTATAATCGAATTTCCATCACACGGGTTTAAAAGAAAAAGGTTTTAAGGTCATTGGCTAAAGGGTGATCAAACGAAGGGATTAGGCTCAAAGTTGGCTACTAAGGGATAATTTTTGTGTAAGGATATAAAAATGGTGTAAAAGGAAAAGGTTTACCTAATGCCTTAGTCATTCTCATGCTTGTATTCAGTCTATGGTCTTGAACGTATCAAAAGTTGCAAGTTCTACAATACGCGACTAATGGTCCACTCAAACAAAGAAACATGTAAATGTAAATCTATGATATAAAAGTGGCTCAAAACCTCACGTATAAGGGTATGATATGTGATATGCATAAAATGCTAGTTCCTTAGGCGAATTATTCCCAAATAACCACCCGCTAAATACCCGTTATGCTTATTAATTTGAACTTGACCATGACAAAAGACCAAATGGGTTGTGACATCCCTCGTTGACTTGGTTACTTGTGCTTTTAAGATCGCTTTTGAAACAAGAAATTTTTGAAGTTTTCCCCCATCCCCACACTTGAGGTAAACATTGTCCTCAATGTGTAGTATTTAAATGAACGGGTCAAAATCGAAAACTTTTACTACTCCCCCATCCCCACACTTGAGGTAAACATTGTCCTCAATGTGTAAGAACTAGAGTTTTAAAACGCACAAGGGATGTGACACGGCTAACCTTCCCAAAATTTCACCCCGAAAAAATAAAATACAAAATACAATCCACTTATTACTAAACTAATAATCAAAGTAAAAAAGGAAACGCATGCACCTGATTTTTGTCGCTTGATGCTCACATCTTCCTCTTCTCTTCATAAAAACGGTTGTCTCTCGAACATCATGTACCTACAAATTCTAACCCTTGTGTAGAAGCATGCTTCTCACAACCATCAAAATTTGTTAGTTACCTAGTTTTACCACTTTTATGAAAATATTAACAAGCCATGCGTTACTTCACTTTGATTTATGTGGAAAATAATTTACAACAACAACAAACCTAACTCACTTTCGTAGGAATCACGGTTGCATTTAGCTTATGCAACAAGCCCTTTTAAATCCCCCAATTGCTTGGGAGGATGAGAGGTCTCGTGAGGGTTATATAGGGAACACACCCACAACGTTCATTTAACTACTAAAATAAAATAAAACAAATAATAATACAAACTCTACAACAATCATACCTGATTTACCTCTCATGGTGATCAAAGTGCGCATTTGCCTACCGAGTTTCCAACATACGCTCGGTAATTAGCATGCCGAATCCATATTCTTTTTATTAAATTCGGCATACGCAATGTACAACTTCGGGGTCGTCTCTTAACAACATGGCCAATGCCTTGCAACGCCACCCTTCGAATCCTTATGCCCGAACCCACATCCCCAACTTTGTTGGTTGGAGTGATAAGTTTGGGAGAAGGATGAATAAGAATGTGAGCTTCTTTCGAATCCGATTCGTCTTGCGGTATCATGTCTTCCGCTCGGTTCAAACATTCAACTTCTTGCTCCGGAAGTTCCATAACCTCTTCCACCACATCACCATCACCCATGGTACCATTAGCCAAAACCTCTTGGTCTCGCCTAAGTTGTGCCATCTCCTCGGTTAATTGACCAACCTGAATAACCAAAGCCTCAAATGATTTGTCTCTCAGCTCGTCTTTCTTTTTCATTTCTATCATCATATCCATAATCATATCGAGTTTAGAGTTTAACGAATCTTGAGGCTCCTCGTATGTCGGCTGAGGGTAGTCATGATAATAGTCATCATACTCCTCCTGGTAACTCGGGAAGTGTGGCAATTCGGGCTCATAGTAGTATTCTTGATAATGTGGTGGTGGTGGATTATCATATGGATAATATGAGTATGGACCACTGAAATATTCATAATCCGCCCTCCTATACTCATATAATCCACTGAGGTAGTCTTCCCGATCCTTGTTGGCTTGAACTTTTGCGTGGAAAACGGAGCAATCTTCTAAATAATACTCTCCGCTTCCGCAACACTCACACGGATCATCATCTACCTAATTCATATTGAAAGATGGTACATGCAAAACATGTACCTGCACAAACAAGCTCGACCACCCAAAGTAAAATCACAAATATACAAAAAAAAGGAAAGAAATTAAACTAAACTAAAATCGAACAAGCAATGAAATACTAAGCGCACTAGCTCCCCGGCAACGGCGCCAAAATTTGATCGAAGTGTCGCGCTCCGGTCAAAGATAATATTTATAAGCCCAAATTACCCTTAACAGATAGTTAGTGGTAGCAAGGGGTCGAACCACGAAGAGTATGTGGTTTGTGTGTGGATTCGATTGAATTAAAACGATTGTCACAATTTATGAAGCTTGCTATGATAGTTTTGTATTTTTGTTTAATTGAGAGATGTGAATTTAATCTAATGAAATTGATGTAATTGATCGACAACTAAGAATTAACGATTGCACAAAAAATTGATTAATAAACGATAATGAGAAAAAGGGATCACACCCGGGTTCAGTAATTGTCAACCTAGGGTTTTCACAAGTTTTAGATTCAACTCAAATGTATATGATTAGCGGATTTAGTGTACCGTGACTTAGGTGCCAATAACTATCAACATCCCGAAGAACGGACAAGAATACACTTTATAATCAACACAAGTAAAACCTAACCATGACAATGCACAATTACATATAACCATTTCTAAAAGTCATAACTTTTAACATCATTCGACAATTTACGAATTCGCACAAATGTAACACTATTATCAATGGTATCAAAAATCAAACACAAGTTGTCACAAAGTTGAAGCAATAAACAATTCGAAACCCTAAATTAACAACTACCTACGCCGGGGTGAAACCGAGATGATTAGCCGCTCATGGTTGAAGAAGCTTGATCACCGAATGATTGGAACGTGAATGAAGTCATCTTGAAGTTTGATGGATGAAGGAATGGTGGATGATAAGGGTTTGTGGAATGATTGGTAATGGTGAAATATGGAGAGTTAGGGTTTATGGATGGATTGGTAATTAGGAATGGTTAATGATGATGATCTTGATTCGGGTGATGTGTTGCAGCTGGTACATGGAATGGATGATTGAGGATGAATGGTAGGTGATTCTTGGCTCAACCATTGAGATTCAAAACTTCCAGGAAAGTGTAACATACGAATTGAATGCTTCTCAGCCAATGAGAATTGATTTTTGCTAAAGAATCACAAAATTTTGCGTCAGCCAAAACCGCTGCCCGTCGCCGACGGGTCTGACCCCGTCGCCGACGGGTTCTCCTGAACTTGTTTCCGTCCGACGCTTTATGTTGCTGGTTACGGGTATTGTTGGCCGACAGGTGTTTCTAAAGCCCGTCCGGGACGACCTCTAGCCCGTCGGCGACGGCCTCCACAATACCAACTTCCCATTTTTCACTTCTTGCACTCCCGGTTGATCCGTAACGCATCCTGGTGCTCCGGTTTTCGACCCGGTGACTCGTAAAGCTCCCGAAATGCTCCTTAGACTTCATTAAACCTGCAAAAACACAAATCAAAATAAAAGTAGGTTATTCAAGATTAAAACTTATTCATAAAGTTATACACTAACAAACACCGGTTTTCAACCACGTATCACAGACCAATGGATGTAGCATCTGTAAGAAGATGGATCACAAGTCCCATGAATGTAAAAATTTGAAAGACGCCAGTTGCTATGGATGTGGCGAGAAAGGGCATATAAAGACCCGCTGCCCAAAAAGGGCGACTGACGGAAAAAACAAGGCCACTGATGGCAGGAAAGGCACTGCTTGAGCCTTCTAATCTGCTACAGCAGAAGCCGTTCAAGACATATCATCACGGATCTATTTCCCGTGAATGATTTATTACTAGAAACTTGTTTTAAGCTCTTGAGCTAGTTAAAGCTTCATCGATTGTAAATTTAATAAAATTTTAAATCTGCCTTTTCGAGGCTTAAATATTAATTACAAAATCAAGTGGCCAATATAGATGGTTTCACATATGATATATCCTTAACGAAGCAATCTATCTTTGATAATCTTTTATCAATAAATCCTGTGGGATTCGATAAAGTTTTAGACATGGATTGGTTAGTTCAAAAACCAAATCCACGGTTTCTGCAGTATGAAACTTATCAAAATTAAATCCCCATCTGGTAAAATACTCACTATTCGTGGAAGAACAAACATTATGGAATGCCCAAAGAAGCTTTTATGCTTAAGGTATCCAAGTGATTGAATGGAGGATGTGTCATCCACATAACACAAGTATATTATGACGAATTAAAGTCGAAAGCTAAAAACCTTTGTGTGGATGGACATGAGAAGTCTATAGCCACCTAGGAAGCTTAATGCTTAGAATTTCGCAAGTGAGCCGAACATCGTAGTCCGTTTGTGGTCTGCATAATGAACTGGAAAATCCCACATAGAATTGGGAAAGGGTAACAACGGACCTAATCTCCCAGTTGCCTAAAATAAATCGCGGCAATGACGCGATGTAAATTATAGTCGACAGACTTGCTAAGTCTACGCTTTTTGTCAATTAAGGAAAATTTATAATTCCGATAAGTTAAGCTGTATAATGACAACATCGAGTCGCCTTATGGAGCACCGTTGTCTAAAGTATCGAATTATGATACTACATATATTCTTATCTTTAGAAATTTCAGCAAAATGCTCAGCTGATAAGCACTTGTCATGTTACGCCATGACATTTAAATGTGAGCATAAGGTTTATTGAAAAACCTTGTCTATTATAGACCAAGTACTTTAAAAGTTCCAAGTTTACCTCGTAAAAGTGACTGGGATTCCCATTGTGGCCCAGGATACTCTTGAGAGGTTGAAACCTACTATGATACGGAATTGACCGTATTGCTCTGAGAAAATCTCGAGGTCGAGATTTCTTTTAAGGGGGTGAGAATGTAACACCTCGTAAAATCATGTCCAATAATGTATCGACACGTGTCTCTAATCTTAATTATGTCAAAAGTTGGTTAAGAGGGACTATTTTCGTCAAAAACGAAAACTATGTCTATGGAAGGACTAAAAGTGTCAACATGCTTAAGTAATCCTTGGAGTGACATTATACGGTATTCGTATTCTCTAATGAGCCACTTGTTGGATAAACGAAACCGTTTGCAAAATAATTCAAAGGTTGTGCATCGAAGGGTTAAAAGCGTCAACAAGTTAATTCTTACCTCTGAGTGACCTTTTAAAAAACCCAGAACATTGTGATGTTCGATCATACTCTCGGGAATGCCTAATATGGGCTATGTAGAGCTTTGATTCCATTAAAAGATAATACGCATAAGTATGTGCGTTAAAAGGACAAAAAGTGTCAAAGTTTGAAACTACACCTTTGAGAGACCTTTTAACGAACCAAGAGTTTTATGATTCTTGGTCATACTCCTGAGTGTTCCTAATATTGGCCAAGGATGGCTTTTTTTATAATCATAACAAAACATGCATTCTTCGAGCTCAATGACTATTTACGACAAACTACGAAAGTCTGCCGATTCTCTTAGCGACGTACACTCTGGAATAAGGTCATAAGCTAAACATACCCTAAATACCCTTAACATAGCTTAGAAATAAGTTTTGGAGGGTTCGGTGTGTGAAAATATGCTTATTTGATCACAAGGACTAAAAGCGTCAAAACTGCGAAAGTATGCAAATTCGCGCATATCTGCGTTCTGACCTTATCCGTACATCCAAAAAAAATTTAATCAATAAAATATTATATTTTAGTGATTGGAGTGCAAAAATACCATTCGTTGCGTAATTTGGATTGTTTCGCGTCCGTTCAAACGTTCGTCGTAATTAACCGAAAAACGCGACCGTACAACCGAACGAACCGACATCCATGATGTTTCCAAGCATATTTCAAGTTACATATGCCTTAACATCCTTATAGAGATAAAGGTCTGTAATTTTCCTCTGTCATGTATGGAATGTGGAGCCTGGCTAAATAGCAATTCCAGAGATAAAGGTTTGGAGCTGGGAATGGTGTATCTTATGCTGCTGAAAATTATGATCGGGCTAATTCGTGAGCCGCTAAGAAATCATTATGGGGCTGGGTATTTGCTACATCTGAAGGCCATCTGCTGGCGTATAAAAATGGGAAAAACGGGTCAAGCTTGGGCTGTTTTATGTCATCAAAAATCGTCCAGTTGGAAGCTCAAATGGATGCTTGGTTGGAGGAAGTTTGCTGCTGTTGTTTACAAGGCCCGGGCCTGGACTTCTGCCCCGGTTTTGGTGATTACGATCCAATTTTTGGCTACTTGTGATAAGGTACAATGCTGTACTCGGTTCAAAGTCAAAAGAAGGCTGAACAATCTTTTTTGGCCCATGCACTATGTCCGTTATATTGGCCAGTGTTTTTTGGGTTGGGGATGCATGAGGCCCAAGCTATGCTTGGGTTCCTATGTTATAAAAACGGTTGGGCCGCCCTTTGTTTTTGGGCTGACATGTAATTTTAGTTGGCATGTGAGTTATGTACGTATAAACTCAGTTAGGTCTAGGTTTTTGTACATTCCTAGAGTTGGTTTTATTGTTTCCTATTTTTGGTCTCCTAAAGCTTGTTTTGGGAGATGTCACGGGGGGTATGCCCCTTTGGATGATGTAATCACTTTATTTGTTTTTTATACATTTTCCGGGCAAAAGCCCTTTATAAAAAAAAAACATCCTTATAGAGCCTAACAATTAGGTTAATGGGTGTTAGGGTGTTAAAAGTGACAAAACGCGACGAAATAAGTCCAGGGGCCTGAAATGACAAAGTTTGAAAGTTTTTGTGTGTGTATGAGCTGGACAGGCCATAGACTACGCCCCCTGCAGCGTAGCCTACGCCCAGGGTTTGCCAGCTCACGTTTTTTTGGCTTGGAGGCTACTCCACGCATCATAAAACCACCAAAACCAATCTAGGGACTTGTTTCCTGATTTGTACATGTTAGGGGACAGTACTTGTAATCATCTCAAGGACCCTCTAAACACTTGGAATGATCTCAAGAATTACCCAAACACTATAAATAGGTGTGGGTTCATTGCTCAATACTTGCACCTTTCTTAAATCTTTCTATTCTCTCAACTATAGAAGTTCCTGAGCAAATTGGGAGCATCCTCTTAGTTCTTTTCAGTACCTAGGACCACTTACTATAGTACTCCCAGATAATTGGACTTGGGTCAATAATACTTAGACTTGCGGCTTTTTGCCTAATATAGTCTTATTGATTGGAAGCTAGCAAAAAAGGTAAATACACTTGACTTATTTTAGTGTAAACTTGGGATGGCAAATACGCCTCTTGGGACGGTTATTACATAAGTAAGTCGCCTATGATTGCGCAAAAATGTATAAATACGGTTTAATCCGTTTACTTGATAATTATCATAATTGGGGGCTAATGATACCATGTCCAGACAACCCAATGGGTTAATCATGTATATAATCTCGTAACAAGAATAATCCCAAGATATTTTTAAAAGATCACCTACGGGTTATCTATACGTATAAAACTCTTTTCGAGAAACTATTTTTCCAAAGAGTCAGTTAAGTGTATTTACCAGCTTTGGCTGACGTATTTTCAAAAGATTGAACAGCAGGTACCGAACCTTATAATAGGCTGGGAATACGGGTCGGCTAGAATGAAGGCTAAGGAATTTGCACTCTTAATGCTTAAGGCCTATAACGTCTAAAGCTCTGTTTATTTGGATCCTGCCTGTGGGCTTGTATCGAAAGCTTGTAATACTTTTATACATTCAAGCTTTATTTTAATAATCTAAATCATCCAATACTTCCGTTGCATAATATTATATTGTGATAACTGTTATCCAACCGTCACGATTGTACCCTTCCGGGCCCACCGGAGATCGGGGTGTGACATTAAGCAACCTAGTTAAGACCTCAATTCTATCAGGTTATTGAGATGGAAAGCTCACACACAAGCATGAGAATTAATTAAGCTAAGTAAGTAACTAGATTGCTTAATTAGTTAAGCAACCTGGTGGACACCTCAATTATTCGTCGAGAAAGAACTAAGCATGCGGAGAGGCAAACGTAACACGAGTGAACACATTGCCGGAAAACCCGACAGCAAGGATTGGCGATTCAGACGGTAAACTCAGGAGGGGGGACCGGGACCAGAAGTTGATTTCCACAGTTTATTCTCTGATGTCTCCGCTGTGAGAACTAGTAACTTGGAGGAAACGGTGGAATTGAACTCAAGGCGTCAGAGCAATTCCAGGGCAAACACTATGTCCTCGGTCATTTTCCCGAATACATTTTCCCCTGCTCAACCAAATTCTACAACACTGGATCCATTTTTCCCATAGGTAAATCAAGAGAACTGCGTGGTAGAAGTCAAGGGGGGTCGATTGGTATTGTGATGGTTAGCGTTGAAACAACTTGGAAAAGTCGATTAATGAAGAAGGTATCCAGAATCTTAATCAATGAAGATTCTCTCTTTCAACATAAGGGTTACAAAGGAGGACCACAAAATCCTGTTCTTGGGTGATCTATTAAAAACAGAAAAATTAAATTTGCAGCAATTCAAGAGACCCTCGCTAAAGATGGTTCGAAACTACCAATTAAAAAGATTTGGTGGAAAGGGTCGGCCGAATTTGAATGGGTGAACTCGGACGGTAGATCGGGTGGATTAGTGAGTCTTTGGGATCCTGGATTCTTAAAAAAATCTAATGTTTTTCGACATCAGAATTTTTTGATTATTTCAGGTACTTTGCAAAATGACGATTGCATTCACTTTGTGAATGTTTATGCACCTTAGGGAGTTCCTCAAAAAAGAATTTTGTGGAATGCAATTTCAGCGGAAATTGGATCTTCGGAAGATATGTGGATAGTTATGGGTGATTTAATTTGGTAAGAAACTCGGAAAAAACGGTTCAATACAAAGTTTGTACCAAGTTGTGCGGAGGCGTTCAACTCACTTATTGAAGACAATGGTTTTATGGACCATTGAGTGGCAAAAGTTTACTAGAGTCTCCGACTCCGGGGATAAATTGAGTAAACTCGACAGGTTCCTTATCTCTCACATTGTTTGGGATAAATGGTCGGACACGTCGGTTACGACCTTACCAAGAGGCTTGATTTTCTTAAAAATATCTCTGAAAGGTATAAATCAGAAAGTAATAAAGCATTGGCAGGTACCATTTATTGAAAATTGATAAAGAAAAAAAGGAGGGATATATGAAACGTTGAAGGTTTGAAAAGTCAACTTTGGGACTTTAGTGATTTAATGTTTGAACTTCATTTCAAAATTCGTTTGAAGTACGTTGATGCCAACTTTGATATGTTAATTTGGGTTTATGTGGTGACTAGGTTAATGCCCGCGTAATACGCGGGCTTCAACCAAAACCATATTATTTACTTTGAAATAAAATATTCTGTACAAATACATACATTGGAAGAAAAATACAGAAAACTATTCAAATGCCGGAAAAAACTTCCTTGTAGACTACATTTGTTGTTTTACTCTCGGATATTAAATAATTATATGTATATATTAATTTTTAAAAAGATAAAAAGTGAGGTATGTACCATATGGAAAAGGCAGATATGGCAACTTCTGCATTTGCCATGTATCTAGCAAGCAAGACCAGCACCGCGTTGTACCATAGCTCCAAGCTGACAAAAGGGAACGATGAAGAAAGATGGTTGTTATGTTTAGGTTTAAACAAACTTTAACTTTGGTGGTGAAATCGATTCGTCATAAGGATCAAAATATGTATTTGAAAGAAAAAGTTTTGACCATGAAAGTCAAAAGTATTTGTTCATTGAGTCTGTACTCAACATCATATAGAAATTGAATTTGATTTTTAGGGTCAAACTGTCTTCCTTTCAACATCAAATTGAAGCTTAAAAAAATTATCTCTAAAAACACTGTGATTACTAACTGGACTCTCTAATGCAAATAATACAAAGATATATTTCTTTTTCAGTTTTCATGTTTAAAAGAAGTATCAAAACTGAATTTCAGAAGCAAGAAGTTTGACTTCAAAAGTCAATATGACAACTCAAATGGAATAATTAATCATCAATATTGTTCACCTCATTCAAATAGAATAATTAATCATCAATATTATTCACTACTTACCAGACCATAACACCAGATGATATTGAAAGCTTCACAACAGGAACCAAATCTTTAAATGCAGCAACTGTAAACCCTTTCCATGAATAAGGACACCAACCGCCAAAAATGTAAATAAATTCTCCGATCACAAGAAACCAAGACGACACTGAATATATGACTTTTTTCCATTTATTTGACGCGTTAATTAATGTACCAGTTAGTTTAAAGATGTTGTAAGTGAGGAAGATGATGACTCATACCTAATTGTATGCTTCTCCAGGCTTACAATCAACAACCATGTCCATCTGGGAAACAAAGATATGTTGATGAACCGGTGCATATAGCCCTGGTGTAATTGTAATGCCGTATTTCTTACTTCTCCTGGCTGCGATGCTCCAAAACCAAACCTGAATTAGGTGTTTGAATGTTCAATTTTGCAAGAGTTCATGAGCCGAGTTGTATGATCTTCTGCAAAAAAATTGGCAAGCCTCGAGATGTGAAGTTGTTGGTAGTTGAAGTTAAAAAAAAGGACAATAAAACATCACCTCAAACTAATTAAATATTATAGAATTATAGCATTATAAACTAACCATAAAAAATCTTCATACTAACATCAAATTTTCGGAAACCTCTACATTTCCTGTAGAAAATTTGGTAAACGAAAAAAAAATTTAAGCTGGTCATTAGATCCAAAAAATATTAATAACACTAATAAAGTTCTGGATCCCACCCTAGCCACGTGTCGAGCAATGCCCCTGCCCCAAGCCCCTCTACACCCCATAGTCTAAAAAGAACATGAAGTAGCCTCATCAAGTGGCTGGGGTCTTGTACGGATATCAGATGGTAAAGTCTTTCACCTTCCTATTTACTAACATGATCCTTTCCATTGAAAAGATTTGCAATAGGGTTAGTAACTTAATAAACAATCAATAGGGTTAGGAACTTAATAAACATCCCCTAACTCCTTAGTTGTGTGATAACTCCTTATTTGCAACAAATGTCCCAGACCTTGTCATGTTCATATCTAGTTGACTTGCATGGCCAGCTCTCGTATCCTTTTCTCATACTTCTCTAATGATTTGTTTCCCATTTTTCTTTCTCAACAACGATTCTACTTCAATCATTAGTATAGAAGTTCTAACAGCTACTTACTTGGATCTGCCCTCATAATAATAATGGGTTGATATGGGTTATGTTTTATGTCAAACAATCAAATTAAAAAAAAACTTTATTCAAAGGGAAATGAGTTTGATTAAAATTTGCCAAAAGTGTATTTTTCAAAGTAGGTAACAACCGGTAAATATCAATAGGTACCGTGCCAGACCGGTACAGAAAACGCTAATTGTCGATACTGATCGGTACCGAAAATCAAGTCGGTTCGGGAAATTCGGTATCGGGTCGAACCGGTACTCGATACCATTTGCTCATTCCTACTTCAAAGATTCAAATACCTGTTACAATAATATTGATGTTGTAATCATGATCATTGCACTAAATATCTATATAGAAATTACAGTTCTTACTATAAAGTGCTTGTTGGCATCCCAACCCAACCTAACCTAACCTAAGCCGTAGTCCCGCACTAAAGACTATTTGTTTAAATCCGAACCCATTTTTACATGTGAATCAATTCATCATATACTTTTTAACCAGATAATGGTAAAAAAATCAAAGGATAGAATTTAAAAAAAAAAAGTCATATCAAGCAACTTTTATGATACGACATCCATCCTTGGTAATTTGCAGTAAAAATCTAAATTAGCAACATGTGAATACTGAGAAATTAATGGCAAATGAAAATATTGATATAAACAAAGTAAAATACCGTGAAAAAGCACCCAACTGGTGCTTTTTGAAACATATTTGTTTGGGAGTTTGCTGAATTTCTTTGGGAGTTTGCTGACATGATTGGCCAGCATCAATTTCCTTTCACGTGGCATCTAACACATGTATATACCCAGCTTAGTTAAGTTTAAAAAATTTAATTCAAGAACAACTTAACATTCAATCAATTCGAGTTTTCTACCAACATATATGAAGCTAAGCAAACGAATCATTTCATCTTCCAGCAAAACAATTTGAGGTTTTTAGAAGAAAAACAACATACCTTATATGTGGTAAAACTACTTATCTTGGACGGCAAGTCATTTGTAGATGATTTTTGTGTGTGCCTCACCTCCCTTTCTTCTTCCCCATCATCATATCTGGCATCAACGGGAGTAGATAGGGCGGCACCTCTAGTTGATAGCCACATCGTTCCTTTCGCTCCTTTAGTTCGAAGAGTTTCGAATATGTAGCACGTTGACGCTTGAAGAGAGCTATCTAGATCAGGCCAAGTGAAGTTAGCAACCTAGAAAACATATACAACAATCCTAGCTAATTTACAACACAAAATTGAACTCAATTAACGACTCTATCAACTCAGGTGAACTGATTATAACTTCATAACTAAACCTGATAGGAGCTTTGTAAATCTATTATACGATTTTTGAATTCATTAGTGTATAAAAGAACACTAACCAGGTGGTTCCATTTATGATGAATATCAAAAACTTGTATAAAAAAAATTACTAATGCTTCATATCCAACAACTGAAAAAAAAAAAAAAATAACCTTCAGAATTATTATCATGGTCAACCAAATCAATGTCTTCATCTTCATTGTTAGAGCCTTCAATGATCGAAGCACCATTGCTGAGCAAGTACTCTAAAACCATGTGCTTGGTGTCTTCTTCATTTGGTCATTTCATCAAACACTTGGTGATCTTTATTGAATTCTAGCAAATTAATTGAGCATTATAAATACACAGGAATCTTCACAATTGTTATAAATTTAAAACTATAGAAACCCTAACAATTTCTAATCATAATAAGAACCTCTAAATCAAAAATTCATCAAACTAAACCACCTGGTAACAAAAAACACATCGAATTCAAGAAGAAACATAGAGGGATTACCCGATCAGAGGCATCGTGAAGAGAAGAAGACAATTCTTTGTCCTTTTAATGCTGAATACTCTCATCACCGTTCTTTAACTTCATTATTGTGTGTGTTGATTCAAAATTTGTTTTGGATTTGAAATGTTACCGAATGGAATTAGAGAAACGACTGAGGAGAGATTGAGAAATTCATGTTTTGAAAGAGATTATCGACGATTTCAATTGAATTAATTACTTACTGGGAAGGAATTGGGGTTTCCAGACGTTTGTTGGTAGCAGTTGCTCTTCTCCAACCTTTTAATAGTTAATATGTGTTGGTAGATGTTGCTCTGATCCTTCAAATTGGAAGAAACTCTGTGAGAATAGATAAAGAGGCAGAGTAATTTTGTTCTAGGGTTTGGTTTAGAAGACGATTGAAGAATGAGAGAGAGAGAGAGTATAGCGTATGTGAGAAGCCAAATTCAATCAGATACTTAGAGCTATGCCACATGTCCTCCCCTATAAGCTATGCCACATGTATGCTTATATGGCTGCTTATTTGGCATCAACCATAAAGTGACATGTGTCCCCCAATGAATTGATTTATTAGAGATATAGATTCTAAGTGGGTAAACAAGTATAATGTGGGTAAATGTTTTTTTACAGACGTGTAAAAAATTGATTAAAAAACTTATTGCAAAAGCATTTATATAATGATAAAAAGTTCTATGTAAAAAAGATTTACATGTAGAACTCCATTTTTTCTAGATTTACACTTGTGACGATTTTTTTTTTGGTACGGTTGAGAATGTAAACGCTTTGTTTTACACACGCAAAAAAAATGTTTTCACGTTTTAAGTTTTTAGTTTTACATACGTTTGTAAATTTTTAGTTTTTACAAACGTTTGAAAAATGTCTTTGCGTACGGGTGTCGAATGTAAAAAAATTGCACACTATGTCGAATTTAAAAAATGTTTTTTTACATACTGTAAACAAATATTTTTTATGTCCCTGATCGCCTGCCCGAGCTCCTCTAAACATCACACAAAAAATATTTTTACACACGTTGTAGAAAAAATAATTCTACATACGTTTGTAAAATGTTTTTACGCACGGGTGTCGAATGTAAATTTTGTTTTGTGTACGGTGGCGATGTAAACGCTTTGTTTTACATACGGTAAAAAATGTTTTCATGTTTGTAAATTTTTAGTTGTTTTACATACGGTAAAAAATGTTTTTACATAGGTTTTGTAAATTAACGTTTGTAAATTTTTAGTTGTTACATACATTTGTAAAATGTTTTTACGTACGTTGTTGAGTGTAAAACAAATTTTTATGGACGGTGTCGAATGTAAAAAATGTTTTTTTAAGATACGATAAATAAAAAACGTTTTTTACGTCCCTTATAAAAAAAAACTAGTAAAAAGCGGAGTGCACTATGTTTGGAACTAGTGAAATTCCCCGCGCTACGCGGCGGGAAATTCGAACGTTATCGATTCGTTTTGTTTAACGCTTTGTTTTACATACGGTAAAAAATGTTTTCATGTTTGTAAATTTTTAGTTGTTTTACATATGGTAAAAAATGTTTTTACATAGGTTTTGTAAATTAACGTTCGTAAATTTTTAGTTGTTACATACATTTGTAAAATGTTTTTACGTACGTTGTTGAGTGTAAAACAAATTTTTATGGACAGTGTCGAATGTAAAAAATGTTTTTTTAAGATACGATAAATAAAAATCGTTTTTTTTACGTCCCTTATAAAAAAACTAGTAAAAAGCGGAGTGCACTATGTTTGGAACTAGTGAAATTCCCCGCGCTACGCGGCGGGGAATTCGAACGTTATCGATTCGTTTTGTTTTGTAACGGGATAAGCACGATACCCATTCAGTTTGTTACTTATCGGTGTTTTACCCGTAAATACCGGTACCATACTGGTTGGTTATAAAAATTACAAATTTAGAAGCAGAGAAAACAACGTAAAAGTGAAGAAGAAGTAATAAATCACGGAAAATATTATTAAGAATAATAGATACTCAAACTTTTATTTATCTATATTTGAATGTTCATACAACCAACTAAATTGTGAAAGTTTTTCTTAACAGTTTCGCGCAATAATAACTATAATACATACATAAAACGGAAAAGGACAAAAAAGAAAAGAAACAGCAAAACAAAGAAAAACGATGGCAAAAATATAAATTTAAATTGAGGGTAAAATCATAATTTAAAGAAGGGAAATTGGATTTAAATAATCCGAAATTTCACCTGTTGGCCAATAACACTCCGAACTTTCAGTTTGGCCAGCAGCACTCTCAACTTTCATCCTATTTTCCCAAAACACTCCCAAACTAACATATCACTAACCAAGTTAGTTTTTAAGTTTTATTTATTACACAAACAGTCCCTGTAGTTATAATTTACTAGTTTTAAGTTTTATTTATTACACAAACAGTCCCTGTAGTTATAAAAAAAATCATAAAAATAAAAAAAAAATCTAAAAATTCAAAAAAATTCAAAAAAATCATAAAAATTCAAAAAAAAATAAAAAAAATTCTAAAAAAATCTAAAAAAATAAAAAAAATCATAAAAAATCATAAAAATTCTAAAAAATATCAAAAAAATTCTAAAAAAATCATAAAAAACCGTTTCGACCCGTACCGTTTCGACGCGAACTGTTTCGACGCGTACCGTTTCGACCCGGACCGTTTCGACCCGTACCGTTTCCACCCGGACCGTTTCGAACCGTACCGTTTCGACCCGAACCGTTTCGACCCGTACCGTTTTCGACCCGTACCGTTTCGACGCGAACCGTTTCGACGCGTACCGTTTCGACCCGTACCGTTTCGAAACGGTCCGGGTCGAAACGGTCCGGGTGGAAACGGTACGGGTCGAAACGGTCCGGGTCGAAACGGTACGCGTCGAAACAGTTCGCGTCGAAACGGTACGGGTCGAAACGGTTTTTTATGATTTTTTTAGAATTTTTTTGATATTTTTTAGAATTTTTATGATTTTTTTTTATTTTTTTAGATTTTTTTTTATTTTTTTAGAATTTTTTTGATTTTTTTTTGAATTTTTATGATTTTTTTTGAATTTTTAGATTTTTTTTTTTATTTTTATGATTTTTTTTATAACTACAGGGACTGTTTGTGTAATAAATAAAACTTAAAACTAGTAAATTATAACTATAGGGACTGTTTGTGTAATAAATAAAACTTAAAAACTAACTTGGTTAGTGATATGTTAGTTTGGGAGTGTTTTGGGAAAATATGATGAAAGTTGAGAGTGCTGCTGGCCAAACTGAAAGTTCGGAGTGTTATTGGCCAACAGGTGAAAGTTCGGATTATTTAAATCCAATTTCCCTTTAAAGAAAAACAAAACTATTTGCAAAACTGTAAATTTAAACGGGGCAAAATCGTAATTTTGAAATGAGGGCAAAATTGTAATTTTTTTTTCTGGGCAAAAGCATAATTTTATTTTGAACTGTGGGTAAAAACGTAACTTTGAACTGATGGCAAAATGGTAACTTTAAAGCGGGAATAAATCGCAAATTGTTTGGGCTAATAGGGGAGTTCCGGGCAGTTGCCTCGCACTATGCCCCCATCTTGTGTCTGTACTTATACACTGGGGGCAAAATCGTAATTTACCATTGAGGAAGAAAACAAAACTAATGATAAAACTGTAAATTTAAACGGGGAAAAATCATAAATTTGAACCGGGGTAAAATTGTAATTTTTCACTAGGGGCAAGAGCATAATTTTATTTTGAACTGGAGGTAAAAACATATTTTTAAACTGATGGAAAAATCATTATTTTAAAGTGGGGTAAAATCGTAATCTAACTGGGAAAGCAAACAAAACCGATGAAAAAAATGTAAATTTAAATTTAGGGCAAAATCGTAATTTACCTGAGTGAAAGAAAACAAAACTAATGGCGAAACTGTAAATTTAAACGGGGCAAAGTCATCATTTTTAACTGAGTGTAAAATTGTAATTTCTCACCGGGGGCAAAAGCATAATCTTATTTGGAAGTGGAGATAAAAGCGTAATTTTAAACTGATAGCAAAATCGTTATTTCAAAGCGGGACAAAATCGTAAATTAGTTTGGCCCCAAAATACAAAAAAGTAAAAACAAATAAAACAAAAAAAATAATATTAAACCACTGTTCATCCGTTTTCGAAAATGTTATAGAGGTAATATCTTGGAATAACAACACTAATAAAAAACTTGTTGTGCTTTTGATAACGAGAAAATGATTTTTTGGTAAAACCTGGATGAACAAAAAATTTACATCAATTTACTCTACTAGGAACATACCAGAAAATGTGGTTAACGTCCTGAAATTCTTCTTTTTTTTTTTGGTTGTCTTCGTAGGTGATGCAGTTTTTTTTTTTTTTTTTTTTTTTTTTTTTTTGTGAGCAAAGATGATGAAGACCAAAGAACGAAGAACCTCCTTTATTTTAGGGTCCTAATATTAGCACATGGAAAAACTTATTTACACATGGTGTATACGGCCCGTAGACACCATGTGTAAATAAGTTTGCCTGGTCGTATACAATGTATACGAACGTGTATACGGCCCGTATGGAATGAAAATTTGATTTTTCAAGTATTTAAGGGATTTAAGGTATAAATCACACTAGATATTTTACAGTCGTGAGGTGCTCAAACCTTTCTAAACGTAGAAAAAAATAAAACATTAACAAGTAACAAAGATTGAAGAACAAGAAAACGTGTCGTATGACTGTAATAAAACGGAAGCTATCAACGCGGGATTACGGGCATGGTGTTATTCTTTATTTAATATTTATAGAATAAAAGGAAGGGTGAGGCATTTGATGAGAGTTGTAAGGAGTGTGAATAAAACGGAAGCTATCAACGCGGGATTACGGACATGCGTTTAATTCCCAACATATTTGTTTTGTCACGTACATTTCGTAAGAAACTTTTCGTGCACTGAACCTTCACCTCCAATCATTTCCTGGTCAAATCACACATTATAAAGTTTAAACTTATCGTGTGTCGTAGTTTGGAAAGATGACCGAATAGAGATCTGAATAACAAACTGTGGAGAACTTGTTTGCGTTATCAACCAACAATCCGTTCATTATCTGTTGTTGTCTAAAACAATATCAATTAACGTTCAGTTGTGTACACAAATTCATCACCGGTTTCTACAGCACAAGCACATACACAGGGAGAATGTTCTCGAAATTGAAGGAAAAGAAAAAATGGTTGTTGATGTTTTTCACTATCAGGATTTTGTTGGTTTGTTTGAGAACCAGATTCCAATGTCCTACTACTTCAATCCTTCCTACATTATTGAAAATTACTATATCACCCGCCATTCTCTTGCACCTGTATACATTAATTGTGGATTTTCTTGAGTCGTCGGGAAAACTTTTCCTCAGGGGAGGGTGAGTAGTATGAGTCTGAGTCCATTGTGGTTCGTAAATGTTGGAAGAACCCGACACGTCTTCTGCTGCCTCTTCGGTTGGTAAAAGACATAGGATGGCTTCTAATACAGGCTCTTTGTCAGTTGTGGTTGATTTATAGGAGGAGGTTATGAAACGAATTTATGATTATGCGAACATCCTTATTTTGTCAGGTAAATGCGTTTAATTCCCAACATCCTTATTGTATCAGACTCTCTCCCCTCCTGATGCAATTTTCACAGTGGTACCAATGTCCTGCTACTACAATCCTTCCAACGCCTGATTCCGATACAACCCTTGATGTTGAAACCGGTTTTACCTCATGAAAAGTAAAGAAAGAATTTTTTTACCATATATATACGGGCCGTATACCGTTTATACGGCCGTATACTCTCGGTAAAAAACAAATTTACCGATCGTATACAATGTATACGATGATTGTATACGGGCCGTATATTCTGATACGGCTCGTATACTATGGGTAAAAAATGGTAAAAATGGTTTATTCTCTTTAATCTATTAGAACGATCCTTGTCTTGAGAACCTGATTCTGATTTAAATAATGGAATTTGTGGATCAACAGAAATAACTGAAAATAACTCGCCATTCTCTTGCACCTGTGTCCGTCACATGATAGAAGACGTGTCGGGTTCTGCTAGAAGACTATCAGGATTTTGTTGGTTAATTTGTTTCCAGGTTGGGTTTAGAATGTTTGAAGTATTCTTGGTTCAATACAAATTCTTCTGAAAGACAATAATACAACGTTCATGTATCACAAGGAATGACTGATCTAAGGCAGAGAACCTGATTTAGATACACAAATTCATCACCAGTTTCTACAGCACAAGCACATACGCAATGAAGTATTAAAAGATGTTAGTTTCTTGACAGTATGGTTTCTCGACAAATGAAGTATTATCTGACATCATCTGTTCATCATTGTTCTTGAAGATGAAGATGGACAACTGGTTAAAAGATGTAGAAGAGTTTGTGTAGAGATCTTTGCGTACAAATTTGCATCATCCTTAAAGTTACAAATGAAGCGTTGGGATTCAAGGGTTTATGAGTAAAAGAATTGTGGATTTCGGTTGGGTCAGATCTCGGAAGTACTGAACAACAGAAATAACAATATACGGCCCTCACCCTCACAAAGTTGTCATTTTCAAATGTGAGATTAGCCAAACGAGGATGAAAGATACTCAAACCATCTGATCCCGTTGTTGCAAACTCCTTTAATGTGAGATTCTTCAAGTTTGCACATTTTGAGAAAATACCAATGTGTGGATTTTGGTTGGGTCAGATAATGGCCAATAATCCGTTTCGCCATTCTTGACTTGAATTTGTGGATTTCGGTTGGGTCAGAAACTTAACAAGAGAAGCAACTAAAAAAATACAATTGATTACTCGGTCGAATAACAGGTCCGTTCAAGTTGAGCTTCCTGATGCAATTTTCACAGTGGTACCAATGTCCTACTACTACAATCCTTCCAACGCCTGATTCCGATACAACCCTTGATGTTGAAACCGGTTTTTACCTCATGAAAAGGAAAGACAGAAATTTTTTTAGAGAAGCGTTGGGATTAACGGTTTATGACTCAAAGTTAACATTCTGATTCAGATTCAGAAAGCAGATGTTTAGTAGTGTTTGAGAAACTAACAAGGTAAACCTTAATTTTCAAAATTTTAGACACTTACTTGAACCGTTAGTAATGCTAGATGTCATTTTGGCTGAGCTACAACCTATTACAGCACTGTATGAACCTGTGTTTTGAAAATAGGCTTTGTTCTTCGTTTATTGGATCGTTCTAATAGATTAAAGAGGTTTTTACCATTTTTTACCATATGTATACGGGTCGTATACGGTTTATCCGTATACCATTGGTAAAAAATATTTTTACCGATCGTATACAATGTATACAATGTTTGTATACGGGCCGTATATTATTATACGGCTCGTATACTATGGGTAAAAAATGGTAAAAAAGGGTTTATTCTCTTTAATCTATTAGAACGATCCTTGTCTTGAGAACCTGATTCTGATTTAAACAATGGAATTTGTGGATCAACAGAAATAACTGAAAATAACTCGCCATTCTCTTGCACGAACCACAATGGACTCAGACTCATACTACTAGCAGAAGAACCCGGCACGTCTTCTGTGATGATTCGAAACATTCCGAATAACTAGCAGAAGAACCCCACACGTCTTTTGTGATGATTAGAACGATCCTTGTTTTGTCACATACATGGAAAAACAAGGACCATTCATCATAGCCATATTATTCGTCATAGCAAAACACCAAAACCCGTACCGGTGATTGTTTATCCATACTATTCGTCATAGCCATATTCCCACTCACAAGTTGTTGATACATATCGTCCGTTCAAGTTGAGCTTCCTGATACATATCGTTCGTAAGAAACTTTTCGTGCACTGAACCTTCAGTTATGTACCCTTCAATCTTCTTGAGTATTTTTCTAACTTTATGCTTGCATCCACCACAGTGAATATTAACTTTGAGTGAAAGAGTTTGGAAACCGGACGGAATCTATGAAGAAACTGTTGGAATTTGTGGATTTCGGTTGGTTCAGAAACTTAACAAGAGAAGCAACTAAAAAATACAATTGATTTCTCTTCCGGTTACCATATGTATACGGGCCGTATACCGTTTATACGGCCGTATACTCTCGGTAAAAAACATATTTACCGATCGTATACAATGTATACGATGATTGTATACGGGACGTATATTATAATACGGCTCGTATACTATGGGTAAAAAATGGTAACAATGGTTTATTCTCTTTAATCTATTAGAACGATCCTTGTCTTGAGAACCTGATTCCGATTTAAACAATGGAATTTGTGGATCAACAGAAATAACTAAAAATAACTCGCCATTCTCTTGCATCGGTCGAATAATGGCCAATAATCCGTTCATAATCGTCGACGACGTCATTGGGGTTTTTTCTCTTCCAGTTAGTTACCAGGCCTATCATCTCCGTCTACGTTTGGTTTCCTCAACGAAGAACCATCAGCCATTATCAGCCCTTTTTCCTTTGGTTTCTGGTTGATTTTAAGGGTGAGGGTTTTGAATTGATTCCTGCGCTCAAGTTTCAACTACTGGAGTGAAAATTGGTAAAAAAATGGTTTATTCTCTTTAATCTATTAGAACGATCCTTGTAACCATCAACCGTTCATGTTGATATAGGAGAGTTGATGCAATTTTCCAAGCATTTTATCGTGTGTTGTAATTTTAATGAAGCAATGAAGATTGAATATGCAAACCGCATCCGTCTTTTGTTATAGATAAGCGTATCACTCGATCCACTTACATTCGAATAACGCTGAGAATCCACAACGCTTATGGCCAGATTCTTTCCTTCAATCTTGGCAAAATCAATGCCTGCTTGTTTTATTATCACGAAAGTACTGAACAACCGAGATAACAGCTCCGGTATTTATCACCAACTCAGCTTTGGTAGTGTTTGTTTGAGAACCTGATTCAGATACATAACGGTCTCTTTGCTTCGTCCACTAGAACTATTTGTGTATGCATTCTTTTGGTAGTTAACAACGCTAATTAGAAAAAAATCTGTAAAATTAATCATATCGATTGCTATAACAGGATGGATGTGACACACATAGATAGATAAAATGTCACAGTTGTCAAGACTGTTTGTCGGGTTTCCAATGCTCACACAGGGTGATAAACAACGCTGATACACGTAACATCTAGTTATATTCAGATTTAAACAATGCCCGCCTCAACTGAGATAACGGACATCCATCAAACTCAAAAAGAAAACTTTTGTTTCCCATAGTCACAAAAGATTGCGGTTTGTATTTCGCATAGCCACTGTTTCCGTAGTAAAAAACGGTTGGGTTTGCACATTCAATCTTCAATACTTCATTAAAATACCAGTACAAGAACCCGACACGTCTTCATGTACCGGAGAATGTTTTAGAAATTGAAGGAAAAGGAAAAAAATTGTTGAAATCGAATTTGACAACTATGATAGCTTATTAAAAGTAGCAATCACCTCCAATCATTTCCTGGTCAAATCACACAATATAAAGTTTAAAGTTATCGTGTGTTGTAGTTTGGAAAAATGACCGAATAGAGATCTGAATAACAAACTGTGGAGAACTTGTTTGTGTCGGGTTCTTCTGATATTTATTCGGAATCGATAAATAACCAACACGTAGATCTCTACGATCGCTAAGGTTTCCATCAATGGACTGATCGATAACGTTACCCTACTTGTGCTCCGATTTAAGCGGCATGTTCCGATCAACGTTTATCGACATTGTTAAAGGTGATGAAAAGTTTAGAAACCCTAGAATGATTGTGTTTTTACGGGAAAAAATCATGATATTCGAAAAAACGCCATTATATACGGGCCGTATATAGTTATACGGCCAGTATAAATGTGGTAACATAAAAACCTACAAAAATAAATACATTAAGCCGTATACGTTTTACAAATCGTATACACATGTATACGACTCGTATAACTATATACGGGCCGTATATAATAAAACAAAAAAAAACATTCCCTGCGCATTTTCCTATTCAAAAAAATTCTATACGAGCCATATAATTGTATTCGGCCCGTATACAATAGGGGATGTGAAAATAAGATATAGGGTATGTGGGAATAAGGGACCCTTTATTTTATATTTTTCTAATTTGTTTTTACAATAGTTTTTTATTGGAAAATTTTGTATTACAAATGTAATTTTTGCATCAGGCAATATGTATTTTTAGTGAACTTTTGATGACGTGTATACAAAGTTTTGATGGGTTGATGGGACAATATGCAGGCTCATAAAGTCTTGCTTGCAAAATGTAAAAATTGCCCTTATTTGTACTTTTTTTAAAGCTGTAATTCACAACAGACGGTTAATACAAACCCGCAAGTCGCAGGCCCGCCCCATTTCTATCCCAAGGATTATGTTGTCTTAACGGGGCCCACGCCTCGGTAGAAATGGGACATAGCTTTCCCCGAGAAAATTTCCGACCCCCTGCCACTTGACAGGATTTGCACCCTCCACACGAATCGACCGCCTGTTGTGACAGAGCGACCCGCTGGAGAAAATGCGCCGTAATAGAAAACTTGGGTTCCCTCAGGCTTGAACCGGAGTCATTACCATCCTTGGGTTGGGAATAACCCCAATGCCTCACCTCTTGATGGAGGTGGGGATCGAACCTAAGACCATTCACATGGCCCAAGTCCTTTCCACCACTCCACCAAAGGATCATTGGCGCCCTTATTTGTACTTGAAATGGTTGTTTTATGCAAAAGCATAAAAGTAAAACATCATTAGCCAAAACAAATCACATCACATCCATCCAACACATCTTGTTCAATGGCTCACAAGAGTTCCTTTGGTTCTTATGACTTAGTACGGTTCTTGTTTTACCCAATCCCTCTCTTCATATATATATATATATATATATATATATATATATATATATAGGGAAAGGTTTAAATAAAAATCACTAGTTATTGTGAAAACTCAAAAACTAATTAAAAAAGCCAAAAAAACATACTAATTTTTTGTTTGCATACTAATTTTCGCCATTTTTTATATAAAATTTCAAAAAAAAAAAAAAATTGTAGCAGACATGTGTAATAATACACATTTGTAGTATACACATGTGTACTACAAAAAAAAATTGAAAAAAAAATTGTTATATAAAAAAACCTGCAATTTTTTTTAAAAAAAATTGAAAAAAAATTGGTGTGTTTTTTAGGCTTTTTTTAGTTAGTTTTCACAATAAACGTGGTTTTCATTTGAATCATCCCCTATATATAGGATTAGGTTCAAGAGTGAACACTAGTGTAGTTTGCGAACTGAGCGAACTAATCCTGGCCATACATATGTGGAGATCAATGGACAGGATTTGATGATGAAATACACTAGTGTATTTACGATTTGATAATTAAATCCTAGTCATCCACGTATGTAAATCAATGGCCAAGATTTATTCACTCAGTTCGCAAATACATTAGTGTTCACTCTAGAACCTTACCATATATATATATATATATATATAGGGCAATGCTACACAAGAAACCCTTTATTTTTAGAAAACTTTGAAAACTCGTTACTTGGCCAAGATTCAT
Source organism: Helianthus tuberosus (assembly GCA_030545235.1). Taxonomy (NCBI): domain Eukaryota; kingdom Viridiplantae; phylum Streptophyta; class Magnoliopsida; order Asterales; family Asteraceae; genus Helianthus; species Helianthus tuberosus. The sequence continues at coordinate 121,813,702 of CM060401.1, forward strand.
CCACATGTGCATCAAGAAGCTATTAACTCTTATACCATATAAGGGTATATGTGTAATTTTATCCTAAAAGATCTTTTCTACTTTAAATTGACCAATATCATTTATTGCCTTTCACATCACTTGTACAACCCCCATTCCTTTTACCTTTTTTATAAACTAAAAAAGAATATTTTTACTTGTTCTTCATCTTCTTAATATCTTCATGTACGAGGTCCACCATTAAAGAACCATGGAGCTTCACTCCCACTACTTATTCCATGAGAATCAACACAAGATGTCAGATCGATCAATCCCTAATGAAGAACGTGGTTTTGTGATGAAGATGTTAATATATGAAGTCAGATCCACGTGAAAACCCCTTCCAGATCTTGTTCCATTCCCGTTTAGATCTTGTTTGTCCACAAGTTTCATAATGTTGTTACAGATCTGGATATTTGTGAGGTTTTTTCACTTTTTTAGTTTATATAAAATATGATTTGTATATGTTGTTTCAGATCTTGATATTTGTGAGTTTTTACACTCTTTTAGTTTTATGCAACATATGTTTTCATATATGTTTGATTCTGGGTATTTCGTATGGATTTTTTTTTATTTTGTGGAGTTTATGTTAGTTGATAACTTGAGCATGTAGGTATGAACTTTTGAAAGATGATTATAATTTACAGTTCTATTATTAACACTTAAATATTGAACCAATAAAATATTAAATTTAAAAATGATATAGGTATGGACTTTATAAGATGATATTCAACGTATGGCTCCATTTTTATACTTAAAATATCAAAAATTATTCATAAAACCTGGTTGTTAATAGGTTTTTGTGTAATGGCTGTTTTAGAGATGAAACATGATTTTTTTTTTTTTGTTAAAATGGTTCTTAAAAGGGGTAAATGTTTATGTAATTTGCAGGTTTTTATTTTTGTGTTAAAAAGTTATGCTTGGTTTGCATATGAACTGATTTTTGGCTGTGTTGTGATGTTATTTTGAGAAAAAGATTGCAATTTAGCTAAAAAGTTGTGATGTTGTTTGAGAAAAAGATTTTCTGGCTATAAATGTGTTAATAGTTATGTCTGGTTAACGACTTAACGGTTATCTTATCTTTTTGTTATTAGGATGGTGATGGATACAAGAGAAACAAGATCCAATTCTCGGGACCGTTGGTTTCGTCAAACGTGGATCAGATACTTAAGGATCATGACCATGTTTATGTTACAGCACAACACAACTAACACGTGTTATAGTTTGAAATTCAGGACATGCATGTGTTACATGTGACATGAAACCCATGTACAACGTAACACATGTTAGTGCTATGTATTTTTGTTTACTAGTAATATGTAATGTGAGACTCTTCTTGTTTTCTCTAGTACACGATGTTAAAACGGTCTAGACTTAACACATTTTCTGTTGGAGGCGCCCGTATTTGTACCTCTACTGTTACAGTTACTATTGAAGTTTATGCATCCATTCTGGAAGTCTTAACACGTCTTATAATAGAGGCTTAACACACGTTATATCAGGTTTACTCTATTGTTATTAAGTTACTATTGGAGTTTATTCATCCATTATGGAAGTCTTTACACACGTTATAATAGATGCTTAACACACGTTATGCATTTCAGTCGCTTAACACATGTTACAGTATGTATATACACATCATGGTGTTTTGGAAACCAATAGCTTATACATGACACCATGTTAGGTTAAACCAAGATTATAACAGAGGGTTAACACATTTTATCCCAGGTATACGGTGTTACGATATTAACTTGTATGTTCCATATTAACTTGTACATGTGTTTACTATCAGTATATGCACATCATAGTGTTTTGCAAACCACTTTCATATACATGAATACAAGTCGGGTTACAACAAGATTATAATGGTGGAGGCGCCCGTATTTGTACCTCTACTGTTACAGTTACTATTGAAGTTTATGCATCCATTCTGGAAGTCTTAACACATGTTATAATAAAGGCTTAACACACGTTGTATCAGGTTTACTCTGTTGTTGTTAAGTTACTATTGGAGTTTATTCATCCATTATGGAAGTCTTAACACACGTTATAATAGATTCTTAACACACATTATACATTTTCAGTCACTTTAACACATGTTACAGTATGTATATACACATCATGGTGTTTTGGAAACCACTAGCTTATACATGACACCATGTTAGGTTAAACCAGGATTATAACAGAGGCTTAACACATTTTATCCCAGGTATACGGTGTTACGATATTAACTTGTATGTTCCATATTAACTTGTTCACGTGTTACAATCAGTATATGCACATCATCGTGTTTTGCAAACCACTTTCATATACATGAATACAAGTCGGGTTATAATGGATGCTTACATGTTATCATATGTATACAAGTGGGGTTACAACAAGATTACGATATTAACTAAGCTCCCCATTAAACTCATCGCCCCCGTTGACTGTTTTCACCCTTGTCACATGTTAAGCAATTACATGTTCCGAACAGACAAATTGTAACACATGTTAGATCAGTATATACACATCATGGTGTTTTGTAAACCACTAGCTTATATATGAATACATGTCAGGTTACAAAAAGATTATAACAGAGGCTTAACACATGTTATACATTCCAAAATGTGCAAAACAAATGACCTGTTTCATATTATATATTCCAAAATTACCGGTACATGTGTTACCATAAATGGCTCGTTTCATATTACACGTTACATCATGGTGTTCTGTTACAGCATGAACCACCAACACATGTTATAAATGAACGAAGACTTCTTTCCCAAAGGATGTGACTTATTCAATGTCCCCGCATTAACGTCGCCTACATCCATCCAGCTTGTCAATTCAATATCTTTTATGGATCTATTTCTGTAAATCAACACACGTTATATATCATTCTAACAGGTGCTTAACACATGTTATGGGTCTGTCTCTGTAAATCAAGCAACCCAACAAAAAAACAATTATTGTTAAGATCAAAAGGCCCAAACAAGCAACCAAACCAACAAAAAAACCCGTTCAAAATCTCATCCTAAAGTTTTGGATTTATTTAAAATACATGAACATTAACCATTACTAGAACACGCATTAACTTCGCCTACATCCATCAAGCTTGTCAATTGAATATCTTTATGGGTTTGTTTCTGTAAATCAGCACACGTTATATAACATTCTAACAGGGGGCTTAACACATGTTATGGGCCTGAGTCTGTGAATCAAGCAACCAAACAAAAAAAACACTTATTGTTCAGATAATAAACCCAAACAAGCAACCCAAACTAACAAAAAATCAGCTACTGTTAAGATCAAAAGCCCCTAACAAGCAACCAAACCAACAAAAAAACCCGTTCAAAATCTCATCCTAAAGTTTTTTGATTTATTCAAGAACACTTACCGGATCTAGAACCGTCCGATGAACACGAAGAATATCTTCAAACCTTCTTCTCTCACACACACTCGTGCGTGTGTCTTTGTGATAAAGATTGTTGTTTCTCTATCTAAAACATCAACTTTCTCTCTCTAAAAACATTCATCTTGTCATCGTTCTCTCTCTAAAACAACATACTTCAAACTTCTTCTCTCTCACACACTTGTATGTGTGTTCTTGGTGTTATAGATGAACATAATGAAGATTGTTGTTTCTCTCTCTAAAACAAAAAATTCATCTCTCTAAAAACTTTTGTCCTGCTATCATTCTCTTTCTAAAAGATCTGGGATTAGTGTTTGTTGAAATCGCTTTTAGATCTTGGATATTTGAATTCTGAAATGAGATCATCTTCTTCTTGTTCTTCTTCACGTTTGTGGGGTAGGGGAGGAAAGAGAAGGAGGTAAGAGAAAGAGAAAGAGTTGGTGATTTGATGTTTCTGGAAAGTCACTTTCAATAAAGCACAAAAAGTACTTTTTTCACTACCCAAATTGCCCTTTAGTTGTACTAGAAAGTAATATTTGAATTATTTAAAAACTAACATTTACCTAAAAATAGGAGAACCATTGATCTACTTAGATGAAACATAATCAATGGTTGATATTGGGTTTTCATAGTTTTTTTAAAAAAGATGGGGTTTTCCATATAGCCCTTCCCTATATATATATAGGGAAGGGATATATAGGAAACCATTTATTAGTGAGAAAACTTTTTCACCATTGATCTAGGTAATCTAATGGTTGAGGAAAAAGAAGACTTAAATCATTATTTTTATTCCATTGTAAATGCAAAGAGGGGTATATTTGTCCAAAACAAGTCAAGGTAAGTACAAACCATATATTAAAATATTCTTTGGATTTGATGGAATGCCTGCATGTTCAGGGCACGTCAAATCATAGGGGAAGCAAGTAAAGCAACCCAAGATATCAACACAGTAGCCCTTTTCAAATTTCATTACTCACACAAACAAAGATCTGGTTCCTTCTCTTCCTTCTCTCTCTAAACAAGCAGAGGTACCCCCAACAGAGAACTCGCAAACGCCTGCGAGAAAGTGATCAAAGGTGGACGTAGGCTGTACGATCGTAATCCGGGAGGGAAGAAACCATCTGTTTCGAAAAAAACCTAGTTATGAGGGCAACATTCCGGCTGCTATCCTCCGGTAAAGGTCGCCGGAAAGGGAAGAAACCATGTTCAAAGTAAGTCCAGTTTATATATCGCCTAAATTTCACCGATAATTTGATTGTTTGTTTTTTTTGGGGGAAAGTTTTTTATGATTATTGTTTGCTTCAGAATCTTCTGAAGTTTAAATCTATTTTTTTATAACTGTGAACATTAGTTATTAGGTGTCGTTTGGTTTGGATTCTCTGGTTTTTTTTTCAGTCTTCTTTAATTTGTGATTATTGTTTATTTAGGACTGTTCAAATGTTATTTTTTCTCTGTTTAAGCGGTTTGGTTTGGTAATGTTGTTAGATTTAGTATTGAGATTGGGTTTTTAGTGTCAGATTACCTGAATGTGGGCATTCTCTGTTAAAATGTGAAGGCGTAGGGTGGAAAGATGTGTGCAGAAAAACTGCAGCGTCCCGAGTGCATCAGGGAGTGTGATCGTGTTGGATGACACCGGCAAGAATTCTAAAATGGAAGAGGAGGTGGAGGGGGTTGGGGCGATCGCACAAACCGTAGGCGAGTGCTATGTTTTGATTCGTAAAATCCCAATGATTATACCTTTGGAATTATTATATTTTGATTGATATATTAAGAGCATATTGCAGATTTGGATGACTGGGATTCAGACACACCAATAGCCGAAATTCAAAGGAGGAAGAATGGTTTGACCTTTTACTAGTTGTGGCTGTTTTTATAATATATATTTTTTTAGAAAGTAACATGTGTAACTTTTCTAATTTATATATAGGCATGGTGCCAATCGATCTAAGCAGCACAAGGACCCAGCGTAAAACACCGAATGGTGTGTATTTTTTTATTGTATTGAATATAGTAGGCTTGCTCGCTATAACGTGTGTAACGTTTGGGTTTTTTTCTATTTATAGTGCAAGGGACAATTGTAGTGGGCAGTACAAGCGTAAAGGCTCGAAAGCGAAGAGGTATGCGTATGATTTTGACGCGTCGGACCAACAAAAACCAAAAACAGTCATACTAACATGTGTTAAAATGATTTATAACACTTTGTAGCGAGGGCGTTGCTTGATGAAAAGAAGATATGTGTTGACGATTGTGTAGTTTTGGTGCAGAATACAGTTTCAGGTAACATGTGTTACCTATCTCGTACCTGTTTATTGTATTGAATATAGTAGGCTCGCTCGCTATAACTTGTGTAACGTTTGGGTTTTTTTCTATTTATAGTGCAAGAGATAATTGTAGTGGGCAGTACAAGCGTAAAGACTCGAAAGCGAAGAGGTATGGGTATGATTTTGACGCGTCGGACCAACAAAAACGAAAACAATCATACTAACATGTGTTAAAACGATTTATAACACTTTGTAGCGAGGTCGTTGCTTGACGAAAAGAAGATACGTGTTGACGATTGTGTAGTTTCGGTGCAGAATACAGATTCAGGTAACATGTGTTACCTATCTCGTACCTGTTTGTTGTGTTAAATAACTCCGGAAATATTACTTGTGCTATTATGTATTTACTATGGCGGTTGTAATTGCAGGAGTGAGGAGAATGACCAGGTCCGTGACGGGTAGGCTGGCTAATAAGCGAAAGCAGAACGATAAAGAAACAGACGAAGAATGCGATGAGGAAGATGAGGAAAGTGCAGGAAATGTGGTTGGTAGGGTGAGGAAGAGGGCAAAGAAGGATAATTGGCCAGGCATTAGAACCAGATCATCGCCAATTCAACTTGCGAGATGCATTAATGTGCTGCCGTTAGAACAAAGAATAGCAGTCAAGAGGATGGGATTTGGACGTTTGCTTAAGTTCAAGGTAGATGGGCTTCCGGCGAAGCTGGCAAATTATGTCGTTGAGAGGTTTAGTCCTTTAGATATGGAGATAAAATTGCCATGTGGGAAGATCAAGGTAGACGCTAAGGCTATTCATAAGTTAATTGGCATACCACATGGTGGTGTGCATTTAAGTTCTCTGCCTATAGTAGAGCCGAAGGATGAAGCAGTTACAAAGTGGAAAGGCAGGTTCTCAGGACGCTATGTTCCACCCACGAAAATGGTCGACATGATAGAGACGTCGGATGGGGAAGACAGCTTTAATTTCCGGATGGACTTCCTGATGTGTTTTGTTACCTTGATGATCGATTGCCACAAACAAGGATGCCTTCGGCCCTGGATATTAGACTACATAACGAGTGACATGGACTTTTCAAAAGTCAATTGGTGCCAGTTGGTGTTAGAGAAGTTAAAGAAGTGCAAGAATGGATGGAAAAGCAATGACCCGAATAGGCCGTTCACCGGAGCGTTGACAATCCTAGTTGTAAGTGTTTGTGTGATGTACATTTGTACTAGTCAATTTGTATGTAATACGTTCATTTGAATCCCTAACATATGTAACTGTTCTGGGTGAAAATTGCAGCTGCTATACGTGGACAGAGTGAGGTGCCAGGGTATGGATGTAGATTACAGTATCTATCCCATTACGTTCTGGACAAAGCAAAAGCTTAAGCAAAGGGAAGAGTTGGAGATTAGAAAGGGTACTTTTGGGACTGGAAAGTTAAAAGCTCAGACAGTCTGTAAAAAAATTTCGGATGATGATGAAACAACTGTACAGGTATGTGCAAAAAGTAAATGGCCATAAAAGTTAAACGTTAGTTAGATGTCGTTGTGTGGATATTGCTTGTTTTATTAACAGTGTATACATTATGTGGAACATGTAGGAGGCGCTACAGTTGGTGGATAATTTAATAAATGTTGTGGAGAGAACAAAGCGAAGAATCGAAGACATGTTGGGCCAAATGTGTACTAAGCGCCTAGAAGATGTAGAAGTGCAAACGTTAAAAGCTCGGTATGAGAGCCTGTTTGATCGAAAAGCAACGTGGTTTGAAGATGAGAGAAAGGGGGCTACAAAGGCAACAGAAGAGATTAATACTGTTTTAGCGGAATTGGCGATGGCTGACGAGACTGTTAATGATTCCGCGTGTGAAGGTAATATAGAAAACTAACATGTCATATTGTTTGTTAAATTTAAAACGTTTCTAATGTCTGATAAGTCAAATAGATGAAAGAGTTGTGGAGCTTGCGAGTCCTGCTGTTACAAGTCCAGTAGTTGCAAGCCTGTATCGGAAAACGCTTGTTAAGCAAGATAGGTTGAAAAGCAAAGCAAAATGTAAGGTTAAAAGTAGGATTAATTCAAATCAAGTAAGTGGAGAGGTATGTCCATTACTAACGTATATTTAACTACATAAATAGTTTTTTGAAGCAAAAACTTTTAACATGTGTAAAAACATCTCTTTTGTAGGGTACCGAAGACATCCTAAGTGATACTGCAATGGAGACCTCAATGGAGCCAAGCAATGAAGCGCAGAAAGGTAAAAAGCTGGACAATCTCTGTTCCTTTTACAAAAAAGAAAAGTTGTGTAACATATGATATAGTTGATATTTGTTTTGACGGTTGAAAAGGTGTTCCTTCGCTAGGTTGCAATGAGGTTGCGAGAAATGATATGACAGATGTCGAATCCCCGAAGATGATATAGAACATTGAGGAAACGACGAGAAATCTAACAGTGGAATTCGAAGAGGCTGTCTCTGATGGCGGTGAGCATCATGCTATACGTGATGGGCTTTTAAAAATAGATAGCACAGTAGATGGATGTGAGGCCGGCAAAGTCGAAGAAGTTGGGAGTAGGGAAGATGATGCTGTTGGGGGTGTTTCACCGAGTTTAAACGACAAATATATAGGTAGGTGTATTTATAACTAGCGACATAGATAAAAGTAACATGTGTAACGGCCACCGTCGCCTATAAAATGATCATGAAACAACACTGCCACCTGATAAAGTGTAGAGTTTTGAAAGTTTTTTCCCCCAAATTTTCAATTTTTTTTGTAGGAGGGACAGTAGAGGTTTGTGATGCAGTGGTAGAGCGTGATGAGGTAGTGGCAATAGAAAGTGAACACTTTGAGGCCGCCCAAGACGAAGAAGTTCGTAGTAGGGCTGTTGATGCTGATGTGGGTGTTGTAACGAGTTGTAACGAAAAGGATATTGGTATGTGTATTAAGATTTAGAGACATAGTAAAAGTAACACGTGTAACGGCCACAGCCGCCTGAAAAATCAATGTATTAACATAATTTGGTATGGGGGAATTGTTTTACATTAACTAAATTGTTTTTATTCTTTGGTCAGGAGGTAGAAGGCTAAATGAGAAGCTAGCGGATGACATCAATATGGTGCTTACCCAGGAACTTCCGAAGGTAGGATGTTCAGCTAGCGGACAGGAATTGGCAGCAGGTGAAACTAATGATGATCAGGTTGCCCATGTAAGGGGAAGCTGTTATATTGGTATGTGTGTTTCCGGAAAACTGAACGTTTCATAATAAAGATAACGTACGTAATAAGAAATATTAACTGTTGGGCTAATTTGTGTAACTTGTTGATTCTCACAGCCCCGAAACCAATAGTGAAAGATGCGGCTTTCTGCCGCATGTTTGATGTGGGAACAGGTTCTGATGGTGAACCTCATAGGGGTAACAATAGTACAGGTACGTGTTCTCTATGACTGTCACTGTTAGTTTTCAAAAAAAAATGTAACTTATGTTATCCTTGGCAGCTGGTACAAACCGTGATGAGCAGGCTAAAGCACAGGATAGGGGCACGAGTAATGAAAAACCATCTGGTAGGTGTCATAAAAGCATTGTTGTTTTACATGGTTGTCGGTGAGGCATGACATGTGTCGCCAAATATCTAACACGTGTAACATGTGTAACACATTGATGGTCTATGTGTCATTTCTTCGTGTTAGGTTCCATACCCGAAAAAGTGACTGGTACGTCAGGCACCGTGGATATGTCTGTCGAGCCAATGATGGTAGACCCCGTTACCATCTTTGACGGGACGAGTCTTGTAGAGAATTTGGGATTTTACACAGAAGAGACAATAAAGGCAAACAAGGAAAGGGTTTTAGCAGAGTTGGAAGCGGGGCGACGAAACCCAGCAAGAGATAAGGCGATAGCATATGTTAAGATCTCCTTACTTCCGAAGGGGGGTTGACATTAATGAAGAAATAAGTAAACTTGATAAGCGTGTTTGGGAGTATATCCGCAACGATGAAACAACATATTATAACCTGCATGGTGATTCGAGTAGAAGAGAAGTAATGAAAGTCAATCTGTAAGTACCCATATACCATTGTAAATAGTTTTTGTTTTCCTTTCTATGTTGAGTAACAGGCGATAATGCGATGTGATAGGAGAGAACGAGGACAGGCGTGGGCTGAGGGGTTTACCAACGAGGAATATAGAGCTTAACCCTAGAGCAGAGTAAGATAAATTTGTTAGTTTAAATGGTAACATGAGTATAACACGTGTTGGTCTAACTGTGTTTTGTGTTATAGGGAGTTGTTATACCGTAGCAGTGCCTATGTAGAGGCAACTGGAAGGCAGTTGAAGACTTTGTCGGCAGGGGCTCTCGTGGTTGATCAGATAATTGATTGCTGGTCTGAGGTGTTGAACTATGAAGAACGGTTCAAAGCACAAGAGTCGCTTAGCCGTTTGTTCATGGGGACAAGGGTGGTTGTAAGTTTTCTTATTTATTTATATTCATGAATGCTTTGTGGGAGCATAAGTAAAGATTAATAACTGGTAATTGAATTGTGCTTCAGTTTGAGTGGATGCTGATGGATCAACAAATGCAAAATGAAAAACGTATGGACCGGTTTAGGAAGAATATGCATGCGGGAGTGTATGGCAACCAAAAGTTGTTTGACCTGTGAAGTTTCGATATCGTGTTGTTTCCGGTATTGGAGGCGGGACACTTCTATCTTCTTGCTTTTGAGTTGAAAAACCCAGCTATTACATTGATTGACAACGGTGCTGAAAACTACACACGCCGTGTTTTGGATAGCGACTCATACGCCAACAAATCAGTACCCTATAAATATGTAAATATGAAATGCTTGTATTTGGAATGTACATTAGTAGAATATTATTTGACTGTGATTGCTGTTATATGTTAACAGAAGGATATGTTTGTACATTATTTGGAGGAGGTAAAACATTCGAAGGCTGCGGTGATCAAAAGCTTGGAAATAAAGCGACGGAAGCTGGAGTGGGCGACAAATGGGAACAGCACAGACTGCGGTGTCTTCTTGATGCGGCATATGGAAAAGTACATGGGCAGCCACGCGCCATTTGATGTTGGGTTTAGTTTGAATGGTAGCAGGAAAATGAAAGAGGTGAGACACCTACGGATGAAGTATGGCACTCATATTTTGTTGTCACCGTCAAACACTTTGAAAGGTAAGATAGAAGGCGCCATGTCTAGGGCGTAGAATGTTAAATTGAACATTTTGGTGTGGTCCACACGGCAAGTGGTTTTTGGATTTGACTCGTTACGCAAACCATTTTGTTTATTGTCGTCATGTCGCGTGCATCCAACTGTTGGTGGTTTTTGTAGTTATCATGGACACCACATATGTTGTTTATCTAAAGTTATGTAGTTTTTGATTTAGGGTCATGACGAACAGATACAGTATGAACCTTATTGGTGTCGATGTAACATGTGGTACATGTGTGTGTATGTTAAAGTTCCCTAACATTAGTTACGTTAATGGATTAATACAAAACGACATGCGTTCAACTCTAACCAGTGTATCATGAGTGCCTTGCAAAAAAAGCGTCTGAAACACAAACATAAGTATGTAACATAGTTTGTAACGCGTGTTACTCCTCAACATTGAACCTGGTCTTGATGGTTGGCGTGTTGTGATGAATTGTAAGAAGTTTACCATGATTGCCCTCGCAAAGTGATTTGCGTTAAGTCACTCAGCTCTGGGACTTAGTATGTGAGTACCTTATGTTGATATACTCAGTTTCCCGGTAAACATAACTCTATCACGTTTACCCGTCCTTGCAATTAAGGTTAGTGGTTGGCAGCGGGTGGTATTCAACTGGTTACCTGTGAACTCCAAGCATTCGCTCAATGCACACAAACAACTACATGTTGATAAAGAGGGGGAGAGGGGTGAGTGACCACGTGTTACATTTAAGTACTTCGTGAATGAGAAGTGGTAACACGTGTTACATTGTATGTTCAAGGTGCACAAGAGTTCAACAAGGTAACAAAATAAAAGATAAAACATGGCACATGTTTAGGACTGCATTCACAAATATGTTGTTCAAACCCTGGATTAATTAACATAAGCTAAGGGCAACCATGCCATTGTCATATTACAAACCAAAATACATGCTGCATGAAAGCAGGAGATGTTATAAATTAACATAGGGACAACACACCGAGGACAGCGATAATAATGTAAGTTGTGGAAAGTTTGATAAGTCAACAAAAACAACTATCAGATCCGTAACAGTTTGTTGTAGCAGATAGATGCGCCTTCCCAAACTGTTACACGTCCGTAACACGTCTCAAAAACTTGAAACCTGTGCGGTGTGTTTCCACGGCAACCAAATAAATCTAAGGGGCGTATGATGGCCCCGCGTCATTGGGGTTGGCGGGCTGGTTAATAACCTCTAGATTTGTGAATTTTTTGCAGTTACGGGAATCATGGTTGGTAACATACTTCATGCAAGTTCGGCACAGTCTAGGGGCCTTTTGCGGAGTTGGTGCTGGTTGTTCGCTACCACCGGTAATTCAACGGTGTTTACCTCAACCCTTGTTGCACGCCACATCAGGATTATTCACAACCACCGTGTCCTCTCTTGAAGGGCCAATCAGTTCTTCAAAGACATCCTTTGTTGACACTTGGTCTGGCATCAAAATAGATCCCCTGGTTAACATATTCAGTTTGATCACTTTTAGCTGTTCAAGTAAAGTTGAAAGCGATTCAGTATCATTTCTAACAACGTCCACACAGTCGGTGATCACATCGATAATCTCATTGCGTATAACAGCCTGCGGTTGCGTGTCCACACCGTAGCGACTATCAATTGAAAACACCCTCTTAGGCAAAACATCACGCCTCCATCTGTTGGCAATGTATTTGGATGGGATGGCGTCCACAAGTTGTAGGCGATAAACGCAGAAGACATGGCGACACAGGTAGCCTATTCGGGTAAAGCCACGACATGAGCATTCAGCTGTGTTATCCACGTTGTTAAACTTTACCTGCAATTTTTAGGTGCATGTGTTAGAGGCTAAACGTTTGCAAAAAAAAGATGTAACATGTGTTAGACATTCTTGTGGAACAGAGAAAACAGTTTTTACGAAATCTAACCGTGAATATATTGTCTTCGTGCTGGACAGAGAAAACAGTCATGCCAGCTTCTGATGTTTGGTTTGTATTGTAGCAACAAAACTTGCCCTTGAGGATTTCCTTCCGAACCACATGGAAAACGGAATGAGAGTAAACACTGAAAGCATGTTGTTCAATGGGCAGATTACTTTTCCCTTTGTACACGATTGACGAAGATTTGAATTCAGAAACTCTTTGGCGATAACGTTGGCTGTCAATCCGTGCCTCGTAACATAGCATAAATTGAATAAGTGTATTTGTGCTGGTGGAGTTAACTTTAAAAGATGCATTTGAGCTTTCAGATCATGAAGTTGTCTTCATCAAGCAGCACATGGGGATGTCCCTAAAGAATGCCGGGACCCAACGTTCCCTAATTTCGTACATTTCATTGAGCCATTGGTGGTCCTGCAGTGAAAATTTTTCCAGCAATGCTGCCCATCGTTCTTCAAAGGTAGAAGGCTTTATATAGACATTCCAAACGAGTCGGTGGAAGCAAGACCTCAAGTCCGTCTTTTGCAATACGTCGCCCGCTATCTATTATAGCCATAAGTTAGAAATGAGACGGTTTACGTTAGTGTAAGCAAATAAAAAAATACATAATAATACCTTGGTTGGCAGTTTTTTCATGATATGCCACATACAAAGTCTGTGGCGGGCAGTGGTGAAAACTTGTTGGATAGCTTGTTTCATCGACGGGTCCTGATCGCTTAAGATCAACCGGGGTTCGGTCTGATGTGCCTTCACGAATGTTTGGAGTAACCATTTGTAAGATTCAACCGTCTCATTTAAAAGCAACCCCATGCCAAATGTGACACAATGCATGTGGTTGTCGACACCAGTGAAAGGTACAAAAATCATGTTGTACCTATAAAACAGTTAAACAAGACACATATGTAAGAATATAAAAAATCCAGTTAACAAAGATATTGTTACATATGTTATGTGCGGGTGTTACGTATGTAACACATCTACTTAACTTGTTTGTCTGATAGGTGGCATCGAATGCTAGAACATCGCCAAACGCTTTATAGTTTAGGTTGGAAATCTCGTCAGCCCAAAACACAGCTTTCAATTTCCCTTCAGATACAAAAAAGTCGTAATAGAAGTTTGCTAGATTCTCGTTTCGATCTCGTAGACGTTCCACGAACAGTTGAGCATCTTGGTCGCCTATGAAAATCCTCAATTGTTGGCTGCAGTTTTTAAAGTCATCGGGGGTGCCACGCACGTTGTGATGGCCGCCTTTGATGCTAACTAGGAAACGGTGGGTCTTCACCGGACCAATGCGATTAAGGCTCATTTGGTGAATAAACTGTTGGGTTGCAAACGGGAGTTTCCTTGAAAATTTTGATAAGTCGCGGTTGAAGGTGTCAATAAGCGGATGATTATGCACATCACTCCAGCTATGCACAACAAAGCATATAGGGTCTTGAGTTACTACAATAAGAAGCCGGGCCTTACAATCAGTGAGTGTAAATGTACTGTTCCTGCTGCACATGGCCGAAGACTCACAGAGAGTGTCAAACGTCCTTTTATTTTGCGGTTTAGCAGCCTTCGAGCACCTGAGGTATTTGTGCGTGGGGCATCCGTTACGAACCTTTCTTTGAGCCTTTTTAACGTTAAACCCAGCTTCATATCCGTACACCTTATACATTGCAACTACTTCTTCGAACGTCTCATATGATTTCCCAAGAACAGGAAGGAACTCCTTGTCCACAATAGGAGTCCAAAATTTGGTTCCTTCTGGGGTCTGAGTTACGTAGTAACGGGGTGTTCCCTGTTGATCATCTATAAAAGAAGAAAAGGAAGTTACATACGGACAAGGGGTGTTCCGTGTTGATCGTAAGTAACACGTGTTACAACGGTTGTTTTAAGTACTTTCAAATAAGTTACAAGTGTTACACGGTGGATGCACAACTTTAAAAAGGAAAATGCACAACTTTAGAAAATTATAACACGTGTTACAACGGTTGTTTTAAGAACTTTCAAATAAACAAGAGTTGCAAAAGTGGATGTTTTTAAATAACTATTTTAATCAACGCAACAGAGACGTGTAAGTAGGTAATTTCCTTTGGTAACACGTGAAAAAATCTAACACGTGTTACATTGGATGTATCTTTACGTTGAGGATGGGATTATAAAAAAGAAAATGCACAGTTGAGTAAAAAGTTGTAACACGTGCTACAACGATGTTTTTAAAAAACTGTTTTAATCAACGTAATAGAGACGTGTAAGTAGGTAAAAAACTGTTGTAACACGTGTTACATTTGATGTATCACGTGTTGCAACTCTGTAACACGTATTACAACTCTGTTGTTTTTTAAAATTCTTTTGTTACTTATTTTTTTGAATTGGAAAGCTAATGTTTTACTTTATTATTGTGTTACATAAATTGTATACAATTTTGAACCCGGTAGTGAACCTTTTAGGCACCACTATGTCATATAGTTTAACGTGTAATACGTGTTACATTGGATATATAATTATTTTCTTTATTAATTGTTTTGGTAAACTCATGATAACATTATTGAGTAAAAAGTTAGTATGTTATGAAGTGTGTTTTTATGTTGATCCATCATTGTAACACGTGTTACTACTGCATGTTCTTAAAGTTTATTTTTATGTAACACTGTACACAACTCAAGTGTTACCCGTTTTAAACAGGGGCATACATGTAACAAATGAACGTTATAAATGTAAACCGTAACCACGTAAACCTTTATAACCACTGATCTAGAAATTTTTTAAATAAGTATTTTTTTTAAAAACTGGTCTAGTGGTTGAGAAACCACTCTAGGTTTAAATAAGTATTTTTTTTTAAAAACATCATAAGTAACACGTGTTACAACGGTTGTTTTAAGCACTTTCAAAATAAGTTGCAAGTGTTACAAGGTGGATGTTTTTTTTTTGAATTTTTTTTATAATGAACATAATAGAGACGTGTAAGTAGGTAAAAACCTTTTGTAACACGTGAAAAATCTAACACGTGTTGCGTTGGATGTATCTTCAAGGTGAAGGTGGGATTATAAAATGGAAAATGCACAACTTTAAAAAGTTGTAACACGTGTTAGTTACAACGGTTGTTTTAAGAACTTTCAAATAAACAAGTGTTGCAAAAGTGGATGTTTTTAAATAACTGTTTTAATCAACGCAACAGAGACGTGTAAGTAGGTAATTTCCTTTGGTAACATGTAAAAATTCTAACACGTGTTACATTGGATGTATCTTTACGTTGATGATGGGATTATAAAAAAGAAAATGCACAGTTGAGTAAAAAGTTGTAACACGTGCTACAACGGTTGTTTTAAGAACTTTCAAATAAACAAGTGTTACAAAGTGGATGTTTTTAAAAAATTGTTTTAATCAACGTAATAGAGACGTGTAAGTAGGTAAAAACCTGCTGTAACACGTGTTACATTTGATGTATCTTTACGTCGAGGGGGGGGGGGGATTATAAAAAAGAAAATGCACGACCGAGTAAAAAGTTGTAACACGTGTTACAACGGTTGTTTACAGAACTTTCAAATAAGTGACAAGCCTGACGATAGCCAGTGGTAAAAAATGGATGTTTTTTATGCTAGCTGATTTTTTTAAATCTTCATTGTTGAACAAATGAGATTCCATTTGTAACACGTGTTACAGATGGATGTTTTTTAAAATTCTTAGGAAACCATATGTAACAGGTGTTACAAGTTAATCCTTGTAACATGTGTCACACTGAGTAACCCGCTTAAGACATGTTACACTACACGATTCCCCAAACTTTTTTTTAATTTCCAAAAATAAATACATGTGATATAACATGTTGCAAGTGTCAGGGTACTATGTTAGGTAGAAGACAAAGCTGAGTGGTGTAACTTGTGAAAAAATAGACCTGAGTACGAAATATATACAACGTTGCATACCAGACAGAATTAAAACGCCAACTGTTACCTTCGTGGGCGTCAGGAATGATTAGGGGTGATTTTCCTCTGTCATTAGTGCATGCTGGTCCCAGCGGTTCGTCACCGGACTCATCACTACTCCACATATCTACAAAAAAAAAGAGTTTTCCAAACATTCGTTAAAAAAATGAAAAAATGACACATCAGCAAACATTTATGGGTGACTGTAGAACCTTCTTCAGTTGGTGAATAGATCTGAAAGTGTGTGGGTGATGCAGCTATGTCTGATCGGATGTTTTTGCCTCCTACATCTCTAACACCTGGTTATGATTAGAAAAATAATAAGATGAAAGTTAGGGAGGTACCACGTGTTCAAACAAATCAACAATTCAACCAGGGGGTGAAAAATTCATATAAACAGTGAAAGAAACAACAAAAACAAAATCATATAAACACATATTCAAAAACAAATCAACATAAAATCTATTCAAAAAGTTAAAACATAAAGTTCAAATGAGAAAAAGATCAAAATATTGTAACTGTGATAAAACGGTCCATTATATTATAATCCCTATGCAGATTTATGCTTGGAGATAACAAACAAACAAACAAACTAAGGAAAACATATAAACACCGAAGGAAAAAAAAACAAAGTAAACCATTAAAACAGACTATGCTTGAACATGTTTATGCTTGAACAAAACAAAGAAACAAACTAAGGAAAACTTTATACATGTTTATGCTTGAAACAAAACAAAGAAACAGACTAAGAAAACACCGTGAAAACACACACCACACACCTGAAGAAGATGAACCACCGTGAGTCGAAGATTCATCAAGGATAATGCGGTTCGGGATAACATTGGTGGGAGAGTATGCATGAAGATCTTCCATTATTTGGTGTGGATCTCCCATTCTAAAGCAGAGAAAATTGAAGAAGAGAACAATGGAGTTTTGAAAAAAAGATGATGGATGATAAGAAGTACAAAAGGTGATGGATGATGGGTTGGGTATAATCGAGTGGGTGATGGTGGGAAATGTGATGGTTGGTGAAAAGTACAAAGCACAATCTTCAAAGAAAAAAACAAAAAGACTAAAATACCCTTAAAGCATGGGTTTGGATGAGGTGATGTGGATGAATGTGGTCCACATATTCTAGTTTCCTAAGTTTTCTCAATAAAATGGGTTTTCTCCATATACTTACACTATATATATATATATATATATATATATATATATATATAGGGGACCGCTAAAATGAAAACACCTCCAGTTGTAAGAACCGAGAGAACCACTTTCTAGCCATTAGATCTTCAAGATCAATGGATAAGATTAAAAGTAACTAAAAATAATATAAAATACTTCTTGTCTTATAATGTCTTTAATATTTTAATTTAAAAGCGTAATTTAGTAAAATAACTCTATTATGTCCTTTTGTTTTTATTTTTTTATTAGTTTTTTGTATTATTATATTAGTTTTATTTTTTAAACATAATTTTTTTATTGAAAGCATTTTTTATACTTTTTACATCTTACGTTTTACGTTAAACTTTTTACGTTTTACGTTTTTACGTTAACGTTTTCACGTTTTACGTTTTACACTATACTTTTTTACGTTTTTCGTGGCGTTTTTATGCGACGCATTCACGCCCCTTGTTTAGGCACCGTTTTTCACATGGTTTTTTACGTTTTACAACTTACGTAGAAAAAGTTTTACGTTAAACTTTTTATGTTTTACGTTAAACTTTTTACGTTTTACGTAAAACTTTTTACGTTTTACGTAAAACTTTTTACGTTTTACCTTACAATTTTTACGTTTTACGTTAAACTTTTTACGTTTTACGTTAAACTTTTTACGTTTTACGTTTTACGTTTTACGTTTTACGTTTTACGTTTTACGTTAAAAAGTTTACGTTTTACGTTAAAAAGTTTACGGTTTATCTTTTTTTTTTACAAAAACTTTTTTTACGAAAAACGAACGCACCCAGAAATGGCAAAAGTGTATCTCGAAAAAAAACGGGGTTTGGCTTAGATTTTCCGATAATCAAAAGGCTGCAAAGTGGGGTTGCAGATTCAAAAACCTATCCTCCACCATTGTTGTCGCGCCATCGTCATCAAAATCTAGGTTTTTTTCATCATCGCCACCCAAATCCAACCGATCAAATAACCAGCATCATCAAAAAAATCAATCGTAAACATCAAAATAACCAGCATCATCAAAAAATCAGCCGTAAACACTAAAATAACCAGCATCATCAAAAAATCAGCCGTAAACATCAAAATAACCAGCATCATCAAAAAAACTGTCGTATACATGAAAATAACCAGCATCATCAAAAACACCCACAAGAAAACTCCATTTCTAGAGAGAGAAACCCACAAAAAATCAACACCCACCAAACAAAATCAAGAACAGAATAAATCAACACCCACCAAACAAAATAGAGAACAGAATAAATCAAAATAACCAGCATCATCAAAAACACCCACAAGAAATCACCATTTCTAGAGAGAGAGACCCACAATAAATCAACACCTACCATTTCTAGAGAGAGAAACCCGCAAGAAATCAACATCCTGACGGGTGGCCCGTATGACAACCCTTAAAAGGTTTAATACTATGCACATTCCATGCTTATTACGGTTAATTACTGGAACTTGTGATCTACATGATAATGGGTTTTGAAGGTGATAGCATGCATAAAAGGATGTTTTTATGGAGTATGGATGGAAGCTTGGAGTTGTGAAAGAAAAGAGTGAGAGTTCAAGAATTAACAAAGAAAACAAGAGAAGGAGTCCATTCAGCACGGTAACCTACGGCTCTGGCCGTAGGTTACGGCAATCATTGTTACAAAATGAAGTCACCGTAACACAGTTTCATCAGGCCGTAAAGATTCACTGCTCCCCGTAAGCTACGGTGAGCGCCGTAGCTTACGGTGCTATATAATACTTCCGGTTGACTATTGGTCGCCGTAAGCTACGGTACACGGCATAGCTTATGGCGCCGTCTGGGTTGAATGTGTAACTTATGACATTAATTGACTTTTTGATGATGTTTTATGGGACCTATCATGAGAATTCGGTTACACATCATTGGGGACACGAATTTGGCTAACTTTTGGAGCTTGAAGACATTTGGTTATCATTGTTCTTATGTTTGGAATTTCTTTTAAAGATCAAGACTTTGTGATGATGTTTATTCGGGCCATGGGTGGCTAAACTCTTTATGATTGTCTTTAGTTGAAGGTTTGCATAAGACTTTATGTTTGATTTCCTAATTTCTAGAATAACAATCTTTATCTATTTGTTTGTTATGGTGTGCGATTGCTTTGTTGTAAATTGTTGATTGTTATGTCAAACTAATTAGAAACCATACGTTCTTGGTGTCGTTGGCAATCGAGATATCATGGGTATAGTTAGGCTTGGGTAAGGGTTGATTGATCATCGAGTAACAACCTCACGTTCTAGGAATCTGAGTACTTAGTTCCCTTTCATCACTGCAAGTAGTCACACATGAGCTATGTCTATGTAGTTCTTTCTAGTGGAATGATAGCATAAACGTCGAAGCAAACCGGAAACTAAAGATGGTCATTTGTCTCTAATTTGTTTACAACCAACACTTTCATTTTTCAATTAGAATAGTAATTTTAGTTTTACAAATCAAATCAATCAAACCAACTCTTGAAATTTACTTTTATTGCATTTAGTTTAATTTTAGTTAACTTAGACACACTTTTAAATAACACATATTCCACAAACTCCCTGTGTTCGATACCCACTTACCACTAGCTATTAGTAGTAATTATTAAATTTGATTGTGACCACGACATCACGTCAAATTTTGGCGCCGTTGCCGGGGAGTAGTGCGCAACGTGTGTTATTTTTTTTATCCTTTTTAGGTTTGTTATTTTTCTGGTTTACGATGGGTGTGTTAGTGTGCAGGTATTTACAGGTGCATGCGTACTAGAAGCTCTCACAAGCTATCACCATTGGCATTTGATCAAGAAATTGAACGGACTTTGAGAAGAAACAAAATTTTGTTAAGGGAAAACAGAATCAGTGGTTCACCAACAACACCAATTACACCACTTAGATACATGGATCCACCACCACCACCACCCACTACGGGTGAGCTTACACCACCTTTCATACCATCATCAACACAACCTTCACCAAATACTACCATGCCTAACACCACTACCGACCCTACTCTACCACATGATGTTACACCAACCAACACTACCCTACCTTTTACTACCCAAGTTGAACCTACAGTTACCTTTAACCCTTCTACTACAATTCCACCATTTTCCCATTTCTTCCCAGCTTCGGGTCAATCGTCTTCAACCTATACATTACCACAAAGTTCAACTGTCATTCATGCTACTTCTACATTTAGACCACCGAACCAATCGGGTTTTCAATATTCATCTTTTCCATTTGGGCAATCTTCGGGTATAGGAGGAGATGGGTATGATGAAGGGTACGAAGATTTTGAGGGTTATGAGGAACAAAGGATAAAGCGGGAGCAAGTTCATCAAGTCAACCGTAAGGGGAATCTCAACTAAAAAAGAGGAGATTGGTACAGGTTGGTGACCCGGACTCGGAGGAGGATGCGCCTCCAAGGGGTCCAAAACCGGATTGGACATCCGGTTCACTATTAGATCAACCCGAGGAATGGCGAGAGAATTTGTTTCACGAGCAAATGAATAAGTTGAAGCAAAGGAGTGAGGCTTTTATTTGTGAAAAGGAGATTCGGGAAGAAGATTTTGGGCCGTTTGGGATAACGGCTAAGTTTAAGGCATTGGGTTGGGAGGTGGCTTTAAAGTGCTTTGATAATGAAGTGAAGAAAATGTATGATGATCGAATTCAATAGTGGATGGCTACACTTGAGTGTCCCCTGTTTAAGGCCCCAAGTAAGATGAAGCTCATTGGATGGAGTAACGGCGTGAAGGTCGAGATGTCATATGATTCATTGAGCCGTATTGCAAGGTTTGATAGTAAATCTTCGAATGAATACATCTATCCTAGCCTCAAAGATCTTTACCATGAGCCCGACAAACACCCACAATGGCAACACATGCTCGATTACCTCTTTCTTCCAGGTACTACACACGGGAAACTGTTTAGAAAGAACTTGCGAATGGAGGCGAAGTTATTGTTGGTTTTGTGTACACACAATGTTATCCCAAGGCGGGGTGATAAGATGGAGGTGAGTGTGACAACTGTGTTCTGTAATCATCGTATAATGTAAAACAATGTGGATTATCAATAAAACAATATGCTTTGGTGTTATTATTTGAGTAATTATGTTTATTAATTTTACAATTTGATTCGATTCCAATTTCAAGCTTTAAATCACTTTCTAGAAGGTTATACGCAAACTGGTGCGTAAACGCAATCAGCTTAACGCGACGTACACTCTGGAACTGTGACGTGAGCCAAACATACCCTAAATATTCTTTACATAATTTAGAAATAAGTTTCGAAGGATTCGGTATGGCGAAAACATGTTTATTTGAACTAAAGAACTAATTACGACAAAACTGCGAAACGAACGTTAGTGACCGCCCGGGTAATATCTAAATCCCAAAAATATTCTGTTATGATTAAAAATTTATTTTTAATCAAGTCCGTGTCAAAAAATAAATTAAAACGCCTAAAAACGTTATTTTTCAAGTTTAAAGCGCGTACCGCGTGTTTCTGCGCAACACAGTGCTTCTACTGTGAAACGCAGACAACACAGCCAGTCTCGGCAACTGAAATTTATTTCAGTAATATTTTGGCGAGTTTTTTTTTATAGAATAATAAAAAATAATTTAGAACGCCATAAACCAGGATTTAAACGCTAGACAAAATACCTGGTACCTAGTTAAACACCTACTTTTATCTAATTTACCAAACAATTTACACTTAACCCCCCCCCCCCCTACTCAATTTACGGTTGTCATATATGTAAGGGACCCACCATATATTTTCCAAGATTTGCAAATATTTTCTTTGATCTTGGCTAGATTATGTATGTACTTGAAATCTCTAATAAATCCTTCCATATCTTCTTATATATCTCCATAATCCTTCTAAAATCATTTCACTCAACACCACACTCCAACTCCTTCACTCTCTCTCCCTCCCAAATCGTCCCCATCTCTCTCTCTCCTCCATCTTCATCTTCTTCAAACCTTCAAGCTTTGTTCTTCAAAGTTCAACACCATTTCTAGTAAACTTCAAGTTAGTGTGAAGATCTAAAGGTGTTCCCAAGGTGTTGTCAATTGATTACAAGCTTCCTATCATCAAAATCTCATCCTACAACCTACTTGAATCTTGAAGGTATAACATTTATTTTTAAATCATACTTTAGATTCTTGGTTATTCTTGATGATTTGAAGTTTATCTTGAATCTTGGGATTTTCACTAAACTTGAAATCTAAAATAAAAAGGGTCTTGATATATAAAATAAAAATGGTGGAGTATATATATTTATATAATCGTACATATATATGTGTGTGTATGAGTCTTGAAGTTCGATTTCTTGTTAAGTACTTGTTTATGTTGTTACCTGTTCTTGAATAATAGTTTAAATGCAAGTGATTGATGATCTATGTATGATATGTTAAATGTAAAGTACATCAGCAAATAAACAAGAACATATCTCATATTTGATGCATCTAAACCCATATAAAATGTTGATGTTATGATAGTATGTTTTAGACACTTGTACATGTGAATATATGTTGATTTAGAGCTCAAGAAGTGATAAAAAAATGGTTGTATGACAAAACTGAATTTGAACTGATTATAAGCACTTAAAATGACCCTATTTGATGTATTATAATGGCATGAGACTTTGACATAGGTTGGATAGCTTTGCGTGTTGTACACATAGCTTAAAAAGTGGTAAAATATGTGAAATTTGCATGATTTATGTGCTTTACTTAAGACCTGCACTATCATGAGTATATCCATTATTTTATTCGGTAAATAACATGGGTTATGTCAAAATTTCAAGTCGTTTCAATTTGGGATGGTTCGGGTAACGTTTGATGCAAAACTATGCGGTAAAACGGTCAAAAATCGCCTTTTCGGAGGATTTTTATTAAACTGTTTGAGATCAGTAACCAAACTGATATTTTTGATATAAAAACAAGTATTTTAACTTATATTAAGTTTACTTGGTGTTCGGTTAGTCATACGTGACTTCCGACGCCCAAAAATGTTACCGAAACGCTAAAATAAGTGTTTTGCCACATAACTAGAATGGGTTGTTCATAAGTAAATTTTATGTGTTACAATGTGCTATGTGTTTTACAATATGTGTATGATGATGTGCTAGTGTTGACAAGATTATGGGTATTACGCTTGAGTATATCTATATACAAATACACCAAAATAATCAAAAATAATAACTTTTCGAGAAAACTCAAAGTTATGTGAAAATTCTAAGTATCGGAGAAACTTTGGTATTTTTTGGGTTTTTGATAACTAAAATCATTCTTATTTAATTTAGGACGCATAAACAATTAGAGGGATTGTGTTAACGTATAAAAACGCACCCAAAGGTGAGTACATAGGTCCCCTCTTTTTACTGTTTTCGATTGTTTTGGGGTGATTCATATGTATCAAACGATTTCAATATTTCAACGATGGTTTCAAAACGATTGAGATGGCTTATATTAAACAAATAACGATTTCAATAATGTGAACGAGCTTGTTGGTTGTAGTTACATAACGAATGACATTCATTAATTTTGGCCGAACCGACCAGTATTAGGTTATGGTACCATAGGATCCGACAAATCCCGTTATCAGACCGGACCCATGGTTATGTGTGGGTTAGGTGGGTAACGACTGAATCTGATGATTGTTAACTTACCCTTTGGAGGTTTGTTAATGCAAGAACAAGTTGAACGATGAATGAGTCACAAAGGTTTGAATGTTATTAGCGAGACGACCAAAAGTAGTTTTCACAATTAAAACAAGAACGATTGGAACGAGAACGATATTAAACGATTGTACGATTTTTGAACGATTTTGAACGATTTAAACAAATGAACGATGATCTATAACGAGAACGAGTTAAACGATGTCACACAACGACGTTTATGAAACTATATAAACCATACGAGTTTTATTACGAGAACGATTTACGATCTGGTTTACATAAACAAATGTTTTGGTTTAAGATTCATGGCATCGAGGTTTATAAATTATAACCAAATCTGTTTTGACTTGGTTATTTATTTTACAATACAAACATTTTACAAAAAAAACAAGGTTCCTAATATCGATTAACGAAGTTGTACGAGATATTCCAACATGTAAACGAGCCATGAATCTGACACTCGCACAAAAACTATGTGCTCGCCAACATTTCTTTGCTGACTTTGTTTTTACATATGTTTCAGGTGATGTTGCTTAATATTGATTGGGAATAGGATGCATGCTCACTTAGGACTGGACGAGGCCTTAGTGATTTTAATAACGATGATAGACTATGTTTGACTTGCTTGTTTAACTTTAAGACAATGTTTAATATTTAATAAAACAAAACTCTTTGTATCCATGGTTTGAAACAATAATTCTGTTACAACACTCCCCGACGTTTCCGCCATGATTTGTTGTTTTACGTGGTCGGGGTGTGACTGAAGAGTTGGTATTAGAGCCAATGGTTATAGGGAATTAGGTTATTAGTAAAATTTTGACCTAGACTATAACTTTCTAGGACCCCAACGCAAGTTGATTTGCGTTTAGAATTTTTTTTAAAACAAAATCCGAATTTGTTTCGAAAATTAATCACCCGTTCTAGGATGATTGATTACTAGGTTTTGAACCATCTGTTGTAAGGTTTTGAACCCTTCCAGTTTGACTCATTTTTGGCTTAGTGCCTTCTGAGTTTTCAAAATCTCGTCAAAGTTTGGGTCTAAATAATGTGAACACGTGCAAACTGGAAGAGTGAATGCATGTACCCTGAGTTTTCTATCTAAGGCTAGTGTGTTCGTACAAATCCACATAATCGGACCAGTCACTCTTACCTGGGAACTCTTGGGGTTAGTGTTCACTTATAGGCGAGCATGTCTTCGCGATACATTATTTTGATTCATTACTTTGATTTGTCACTGCGTGTCGTTTGTTTGTTCGAAGTAACGAACAAATGATCGCCTTCCTTATGTTTCGTCGATATTTTCAAAATCTCTTTTGTTTTTCCTAATTATCGACCTCACTCGTTTCTCATATTTCCTTGTTAGACAATGCCTCCTCGACGTGATGCACAATCTTTTACTGCTGAGGAAATCGCAGCCCTTGTCTCTCAGCAAATGGCTGCTGTGCTTCCAGGCGTTGTGACCCAAATCCATGAGCTATACAACAACAATAATAACAATGCACAATGTAATTTGAAGAGTTTCAATTCTGCAAAGCCGCTAAAGTTTTCTGGGTCACAAGGAGCGACTGCACTCCTTCAATGGTTCGAAAGTATCGAGAGCACATTCAGACATGTGCAATGTCCGAATGGGCGTAAGGTTGAATTTGCATCAAGTGTGTTTGAGAAGCGTGCCCTTACGTGGTGGAACGGAGTGATGCACGACAGGGGTGCCGAACTGGCGTTGGCACAAACATGGGAAGAGCTTCGAGCTCTCATGATGAGAGATTTCTATCCCCGTCACGAAATTCGAGCTTTGGAACGAGAGTTTGACGATCTAAAACAAGATGGGGGAGAACACCGTGCGTACACGGATCGATTTGAGGAGCTCAGTCTTCTGTGTCCTACTATGGTTACTCCGTTGGAGAAAGCGATAGAGAGGTATATTGATGGTTTACCCGATTCCATACAAGATATTGTGACTGGCGTCAATCCTACTACGGTTCGTCAAGCGATCGAGTTATCAGCTACCCTGACTGAGTCACAAGTCAGGAAGGGTAAACTTACCTGCAAGGGTGATAAGAAGAAATCGACCGAATCAGTCAAGGAAATGGGTAAGGGTAAGAAAGGTGAGTCGTCGAAGAAGTCGAGAAAGCGAAAGGGTGCTCAGAACTTTGCAGTTACTGCTCAGAACCCTCAGAACCCACCAGCTCAACCTCCTGCGAAGAAAACATATGCTGGTACAGCACCTCATTGTGCTCGCTGCAACGGTCATCATGTTGCACAACAAGCTTGTAGGCAATGCACAACATGTGGTAAACTTGGGCATCTGGCCAACGTCTGTCGTTTGGGTCAGAATCAGATTGTTCAGAATCAAGCTCCAGTGCAGGGGAATGCTGCTAGATTCCCACCGGGTTCATGTTTCAATTGTGGAGAGCTTGGTCACTACTGCAACAACTGTCCGAGGTTGGCAAATGCAAATGCAAATTCGAACGTGAATGTCAATGTCAATGTCAATGCGAATGCGAATCCCGCTCATGGACGAGTATTCAATCTAAATGCAAACGAGGTGCGAGCTGACAACCTCATCGTCAATGGTACGTTTCTTGTTAACAATCGACCTGCATCCATTCTTTTTGATTCTGGTGCCGATAGAAGTTTTGCTTCACTATCTTTTGAACCTTTGCTCGCGACCCCTAGAACTAAACTGAGGAAACCCTTATCTGTCGAAGTTGCTACTGGTAAACCTCTTGTTCTCGATTCTGTTATCCGTGATTGTGAGTTAAACCTTGATAACCATCTTTTTCCCATTGACCTCACGCCGATGCAACTTGGGAGTTTCGATATTATCGTGGGGATGGATTGGTTAACCAAACATTATGCTGAGGTGGTTTGTTTCGATAAGATTGTTCGTAGTCCTCTTCCGACTGGCGATATTCTGGAAGTTCGTGGAGAGAAGCCATCAGGTGGTTTGAAGCTTATGTCGTGTACAAAGGCCCAAAGTTGTTTGCGAAAAGGATATGTTGCTTTCCTGGCACATGTCACCGAGGAGAAAGGCAAGAGCAAGAGTATTAAGGATATTTCGATTGTTCGGGATTATCCAGAGGTGTTTCCCGATGAACTTCCTGGTTTGCCTCCAGCTCGTCAAGTCAAGTTTCATATTGACCTTGTACCCAATGCCAACCCGATTGCGAAAGCACCTTATCGTCTTGCACCGTTGGAGATGCAAGAGTTATCAAAATAGCTTCAAGAGTTGTCTGATAAAGGATTCATCCGTCCGAGCTTTTCTCCTTGGGGAGCTCCTGTCCTCTTTGTGAAGAAGAAAGATGGATCTTTTCGAATGTGTATCGATTATCGTGAGCTTAATAAGCTTACCATCAAGAATCGATATCCCCAACCTAGAATTGATGATCTCTTTGACCAGCTGCAAGGTGCTTCATGCTTTTCCAAGATTGATCTGCGATCTGGGTATCATCAACTTCGTATTCTCAAAGAAGATATTCCCAAAAATGCTTTTCGTACAAGATATGGGCACTATAAGTTCACTGTCATGCCTTTTGGTTTGACGAATTCCCCAGCTATCTTCATGGACTTAATGAATAGGCTCTGTAAACCTTATTTAGATAAGTTCATCATTGTGTTTATCGACGATATTCTCATTTATTCGAAGTCTCAATTAGAGCACGAGCAACACCTTCGTTTGACAGTAGAACTTCTGAAGAAGGAACAACTTTTTGCTAAATTCTCCAAGTATGAATTTTGTCTTAAAGAAGTTCAGTTCTTGGGTCATATTGTCAATGAGCAGGGTATCCATGTGGATCCTTGCAAAATAGCAGCTATTAAGGATTGGAATACACCGACGACACCTACAGAGATTCGATCATTTCTTGGTCTTGCTGGTTATTATCGTCGATTCATTTCTAATTTCTCAAAGATCGCGGTTCCACTCACTACTTTGACTCAGAAATATAAGCCTTTTGAGTGGGGACCTAAGCAAGAAGAAGCATTCCAAACACTGAAATGGAAGCTCTGTGATGCTCCTGTTTTATCTCTACCTGAGGGAAACGATGATTTTGTTGTCTATTGTGACGCGTCTAATCTAGGACTTGGTTGCATTCTTATGCAACGAGGTAAAGTCATAGCTTATGCGTCTAGACAGTTGAAAGTTCACGAGAAGAACTATACGACTCATGATCTTGAGTTAGGAGCTGTGGTTTTTGCGCTTAAAATCTGGAGACACTACCTCTATGGAATGAAGTGTGTGGTTTTCACAGACCACAAAAGTCTCCAGCATATTCTCAATCAGAAGGAGCTGAACATGAGGCAACGACGTTGGGTTGAACTCTTAAACGATTATGATTGCGAGATCCGCTACCATCTTGGTAAGGCGAATGTCGTAGCAGATGCGCTTAGTCGAAAGGAACAAGTCAAGCTTCATTATGTTCGAACTCTATCTGATATTCAATCTCGTGTTCTTCAAACTCAACGATCTTGTGTGATCAAAGGCTTATTGAAATATGAGCTACCACTTCAACTTTAGCTTAAACTCAAAAGGAAAGACGATGGGTTGTTCTACTTCGAGGATCGTTTGTGGATTCTGAAACAAGACGACCTTCGCACCTTAGTAATGGACGAATCTCACAAGTCTCGATATTTTGTTCATCCTGGTGCTGATAAAATGTACAAGGATCTTCGTACTCAGTTCTGGTGACCTGGTATGAAGAAGGATGTTGCCTTGAATGTATCGAAATGCCTAACTTGTCTCAAAGTCAAGGCCGAACATCAACGACCTTCTGGTTTGCTTGTAAAACCAGAGATACCGGTTTGGAAGTGGGAGAACATTGCAATGGATCTCATCACCAAGTTACCGCGTACGTTTAAAGGTCACGATGCTATTTGGGTTGTAGTTGATCGTTTGACAAAATCTGCTCACTTCTTACCAATCCGTGAGGATTTCTCTGCTGAAAAGCTTGCCAAGATCTATGTAGACGAGATTGTATCACGACATGGTGTTCCTTTAGATATCATTTCCGATCGTGATGCTCGATTTTCATCCCATTTTTGGAAGACCATGCAATCTGCTTTGGGAACCCAACTAAATTTAAGCACTGCTTATCATCCCCAAACAGATGGTCAATCTGAGAGGACGATTCAAACTTTGGAGGATATGCTTAGAGCATGCGTGATAGACTTTGGTGGTAATTGGGATTCTCATCTTCCACTGATCGAGTTCTCTTACAACAACAGTTATCATGCTAGTATTAATATGGCACCATTCGAAGCTCTCTACGGTCGAAAATGCCGTTCACCTGTTTGTTGGAATGAGATCGGTGAAGCTCAGCTTACTGGACCTAAGCTCATTCTGGAAACAACAGACAAAATCAAGAAAATCCGCGATAATCTTGTGACAGCTAGAAACCGTCAAAAGAGTTATGCAGATATGCGACGCAAGCCCTTAGAATTTCAAGTCGGAGACCGTGTCCTACTCAAGGTGTCACCTTGGAAGGGAGTGGTGAGATTTGGAAAGAAAGGAAAACTTGCACCACGATACGTTGGACCATTTAAGATTGTTGAAAGAATTGGGAAGGTTGCCTATCGACTAGAGCTACCTCCAGAGCTTGGAAATGTTCATCCGACTTTTCACGTGTCCAATTTGCAAAAGTGTTTAGCTGATGCTGATCTTCACATTTCTCTCGACGAGATTCAAATAGATGAAACAATGCACTTTGTTGAGAAACCTGTGGAGATAGTGGAACGTACATTCAAACAGTTGAAGAACAAACGGATTCGATTGGTCAAAGTTCGCTGGGAATCCAAACGTGGCCCCGAGTTTACTTGGGAACGTGAGGACCAGATGAAGATGAAACATACGCATTTGTTTTCACAAGTTTCCTCTAAGTAAAAATTTCGGGACGAAATTTCCTAAAGTAGGGGAGACTGTGACAACTGTGTTCTGTAATCAACGTATAATGTAAAACAATGTGGATTATCAATAAAACAATATGCTTTGGTGTTTTTATATGAGTAATTGTGTTTATTAATTTTACAATTTGATTCGATTCCGATTTCAAGCTTTAAATCACTTTCTGGAAGGTTATACGTAAACTGGTGCGTAAACATACCCTAAATATTCTTTACATAACTTAGAAATAAGTTTCGAAAGATTCGGTATGGCAAAAACATGTTTATTTGAACTAAAGAACTAATTACGGCAAAACTTCGAAACGAACGTTAGTGACCGCCCGGGTAATATCTAAATCCCAAAAATATTCTGTTATGATTAAAAATTTATTTTTAATCAGGTCCGTGTCAAAAAAATAAATTAAAACGCCTAAAAACGTTATTTTTCAAGTTTAAAGCGCGTACCGCGTGTTTCTGCGCAACACAGTGCTTCTACTGTAAAACGCAGACAGCACAGCCAGTCTCGGCAACTGAAATTTATTTCAGTAATATTTTGGCGAGTTTATTTTTATAGAATAATAAAAAATAATTTAGAACGCCATAAACCAGGATTTAAACGCTAGATAAAATACCCGATACCTAGTTAAACACCTACTTTTATCTAATTTACCAAACAATTTACACTTAACCCCCCCTACTCAATTTACGGTTGCAATATATGTAAGGGACCCACCATATATTTTCCAAGATTTGCAAATATTTTCTTTGATCTTGGCTAGATTATGTATGTACTTGAAATCTCTAATAAATCCTTCCATATCTTCTTATATATCTCCATAATCCTTCTAAGATCATTTCACTCAACACCACACTCCAACTCCTTCACTCTCTCTCCCTCCCAAACCGTCCCCATCTCTCTCTCTCCACCATCTTCATCTTCTTCAAACCTTCAAGCTTTGTTCTTCAAAGTTCAACACCATTTCTAGTAAACTTCAAGTTAGTGTGAAGATCTAAAGGTGTTCCCAAGGTGTTGCCAATTGATTACAAGCTTCCTATCATCAAAATCTCATCCTACAACCTACTTGAATCTTGAAGGTATAACATTTATTTTTAAATCATACTTTAGATTCTTGGTTGTTCTTGATGATTTGAAGTTTCTCTTGAATCTTGGGATTTTCACTAAACTTGAAATCTAAAATAAAAAGGGTCTTGATGTATAAAATAAAAATGGTGGAGTATATATATGTATATAATCGTACATATATATGTGTGTGTATGAGTCTTGAAGTTCGATTTCTTGTTAAGTACTTGTTTATGTTGTTACATGTTCTTGAATAATAGTTTAAATGCAAGTGATTGATGATCTATGTATGATATGTTAAATGTAAAGTACATCAGCAAATAAACAAGAATATATCTCATATTTGATGCATCTAAACCCATATAAAATGTTGATGTTATGATAGTATGCTTTAGACACTTGTACATGTGAATATATGTTGATTTAGAGCTGAAGAAGTGATAAAAAAATGGTTGTATGACAAAACTGAATTTGAACAGATTATAAGAACTTAAAATGACCCTATTTGATGTATTATAATGGCATGAGACTTTGACATAGGTTGGATAGCTTTGCGTGTTGTACATATAGCTTAAAAAGTGGTAAAATATGTGAAATTTGCATGATTTATATGATTTACTTAAGACCTGCACTATCATGAGTATAACCATTATTTTATTCAGTAAATAACATGGGTTTTGCAAAAATTTCAAGTCGTTTCGATTTGGGATGGTTCGGGTAACGTTTGATGCAAAACTATGCGGTAAAACTGTCAAAGATCGCCTTTTCGGAGGATTTTTATTAAACTGTTTGAGATCAGTAACCAAACTAATATTTTTGATATAAAAACAAGTATTTTAACTTATATTAAGTTTACTTGGTGTTCGGTTAGTCATACGTGACTTCCGACGCCCAAAAATGTTACCGAAACGCTAAAATAAGTGTTTTGCGACATAACTAGAATGGGTTGTTCATAAGTAAATTTTATGTGTTACAATGTGCTATGTGTTTTACAATATGTGTATGATGATGTGCTAGTGTTGACAAGATTATGGGTATTACTCTTGAGTATATCTATATACAAATACACCAAAATAATCAAAAATAATAACTTTTCGAGAACACTCAAAGTTATGTGAAAATTCTAAGTATCGTAGAAACTTCGGTATTTTGTGGGTTTTTGATTATTAAAATCATTCTTATTTAATTTAAGACGCATAAACAATTAGAGGGATTGCGTTAACGTATAAAAACGCACCCAAAGATGAGTACATAGATCCCCTCTTTTTAATGTTTTCGATTGTTTTGGGGTGATTCATATGTATCAAACGATTTCAATAATGTGAACGATCTTGTTGGTTGTAGTTACATAACGAATGACATTCATTAATTTTGGCTGAACCGACCAGTATTAGGTTATGGTACCATAGGATCCGACAAATCCCGTTATCAGACCGGACCCTTGGTTATGTGTGGGTTAGGTGGGTAACGACTGAATCTGATGATTGTTAACTAACCCTTTGGAGGTTTGTTAATGCAAGAACGAGTTGAACGATGAACGAGTCACAAAGGTTTGAATGTTATTAGCGAGACGACCAAAAGTAGTTTTCACAATTAAAACAAGAACGATTGGAACGAGAACGATATTAAACGATTGTACGATTTTTGAACGATTATGAACGATTTAAACAAATGAACGATGATCTATAACGAGAACAAGTTAAACGATGTCACACAACGACGTTTACGAAACTATATAAACCATATGAGTTTTATTACGAGAACGATTTACGATTTGGTTTACATAAACAAATGTTTTGGGTTAAGATTCATGGCATCGAGGTTTATAAATTATAACCAAATCTGTTTTGACTTGGTTATTTATTTTACAATACAAACATTTTACAAAAAAACAAGGTTCCTAATATCAATTAACGAAGTTGTACGAGATATTCCAACATGTAAACGAGCCATGAATCTGACACTCACACAAAAACTATGTGCTCGCCAGCATTTATTTGCTGACTTTGTTTTTACATATGTTTCAGGTGATGTTGCTTAATGTTGATTGCGAATAGGATGCATGCTCACTTAGGACTGGATGAGGCCTTAGTGATTTTAATAACGATGATAGACTATGTTTGACTTGCTTGTTTAACTTTAAGACAATGTTTAATATTTAATAAAATGAAACTCTTTGTATCCATGGTTTGAAACAATAATTCTGTTACAACACTCCCCGACGTTTCCGCCACGATTTGTTGTTTTACGTGGTCGGGGTATGACAGTGAGATTTCAAGAGGTACCGATTTTATACATGTTAATGCATGGTTCACCCATGCTTCCTTTCCGGTTCTTAGTGTTGAATAACATTTGGCTCAGTCGAAATAGTGGAGAGAGGAAAATTGTACCCCATTGCCGATTGATTACGACATTGTTGAAGAAATATGGGGCAATTGGAGCCGAGGAAAAAGGCTCGTATAAGAGGTTTAATCCATTCGACATAAAGAATTTAGGACCAGGATGGGAGTACAAGGAGTCAGAAAGGTACCATAAGTTGAAGACCGATGGAAGACGGTGGAGAGTTTTGAAAGTGGATGCTAGGCCATTAAGACCGGGCGAGGCCGATGAGCCCGAAACGACTGATGAAGAGGTTAGTGGAGATGACGACTACCGTGAGGACACATTCACGGTTGATGTTCCGATGGGGGCGCTGGCCCAGGTGGTGTTCATGGAGCAGGAGTACACTCGGGGTATGTGGGTAGTGCATTTGACTATGCACAGCTGCCCAATGATCCTTATTGGGCTCACACGGGGAATATGGGCCAGATTGTTGAGCAGAGGTGACCGCCCACTTTTGGTGATTGGACTGAACCAAATCAAATGCTCTTCGATCAACAGACTTTTATGGGGGCTAGTATGGAGAGTGCTCTTAAACAGAGCTATAACAGAAATGAGCAATGGAATCGAGCTCATATGTATTCCCACCAAGAAGAGATGAATAGTCGCTACCTAGACGACCGCCAGAGACGCTTACATGATCAGTGGCATGCGGGCCAACCACTCGAAGCGGACCCGCCAGTTGTGGATTATACTACATTGCCGCCATATGATGGTAGTGTGTCGTATCCCACCCCACCATTGCACCATTCTCAATGGGTGTATCCACACACTACGGGTCATCAGCAGGCGAGTCAAGGGGGTGATCAAGGAAGCAGCAGCAGTAGCGGAGCATTTGGGCTTGGAGAGTGCAATGACATGATGACCTCCATTTTCGGGCCTCCACAGCTAAAGTACTACTAACCAGGTCGTATCTCGCTCCTTTGTATATTTGTGTATATTTTCATGTCGTATTTTTATGGTTGGGAGGTCAGGTGGTGTTTATGTGTTTATGTGATTTATGGGATGTGCTAGTGGTGGTGTGTTTTCAATTTTCATAAAAAAAAAAAAGAAACTTGGGGTTTGAGAGTATTAGCGAAAGCTAATGTTTTTGGTTAAAAGCGATCTTTTCCTCAAAACCATACATTCGGACAATGTATCCCAAGTGTGGGGATGATGAGGGGAAATTTTTGAGAATTTTAAAAATTTGTGAAATCAAGCGAAAATTGTCGAAATTTGAACACTTGAAATTGTTTCACTTGACACACTGACACCCCTTTCTAGTCCTTGCTTGGTGAGAGTTTGAGCCACATATGATTATTAATGATGTTTTTTTTTGTTTCGAGTGGCGGTGTGTGTTTTGTGTTAATAGAACTTGTGTACGAATTCTTATTGAAGCCTAGGATTAGCATGCTTGTGAAAATGATAGGGGACTTTTAGGTAGCCTTGTCTAGATGTGTGAGAGTGTGGGAATTGGGGGTTGGACCTCATGCGTTACATATATGAGATTGGTATTGTGAGGGGTGGGGGTTTGGTCTTTAGAAAGCCATGTTTGAGCCTTAAACCATTCGGTTGTGACCCAAACCTACTTCCTACAAACTTTACCTATTGAGATGACCCGGTTTAGGAGATTTAGTATGTAGTGTTGATATTCTTGTATATATTGTTGAGTTTTTTGTGTTTCATCTTAAGAAAAAAAAAAGAGAAGAAAAAAAGAAAAAAATATGAGAAAAATACAAAAAGAAGTATTTAGTTGGAATAGTAGTTAAGAATGTTGAAGAAGTTGTCTATATAGTTGATGTTTGCTTTGATTAGTAGTAGAAATAAAAACCGGGTCAAATCAATTAGCTACTTGCATATATATCCCACCATTTTCCTACCTTTACACCTAGCCTCGTTACAACCCGTAAGTCCTTTTGATTCATAAGCATGCTAGGTATTTGATAGGAAGAGACTTGATTTTAATACAAGCTTATTGTCTCACAATCACACATTTGCATTGAGCGTGTTAGCATAATGTTGCTAATATTACTTGCCACCGAGAGTTTTTGTGAGGGGTGTGTTTTGTGGTATGATAAAAGGTTATTAGAAGGATGGTACATTTTAGCTTGGTTTGTATGATTGATCTCCTGTGGTTATGAAATGGTTTTTGAATGAGTTGCTTGGGACAAGCAACGGGTAAGTGTGGGGATGTGACAGGTGGTCCGTAGGACAACCCTTAAAAGGTTTAATACTATGCACATTCCATGCTTATTACGGTTAATTATTGGAACTTGTGATCTACATGATAATGGGTTTTGCAGGTGATAGCATGCATAAAAGGATGTTTTTATGGAGTATGGATGGAAGCTTGGAGTTGTGAAAGAAAAGAGTGAGAGTTCAAGAATTAACAAAGAAAACAAGAGAAGGAGTCCATTCAGCGCGGTAACCTACGGCTCTGGCCGTAGGTTACGGCCATCATTGTTCCAAAATGAAGTCACCGTAGCACAGTTTCATCAGGCCGTAAAGATTCACTGCTCGCCGTAAGCTACGGTGAGCGCCGTAGCTTACGGCGCTATGTATGACTTCCGGTTGACTATTGGCCGCCGTAAGCTACGGTACACAGCGTACCTTACGGCGCCGTCTGGGTTGAATGTGTAACTTATGGCATTAATTGACTTTTTGATGATGTTTTATGGGACCTATCATGAGAATTCGGTTACACATCATTGGAGACACGAATTTGGCTAACTTTTGGAGCTTGAAGACATTTGGTTATCATTGTTCTTATGTTTGGAATTTCTTTTGAAGATCAAGACTTTGTGATGATGTTTATTCGGGCCAAGAGTGGCTAAACTCTTTATGATTGTCTTTAGTTGAAGGTTTGCATAAGACTTTATGTTTGATTTCCTAATTTCTAGAATAACAATCTTTATCTTTATGATTTGTTTGTTATGGTGTGCGATTGCTTTGTTGTAAATTGTTGATTGTTATGTCAAACTAATTAGAAACCATACGTTCTTGGTGCCGTTGGCAATCGAGATATCATGGGTATAGTTAGGCTTGGGTAAGTGTTGATTGATCATCGGGTAACAACCTCACGTTCTAGGAATCTGAGTACTTAGTTCCCTTTCATCACTGCAAGTAGTCGAACATGAGCTATGTCTATGTAGTTCTTTCTAGTGGAATGATAGCATAAATGTCGAAGCAAACCGGAAACTAAAGATGGTCATTTGTCTCTAATGTGTTTACAACCAACACTTTCATTTTGCAATTAGCATAGTAATTTTAGTTTTACAAATCAAATCAATCAAACCAACTCTTGAAATTTACTTTTATTGCATTTAGTTTAATTTTAGTTAACTTAGACACACTTTTAAATAACACATATTCCACAAACTCCCTGTGTTCGATACCCACTTACCGCTAGCTATTAGTAGTAATTGGATTAAATTTGATTGTGACCACGACATCACGTCACATCCACCAAACAAAATCAAGAACATAAACCACCACCACCGCCTAGGGGTTCGCCACCAAACCCAACGCAACCACCACCAAACACTGGTCGCAAAAAGGGGGCGGCGAGAGGAGAGGGAGGCCGAAGATGGCGGTGAACACTTCGAAGAGAGGAGATGAGAACCGTCTGCCCCTGTTTTGGCATCATGCCGGAAAACCCCCTCGAGCCTCAGTCGCGCACCATTGCCGGAAAAATCAAGGGTTTCAGGGGTGTTTGATGTCGACTGGGAAGCAAGAAGGAGGACGGTGAGGCTCCGGCTCCTCCCCATGAGTGTTTGATCAAGGGTTTCAGGGGTGTTTCATGTCGCCGGAGAAATGGGGGGCGCCGGTGTGGGTGTCTCTCGCCGATGAAGATGGTGATCAGAGAGTTTTAAAAAAAGTGGAATGAAGAAAGCTCTGCATTTTGAAAAGTGAAGAGAGAGACAAAATTTAAAGGAAATAAAAAAGATGAGAGATAAAATCTGTGGGGCATTAAATGAAGAGAGAGAATGGGGGATTTGACATATGGGGTAGAAGACCAAAATACCCTTTTAGTTGGCATAATCTGATTGGTTGAGAGTGGTTCTCGCGGTTCTTACAACTGGAGGTGGTTTCTATTTCAGCGGCTCCCTATATATATATATATAGTTCTTGTAAAAATGACATTTTTTGTAAGAAGTGTGAGAATGCATAGTAATTGACATGTAAGCATCATGTTTTGGACTTAGCCATGATGTTTTAGGTTGTTTTGTCAAGAAAAACACCAAACATAACAATTTAAAAAAACAATACAATGTGTTATAGGAATAAAATTTATGACAACTAAAACACATTGCTTAACACTTAAAACACACTACCTAGTATTCTTGGCATGGTGTTTTAAGTTTTAAGTCTAGAATTCAATGCATTTTGTTTGAAATTGTTATGTTTAGTGTTTTTCTTGCCAAAACAAACCAAAACATCATGTCTATGTTTAAAACATAAAGCATACATGTCAATTCTTATGCTTTTTCACACTTCTCACAAAAAAAAAAAAACTTTTTTTACAAGAACCTAAACCTATATATATAATGGAGGCTTCAAATAAGCAGAAATTCTTGGTAAGAAAAAAACAGAAGAAATTTCAACTGATAATATGCTTCATTTAATATATGTATTTAATGTTATTTTAAGGGTATATTAATAAAATTACATAAATCATTAACTTGTGGTATTTGTCTTTAATAACTAACTACATTAAATTTGTAACTTATTTTCAAAATATAAATTTTTTTCAAAAAAAAAAAAATAGAGTATAGGATAAATTATGAGTGTCTAGAATAAATTACAAGTTATGTACGATAACGTGTAGGGTAAATTTTGACATGTGTTGTATAAAATTCGATAATGTGTAGTGTAAAATTTTATGTTTGTAGGATAAAATAAAATAATTAATTACAGAGATAATAATTAATATAGAAGTTGTAAAGTATTTAACGTTTTACCATACCATTTTTTTCTTAAATTAATTTTCTTTGAACCTCCTCATATATATATGTATGTATGTATGTATGTATGTATGTATGTATGTATGTATGTATGTATACACACATACACATATATATACTAAGTTATAGTCACATGTATTACATGGGTTGATAACTGTAATTTATTTGATTACTAATAATAAATGAAAATTTTGTTTTAAAGAAACATATGCATTAAAACCCATTTATTATACTAATAGAATAAACTGTCATATTTTGAGAATAGATATTTTCGTTAAAATAAGTTTTTAAAAAATGAATATTGACGTGACAGTTATAAATTTTCTTAAGAAATTTTAAAACATTATTTTTTCAACTGGGTATTAACTTAGATTTTTTTTCAGACGACCATTCTTACCATCTAAGCACATTCAATATTTGATTTTTCTATATATAAATCACTTATATGTAAACAATTATCATTATTCTTTGTTTTTTACTACTTTAACGAACATAATTTTGAACTTGGTGAAGTATTTAAGTATGAATTATAACTTTATTTAAGAATTAATAATTAACTTTATATTATATTCAGTTGGTTAATGATATAGTAATATTTTTAATTAAAAAATAAGTATACATAATTAAGTAGGAGAGAAATGGGGAAACTAAAAAAAATAGACAGTTTCAACGAATGAATGACAAGCGTCTTCCACTCTTTTTTAGTGTATAGTATACATAAAACAAAAATGAATATCACATACTATAATATACATATATATATAATACATATATGTATGTATAAAAAACAAGAAAGGAGTATCACAAACTATATAAAATACAAGTTTTATTTTACCATGTCACTCACTAAACATAGCATAAAAAAAACTTGATCATAACTCATAATTAGGAAGAAGAAAGTTATGATGGATTTATTTTCTAATCAAGAAGATTAGAAAATATGGACTACCTTAACGAGCTGTGATGTTTTCGTTTGAGCACCCTTTGTGGTCAAATATCTCTTCTTCATTACTTTTCCCCCATAAAACAAAGTAAAGGCCTCCAATCAAGAAGATTCCTCCGATGACACTATAGTAGAAAAAAGGCCATTTATCACTTTCATTTTCATACCAATCATGTAATAAAATACAATTTCAGAAGTGTAAGGAAAGATAAGGTATGAGGCAAGACATGGCTCCACAATGTAAATATTATAGATTTATTTTCTAATTTTGACATAATTTAACTTTCAGAAGTGTAAGGAAAGATAAGGTATGAGGCAAGACATGGCTCCACAATGTAAATATTATAGATTTATTTTCTAATTTTGACATAATTTAACAAGTGATAATAATATTTTTAAAGGTGACTTCATGAGTCTTGTAAGTTATTACCAGTTGTTAAATTATTTGCGCAAATGATTTAACAACAATTTTTGTAATATAATTTAGAAAAATATACAAATAACTATTAACCAGCAAATAACAAAACTATAATAATTATGTTTAAGATAGAATCCTGGATGTACCGACATAGTGTGTCTTGGGGTCTCCGGACCTCAATATTTTTAAAAATTGTAATAGAACTGATATATTAATTTTTTGAAGGACCCCATAAAAATAATAAGATGGACACCATAGCAACAAGATGAAAGTTGGTGGAGTGGTATTTCACCTTATATGTTACCAAGCAGGACCTGAGTTTGAGTCTAGCAAGCCATGTTTTTTGATTTTTCGTTTTATAAATGTAAATTGATAAGTTTGGGTCCAAACAAAACAAACATTCAACATAGGAGCAGCCATGCACAAAAACAACAAAACCTAACTCTTAACCTCTCGCTATCCAATAATCCTGCTCCCGCCATCTAGTTTTGTACCTTGAATTTTGTTAAAAAAAAAAATTGTTGTTTTAGTTTTTCTTTACTATGATCATGTTAATGATTCTTGCCTTTGTTATATCAAAAGAGATCTTCTTGCCAATTTTCCAGTCGAAAATGTAATTAGACGTTTTTAAAAGATGAAACCCGTAGAGAATAACTTCAAAAATGTGTAAGATTTGTTTTCATTTCAAATGACATCGTATTTTTGTTGTGTGTTTTCTAATGAGTAATGATTATATATTGTTGTTATGATATTGTATTTTGTTATGTTTCTCGTCTCGTCCGTCACGACCTGAACGACGACTGGCCTGAAAATTCTAATGCATGTTTGTGAAAAATATGAATACCAAAAAACGTGTAACCCAGTGAAAAAAAAAATCATGGTCGCCACTAAATAGAACAACTATTGTATATTTTTCTAAGAAATAGTATTTTATGTACCTTCCCAAACTGATAATTTCTCCAATGAGTAAAGCTGCGAAGATGGTGGTAAATATGAAAGCCAGTGGAGTAGACAATCCAAGAAAAACTGGCCCCTTCCTCTCAATCACCCATGTTTGCAAATAGAATGTAAACCCCGTTACCACAAAACCCTAAACATCAAACACATAAACGTATATCATGTGAAGTTTATAGTTTGTATATATACACACTCACGTATATTTATATCCAACATTTTGAAAACCCTAAACATCAAAGTTCAAACATTTATACCATTTTTAATTATTCATAACTTTTTATACGACATTATTTTTTCATAAAAATTTCACCGTAAAATCGAGCGTCTTTTTATCTTTAATTTGAGTACCATTTTGCTATTATGAAAACTAAAAAACTCCACTAAAATGTGTTGTATTTCTATGTTGTATAATATTTTTTTGTGCTACATTTTTGTACTACATTTTTGTGCTGAAATTTTGTCTTAAATTTTTTTTCTCAATTTTTTGTGCTTGATTTTTTGTACTACATTTTTTTGCTGAATTTTTCCGTGCTATATTTTTTTTGTACTAGATTTTTTTGTGCTATATTTTTTTGTACTACATTTTTTGTGCTATATTTTTTTGTAATAGATTTTTTGTGCTAGATTTTTTTTTTGTACTAGATTTTTTTGTTGTATTTTTAAAACACAAAAGGGTGCCATATGTCATTTTCACTCTTATTTATAAGGACCAAAATGGCCTTCATCCCTACTTATTAGGAGTGCCACATGTTATCATCACAATCCTTCTTAGGCTACTTAGGCAAAATTCACTTTTTAGTGGATCCTCCACAGTGCAGCCCACAACTTCCCCACCTCTACAGCCACCGCCGACAACCCCCTACCTCCACCGTCGCCGATATCTCCATACCTGCACCGTCGCCGATATCCCTACTACCTCCACCGCCGCCGACACCACTCCATCTATACTCGCTGCGACTCATCTCTACTGGTATATATGTTATCTCATCCATTCTGCTGTAGATTTCAGTCACCGAAGTAGACTCACCTGATAACTTTGACCGAATCCATATGGTCAAAGTTGATTTAGAAACATCAAACAGGTATGCAGCCATAAGAAAAAGAAATGGTCCAGCTAATGGATGGATCATAAAACTGGTATTTAACCAAGCGACCAACTAATAATTCAAGCATGCTATCAAAAGAAGATTTAACTCAAGTCAAAACCTTGGTGACAGGCTGGTTCCAATCGAAACAACATCGGAAGTCTGATGCACCTAAACCAAATAATGATTCTTGAACTAGACTATTGAATTTTACAAGTGTTTTAAATTTGTTTATGCAATAAATTATAAAGTTGTGAAATGAAAATTTCCTATTGTATAACTATTATTTGTTCGAATATTGAAAAACTCTTTTAAGTTTATTTATATTTTCGTTTATTTCAACAACTTGCAAAAGTTAAAAAAACAAACAGTTTTCT
The DNA here is from genome assembly GCA_030545235.1 of Helianthus tuberosus. Lineage (NCBI taxonomy): Eukaryota > Viridiplantae > Streptophyta > Magnoliopsida > Asterales > Asteraceae > Helianthus > Helianthus tuberosus. The sequence goes on from CM060401.1 coordinate 121,856,327, forward strand.
TCTTGCAAACTGCAAAGGTTTGGTCCACCTCATCAGCTACAGATGTGGTCCGTAGACTGCAGACGTTTTACCTCTGAAAAACAAACACCTAACTAATTTTAGAAACAATGGATGGGATTCTTTATTTGAAAAGGTTCTTTTTTGTGAAAGGCATGAAATAGATATGCCTGATATGATTGCTCCATATACTTCTACTCGGTATCGGCCTCGTAAAAAAAGATCTTAATTTTACATTTGAACATTCTTATTGGGTAAATTTGTTTACAGAGACATTGGACAGACAACTACATGAGCTGGATAGTAGATTCAATGAGCAAGTGATAGAGTTGTTATCTCTTAGTGCGACTCTATGTTCAAAAAAGATTAATATTGATCAGATTGTTCTTCTTGTTGAGAAATATTATCCTAAAGATTTTACAGGGCAAGAGAAGAATCAATTACGTGGTCAATTGGAGACTTTTAAAGTTGAAAGGATAAATAATGCCAAGCTATGTGGGGTATCAACTCTTTCTGATCTTTTCAAAAATCTTGTGGAATGTCAGAAAAATAACATGTACAAATTGGTTGAAAGAGTGTGTCGGCTAATCTTGACACTTCCAGTTTCGACTACAACAACGGAAAGAGTATTTTCACCAATGAAAATATTTAAGAATCGCCTTAGCAATAAGATGTCAGATCAGTATCTATCAAACAGTTTGGTGATTTACCTAGAAAAGGAAATTGTTGTCCATAATTGAAGAATTCAAAAATCTTAAAGAAAGACGGACAGAGCTATAATTCTTCATCCAGCTGAACCGAGTACCTACCTTCCTCTCATTTTTAATGTTTTGGTGTCTTTGTTCAGTTGTTTGCTAAACAATGTTTACTTTTTAATATTTGAGAACGTTTTTTATTTGATATTAATGTTTGACCCGACCCGAATCGAATCATCGACGTCCGACCCGAACATATCACCTTAAAACAAAGCGATAGAAAAAAAAATTAGGTCCGATGACTTCCGACCTCCCGGTGAAAATTTTCAAGCTTCGCCACTGGATGGAAGGGTTTGGGATTGGGTTGGGTTGGAGAAGAGAATCAGAATTCTCTGATGTAAAGGTTTGGGGTTAAATGCGAAATTAATTTGAGGGTAGATATTTTGATGTAGGTGAACTAACATAAATGTCCCACATGTGAGAAGCACGTGACCAACATTTAACCAGATAATTGGATGTTGTTAGTTATGAGAACCAAAATGATTAAAAAAATGACGTTAGGGACACAAACATTAAAAGATTCCTTTTTAGGCTTATAGAATAAAAATGAATTAACTATAGGGGTTAAAATCATAATTTATTCTAAGTCTCTAACCAATAACTAGAAACCATTTAGTATTAAACAAACCTAAAATAACTAGAAACCATTTAGCATTAAACAAATTTGCAATAAAGATTTGCTTTTTCTTCTATAAACTACAGAAGAAACTCTATAAAATAATACACTTGGGACCACCAAAATTTATTAATTAAAAGAGTTATTAATTAATCGATAAATTAATAATTATTAATTTATATATTAATTAATATTTTATTAATTTATAGTAGAATACTTAGTTTACAAACACCTTTAAAGCTTTCACTTAATTATTGTATACAATGCATGTATATCAAATGAACGACCCAATTTGAAAGAAACCTTCAATCTCCCACCTTATTATGCTTCTTGTGTTCAATGTATCACTTTATGGACTTAATATTATGCTTCTTGTAATTAATAAAGATGATATCGATGAAGAAGATGATGAAAGTTCTACAATGGAGCTCCCTTCGCGAAACGAAGCTATTAAAGCGGCAATCACATTGAACAATTTCTTGTTGAGCTATGAGAAAACAACACCAGAAGTTCTTACCATGCTAAGAAAAATTAGAGACGAGATTCAAGGGGAAATTGATTTCAACAAAAAACAAAAGACAATTGAGTCATTTTTCAAGAAACTTTCATAAATCATTCATGTAATATGCTATATATAAGGAATTATTAATTTATATTTTATATGGGGTCTAAAGAAATTATCAAAAATGTATTATCTTATAATTTTAGCGAATTATTAATTTAGCACCCTATCCCCGAGTCGGGACCGGCAAAAAATATTATCTTAGAGAGTTTATTAAATAATCGAGTATTAATTTATCGAGTTTCTACTTTATGTGACTTTAAAGATAATACTCACACAATAGGCCACAGCGAGGAGTTTGATATTCCAACCAAGTTTCCATTGAGAACCTTCTCTTTCTAAGACAATGGCAACCACAAACGACTGCATGGAACTCAAAAGGCACTGAAGAGCTGTGAAACTCAGCTTTGAAGGATAGCTTTTTAATACACTTGCCTGTTTTCCGTCAACATCGATAAGAAGTTAAAAGCTTAACATAGTAAACAACAAATGCAAAACTTAATACAACTTTAGTTCTAGTCCACTTTATCACAATTAATCATTATGTTGTCCGACACAAAAAACTGTGATTTCTACTTTGACTTTCTAAAAACTGTGATTGCTACTTTGACTTTATAATACACTTGTGTGTTTTCCCTCGTCATTAAGTCATCTTATAACTTCATTATAAGATGTTTATAACTTCATTAAATATTACATCCAAACTTGCCAAGGTTATATATATATATATATACACACACACTCAAGGTTAATTTCAAAGAGGGTTTCTTTTTTCTTTTTGAAGGGCAACTTTTTAAACACCTTAATTCCACATTTTTCTTTTTGAACGGTCAATAAATACACCTATGTTAATGATGAAACTGAGCTTGAATTTGGTTGTTTAATTTCTTCAAACTGATTAAGTATATCATTTACATATATGTAAATTTTCAAATTTATTATCATTTTTTTCATAGAGATGGACGTCCATTTACATGTATGTAATCTTCACACTTGTTATATATTTTTAAATGATCATTTCTTTACATGTGTGAGGTTCATTGTGGAACACTAAAAAGTGAGGAACAGTGGGGAACCGACTCAAACGAACTCCGATTTGACTCATTCCAGCGGCGTTGGAACCGGCTCTTCGAACCCTAACTAGGAGGGGGGGGGGGGGGGGGGTTATTGCACGGACCTCCCGGCCGCTGGAGTGATCTCACTCCACAGCTTACCCCGTCCCAAGGTTGCTGGCGGTGAATACCCCATCCCGAGTCGATCCGTTTCCCCTGTGAAGAGGTGGGTGGGTGGTGCCCATCCCTGGAGTCGAACCCGGGTCTCTATGAAGAGTAGAGGTGGGACTGGCCAACTGGGACACCCTCTTAACCCTAAATCATAACCCCTAAACCCTAAATATATTAGGGTTTGGCTTTAGGGGTTTAGCTTTAGGGTTTAGGGTTTAGCTTTAGGGTTTAGGGTTTAACTTTAGATTTAACATTTAGGGTTTAGCTTTTAGGGTTTATAGTTTAGATTTGACGGTTTAGCTTAGGTTTTACCCTTATTTTTTAGCTTTAGCTAGGGTTTAGAGTTTAGGAGTTAGGATTTAAGGTTTAGGGTTAAGGGATCTTAGTTAGGGTTCGGCGAGCCGGTTCCAACGCCAATGGAATGAGTCCAATCGGAGTTCGTTTGAGTCGGTTCCCAGCTGTTCCCCACTTTTTTAGTGTTCCCCAATGAACCTTCCCCTTCTTTACATATATGCAAATTTTTATACTGATTGATCCTTATGGTAATCATAAAAAGGTAGAACAAAACTAACTCAAAAGGCAACGACATGCCGTTTAATATAATGACTTTAATATTAAAACTTGTAACTTGATTATTAAATAATAAACAAAATTAAAATCCAAATTAGAACAGTTTTATTCTGTTATTTTTCCTAAGCTTTTCGTAATATACACATATGTATAGTTTAAAATCGACTATATACATACGTGTATAATTCAAGATTTGACAATATACATATATGTATATAGTAAATTTTAAACTATACATATGTGTATATTACGAAAATGTTAGAAAAATGTGTGGTCTAGAATTCTTCTAAAGTTTCTCAAATAGGGTGGATTATCTTAGCATCCCTACCATATATATATATATATATATATATATAGGGAGAGGCTCATGCGAAAACTCCATTTATTGCGAGAACCAATGTGAACACAACCTAAAATAGCTAAAAAAACCTAAAAAAAACCTAAAAAAACCTAACACCCACCCCCCCCCCCCCCCAAGCAAAATGCTAAAAACTAAAACCCCCAAAAAACCTAAAAAAAAAACTAACCCCCCACCCCCAAAGCTAAAATGCTAAAAACTAAACCCCCAAAAAACCTAAAAAAATCTAAAAAAATCAAAAAAAAAATCTAAATTTTTTTTTAACATTTTTTTTTCTTCGAAAAGTAGCGATTTTTATATAAAAAATATTTAAAAAAAATTTTTTAGTGATTTTTAACTATTTTTAGGCATTTTTTGTTGTGTTCACATTGGTTCTAACAGTTCTCGCAATAAGAGGTGGTTCTCGCATGATCTTCTCCCTATATATATATATATATATATATAGGGAAGAGTTTAAATGAGAACGCTAAATATCGCGAGAACCGTGAGAACGAATAAAAAAACCACAAGAACTTGGTCAAAAACAATTCAAATTCAAAATTTCTTTTTACACTTATCATTATTATTCGAATACAATGTTAGAAATTAAACTTACACGTTTAAATTTACGTGAATTCGTAAATAAAGAAAATTTACACATGTGTAAGTTTGTCATTTACACATGTGTAAATTTGTTATATTTACACATGTGTAAAAAATCTAGTAAGAGTGATTTTGAGAGGAGAAATGAATTATTTGATGTTGTAAATTCTTTTTTAATGTTGTATTTTAATTACAATGAGGTTTGTATTAAAAAAAATTCGGTTTTGATTGATTTTTTCATTCGTTCTCACGGTTCTCGCAATATTTAGCGTTCTCAAGATAACCCTCCCCTATATATATATATAAGAGCAGGATTAAATGAGAAGAAAGTTATCGAAAAAATGTTTCTACATGTATTTATAAGGAAAAGTGCGAAAATAATTTGAAAAAAATAAAAAAAATTGATATTTAACATGTTAAGTTGAATTTTTAAAACTGTTTCCCGGTTCCCCACTTTTCTAATGTTCCCTAATGAACTCATAGAATATATATATATATAGAGAGAGAGAGAGAGAGAGAAAGTATATCGTACATTACGGCTTAACGTACTTCACGTACAACAACATGCGTGATTAATGTTTTCAATATGTGTGATTATTGTGTTTCAACATGCGTGATTTTGGATTTTTGAGTTGTAACGTGCGTGATTTTAAAATGAACGTGCGTAATTATCTGTCGTACGTGATGTACGTTAAGCCGTAATGTATGTTAACCTTCCCCTCTCTCTCTCTCTCTCTCTATATATATATATATAAGGAAGGGGATCAAATGAGAAGAAAATTATTGAAAAAAAAGAAAGGGAATATTGGTAAAATATTAATTCATTTATAACTTATCTAATTAATTTATTAATCAACTAGTCATTAATTATTCTACATATAATCTATAAAACATAAACATATCAGAATTTTCCTACATCTACCCTACACATTATAAAATTTTATCATACACACATCGAAATTTGCCATACACATCTCAAGAATATATCCTATGCACCTCGTAATTTATCCTACACACCTCTTAATTTATCTTACACACATTGTAATTTATTCTACAATTTAAATTAAGTTGTTTTTTTTAATTTGAAAAGAAAATATATATTTGGAAAAAGAGTTACAAATTTAATTTACTTAGTTATAAAGAAAATAATAAAATTAATGATCTATGTAAGTTAATCAATATACCATAAAATAAAATTAAATACAAATAATAAATAATTTAAAATGAAACATTCTTATTGATTAAATTTTTCCTTTTTTTCTCCTTATAAATAATTTCTTTTAATTTTGAAGTCTCTGATATATATATATATATATATATATATATATATATATATATATATATATATATATATATATATAAAGAAACTTTTACACATGTTATATACATGTTTTTAAGCGTTTTGGGCAAAAAAAAATCAAAAAAGCGCTGAGTGGATATTTAAAAAAAATAAACAAATTTCTAGGGTAACATATGTCAGACGAATGTAACATATATTACACCAAAACTTGTTTATTTTATTTTTTTAAATATCTACTTGGCGCTTTTTTGATTTTTTGCCCAAAACCCTTAAAAACATGTATATAACATGTGTAAATTTTTTCAAAAAAAAAAAATCGGGAGCTTTGAGTTTCCCAGGTTTTCTAACCACAAGTGGGTTTTCTATACATCATTCCCCTATATATATATATATGATAAGGTTATTATAAAAAAGGTTAAAAGTGTAAGAAGTTTGAGAAATATTGTGGAGATGACATGTGTCTTTAATCTAAATTAATTCAAAAGGGTAAACAATTAATTTTATCATTGATTTAATTAATTCAAAACCTTCCATAACCGCCATCTTATTTATAGGAACATGATTTTTTTTAAAAGATCTCCATAAAACACTACGAATAACACTGCAACCACCATTCAGCACGTATATAACACCATTCAGTAATTATATAACACCATTTAATAAGTATATAACACCATTTTAAAGATCTCTATAAAAACACTATGAATAACACTACAAAATCACCATTCAGCACATATATAACACCATTAAATAATTATATAACACCATTCAATAAGTATATAACATCATTCAATAAATATATAACATCATTCAATAAGTATATAACACTATTAAAGACACTACCTCCATTTCCAGAATGTGTTCTTAGTATAATGTTCATGGTTAATGTACATGGTGTTTTAAACCTGCATGCATGGTTTTTACATCTGCATGCTAGTAGATGTTCCAGATTCCATATGTTAAAACACTATGGTGTTTTAAAACCTACATTCCAGTAGATAAAAAAAACCACGCTTTCCAGTATGTGTTTAAAACACCACGCTTTTAATCACAATTCAATTAAAACACCACTGTATGAACATAGACAAAACATCATGGACTAAACATCTGATCGAAACATAACATTATTTACAATTTTACCATTATGATCTCAACCATTAGATCAAAGATCTAACGGTGTAGATTCTTTCTTAACTTTCTCACAAAAAACCTCTTTTTTTTTACAGGAACCTCTACATATATATATAAACGGGATCAGGAGAAAACGCTCAAAAGTGTGAGAAAGGTGAGAACGCTTCCTGGCCTAACACGTGCCACGCTGCTTAGAGAAAGGTGGAGGGGCTTTTTTGTCCTTTCATATTTCTTTTTTATTAACGCGTGTCCCTTCATCTTTCCATTTTTTGGCGTTTAATAAATACGCGGCGTTTTTATTGTTTTTAGATCAGAATCATAGTAAATATTTTGGCGTTTTAAGTATTGTTTTGCCGTTTTTATTGTTTTTTAGATCAGGATGCAGGCTTTTAATGTAAAAAACATCAGTAATTTTCTTGATTTTATTATATCAAGTGTTTTGCCATTTAGGATACAGACCTATAATGTGACAGACAATTATGGCGTTTTGAAAAGATAAATAAATTTCAATTTTTCATGTAGTGGCATTAAATGATACCGTCTCTTTATTTTACTGTTTTCTTTTCAATTTTCATCTGTCAATTAGTGTTGATTTTTCCAGTAATACTTTGTTTGCGTTTTTGGCGTTTTATATAGCAACCTCGTACTTTGCTAGCATTCGTTCTGACAGTTTTCAAACTATCAGGCGTTTTGGTGTTTGTAGTTTTTGGCGTTTTATACTCATTTTTTTTTTAAATAGCAGAGAATTAGATGATAAACAACAAAGAATTACATAACAAACAATAGAAAATGAAAAAAAATTATAATCTAATTTCTCATTCAAATCTTCACTGTCATCAGCCTCTTCTACTTTAACCTTTTTGGCGTTTTGAACCTGTCTTTGAATGCCTTATGTAGATCCTTATTTTCCTGCATAACGGCCGTCTTTAGAAGATGCTTATTTTTGTGGCATCCTTTATGGTGGGTGGATACTTGTTTGATGACATGTTGAAGACCAACGCCTGCTCTAATGTATTGATCCCTTCATGCCATCCATATATCCATCAAGAACAAAGTGACATGATGTCATATCAGTGTCATCAGTCTCTTTATCTTGAATATTTGTCCATCTCATTCAGCAAAAGATTATAGAGATATCCAACTCAGAGAAGAATCCATTCAGTGAAACTTCATTCAGATCAATACTCAATATAGCAGAATCGAGGTTCTGCATCTGTGGCTTTTTTAAGTATTATTTTTTGGCATTTTTAAAGTGAATGGTTTCTAGGGAATATGACGTTTGTTTCTGGTTTTGTGATAGTTGTTTGTGCAGAGAAGTCTCTCTTTATAGGATGTTTTTGGCGCGTAGTTTAGGCGGGATTTTATTTATAATAAATGATATTAATAAAGTAGCCGTCTTTTCAGTTTACTGTGTATTTTTACTGTTTTTTTGTTTAGCTTTTTATGAGTTTTTTAGGGTCATAGACTTTCCATCTCCCAGGTTTGGCGTTTTTGAATGGGTTTAAGTAGTTTTTTGCGTTTTTTTTTCCGTTTTTAGCTTTTATTAATTAATACTTCTGCAAATTACTTTCATTATAGTTTGGGAGTTTTTGGCGTTTTTACTCCATTTATGGCGTTTTCATATGCATGATGACTGTATGGCGTTTTATTAAGATAATGTATTTTTTTATTCTAAGTTGAAAAATACATAGCAAACAACAGAAAAAGAAAATAAAAAAAAATAAAAATAAAAACAATTCATCTTCCAAATCTTCACTGTCATCAGTCTCTTTCTTCTTTGAATCATGTTCACTGGTGGTTTGGTTTAGCCATGCTTGTGTTTTTGTGGCCGTTTGGAAAGACAAAATGACATGAGTTTGTTTTTGAATATGTATCTTCAAACAACTCATTAGTGTCACTCGTCTTTTCATGCCATTAAAATATTCATCAAAATCAAAACACAGAAAATGACATAGGTCTGACCCCAGCATCTTCTTGTTTATGATTTGTCCATCTCATGCAGCAAAATGTTATTTGAATCACAGCACCTCAGGGAAGAATGCATTATCCGAAACTTTGGCGTAGAACAATATTTTGAATATACAAGAAACGATATTTGGCATTTTTGATGTTTTAATGAGGAAATAGTGTATCTGAAAGAACCGTCGATCTTTTGGAATATTTTGATGTTTGAGTGTTTTGGCGTTTTCTAAGATGAATGGTATATAATAGAAAATATGGCGTTTTTGAGTGGTTGTGTTTGATGTTTTGGGGATTTTGGCGTTTTTAAGTTGAATGGTATATAGTAGAAAATATGGCGTTTCAGGTTCTGGGGGATGTGTTTTTATGTCTTGGATGTTTTTTGTTTATATAGCGATGTGATTTGGTCCGTAATGGCGTTTTATTCATCAGTGTGGCGTTTTGGTATAGAGGTGTAAAGACGCTTTTACCCTTAATGAGGCGCGTACACGTAATAAAATTGATGTTATTTAAAAAAATGACGCCGCGCCAATCTAGTCCATAGATTGTTTTAATCGGACGATTCATAAGCGTTCTCACACTTTCTACCGTTTTCTCCAAATCCCGACCCTATATATATATATATATATATATATATATATATAGAGAGAGAGGGAGTTAGGTTAACGTACAATATCCCTTATCGTACAATATGTACGAACTCATCTCAGCCGTCAGATCTTCATCCCACATTAAAATCGCATGTTGGTTTTTTGTAATGATTTCGCATGTTGGTTTTTTTAACATGCGAATTCAGCAAAATTACCACATGCAAAATTGTTACAAAAAACCAACATGCGATTTCATCAAACTTATCACATGCGATTTCATCAAAATTATCACATGCGATTTCATACATGCTATTTTATAACATGCGATTTCATATCACGTACGTTAAGGGATATTGTACGTACACACTCTCTCTCTGTCTCTCTCTCTCTCTCTCTCTCTATCTATACATTATAATAAAGCAAAACAAGCTGATGCCACTTGGCAGCCATTTAAACCATTGCTTGCCACGTGTCGTTGGTACGCTCATTATTTTTTTCATTTGAGCGGCAAAGCAATTGAAGACATCTCCACTCATTCTTTATTCTCGCTATAGAAATTTCCTTTTTTCTTACACACTGCCTTCTCTCACCTTGGACTTTCCATAAACAGATTACACACTCCTTTCTATATGATGTTGCAGATTAAAAACCCTAGATCTAATTCTATAGTTTACCTTGCCGATTCTTCTTTCATTCGATTCGTCGGCTTTTGGTTCATCTATTAGCGATTCATCTTAAAGTCGGTAATTTTCTGTCCTATATCCTTATAATTTTTCTATCAAATCGTCTATTTGTATTTCTTAGATGAGCTTTGTTTATGTGTACTGCGATTTCATCTATTTTGTTGTTTATGTCGTACGGAAATCCCAATTTCGTGGTTTTTGTTAAAGATTATAAACCCTGATTTGTATCAGTTCATCCCTAATTGCATATGAAATGTATCAGTTCGATGAGTTTTCAGTAATTTTCGATTCGTGTTTTATGTATGTCGGACTGATCGGTTGGATGAATTTAAACCAAAACTGAATATTAGTTTTTGTTAACTGTCATATTTCATCTATTTCAGTTGTTAATTCACACAAAACCAATAATAAAACATGAGATCGAAATCTGACTTGATTATGAATCGATTTTAGATCTATTTTTGACATCTTGAATCTCAGGTTTGTAGAAAGTGTTGAATTGCAGGTTGTTGTTATTGTTACATCGAAGAAGAAGAGAACAATATAGTTGTTGTTGATTACAATTCATATATCACATCATTGTTTCTGTTGTTGTTGGCAATTGATGAAGCCGAAGATTTATGGAGCCAAGAGCAATTTTAGTTGCATAATTTGAAAGAAATTGCAGGTTGTGATTCACGAAGATAAAAATTCGCGTATTTCAGATCTAAAATGGAATTGCAGATCTGTTAAGGTTCTATAATAGTTTCTGATTTGGGGTTGCAGTGAATCAGATCTAAATCACAAGTTTTTGTAGTGTTAATCGTAGAAAGAAGGAGAAGGTTCAGATTTGTTATTGTTTTTGTGTTGTTCTTCGAGCAGAGAATTATTCCTGATCTGAGTTGCTTTTGCTTTGTAACACACGAAGCCTACCGTCGCGCCGCAAGTGTGTTATCATCTCTGAAGTTATCAGCCTCGGTATTCACTGTCAGGTAATGTCTTTGTTTTTTCTTTAGTTTCATATGTTTCCTGTTACCGGGTTGTATAAAGAGTTATTGTTTTGGTTTAAGCAAATTAACACTCTCTCTGTATCCCCCCCCCCCCCCCCAAATGCCTTGAGTGGTAGCCTTATCAACGGTATTCTAATTTAAAAAACACATTTAATGGTAGGTTTCAAGTTTCAATGGCAAGTTTAAATGGGATTGATAGTTTTCTTCAATCACGTCTGACGACTGGAATTTTCTTTTTTGGCATCTGTGTCCAGATTGAGTTTGAAGTAGGGGTTGTTTGGATGATGTAGCAGGGATTTTGATTTAATTTGGGTTATGTTTTAGAAGTTATAACAAATATCTTAAATGTGTAGTGTATGGTAAAAAAGTAACTGGCCAAATAGTTGGATATTTGTGTTCTTTTATACACCGATTGTTTATGAATTTTGTCAATTTACTTAAAGTGAATTACTTGAAAAAATATCAAGATTGAAGATGCTTTGGTAATTTGCCAATCATTTTGCAGCCAAATGATGATTCTGAAACCATTTTCTTTAAGTTGATAATCATTTTTAGTTTTCTTTAAGCTGATAATTATTATTCTGTACGAATGTTTTATTAGGGTTTCTGGATCTCATCCCAAATCCCACCTCCATATGCTCTCTCCCCCTTTCTCTTTGCCGATTCAAGAAGATGAAGGCGATGGCGATTTGCCGATTCAAGAAGATGAAGGCGATTTGCCAATTCAAGAAGATGAAGGCGATGGCGATTCAAGCCGATTGGATGATGTGGTATTGCCTACATTGATTTGTTCATATTATTGTTTATTTTTGTTCATATTACATTCTTTTTGACCAATCAGTTCAAATTAGGGTTTTAATTTGTTAAGTTTTGTTACATCTATTGAGATTATCAAAAGAAAGAAGTGTGGGTTGTGTCAATTACATGTGTGTTCATGGTAAGCATATCCACTATCTCAACGTGATTGATTTATGTTTTCTTTCCGATTAACAAGTGAGTTTGTGTTCATAGGGTTTATGGTCCGGATTCAAGTACGAAGAGATGATTTTGTGTTAAGAGCAAAGATGAATATTTTCAAGGTATGATTTTTTGTTCATATAACCCTACAACTCAACTCTTCAGATCTTGGATTCGTCTCAACCAACCTTTTATATTCGGTGACGATTCGTTGTTTTTTAAATATATTTCTAAAGTTTCTGTCTTGGAAGACAAAGACGAGCAAGAGCGTTCCTGGTATGATTTCAAAATTTTGTATATTTATAACCTAAATTTGTTATAGCTTAAATGAAACCCACATAGGGCTTTTTCTCTAGGGGATGCTTCTTAATGATTGAAGATTATATACATTTGATGTAGATCGATTGTTCGCACATTCAAATGGTCTTAAAGAATGTAACTTTATTACTATATGACATAAAGGAAAAAGTACATATTTGGATTATATATTTCAAAATTTTGCTTTGGATCTGAATCGGATGAGTACTTTCGATTTGCAGTTAAGATTAAAAGGTATACTTTGTAAAGCCATTAAGGTTTTGGCGAGTAATGAATTGGATCTAGATTTTGTTTTCAAGAATCTTATTTTAGTTTTGTTTTTCTTATTTCCTTCTTTTATCTTTAAAATAATCTTTGTTGCTTGTAGGATTAGGCCATTGACTTATGAAGTCAAGAAATGAATGGTTGTTGGCTCATGGCACTCGAGACTGGTGCGCAAGATTGGATGCCACTCGAGGACCCACATGATTTTAGATATTCTAGGCGGGTGAGTAATTCACATATTCTCATTACATCATCTATATCTATACTTTTTAATAAACCAAGATAATTTAAGATGCGACTGTGGAAAAACACCAATCAAGTGGTGACCAAAGATGCTTGACTCGAGGCCTCAATTTAGATTAATCACAAGATCGAGAATTTTGAAAGGGTGTCTTTTTAGTCAATGTTTGACTCATGACATCAAACAACTAATTGGTAACATTTGAAGAGAGTAAACAATCATTTCTGCACACCAAGTCAATTTTCCACTTCTTGCTCAATATTGTAGATTTTTATCACTTATTAACCCATGAAGTTTTACAGATTGATGGAGCCTATCTTGAATAGGGAAAATCGTTAAGCGAATGGGATGTATTTAGTCACTCTAGAGGTTAGTATAATCAGTCAAGTTGATTTCGATTTGCAGTCATTCTGATGTCGAGCCCTTCATCGTTATGCACAACATATTATTGGCACATGGTAGGGCAGCCAAACTATATCATGAATATTTCCAGGCAATTAACTAACTTAGAGTCAATCTTTAAGTTTTAATTGCATATTTTGAATTTGTTATGTTAACTTATTGAATTTGACCTCCACATAAATAGGTTGGGCTTTCTTTTGAGTGTGAATGACTGTACAAGCCTACAAGGTGTTGCAGGTGGGTTGGGTAACAAGTCAAAACGGGTCGAGCACTTTAACTCATAAACACTATATTGTTAAAAAATTATAAAATGTATAAATGATTACAATTCATTGTTATTATGAAAGCCAGATGATTACTATAATAATTCAAACTTTTATCATATTAAAATCATTTGGAAGGTTTTATGCGTTTTGGTATGTATTGGATGGCTTTTGCATACTTCATCCTGTTACATTTTGAGTCAAGTTACAGCCTTTTAAATGGTTCCAATATATATACTTAGGCTGGATAGGAGTTAACAAGTAAGTAAAAGTAATGATGTTTTTCAAATTAATCAAGACTCAACATTGAATAAAACGGGTGCATACAATGCTTAGACTATAGATCTAAATTTTTTAAAACTTTGACCTTTTTAACTTGGGTGCAAGGACAAACAAAGTGCTTACAGGTCACAATTTTGCACGTCTCTCGACTTATTTGTCACTTTATCAAGTTCAACACTTTAAATTCTTTGACGATTCACTGTTGATTTAGCACATTGTTTGTTGAATTTCAATTCGATCTCAGGTGAACAATCTCGATTTCAGTTGTATATTTCAATCATTGTTAACTACGTTTGATACGTTACGTACCCGCGGGTAGAGGGATGGATTTCGTTACTTGAACGTTTATTTCTTTTAAAGGATTATTTTAACATTTTTAAGTTATATATTTGTGTGTTAGTCCACCTGCGAAATTCGCGGGATCTTAGACTAGTATATATATATAGTATCTTTGAAGGGATTAAATTAGTCAAGAAGATTATCAACCATACTAGTACGAACCTTTTGCTTTTGTATATTTTATTTCTAAACTTTTAATTGTTTATCGGACTTTAAATATTCGCATGAGTGCTACCCTAACTTTAGAACACGCATCTTTTACTTTTTTTAATAATATATTTTACATGCAGTTTTTGGCACAGTAGAGGATAGAAGAAATATTTTACACAAGACACTAAAATTATTAGTTTTACTAATTTTACATGCAGTTTTTGGCACAGTAGAGGATAGAAGAAAGATTTTACACAACGCACTAAAATTATAAATTTTACTAATATTATTGACACCAGCCTGTCCGGATTAATTTACGTTACATGTAGATATTATATTTACTATTTTATGTCAAAAGTTTGTGATCGTTTGTTTAAAGGAAGAGAAGGTAGATAGTGATGTAGTCCCCTGTGTCGAGGTTTGATGACGTAAGTGGAGAGGAACTACTAGGTATTATGTAGGGGTGTGCATGGGTCGATTTGGGTCGGTTTTGACCTAAAACCATAACTATAACTACGATGTCGGTTAATGGATAACAATAACCATAACCGATCACCGATCGGTTATGGTGGTTATGGTTATTTAGTTTTGATGCTTATAGCGGGTCGGTTATGGGCAGCGGGTCGGTTATGGGCGGTTAACCGTGTATATAGCTTAGCTAAAAATAGCTTAATTTTTTTTTACATGAAATAAATTGTTATTGCATACTTGTATATATTAGTATATTAAATAGTGTTAAAAAATACATATAATCTATAATATAAATAACAATTATTATCGAATATTGAAATAAAGTAATATGATACATCCTTTAAATTCAAATAAACATCCAACCAAATCCATAAAACGATATGAAAAACCCATAAATACTAAAAATCTTCAATAAACAACATTAAATATTAAAAATATGGTGAAAAGTCCTAAATCATACAAAAAATTATTACATGTCGGTTTGGTTATGGTGGGTATGAAAAAAATGATAACCATAACAGACCTGCTACTTTTGGTTTTCAAAAAAACAATTAACCGACTCGTCGGTTTTTCATTTGTTCGGTTTTTTCGGTTCAGTTTTGTGGGTTAATTCGGTTATGGTTCGGTTAATTCGGTTTTTTTTCACACCCCTAGTATTATGTGACCGGAGATTTCTAACTAAACTAGAGGTATATGGAACAAAATGTTGCGCGATCAAGAAAAGACAAGTGCGTAAACTAGAGGTAGTAGAGATAAGAAATCATGTTTTTAAGGATAGATTATGGATAGCTAGTATATCAGATAAGATGAGGGTTGAGAGGTTGAGATGGTTTGGACATATCAGGAGAAGTCATACAACAACCATAGTTAGAATCGTGGAAACACTTATTGTGGAGGGAAAAAGAAGTAGAGGCAGACCGAAGGTGACTTGGGAGGAGCGGATTAGGCAATATCTGATAGACTTGCATCTCTCTGAGGACATGGTCGATGATAGGTGTTTATGGAGACGTAAGATTAGGGTTAAAGACTTTTACGATGGTAGTATGTTAGGGCATTGAAGTCTTGTCTTAAAAGCCTGGCTTTTCAGGTAGGTTTTTTTTCTCTTTCTTAGTGGTGCATGCTATTGCTTGCTTGTGTGTCTATATGTTGTGTAATTTGTTTCTTTTTTACGTTCTCACCTATTTCTTGTTTGGTTGGTTTAGTAGATTTTTTAGTACCCTATGATATCTTGTTTGGTTGCTTTAGTAGATTTTTTAGTACCCTATGATATCTTCTTGTTTTTAGAGTAGCTATGTGGCTTTTTATGTTTCATTTTTCTTTTTCGGTTGGATGTGGTTTTGGAGTTGTGGGTCTCAATGGAAGCAGTCTTTTTACCTTTAGGATAGTGGTAAGACTTGTCTACATCTTACCATCCTACAACCTACCAATAGCTTTGTTATAGGTGAGATTATACTAAGCATGGTTGTTGTTATCAAACCAAAAAGAAGAAATTGCCATAACTAATAAGAATTAGCGTGCTAAAACATAAAATGGTATGATATTGAAACCATCTATTAAATAATTGTTGTTTATAAAGAAATACCGTTATGCTATTGCACAACGGTTATTGACATTTAATTATTTAGCTGCTCTAATATGAATAAATATATTAAAAAATGTTTTTTAGTAAACATTAATACAGGATATAATATAAACAAACATTTGTACTCATCAACATACTTTTGGTAGTGATCTGAATTATTTATCAAATGTGTTGTTATCAAAAAAGATAACCAATAACCATGCATGGTTGCATGCTTTATTAATGACAGATAGTGTAGATTAATGTATAAAAGTGTTTCGATAATTTCGTTATATTTATTCATCACCAAAATAATGTTTATGTATCAACAAGAAAGAGTATTGACTGCTTCTTTGGTTGTTGTTTTTTTTTTTTTTTTTTAACTTTTTATCCATAAACAATGTTATTAGATTTTCACCACATGCATATAATATAGAGCCGGCTCAAACATAAGGCAATTAAAGTCTTTGCTTTTAGGCCACCACTCCTTAAAGGGGCTCCAATTTAGATAAAAGTTATATAATATTTTTGTTATTGGTTTAGTTGTCAGAAAATGATTGAATGGGTAAAGAAGGAGGTTTCAGTTATTAAAGAATTTTCTATATTGAGGATTCCAACTTTATATTTTTCCTCTTAATTTCTTTTGTTTTCTCTTTTCTTTCTATATTTAGGATTCCAACTTTATATTTTTCACTTAATTTCTTTTGTTTTCTCTTTTGATATGTGTCTTTCTTTTTATTTACTAATATTGAGGAATGAGGAGTTATTTATTAAGTTTTAAATTTTTCAGTAAACATATATGCTTTGAAATTAAAATAATTCATATAATAATAACATTATATAGTTTCTCTTTACGAAACTTCAGTATAATATATAAAAATACCACCATATACTTGATTTAAAGCAACAAAAAATAACATTAGTTAAAAATTAGAAAGGGCCTCATATTTAGAGTTCGTTTTATGCCTTTTAAAACGTTGAGTCAGCCCTGATATAGTATGAATAATCGGAAAATTAAAAATAAGTGGCATTTACAAATTTTAATCAACTATCATTCAAAATATGTTTTAAAACATGTTAATGCACTCCATTATGCTTGCTGTGAAAACTCGAATGTGCTACGTGTGTTTTAAAATTTGTTTTATTTATTTATTTGTTTATTGATTAATGAGCATCTATCACCCTAATGATATTTCTAAATTTATACATTTATTTTCTATTAGACTAGAATCCTCTACCTTATGAGAAATGACATACTTCTCCTGCCAACCACTATTATAATATCAGTTCATGTTTGTTAAAATTTGTTTGTTTACTATTAAAATGCCACTTAATGTCTATGATATTTTCTAATGAAATGTTCTATCATCATACTCAATAAATCTCATCAATGGCAAAGCTAAGGTATGGTCTGAGAAAGGTAAAATGTAAACAACCTTACCTCTACCCTATAGGAATAGAGAGACTGCTTCAGTGAGACCTCCGGCTCGATAATAGTTTTGCATCAAGCCTTGGACATAAGGCACATAACACTCAACAATCGAGATAAAGGTCGATTAGTGCATGTACGCTTTTGTATTTTGCTATCAACGCTACCACATGATACATGATTAACCGCCAGCCGCTTTTAACGTTATTTTCACGATATTACTAAAATAATGTTAAAATTTGTGCAATTTCACTTTTGCCCCCCGAGGACCCACACATATATATATTATATGTGCACACCGCAAGCGGGCCATAAAATGTCCCATCTCTTGCACATTAAGAAAACACTCTTAGCTAAATAAACTAGGAGGAAGCTAATAGTTAAATGTACCTGAAGAACAATCCAAACTCCCCAACAACTGATGCTAAGGAGCATGAGGAACACACCCTTAACCCAAGTGCTACTAGAACTTGAACTTGCTACGTTAAGTTGAGCATGGCTCGATAAAAGGTGATGGTGCAACAACAATCTCAACTCTGGTCCTTTAAAGAAAGCCATTGTGGCTGCACCCCCAAGGCATATGACTATGCCAGTAATCTTTGCAATACCAGAGCTTGTGTGGAGTTTTACACTTTCAAACCTGTAAATATTGTTTAAGCTTAATTAGTATACCAAAATAAACCCATTTGACTGATTCAGGTTTCTTTATTATGGACCACATAATTCCTTTCATAAACATATCAAAAGAAGTTAATTACCTCATTAGACAAGCCATGAAGAATGTAATGGCAGGAAGGCAATTTGATGCTGCCGCAGCTAAGCTTGCAGATGTATATTTAAGGGCAATCCCATGGATATTTAAGCTAGTTGTAATCCTAAAATTTTCAACAACAAACATTCATCATGATGAAAAATTGTGTTTATATATGTTATCGTTTAAATTATTTAGATTTTTGTAATATTAAACCAGTTATGTTCATGATATTCTAACATAACATATCAATGTTGTTGCACAACCCTAATTAATATATTTCATGACACATACCCTAACAAAGAGAGCCCAAAAATCTTGCAAAACGTCAAGAAGGTGAGTGGAGGTGAATCTTTGCTGGCAAAAATAATCATGTAAAATAATCAAGATATTAGTCAAGAGTGTGCACACACAAGCATAATCAGTCTAAATACACAAACCAACCATTCCATGATATACGCAAACGGTACCAAGATGAGAGCTCCAGCAGCCTGTCTGTAAAAAACAAAGATGCAAGTACTCATACCAACATCAAACGCCGCCTTCGATAGTAGAAACATGCCTGTATATACTAACTGTATGAGAATAACAACAAAGTAAGCCAGGTCTTTCTTCATTTCTCCTTGTTCTCAGACTTGGTTCACGTTGGTATACCTTTTCTATTTATATACAAGAAGCTGATGCAAATCTAGTGACCAACAGGAGCTCGCACTAGATTATTAAAAGGTAAATATTGGTCATGACTCAAATAGTGTTTGGCAGTGTCACTTTAAAACATGAATTATTTGATGTAATACTCGGAATTTTAAATAATAGTAAAAACAATTGCGTAATTACTATATGAGAGAGTTCAAAAAATAATTCTTTCTTTTGACATTTGGGTAATAATATGAGAGAGTTCAATAAATAATTCTTTTTTTTTTTATAGAACTTCAAGAACCAATTTTGAATCATTTACATATTTGATTAATGATTCAAAAGTATGGTAAAATTTCTTTATGTAGCATAATGGTATATTACAATATTTTAGTGGATTAATGTTACATGGATTAAGTGGATTTCGTCTTTTCTATTTTACGCTAATCCTCGATTTTGGTGAAAAGATGTCCGACTTAGGAGTTTGTTTTGGAGCGGGATTGAGGTAAGGAGATCCATTATCTTCTTTTTTGTTTAATTTGGCGTTGGAAGGTTTTTACATTGCTTCGGCGACATTATAGAGGTTGGTTTGTTTAAGGGCACAACTGTGAGGCGGGGTAAATCCAGTTGTCCAAGTTATTTTCTACGGATGATGCTATTTTTGTGGAATAGTGATCCCACAGTAATAATCATTGCTTGCGTGGTTAGAATGCTTAATTGTTTCTATATTGCGTTTGGTTTGAATTTGAATTCACATAAGTCTAACTTATATGGTGTGATGGTTGATTATGAAGATGTGACTAATTTTGCTTCTATTACAGGTTGTAAACCGGGTAAGATTAGAAACTTTTAGAAGTTTTAATTATACACTTTTATAAAAATAGATATGGTGTTTTGTGACTCGGAAATATGATTTTAGGGTTACGTTTATTAAAGTTATTTATGGTGGGAAAGTTGGGCTTTTAGATGGTAAGGAGGTGGCATGACTAATGGGGACCAGAACTGATTTATAGTTGGTTGATCAGGGATTAATCTTCGTAGTATTTTTGTCTCATTTGTGGTGGTGCGGTTGAGACATAGGATCAAGTTCTTGGTTATCATGATAATGCAAAAAGAATATGGGTTTCAATTGCTAAATAGTTTGCTTGGTATTATTTTGTAGACTTGGTGGGTAATTTGGATATTTAACAATGATGTTTTTCTTTCTCATAACAATAGAAGAAAAAGAAGTTTATGTGATCTAATTTTAAATTATTCATATTTGTGGCTGGTAATTGAAATGGAATGTTGAAGATTAGTGGAGGGCTTTTGTTACAAAGCTCGCTTCTTTTAAGAAACACAGTCTAATTCGCAGGAATTAGACCTAATATTTGACAGGGGGGGGGGGGGGGATATTCCGGTCAGTTTGAGCTCAAATCCAAATATAGAAATATAGTGATCTGCAAAGCTAGCAAAACACCGTGACACTCATTACAAGGGGAAGAGGTGGGGGGTTCTTCTCCTAACAACCCTCAGGTATGAGAGTGTAGAGAGTAAGATTCAGGATCCTTGAACCTTTGGAGAAATGTGGTATTTATAGTTGAGAGTTGGAAAAGAATAAATGCTGACTAGACAAGCTGTCACTGTCAAGGAATATCCATTAGGTCACATCTGGGGTGGCAATTAGTGACCGTAGAGGTGGGAGTACGTCTGCGAGCCATGATTAGCTAAACTTCACTTTCTGGATGTACTTCTTGTCACGTCTGCCACCATCTGTTAGTGGAGGTTAAGGAGAGGTGAAATGGAGCATCGTGATTGGCTACATGTCGTTGTCGTCTATACCTTTTGTCCCCTGCATGATGGCACATCGTCGGGATCTTCTTGTCCAGTTCCTGGCACGTGCTTATTTACTTCAGGTCCCTTTCACCTTGTACTATGTGTGTCTTGCGTGCTAGCATAGAAACATGCCCACAGGGGTAGCCTGTGGGGAATTACTTTGGGTTAAGTATAAGTATGGTCTTGTGCCCGCGGGGGGTTTAGGACCATACCCCTTCAAGTCCCCCAGTCTAGTGTTGCTCCCGTGTTGTGCGAGTAAGCGGGTGGAACAATGGATTAATTGAGTGAGTTTTGGCTTTATGCGGATGGTGTGTCGTGGGCGGAGATCCGCTTGTAGTGTACATGGGTTATGTTGTATTTTTTATTGTGAACTTGCGTTTGTAGGGATGGGAACCCGTCGCAGAGGACGCGTGTGTATTTTCCATCTTTTTTTGTGGAGGCTTCCTTGCGGGTGCTAGTGGGCATTTAAAATTTGAAAGAATTCCTTTTGGATAAGAGGCTGGTGAACTTTGATATGACGTCTGGTACTGCTACGACGCATGACGTGTGTCAAGGCAGAAATCGTTTTTTGCTTTATGCAGGCGCGTGGCAGCTACGCTCCCACTCTAGTTGTCATTCCAGTTTTCCCTCATGACGTGACAATCATCCATTGGACCATTAAATGCGATTGGTATAAATAGTGTTCATTCTCTCCACCGACTCCCTTTCTTCTCTCTCTTTTTCTCCCAAGATTGTTTGGAGATCTTCAAATTGTTCTTGACTTTTCATCAAGATTTTCCAAAAGTTGTTCGAATTTTTCCAGAAATGTGTCAACATCTTCTCAAGTCGAAAAAGGTGGCAAGAAGAAGTGGAAGAAGGCCCCGCTACTTACTGCGACGCAGATAAAAATAAACTGGAATTACAATGAATTTGAAGAACTATACCGGGACATGAAGTTCCCGTCGGAACGGGGTGTTGTTTGACCCAGCGAGGGGAGTACAGCCACAAAACCACCGCCAGGTATGATAGCTTTGTACACTAATTTTTTTATGAGGGGAACTTCCGGCTTCCCATCACAAAATTTGTGTCAACGTTGTTGGTGAGGTGTGGAATTCATATTTCTCAATTGATTGCACTTGGGATGGTGTGCGTCACTCTTTTTGAGTTTTGTTGTATGTCACGGAACATAACCCTATCATAGGATATGTTCATTGTTTTTTATAGCATGCTTGCATCGTTGGGTTTTAATCGTTTGCCCAACGCGCAAGTGTCGGGACGATAGGATTGGATCCCCCACGCAGCTTTCATGACTGGAAAAACAAGTTTTTATACATACACTCAGCAATGATTCCCACATAGATGAATTTTCGAGACGCAGAGTTAAAATTCCCAAAGGAGAAGGTGATATCGTTTGAGAAGCAGGAATGGTAAAGAAGTTGAGTGGCTGCCCCTCACTGTGAGACAAGTCCCAGAAGTCGCGCGGGTGGTAGCAGGGATGGGCATGATCTTGAACCCTAAGAAGGAGATACATGCACACGTGCATGTGAGCGTTGGTATGTTTTGTAACTTCCCTTATAGTTTTGTCTGCTGTAAATTGACAAAGATGTTCTTTCTTACAGCCAAAAGTGTTTATTATGTTCTTTTAGTTAAAGAGCCTGGGGAGATCGAAGTGATTGAGTTGTCGGCGTGCGGGAGAACTTGGTTGGAACAGATTAATGACCAGTTCCTGTTCCCAAATCCTGTGGGTTTGGTGAATCAGCCTGCCACTACCATATGTGCACATCTGGTTAAAGTTGCAAAACCCTTCACTACTTTGAACCCTGCATGGGATGAGATTTTGATTCTCTTGAGTGAGGAGTCAGTTATCTCATCTGGTGGGTTTCTGACTCCTCCTCGCATTATTAATTATGCAAGTAGGACCTCGGGGTCCGTGGTCGGCCAATCTAATGCCAGTGGGCAGGCGCAAGGGCCAGGTGGACGTGGTAGTGGTAGTGGTGGTGATCGATGGAAGAATACTATCTTGGGCAGCTAGACTGGTTCTGTGGCACAGAATCAGGGTTCAAAACCCTTCTATACAAGTGGAAGTTTTGTTGGAAAGAAAGATGATGGTTCTGGTAGCAATTCTAGGCTAGAAGCCATGGGTGGTATGGGCGACTCTGATGCCCAAGTGAATTCTACTATCGTGCAGGGTGGAAACAGAGATTTGAGCAAGAAGAAAACGAATTCCAGAACTAGTGAGTCCAAGAATAGGAAAAGTGGGGCTGGTGATTACGTGATAGTGTTGGAGAAAGACCCTACACTTGGTGGTGGTGAAACTGGTGGTGATGGGGGTGTTGATGTGGGTGGTGGTGGCGGATCGGGTGGTGGTACCACCTTTGGGACCACCTCTATTGTCGCAGCCCCCGACCCCTACCCCGGGAGCGGGCGCCGCCAGACTCAGAGCTGGCGGTATCGGTATTTATTAATTTGGCAGCGGAAATGAGACATCAGGACCGTAGTTAGCAAAAATTTTTATCAGAGTAAAACACCACACTTTTTATAATAATAAAACATTAGGATAAAACCCAAGTTCATTTGAGAGTACATTTGTAGGGGTAAACCCTAATTATTGAAAACAAAAACTCCTTTTTATTTAGGTAACTTTTATAGCCACTTTTCCAAGCCTTCAGTGCTCTCCAGCTGGCTTCTATTGGCTTTCACATTTTGTTACCTGATACGCGTTTTTAAAAACATTTTATCAACAAGATACAAACAAGCTTTTATCATTTTACAGAATTGAGGGCATCCGCAATTACATTTGCTTATATCTATTCAACTACCACCCACGGTACTCTCAATCCTGACTTGTGGTCATGCTACTACTCACAATGTAGTAACAAGTAATGTATACAAAACCCCAACATACCGACAGTAATTGTAGAATCACAAATACTCAATTACTGTTAAGAGAAATTTAAATATTTGAGGTTTTGGTAAAACATTTTGACTCACAAAAAGATTTACAAAAATGGGAATGACTCACATTGTTTAGTTAAATAAAACTAAAGCTTCCTGGTGTATCTCCTGGTTATTATCTATAAAAATTAAACAATGCACACGTGTTAGTAAAATAACCTAAATCACATTAACCGTACAACTCGAGATAGAATTCCAATGACTGAGTCGGGCAGAGCCGACATGCATTACGGAATCCTAAATCAATCGGGTGTACACATGAGACAGAACTCCAACGACTGAGTCGGGCAGAGCCCTGACATGCGTTACGGAGTCCTAAATCAATCATGTAGGGTAACAGCAGGGTTATGGTACTAACAACGAGGCAGAGCTTCGCTTTGTAGTGGGTATTATGTCCGAGTATAATTTCTACTATTAGAAAGTTTGAGAGAGAAATCAGAATTTGAACGAGTTGCAACTGAGCTCTCCTTCTTAATTTATAGGCTGATCAGACCAGCCGTCGCGCCCCGCGATGCCTTCCTTGAACACTTTCGCGGCCCTCGAGGGCCCTAAGGGTGACGGTAGCCTGGTCGACTCACATGGTAGGCTTGACACGTGGCAGGGACACGTGGCACCAGGGGTGCACGTCAAGTAACTGGGCTTGCGCCCCGCGTGAAACAAAGGGAGTCCGGGTCGCGGCCCGCGACAACCCTATTTTTGGGTTTTTATATGATTTTTATAAATATTAAGGTATTTCGGGCTCGTTTCTCGTATACGGGGTATATTTAGGGACGTTTGGGGTCATGTTTAAGGGTTCTAGGATGTAATTAGGAGGGTTTTTATATCTATGCCCGCGCGTATTCAGGCCTAGTAAAGGAAGCTGGACGAATTGAATAAAAATTGGATGCCAAGAAGAGGCGCGTGATGGGACAAACATACGGGCCCGATGAGTCTGAAAGGACCATTGATCTCAATGCCTTTAGAACCTCACAACAAAAGAAGAAGTTATCTGAAATGCTTTTTAAGGCATAATTTACTCTCCATGTATGTCTAGTTTTGTTCTTTCACTTTGTGAATGTTTTCGCTCTTCTTGGATTTGTGTTGATTATGCGTTGTGTTTATACAGACCAAGGTAGTGGGAAGAAAGGTGGTGAGGGCCATAAAAAGGGTGGGAATGTTAATCCCAAAACAATTGTCAAGTATAATCTGTCTCCCATGCCTCTTCCCAAGAATGGTCCGCCTCCTCCGCCTCAGCCTGGGGATATCCTACCCCCCACCTCCTTTTAAAACCTCTATTAAGGGGAAAAACATTGTGGAGGGAGCTGAGGAGAACCTAGAGTTTGAGATGTTTGTTAGGCAAGATCGAGAGTTTGATGAAAAAGATGATCACAAGGAAACCTCGAAGGACAGTCTGAAGACCCGCTGTGAAAAGCCACATTTGGGCGAACTTCAAGGGGTGACGGGAATGGTCGTTGTTGAGAGGAGTACAAGGAGAAAGTGAGTGGTGTGGAGACATTAGAGCAATATTATGGGGGGATATAACCCAAGATGTGATATGTTTCCTCATTGCCCTCGTTGGAACTTGACACAGGGGTCACACTTTTTCTCAATGGACACTTGCAATGAATTCCTGACTACAACCTACTTCCGGTCGAGCGTATGTTTCAGAGGGGGCGCCCCGCACAGTGCTGATTATAGTAATTATGTTAACTGTAATGCTTCACATTTTATAACTTTCCTTATTTAGAAAGTTTGTTTGTATTTCTATTTTTGGAAACTTGTCATTCCGTTGTATTCGTATTTTCCTTTCCAAACATTATAATCTGAGACTTTGATCATAATAAAACTCATTCATTTATACATTATTTTATTCATACTTGTCACATACGCATTACATACTTGTGTTATACATGCAACTTGAATACATACTTATACGCAAACTCATACTTGAAAAACATGCAACATCCACTTATACTTGCATTTTATTTATGCTTATACTTATACATTACACTTGTATGTTTGCAATACCTAAAATCGGCTAAATTACGTGAAATCGGTTGAAACTCCACTCTTCAAGCGACTGGACCCTTCGTGCGAGTGGGACATCCCCTTCACGCGAAGAGGCCCAATCTTCCCAACCCATTCGCTCCAAACACCATCCGCCTCTATAAATACCAACCCATTCCCTCACTTCATGTAACGCCCTGCTTCTTCGTACTTTCTTTAATTAGAAAACGAGTCTTGTATTTCTTTTTTTGGAACCTTGTTCCTTTTGTATATCGTATTTCGTTTCAAACCATTGTAATCCGAGACTTCAATCGTAATAAAAATTAATTAATTCATATGAATTATACTTCGTTTATTCATACATGCTTAAACATTTTATACATTTGATACATACTCGTACCCTTGTAAACCCATGCATAACTTATGATCAATACGTGAATCTAGATATCCTATACGTGCAAACACTCGATTATACGTTCACTATACACAACCTATACCTTTTTTTATAAACTCATCCACTAAATTCATGTTTTATATGTAAATTAAACACTAATATACATAAACTATATTCATATTATATATTAATAATATACATTATAGTATTGCAAAAAAAAAATTATTATTTTTATCATTAAAGGATATTCGATCCCTATGCAGCCAAATACAATCCACAACATTTTTACTACACTTAGTGATTTATCAATTGAGCATTTAATTTAATATTTCATTATGAAATTTTAGGGTCATATTATGTGAAAAAATATATATATATACATATATAAACAGCCCCTAAGTTCCGATCACAGCTTTCAAGGGGGGAATGTTTGTTTGATTTAATTATAATCTTCCACCCAATGTTATACTTGATTTAAGTGTTTAGTATGTAATTAATTAATAAATAACATAATATGTACTAACATGTCTTGTCACATAAAAAAAAAGAAGTTTGTTGGCTGTTGATACAGCTTGCGCTTGCGAACAGGAGCCTTTTATGGCTGAATAAATTGTTTTTTTTTATTGTCACACCCACCTAATTACATTAAATGTCAACCTAACTTAACTCTAATCATTTCCCCTATAAATACAACTTATAACCAGCCTCCTTACCACTTTACAAACTCAAATCTTACTCCCAAATCACTCAAAAACGCAGCTGAGTTCTGAAGTTCGGACAAATTGCTACATCTTCACTAAAGTGAGCATAACTCACTCAATTCTTGTCCGATTTAGTCCATTCTTTTTCCTATGTGCTTGGATTGACCTTAGCTTCGATTCCATGGGTTTTTTCACAGTAAATAAGTCCTTGGAACTCCGGCAAAAAGGCTCCAAAGTTCACTGTTCATTTCTGATTTCATCTAATATTTACTAAACTTGTTCAACTTGAGTCTAACTCATCTCAAACCTATGTCCTTATACTTATAACCACTTCTATGGTTAGTTAGGCTTAAAAACAAGGTTGGGACATTCAAAATCAGAGGTTAAACCTCATATACTTTCTGTTTTATTTAGGGTTTTTAACCCACAAGTCATGTTCAAGCTTCAAGCTTGATGAATGTATGATTATGGACCAACTTGGGTTGTCCAACATAGAATCCCCACATTACTTGATGATTTCTCATAGTATAGATGTTTATTATTCTTGTATTGATATTAGTTCATGACCCTCCTTGTATGTTTTTACATCAAGTGTAGTGGTGAACCATAAGAGGTACCTAAATGGAAACTTGTTCTTCCTACCTCCTACATGAATTCTATGACACAATAGAGGTACCTAAATGAAGATTTATCTTCTACCTAATGCTTGACTAATGGACAAAATTATACATATAATACTTATACATATATATACTATTCGAACTCTTGATGGTGGACTTGTGTTCATTCGTCAAGATATTAGAATAACATCATCTAAGACATAAGACTTGTTACGATTCTAATGAGTATATTACTCATGAAAACATTAACCCTTGAGGTTTCATAGTGTCAAGAACAAGTACTTGGTGTTAACGGATGATTACTTTCAAATACCTATGTTCTTGTGTTTTAACTTCCTAAATCCCTACACGAACATATTCAACCTTCTAACCTCATCAACTTCGTCACATTGGATAATTGGAAAGCATATGCAAATTTGTGAGTATACTCGCAACCCCCTTTTTATGTTTACCACTTTTTGGGGTGTAACATGTTTAACTATTAAACTACACTTAAACTTATTCTTTATGCAATGCACGAAAACAATCCTTATACATGAATGCTACGTTATGATACTTGATGCTTACATGGACCATACTTATGTGATATGTTTTAGTCATTAGCTTTCACGAGCCTCCATTTGACATGTATAGCGCTATAGGAGTAACGCACCGCCCGTAGACTAGTGGTCATGTTGAATTACATCATTGTTGCATAAACAGAGGATTGGCTAGAAATATTGCATGCCATGTTAGGTTGATCTTGTATAAACTAAGTTGCCATGTGGATTCGTTTTTAAACTTTTATACTTATACTTATTCATAAACTTGTATACTCGCCTTTGCTTTTGCATTGAATTGTATTGTATTTTAAACATGTTACAGGTTGAGGATTGATGATACGATGAAAATGGACTAGTAAAGAGGCCTAGATACTCACTTAGACGTTTAGGTTTAAAGAGTTGTATCAATTTTGGTTATGTTATGTTGAACAATGTTGTATTTGGATTTCTTGTAATGTTTGACAATTTATTTATGAAATGAAATCGGTTGAATTAAATATTGTCACAATTAGTGTTATGAAGTCTCTTGCAATCTATTTCGTCTCACTCCGATGTTTCCGCCATCGGTTAGGGTGTGACAGATTGGTATCAGAGCCATAACTATAGGGAATTAGGTAGAATTGCCATGCCTTATTACCTAGTCTATAGTTCTAGAGCCTTATTCTTATGTTTTGCTTGAACCACTTGCATGATACATTGTTTACTCCTTATTTATTTGCTTTTGGCCTTTTAAACATATATGTCACTTTTGTGTTAATACGTGCTTTGTTTGTTAATACTTGTGGTGTCATTCCATCCTTTATGTGCTACCCTTGAAATGTCTTTTACGTATTATTTCTTGAGATACATATTATGCTTATACTTGTTATTATTATTTTGAACATACGTCTTTTACTTGTTTATACTAAAATCAAAACCACTCGTAATACACAAACGAGACAACTTCACCAAGCTAGGCGTGAAACCCACAATTTGGTGAACGACTCTCAATCTACCCATTCTTTTCATACGAGATTCATCATTAAGTTAGGAGTGAAGTCCTCATCTTGATGAAGAATTTCAATTTCAAATTCTAGTGGACCCTCGTCAACGTGTCGAAATTAAATTTTGACCCGACGAGTAACAACCACACTTAGGGTACGAAATCGCCAAGCTAGGGGTGAAACCCGCACCTTGTCGACTAGTTTCACTCCTCGATTTTTCATAAATCCCGCCAAGTCTCGAAATTTCGATTGATTTGGGACATTTAGTAACCGGAAGGGTAAATACCGTTAACCGACTTGTCGGCGAGAGTATTCCACCTATTAGGCCAAATCATGCTCCTCAAATTCGAAAGACTTTTCGACCACTTTGGTTAGTCAAAGTTCCGTTTTGGAACCATCCCAAATTTTAATCAAACATGTGTTCTACTATTTATTTTATACGATGCAATCTTTCGAATTCGAATTTACTTTCGATATTTACTCCTCACACACACACAACATATTAAATCTTTTTCATACATTTATACATAAGCATGATTTCAAGACGTCACTCAATTTTGTTTACATTCTTTGTAACACCAAAATGGAGGCATACCATCGAGATAGGAGTGATTTCCTTACCTTGACGATTAGCTCCACTCCTTCTTTTCTTAAAACGACCTCACCGACGAGTTAGGGGTGATTCCCTTACCTAGGTGATCGTTACCAAAACTTTACCTCAATATGTCCTATTATGCAAATCCGATCATGTTTTATACCCAAGTCATTTATCATATTCGAAATACCTACTTATATCGATTTCAAAATACATTGTTTTATCAAATGTACTTCTTATTCTACGATCTATTTTCACTCAACTCATATACACGATATTTTTAATCATATCTTAAAACATTTTATTACCCGAATTTCAAAACCTTACGAAATGCTACCTATCAACTTAATCGGTCCAATGAAACTCTTGCCCATGAACTTCATACTCGACTTAATCACCAAAACACGCTCACATTATATCATCATACTAGAGACATCTAATCTTAATCGAAATCAAACCAACCTTTCTTAATTACTTATAAGATCTTATATTATAAGATCGTTCTACCAAAGATTCTTTTCAACATCAACAAATCATTTGACAAAACCCTTTACAATAAACACTAAGTCCTTTTGCTAAATCTTTTTTTTCTAAAGATCAACGTTTTTACAAGAACCTCCTAAATTCAAAATTTCTTATTTTGATGCAAAAGAAGCAAACTTATTATTTTCGAAGGCCTTTTTCCTACACTACTTAATACGTCAACCAAATTTCCTAAACATGTGGGCAAGAAGACTTCATGGGAACCGACAACCTTTGACTTACGTAAACTCTTTTAAAACAAAAGTAGCATTTCCATTCATTACAAAACACATTATGCATAACCAATAAGTACTTTATGTTCACTTACATTTACAAACTATATTTTACTTTCCCAATCAAACTCAATCTATTTTGATTCGATGAACCTAACGTTTCGTTTAAACAACTATATATGCATATCATCATACACCTCTTAGTCGAAACCTCGCGACGCCTTCGTTATATCTTACGTTTTACATACTCAAATTTCTCAAACGTTTTATATTCTTAAATTCGTTATGTTTCAACATATACTACATACGTAATCCTTATTATTCGTATCTACACTCATACTCATACTCATGACAATAGATTTTATGTTTATACTTATACTCCCACTACTCATACGTTTTATGTTCATACTTACGTGCATAATCATACTTAAACTTATATTTATGCTCATACTTTCATTCATATTCATGAACCATACATTCGTACCCGTACGCGAGCGTTATCTGAGGGATTCACTTCCGTGGGTCCTATACATACTTAAGCATGGACTTGCTTATATACTACATTCTTATACGTACACAATCTTATTTTCAAATTTATGTATACCCTGATTCATACCCAGCTAGTACAAGCTATGCAGATCATGCTACAATTAAAATAATCGCGGGTGCACACGGGATTATAGTGATAGGCGTATGAGAACCATAGAGTGTACTACTGTCTATGGTAAGACACGAAATGTAACATGTCACCGAATACGAAACGGACGTAATGTGGTCAAAACATGGTGGATACGCACTGGTACTTCCTATATATAAGTGTTTTCTCCATGTTACCAAAATATCGTAAAATGTGCCATGAGAAATTCAGTGTTTTGCTGACCTTTGGACCTAATGCAAACTTTAAACAACTCACAAACGCATTATATCCGATTATCCATGACGAGAATTCATGTTTAACCTGCTACTTTCATCTATCTAATACTTATATCATTCATATACTTGCATTCACTAAGGGTCAATCGTTCGCCACATACTCCTATTATTCTCCATTATCCTTTCTTTCATACGAACCTCGTTCACAATCAATCATGTTTAAACATTAGAATCCTAACTTATCTTATTACCTTTAGAACCGTCTTTCTATTCTTTATTCTTGTGTAAACGTATTTAGTAGGTCGTTAATACTTTATTTTACCAAACTTTCTCGTTCCACTCGAGAAGCAAATTTTTTATGAATATGTGGTCTTATACTTCCTTTAAAACTTCCTATGCAACCTACCTCACTTTTATTGATTTCAAACCATTATATAAAGATCTCCTTCGTAAATACAATACATTTGTAAAGCAACTCCAAATTTAGCTATTCAAAATCGTTTTACCTATGCACGTTTCACTCATGCTTATGCCTCTAAACCATTTTAGCCAAACAAATCATTTTACAAACCTATTATGACTATTCCTCCAAGATTTCGTTCTTTTCAAAACGTTTCAAAATTTCCAAGACTCAAAATTTTTACCAAAACTCTTCAAGTCTACTACCTCTTGAATAAATTTCGGGATGAAACTTCCTAAAGGAGGGGAGACTGTAACGCCCTGCTTCTTCGTACTTTCTTTAATTAGAAAACGTGACTTGTATTTCTTTTTTTGGAAGCTTGTTCCTTTTGTATATCGTATTTCGTTTCAAACCATTGTAATCCGAGACTTCAATCGTGATAAAAATTAATTAATTCATATGAATTATACTTCGTTTATTTATACATGCTTAAACATTTTATACATTTGATACATACTCGTACCCTTGTAAACCCATGCATAACTTATGATCAATACGTGAATCTAGATATCCTATACGTGCAAACACTCGATTATACGTTCACTATACACAACCTATACCTTTTTATATAAACTCATCCACTAAATTCATGTCTTATATGTAAATTAAACACTAATATACATAAACTATATTCATATTATATATTAATAATATACATTATAGTATTGCAAAAAAAAAATTATTATTATTATTAAAGGATGTTCGATCCCTATGCAGCCAAATACAATCCACAACATTTTTACTACACTTAGTGATTTATCAATTGAGCATTTAATATAATATTTCATTATTAAATTTTAGGGTCATATTATGTCAAAAAAATATATATATACATATATAAACAGCCCCCAAGTTCCGATCACAGCTTTCAAGGGGGGGATGTTTGTTTGATTTAATTATAATCTTCCACCCAATGTTATACTTGATTTAAGTGTTTAGTATGTAATTAATTAATAAATAACATAATATGTACTAACATGTCTTGTCACATAAAAAAAAGAAGTTTGTTGGCTGTTGATACAGCTTGCGAACAGGAGCCTTTTATGGCTGAATAAATTGTTTTTTTATTGTCAAACACCCACCTAATTACATTAAATATCAACCTAACTTAACCCTAATCCTCTCTCCTATAAATACAACTTATAACCAGCCTCCTTACAACTTTACAAACTCAAATCTTACTCCCAAATCACTCAAAAACGCAACTGAGTTCTGAAGTTCGGACAGATTGCTACCTTTTTACTAAAGTGAGCATAACTCGCTCAATTCTTGGCCGATTTAGTCCATTCTTTTTCCTATGTGCTTGGATTGACCTTTGCTTCGATTCCATGGGTTTTTTCACAGTAAATAAGTCATTGGAACTCCGGCAAAAAGGCTCTAAAGTTCACTGTTCATTTCTAATTTCATCTAATATTTATTAAACTTGTTCAACTTGAGTCTAACTCATCTCAAACCTATGTCCTTATGCTTATAACCACTTCTATGGTTAGTTAGGCTTAAAAACAAGGTTGAGACATTCAAAATCAGAGGTTAAACCTCATATACTTTCTGTTTTATTTAGGGTTTTTAACCCACAAGTCATTTTCAAGCTTCAAGCTTGATGAAGGTGTAATTATGGACCAACTTGGGTTGTCCAACATAGAATCCCCACATTACTTGATGATTTCTCATAGTATAGTTGTTTCTTATTCTTGTATTGATATTAGTTCATGACCCTCCTTGTATGTTTTTACATCAAGTGTAGTGGTGAACCATAAGAGGTACCTAAATGGAAGCTTGTTCTTCCTACCTCCTACATGAATTCTATGACACAATAGAGGTACCTAAATGAAGATTTATCTTCTACCTCATGCTTGACTAATGGACAAAATAATACATATAATACT
This sequence comes from Helianthus tuberosus, assembly GCA_030545235.1. NCBI lineage: Eukaryota > Viridiplantae > Streptophyta > Magnoliopsida > Asterales > Asteraceae > Helianthus > Helianthus tuberosus. The sequence continues at coordinate 121,890,250 of CM060401.1, forward strand.
TATACATATATATACTATTCAAACTGTTGATGGTGGACTTGTGTTCATTCGTCAAGATATTAGAATAACATCATCTAAGACATAAGACTTGTTACGATTCTAATGAGTATATTACTCATGAAAACATTAACCCTTGAGGTTTCATAGTGTCAAGAACAAGTACTTGGTGTTAAAGGATGATTACTTTCGAATACCTATATTCTTGTGTTTTAACTTCCTAAATCCCTACACGAACATATTCAACCTTCTAACCTCATCAACTTCGTCACATTGGATAATCGGAAAGCATATGCAAATTTGTGAGTATACTCGCAACCCCCTTTTTATGTTTACCACTTTTTGGGGTGTAACATGTTTAACTATTAAACTACACTTAAACTTATTCTTTATGCAATGCACAAAAACAATCCTTATACATGAATACTACGTTATGATACTTGATGCTTACATGGACCATACTTATGTGATATGTTTTAGTCATTAGCTTTCACGAGCCTCCATTTGACATGTATAGCGCTATAGGAGTAACGCACCGCCCGTAGACTAGTGGTCATGTTGAATTATATCATTGTTGCGTAAACAGAGGATTGGCTAGAAATATTGCATGCCATGTTAGGTTGATCTTGTATAAACTACGTTGCCATGTGGATTCGTTTTTAAAATTTTATACTTATACTTATTCATAAACTTGTATACTTGCCTTTGCTTTTGCATTGATGTTGGTGCATCAAATGTCTGTTAACTTCGTTTTAATCGAGTCTTATGTCTAGAAAGGATAAACGAGCACACAACAGGGTTGAAATTAGGGTTTTATATGTGAAAGTGGGTAATTCCGCTTGAAAGTGTCATTGACCAGTTCAAGCGAAATTAACCAAGTTAATTCCGCTTGAAATGGGCAATGGCAGGTACAAGCGAAATTACTAATTCCGCTTGAAACTCACATGTCATGTTCAAGTGGAATCAGATCATTATATATAGGTGTGTGTTGAGTTCATTTGAAACGGAATTAGCAGAGTGTGTTTGAGAGCTGAGGTGCTGCCGAATTGTAATCAGATCTATAAAAGCTCAGGAAATCAGTAATAGATAAAGATTAGAAAGTATCAAGTTGTGTTGACATCATTTACATTGATTCCGCCTTTTTTTTATGATGAACTACTCAGATTGACTCGTTAGGGTCACATGACGATCCAACAAGTGGTATCAGAGCTCAGGACGAGGAGTTCATACCAATTCAGCTTGATTTTACTGGATTCTCTCACTTCTACTCATTCTTTTCTGATTTGATCATAATTCAACGATTGAAATGGCCTGATTTTAATGTATATCAAGCGAAACATACTTTTAACTAATCCGTGAAAGATTTGGACCTTAATTCGAACAAATTATGATAAAAACTTGTAATTCCGCTTGAAAAACTGTTCGAACATGCTGACATCATCATAATTCCGCTTGAACTTGCACGTATAATTTCAAACGAAATTAGCTTCTTTTGTTAATTTCGCTTGAAACTACTGTTGATTTCATACGGAATTATCTATTCCATTTGAAAGATATTGTCTGATTCCGCTTGAAAGTTCAAACGAAATTAGTGATTTCATTTCAAAACCTGATTCCATTTGAAAGTTTCAAACGAAATTAGCTATTCCGCTTGAAAAGTCTTATTCCGCTTGAAATGCAATCTCGCTTGAAAGCTGATTTCGCTTGAGATAATTCCGTTTGAAACTGTCTTTTTCAAAATCAAAAATTTTTCTAAGTGTTTGTTGATTGTTTCAGATACTTGAAGATGGATGAGTTCATGAATCCGTTCTGTGACGTTTTTGCTTTTGCTGGAAATGGTGGAGATGATATTTCAAACGACACATCAAACAACACAAATGAGAAAGCTCCGAATGCAAGAAAGACTCTTTCTGATGCATTGAGTGTAGAGAGTGCCTATGGGACATACAACAAACCTCCAAAGCTGATGGCTATTGAAGATTACAATAGGTGGGCTACAAGGTTTGATGAGTGGCTTCAAGCTTTTGCATATCCAAGCTGGAAAAGTTTAAAGAATGGTTACGTTAGAGGAGCACGGTTTAGTGAAAGTTTGACAGATACTGATGAAATTGAAAGTTATGTTGCTGAACAAAAGTGCATAGCATTGATTCATCAGTCTGTGAGAGATGACATAATTTCGTTGATAGAATATGTTAATTCGACAGATCTTTGGGAGAAACTGAAGGTAAAATGTGTAGGTAGTGCTGAGATAGTAAAAAACAAAAAGAAACTGTTAAGAAAAGAGTTTGATTTATTTGGTTGTTTAAAGAACGAGTCTGTTTCCAAGATGATTGAGAGATTCGGGCATCTGAAATTAGAGCTGGCAAGACACAAAATTGTATATACTCAAGAATAGTTAGTTGACAAACTGTTCGACTCGCTGCCGAATGAACAACATTGGCAGTACTTTGCATTAATGCTGAAGAATACAATCAAGTCTGAAGAGTTGACAGTGGATCTGCTTATCGAAAGACTGGAGAGTCACGGGTTGGAGATCAAGAAATCTAGCAAAGTCAACAACTCATCTTATCAGCAGAATGTAGAGTTGTACTACAGAGGAAATCTACCAAAGACTGGTTCTCCAAGAACAACATTTTCTGCAGAGAGTTCAAATAATGTGAATTAAGAAATTCCTCACAGTGGTTTTCATAGTGGATCTTCTTCAATAACTCCAAGCCAATCTGCATCAAAGAATCTGTTCCAATGTAACATTGCTGTGGATCTGAAGAACGCTCAAAATTTCAAGGAAGAGTCAGCAAAACAACAGATGGTGTTCTTAGCGTCGGTGTTAGAATCGTACGAGAGCCTCGTGGCGGGCAAGATTGGAAACACCAACCTGACTAAGGAGGACTATGATCAAATAGATCCTGAAGAGATGGAACTGGTCGATATCAGGTGGTCTATGGCCAGTTCATTTCGGAGAGCGCAACGGTTCATGGAGATTACTGGGAGACATTCTATCGGTGGGCCGTCCACAAAACTTGGCTTTGACAAATCAAAAGTCACGTGCTTCAGGTGTAAACAAAAAGGACATTTCAAACGTGAATGTCGTAACGCTCCTACTGATGATACTGCAAATCCATTCCGCGAGGATTACTACAAAAGAGCGATCTATCATCAGAATAAATCAGAACCGCCCAGAATGAAGCAGCTTGAGGATGCCCCCAAAGAAAAATCAAGAGCTCTTGCTGTTATTCATGATGAAGAAGGTTTTGATTGGAGTTAACTGCTACTAGAGGAAGATGCAGTAGGATACGCTTTCGTAGCAGAAAAGATTATTCCTTACAAAGAAACCAGAAATGAAGAAGAAAAATACCTCAGTAGAAAGAGTAGAGCTGAATACAAGATGATCAGATTATCTAAGGTGTTCAGTGAAGCCAAGAGAGCAAAGAGATGGGATGCTGATAGAGAATGTTACCTTGATCCTCAAGGAAACATTGCTATTGATACAAAAACTCTTAGTCTAGAAGCTTTCATTGAGGAATTTGCTGAAGAAGAAGAAGCCTTACAGAGAGAATGGTGGGAAGGTGGAGAAGAGAAAGAAAAAGAAAAAGAGAAAGAGAATGAGTCACAGTCTAAGAAGATTGATGATGGGATTATTGATACTTCACAAGAATTCACCGCTGAAAACTTGGGGAAGATGGCTGACAAGGTGCTTGCTGCAAAGGAACTTGAGGTAGACTCTAAGTCTGAAACTGAGTCTAAAAGCAAGGTCAGTCCAAACATTTCAACAAGAGAGTCAGGTAAGAAAGTCAAAGGTGATAGTGACTGCAAAAGTTGCATGAAAACTGCAAGTTTTGTAGTACACTCACTTACCTTAGTGATACAAAGGTTGAAGAACTGACAACAAGAGTCAGAAAGGTTGAAGATCATATTCTAGACCGTGATAAAATTCTAAAAGCTTCAAATGATCTAGCTAAAAATTTAACTGAGAAAATTGAAAATGATAAAATTGAAGTAGAAAGAATTAGGAAAGAGAATGAAAAGCTAATTCACGAAAATCGTCAACTCTCAGAAAATTTTGACAAATTAAAACGAACGGTAAAAGATTCTGATGAAAGAAACGGTAAAACCAATAAAGAAAATGAGCATTTAACTGTAGTTCTTATATACAAAGAAGAGCAAATCAACCAACAACTGGATGAGATTGCTAAATTGAAGCTTCAGTTTGAAGAAGCTAAGATTGAGAATGAGCGTATCAATTTGAAATTAACCAGTTACAACTCCGCAAGCTTTGTTTTACAACACATTGTTCCTAAACCCATCGGGAAAAACAAAGCAGGCGAAGATGTTTACTCGGATGGAACTGGGGTTGGGTATCATCAGGTTCCACCGCGAGTGTTAAACAATTTTTCAAAGAAAACATCCGGGTTGGTTAATGATGAAGATGAAACAAATGAAATAAAACTTCCAGAGTCAATTGATGTTACATTTTCTTCATCTGATGATAGTGTTCAAACTGAGATTGTGAAAGGCATGGCTGAAAGTGTTTTGAAGTCTGATAGTGATTCAGTTGAGGATGAAGAGTGTTTTCTGAACAATTACATTCCGAAACCAAAATCCAAAAACAACTTAAATGAAGAACCTACTCTTGTCATGTACAAGATGTCGGGATCGGATAAGTTGTATTCGGATTCTGAGTTTTCACTGGAGAATGTTAATGTTGCTAAATTGACAAATGTGTTCAAATTGGTTGAAATTGATCTGTCTGAGATTGAAGGTCTAAAACAGACGAAGAGGCAAACGAATTTTGAAAAAGATAAAGCTTACTACAAGAAACCTGTTGTTCCACCGCGTTTTTATAACAACAATCAAAACAGATGGTCGGGTGGTTATTAGGGTGGTAAGAATTATCACAAAAAGAATGTTCAAAACAAGAAGTTTGCTAAGAAAAAGGTGTTTGTGAACAGTTCAAGTTCACTTTCTGATGAAGAATCTGAGATTTTTTCAAAATCAAACAAAGAGTTCTTTGAGAAGAAAGCATCGCAGCCTCAGTCTTAAGGCACAAGTCGGGTAGTTGACACCCGAACATGCTTCAAATGCATTCAAGTTGGACATATTGCACGAAAGTGTACCAACTTGAAGCATAAGACTGAAGTTGTGATGAATTCAAGAAAGAAAGATGATGTTAAGGGAAAAGCTCCATTGGTTGTTGAGAAAAAGGTTTTGAAAAATGACAACACCAAGATCAAAACTGAACCTGTTAGGAATATGGTAACTAAAAATGACAAGTTTTACAAACGGGTTGCATCGTCTCAACAAACATGGAAGCCAAAAGTGGTTGAAAAGAAATCAAGTGTTCCAAAACCAAAGGTTTCTGAGGCTGAAAAACAATCATCTTCTACTACACCGGTAAAGATGAATGTTCCTTTGGATCATTATGAGAAACTTGAAAAACAAATGATTTCTGAAAAGAAAAATGTTCAAAAGAAAGACCAATCATCTGGTCAACCTCCAAAAAATGATTTCTTTTTATACAAAGAGGTTGAGATTGGGTCTGAAGAAAATTTGAAGATGAATGACAAAAACTTTCCACCTTTAATCCTAAAAAGAAATGTTGTTAACGTTGAGTTGCCTGAGTCAAAAGACGCTTGGGTAGCATCTAAATCTAACTAAAGTATTTGTGATATGTGCAGGAGCTTCCAAGATCCGTTTCGAGATGGATTATGGATAGTGGAGCTTCTCGGCACATGACGGGGAAAACAGCCCTGCTGTACGATGTTAGAAATTTCAATGGAGGTTATGTAGGTTTTGCAGGCAATCAAGGTGGTAGAATAGTTGGTGAAGGAACGTTATCCAATGGGATTGTTACGTTTGAAAGAGTGAATTACATCACCGAGCTTGAGAATAATCTTTTGAGTATTTCTCAGATTTGTGATAGAATGTATACCACTCACTTTACTGACAAAGAATGTTTATCTTGAAACCAGGATTTGTTATCCCTAAAGAATGGATTATCATGAGAGCACCAAGAGTCAATGATTTGTACGTGTTGGACATGAGTGTAGCAACTACAACCACGGGTCAAGCTCACTGTTTTGTGTCAAGAGCTACGGAAAAAGAATCAAAGTTATGGCATCGAAAGATGGGCCATATTCACTTACGAAAAATGAATCACCTGGTGCATAACGATTTAGTTACTGGTGTTCATGTGAAAGGTTTTCATCTGGAAGGGGAGTGCATTAGCTGCATCAAAGGCAAGCAAAAGAAGAAATCACATACTCAAAAGAAAGTTAACTCAGTTTCCAGACCGTTAGAGAGACTTCATATGGATCTTTTTGGTCCGATAAACGTCAAAAGCATAACTGGGGATTTCTACTGTCTTGTAGTAACTGATGATTATTCCAGATTTTCGTGGGTATCATTCTTGAAGTCTAAGGATGAGACATTCGAAAGCTTGATGGCGTTGTTCAGAAAAATTGAAAACTTGTACCAAACTCGAATTAGAAGAATCAGGTGTGATAATGGTACAGAGTTCAAGAACAACATGATGGAAGAATATTGTGATGAGAGAGGTATACTGCAAGAATTTAGTGCTCCTTACACTCCGCAGAAAAATGGAGTAGCAGAAATTTTTGGACACTAATTGAAACGGCCAGGATGATGCATACTGATTCCAAACTACCTGTAAATTTTTGGGCAGAAGCAGTGTCAGTCGCTTGCTATACACTCAACCGGGTTCTCACTGTAAAGAAATTCAACAAGACATGTTTCGAGCTGATCAACAACCGTAAACCGAACTTGAAGTATTTAGAACCGTTTGGGTCTCCCTGCACAGTTCTAGAGCCTTTTTGAAAGTTTGGTGCAAAGAGCATTGAAGGCATTTTCGTGGGTTACTCAAGTCCATTGAAACGAGTCTTTGTTCCAAAGCTTGAAGCGGATCATCGAAGCACAACATGTTGAGTGTCAGGGGTATACTATGCCGCCTAAGAATCCCGGTGACTCATGGCATTTTAATTACGATACTTTATGGGATTCGTTTGACATTGAAGAAGAACCAGATTTCCTTGACGAGTTGGATATTTTGAGAGAGTATGAAGAATCGCAGGAAAGATTTACAGCAGAAACTTTTAGTCGACAACGACAAGCTTCGAACGATGATGAAGCAGGTCCAAGTAATGCTGGTGAACATGATGATATTCAACAATCTGTTGACAATCAGACGGCAGTCAATGATAATAATGAATCTGATAATGGAGCAGTATTTGACCATGGTGATTCAGATTCTGAGGGGGAGCAAATCCAGATTTCAAGTCAAACAAACCCAGTCGATGAACAAGGTGCAAATCAGAAATTCAAATCTGGAAGGCGAGGTAGATGTTCCAGGCGAGGTGATGCTAAGAACTCTTTCATACCATCCAGAAGAACTGATTATTGGAGAATTACAATCAGGCGTTCGCACTAGACGTTAAATTGACCAAGGCCTTACTTGTTTTTATTCTACAGTTGCTCCTTTACAAACTGAGTTTTCACTTAGTTGTTTTATTTCGCATATCGAACCGCAAACTTATAAAGAGGCGCTAACTGAAGATTCTTGCGTCAATGCCATGCAAGAAGAGTTGAGTCAGTTTGAGAAGTTAGGTGTGTGGAAACTAGTAGACTTGCCTGATGGTCAAAGGAAGATAAACACCAAGTGGGTGTTCAAGTGCAAGAGAGATGATCGAGGAGTTATTATTCGTAACAAAGCTCGACTCGTAGTCCAGGGTTTCAGTCAGGAGGAGGGTATAGATTTCACCTAAGTGTATTCTCCAGTGGCTAGACTAGAAGCAATCAGAATCTTCCTAGCATTTGCATCTTGGAAAAATTTTAAAGTTTATCAACTAGATGTTAAATCGCCATTTCTCTATGGGAAGGTAAAAGAGGAGGCATATGTCGGTCAGCCACCGGGCTTCACCGATCCAATCCACAAAGACAAGGTCTACTTGCTCGACAAAGCGTTGTATGGTTTACACAAGGCTCTGAGAGCTTGGTACGAGACATTGTCTCAACACCTGCTTGCTAACAGCTTCATCCGTGGAAAAGTGGATGCCACTCTCTTCACCAAAGAGGTCGACGGTCATCTTTTGATAGTTCAAATATACGTGGACGACATCATATTTGGGTCAACAAATGAAAATCTGTGCAAAGATTTTGAACGAGTTATGAAGCAGAAATTTGAAATGTCATCGATGGGTGAGATGAAATTCTTTTTGGGACTGCAGGTTGATCAACTACCCAAAGGAATATTCATACATCAAACGAAGTACGTTCATGATATCTTAGAGAAATTTGGGATGTTAGGATCTACTCCAGCTTCCACCCCATTAGCGATGAACCATGGGATAAATCCTGATCTCACCGGAGAGAAGGTAGATGAAACGTTGTATCGTTCCATGATCGGATCGCTGATGTATTTGACAGCTTCAAGACCCGATATTATGTATCCAACCTGCCTCGCAGCAAGATTTCAATCTAACCCGAGAGCTTCGCATATGGTGATTGTGAAAAGGATATTCCGCTACCTGAAAGGAACTCCATCATTGGGGTTGTGGTATCCAAGAGAAGGCGATTTCACACTCGAAGGTTATTCCGATTCCGATTTCGGATGCTGCAAAATTAACGCTAAATCAACAACAGCGGGGTGCCAGTTCTTTGGACCAAGATTGGTTACCTGGCAATGCAAAAAGCAGACCCCTGTTGCTTTATCCACATGTGAAGCGGAGTATGTATCTGCTAGCAGTTGCTGCTCTCAGATCTTGTGGAACCAGCAACAGATGCGCGACTACGGTTTGCAATTTCTTAACACCCCTATCTTTGTTGATAACGAGGCAGCTATAAACATAACAAAAAAATCCTGTTCATCACGCTAAAACCAAGCACATTGAAATTCGTCATCACTTCATCCGAGACTGTTTCGAGAAGAAGTTGATACGAATAGAAAAAATCCACACCGTCGAACAAAAAGCTGATTTACATACCAAAGCGTTTGATAAAACTCGTTTTCAATATTTGCTAAAATTGAACGGTATGAAGCTTTTATCGGTGTTGGAGGAGATTCTTGGCGTTGATGAAGGAGACATTGTAGATGATGATGTTGAGAAGCAATTTGCAATGGTTTGTCAAATTTTTACCTGTTTTGATATTTAGGGGGAGAGTATAGGGTAATATTTTCAGAAAATACAACAACAGTAAAAAATTTCAAAAATCCAAAAACATGAGATATTTCAAAATACAAAAACAATAGAAAACCAGAAAAGAGCTTGTGTAAAAAGGGAAAATGATAGTACATCGGCTTGACAGTTACGGTATGCTAAAGATATGTAAAGTTTAAAAGTTTTAAATAGTCTCGCTGATGATGTGCCGATAGGTTTTTACACATTTAGTAGGTTTGTTCGGGATATAAACCTAAATCTTTACTTACTTATTTCGTGGGGAACACTACTTGGATATATAGGTAACCCCTGAAATCTTGTTTGAAAGATCCCTCTTTCTGAGATACTAAGTCTTTATAGTCAGTGATATATGGGGTATTATCCCGGGACTTCTGATTTTGTGGAAGCAATGGCCTAGTCCCCGTATAATACTTTACTGCTTGCTTGAAATATAGCACCGCCCTCAGCACAAAAATGATGAAACATTAAAAATGCTAATCATTGCTGTTGTAAAAAAGATCCTCTAAAGGGGACCCACTCAAAGTCGAAGCCGTCATCTCTCTGCTGAATGGAAGTTCTGACCTGAGCTCTCACGGTTTCGCAATTTAACCCATTACAGATATCATTTGTGGTATACTCACCTGTAAGACTGAATATTGGGATCTGGATACGGGAGTATATTCAAGAGGTGGGACACATGAATGAGTTTAAGTCTCTAAAACATTAAATCCGTATCCTGGACAGATTGAAAATTGTGTGAAAATTTAAGTGGATCAGTATATCGACAATCTAAGTGAATTGTTTAATTCTGGGTATGAAATCAAAGCTTAACGGTACTTGTGACTTGTCGGACAGCTGATATGATTCCCTAACACGCTCAAAAAAAATATGTTTGTAAATAGTTTACATTTACTGCATTTTATTTCTGTAATTCATTTCTAGTTTAGAAACTTTATTAAAAATCCAAAAAGATTTTACACTTCTGTTTTATTTTTCGACAAACCAAAGTGGAAAGCTGATCTTCATATTCGAATTGAAGCAGATGCAGGAAGTTTCGGAGCTGGATGATGAGTTTGGAGCTTAATATGTTAAAACTTGAGAAATTGAAAAGTCAAAACAAGTTCATTAATTTGAAACTTGTAAATTTTCAGAAAATGTTTGAACAAAATGTCAGTGTGAATTGTCTCAGGTCATCCAAGGTCATTAAGTTGGACTTGGTAAACAAATTGAGTAATCAGGGTCATTAATTTGGACCTGAATGCTTAAGTGGATTTCTAATTCTGACAAGATCATCAAATTGAAGGTGAATGGTAAGTTTGGAATTGAAATTGTTACTGTCATATATCTTATATTTAGGTAGAGATTGTGCAGGTAACAGGTATGAATTTGAGAAAGCAGCTAAGTAAAATCCCAGCCTACTAATAGGGGGAGTCTGAAGACTTAAAGTTAGATACAGTTCCTGGATCTACATTCAAGGGGGAGCCTGAAGATTGTCGAAGATTCAGATTATGTGATTTATGCTAGCTGTTGATTGAAGAAAATATTTGAAGGAAGCAATGATTGTTAGACAAATTGGAGAGAGACAAAGACTAAAGACTCGACGCCGAAGACTTAGTCAACATCCAAGGGGGAGTCTGTTGGTACATCAAATGTCTGTTAACTTCGTCTTAATCGAGTCTTATGTCTAGATAGGATAAACGAGCACACAACACGGTTGAAATTAGGGTTTTATATGTGAAAGTGGGTAATTCCGCTTGAAAGTGTCAGTGACCAGTTCAAGCGAAATTAACCAAGTTAATTCCGCTTGAAATGGGCAATGGCAGGTTCAAGCGAAATTACTAATTCCGCTTGAAACTCACAGGTCATGTTCAAGCGGAATCAGATCATTATATATAGGTGTGTGCTGAGTTAATTTGAAACGGAATTAACAGTGTGTGTTTGAGAGCCGAGGTGCTGCCGAATTGTAATCAGATCGGTAAAAGCTCAGGAAATCAGTAATAGATAAAGATTAGAAGGTATCAAGCTGTGTTGACATCATTTACATTGATTCCGCCTTTGTTTTTGATGATGAACTACTCAGATTGACTCGTTAGGGTCACACGACGATCCAACAATTGAATTGTATTTTAAACATGTTACAGGTTGAGGATTGATGATGCGATGAAAATTGACTAGTAAAGAGGCCTAGATACTCACTTAGACGTTTAGGTTTAAAGTGTTGTATCAATTTTGGTTATGTTATGTTGAACAATGTTGTATTTGGATTTCTTGTAATGTTTGACAATTTATTTATGAAATGAAATCGGTTGAATTAAATATTGTCACAATTAGTGTTATGAAGTCTCTTGCAATCTATTTCGTCTCACTCCGATGTTTCCGCCATCGGTTGGGGTGTGACACTTCATGTCACAGCCCCCGACCCCACCCCGGGAGCGGGAGCTGCGAGCACGAGCCGGTGGTATCGGTGTTTATTAATTTGGCAGCGGAAATGAGACATCAGGATCGTAGTTAGGAAATAAATTCAGAGTTTGCAAAAAACCAAACTTTTTGTATTAAACAAATGAGATAAAACCCATATTTCATTTAAACTAATATTTTATTGGGATAAACCCTAGTTGCTGAAAACATTAACTTTTTATTTAGGTAACTTTATAGCCACTTTCTTTAAGCCTTCAATGCTCCATAGCTGGCTTCTAATAGCTTCACATCAAGTTACCTGAAACGCGTTTTAAAAATATTTTATCGGCAAGAAATACTGGCAAGTACATTCCAGTTTAGAAAAATATAACTTGTTATTACTTCACAGTATTAAAAGCGGTTACAATATTTATATCTACCCAATTACTCATTCAGTATTTGTCACGTTGGCAGTTACAATGACCATGGTCATATTACTATTGGCTAACTCTTTGTCCAATAGTAACGCTTGATTAGTAGTGTATACAAAACCCCACATACCGGCAGTAATTGTAGAACACAAAGACTTAATCACTGTAAGTACAACTGAAAAACATTTAGGGTTTTGTAAAGCATTTTCAATAAAATGGTTCACAAACTGTGAGAAAAAGAGAATAATTCACATTGGAAACTTAGGTATTTCTATTGGCTTCCTGGAAATTTTTCTACTAAAATTCTTGAATTCCTATTTAAAAAATACAATGCACGCGCGTTAGTATAATAACCAGGTTTAATTCTTCTGGAAAGTTTAGATACTTCTGGAAAAACATCTGAGAATTTAGATACTACGGGAATATCTTTTAATTCTTTTCCTTTAGTGTTAAGTATTACTATAATCATATACACCATTCCTCCCTTTCGTGCGTAGCTTGCAGTTTTCATCACAGAGATGAATTTTGTTGTTCTCGTTGGCTTGTCTCCCTTAATTGTGATTCTTTCACTATTTTGCGTATCTACTTCTACATACTTTTGATCACATAAAATACGTGCATGATTGGCTACCAACCAATCTATTCCTAACATGATATCGAATCCGGCTAGATCCAACAGTAAGAGATTAATAGTAAAGTTATGAATTAATATTTCTATCTTTCCTTCCAAAAGGATTTTTCTTATTTTGACAGAACTTCCATTTGCCGTCTCCACCAGATAGTCTTAGTGAAGTTTAGTTAGTGGCTGATTGAGAAGTTTGCAGAAAGAATTATGTATAACACTTTGGTTTGCACCCGATTCAAATAATACTTTAGCATAAACTGTCACACCCCAACCGATGGCGGAAACATCGGGGCATGGCACTGAGCGAAACAAATTTTCCATAAGTATCCATAATAACTATTCATTACCAGATAATTTCCCATACCACAACATATCCAAATAAAAACAGTTATTACAATTAATTGTCTCAAAAACAAATACTGTTCCGACGACTCAGGTTTAAGCGTGACATAACTAGACCCCTAGCTTGATTCACCAAAGCACAACAATTCCTAGCATCTTAAGCACCTGTCACATACGTTAAAATAGAGGTCAATACACATAGTGTAAGGGTGAGCATACAAGTTTAATAGTAATAGTAGAGTTCGAAATCGTTTACGCATAAGCAGCATGTAACATGTAAAATGCAAAGCTAGTAGGTTATTGACAATGAAATGTGCACAGACTAGACTGCGAGTTGTAGAAGGCGCAACACATATCACCACTACGACATGTGAGAGGTAACCTTAACAACCCCTGTCCACGACAGGTGCTGAGTCTAAACAAATAGTACTATCGTTGCTAAGGCGTCACGCAACAATAACTGTGTTAACATAACATACAACCATTCATCAAGTAACACATATCATGCAGTAACGGTCAGCGTATAAATAGTGTTTGCGTTGTGTGATAGATGTGATTTAGAATAAGTAACGTATGTAACACCCAAAAGTGCATAAAGCAAAAAGGGATCGAGTATACTCACAGATCGTGCTTAACAAGTAAATACTCTCTTGGATTGAAGGGAGCACTGAGAGACTAGCCTGGACAGTTAAGATTAGCATAAGCGAAGAGCGGTGTGTAAAACGGTGAAATGTACCAAGTATCGGATGGCAATCCGATCGGATGGCCAGTCGATCGGATGTCAATCTGTTCGAATGGTCATCCGATCGGATGGCCATTCGATTGGATTGACATTCGTTTGGTAAGGATGTGTTTGTGTATGATGGCTTTGAAGTTTTTGTTGTAACATTTTAAAAATAGAGAAGTATCTCTACCCTTTAGGTCGATCGATCGAATGGCAGTTCGATCAGATAGCGATCCGATTGGCAGAACATTTAGTGAGAACAAGTTCACAACAGGATGGTTACTCGATCGGATGGAAATCCGATCGGATAGCAATCCGTTGGAAGCTACTGTTCTTTGAAAATGATTAGGTACCAAAGTTCCAAAAGTCACATGATCGGATGGTCGTTCGATTGGATGGCTATCCGATCGGACGGCGGTCCATTCGACGTTTAGATCTTTGAAAGTTGAAAATAAAAGTTTAAGTGTGAAGCCAAGTGCAAGCCGATCAGATGGCTGTTCGATCGGATGGCAATTCGATCATATGGCAATCCGATCGAACGACAATCCGTCCTAGCGGCCTGATCGTCTTTGTACTTGAAAGTTTTGCAGTTTTGATCGAGACGGTATGATAACGTGCTAAACGAGAGAAACCCCATCTTGCCCCAAGTGATCCGATCGAACAAGAATCACCCTAGTCCGATCAGTTAACTGTTCGAGACGGTGGTTCATGCTTAACCCGAAATCGGTTGTCCCTTGGATAGAATTCAGATCTTGGACCAACACATCACTAAGACAGAGTAGAAGGTCAGAACGAGCTTCCGGTTCTATCGGTTTTGAGTGTATTGAGTGTAAAAGAGTTAAAGGAAGGTTAGAAAACCATCTTTCAATCCTTTTAACCAAGAATATGTGTAGATTTATGCGAAAACATTGATTATTGATGTGGAAATCCTTCAGATCTAAGTTGTTCTTGGTGGAATGAAGCCAAACCTTGAAGTTCATAAGAACTCCATGATGACATCACTCTAGAACACCTCAAATCCGGTGATGTCACTGTTAAAAGTTAAGATTTAAAGGTGAAAAAGATGAAGGAGTGCGTGTAGATCATAGAAGTACAAGTTTTGAGTTGAAAAGGAGTGCGTGTAGATCATAGAAGTACAAGTTTTGAGTTGAAAACTTACAAGAATCGTGAGAAAAGAGAGCTTGAGTGCGGCTGGTCGAGTGAGGAGCTGTCACATCACAAATGATGTGACATGAGGGTATTTATAGGGTTTCCAAAAGAGGAAAGTGTTCAAGGGTCGGATTGGTCACCGATCGGATGGCAATCCGATCGGATGGCAATCCGATCGGATGGCCACTCGATTGGTTGGTCATTCGATCCAAGTGTCCGGTGCGTTGATTTTTGTCGTTTCGATTCGCTTGTTGAGCGTTGCGATGCGATTCGAGTGAGCGATGCGATAGTATTACCCATTAGTTACATAAATAACCTATCTACTATATCTAACATACAATCATTATAAATAACTTGAGTTTAGCGTTTGCGATTCGGTTGCGATAGAGTTGCGATTGCGTTTCGATTAATCACCACAAAACATGATCATAAATAAACACGCACAAGTAACACATAAATAGCACACACACATAAAACAATATCCAAAATGCATAATTCGAGTTGCAGATGCGATTGCGATGCAATAAGTGATAAAACAAACGATTAAACCTCGATTATTAATAGATACTCCACATAATACAACTAAAACAAGCAAATAATAGAATTCTATTACAAGTCATTAACGTACATGTGACAACCCTCACCAAACCAAGTATCCGTACAAATTAATTAATATTTAATTAATGCTTAATTACTGTGCTTGCTTACAATTGTGGTAAAACTGCTTCTTGATTTCTGATACATACATACTCATGCATCACATTTTATACTGTCACTCTATTATTTACACACAAACATTAGTGACAACCTTGATGCACAAAAGCACAGTTAGCACACTAAACGGATAACCCAATAAACATGCTGACATTGCCAGCACTAGACAGATATTGTCTCTGAGGCCAGTACGAGCCAGGAATAGACTACTACACTAGTAGGGAGTGTAGGGAGGTGAGGATTATAAAACTGCGTCACTAGGTGATATTTATAGTGACCAGATGTGCCTAAAACATACTTTAATTACAAAATTCTGCACTTTATGCAAAAATTCAGCATTTAGCATAACTAGTAAAGTGCAAAAACTTGGTAAAATAATGTTAGACATTTTCCAAAGTGTCGGGGATTTATTGTGTCACTAAAAACACTATAAAAGACACTTTGAAGCTTTGCTTGACACTTTAACGGATCAATATCCAACCGAACAACCGGACTTTACCCGGAACACAAAAATATTGTCAATGACATTGTTTATACTTTTCTGAGCCAGTTAGGGTCCCCGAACACCCTAACACCCGTTATATTACATAACACACATAATACTCTAACTAAGATCTTTAGAATCTAACTAATCCTTAACTATAACATTTCAAACCCAACCATACCCCCCCCCCCCCTATCCGATCGGTTCCCCATGTGGTGACACACCACCCATTGCTTTGATTATTTTATTAACTTGTCTAATATCTTGTGGACATATTACTTGGTGGTTAATAGAGATTAGTTGGTTTATAAGTAAGTTCAAGGGATCACCATTATCACTCTCATTCACAAAACACTTCACAAAAAAAAATTGCTCTCTCTCTCTCTCCCTCTTGCCTTGTCTTCGGCCGAGACCACCATCCATCATCCACCCATCATCAAGTTTTGATCAAGACATTTTACATACATACCAAGGTGCAAGGTGACATACAAGGAGACCCGATGCTTTCGGAAACTCAAGAACCTCTCTACATTTCTTTTATCCACCTTGTTTACGCCTTGATTCTTCCCTAGCCTCGAGCTAGTAGTAAGTGCCTCTAAACATCCTCTTGTTCTTGTTTAAAGTGGTTAATAGGTGATTTAACGGTTAAAACTCAAGAACACACAAGATCAGAACTAAAAGTCTTGAAAGAATGATGAACTAGATGGATAATGAGTAACTAGTGGTGTAAATCTTGTGAATCTTGTCTAGATGTGATTATTTTATGTTGTTTGATGCTAGTAGTGGGATGTATCATCATCTAACCATGCTAGATCATGTTCGTGGAACATGAACATGAACTTGTGTAAAAGTGATTTTTCTTGTAAAATAGAATTCTAAACTAGTAGATCTAAAGATCTACAAGTGGTTTTTCGGAAGAACCAAGTAAAAGATACAAGTCTTGTTTAAAACTCGGATCTAACATAAACTAAAGGCATTTTAGTGAATAAACAAGTGTGTAAACCCTTGCGTAACAAGAAGATTTACCAAAGAAATATTTTCCTAAATCTTGACTAGAAGTTGTAAAACCTCAAATTCTTTAAAATTAAGGTTTTTAAGAAAATAAAGTTATTTTTAAAGATAACGAAACCTACTAAATATGTTGGAAAGTTACTACGTATTTTTACAAGACTCACAAGTTCATGAGTTTGCCATCTAGACTTATTTTGACAAGTTTGATGTTTAATATTGTATATTGATGATTGGTGAATTGTTTGATTGAATTTTGAAAAGAAAATGATACGCTAGTAAGCGTGGCCACCTCCAGTTACAAAGGAAACTCTGGCGAAATTTTCCAAAAATATAACACTTAGAAATATTTTTGCGACAAGTGGTTATAAATATATTTTGACTTGTTTTTCCAAACAAACTTCGCCATGATTTTTATTACAAAATTACCAAGTGCCGGAGGTGGATTTTCGTAAATAAAACTTGTTAAATATATATTTAGAATATATATTTCATAGTAAAACGCTTGTGTGATTTTATGATTATCTTGTGAACTACATATATTATTTTTAGGGCAAAATAATATAACGGGAGTATATTATGAAATCACGACTCCAAAATATTACCAACGCCCTCACAAATAAATATTCAAGTTACACCAGTACTGTTTTTACCACACAAACTTTAAAACGTAACTTATGTATTTTCGGAAGATACTCTTAAATATGTATTTTGATAAAGTATTATTTTGGAAATTGTATAAAGTAAAATATAATATTTTTGGGAAGAATATGTATATTTTGGCGTTAGAATATTTTAGACAAGTGATTAAAATATATTTTAAGTGAGACTTAAAAATATATTTTCGAAACTATAAAACGCACATGTATTAAAACCCCCATCCTTGGGAAGGAATACACTTATAAGATAAATAAGAAGTGTGAATACGGAATAGTTACCTAACTATTTCTCCAACAAAACGTTAAACCCTAAGCCAAGGCACGGCCGTCCGTCTAATAGAAGTTAGTACGTGTAGGTCGTCACGCAGCAGGTTGATTTGGGATTGACTATTTCGAGACGCACTTCAGTGAGTTCATGTCCCTCTTTTCTCTTAACTGTTTTCAGTTTTTATACATTGGGGGTTAAATACATGTTACAATGATTACGGATACTTTTATACATGGTATGGTTAGCTTAAGGAGTGTTACAACTTAGATCATGTGAGTGGGTAGGCGGAAACTAGAGGCCATTAATCCTCATTGTAGGACCGAGGGTCATTAGCGGTAGATCCATCTGGGTGTAGCGAGCCCAACTCCATGCCCAACTGTACGGACCTCGGGGTGACTTTGAGCCCGACGTAAAAATCTGCTAGGTTTGAGTCTTCCTACAGCACTTCACACATATCATTGGCTTTGCAACCCAATGGTGATCTATTTTTCCTTAATTGCTACATACCAGGGTTTTTCATACATACACATGTATTACAAAGGTTTTACATACTCACTTTCACATGAACTCGCTCAACTTTATGTTGATTTTTCAACTTACATGTATTTCAGGAAATTAATGGATCTGGCCAAGTCTGCAAGGGTGTTAAGCTGCGTAGAAGTAATGATGTCATCCGAGTTTAGGAAATGTGATCTTTGCCTGGACGGGTCACAAGTCTTAAACTGTGTTTCTATTCATGTCTTGTGGTTATGTCTCATGAACAAGTTTCTAATTATGTCATGGTTGTAAGTGTCAACTTTTAAACAATATTGTCGTGTTAACTTTTAAAACGTGTTAATTGGATGAACATCACGGTTTTATTTTCATATGGCATGGTTATGATATGTGTTAAGGTATTAAGAAGTCACACCAAAATAAACCCACGCTTCCGCAAAGCCAGGGTGTGACAGCTTGGTATCAGAGCCCAGATCATAGCGAACTAGGATTCCTTCTCGAGTCTAGACTATGATCACTAGGGCTCTCACGAAAACATTTTTAAATTGCATACACTAAACGTCCAGATCTAGGGCACAAACATTTTTTTTAAAGAAGGGCACAATACACTTTACAAAGATTTAAAATTCAGTCGGGGAGACTGAGGGAGTTAAGTCGGGGAGACGGAGGGAGTTCAGTCGGGGAGACTGAGGGAGTTCAGTCGGGGAGACTGAGGGAGTCCAGTCGGAGAGACTGGGGGAGTTGGTCTTAGAAACCAGGGAGTTGGTCTTAGAGACCAGGGAGATTGTCTGAGAGGCTAGGAAGTTTAGTCTGAAAGGCTGGGAGGATAGTCTAGGGAAGAATAGGATGATTACTTGTTTGTTTATTGGTGACTAACATGTTTATATGATTATATGATTAATTGTTTGTGCGTATATGTGTTTGTGTTACAGACATCATGCCTTCTTCATCAAACACAGGAGTTTCTGACACTCTGGACCCTATGGCGATAGTATCAGATGACATAGTTTCATCGGAGCACGAGGTCCACACTTCCGATACTACCAGCACAGACGATAACGACTTCCAGCCCTTTGCGCTACCTGACGTCGTAGCCGAGCCTGCTGATGGCCATCTCGCTGGGGATTTACCACTCGCGGTGATCCCTGCTCCTATACCGCTTGCCGTTTATCCGGTGATAGATATGCCACTTGCTGATGTTTCTGATGACGACGTCGATTTATTTGAGGAGGACCCACTTGAGGATGACCTTGAGGGTGAGGCCCCTATTGCTGCTGATGATATCCTACTCATTGCTGACGCTCCTACAGAGGAGGCTCCTGTTCATTCACCTGTCCCAGACTCATTTGAGTCTGTGGCATCCGCATCTTTGCACGCACAGGGAGTGCAGCACCACTCACACGACACCGACCCTGACATGGCGTCATCAGCTGCACCTGCACATGACTTTGAGTTTGATCACGATGTTGATGATGATCCTGTGTTTCCCCCTGGTTTTGATCCTGACCAGGATATTGAGTTCATTCACTTAGACCAGCCCCTAGAGGATCCTGTAGCCCCTGTCGATCCTTTGTTTGCTGATCCAGCTGATTTTGATATGGAGTTTGTTGATCCGGAGCCTGCTGTGGCCCCTGAGCCAGTCGTTGCTCCTGACCCTGCATTTGAGCATGACCCTGTTCATGCCGATGCACCTGCTGTTGCTCCTTTTGTTGATGACATACCTGTTGACGATCATCCCGTTGTTGCTCCACCGTTGGTGGATGATCATGTTGCTGACGCTCCTGTTGATGCTCCACTTTTGATAGAGGATCCTGTTGTTGCACCGTTTCCTGACCCTATGCCGGTGATGTTCGACCGTGCACCTTTTGCGACCCATATTGATCCACGATACGCTCACACCCGCAACGGGTGGATAGATGATGACGATGATTACCCTCCTTTCGTGTTCCCTGTTACACCCCCTGTAGCCCCCGTTTCAGCCCCTGTTTCAGCCCCCATTGATGTCCCTTTGCTACCCACACATACCACGGATGCTCGTCGCACCGACTTACCTATCACGTTTCTTCAGGACATACCTCTGCCACGTCCTGGGGAGGGTTCATCTCGACAGCCGTTTGGTCATACACCTTTCATGGCAGGAGGCAGCCAGTTCATGCCCCAGAGTTCTCATCCTACTCTTACTCCCACTGTTGCACCATTTACTGTACCATCCTTCGCTCCATCTAGTGAGCCTTTCCTCTGGACTACGCCCCCCATTATGCCACCGTCTGATCCGTATCACCCATACCACATGGGGTATTCTACGGAGGATATTCTCACATCGTTCATGATACAGCAGGAGGCGCTGACCCATCGCGTACAGGAGCTGGAGAGAGCTCAGCGACCACCGTGTCATTGTCAGACCCCACCTGCAGTATCACACCCTCCACGTCCACTTTCACCTGATTATGCCACTCGCTTTTGGACTCCCGAGCAGCAGATAACATACTTATTGGGTGCTCATCGCGCTATGGGGGAGGACTGGTTACACATGCGACGTCTACTCTTTTCTCGTTTTCCCCCTCCTCTGCCGCCATCAGCATATGCCTTTTTGATTCGACGTAGGTAGACTTTTGGTGAGACGACCGCGATTGTGCAGACTACACAACTTTTGGAGACCGCATTTTGATGACATGACTTTTGATGTTTAGCTTTTGCTTGTTGTAGTTGGTTAGCCAGATTGGGCAAGGGCGATGTGACCCTTAGCCAATTGTGATGTACGATACAGATACAAAACTTGTAAACATTATTGTGGTCTCGATTTATGATAGCGCAATCGCAGTATTCTCATTATATGTGATGTTGGATTGATTATATACATTTTATAACATGTGATGCTATATGCTTGGTTAAATTGTAACATGAGATGTTATGTGTTTGAGTGATATTACGTACATATGTTGTTTACTTACTAAGACCTGACCAACACGATCATCTTTTAGAAGATGCCACCAAGACGCGAGATGCGCATGCCCACTTCGGAGGTAGAACTCCAAGGAATCATTGATGCCGCCATAGCGCAGTATGCAGCCTCACAAGGAGGAACCAGCGGGAGCAATTCGAACAATAACGGCAATAACAATTCACCACATGGTAATGTTAAGTCGTTTGGAACATATTACAATACATTTGTATATTTATAGCGCGTCCGCTAATACCATTTGTATATTCTAACGTATGTGCAGGGTGCACTTACAAGCAGTTCCTAGACTGCAAGCCTGTGAATTTCGACGGCACCGGAGGTGCTGTTGCGTTCGTGAGATGGGCTGAGAAAACAGACTCTGTCTTAAGAATGAGCAAATGCGCTCCCGATCAACAAGTGACTTACATCTCAGGGTTGTTTCTGGATGGAGCCCTATCGTGGTGGAACTTACAAGTGCAGACTTTAGGAGAAGCTGCTGCTTACGCATTGACATGGGCTGAGTTAAAAGAGTTAATGCGAAGGAAGTATTGCTCTCGTGCTGAGATACAAAGGTTAGAGACTGAGTTCTGGCATTTAAGGATGGATGGTCCCAAGATTGCTGAATACGTCCAAAGATTTCACGACTTATCTCACGTAGTACCGTACATGGTCACACCAGAGTTCAAACGGATCGAGAGATTTATCTGGGGATTGGCTCCCCAAATTATGAGTATGGTTACCACATCCAAGGCTGCCACGATCACGGAAGCGATCGATCTTGGTGTGGCGCTTACTGAGGAGGCCATTAGATTGAACAAATTCTCCATCTCTGAACCAAAGAAAAAGGAAACCCATGTTGAACCGTCTGGTGAAAACAAGCGAAAGTTTTCAAACTTCAAGCAAGGAACCAGCCATGTAAGCAAGAAGGGCGAGTCAAGCACTCTGGTCCAAGCTGCAACCGGTGTTGAGAAGAAAGGGAAAGGTTATATGGGTACATAGGCCAAGTGTAACACCTGTCAGCGTCATCATTCTGGCCAGTGTGGGCCAAAAATATGTGAAGCTTATGGGAAAGTTGGTCACTTGAAGGAAACTTGCTGGGCTAGTGCTGGCCGGGGAGGCCAAGGAGGTTTTGGTAATAGAAAAAACAACCGGGGTGGTAATGGGAACCGCCCGGATGGAAACAATGGAGGAAATGGGAACCGTGGAAACGTTGCGAATCAAGCTGGTAGTGGGAATCGCAACCAAAACAACACTCAAGCTGGGAACGGAGGTGGTAATGGGCAAAGACTGGGCTGTTTTAACTGTGGTGACATTGGGCACTTTAAGAAGGAATGCCCAAATTTGAACCAAGCAAGGGGAAGAGTCTTTAACATCAGCGCAAGGGAAGCGCGCCAAGATCCAAACGTTGTCACTGGTACGTTCCCTATAAACCAACGTTTTGCATCTGTTCTGTTTGATACCGGTGCCGATTATAGTTTCGTGTCGTTAGAATTTAAGAATATACTTGGTTTGGCCACTAGTAAGTTAGACATTCCATATTCGATTGAATTGGCGAATGGGAAACTAGTTGAAATGGGTGAAGTTATAAGAGGATGCGTGATTGAATTGGGAGGACACGAATTTACGCTAGACCTGCTACCTGTCAAGTTGGGAAGCTTTGATGTGGTAGTGGGAATGGATTGGTTGTCCAGCAACAAGGCCGAGATTGTTTGCCATGAGAAGACCATCCGCATCCCTGTGACGGATGAAGAAACCATCATAGTGCACGGAGAGAAGCATGATACACCGCTGAAGATTATTAGCTGTCTAAAAGCTAGAAAGTGCTTGAAGAAGTGATGTGTTGCATTCTTGGCACACATCGTGGATAAGGAAGCTGCTGAACCAAAGATCGAAGACATTCCAGTCATCAAGGAATATCCTGAAGTCTTTCCAGAAGACTTGCCAGGATTACCGCCTCAAAGGCAAGTCGAGTTCCACATTGACTTGGTTCCAGGTGCCGCGCCGGTAGCCAGGGCACCCTACAGACTTGCGCCTTCAGAGATGCAGGAGTTGTCGACACAACTCCAGGAGCTATTAGACAAAGGATTCATCAGACCAAGCTTCTCACCTTGGGGAGCTCCGGTTCTGTTTGTTAAAAAGAAGGATGGTAGTTTCCGTATGTGCATAGACTACCGCGCGCTTAATAAGTTGACTATCAAGAACAGATATCCCTTGCCGAGAATCGATGATCTATTTGACCAGTTGCAAGGCTCAAGCTTTTATTCAAAGATCAATTTGTGATCAGGATACCATCAACTTAGGATACAAGAGGAAAGTATCCCGAAGACGGCCTTTAGGACTCGTTATGGACACTACGAGTTCCTAGTTATGCCATTTGGACTGACGAACGCACCTGCAGTTTTCATGGACCTAATGAACCGAGTCTGCAAGCCGTACTTGGACAAGTTTGTGATCGTATTTATTGACGACATTCTGATTTACTCGAAGACAAAGGACGGGCACGAACAGCACTTAAGAGCTATTCTAGAGCTACTTAAGAAGGAGAAATTATACACCAAGTTCTCGAAGTGTGAGTTTTGGCTACGCGAAGTCCAATTTCTTGGACATGTGGTAAATGGAAATGGAATCCATGTTGATCCCACAAAGATCGAGGCGATCAAGAGTTGGGAGACCCCAAAGACGCCAACCGAGATTCGACAGTTCTTAGGTTTGGCTGGTTATTATCGAAGATTCATTGAGGATTTCTCTAAAATCGCTCAACCCCTGACTCTCCTCACGCAGAAGGACAAGAAGTTTGATTGGGGTAACAAGCAGGAAGAAGCGTTTCAGTTGTTGAAGAACAAGCTTTGTGACGCACCGATCTTATCGCTACCCGAAGGAACGGATGACTTCGTGGTATATTGTGACGCTTCACGTCAAGGTTTGGGTTGCGTGCTGATGCAACGCCAGAATGTTAAAGCTTATGCGTCGCGCCAATTGAAGATTCACGAGAAGAACTATACCACGCATGACTTAGAGTTAGGCGCAGTGGTATTTGCATTGAAGATTAGGCGACACTATTTGTATGGTACACGTTGAACAATTTTCACGGATCATAAGAGCCTGCAACACATATTCAACCAAAAGGAGCTGAACATGAGGCAAAGACGCTGGGTAGAGCTGTTGAATGATTATGATTGCGAAATTAAGTATCATCCAGGGAAAGCGAATGTGGTCGCTGATGCCCTGAGTCGAAAAGAAAGGATCAAGCCCATAAGGGTTAGGGCTTTGGAGATGATCGTCCAGACAGATCTCTCCTTGCGCATTCGTGCCGCACAAAGAGAAGCTTTGAAGGAAAGGAATATTGAAGATGAATATCTCCGTGGGATGGAGAAACAGTTGGTACCAAACGAGGAAGGGACTTTATACTTCATGAAACGGATTTGGGTCCCTCTGTTTGGTGGTTTGAGAAAGGTTATTTTTTATGAAGCCCACAAATAACGGTACTCTATCCACCCAGGAGCGGATAAGATGTACCAAGATCTTAAGAATTATTATTGGTGGCCTAGGATGAAGGGCGATGTTGCTGTTTATGTTAGCAAGTGTTTAACGTGCGCCAAGGTGAAAGCTGAATACCAGAAGCCTTCAGGACTTCTGCAACAACCTGAAATTCCCAAATGGAAATGGAAACAGATTTCAATGGATTTCATAAGAAACTACCCAAGACGCCCAGAGGCCATGATACTATTTGGGTAATAGTTGACCGTCTGACCAAGTCCGCACACTTCTTGCCAATCAAAGAGAAAGACAACACAAGTAAACTAGCGGAAATATACATGCGAGAGATTGCCGCACGTCATGGAGTGCCCCTCTCGATTATCTCTGATAGAGATGGGAGATTTATATCAAGGATTTGGCAATCCTTCCAAGAAGCTTTTGGCTCATAGTTGAATCTGAGCAATGCGTTTCATCCGCAAACTGATGGACAAAGTGAACGAACTATACAGACTTCGGAGGATATGCTGAGAGCATGTGTAATGGACTTAGGTGGTAGTTGGGATAATCATTTACCATTGGTCGAGTTTTCATACAACAACAGCTACCACACAAGCATTGGAGCCGCGCCATTTGAAGCTCTTTACAGACGTAAATGTCGATCACCACTATGCTGGGCTGATGCAGGTGATAGACAGCTTGTTGGTCCTGAAATCGTCCAAGAGACGACAGACAAGATTGCGCAAATTCGAAAGCGCATCGAGGCGGCTCGCGACAGACAGAAAGCTTATGCAAACAAAAAGAAGAAACCTTTGGAATTTCAAGTTGGGGATATAGTTTTATTAAAAGTTTCACCCCGGAAAGGTGTGGCACGCTTCGGAAAGCGTGGGAAGTTGAACCCACGTTACATTGGCCCTTTCAGAATCCTGCAAAGGATTGGGCTTGTTGCCTACAAGTTGGACCTACCTGCTGAACTCAATGGTGTTCTCGATACATTCCATGTATCAAACTTGAGAAAGAGTCCAACACAGGAGACAGTGATCATTCCTGCTGACGAGGTTCATATAGAAGACACACTCCACTTTACCGAAGAATCTGTTGAGGTTACGGATTGGAAAGTTAATAAAACACGCAGGAGCAGTGTCAAACTCGTCAAAGTTCGATGGAATGCAAGACAAGGGCCTAAATTCACGTGGGAACGTGAGGACCGTATGAAAGAGAAATACCCCCCATTTATTTCCTAAGACCCCTGCAACTAGAGCAGAGCCTAAAATTTCACGACGAAATTTATTTAACGGGGGGAGAATGTGACAACCCTCACCAAACCAGGTATCCGTACAAATTAATTAATATTTAATTAATGCTTAATTACTGTGCTTGCTTACAATTATGGTAAAACTGCTTCTTGATTTCTGATACATACATACTCATGCATCACATTTTATACTGTCACTCTATTATTTACACACAAACATCAGTGACAACCTTGATGCACAAAAGTACAGTTAGCACACTAAACGGATAACCCAATAAACATGCTGACATTGCCAGCACTAGACAGATATTGTCTCTGAGGCCAGTACGAGCCGGGAATAGACTACTACACTAGTAGGGAGTGTAGGGAGGTGAGGATTATAAAACTGCGTCACTAGGTGATATTTATAGTGACCGGATGTGCCTAAAACATACTTTAATTACAAAATTCTGCACTTTATGCAAAAATTCAGCATTTAGCATCACTAGTAAAGTGAAAAAACTTGGTAAAATAATGTTAGACATTTTCCAAAGTGTCGGGGATTTATTGTGTCACTGAAAACACTATAAAAGACACTTTAAAGCTTTGCTTGACACTTTGACGGATCAATATCCAACCGAACAACCGGACTTTACCCGGAACACAAAAATATTGTCAATGACATCGTTTATACTTTTCTGAGCCTGTTAGGGTCCCCGAACACCCTAACACCCGTTATATTACATAACACACATAATACTCTAACTAAGATCTTTAGAACCTAACTAATCCTTAACTATAACATTTCAAACCCAACCATACCCCCCCCCTTCATCCGATTGGTTCCCCATGTGGTGACACACCACCCATTTCTTTGATTATTTTATTAACTTGTCTAATATCTTGTGGACATATTACTTGGTGGTTAATAGAGATTAGTTGGTTAATAAGTAAGTTCAAGGGATCACCATTATCACTCTCATTCACAAAACACTTCACAAAAAAAAATTGCTCTCCCTCTCCCTCTTGCCTTGTCTTCGGCCGAGACCAGCATCCATCATCCACCCATCATCAAGTTCTGATCAAGAGATTTTACATACATACCAAGGTGCAAGGTGACATACAAGGAGACCCAGTGCTTTCGGAAACTCAAGAACCTCTCTACATTTCTTTTATCCACCTTGTTTACTTCTTGATTCATCCCTAGCCTCGAGCTAGTAGTAAGTGCCTCTAAACATCCTCTTGTTCTTGTTTAAAGTGGTTAATAGGTGATTTAACAGTTAAAACTCAAGAACACACAAGATCAGAACTAAAAGTCTTGAAAGAATGATGAACTAGATGGATAATGAGTAACTAGTGGTGTAAATCTTGTGAATCTTGTCTAGATGTGATTATTTTATGTTGTTTGATGCTAGTAGTGGGATGTATCATCATCTAACCATGCTAGATCATGTTCATGGAACATGAACATGAACTTGTGTAAAAGTGATTTTTCTTGTAAAATAGAGTTCTAAACTAGTAGATCTAAAGATCTACAAGTGGTTTTTCGGAAGAACCAAGTAAAAGATACAAGTCTTGTTTAAAACCCGGATCTAACATAAACTAAAGGCATTTTAGTGAATAAACAAGTGTGTAAACCCTTGCGTAACAAGAAGATTTACCAAAGAAATATTTTCCTAAATCTTGACTAGAAGTTGTAAAACCTCAAATTCTTTAAAAGTAAGGTTTTTAAGAAAATAAAGTTATTTTTAAAGGTAACGAAACCTACTAAATATGTTGGAAAGTTACTACGTATTTTTACAAGACTCACAAGTTCATGAGTTTGCGATCTAGACTTATTTTTACAAGTTTGATGTTTAATATTATATATTGATGATTGGTGAATTGTTTGATTGAATTTTGAAAAGAAAATGATACGCTAGTAAGCGTGGCCACCTCCAGTTACAGAGGAAACTCTGGCGAAATTTTCCAAAAATATAACACTTAGAAATATTTTTGCGACAAGTGGTTATAAATATATTTTGACTTGTTTTTCCAAACAAACTTCGCCATGATTTTTATTACAAAATTACCAAGTGCCGGAGGTGGATTTTCGTAAATAAAACTTGTAAAATATATATTTAGAATATATATTTCATAGTAAAACGCTTGTGTGATTTTATGATTATCTTGTGAACTACATATATTATTTTTAGGGCAAAATAATATAACGGGAGTATATTATGAAATCACCACTCCAAAATAATACCAACGCCCTCACAAATAAATATTTAAGTTACACCGGTACTGTTTTTACCACACAAACTTTAAAACGTAACTTATGTATTTTCGGAAGATACTCTTAAATATGTATTTTGATAAAGTATTATTTTGGAAATTGTATAAAGTAAAATATAATATTTTTGGGAAGAATATGTATATTTTGGAGTTAGAATATTTTAGACAAGTGATTAAAATATATTTTAAGTGAGACTTAAAAATATATTTTAGGAACTATAAAACGCACATGTATTAAAACCCCCATCCTTGGGAAGGAATACACTTATAAGATAAATAAGGAGTGTGAATACGGAATAGTTACCTAACTATTTCTCCAACAAAACGTTAAACCCTAAGCGAAGGCACGACCGTCCGTCTAATAGAAGTTAGTATGTGTAGGTCGTCACGCAGCAGGTTGATTTGGGATTGACTATTTCGAGACGCACTTCAGTGAGTTCATGTCCCCCTTTTCTCTTAACTATTTTCAGTTTTTATACTTCGGGGGTGAAATACATGTTACAATGATTACGGATACTTTTATACATGGTATGGTTAGCTTAAGGAGGGTTACAACTTAGATCATGTGAGTGGGTAGGTGGAAACTAGAGGCCATTAATCCTCATTGTAGGACCGAGTGTCATTAGTGGTAGATCTATCTGGGTGTAGCGAGCCCAACTCCAGGCCCAACTGTAAGGACCTCAGGGTGACTTTGAGCCCGACGTAAAAATCTGCTAGGTTTGAGTCTTCCTACAGCACTTCACACATATCATTGGCTTTGCAACCCAATGGTGATCTCTTTTTCCTTAATTGCTACATACCAGGGTTTTTCATACATACAAATGTATTACAAAGGTTTTACATACTCACTTTCACATGAACTCGCTCAACTTTATGTTGATTTTTCAACTTACATGTATTTCAGGAAATTAATGGATCTGGCCAAGTATGCAAGGGTGTTAAGATGCGTTGAAGTAATGATGTCATCCGAGTTTAGGAAATGTGATCTTTGCCTGGACGGGTCACAAGTCTTAAACTGTGTTTCTATTCATGTCTTGTGGTTGTGTCTCATGAACAAGATTCTAATTATGTCATGGTTGTAAGTGTCAACTTTTAAAACGTGTTAATTGGATGAACATCATGGTTTTATTTTCATATAGCATGGTTATGATATGTGCTATGGTATTAAGAAGTCACACCAAATTAAACCCACGTTTCCGCAAAGCCAGGGTGTGACAGCACAATCAATAGTTAAGCAAGGAGTGACATATCGCAATTAGCAATCTTTTCTTCCTTTGACGTTGACTTTGACTTGTACTTTGACTTTCCAAAAAGCGGGTTGTTACAGCCTCCCCTACTTTAGGAAATTTCTTCCCGAAATTTAAGAAGTAGGCGTAACAAACAGTTGCGAGTACTTCGCCTTCATGTCACTTTCGAGTTCCCAGGTAAACTCGGCACCGCGTTTGCCTTCCCAGCGAACCTTCACAATGGGAATGTGTGAGCGTCTGAGCACCTTGGTTTCTCATCCCATGATCTCGACAGGCTTTTCCACGTAGTGTAATCTTTCGTCCACTTGTAAATCTTCGAGAGGGACATGTAATTCCTGGTCAGCCAAGCACTTTCTGAGGTTCGAAATGTGGAAAGTCGGGTGGACATTACTATGTTCCTCCGGTAGTTCGAGTCTGTAGGCCACTTTCGCAATCCTTTCCAGAATCTTAAAGGGTCCAACATATCGAGGTGGGAGCTTTCCTTTCTTGCCGAATCTGATCACCCCCTTCCAAGGTGCAACCTTTAGGAGTTCGTGATCGCCAACGTCAAATTCAAGGGGCTTAGGGCGTCTATCGGCGGAACTTTTCTGTCGGCTCCGAGCTTTCAGCAGTTTGTCTCATATTTGGAGGATTTTGTCAGTAGTTTCTTGCAACAGCTTAGGACCGGTAATTTGCACGTCTTTGATCTCGTGCCATACAATAGGCGATCGACATTTCCTTCCGTATAATGCCTCAAACGGTGCCATTTGGATGCTAGAATGATAACTGTTATTGTACGAGAATTCGACTAAAGGTAAGTGCGCGTTCCAATTACCACCGAAATCTATGACACACGATCGGAGCATGTCTTCAAGGGTGTGAATCGTTCTTTTAGTCTGACCGTCGGTTTGGGGATGGAAAGCGGTAGTTAGGTTCAGCGTAGTACCAAGAGCAGATTGAAACGTTTCCTAAAGACGCGAGGTAAACCGACCATCGCGGTCAGAGATGATGTCACGAGGTGTCCCGTTTCGACAAATGATCTCATTGGTGTAGATTCGGGCTAATTTTTCTACCTTAAAGTCTTCTTGTATCGAGAGGAAATGAGCCGATTTAGTCAAACGGTCGACTACAACCCAGATGCTGTCATGACCTGATGTCATTCGCGGAAGTTTCATTATAAAGTCCATAGTTATACTCTCCCATTTCCACATCAGGATCTCGGGTTGTACGAGTAAGCCAGAGGGTCTTTGCTGCTCAGCCTTGACTTTGGAACAAGTCAGGCATTTTGAAACATAGATAGCGATATCCTTCTTCATGCCCGACCACCAGTATTTGTAGCACATGTCCTGGTACATCTTGTCAGCACCGGGATGAACATAATATCGAGATTTGTGGGCTTCATCCATCAGGAGTTGTCGCAAGTTCGCACGCTTGGGAATCCAAATTCGGTCCAAATAATGAAAGATACCATTCGATTTATTCTCGAGTTGGGTGCCATCGTTTAGAATCCTTTCCTTCTTCAAAGTTCGCTCGGTAAAGAAAGCATGTTGAGCGTCACTTATAAGGGCTTCGAGATTATGCTGGACTTGGGAATTACGAATGCTATGTAAATAGCTTCGTCGACTGAGAGCATCGGCAACAACGTTTGCTTTGCCTGGATGGTACCGAATCTCACAGTCGTAATCGTTGAGGATTTCTACCCACCGGCGTTGACGCATATTCAGTTCTTTTTGGTCAAAGATGTGTTGTAGGCTCCTATGATCGGTGAAGATTGTACACTTGCTACCGTAAAGGTAGTGTCACCAAATCTTTAACGCAAAAACAACTGCGCCAAGCTCGAGTTCGTATGTGGTGTAGTTCTTCTCGTGGATCTTGTGCTGTCGAGAAGCGTGCACGATAACCTTGTCTCGTTGCATAAGAACACAACCAAGACCCAGGTTCGAGGCATCGCAGTAAACTACGAAATCGTCATTTCCGTCGGGCAGTGAGAGCACGGGAGCATTACCAAGCATAGCTTTGAGAGTTTGAAAGCTTCCTCCTGTTTAGTTCCCCAAACAAAAGGTTTATCCTTATGCGTAAGACAACTAAGCGGCACAACGATCTTAGAGAAACCTTCGATAAATCGACGATAACAGACTTCAGACGGGTTCTTGGGTGTAACCCAACTCTTAACAGCTTTGATCTTCGCGGGATCGACGTGGATACCTTGACTATTGACATTTTGACCCAAGAATTGGACCTCCTCTAGCCAAAATCCGCACTTGGAGAACTTGGCATAGACACAGTTTCCCTGGAGTAACTCAAGAACCAAACGTAGATGTTGCGAGTGTTCGGCTTTTGACTTGGAATAGATCAGGATATCATCGATGAACACGATTACGAAGCGATCAAGAAAGGGTTTGCACACTCGATTCATTAAGTCCATGAAAACTGCGGGAGCGTTAGTCAAACCAAAAGGCATAACAACAAACACATAGTGACCATAGCGGGTTCTAAAAGCGGTTTGGGTATATCATCCTCTTGAATGCGTAACTGGTGATAGCCTGAGTGTAGATCGATCTTTGAGAAACACGTAGCACCTTGTAATTGGTCAAACAGATCATCAATTCGGGGCAAGGGATAGCGATTCTTGATTGTCAGCTTATTCAACTCCCTATAGTCGATGCACATCCGGAACAAACCATCCTTCTTTTTGACGAAAAGGACAGGCGCGCCACAAGGAGAGGTGCTACGGCGAATAAAGCCTTTATCAAGTAGTTCCTGGAGCTGACTCGAGAGTTCGCGCATTTCAGAAGGAGCGAGGAGATAAGGCGCTTTAGCAACAGGGTTTGCTCCAGGAATGAGGTTGATTCGGAAGTCGATATCACAAGCGGGAGGTAGACTAGGCAGATCTTCAGGAAATACGTTGGGGAATTCACAAACTACGGGAACGTCTTTTACTCCGGGATTACCTTTCTTTTCCTTCTCCGCTACTACAATGTTATCCAAGAAAGCTCTGTATTCCTTGCGGAGATACTTGCTAGCTTGGACACATGACATGAGTTTAATACCTTTCGAAAGAGTTTCACCATACACCCAAAGTTGATCACCATTAGCGAGCGAGAAACGAATCACCTTATCGAAACAAATAACTTCAGCACGATTTTCGCGAAGAAAATCCATGCCTACTATGATGTCAAAATTATCGAGTTACATCGGAATAAGGTCGATAGGGAAGACGTGATTGTTGAGTTCGAGCATACAATCATGTAGAACAGAATTGACGGTGATGGTTCTTCCGGTGGCAACTTCAACATCGAATGTCGAGGGTAGATGGGCACGCTTATGATTAAGGAACTTTTCGAATTCAAACGATACAAAACAATTATCGGCTCTAGTATCAAATAAACACGAAGCATATATACCATTCACAAGGAACGTACCATTAACCACATTGTTGTAAGCTTGAGCCCGGCGAGCGTTAATGTTGAAGGCACGTCTGTGGGCTGCTGGCTGTTGCTGCTGTTGCTAAGGCTGCTGCTGGGGCTACTGCTGTTGTGGCTCTTGCTTAACCACTCGATTGGGGCACATGTTTGCGAAGTGGTTGGGATCACCACACACAAAGCAAGCTCTAGCATGAGCTGCGGGTGCAGGAGCTGCTTGATGGCCTTGAGGAGCAGTAAGTAGAGCTTGTTGAGCAGGAGCTTGACCTTGGGCTGGAACTAGAGTTTGACGTGGACCTGTACGACAGTTGGCGGTGAAGTGGCCGTACATGTTGCAATGCACACAATATCTGCAGGTGATTCCCACGGGGTGGTGATAGGTACAAGTAGGGCAAGCCGGGTGAGGACCAGTATACGCACGCTTTGCCGACGATGCGTTGGTGACCGGTGCCACTACTTGGCGGTGTTAAGGCTGCGGTTAAGCAGGAACTGATTGGAGCGGGGCAGCAGTGGTTACAGTGCAATTCTTGCTACTGTTGTTGTTGTTCTTCCTCTTGCGGCGAGAGGACTTTGAAGACTAAGGAGCGGCGGCGATTTCAGCGGTTGGAGCAGTGGTAGCTTGATGCAGATTCTTGGGAGCTTTATCCTAGTAACCAGACTTGACTCGTTTGTCGTTGATCTTAGCAGCGAGTAAAAAGGTTTCCTCAATTGTTGTCGTCTTTGCAGCTTGGACGAAATCAGCCAAGCAATCCGAAAGAGCACGGATATACTTCTTGATGGTGATTTCAAGCGTGGTAACTTGGCTAGGACAGATTATGCTTAGCTGCTTGAAGCGAGCAGTCAAACCAGCATTGTCTCCATCTTTCTGCTTGATATGCTAGAACTCATCCTCCAGCTTTTGGCGCTCGTGGGGAGGGCAGAACTCTTGCATCATGACGTCCTTCAACTCATCCCACGTCAGCCCGTAAGCTACATCATTTCTGCGTTTGTTTCTCTCGGCCGTCCACCAATCAAGAGCTCGGGATTGGAAGACGCCAGTGGCGTTAAGAGTACAGAGATTATCAGGACAGCCACTCTGGCGCAGGGTGACTTTGTTAGAATCAAACCATTGGAACATGGCCGTAGGCCCATCTTCGCCAATAAACTCTTTCGGGCCACAGGCTTTGAACTGCTTGAAGCTAAAACAGCTTTAGGAGCATCAGTCTGGGACTCTTCAGAAGATTTGCTAGCATTTTCATTCAGCTCATTAACGATCTGGGGGATAACTTTCGCCATTTGCTTAGCGACGAGGGCGGCGATGCGTTTGTCATCAGGATTGCGGCGAGCTGAGTGCGAGTGAAATGATCCAAATGACGACATTGTCTGCAATAGACAGCGCCATAGGATTCAAAACGCTATTTAATCGAATCTCACCACGCTCACGCCTGGTACTACTAAAGCGCAGGAACACATCAACCATACAAACACATAGGCACGCAGGCACATAAACCACAGGATCACAAAAGCACATAGGGCACAGAAGCACATAAGGCAGTCAGAACACAGAAACTATACTATATTCTGCATGTATTCACCTATCATTCAAAGTTCATGCATTCGAGAACAGCGATATGCGATTAGTGAGTACACAGTGAGTAGCATAGCATAAGCGAGTATCATAGCATGCGATCGTCCACAGACAGTAACGATTTGTTAGCGTTGGGTGGTGTTTTGTGTGTGATAAGCGGAGCAAGAAGCATTAGATCGAAACCATCAGTATCTCAAATCGCTAACAAATGTAAAACCATATAAATCACATAAAATCCACATAAAACGACAAATATCAGAGTCAGCAGTTGCGGGCTCAAAATCGAAACACGTAAAATCAGCGATTGCGAGCTTGAAATCAAGGATAGATTGTCTAAGGCTTGATAGACGGCGACTACCCAAAGTGATTCGACTATTCACAAGGACTTCTGGTACACACTTTGGCTTTCGAGACTGTGCTCTCGCCTCGATTTTGGGCGAACATCACGTATCCTTCCAGTTGCAGTGTGACTTCAAGTCGTTGGAGTCCGTCGAGACTTTGGTGAGATCTTTGTAAAACCAAGGATATAGAGCGGAATGTGTCATCAAGGTTCGGGTTTCACCCCTAACTTAGCGACTACATCCCTGATTGTATGGTAAATCATGAGATAGATAAGGAGATTTACGTCAAAGTATGGATTTCACTCCTGATTCAACGCAAATTCTCTTATTTTATAATAAAGATAGAAATTCGAACGAGTAATCTGGTCGAGAGTTTGCGGTTTTCACACCTAATCTTAACCAGATCATTCATTTGTGTGTATGATCAGCCTTAGGAAAGGCTGATCTTGCGCAGAACTGAAGAATGTGATGTTCGCGCAAAAGTGTAGTGTATAGCGAGTTCGAGCGAGTAATAGCGAGTAAACTCATACAAGAACCCATACTGGGTATGCACAAGTCGGTGTGTTGGTACTTAGCCTATAGACTAGGTCGTTCTAAGACATCGACCCGGACTAGGTCGAGTCTTGCCTAATTCCCTATAGTTATGGTTCTGATACCAATCTGTCACACCCCAACCAATGGCGGAAACATCGGGGCATGGCACTGAGCGAAACAGATTATCCATGAGTATCTATAACAACTATTCATTACCAGATAATTAATCGTCATGTCCCATACCACAACATATCCAAATAAAAATAATTATTACAAATAATTGTCTCAAAAACAAATACTGTTTTGACGACTCGGGTTTAAGTTTGACATAACTAGACCCCTAGCATGATTCACCAAAGCACAGCAATTCCTAGCATCTTAAGCACCTGTCACATATGTTAAAATAGAGGTCAATACACATAGTGTAAGGGTGAGCATACAATTTTAATTGTAATAGTAGAGTTCGAAATCGTTTATGCATAACCAGCATGTAACATGTAAAATGCGAAGCTAGTAGGTTATCGACAATGAAATATGCACAGACTAGACTGCAAGTTGTAGAATACACAACACATATCACCACTACTACATGTGAGAGGTAACCTTAACAACCCCTGTCCACGACATGTGCTGAGTCCTAACAAATAGTACTATCGTTGCTAAGGCGTCAGGCAACAATCACTGTGTTAACATAACATACAAGCATTCATCGAGTAACACGTATCATGCAGTAACAGTTAGCGTATAAATAGTGTTTGCGTTGTGTGATAGATGTGATTTAGAATAAGTAACGTATGTAACACCCAAAAGTGCATAAAGCAAAAAGGGATCGAGTATACTCACAGATAGTGCTTAACAAGTAAACACCCTCTTGGTTTGAAGGGAGCGCTGAGAGACTAGCCTGAACAGTTAACGTTAGCATAAGCAAAGAGCGTTGCGTAAAATGGGGAAAAGTACCAAGTGTCAGATGGTAATCCGATCGGATGGCAATCCGATCGGATGGCCAGTCGATCGGATGTCAATCCGTTCGGATGGTAAGGATGTGTTTGTGTATGATGCCTTTGAAGTTTTTGTTGTAGCATTTTAAAAATAGAGAAGTATCTCTACCCTTCAGGTCGATCGATCGAACAGCAGTTTGATCGGATAGCGATCCGATTGGCAGAACACTTAGTGAGAACAAGTTCACAACAGGATGGTTACTCGATCGGATGGCAATCGGATCGGATAGCAATCCATTGGAAGCTACTGTTCTTTGAAAATGATTAAGTACCAAAGTTCCAAAAGTCACATGATTGGATGGTCGTTCGATCGGATGGCTATCCGATCGGACGGCTATCTGTTCGACATTTAGATCTTTGAAAGTTGAAAATAAAAGTTTAAGTGTGAAACCAAGTGCAAGCCGATCGGACGGCACTCCGATCGGATGGCAATCCGATCGAACGGCAATCCGTCCCAACGGCCTAATCGCCTTTGTACTTGAAAGTTTTGCAGTTTTGATCGAGACTGTATGATAACTTGCTAAACGACAGAAACCCCATCTTGCCCCAAGTGATCCGATCGAACATGAATCACCCTAGTCCGATCAGTTAACTGTTCGAGACGGTGGTTCATGCTTAACCCGAAATCGGTTATCCCTTGGATAGAATTCATATCTTGGACCAACACATCACTAAGACAGAGTAGAAGGTCGGAACGAGCTTCCGATTCTATCGGTTTTGAGTGCATTGAGTGTAAAAGAGTTGAAGGAAGGTTAGAAAACATCTTTCAATCCTTTTAACCATGAATAAGTGTAGATCTATACGAAAACATTGATTATTCATGTGGAAATCCTTCAGATCTAAGTTGTTCTTGGTGGAATGAAGCCAAACCTTAAA
Organism: Helianthus tuberosus; assembly: GCA_030545235.1. Lineage (NCBI taxonomy): Eukaryota > Viridiplantae > Streptophyta > Magnoliopsida > Asterales > Asteraceae > Helianthus > Helianthus tuberosus. Next base: position 121,927,603 of record CM060401.1, read on the forward strand.
GTTCATAAGAACTCCATGATCACATCACCCTAGAACACCTCAAATCCGGTGATTTCATGGTTAAAAGCTAAGATTCAAAGGTGAAAAGATGACGCGTGTAGATCATAGAAGTACAAGATTTGAGTTGAAAACGTACAAGAATCGCGAGAAATCGAGAAAAAAGAGAGCTTGAGTGCGGCTGGTCGAGTGAGGAGCTGTCACATCACAAATAATGTGATAGGAGGGTATTTATAGGGTTTCCAAAAGAGGAAAGTGTTCAAGGGTCGGATTGGTCACCGATCGGATGGCCACTCGATCGGTTGGCCATTCGATCCAAGTGTCTGGCGCGTTGAGTTTTGTCGTTTCGATTTGCGTGTTGAGCATTGCGATGCGATTTGAGTGAGCGATGCGATAGTATTACCCATTAGTTACACAAATAACCTAACTACTATATCTAACATACAATCACTATAAATAACTTGCGTTTAGCGTTTGCGATAGAGTTGCGATTGCGTTTCGATTAATCACCACAAAACATAAACATAAATAAACACGCACAAGTAACACATAAATAGCACACACACGTAAAACAATATCCAAAACGCATAATTCAAGTTGTAGATGCGATTGCGATGCAATAAGCGATAAAACAAGCTATTAAACCTCGATTATTAATAGATACTCCACATAATACAACTAAAACAAGCAAATAATAAAATTCGATTACAAGTCATTAACGTATAATCAATAGTTAAGCAAGGAGTGACAGATCGCAATTAGCAATCTTTTCTTCCTTTGACTTTGACTTTGACTTATACTTTGACTTTCCAAAAAGTGGGTTGTTACATAAACATCATTAACTAAAAACGTACCGGCAATCACATCAGGATCATCTTAGCTTCTTCGGTTTTCAGAACGAATGCTCTGGCATTCTTCTTGGTTGCTTCGGCTGCCTTTGCTTTGTTGGTTGCCGCTAGAGCTAGTTTCGGACAGTTCGGTTTGATATGGCCAGCTTCTCCGTAGTTGTAACATATTCTAATGTTAGCTTTCTTCCTACAGTCTTCTTCCTTATGCCCTAGTATTTTGTAGAAGTTGCAGTATATTGAGCACTTCCCTAAGTGTTTCCTTTTACAGAATTTGTAGTAGGTGAAGAGGAAGAACCTATTCCTTTCCCGCGATAGGAATTACCATAACGTAGTTCTTGAGAAATCTTATGTGCTAGATTCTTCTTCTGATTCTCCTCTTGTGTACGTACCAATTCATTTGTCAGAGTGTTAGCAAGTTCCACTGCTTCTTCTATTGTTTGTAGTCTAGCTGCCTTGACTATATTTTTGATTTCACTGATTAATCCCTAGATATAATGGGAGATTAATACTGGTTCTGGTGAGGCTAGAGTTGGGACTATCCTAGCATATTCAAAGAATATGGTAGTATATTCCCAGCAATCTACCCCAATCATTCTATGATTTAGAAATTTATTGGCAATCTGTTCATTTTTATGAGGAGGACAGAATTTCCTTTCAAATTTTTCCTTAAAGTTGTTCCATTCCATGTTGTAAACCCTGTCACTTCCTCTTGACTGGAGAATAGTATTCCACCACTCTAATGCTGCATTCTTAAAAAAATTAGAAGCATACATTATCTTATCCTCATCTACACATTTACTTATCTTCAAAACTGCTTCTGTCTTTCCTATCCAGCGCAAAGCTGAAATGGCTCCTTCATTGACTGAGAATTCTATCGGTTTACAGGATAAGAAATTTTTTATAAGAATAACCATATGGGATTGTCCTTCTTCTTTTTGGAATCTGAGCTTGGATAAATAGTCCGCGGTTTCCATTCACGCTGTGACTTGGCTCAGTGGGCGCACGTTTAGTGCATATTATGGAATTAATGTTTTCTGTCTTCTTATTAGTAGTGTCAATAATAAATGGCATGGTATCTATGATTCCCTGAGCTACTATGTGTTCTATAGCACTTTTATCGACTTGGTTTCCATTATCGTTATTATTCTGGACTTCCTGATTTACTTCGGTTGCCATCTGGATTGTAAACATTTATCAGGTATTAATATCACAAAATCAATTAATACAAACAAACACTCAAACATATTGAACCAAAATCGTCGATCATTGCGACTTTTACTCTTTTCATATATATATGCATCTATTACAAACTATGATTGAAATTTAAACGCTAGTAATTATGCATCAATACGTATATATAGGTAATATATTTAATATATATTTTAGTGGTTATATATTTTTTTATCAAAGTAAAAAAAATGCACACACACACACACATATATATAGTATATTAGGCGACTGTTTTCATAGTATTACATTTCCCTCTCGTCGTACTTCCAGACGAGATTTTCCCCGATATGGCGGATCCTATTTCCCTCCTAAACTAAATCTTCATCATAATGGCGAAGTTCTTCTACATTCACATGGCTCATTGGTGGCATCTAGGATGGTACGGGTTCAGGATATATTGGTTCTAGTTCTCCGTATAACATGTATGGGTAAGGATCATTCATTAATTCCTGGAATGTCCAATCATTGGTCTCCCAATATTCTAAGGGATTTGGTGCTGGTATCCTGGGTATTTTGTTTGGATCAAAGGCTGGGATTGGAAGTGGGTTTTCCTAGTTTTGTTCTAGGTTCATAGGTTGGTCAGGGTACAATGGTAGTAGTTGTGGTTCTGGAGCTGCTACAAGGTTAAGATCAGGTGCATTTTCTTCATTTCTAAGCATATCCGGATTTGCTAGTCTTCTATCTCATTCTTCCCATAATGTTCTAGTCACTGGAATCTGCGTTGTTTCCTCAGCTTTGGTTCTTGCGGCTATTTTCTGTTTTTGGATTTTCCTTATTCTTTTCCTCATTTCTCTCTTCATTTTACTTAACCATCCCCTCTTCTTAGGTGGGAATGCTTCCTCAGACTTGGCTCTAAAAATAAAGGTATCTTCAGATTCTGCTATTATCCTGAGGCTAAATTGGATGGTCCTTCGTCCATTGGAGAATGGGACAGATGACGATAAGCGTCGGAGGTAGTCTGATCACTCATACTGCGAACTCAAAAAAAATTTGTCAAAATACATAAAATCATAATACACATATTTACACAGAATAAAACATAAGTAATGGATATTTCCTAACATAATTGGTTAAAATTTAGGTATTTAAAAGAACACCTAAATGGCTTAAACCAGTGGCTCTAATACCACCTTCTGTCGCAGCCCCCGACCCCACCTCAGAAGCAGGAGCCGCGAGCACGAGCTGATGGTATCGATGTTTATTAATTTGGCAGCGGAAATGAGATACCAGGATCGTAGATAGAAAATAAATTCAGAGTTTGCAAAACACCAAACTTTTTGTATTAAACAAATGGGATAAAAACCCATATTTCATTTAAACTAATATTTTATAGGGATAAACCCTAGTTGCTAAAAACAATAACTTTTTATTTAAGTAACTTTATAGCTACTTTCTTTAAACCTACAGTACTCCATAGCTGGCTTCTAATATCTTCACATCAAGTTACCTAAAACACGTTTTAAAAATATTTTATCAGCAAGAAATACTAGCGAGTACATTCCAGTTTAGAAAATATAACTTGTTAATACTTCACAGTATTAAGAGCGATTACAATGTTTATATCTACCCAATTACTCATTCAGTATTTGTCACGTTGGCAGTTACAATGACCGTGGTCATATTACTATTGGCTAAATCTTTGTCCAATAGTAACGCTTGATTAGTAGTGTATACAAAACCGGCAATAATTGTAGAACATAAAGACTTAATCACTGTAAGTACAACTGAAAAACATTTAGGGTTTTGTAAAGCATTTTCAATAAAATGGCTCACAAACTGTGAGAAAAAGAGAATGACTCACATTGTAAACTTAGGTATTTCTATTGGTCTCCTGGAAATTTTTCTTCTAAAATTCTTGAATTCCTATTAAAAACATACAATGCACGAGCGTTAGTATAATAACCCAAATTCAACTCATCAATACGTCACGAGGCAGAACTCCAACTTAGTTTACAGATCATAGCCCTGAACAGGCAGTGCCCTGCATTAGTTGTTGGGTTCCAGATCAATCGGACAGGGTATCAAATTAGTGATCGGGGGTTAAAATACCTACAACGGGGCAGAGCTTCATGATTTAAGGGGTATTTTAACTGATATTTTCGTTCAGAAGTTATAGAGAGAAAGAAAGAGTAATCGAGTTGGGACTGTGGCACCTCTGCTCCATTTATACGAATTTTCGACCTCCGTCGCGCCCCGCGACCGGCCCAAGGGGGTCCTTTCGAACAAAGATAATTATTTTTTTTATATAAAAATAAGGTTATACGGGTTGGGTTCTTCGTTTATGAAGCGTTTTAGGGTGTTTTCGAAGGTTTTTATACTTCACACCTTCCATTCACTCCGAATTCTCTCTAACAGTCCAAACTCGCACACTTCAATTGGATATTCCAGAAGGTACTAAGTGAGTCTTAGCTCACTAACTTCACTTTTCTTTGATTCTTCTACTTTTTCTATCATTCTTCAAACCTTTACAACTTGGATTAACCTCTTGGAGACTTCCATAGACTTGCCTTGGCAGTCTACTAATGAAGCTCACCACATTGAGGTCCAAGATGAAGATTGAAGTCTTGTTTTATTCAAATTTTTTATAAAATACTCTTTTTTAGTTCTGATACTTGGCAGAATCTTGAACCCACCAAGCTCACAGCTAAATCTATAGCTGGGGGTTAGTATAGAGGTTGATTCCAGCCAAGAAATGAGTCTGTTCAAACAAAACAGAACCTGCTTGTTCAAAACAGAGACCACTCGTACGAAGGAACAAGTCCGTTCGCGCGACTGACCAGTCCATTCACGCGAAGGGCTTCTGTTACTTCCGTTTCCTGGAAAATCCTCAGTGTTGAATGTTATCTCGGATGCCCATATTCAATATTGACGAATCTGTGTTTAACAGAGTGTGAACCGTGGAAGCCTTGGTTTCAAATCTAGTTCCACCGCCTCACTTGAACTTGCAAAGGAACACCCAAACAGTCACCTAGACCCAGAATAAGTTAACCCCGCCTGGCCTCCAACACTTGCCATGTTAGGAATGATACGCCCGGGTTGTCCTTGTCGGCTGTTTGGTTTATGTATTTATTTTATGTTATATTCATGACCAACCGGTTTGTTAACGATGTTAATAAACTTGTGCTTTGGTGAAACATATAACGAGGTGTTATACCTCCATGCATGACTTCTGTGAACTCTTCGACGTACTTGACTAATAATACTATGCTATGCAATATATATATATATATATATATATATATATATATATATATATATATATATAATATACTTAACCAGATACATGACGTTAACCGGTTAATGGTTAAAACGTTCAAACAAACTTATGTTCGCACGAATAGGCTCCACTCACGTGAAGGGACCTGTCCATTCGCACGAACAAAGTTGTTTATCTCGGTTATCCGTTTATCTCAGTTCTGCGTTCCTCGTTGTTGATTCTAATGGGCAAATCAGGACCCATGAAATCACAGTAACTTAGTGTCACAACGAGTGCCTAGACGAGATATATTTTTCTGTTTAATCATACTTTTATACTTTAAATTCAAAATCCGAATCCTCCGTTCAACTACAAATGACTCACACCTTCGTTTACCCCATGTAGGGTGACCTCGGTGTTCCAACATTCTCAATCTCCACTTTTGGGTGCAACATGTTTACATTATCAACATACACATCACATATACTTTATGCAATCACAAACAAACAATCCAATCATTCATGCTTAATACGATATACTTGATTCGTATATGCTGGAACATTCTTATATGATATACTCATCATTAACTTTGTATAACTCTCTAACAATCTTGTTTTCGTCTCACCCCGATGTTTACGCCATCGGTTGGGGTGTGACATTAATGGGGTTGGCAAATCTATCTCGACTGGTTTGGAGATAGCCCATGAGTGGAAAGTTATATTGGATGAATGGGATAAGTTTGAGGAGGATAGACGATTGTTTGTAGAGGCTTAAGAGAAGTAGCATGCTGAAAGGAAAACTTTGATGTGAGAGCGTCTGGATTCTCAGAAGAAGCTGGCAGATACTGAAGCCCTTAATGCTAAGAAGCAGAAGGACTAGGATATCGCATGCCAAAAACTGAATGAAGCATTGAAAGCGGCCTGTAACCAGGCCCTTAAATTTCAAGATGAACGGGATGCGGCTGGCCAACTAAATTTGAAGCTCATTAAATCGCTGAAAGAAAGAGATGGGGAGCTTGTGGTTGCTAAGGACCTCGTGGCAGAACTAGAGGGGGCAGCTGCGGAGATTGAGCGCTTAAAGGCTGAGTTGGCCCTGCAGACCAATGTATTATTGATCTCGAAGTTGAAGAAAGGGGCGCTGCCACCCGCGCCCTAGAGTTTAAAAAGAAAAAGAATGCTTCCAAGGCCGAGAATGACAAAGCAAAAAATCGATTTAGCTAATGCGCTAAATGTGGTGGAAGAGCTTGATGAGGACCTCAAGTGGTTATTGCAACTTGGCTTCCTTTATGTTAGTTCATGTTTGTCTTTGCAGGACTTTGTCTTTATCATTGTTTTGTCATTATAATTTGTTTATTTTCATTGTAAATTTGCAGATAACATTCATAATTCGCTTGAATTGGCCTCTTGTGTTATGGAACTTACCATGGCTGCTTATAGAAGTGGCCACAAGGATCGTGATGGTGAGGGTATGTCTCACGTGCGGTAGGGGCTCCAAGATAAAGATTTCAAGCTACACCTGGAGCACAACAAGTTTGCGTACCTAGCCCGACAGGAAGAGTATAAAAAGATGGAGTTTCCCATCCTTACTGTGGTTTCCAACTTATCTAGGTGCGACGATGTTGTAGGTGCTAGGACCCTATCCGGTGTTTAGACGGAAGTTTGGATAGAGATAATACTAATTCAGTAGAAATTTTGGCAGCATAATGTTTAAGTCAACCCGATTTTATTAGCTTCCAAATCATACTGAAAGAGTATACACCATTAAGCTTTGGGAGATGAGCACGCAATTCATCTCCTTTCAAATCTTAAAACTCAAAAACTTATGAAGGCAAGCGCATGACACTACTATTTATAGGAAAGCGCATGACACTACTATTCATAATACAATATTCAACACACGTTCTATCTAGCCTATTCGTATAGTAACGAATACACAAAATGCACCAACAGATTCCCCTTGTACGTTGCTGTCGAATATTGAGTTTGAAATATGAGAGTTATGTTTGAATATTCTGCAACTTTAATCAAGTATTTTTTGATGTCGTAGTACGCATCAATAACTTCCCCCTCTATTGATGCTTTGGGTTTGCATTTGCACATTAATAGATTCCCCCTGAACTAATGCTTTAGGTCTTTCTCTATACGGTTTCTGAAACAATCCTCTGATTTGCTAAATTACAATCATAACTATTCACGAACTTGAATTTAATCAATGCAGCTTCTTCATTTCGACGTTAACCACATCCACGATCAGTTTTAATGCACTCCTTGCTCAATCCTCTTATATTCAAAAACCCAACCGACAATTGATAGAAACTTCAAATACTACACTAGTCATCTTCAAATAAATGAAAACCCACGAAAATTTGAAATCCCGTTTTCTATAATCAAACTTTATGCTACATCTACTTCAATGACTAATTAGTGTAAACGGTAATCTCCACAATCAGCAAATCTTTATTTGATCAGTAATTATTTGACAACACACTATGATTTTCAAGTGTATATATAAACGTTCCTCGAAGATCAATTATGTAGCCTTCTCCATTAGTGATGATAACAAATATATAATCTTCTTCGTTAGTCCCGACAACAACTTAATATTTAAAAATCATTATTCCCTAACGATTAGTTCAGAAAATAATTCATTTGCTTGGAAATTAAAAATGTAGTAGAGTTATCGTGTATCTAATATCTTGAAAGCTCTCTGAAATCTGATGAACAAAGACCACAAATATCTCCTGCATACCGGCTTGTGCGAGTACAGTAGATACAGAGAGTCTAGAGAGATAGAGCAAAGTATATACTAAGAGTGTAGAGTGTAGGATTCAGGATTCTTAAACCTTTGGAGAAATGTGGCATTTATAAACGAGAGGTTAGAGAAGAACTGATGTTGATTGGACAAGGTTCATTGTCAACGAATATTCATTTGGTCCCATGTGGCGTGGTCGTTAGGTTCTGCAGAGGTAGGAGTACATATGCGATCCATGATTGGCTAGACGTCGCTTTCTGGATGTACTTCTTGCCTCATATGTCATCAACCGATAGTTGAGGTTAAAGAGAGGTGAAATAACGTATTGCGATTGACTACATATCGTTTTCATCTGTACCTTTTATCCCTTGCACGACGGCACATTGTGGGGATCATCTGGTAAAGTGCCTGGCGTGCACTAATTTAGTGTTGGTCCCGTTCAGCTTGTACTATTTGTGTCCTTCGTGCTGGCATAGTATCACGCCCGCGAGGAATTGTTAAGGCTGGCAAATCGTGTCTTAACAGGTTTAACAGGTTTCTGACGGCGTGCACAACATAAGTTTCAAACATGATTACGACTCGTTTAACTACTTTCTACCTCATGTTTATAAAACAGTTTTATGTTTTATGTACAAAGATGAAGAAATGATAGATCCTAACATTGTAATTTTAATTATTTTAAAAATTAAAAAAGTCAAAGGGTGTATTTTTCAGTCAAACAGGTCTAATCGTGTCTTAACCGAATTGTTATGGTTAGATGGTTGTTTTTTTTGAGTTGTTAATAGTTGAGACTGCCAATGCTTATCTTTGAAGTTATGATTGTTGGCGGCAACGGCGAATAACTGAGATTATTAAAATCAAATATCCCTAATTTATAATATATTTACCTTCCCTCTTCTAAAACAATTACCTGTAATTTAAAAAGTAAATATTACGGTATTTTTTAAGAGATTGAATAGATGAATATTAAGTTATTAAACATGCTTAAAACAATGTCTTAGTTTTGTTTATTTAATTTTCCTTATGTTCTCGTAAGTGCAACTTTAAAAAGCAAATATATGTGAATTCTTAGCTTTTTATAAATAAATATTTTATTTTCATTGTGTATTCTTAACTTTTTATTAATAAATCTTTTATTTTCATTGTTATGGATCTCGAACCAGTAGATTGAAGAAACACTAAAATTATCATACTTTAATAATACTTTAATTAATATAAAGTTAAAGCAATTAGATTCTTTATTTATGCATATCTTACTAACATGATTGGCACTACAAGTCTACAAGTAAACCAATTAATACCAACGAGGCAACGAATTACCAACAACGACAAGATTCTCTACTTAATTACCGAAGTGTCACGGAAATATATAGTCTAAACGAAAAAAAAGTTTTCCATTGAATTACACAATTATTTTAGTTAAAAATTCAGTACAACAAAATCAAGCCAAGGCAATCCCATTTTTTTATTATATTTTATAAGTTTTTTAATCTATGTTAGTGAGTCTAAATGGTTAACATCTCTAATCTTAATTGGTCAGACATGTGTCTCTGAATGGATGGTTAAGCATTATACTGGTTGTTAATGATTCAGACATGTTACTGATTCACTACATAATAATTCAGATCTCTTACAGATTTAGCACTTAACTATTCAGAAGTTGCCAAACAACCCCTATGATTGTCGTGAATTCCCCAAAATTTTATCTCCATTTATTTAATTTGTTGTCGTCATTGCTCCGCAAGATATCTCTCGTCGATGCATGGTCCTATCCAAACCATGCAACTTCAACTCCTCTTTTCTTTTGGGCCGTACAAATACTAGCCCACTTAAGTCCATCAATTATATTTTCTTATCTTCTTTTTCTTTGTTCCTTTGTCTTTTTGTTTGAGTGAATGTTCTGTTCAATCACATTTCCATTTAGGTCTTAGGACATAAGTTTGTTTGATTTTTGTTTCTTGTATAACCTGCCATGGATTTAACAAATACACAAATAATTGAATACTTGTGACCACTTACATCAATTTAAGTTTCAAGACTTAAATTTAATGGCTTTCATTTCTCATTTATCCTACCTCATGCACCTTACGTTAATTCTCCTCTCTTTTAATTTTTCCAACACACAAATATTCTAGTATTTCCTTAAATTTTATCAATTGTGTTATATTGGTTACTGAACTATATATAATAGTAATCCACTTGGGAATAGCCCAGTGGTGTTGGTGAGTTTAGATAAAACTTAGGATAGGAGAGGTCAGCGGTTCAATTCCCATGGTGTGCAACGTTAGTTATTCAAAAAAAAACTATATATAATAGTAAACTCATTAATTATCACTATATAAACTTTTTAACTAATTATTATTGTTGAACCGTTTTACTCGTTTTAGAGTATTTTCTCTTTTTCTTGAATGGTGAACTTCATGTATAAGATTACCACACTCTCCACGCCCCGTATTGCCCCACTTTGGCCAAACTATGTTGTCTTAACCGGTCCCACGCTGGCTTTAAAGTTTCGCTTTTTTGGGCGTTCCCCCATACCGCCGGCTGCAACTTGACAGTCGATGTGCCACCACAAGAGCATAACTCTCTAGCATAACACACGGGTGGGACGAAAACTCGGTTGGGCTCGGGAATCGAACTGACCACCTCAAACAAGGCCTAGTCCAAATCCTTCATTGCCTATATATCCACCTTAATATGACACAAGTGGGAATTGAACTTTAATCTCCATTGGAACCCAAACCTCCTATCACTATACCACAAGTAAGGGATGTATCTTCTCTTTAACCCTTCAAACTTCAATATAAACTAGGAATACGTAGAATTTAATAAAAACACCCCTAAAACTACTAAAAAGCATAGTGAGTGTATATATATATAGGGGACCGCTAAAATTAAAACCACCTCCAATTGTAAGAACCATGAGAACTTTTTGATCCGGGACGAGTTGGACCAAATTTTTTTTTCATAAACGTAGATGCGTGTATTATAAACACATTTGTAAAAAAAATCAAAAAAAATGTCTTATGTGTAGTTTTGAGCACCACAAGTTTGTGTTTACGGGTACCGTAAAAAAATCATAAAATTTACGGTACACGTAAACACAAACTTGTGGTGCTCAAAACTACACACACGACATTTTTTTTTAATTTTTTTTACAAATGTGTTTATAATACACGCATCTACGTTTATAAAAAAAAATTTGGTCCAACTCGCCTCGTAAGGTGTAGTTCTCATGGTTCTTACAACTAGAGGTGGTTTTCATTTTAGCGGTCCTCAATATATATATATATATATATATATATATATATATATAGGGAGGGGCTCATGCGAGAACCACCCTTATTGTGAGAACCTTGAGAACCAATGTGAACACAACCTAAAATAGCTAAAAAAACCTAAAAAAAACCTAACCCCCACCCCCCACCCCCAAAAAACCTAAACCCCCCCCCCCCCACCCCCCCCCCCCCCCACACCCAAAAAAAACCTAACCCCCCCCCCCCTCCCCAAGCTAAATGCTAAAAAAACCCTAACCCCACCCCCCCCCCCCCCAAAAAAAAACCTAAACCCCCCTCCCCCACCCCCCAAAAACCTAAACCCCCCCCCCCCCACCCGCCCCCCCAAGCTAAAATGCTAAAAACTAAACCCCCAAAAAACCTAAAAAAATCTAAAAAAATAAAAAAAAAAAAAATCTAAAAATTTTTTTTTGAATTTTTTATGTTAAAATCTCTAATTTTAGAAGCAAAAAAAAAAAAAAAAACATTTTTTTTAATTTTTTTTTTTTGCTTCGAAAAGTAGCGATTTTTTATAAAAAATATTAAAAAATTCAAAAAAAAAAATTTTGTGTGATTTTTAGCTATTTTTAGGCATTTTTTGTGTTTTCACATTGGTTCTCGCGGTTCTCACAATAAGAGGTGGTTCTCGCATGATCTTCTCCCTATATATATATATAGGATAAGGTTATTGTAAAAAAGGTTAAAGTGTGAGAAATATTGTAGAGATGACATGTGGGCTCAATCTAAATTAATTCAAAAGGGTAAACAAGTAATTTTATCATTGATTCAATTAATTCAAAACCTTCCATAACCGCCACCTTATTTTATAGAAATGTGATTTTTTTTAAAAGATCTTTATAAAAACACTACGAATAACACTGCAACCACCATTCAACATGTATATAACACCATTCAATAAGTATATAACACCATTTTAAAGATCTCAATAAAAACACTACGAATAACACTGCAAAATCACCATTCAGCACATATATAACACCATTCAATAATTATATAACACTATTCAATAAGTATATAACACCATTCAATAAGTATATAACACTATTAAAGACACTACCTCCATTTCCAGAATATGTTCTTAGTATAATGTTCATAGTATGGTTATTGTACATGGTGTTTTAAACCTGCATGCATGGTGTTTTACATTTGCATGCTAGTAGATGTTCCAGATTCCATATGTTAAAACACCATGGTGTTTTAAAACCTACATTCCAGTAGATGTTCTTCGCATGGTCATCGTATAGTGTTTTACACCTGCATTCTAGTATGTGTTTAAAACATCACGCTTTGAATCACAATACAATTAAAACACCACTGTATGAACATAGACAAAACATAATGGACTAAACACCTGATCGAAACATAGTTTTTTCTCTATACAATTATAGCAATATGGTACTCATATTAAAGATAAAAAAAACACTCGTTATTATGGTATAAGTTTTTTTTTAAATTACATATAAAAAGTTATTGACGTTTAAAAAAGACGGGGGGAAGTTTCATGTGCATTAATGTTAGTTTTTTAATTTAAAAATGTTAAATTTACCAGTATACTCTTAATCTAGAAAATTAATATGTTAATAGTAAACATTATTTACAATTTTGCCATTATGATCTCAACCATTATATCAACTATCTAATGGTGTAGATTATTTCTTACCTTTCTCACAAAAAACCTCTTTTTTACAGGAACATCTACCTATATATATATAGATATATATATATATATATATAGGGTCATGAATTAAGGAAAACAGTGAAAATTGTGAGAACGGTGAGAACGCTTATGGATCGTCAGATCAAAACAATCTATGGACTAGATTGACGCGGTGGTGTTTTTGTAAATAACATCAATTTTGTTACTTGGAACGTGCTTCATTAAGGGTAAAAGGGTAAACATCGTCTCTTACATAAACGCCGTTAAATATAAAATGCCAACTAAATACAAAACGCCAAATAATGAAATATTTTTCCTGCGTAATTTTTTTTTGTATTTTAGTTAGTGTATTTTATCATTTTGGCCTACAAAAACGCCATTAAATATAAAATGCCAAACTTGAAAGATGGGACGTGTTACAGAGTTAACAGATAAAGCTAAACAAAACAGTAACTGAAACGATGGATACTTCACTAATAGCATATATTATAATAATATCCCGCCTAAACTACGCGCCAAAAACATTCTATAAAGAGAATCGTCTCAGCACCTTCCATTGATCACACCAAAAAACAAACACCATGTTTCCTAAATACCACTCACTGTAAAACGCCAAAAAAGTTAAAAAAAATCAAAGATGGCAAACATCGTTTCTTGGATATTCAGTATTGTTCTGCGTAAAGTTTCACTAAATGGATTGTTAGGTGAGGGGGTAACTCAATAAGATATTGCTGCATGAGATGAACAAATCTTCAAGAAAAAGAGACTGATGATAGTCATATGTCATTTTGTGTGCTTTGTTCTTGAAGAAGGTTTGGATGAGAAGAAGAGACCGATCGCAGTGTAAATGCTATTTTGGACTCCATGATGATAATGAAGATTATGAACAAAGAACATCCACCCACACGACATCGATCTATGTCTCCAACATCCACAAAGCCACTTCAACAAACGAACAACAATAAAATCACACCAAAACCAAAACGCCATATATTTGTGGCAGTTCTTGTAGTTTCAAAGAAAAAAGAGACTGATAACAATGAAGATTTGGAAGAGTAATTGGATTAGGATTTTAATTTATTTTTTTCGCTTCTATTTTTTTCTCTAGCTTGTTATCTAACTTTCCGCTAAAAAAATACATTATTTCTCTACTTAATTTGGAAGAGTAACATGAACTTGTCTCCACGTATTCATCAGGCTTGTTTTCGAGTTCATACAATAGTCGTACTACTTAATTCGTGTCGTGTTTCATCCCGAAAAATAAATAAATATATACTATATATTTATTTTATGTAAAATGTTTCCCAAGTATGCCACGTGTTGTTGTAAGATAAGATAGATATACTTATAGGTATATTTCACAGATGTCCTACCAAAGCACTATTTCAACTTGTTTCTCAAGACGTGTTCACCAAAAGACATTGTTTCTCATATCAACGTAGCAAAGACCACACTAGTGTAACCATTTACACTAGATTAGACTCGAATTTCAGGCAACGGTTGGAATTCCCATGTTAAAATCCTAGGCGTTCTCAACGTAACCCAAGTCTTAATTGTCGTAGTCCCTATGACTCAGCGTTAAAGTCTAGGTATCCTTACCGACACCTAATTGGTTGAAACATATGGCTCTGATACCAATCTGTGACACCATGCAAAATCAGAGTTGGTGTGATCTGATTGGTATCTTCATTGCACAGCGGAAGTACAAAATGCTAAGACTTCTCGATAGTTGAACGCCCGCTAAGTACTCGAATCACTATAGGTTCTCCTATTCCAACCGTGCCATAGTTTGAAAGTGTAACCTAAGAAAGAACATACGAAAAATCAACATAAATTTGGCGAGTTCATAGTTTGTTTGAAAAAGATTATTTCAAAGATTTGAAATAATCTTTTTGATAACCGGCTTAAATAGTGTTGAGAAAACGTAATAAAACCATTTTTCTCGGCTTGCCATTTGAAAACTTTGTACTTGTAAAACTTGTTTAACCGTCAATGTTCGGGTACGACAAATACAACATGCCCGCACGAGCCTATAACCAAGCTCAAGCTAGAGAGTGCCTCGCCAAACCCTTTACTCAAGACGGTAGACTAGCAGGCGGTTATAGTTCCGATATGTAGCTAGGACTTTACTGTACAGTTTTAAGAACCCTACAGCCCATACGGTTAAGTAAAGGACAATCCAGTCCTTGTGTTCGTAAGAAGGACAAACCAGTCCCCTTATTTGTATGCAGGACAACCCAGTCCCGTTGTTTGTATGCAGGACAACCCAGTCCCGTTGTTTCGTATGCAGGACAATCCAGTCCCGAATTGTAACTAGGAAAAACCTGTCACTAGTCATGAAACTCATGCATGTTTCCAAAATACACGTGTGTTTTGTGAAAACCAGTATGTTTAACATAAACCTTTCACAAACCATTTAAGTTAGTTGGAATTTATTTGCAACATGGTTTAGAAATACGTAGTTTTCATTCATCGAAATATTGTATGTTTTTGCAAAACTTGCATGTCTTTCCACCCCCGAAAACATTTATAAAAATGTAAAACTATAAAAAGTAGGGGTTATGAACTCACCTGGAATTCCGTGCAAAAGCCAACAATCAATAAAATTCGGCCCCGAGATAATGAAACCCGACCTACACATGCCCCAACACATATCAATCACCTTAGGCCTAACGATATGTCTATCCTACAAGTTATTTACCCAGCTTACTAGGCTCGATTGAGATGTTTTCGTTGAGAAAAAGTATTAAATCTGACGATCTATTGATCAATATTATTTACTTCTCAATTATATGCATTTGCACACAACATATATATGTGTGTATAAACATAAAGATTAATAACATTGGGATTACCTCCCAAGAACTCCTATAAAAAAACCCGCATCACAACACGTCTTGATCAATGAATAAATATATATTTACAAAATTATGTATTTATTTTTAGAGAAAATAATCCATTCAGTCGTTTAAGT
Organism: Helianthus tuberosus; assembly: GCA_030545235.1. Lineage (NCBI taxonomy): Eukaryota > Viridiplantae > Streptophyta > Magnoliopsida > Asterales > Asteraceae > Helianthus > Helianthus tuberosus. The sequence continues at coordinate 121,943,552 of CM060401.1, forward strand.
GAAAAACCAACCAACCAAGTATATGTATATTTATTTTTAGATAAATATATACGTCTCGAAAGTGTGAAAATAATATATATGCACATAACTAGCACCAATTCTACTATTACTTAAAGTACAAAGTCGGTGGCAAAGGCCACCGACAACCCAACTCTAAATTACAATTAGAGTTAATTGCCCGGATAGTCCCTGTGGTTTCAAGTTTTTTCATGTTTAGTCCCCAACTTTTCTAAATAGCAGCTGTGCTCCCTGTGGTTTGTTGGTTTATTACTCGGATAGTCCCTGCACCTAACTGAAGTTTGTTTTAAAGGTTAAGTCCCCTCACGTGTCCCTCACGTGAGGGTATTTTCATCATTTCTTTTGCTTATTTAATATTTTATTATTATTTGCCCTATTAATACATACCTAATTACCATCTTCATCCAAACAACAGTTCAGAAGATCATCATCTTCAACCTCCCAACAGTTCAGAAGATCATCATCTTCAACCTCTGGTCATCGTTCAACCTCCCAACAATGGTGCTTTGCACATGTGGTCAAGATGCAACCATACGTACATCTTGGACAGATCTCAACCCAGGACGCCGTTTCTATGCATGCCCTAACATGGTAATTTCTCTAAATCCTTTATTCCACTTCACAATTTAGGGAATTAGTAGACTGACCTTCGTTCTAATTTACAGAACACCAGATGTGTAAGGTTCTTAGGTTGGGTGGACCCCCCAATGTGTCCGCGTGCAATTGCAATCATTCCAGGTCTTCTAAGATACAGGAACCAGATGGAGCTTGAAGTTGCTCAGCTGCAAGAAAAAAATCGATTGAAGAACAAGATAATATTGGTGTTGTTGATGATTTTAGGGTTTGTTTGTTTATTGTTACTGGATATTTGAATTAGGGTTAGGTTAGTTGATCAGTGTAGGTTGGTTGGTTGTGATGGTTTATGTAATATCTTTGTAAATCATGAATCAATGAAGTGTGTTTGTTTAAGACATCTTTATGCCGAAACCAGTTTGTGCGATAAAAAGTGTCCGAAACCTTTTTCACCAAACCTCTTTATGCCGAAACCAGTTTGTGCGATAAAAAGTGTCCGAAAACCTTTTTTACCAAAGCTGTTAATGCCGAAACTAGTTTGTGCGATAAAAAGTGTCCGAATCTGTTTGTGATGTTTATGCAGAATCTGTTTGTGCCGAAACCTTTTTTTACCAAAACTGCCCATTGCCAAACATGTGCAGCAATACAAAAACATGCCCAAACATGTACAGCAATACAAAAACATGCCCAAACATGTGCAGCAATACATAAACATGCCTAAACATGTGCAGAATCTGCCAAACATGTGCAGTAATACATAAACATGTGCAGAATCTGCCTAAACATGTGCAGAATCTGCCAAACATGTGCAGCAATACATAAACATGTGTAGAATCTGCCTAAACATGTGCAGAATCTGCCAAACATGTGCAGCAATACATAAACATGTGTAGAATCTGCCTAAACATGTGCAGAATCTGCCTAAACATGTGCAGAATCTGCCAAACATGTGTAGCAACTGCAGAATCAATTTTTGTGGAAAAAAATGTGCAGAATCAAACCTAAACATGCCAAAACATGTGCAGAATCAATTCATAAACCTGCCAAACATGTGCAGAAACTGCAGAATCAATTTGTGTGCCAAAAAATGTGCAGAATCAAACATAAACACATCCAAGACATTTCAATAACTTCAAACATCCTAACATAAACATCCAGATCATCAACATACAGTACAATAAACATAACGACCAAACAAAACACGAACCATAAGTGGTAGCAATTGTTTTAGGGACCCAAGCCCTCAAAAAACATTATCTTGATAACTAACTAAATACAAAAGGTGGTAGCAACTGTTTTAGGGACAAGCCCTCAAAAAACCACCAGACCAAAATGAGCTTTCCACCTGCATTGATCCTATTCAAACACTTGTACCTTCTTGATTCCCAACATTGTCTTGGTCACTTTTCTTTGGTTGTTTCCCTTTCTTCACTTTCCCACAAGTCCTTATATTATGACCTTTACCCCCACATTTCTTGCAGTTAACTGATTTCCACTTTCTTGTAAGCTTTCCACTTTGATGCTCAACTTCCTTCCCCTTCCTTTGTCCTGCCTTTCCAGCCCTTTCCAGTTCATCCTGCAATTCAACTTGATCCTTTCTCCTTTTCTTCTTGGGCCCGCCAACTGACTTGTGGTGCAATGGAGGGGTCAAAGTGGTTGGGACATTGGATTTTGGCCAAAGGTCGCTGCCATTAATGGGCTCTATTCTGTGTGAGTAGACAGCTTTCCAAGTGTCCAACCAGATGCTCAGCTGCTGGAAAAACTTGACTGATTGCAGGTATAATTCCCTGATCAAAACATAATTAAATGTGAAGTAAATGTGAAGTAATAAATGTGAAGTTTGCATGTATACCTTCTGCCTGTCAGAAATAAATGTGAAGTTTGCATTTGATGGAAGATCTAAGTCATCTTGGATATTTTGCAAGAACCATGTCCATGAGTCCTTGTTTTCAGTCTCCACAATGCCATAAGCCAGTGGGTAGATGCCATTGTTTGGATCTAACCCAACTGCAGTTAACATTTGACCGGGGTAGGGGCCTTTCATAAATGCCCCATCTAACCCCAACAACTCCCTTCTACATGCTTTGAATCCCTCTTTTAATGGTCCCAAACAAACGTAGATCCTTTTGAAGATCCTAGTAGGTGCACTAGGGTTACATTCTGGCTCAACCATAAACTTAACAGTTGTGCCTGGATTTGTGTTGGTCAACTCTATAACATAGTCCCTCAACTTAGCATATTGATCTTTAAAATTCCCCTGAATTTGCTTTGTAGCTTTTAATCTTGCCCTAAATGCCTTCAACAAACATCACCACAATATTAGCAAGTAAATGTAATAACAATAAACAGAATCTTTGCTACTTAACATGAACTGTAATAACAATAAACCAGATATGCACCTTCATGGTTGAAACACCAAGCTCATACCGCCTTCCAAGCTCATCTTGGATGCTTTTAACTGGAAAATTAGGGTTTGCCTGCACTTGGTTAATTATCCAGTCTTCTTTTGCCATGAATGTTGATGTGAATGCTTGAATCTTCTTGGATGGTAAGCACTTGTGTTCCGGATTGTATGTTTTAACTACCAATGTTTCTTCATTAGCATTAAGTCTTGAAATGTAAAGCAACCAAGGACAAGATACACTATTTAACCTACTCTTTCTTTGGTCATTACATGTCCCTGCACTTTTTTTTGGGCCAGTTGATCCACTTGCACATGTTGGCCCAGTCTGACTAAGCCCAGTGAAAAAAACCAGGTACATTCCCTTCACACACTACTCTAATCCTCCTTTTATCATTTCTCAAAAATGAAAGTTCCCTCTTTGTTTCAATAGAATGCCTATTAATACTTTCCTTTGCTTCTTTAGCAGTTCCAAACATTTGCCCAATATAGAACCTCACTTCTGCTACAGAAGAAGCATCCCTCATCTTTCTTTTAATTTCTTTCAATTTCATACTTCTTCTAGTTTCAAAGTCTTCCATTGAATCTTCAGTTAGACTATCAAATGATTCCCAACTTAGATTTTCACCAGCTAATACCTCATCACTATCATCCCCTTCATGGTTGCCTAGAGATTGATGATATGATCCTATATACTCCTCCCCATGGTCAACATGTTCATGGAATTCCCTATTGTCAACATCAGAATCTTCCTCATCTACATAATCTTTTTCAACCTCATAATCACTATCTTCAGAGTCATCGTTGTCTTCATTTGATGCCTCATTACCATCAGACTCATTACCATCAGACTCATTGACAACTAGACTATCCTTAGAAAATTCAGCATTATCAAAGTTAAAAGAAAAACCATCAACCTCCTTATCAGTTTGAACCTCCTTATCAGTTTGACCTTCCTTATCAGTTTGAACCTCCTTATCAGTTTGACATTCCTTATCAGTTTGACCTTCCATATCAGCCTCACTACCTTTCACAACCCCCTTATCAGACTCACCACCTTTCACAACCCCCTTATCAGACTCACCACATTCCTTAACAGCCTCACTAGAACCCTCACCAGATTTTTCCCATTCCAGAAGCAATTTTTTTGCAACCCTAATCTTCTGTCTAGGTTTAACCAGTGCAAGGGTATTACCAGAATTCTCTACATCATCTAATTCCTGAATAACAACTTTAGAAGCTTGTGGAGATGTAAAGTAAGTTGTAAGGTAAGTAACACCATGTTCTATGAACAACTTAACTACCTTATTTTGTGCAACATACTTCCCCAAATGTATAACATCAGCATCATTACCTAAAGGTGCTAACCCAAATTCTAAGTCTTTTCCAGAAATTTGAAAGTGGTAGTATAATTTGACATTTTGAGTTTCAATCTTTAGGTCTTTCACCATGTAATCTATTTCGTGAACAGAGAACTCTTTCAAGTTACAAAAGTCAACGAAATTATACCTCCCATAGGTGTATCTCCTTCCAGGAAAGTTTCTAAATGTTCCACTATGATGAATCTTCAATGTGAACCAGCTCTCAAAACCCTCTGTTGCAAAAAAAAAAAAAAAAAAAAAAAAAAAAAAAAAAAAAAAAACAGTACACACAACACTGAGGCATCTTTATAAACAATTTCCTGTTCTTCAACAACATCAATTTAGGGTTTAAAAACTTACCATATACTTCCTCTGGAATGAATGGGGCATCGCCTTCTTCAGTGTACCTTATTTCCCAACTCTGACCTGGCCGCCGACGAGGAATTGGTCGGTCATCTTCATCCATTTTGATCGATTTTAGGGATAGAAGAGAGAGAATTACAGGGAAGGTGAACTGGGTTTTTTTTGGAGGGAAGATACAACTGACATCACAATAATGAAGAGCTGCATGCCTTTAATGGGTGAACAGGGTTTTGGGAGCAAAAGAAATGACGAAAATACCCTCACGTGAGGGGACTTAACCTTTAAAACAAACTTCAGTTAGGTGCAGGGACTATCCGAGTAATAAACCAACAAACCATAGGGAGCACAGCTGCTATTTAGAAAAGTTGGGGACTAAACATGAAAAAACTTGAAACCACAGGGACTATCTGTTCAATTAACTCTTAAAATTATGTCCTTTTGTCTAAAATTACTACATTAACCTTCGTTTCAGTTTACCCAATACAGGTACACACAAACAGTTTTGAGTGTTCACGCCGAACAATTTTCCAGGTCCACACAACCACCTTCACTCTTCACGCGCCGAATGGCATCAGAGTCCACAACACTGTGAAACCTACTTCAGTGTGGCTAACATAATCCCTAATACGACGGGAATGTCGTTAAAGGGCAGAAAAGAAAAAAAATTGTAGCTAGAATATCGGAAAAGAGGTCGGAAACCTACTGTGAAACCCTAGCGGACACAGATCGGGTCGATAAAACCACATGCAGCGCTAGATCGGGAATGCAGTGACCTTAAAACGCCGGAAATAACCTACGTAGTAACCGATGTAAACCCAGAGGCAGTTATCATCCATCGTTTAGCTAATATTTGGGGTGTTCGGAGGTCACCGTTGTAAACACGAGACCCACCAGAGCCGGAACCTCCACCTCCTGCAAACGATGGCTTCATCATCGTTGTCGTACGCCTTAGCCGTGAAACACCGTGGAGGTCCGGCTCTGTATTTTGATTTTTATGGGTTGGTATTGGGTTTATGACTTTATGTCTTTGGGAATGAAATTAATTTAGGGTCCATAACTTGAAGAAAAGATTCCGGACGTGAAAAGAAGTTATAAATTTGATTGAAATCTTTTATTGAGAAAAGTAAAAAACTCACTGTATCTTTTTGTGATTAAAAAAAGGAAAAAGAAATAATAATAACTTTAATGTATCATCACAATAAGTATATAATAATAACTATTAGAACATGTAAAATATAAACGAACATGCTCTTAAAATTATATTATACATTAACAAGTTATTAATGTATCATAAATTATTCATGCTCAAATTTACGATAGACTAGCTTTATATTATAAGTTATTAATAAAATAAAATTATACATTCTACTATTACTTAAAGGACAAAGTCGGTGGAAACCCCACCGGCTTTGCCTTCCCCTCCCCCTACTTTTACAATATTGTAATTTTAGCCCTTTAATTTTGGTACTTTCAAAGTTTCATGAAATGACAAATTTAGTCTCTAAACTACTACTTCATTTTACAAATAGTTTGCGTTTGACACCCATTACTTCTACTTATGCGTTAATTTGAAGGGAAATAGTTTGCTTATAATGATGAAGAGAAGTTTGTTCATCGTTCGTCCAATTGTAAAAAGTTAACATTATACTTTTATATCAAATCAAATACGATGTGTTTTTGAGTTTAGTTAGCATGCCCTGAATATTCATTTTCATATAGTTACCTTAAGTTTAGTTAGCATGACCAGAATATTCATTTTCATATGCTTACCATTAACTATAACACGGTTTTCCATTGTCTTTGAACGCACGTGGAAAATCACATGGAAGGCAAGCGATAATTACTTTATGGTTTGATCCAATTATAATGCTTATATAGGTTATGTTAAATTCAATCGGATGCGTTGAAACACGCCTTTTCATAAGGTTAATTAACGCATCACATAACGTCGGGACTATTATATTTGATGTTTGCAATGTACCCGCGCCGCAACGCGCGCGTTCTTATAACTAGTTGTTATATAAAATGTATTCTAGTCCATTAAAGACTTCTTTTATCCAAAAACGAACTTATGCTAAATTTTTCAAAAATATCTAATATTTACTATTCCGTCTAAAACAAAACAGAACACGTATATTTTCTTTGAAAGGCAATTTTCCAAAAGTACCAAGTCTTGAAACAATCTTTGGAATCATAGTAAGTACACAAAATTTACTTGAAAAAACAAGTTATTTAGTTTCATTATAACACTAAGGTTTTTATGTGTTGGTTGTTGGGTGTCAAGAGTTATATATATTAACTAAGCATAAAAAGAATAAGGTTTAGAGGTTCGTACCAAGTTAGAGCTGTGGTTGTAGAACAAGAGGAATGTAGGACTTGAAACTTGTAAGAAGTCTTCGATGGTGGTTTGATCTTGAGAGAGGGGACGAGATTGAGGGAGTAAAAATGTAGTAGATATTGTTTTGCTAAACTTGAAGATATCAACTTTAGAGGGGACGAGATTGAGGGAGTGAAAGTGCAGTAGATATTGTTTTGCTAAACTTGAAGATATCAACTTTAGATGATGTGTTCTGGCTAAGATATAATCAGCCATAAAGAGGCATGGTGCATGCCCATACTTTTTTTTGTTTGACCTTCTATAATATGTATGTTGGTCATGATGTATGTGTTTCTATAATGCCAGATCGTATAACACAAATTCTAAGGAAATAAATGAATAGTAAATAATAAATAAAGAATGATGAGTATGGCAATTGGGTGGTAGTTTCGGCTCTACAGAACTGGATTTGAAGACATCTAGGGGTAGATTAGGGAATTGTTTAACAAAAGTGAATGAACGTCATGATTTTGTAGTTCGCTTTGCCATGTCTTTGCATTATAAAAATAAAATGGAGATAAAGTAACTCTTGTGTATTTAAGTTAAATAAAAAGGATGGTGGTCTATGTTGTGGGTTTGGTCGATTGTCAGGCAAAGGAGGGGTATATGCAAGGGCGTATCCACCTTTATCTCAAGGTGGGCGGGCGCACCCTTTAAAAAAATAAAATTTAGTGCTAAATTCCCATTAAAATCCCGACCGCACCCTTTGAAATTTTTCGTCCGCACCTCTTGGAAATTTTCGACCGCCCCCTAAGGAAAAAAATCTTATGAATTTGTAAAAAATTTACGTAAACACCGATTTTTTTTTAAATACAACCTACTTAACTTTCCACTTAACTAATTAACTTTCACTTAACCCAATTAACTTTCTCTTAACCTTTAACCTAATAAACACACCATAACTCAAGCCCAAACAAATCTAATAATCTAATTTGAACTAAAATATAATAACCCAACCCACCGCAATTTCCGCCACCAAACTCACGAAAACAGCATCTCATCACTATTTTCGTGTATGGTTCGATTATTTTTTTGTTTTCTTGTTTTATCTGGATTTTTTGGAGAAATACAGTTGTTAAAAAAGTTTGAATTTTTAGTTGTTTTTTGTTTTTTGAAACTTTAGTTGACTGATTTTGTTGTTTTGGTTAAAGTTTAGTGTGTTTAAATGGTTAATTAGAAGGAATCAAAAATCAGAACTAGGGCTTGATTTTAAAGTTGAAAATTATGAAGTTTGGCGATGATTGTTTAAGTGTTTAGTGTTGAAAATTAGTTTTATATGTTATATAGAGAAATACATGCTTAGAAAAGTAGCTCTAGATATTTTGGATAGATTTCAAAAAATGACAACCCGTAGAGCGACATTTTAAATATGTTTGTAACGACGTGTATGTAGGTGTTGTTAAGTGATAATTATGGTTTTTCAAAGGAAAAAGAAAAAAAAATGTTCAAAGTGTTTACATGGATGAGAATGGCGATGAATGGTGTGGTGATTCGGTAGAATTTTATTTGATTTTATCACAATAAATTTCTTTCTAACATAAAATTTATTAAAATGTTATTCCTTTAGTAACTTGATTATATAAATGAATACCCAAGAACACCAAAAATACAAATACATATGTATGTCTCGTAGGTGTATAAGTGTGTATTTGTTGCATATTTATATAAGCCAATATACATTTATATGTAATCAACGGTTAAATTATATAAGATTGCATAAATAAATATATTTCATGCATGTTAACACTTGTGTGAAATGCTTCTATGGCATTTTGGTAAATTATCACCAACCTTCTTGTTTTTTTTTCGGTCTAATTAACTTGTGTAGGGAACCGATAATTTCTAAAAATCAACGAATGCATAACATGTAAATGTACGACTTTTCTGATCATATTTTCGGTCTAATTAACTTGTGTAGGGAACCGATAATTTCTAAAAATCAACGAATGCATAACATGTAAATGTACGACTTTTCTGATCATATGACGACCTAATTAATTAAAATTAAGCCTAAAACGTACAATTACGATTTGTGCGAGATTTGGGTTCGTACAGATGTTAGCCTGGATATGCCAGTTGTCACAAACTGTTAGTTTTTAAATTGAGGCTGTAGTACGATTAATGAGAGTTCTGAGTTGAATGATGACTCAACGACTATATTTCTCTGTTACGGTTCTTGGTATAAAGTTAAAACGAGTATTAACTCATGATCAGACTTATCTAACACTCATAATAATTGATTACTCGGTCAAGTGGGAGAATGTAAGAATAAACATAATAATATATTTATTTAATATATGGCCATTATGATCATTTATATAATATTGGATCAAGATATTAAATTGTACCTTATTATATATTAGTTGGTAACTAGGTTATCACCTGGGTAGAAACCCGGGTAGGAAAATTTAAATTACATTAATTATAAGTGTATAAATAAAAGTAATGCAAAAAAAGTAACATTATATAAATTCCTCTGTTTGTCCGAATAACATTTAACTGGCTTCTCAAATGTACGACGGTTCTGCAGTTTTACTATGAAAAACATATATCATAATCGATCTTTTTCTTTTTACACCACCCAAAATTCAAGGAGAAAATAACTTGTACCTTATTAGCTTTAAAAGACACACGTTAAATAATAATCAAGGTAGGTACTACAATGAATGAACATAAGTATATTAAAAAAGAAACTATGAACCTGACAACGGTTAGATACAACATCTGAATCTTGTAGATACTCCGGACTGCCCAACTTCTTGAGGACGAATCAAAGCCTTATTGTGAAGTGAAAACTCTCATATCAAACTTTGACTAAGAAATCATATCAAATACAATAAAGTGGTCATCTTTGATTGATATGTCTTGTTTTGATACGATCCCATCCGATAGTAGTGATGTAAATATTTTGATTATCTAACTATTTAAATGATAAATTAATCATGATTGGATTATCAGTTTTTTTTATCAAAAGCTAAACTAAAATAATCACTTTAGACTTTCTTCTAACCAAATTTGACGGATGTTATTTCAAAAACTTGTCTCTATTTTTTTCTATAAAATGTCATTATTGATCATTTTAAATGTTACATTCTTAAATTATTAAAATTAAAAGTAATTCTTAAATAATTAAAATTTAAAGTAGTCTAGAATTCAAATATAAGTCCTTCCTAACACAATTTTCTACCATAGTTCTATTACAGCTACTCATCATATCTTAATTATAGATGAGATAATCACTTGCCAATGGCTAAGGTATAAATAAAATAAAATACAAACAAAGTGTCATGTTACATAAATTAGTGACAAATGGAAATACAATTTAAAGATAGTCGATTCCCTTTGAAGATCTTCAAGTTGCCAAAACCTTTCCTTTAGTAAATTGAGTCTATTCTACAAAAAGAACCAACCAAATTATAAGCGTTTAACTACATAAAATCAACTATGGTGGACCTATGATTTTATTTTTCATTGAGGGACAATCATGGGGCTTAACTTACGAGTAATCAAACAAAAATAAAAAATACATGTTGAACTTTTGAGAAGAAACAGAAAATTAAAAATATAGGACCTTGATCTTTGCTTAATACCAAAGATCAACTTTCAACATTCAAGTATGTTTGTGCGGTTTGGCATCAAAGGCTTCCATATGTGTTGAATAACTTAAGTATGACATAAGAGTGTCATTCACAATGTAAATTGGCAATCTGTATCTTATTTCGATTTCAAAGTAGATGAATCAACATCATGTCGTATGTTTTACTTGTTGCATGAGGTAGCATTATGTGTGGATATTATTAGTGGGACACAATTTGCTAAGAGAATACTTAAAATTTGACAAAAAAAAAAAGACGATAAAACGAAGTACACATTATAGACTAACCTGCTCCCATGTGGCAACTGCTTTACATAGATTATAGTCGAAAGATATTAAACTAAAAGATACAAGTAGAAGACAAACATGAATCTATCTACAAAAAAATGTTAAAGATCACATAAATTACAATAAATAGAAACAAAATAATCATCTATAAAATTTTGAAACTGTAATAATTATGTGTATGATTAACAATGTGATAACTGGCACAAAACCGGTAATTTCCGTACTATTTTAATTATTATTTAAAACTTGTAATTATGTGCTTAAACGTCAACATTATGTAATTACTTTCTTTGCATATGAATTCATGCATGTTTTATACTTTAAATATTGTCTTGCGCATTACTTTAAAATTTGCATCAGAAAGACTAGTAAACTCACCGGTAAGACATATTGTGTCAGCACTTATGCAGAAAGTAGTCAAACAATAGATTTAGGGCCTAGGAATAGGTCCAACATCTAAAACACACCAAACACCAAGTGTGGATACAAGCGTTAACATATAAACTTTCCGGAAGCTAAAATAAGCACTAAAAGACACCCGGAACTCACTGTAAAAGCTGAATTTTGCAGAATTCAGCTATAATTCAGCTAAAACAGCAATATAACACTAAAATATCATGCAAAATTTGTGATTTAGTGACTAGAATAACTTACAAAGTGTCGGGAATTGAAACTGTCACAAAAGGTACCTCATACTTAGTGAAACTGCGCAATTTAGCACTTTAACGAGCCGTAATGAAACGAACAACCGGACACTACCCGAAACACCAAAATTTAGCTAGGAGCATTGTTTTAATGTTACAAAGCTGGTTATGGGGATAGAACATCATATTACATCTTAAAATCCCTAAACACATTAAACACTAACTAACACCCTTGAATTCTAACTAAAACCCCTAACTAATAATCAAAACCAAACCAATACCCCCCCCCCCCCCCTGGACGGTTAGAACATGGATCCCACAAGCTAGATTTTATTTCACTATTTTAATTGATATGTTTACTAAATGAGGAACATAATGACCAAGAAACAAATGGATGTTGGAAACTTATATAAATAACTACAAGGATAATATTAGAACATGATCATTCTCACACTTCACTAACACCATACTCTTCCTTCTTCTTCTCCTTGGTCTCGGCTCACATACATCATCACTTTCAATCCATTACAAGACATTCTAAGGTCACACCAAGGTGTATGGAGGCTATCTAGGAAGGCTTGAGGTGCTAGAACTTGAAGGACCTCTTTGTGGAGCTATTAACCTCACATATTCATCATTCTTCATCATCTACCTTCTTGTGCCACTTCCCTAGCCATTAGAGCTAGTTGTAAGCCTCTTGATCACAAAATTAGTTCATGTTTATGTTATGTACAAGTCTCACCATCTAAGTAACTAACCTTTAAAAGATGAAAATGAGAAAATCTAACATAATCATGAAGAAAACAAGTAATTTTAGTAATTTTTGGTGTATGTGATGAAGTTGATGTTGTTAAATCTTGTGTGTATGTTTAGATCTAGTATGTTAAGCTTGTTAGAAGCTTAGATCTAACAAGTTTATGCATGAATGTTGAAAGATCCATGGTTAAACTTGAAGATGAACTTGTGAAACATTATGTGAACTTGAAACATGAATTTTTGAACATGAACTTGTAATCTTGAAGTAACAAAGTGAGTATAAAACTAACTTTTGAAACAAAAATACATAAAAAGCTTGTTAATGGTTTTTCAAGAAGCTTGTTTATGAAAAATCTAAAGATATTAAGCATGGATCTTGAAAGATCCATGATGAGACATGGTTTCAAATATAAAGATCTTTCTAATGAACATAAAAATGGTTTTAGAACATGATTTACAAAACTTTGAAACCATAAAACTCATGCATGATTGAGTTAGTAAATTAAAGTCTCATAAAAGTTTGTTTAAAATATTCAAGAACACTTGTTTATGGAAAAAAACCATTATATGTTAAGTGTAGATCTAAAAGACTACACATTTTTAACAAAAATCAAGTTCACCATGATGTTTCATATGAAGAAATTAGTGTATGTTATTGTTGGAAATTGGTTTTCATGATAAAAAGAAAATAAACGCATGTTTTGAAAACATGGGAAACCTCCATTTTTAGGGGAAACTATGTCAAAATTTTTATAAAATTTTGACACTTAGAAAATATAAGTCTTGGTGAAACTTAATCCCCAAAAATTCACCTAAAAATGTTTACCAAGGTTTCCTAATTTTTGAATGAAAATTCAAGTTAAGAAATGATGATTTCTTCAAGTTAAAATTAATATTAAGTATGTATATTTTTAGGAAAAATATATATATATAGTGATCACCAAATTTTGTGCTAAGTGTATATTATGTCTATTATATGTAGTAGTGTATTAGGAACTTGAAAAAAAAATACACTAAATACTCCCATGAAGTATAAATACCAAAATACACATACAAATACTTGGGAATACTAAAGTATACAAGTATACAAAATTCCTCACAATGAAGTACATGGACAATACAAGAAAATATATTAGTAAAAATATATTCCACAAATATTTGGACTTGGACAACTTAAGGACACTTAGGGACTTAAATATATATTTTTGGGCAAATATATAACCATTACCAAGTAATGGAAATTACACAAAAATCAGGTGAATAACAAGAACAATTATATATAATTTATGGCATGACAAAATATATATATTCCCTATAAGACTTAAAAATACATTATTTTTAAGAAATATAATTCCAGAAAGTAATAAAAATCAAAGTATTGATTTTTGGTGAATAATACAAAATACACAAGTATTTACATAAAATACAAGTTTACAAGTAGTATACTTGTACAAAAATAATATTGAGAATTTTATTTCACAAAATACTTATATTTATTTTTGGGATAATAATATAAGTAACATATATGAAAAGTTAAAAATATAATTTATTTTTAACACTTATTACCTTGAAAAATTCTACATAAACAAATATATATTTGAGAGGTAAAATATTTATTTACAAATAAACATTGCATATTCAAAGTACAAGACACAACATACGGGCAAGACCCGACAAACAAGGGCACGACCCTCACAAAGAATGAGCGTACAAAGAACAAATACATAAACAAAAGATGGTGACTTGTACTTATGTGATACAAGTTTAGTGACTAACGTAAATAGAACTGTTGGTCCCAGTCTGGACTTAAAAACTTCTTTTCACGTAATATGGCAAGTGAGACGTAATATGGCAAGTGATTTCAGTAGATGTGAAAAAGATGTGCGGAAATGGAAATCAGACTTTCAAGAAACAAGACCTACAGAATTATCAAGTTTATATCACTTTGAAACAAAATAGTTTACATGGTGATTGTAAGATTATTATCTAATACAAATGAATCTTGAATTCTGTGGGTGAGAGGGCAATGGAGTTTTGTAGTATGTATGAATGCTAAGCTTAACCCATCGTCTTCTGCTTAGTGAGCCTTCTATTTATAGAAGGCTGGGTACATGAATAAACAATTGTTTATTCATGCATTAAGTCCTGCATAAAGTAGCCATTTGACATATTCATTGAATCCAACAGTCAAGTTGCCTTTGTAATCATGATATCAAATAATGTCAAGTTGCTTCGGTTATTGTGGCAGGATAGGCCTGATTTTTAGACAAGTGGGGTATTCATCAGAATTTCTGATAAACCATTTCATCAGAAATTATGGTGAACAAATCATCAAAAAATTTGATGATTAGAATCGTCAGAAACTGATGATATTTCATCAGAAATATCATCAGATCCATCAGAAATGACCTTTTCTGATAACTTCTTTAGCTTTTGATCAACTTGTGATTCTTTGAAGTAGATGTTGTTCATTTCAGTTGTCCTATCCGATCTTCTTCTTCTTGTTGTGATCTTCAGGACTGTTGTCTTCTTCATAGATCAAAGTTGAATCTGATTTTCTTTAATACTTACAAATAAAGTTTCCTAACAGTTTCCCTCTAAGTATTGTAAGAAAATGAACTATCTCTATATCTAACATAAACAACTTTCAACTAATCCTTGAAAAGAAAGTTAAAACAACTAAGTTCAGAAACATAAAACATAATCAAACCAACCATTGTTCAAAATAGACAAAGATAAAATATTGTTCTCAAAAACAGAAATTTAATCTCATCAATTCATTAATTGATCTTCACTCCACTTCTGTATTTCTCTCCTAGTTTCAGTCTTTTCTTGTGATCAATTGCCTTTTGAGTTTCCTTGTACAGTTCTTTGTACCATCCTCTGGATTCCATCCACTTTTCAATGCAGTCTTCAATTGTTTTTCTCAGCTGTTCATTGTTCTTTCCCTTCTTCTTGAGCTGCTCTTGCTTCTCATTCATGCAGTTCTTTATATATTTCAGAGTTTGGTTTGAATACTTGCATATTTCACTGATTCTGAACAGAGCTTTCTCATCATGATCATCTTTGAAGACTACACACATTTCTGGTTTGTCAAAGATTGTTCCTGTTCTTACTAGTTTAGAAGGAATTTCAGCTGGAATTGTGTTGTTAGGAGGAGGTAATAGCACTTTGTTGCTGTACTAAAAATTGATACATAGATCAAAGTCTGTCAATGCAGCCTTTTTGTATAACTTTGCTCCTGCACTTTTGAAGTTGTCAAGGGATCTTCTGATCACAACTGGACTATGCCCATTGGGTGAATATCATCAGCCAGATTTCCATCAGTAACCTTTTGTTCACTGTTATCTTTTCTGATCAAGGTGCATTTGTTCTGTCCTTCATTACCTAAGATACCTCCTCCAGTGGTTAGAGTGTTGATTCTTTCAATAGATACTATTGGATTGGTCATTGGTTTGTGCAGAATTTCCCAGCTTCCATTGTTCCTGACTTCAACAATATTTTTACTTATTGGAGATAGTGGCCTTTCTGGGTTGTCTTCTTTACCTTTCCAGTAGTAATGCTTCAGGTGTTCTTCATGTCACACCCCAACCGATGGCGGAAACATCGGGGCGTGGCACTGAGCGAAACAGATTGTCCAGAAGTTTCCATAACAACTATAATTACCAATTATTTAAGCATCACATCCCATATCATGACATAAAAAGTAACATAATTATTACAGACAAAATCTAGTCAAATTGTTCTGTTCCGACAACTCAGATTTCAAATACAGACGATTCATTTATTTGTTTCTAGACCTTTCCTAGCCTCGATTTCACAGCAAGCCAAGCATCTAAACATCTTAAGCACCTGCCACATACGTTAAAGTAAAAGTCAATACACATAGTGTAAAGGTGACCGTACAAGTTTAATAGATATAATAGAGTTCGAAATCGTTTACGCATAACCAGCACGTACACAGTGTGAAATGAAGCACGTTAATTATCGACATGAACCTATCGATACCAATGACTGCGGGTTGATTGCCCAAGGCAGTTCGTAATACACACTCACCACTGTGAGCCATGTAACAAATTGTCCTTAACAACCCCGGAGTGAACAGGTGCTGAGTCCAAACTATAGTACTATCGTTGCTAAGGCAGGTAGACAGCATTCCATGTGTAAACATAACAACAAGCATTCATTAAGTCACGTATAACATGCGCTAAGAGTTAGCGTTAAAGTATTGCGTAGTGTGTTCGATGTGATTTAGAATAAGTAACGTATGAAACACCCAAAAGCGCGTAAAACAAAAGGGTTCGAGTATACTCACAACGATGATGGATTGAAGGGAGCGCTAGAGAGTAAGGTTAGCCTGATCAGAACGATAGCATAAACGATAAGCGGCACATAAAATGAAGTAAAGTGTCAGTGGATCGGACGGCCATCCGATCGGGTGGCAATCCGATCGGGTGGATGGTCGATCAAATGACAATCCGTTCTGGTGGTCGCCCGATCGGATGGCCACTCGAGTGCGAAAACCACGGGTGCGGTGGTTAGACCAAAAGGCATAACAACGAACTCATAATGGCCGTATCGAGTGCGAAAAACGGTTTTGGGTATATCCTGAGCATAGTTGGTGATAGCCTGAGCGTAGATCGATCTTCGAGAAACACGTAGCACCTTGTAGCTGGTCAAACAAATCATCAATGCGAGGCGGGGGATAGCGATTCTTGATTGTCAACTTATTCAATTCCCGATAGTCGATGCACATCCTGAACGACCCATCCTTCTTTTTGACGAAAAGGACTGGTGCGCCCCATGGAGAGGTGCTTGGGCGAATGAAGCCTTTATCAAGAAATTCCTAGAGCTGACTCGAGAGTTCACGCATTTCAGACGGAGCGAGTCGGTAAGGAGCACTAGCAATAGGGTTTGCTCCAGGAATGAGGTTGATACGAAAGTCGATATCACGACTTGGCGGTAGTCCGGGAAGATCCTCAGGAAAAACGTTAGGAAATTCTCAAACCACTGGAACATCGTTTACTCCTGGTCTACCTTTCTTTTCCTTCTCCGCTACTTCAATATTAGCCAAGAAAGCTCTGTATTCCTTGCGGAGATACTTGCTAGCTTGGACACATGACATGAGTTTAAGACCTTTTGAGGGAGTTTCACCATAAACTCATAATACATCACCATCCACGAGCGAGAATCGAATCATCTTATCGAAGCACACAACTTCAGCATGGTTTTCACGAAGAAAGTCCATGCCTACTATGATGCCAAAACTTCCCAGTTGCATCGGAATAAGGTCGATCAGAAAGATGTGATTGTTGAGTTAAAGAGTACAATCACGAAGAATAGAATTGACGGCGACGGTTCTTCCGGTGGCAACATCGACATCGAACGTCGAGGGATGGGAGCGCTTACGATAAAGAAGCTTCCCGAATTCAAACGACACAAAACAGTTGTCGGCTCCAGTATCAAATAAACACGAAGCATAAATACCATTCATGAGAAACGTACCATTAACCACATTGTTGTCAGCCTGGGCTTGGCGCACATTGAAGTTGAAAGTTCAGGCACGTGCGGCTTGTTGCTGTTGCTGTTGAGGCTGTTGCTGCTGCTGTTGCTGAGGCTGCTGCTGTTGGGGCTTTTGTTTCACAACCCTGGTCGGGCACATGTTCGTGAAGTGGTTGGGATCACCACAAGCGAAGCAGACTCTGGCGTTGATCGTGGGTGCCTGAGCCGCTTGTTGGCCTTGAGGAGCTGGAAGTAGAGCTTGATAAGCAGTAGCTTGGGTTGGTGCTTGTCGGGGACCAGTACGGCAGTTGGCGGTAAAGTGGTCGTACATGTTGCAATGTACACAAAATATGCACGCAATACCCACTGGATGGTCATAAGTACATGTCGGGCAAGCAGGGTGAGGGCCAGTGTAAGCACGCTTTGCAGGCGGTGCATAGGTAACTGGTGCTGGAGCTGATCGGTGCTGAGATTGCTGCTGAGCCAGTACGACTTAAAGCGGAGCAGCAGTAGTAGTGATAACACGGTTCTTATTGCTGGAGCTGCTGTTGTTGTTCTTCCTCTTACGAAGAGAGGACTTTGATGATTGAGGAGCGGTGGCGGGTTCAGCGGTTGGTGCGGTGGTAGCTTGATGCAGGTTCTTGGTGGCTTTATCCCAAAATCCAGCTTTGACTCGCTTTTCGTTGATCTCAGCGGCAAGCAGGTAAGTCTCCTCGATTTTTCCTGGCTTTGAAGCATGTACAAAATCTGCAACACAATCCGGCAGAGCGCGGATGTACTTCTTGATTGTCATGTCAACAATCTTTACTTAATCAGGACAGATAATACTGAGCTGCTTGAAGCGAGCAGTTAAAGCAGCGTTGTCACCCTCCTTCTACTTCAGATGCCAGAATTCGTCCTCCAACTTTTGGCGCTCATGGGGAGGGCAGAACTCTTCTAGCATAACGTTCTTCAACTCATCCCATGACAGACCATAAGCTGCGTCGTTTCCGCGCTTGTTCCTCTCGGCCGTCCACCAGTCTAAAGCGCGAGACTGGAAAACGCCGGTAGCCAGAGTGCGGAGATTGTCAGGACATCCACTCTGTCGCACGGTGACCTCTATTGAGTCGAACCATTGAAACAAAGTCGTAGGGCCATCTTCGCCAGTGAACTATTTCGGTCCGCAAGCTTTGAACTGTTTGAAGCTAAAAGCAACTTTGGGAGTATTTTTAGGAGCTTCGGTCCTAGAGTGTTGGTGCACTAAATGTCTGTTGATTACGTCATAATCAAGTCTTGTGTCTAGATTGTTTGAATGTACACACAACAGGGTATTAATTAGGGTTTGGACATGTTTAACATGAAGATTTCGCTTGAAATCAGTTCAAGCGAAATCAACATCTGATGATTTAGCTTGAAACCAGTTCAAGCGAAATCAACAAGACATGATTTCGCTTCAGATCATCTCAAGCGAAATCTACTTGGCTATATATAGGGTTGTGTAGTTCATTTGTAGAAGAGACTTGGATCATTGCTTGTGGAACGAAACTCTGTCAAATTGTAATAAGAAAGCAATAAAAGAGAAGAAATTAAAGAGATTAGCTGTTGTAACTTCGTATGCATTGATTCCGCCTTTACATATGAAGATGAACATCCTTGACTGACTTTTCGAGGTCGTAGAACGGTCCAACAAGTGGTATCAGAGCTCAGGACGAGGAGTTCATACTACTACAGCTTGATTCTACCGATTTCTCTCATTTCTACTCATTTCTTTTTATATTTTTCTGATCTGAACGAGTTTCAACGGTCGAAATGGTCTGATTTTCGAGTATATCGTGTAAAACAGAGTTTTAACAAAGCCTACAAAGATTCGGACTAAAATTCAGATTAAAACATGTTAAAAATGACCTAAAACTGGTTTTCGCTTGAAAGTTTTCGAACTTGGTGGTAGATTTCGCTTGAAAATACAAGATTTAGCTTGAAAATCAGAAGATTTCGCTTGAACATTTCAAGCGAAATTGAGTTGTGAGATTTCGCTTGAATCAGTTAGATTGGAATTAAAGGTTTTCGCTTGAAACATTTGAAGCGAAATACATTGGTTG
The DNA here is from genome assembly GCA_030545235.1 of Helianthus tuberosus. Classification (NCBI taxonomy): domain Eukaryota; kingdom Viridiplantae; phylum Streptophyta; class Magnoliopsida; order Asterales; family Asteraceae; genus Helianthus; species Helianthus tuberosus. The sequence continues at coordinate 121,963,508 of CM060401.1, forward strand.
TGGATTTCGCTTGAATTTGAACTAGTTTTAGTTTTCGCTTGAAACAGATTGAAGCAAAATCAGATTGCTGAATTTCGCTTGAAACACTTGGATCAGTTTTCGCTTGAAGTGTAATTGTGTGACTTCGCTTCAAAACATCATACTAGTGATTTCGCTTGAGAAGTTCTTTTTCGTTTACATGTAATTGAAGATGTCAAGCAGTAAGGTTGATCTTGATAGACGGTGGAAAATAGATTACGTAAGATGGGAACTTGAAAATTACAGAGAACCATTCAAAGAAGCTCAAAGAGCAAAACGATGGAATGATGATTTGTAATGTTACATGGATTCATGGGGTAATCCAGTTATTGACCCATCAAAAGTGGATTTTGATGCTATAATGAATTTGCTTCCAAGGCCGGCTACTTTCAACACACGAAGGTTATCTGATAAAACATATTTGCCTGATTTGGAGAAGAAGATAAGAGAGGTTTGTGAAGCAAGTCTACCAAAGGTGGTAGAAATGAAGAAGAGAAAAGAAGAAGAGGTGAAAAAGATGGTTGAAGAATTGAAGAAGAAAGCTTTAGAGGAAGTCAAAGTGGAAGCAGTAAAAACTGAGAAAGAGAAAGAAGCTGTTACTAAAAAACAACAGGTGTTTGAAGAAGTAATTACAAAGAAAGAAGTTGATGTTGAAAAGACAAATGAAAAATGTTCAAAATGTGATAAACTTGAAGCTGACAATGTCAAACTCTTGAAGGATGTGGAGAGTTTAACATTGGAAATCAAAAGCTTGAAGGATGAGAAAGAATCTGATAATAAACAGATTCTTGATATGAGAGAAAATTGTGAGAATTTGACGTCAGAAAATGTCAAACTGTTGAGTAGTTTGGACAGTTTGACATTGGAAAACAAAGTTTTGAAAGAAAAAGAAAAAGAGTTTAAAATTGAAAAATTAAAATTTGAAAAAGATTTTCAAAATCAAATAAAGATTTTAGAAGATGAGAGAGATATTTTTGGTAAAGATAATCTGGAAAAACAAATTGAAATTAATTCTCATCTTGCTAAAATCATTCAGCTTGAAAAAGAAGCTGAAAAAGCTCAGATTAAAATCAAAGAGCTTGAGAATAAATTGAAAGGTTTTGAGAATTCTACTTCACATGCTTGTTCAAAACCGATCAATTCTGTTCCAATAAGTGACAATGTCACAAATTTTGACAAAGTCAAAATTGAAGATTGTGATGAAATATCTGATGATGAAAAAGAAAAGAAAAGAAAAATATTTTTAGATTTACAAGATAAATTTAAAAATACTGTTTTGCAATCTACTGAAACAGGTGAATGTTCTAAACAAAAACCTATTAAGAAGAGTGTAGAACAGAAACAAAAAGATAAAAATTTGAAAAATCCTAAAAATGAAAATAAAAGCTCATCAGATAAGTCATCCAATCATTTTGAAAAATTACAAAAATCTGAAAATAAAAACTCACAAAATGTTGGTAATAAGTGGTGCAGGTTTGACCACAGTGCTTCAAAGCCAAAACAAATTTTCAAGAAGAGTGATGATCACCACAAAGCCAGACAATGTTATGATCTAAGCATATGGTGTGAAAGTGGTGAATGGTACGATAACAGAGTGTGCTACACTTGTGGTGTGAGAGGACACATTGCTGTTAATTGCCAGAATTGGAGTTATGAGACAAGAAGATGCTATAACTGTCAAATCAGAGGTCATATTGCCAGAGATTGCTCGAGGAGATCGATGGGAAGATCAAGGGTTGAATCTCAAAGAATGGTAAAGAAGCCAGTCAACGTCAAGCCCAATGAACAGAAGGTTCTAAAACCTAAAGTTCAGGATCAGATAATTCAAGAAAAGAAAGTTAAACTTTCACAGGGGCAGAAAGACAGACTGCGAAAGAAAAGGAAGAAGGCGAGAGAGTATCTCGAGAAAATTTTGTCTTCGGGTTCACCGGATAGATTGAATAAAAGTTCCGATGAATCAACTCACTCGACTGCAAAGCCAAGTAAATTGAATTCTTCAGATGCAAATCTGAGGACAAAAGAGAAAAAAGGAGAAAAAGAAGATTGTCGGCGATGAATCTGGCTCATCAAAGTCAGACAAGCCACATTCAGGTCATGATTCTGGTTCATCAAAGCCAGAGGAGCCTAGTGTTGAGGTAAAATCTGAGAATTCAGGTTTAACAATGGATGATGCAAATTTTCCACCATTGTTGAACAAGAATTCTAAATCACCCAAAGACAGTCAGGCTTGGGTGAAACTTTTCAAATAGAAAAATCTGACTTGCCGGAGCTTCCAGGTTGGTAAGCGTGAAGCAGGTATCGGCATCATTCTTGAGAAATTCACAGGATGGTAACTGTGATATTTCGATTTACAAGTGGTAAATCAGGGACATTAAGTTGTACTTGATTTTCTACTAGGTTTGGTTGTTAACAAGGGTCTTAAATGTTAAATCTTTCAAAATGGTTAAAGAAGAACAATGTGATGAAACCCTGAGTTTGTGAAAAGACAAACAAAACTAATTTTCCGGAAAAACCATTTTGATTAAAACAAACTTAAGTGTTTTGAAATCATAATGAGAAAATAGTTTGTTGTCAGGGGGAGTTCTGATTGTTAAGCCGAGTGAATGGCGAATTGAAGCGATTTGATATCAGTTTGTCACGTTTCTTGTATAGTTTGTTTTCAAATTTTCTTAGAAAATCAAAATTGAAACATATTTTGATTTTAGGGGGAGAAAAAATTAAAAAAAAAATTTGAAAATTTGAAAATTTCAAAAACATTGAAAAATGAAAATGAGTTTTGTTGTGAAAAAGAGGAAATGATAGTAAATCAGTGAACTATCACAGCATGCTAAAGATATGGAAAGTTAAAATGTGATAAACGGTCTCACTGATGATGTGTCAGTAGGTTTTTGCACATTTAGTAGATTGTGACGAGATATAAATCTAAATTCAAACTTGCTTATATCGTGGGTAACATCTCTCGGATATATGGGTAACCCCCGAAATCTTGTTTGAAAGGTCTCGTATTCTGATATACTAGGTTTTTATACTCAATGATGTCTGGGGTATTATTCCGGGACTTCTGCTGAACGGTGGTTCTGACCTAGTCCTCGAATAATACTTTCTGCATATGCTTGAAACATAGCATCACCCTCAGCATAAATGATAAGACAATAAAATTGCTTAGCAATGCTGTTGTAAAAAAGATCCTCTAAAGGGGACACACCCAAAAGTTGAGTCATGATCTCTCTGCTGAACGATGGTTCTGACCTGAGCTCTCATGATTCTTCATAAATTATTAACCCCTTACAGATATCATTTGTGTTATAATTACCTGTAAGACTGAATATTGGGATCTGGATACGGGAGTATATTCTGAGGTGGGATACGCGATTAAGTTTAAGTATCTAAGACATTAAACTCATATCTCGAAGCAGTTGAACTTTGTGTGAAATTTTAAGTGGACTAATATACTGACAATCTAAGTGAATCGTTTAGAACTTAAAATGTTTAAAGCTTAACGGTGCTTGTGATTTGTCTCATGAACTGATATGATCCTCTTACACAAACTCATCAAAAATATTGTTTGTATATATTTCTTTACTGCATTTCTTTAAAATCAAAAGTCCAAAAAGATTTTTGACAACTGATGTTGAAGAGCAGATATTCAAAATTCCAAGTGCTAAACATGATGAATTGGTTTGGGAGAATATGTTGAAAACTTTGAATGTTATATACAAATGTTTTTCAAAGATTGAGGGGTTAGTTAATCAAGGTCATTTATTTGAACTTGATGTAAACTAGTATGTTTGATGAATGAATGATTTCTACCAGTAAGTTTGTTAAATTCAAATGTTATAAATTTGTGAAACTTATGTTGTGGTAGAGAATATGCAGGTTTCAGGAATTCCCACGGCAGCTAAATGTCAAAGCTTGAACCAGATATCTCAGAGTCTAGCATATTGAGAGGGAGAGTCTGTGAAAGGGGGAGTCTGGATCAACAGTCAAAGGGAAGTCTGAAGATGGAGTCAGGTTGTGATCCTAAACCTGTGAAGATAGAGAGTTTATGATGTGAAGACAGAGAGTTAGAGAATGATAAAGACAAAGACTTGAAGCCAAAGACTTCATCAACATCCAAGGGGGAGTCTGTTGGTGCACTAAATGTCTGTTGATTACGTCATAATCAAGTCTTGTGTCTAGATTGTTTGAATGTACACACAACAGGGTATTAATTAGGGTTTGGACATGTTTAACATGAAGATTTCACTTGAAATCAGTTCAAGCGAAATCAACATCTGATGATTTAGCTTGAAACCAGTTCAGGCGAAATCAACAAGACATGATTTCGCTTCAGATCATCTCAAGCGAAATCTACTTGGCTATATATAGGGTTGTGTAGTTCATTTGTAGAAGAGACTTGGATCATTGCTTGTGGAACGAAACTCTGTCAAATTGTAATCAGAAAGCAATAAAAGAGAAGAAATTAAAGAGATTAGCTGTTGTAACTTCGTATGCATTGATTCCGCCTTTACATATGAAGATGAACATCCTTGACTGACTTTTCGAGGTCGTAGAATGGTCCAACATGGACTCTTCAGACGATTTGCTCACATTCTCGTATAGTTCACTCACGATCTGAGGAACCACCTTTGATACTTGCTTAGCGACGAGAGCAACAAGGCGTTTGTCTCTCTGTTCTTGATGAGTAACTCGTGGATGACGGGGTCCAGATGAGGGTCCAGATGATGACATTGTCTGCAACAGGCATCGTCATGGGACTCAGACACAATATAATCGAATCTCACCTCACACGTCTAATACTACTAAAGCTCAGGAATACGATCATGTATACACGTAGGCACTTAATCACAGATTCACATAAGCACATAAGCACATGGGCACGTAAGGCAGAGAAACAAAAAAGCACATAATCACAAGAGGCAGTCAGGATACAGAAACCTATCATTCAACGTCCGTGAGCATTCAAGAATAATGATCGCGAATAACATAGCGAGTAGTACAGTATAAACGAATAATATAGTAAGCAACATGGCATAAAGTCGTTCCTCATGTAGTAGCGATTTATCAGCATTTTGTGGTAGATGTGCAGATAAACTCACATAAACAGATAAACTCACATAAAGCACATAAAATCCACATAAAACGACATATATCAGAGTCGGCAACAGCGAGCTCAGAATCGAAACACATAAAAAATCGAGAATAGATTGTCTGCGGTTATTTAGACGTCGACTAACCAAAGTGGTTCGACTATTCACAAGGACTTTTTGGTACACACTTTGGCCTTCGGGACTGTGCTCTCGCCTCGAATCTGGGCGAATGGCACGCATCCTTCCAGTTTCAGCGTGACTTCAAGTCGTTGGAGTCCGTCGAGACTTTGATGAGAGTTTTGTAAAACAAAATGGAGATCGAAACAAGTCATCGAGGTTCGGGTTTCACCCCTGACTTAACGACTTCGTTCCTGTTTTTGATAAAATAAGGAGAAATTATGCGTCAAAGTATGGATTTCACTCCTGATTCGGCGCAAATTCTCCTGTTTGTAGATAAAATGTGGGTCGAACAAGCAACTTAGTCGATAGTTTGCGGCTTTCACACCTAATCTCGACCTAATCGCTCATTCATCTTTGAAAATTAGAGTGCAGCGATAGTGTAGCGTAGGCGAGAATACGAGAAATAGCAAGTAAGCTCGTACATAACCCCTACAGGGTGTGCGCAAGTCGGCTTGTTGGTACCTAACTATAGACTAGGTCGTTTCTAAGACATCGACCCGGACTAGGTCGAGTCTTGCCTAATTCCCTATAGTTATGGCTCTGATACCAATCTGTCACACCCTAACCGATGGCGGAAACATTGGGGCGTGACACTGAGCGAAACAGATTGTCCAGAAGTTTCCATAACAACTATAATTACCAATTATTTAAGCATCACGTCCCATACCATGACATAAAAAGTAACATAATTATTACAGACAAAATCTAGTCAAATTGTTTTGTTCCGACAATTCAGATTTCAAATACAGACAATTCATTTATTTGTTTCTATACCTTTCCTAGCCTCGATTTCACAGCAAGCCAAGCATCTAAACATCTTAAGCACCTGCCACATACGTTAAAGTAAAAGTCAATACACATAGTGTAAAGGTGAGCGTACAAGTTTAATAGATATAATAGAGTTTGAAATCGTTTACGCATAACCAGCAAGTACACAGTGTGAAATGAAGCACGTTAGTTATCGACATGAACCTATCGATACCAATGACTGCGGGTTGACTGCCCAAGGCAGTTCCTAATACACACTCACCACTGTGAGCCATGTAACAAACTGTCCTTAACAACCTCTGAGTGAACAGGTGCTGAGTCCAAACTATAGTACTATCGTTGCTAAGGCAGGTAGACAACATTCCATGTGTAAACATAACACCAAGCATTCATTAAGTCACAAATAACATGCGGTAACTGTTAGCGTTAAAGTATTACGTAGTGTATTCGATGTGATTTAGAATAAGTAACGTATGTAACACCCAAAAGTGCGTAAAGCAAAAAGGGTTTGAGTATACTCACAGCGATGATGGATTGAAGGGAGCGCTAGAGAGTAAGGTTAGCCTGATCAGAACGATAGCATAAACGATAAGCGGCGCGTAAAATGAAGTAAAGTGTCAGTGGATCGGACGGCAATCCGATCGGGTAGCCGGTCGATCGGATGACAATCCGTTCGGCTGGTCACTCGATCAAATGGCCACTCGACTGGATTGTCATCTCGTTTGGGATGGATGTGTTTGTGTATGTTGGCTTGTCTTTTGAAGTTTTTGTTGTAGCATTTTGAAAACAGAGAAGTATCTCTACCTTTCAGGTCGGTCGATCGAACGGCAGTTCGATCGGACAGCAATCCGATTGGCGAGGCTTCTCAAGTTGAGAACAAGTTCACCGCAGGACGGTTACTCGATCGGATGGCTATCCGATCGGGTGGCAATTCGTTCGGAATGGACATGTTGAAAAATTGATTAAGTGTTTGAAGTCAAACATTACATGGTCGAATGGTAATCCGATCGGGTGGCAATCCAATCAGACGACAATCCGATTAATGTTCAAAACCTCAAATGTTGAAAATAAAAGTTAAGTGTGGGACCCAAGGTGCAATTCGATCGGGTGGCAGTCCGGTCGGGTGGCAATCCGATAGGACGGCAATTCGTCCCAGTTGACCTGATCGTCTTCTTCCTTGGTTGTTTTGACAGTTTGAAGTTTTCTTGAGACTATTTGATAACGTGCTAAACAACAGAAACCTCTTCAAGACTTAGTGGCCCGATCGGACAGGAACCACCCGAGTCTGACCAGCTAACTGTTCGAGACGGTGTCTCATGTTTAACCTGAAATCAGTAACCTCGTGGATATAATCCAGATCTTGAACCAACACATCCACAAGAAAGAGTGGAAGATTAGAACAAGCTTCGATTCCATCAGTTTTGAGTGCATTGAGTGTAAAAGAGTTGAAAGAAGGTTGAAAAATCATCTTTTAATCCTTTTCACCATGAATATGGTCAGATCTGTGAAAGATCTTTGCTTATTTGTGTGGAAATCATCCAGATCTAAGTTGTTCTTGGTGGATTGAAGCCAAAACACGAGGTTCATAAGAACACCATGATGACATCGTCCTAGAACACCTCAAATATAGTGATTTCATGGTTAAAAGTTAAGATTGAAAAGATAGAAAGGTGTAGGAGTGCGTGTAGATTAAGAAAGTACAAGATTTAGGTGGAAAAACTTACAAGAATCGCGAGAAATCTGAAGAAATAGTGGCTGGAGCGAGTGGAGAGGGAGAGAGCTATCAACATCAAGTGATGTTAACATATAGGGGGTATTTATAGGGTTTCCATAAATAGAAAGGAGGAAAGAGGCTGGTCGATCGAGTGGCAACTCGATCGAGTGGCACTTCGATCAGGTGGTAGCTCGATCGGCTGGCCACTCGATTGGAGGGATTCACGCGACGGGTTTTGTAGTTTCGATTCGAGTGTTGAGCGTTGCGATGCGATATATTTTCCAATTCAAATTACTTTTAATCCCAACTACTATATCAACATACAATCATCCTTATTTAACGTCCGTTTAGCGTTTGCGATTGAGTTGCGATTTCGTTTTGATCACGACATCATAAAACATAAATAACATGCACAAGTAACACATAAAGGGCATACACACATAAGAACAATAACCAGAACGCGTAATTCGAGTTGCGAGTGCGATAAGCCATGCGTTAAATATTGATAAATAACGATAAAATCTCGGTTATTAACAAATACTCCACATAATACAACTAATGTAAAAGCATAAAAAGTCTATCTTCAAGTCAAAGAAGCCAAAACAGGAATGGAGCAAGGAGTGATAGATCGCAGTTAGCAATCTTGTCTCCCTTTGACTTCAATCTTGACTTTGCCTTTGACTTTCGAAACACGGGGTGTTACACTTCAGGGTATATAATTGTATGTAAGTCACCTTTCAGTACTTCTATTTCTTTGATGTTTCCATCTGAATCTTCTCTCATCACTTTTCTGGCCTTTTTGAGGAGGTCACTTCATGTTCCATTCTTCTCTTCTCTTTTGTATCCATCTTTATGCTGAACTCTGTTTCTCCCGTAAGAGCTGTGGAAGATGACTGAACTGGAACATGTTCTTTCTGTTGGACCCTTGAAGTATCTGGCTTTGGTATGTTTGGTGGAGGACCTATGAGTAACTTTGGCTTACTAGGAGGAGGACCCATGGGCTGCTTCTGTTTTTGAGTTGTTGGAGTTTCTGATTGTTTGGTTTGATCTTGTTGAATGATTTCTGGTTGTTGTTGAGGAGTTTCTGACTCTCCAGCTTGTTTTTCTTATGGAATTGGGGCTTTCAGTTCATGAAGATCAGCTGTTGCCAGTCTGCCAACATTATACTACAACCTCTTTACTAATAGATGAACATTAGCAAGAGTTTGAGTATTTGTTTCTTCATTTTCTAAAACTCTAGATTTTCTTGATTTTTCTGTGCAGTCAATTCCACCATCAGCTTCTCAAAAGCCTCAGCCATGCTGCTGTTGTTGGCTCTGAGGAACCGTATTTCTTCAAGAATTATTCCTGAACTTGAGCTTTCTCCTGCAGTTGCAACCTCAGCCATATGTTTCTTGATCTCTTGTTGTTATTTGAGAGCTTTCTTGAATTCTGATGAGCTCTCTCTGTTTTCTGATGACTCTTGCAGTTTGTTGAGGGCTGCAGTGTTGTCTTCTGTTTGCTTCTACACAGCTTTGACAATTTCTGATAAAACTTTGATATCTGATTTTTGATTTCTGATTTCTTCATGTATCAGATCAAGTTTTCCTTCTGTGGCTGTTTTCTCAGTACAAACAGCAGTTGTGTCTTCAAGTTCCTTGTGAAGTTGTTCAGTGGACATAGATTGATGCCCTTGGTAAGTAAGAGGAACACCAGATGTTCTACCTTTAAAACCAGCAGAAAACACATTCTCTGCTGTTCTGAGGTTAAGAGGATTGAAATATTCCATATTCTCTGTACCCTCACCAGAAAATTGAAACACATTCAAGTTCTCGTTTTTCTCATATCCTTGAACCTTTTCAGGCTCTCCATGAGTTGTTGAGAAACTCTTAGTTTTCTCATCCAGTTTTCCTTGATCAGTAGACTGATCTCCACCTGTTGCCACCACATTTTCCTCCTTAGAATCTGATTCAGAAAATGGGTCTTTGGTTCCACTCACATCTTGTCTTATAGAAACAGTGCCTTTGTGTAAAATTTCATAATTTCCTTGAATTGAATCATTAGAATCACTCTCAGAATTATGAAATATATTAAGTTTAGAGTGTTGTGCACCTGTTTCTCCCATATTTGAGATTTTAGCATGATGTTCTTCTGCCACAGGACTCATGTTCACATCTTCATCAGTAGGGTGAGGATCTGATTCACTCTGCTGCTCCATTCTTGGTGTGCTTGACTCTTGTGCATCATGCTCCATGGGGGACACATTATCAAAAACTTCTTTGTTCTCTTGCTTCTTGCTTAACGTCTTTAGGTATTCTACTCTGTATGGTGAATCTTCTGGTATCAGATTCATCACTTTTTCTGACAGAACAGGCACATCATAATCTGACTTCCAAGACCCTACAGCAGTCCAAGGTCTCATGATTTCTGTATTGCACATATTTTCTGATGCTGGAATTTCTAGGTTCCTTTCAGAAAATGCATCAGAAATTATGATTGACAGAAATCTGGGAAAAGGTAGATGTGAATCTATCCTTCCAGCATTAGTCAGAATTGACCTTCTGATCAGATTAAATATTTATGTTCCAAAATCAATATTCAACCCACTTATGAGACTGAACATGTTTGTCAGAACATTCATATTTATCTGATCTGTACCTCCAATTTTTGATGATAAACACTTGTTCAGAATTTCCATTAATACTTGCAGAAGGCAGGTAGCTTATTCCTCTTGAATTCACTGATTTTTGAAATCTTTTTTTTTTGTAACCCATTACAACATCAAGTAGTGAAAACATATCTTCTTTTTCTGGTGCTTCTTCATAGCTTTGGCTTAAGGGTAGTCCCAAACATTCCCTTATTTTCTCCGGTGAGATTGTAATAAAGATATTTCCCCACACATGTGTTGCTAGCTCGATTTGATTTGAGACTTTGAGAGTTTTAACAACTTGTTGTATGAGTTTTTCTGGTACCTCTCTGGTCTTTGTGAGAGCTTGAGCTATCGGACATCTGATCAGAAATTCAATAAGAATTTGACACTTTATATCATATTCTTCAATGTTATCATTCATTGCTTCATTGTTGCTCTTTAATGGAAGAAATTCAGCTTTGGTGATGAAAGGAACAGAGTGTTCGATTGGTGGTATGTAGATGTTGATAGCAGCCATTGAGAATTTTGGTTTTTGTTTTTGTTTTTGAAAAGGGTTTTTAGGGTTTTGAGTTTGAAGATTGAAGATGGAAGTCTCTGTTTTTGAATGAGGTATTTATAGTGTATCGAGACAGAGATCTTTGAGTGTTTTTCGTGGGTTGTTTGTATTCAAGGTGGTTAATGACACCTTAATGATGTTTTAATCTATTTAGGAAACAACCGTTTTTACCTTTGGTTTATCTCTTTTTTAATATAAATCTTTTAATGAAAATCAGAGATTCCAAAGATTTGGCAGATAAACACTAATGTCCAACTTGCACCTTTTCTCCATGTGGGACCCCTTTTGTTTCAAAAAGGTCCAATAGAAACCTTTTCTGAGATTGTGTATCTCCCCAAGTTTTCCTTTTGATGATATATATCAGAAAATCTTTGAATAAAACTTTTGAGACTTGGATTTTCTTCATATTTCATCAGAATGCATTTGATTCATTTATAGAGATTTAATCAACATTTTTTTTTTGAGATGAGATGGAACAAGTAGAGTTTCGAGATTTTTACTTACATTGCAGTTCTGAACTCCACACCGTTGTTCTGATTTTCAGGAAGTTTTTGTCATACAGCTTGTTCCAGTCCTCAGAAAAAAAATATTTGAAAGAAACTTATTTCAAAAATTTAGTTGGTTATAAGTTTCTTTGAATCTGGTTAAAGGCAATGTTTTCTGATGTTTCTTTCTGTTGATTTGTCAGACTTCCTGGTTGTCAAGAGATTTTTTCTGATAACAATTTGATTTTTCTCATATTTTATAAGATTTTCTGGTAATTTTGAGAATTTTCTGATGTATGAATAGATTCTGATGATTTATTGGGTTTTCTGATTTTATACCAGGTTTTCCGATTGATCATCAGATTTTCTGAGTTTTGTTAGGACCTGTTTCGACACCATACGATTGCGTAACGAACGTTCGACGTGCGGAATCCGTGAACGATCGAGACCGAAACACACAAGATGTAATATAAACGTGATTCTATTTATAAATCTGAAACGTACAAAGAACCTTGAATCACTTGGAGTACTTTCTCTCTCTAGACTCTCTCTCTAGAATCTAAGCTCTCCAAATGTCAAATGTACAAAAGTCACAAATGATTTAGCTTGAATGCTATTTATAGTGATGTTGATTTAGCTTGAAATGACACATGCCACTTTCAAGGGAAATCATGATTTAGCTTGAAATGACATATGCCACTTTCAAGGTAAATCATCACTTTCAAGCTAAATTACCTTATGCACTGAAAAACCTATTCTATCCTATTACATGATACAAGACGAAGTCAATAGACGTAATGCACTAACAGACTCCCCCTCGGATATTGACGAAGTCTTCAGTGACTAATCTCCAATATGACACATCTTCACTCTTGATCATTTTGCCTTCTCTTTCAAGTTATAACAATATAAGCATCTTTCAATCTTTATCTTCTCCATCAGCTTCAGGCTCCCCCTTTCATCAAGCTTCCGTGCTTTGGGATCGATGCCTAGCTTTCCATCTACAAGCTCCTCTTTGCTTCAAGCTTGTCTTCAGACTCCCCCTTAGACTTTGCTCTCAGGATCGTAGTCTAGAATATCTGCAATTTCTCAAACATTTATAAGTACAATGTTTTCATATTATCAATCAACTTCTCTAATCCACTCCCCCTATCAACAAACTGTATAGATTTAGCAGCATTAAAGAAACCAACTCCCTCACAGTTTATCATCCAAGTTCAAGTTAATGACCTTGGAGATATCACAAACTGTTTTTGAAATTTATGATTTTAAATCAAGTATCAAATTAATGAACTTGTTTTATTTTCAGAAACACAATCAGCTTACTTAGATTTTGAAACTCAGCGCTCAGACATCGATTGTCGAAAATAAAGCATAAATCAAAATCTTTTTGTATTTACTGAAAATATAAAGTAGTAATGAAATATGTACAAACATATTTACAAATAATATTTTTGTATGAGTATGCGTCAGAGGATCATATCAGTTTTTGACAAGTCACAAGTACCGTTGAGCTTAATTTCACTTTAAGAATTAAACAATTCACTTAGATTGTCGATATACTTGTCCACTTAAATTTTCACACAAATTTCAACTGATTCAGGATACGAATTAGATGTATTAAGAACTTAAACTCATTCATGTGTCCCACCTCTTGAATATACTCCCGTATCCAGATCCCAATATTCAGTCTTACAGGCAATTATAACACAAATGATATCTGTAAGGGGTTAATAAATTATGAAGAATCATGAGAACTCAGGTCAGAACTACCGTTCAGCAGAGAGATCATGACTCAACTTGTGGGTGTGTCCCCTTTAGAGGATATTTTAGCTACAACAGCAGCGACTATCAATTTTATTGTTTCATCGGCATGCTGAGGGTTTATGCTATGTTTCAAGCATTTGCAGAAAGTATTATTTGAGGACTAGGTCAGAACTACCATTCAGCAGAAGTCCTGGAATAATACCCCAGATATCATTGAGTATAAAGACCTAGTATATCAGAATACAAGACCTTTTAAACGAGATTTCAGGGGTTACCTATATATCCAAGTAGTGTTCCCCACGAAATAAGCAAGTGTGAAATTTAGGTTTATATCCCGAAAAAGTTTACTAAATGTATAAAAAACTACCGACACATCCATAGTGAGATCGTTTAACACATTTAAACTTTCCATTTCTTTAGCATACTGTAACTGTCTACTGATGTACTATCATTTCCTCTTTTTATGCAAAAACTCAATTTTTGAATTTTATCATGTTTTTTACTTTTTCAAATTTTCAAATGTTTTTGTATTTTCTAACAATATTACTCCCCCTAAAATGAAAAATCATATAAAGAAAATTTGACAACCAACACTGATAGCTTTGTCTCGCCATCCATTTTCTGCTAAAAGTGCTCTGATTTGCAGAAAATATAACATACCCCCATGATTTACAACCCATTGATCTTAACAGTTTGAAAACCGTGTTTCAATCTGATGAAAGTAATCATGTTTGTTCAGCCGTGAGGGTTTCGGCGTATTCAATCAACACATATTTTTGTATTTTTCTATTTTACAAAAATTAAAAACAAACATATTTTTGGTTTTTCAAATTTTTCAATTTTTAGGGTTTTTGAAATATTGTTTATTTATATACAGAAAACATATAAACTCCCTGTTCAATCAGAACAGGATCCAGCAGCAGCCACTCCTTGTTGTGCCAGGCTACTCCAACCTCCATTCTCACAATCTTTGAATTCCATGAGCACCTGCACAAACAAATTACTCAATTACTTGAACAATTTAGCCCAGGTCTGTTGAACCTTAGGCATTTCAACACAATAATTTTCATTCAATGCTGGAAATTCTTTGTCATTTTTCACAAAAACTTTCTCAATTTTAATTTCAACTTTCTCATCTTTTACCAAATCAACATGTTTCTTAACACTCCATGTTTGACCTTTTGGTGTTCCTCGTTTGTAAAAATGTGAAACTTTTTGAACATTTTGATTTTGAACAACAACTCTTGGTTTCCAAAACTCTTGAGGTTTTGTCATATCCACAGTTGTTTTCCAACTTTGTGTTGTTCTAAATCTGGGTGTGTGAGAATTCCAGATCTGTCTAGAATCGAACCTATTCGGGTCTGATTTCCAGTTTTGATTCGAAGCAAACTTGTTTGTGTTGTACCTCCAAATTTGTTTTGAGTCAAATCTGGTTGACCTTTGTCTCACATTCTCAGATTTTTGTTTCTCAGCATCAATCTTCTTTTGATCAACATCCACAGGTTTTAGATTAGGACACTTGCGTGCAAGATGTCCTTTTTATCACATTTTAAACATGTTCTCATGGACACATCTTTGGCCTGTGGTTGTCGCTTTTTCTTTTGAGCAAAGAATTCATCATTAGACTGTCTCATTTTGAGTTCTTTTTCTTTTTCTAAACTGTCTCCTTGAACAAAATTCAATTTTGCCTGAAAATTTGGCATTTCATTTTTGTTTCGATTCTGTTTCTTCTTATAACCCAAACCAGCCTTCATGTTTTTCTTTTTGAAACCAGGTTTGTTATACGAACCTTTACGACTCTTACCAACAAACTTTGAAATCTCAGACTTCTCAATCTCAACCATTTTGAAAACTTTGTCAACCTTTTTTGAAATCACATTCTGAATCGGGAAAACAACATCTAAGAACAATTTGTCTGATCCAATCATGGTATAAACCAATCCCTTTGAATCATCATTCAAATTTTTCTCGGATTTTGTGTTTTTCAAATATCCATCATGAAGATTTCCTTCATCTTCATCCTGTGATTCAGATTTACCTGTAACAACTGACTCTTCTTTCAACACACTTTCAACGACTTTACCTACCACCTCTGAATCATGAGGCTCATCAGATTTGGAATAGGTTATGTCAATGTTGTCTGGCAATTGGTCTACCATGTTGAAAGCTTTTTCGACCTTTTTCTCATCATAAAATGCAAATTTTCCCGGTGGTGGAACTTGATGAAACTCTGAGCCAATGCCTTTCTTATTCTGCTCAGACTCACCATCACCCGGTTTTATATTAAAAATTCGTTCAAGCACATATGACGACACATGGTAACTCTTTAACTTGTTGTTATCCAGTTCTAAATCAGCAATCTGTCGCTTCAACTTAGCAACATCCTCAATATAGGAATTAACAACATCTTGTTTTATAGAATACATTCGTTTAAGTTCTTTGGTTGTTTCAGACATATAATTCATTCTAGATTGAGCATATTTCATTTCATCTTTTATTTTATCATATGACTCTTTTGTAATGTGATATGATAATTTCATTGAGTCATATTCCTTTTTCATTTCTTGACAAGCAATTTCTTTTTGTTCACATTCATTTGTCATTTTCAAAACATTTTCTTTCAAAACTTCATTTTCTTTCTCTAATTTGTTACATTTTTCAGAAAGTTTCTCATCATTTTCGTTAAAAACTTTTTCTTTTTCTAGCATTTCTTTGCATTTTTCTTTGAAAATCTTTTCAATTTTTGTGAACTCAAGATCTCTTGTTCTAAATTGCTCATCTTTTTCAGTACAAGCTCTGCACGATTCCATGCATTTCTTGCACTGATCAATCAGTTTCAAGTTTTCAGAATCAGAATTTACCTCAGTGATTGGCACTTCGGTGTTTTCAGCAACCTCTGTCTGCTCATCAACATCCTGCTTGTCTTCAACACCGACTTCATCACTAGCATCATCAGCTTCCTCATTCTCATTCTTTTCTTCTATCTGTTGTTCTTCAGTAACAGCTTTCTCAACCTCTTCAATCACAACAACTTCTTCACTTTTGATTTCCTTCACAGCTTCAACTTCAACAGTTTCTGTTTTAACCTCTTCAGCATCTTTCTTCAGATCGTTCACCATTTCTTCAACATTCTTCTTCATCCTCTCCTCATCCCTTTTTCTCAGACACGATAACATAGCATATCTGATCTCCTTTTCAAATTTCTTAACGTATGTGTCATCTTTCAATACATTTCTATAGTATTCAGCTCTCAACGGGACTTTGAGAAGAACATCATCGAAAATTATGTCTTTCTTGGGAACAACCGGTTCTCCTTCTCTGTTATAATAGCATTCTCTCTTTTTATCCCATCTTTTGCTACCGACAGCCATCTCATACTCCTCCTGCATGTCATCCATTCTGTTGTAGACCACGTTTCTTTCTCTGTAGGTCTTCTCACTCAAGATCTCTTCTCGAGTTTTTTCTTTGATCTCAACTTTTTCTTCACTGATTTCAGCAGTATCTTTGTCTTTGTTTTCATCTTGAATCTCAGCAACAAAAACAAACTTTTTTTCTTCTGTCATAGCTCTCCCTTGAGCTGTTTTACGAACATTCTCTAAACGATCTTCTTCTGGACAAACTGTGCTCCAGTCAAATCCTTCATCAGGATAGATTACTGCATATGCTCTTGATTTTTCTCTCGGCTTATCTTCAATCAACTTTGGTTCTTCTCTGCTTCGATGGTAAATCGCCTTTCGATAATAATCATCGTTGAAAGGACGTTCACTTCCTTCAGCAACTTCAGAATTTCTGCATTCTCTTTTGAAATGACCCTTTTGCTTACATTTGAAGCAGGTCACTTTGGATTTGTCGAATCCAAGCTTTGTTGACGCACCTCCAAGAGATTGTTTCCCGGTAATCTCCATATACCTATGAGCTCTTCGGATACAACTAGCTAAACACCAACGGATGTCAATGAGCTCCATCTCTTCCAGATCAATCTGGTCGTAGTCTTCTTTGGTCAATTCAGAATTTCCAATTTTTCCAGCTACTAGACCTTCATATGACTCCAGAACAGATGCAAGGAAACTCATTTGCTGTTTCGCTGCATTTATGCTCATTGCAGGAGAATTCTTCAGTTTAAGAGCAATGTTGCA
Organism: Helianthus tuberosus; assembly: GCA_030545235.1. Classification (NCBI taxonomy): domain Eukaryota; kingdom Viridiplantae; phylum Streptophyta; class Magnoliopsida; order Asterales; family Asteraceae; genus Helianthus; species Helianthus tuberosus. Next base: position 121,980,851 of record CM060401.1, read on the forward strand.
CAGAATTTCTTCAGAATCATCAGAATTTGTCTTTGAAGATGAATGATATCCAGAATGATAACTTGTTGACGTTGTTGGTGGTTCTTTCATCTTTTCACCACTAAATGCTGTTTTTGGTGAACCAACGCCTTTATCAGAAAGCACACTGCTTTTGTAGTACAAGCCAACGTTCTGTTGATGTGAAGAATCAGTCATTTGTTTTGCTTTTGTAGCTCCAGATCATGACTTTCAATTTTTTCAAACAAAGCATCAAGAGTAATTGTATCATACAAAGCATCATTTTTCAAAATAAAAACAAACGTTTGCCACTGATCAGCTCGTGGTAACGCTTCAATCACTTTGTCTATCAATTCCTCTCTTGTTTTATTTATCTTTAATCTTTCCAATTCAATTTTAAGATGACAGAATCTCTCAATCATTTGCCTCACCGACTCTCCTTTTATGTTATCAAACAGATCAAATTCTTTCTTTAATAAAGCGATTTTGTTCTTTTTAATCTGTTTACCCCCTTCAGCTTTAATACGTAAAGCTTCCCAGATAGACTTAGATGACCCATCATGAGTTAGTAAAGCAAAAATATCATTTCTGATTGCTGACTGGATCAATGCTATCATTCTCTGTTCAGCTCCGTATTCAGCTTTATCTTCTCTGGAAAACTTCTTGAATATTAAATCTTCGCCTTTCTCGTCTTTTGGTTTTTCATACCCATACTCCAAGCAAAACCAGCTTTCATGAGCATACGCTTTCGCCCAGTTGATGAAACGTTCTTTCCACCAGGTATAATCCTCAATGCTATCAAGAGTTGGTGGCTTTGAGTGAGTTCCGTAAAAGTTATCATGCTTAATGTTTTCGTTGATTGCCTTCGTGATAGTTTTTGGTGTAATATTTGTAACCTCAGACGATTCGGTTGTGAACGCGTTGAAAAACGTATTGAAAAATTCATCAGCCATGATGTAAACCTGAATAGACAAACAAACAAACACAATCAGTATACACAATATCAAATATCCTGAACAGACTGATACACAGTTGACGTGAAATAATCTTGACATGAATTTTCACTTTTCAAGTGAAAAAAGAAATTCAAGTGAAATCACTTTGTTTGACAACTCAAGCGAAATCACAAGTTGACCACGAAATCAAGACTCAACAGCTTTCAAGCGAAATCCCAAGTTGATCAGTTGAAGCGAAATCAACTGTTATAACTTCAAGCGAAATCCTAAGATGAATCTCAAGCGAAATCTCAAGATGATGATTTGAAGCGAAATCAAACACTATGCAGTTTCAAGCGAAATCTGATTTTATGTACTATCTCAAGCGAAATCAAGGCCAAACATCATGTTCAAGCGAAATCTTCAGAATATTCAAGCGAAATCCAGCAGCTTTTTCAAGCGAAATCTTTAAAATACTCAAGCGAAATCTGACTGATAAGGATTTCGCTTGAATATTTTTCAAGCGAAATCTTGCTGATTGTTACGAAGTCGGACAGAAAAACTCGAAATTCTCCTAAACGACTAGGAATTTGAATCGGAAACTTGGCAGGATTGTAGATCAACTGTTTTTGCACATTATTCTAAAAAATCAGCTGATTCGAACCATAAAATCCCGTTCAATTTGTCGAAAAACCGTAGAAAACGTGAAAGAATAAGTAGATGATGAAGAAATGATGCAATTCAGATCTGAAAACACTGTAATCTGGTACGAATCTTGTTGTTTGATCAACGCAATCGAGCTCCTGCTCTGATACCACTTGTTAGGACCTGTTTCGACACCATACGATTGCGTAACGAACGTTCGACGTGCGGAATCCGTGAACGATCGAGACCGAAACACACAAGATGTAATATAAACGTGATTCTATTTATAAATCTGAAACGTACAAAGAACCTTGAATCACTTGGAGTACTTTCTCTCTCTAGACTCTCTCTCTAGAATCTAAGCTCTCCAAATGTCAAATGTACAAAAGTCACAAATGATTTAGCTTGAATGCTATTTATAGTGATGTTGATTTAGCTTGAAATGACACATGCCACTTTCAAGGGAAATCATGATTTAGCTTGAAATGACATATGCCACTTTCAAGGTAAATCATCACTTTCAAGCTAAATTACCTTATGCACTGAAAAACCTATTCTATCCTATTACATGATACAAGACGAAGTCAATAGACGTAATGCACTAACAAGTTTCATTAAATCTATCAGATTTCTTTTAAGTTTTACCAGATTTCCCTTGTTTTTATCAGACTTGTTGTTTTAGTTCCCCCTAGATCTATTGTTATGTTTTTGTTTTTTTTTAAGTAGAAAAGAAATAAAGGTAAGAAAATATCATTCAAGCACAAAATAAACAAACAAATAAAACAAGTAAACAACAACTACTCCTCCTTCAGCACGTTGAACATGCACTTCACATATAACCAGAGACTGGTTATTCGAGCAGTGTGATTCGTTGATGGGACCAGGGTAGGATCACTTATATTTTCTTGAAGTGCCAGCTCGGCCCTCGGATAACAGCTTCTCACTCCTCTGAAGTCCAGCTGACTGGTAATCACCTTGGTCACGAATCGAGGGTAGATCAGAAAAGATTGACGGTCGTGAATGTTTGCTTCTAGGTCTCTCATGAGAAACTTAGAAAAGTTGTAAGGTTTTTCCTGTACAACAGCACGAATCACCTCCATCATCCTATGGGACAGCTCGTTGAAGTGTCCAATCTTCTTAGAGAAGTAGACACTGAGCTGTGTCACCAAATACTGGAAAGGTGGTATAAAACCAGATTTGCTAACCTGCCTTGACACGTTGTATGTATGATAGCCCATTTCTATCAAGGTCTGTTGCACATCTACCTTATCCAGGAAGTTTTTTTCTTGATCATTACCCAGCCGGAGGACATCTCTGAGAGTTTCCTCCTTTAGGGTGATTTTGACCCCCATAACCTTACTCTTAATCCACATGGAAGTGCCACTGAAAATGATTTCAGAATTCCACCAGAATTCTTGTAGAAGTTCTGGATAGATAGTGACATGTGTAGATACAACGAAGCCCAAGGGACTTTGCATGATCATATTATACACATACCTGCAGTCCTCCCATGCAGGTCCTTCCAAGTTAGACCTAAGTCTAAGATTATGATGTCTGTAAAGAGGGAGAGGGAATTGTGTTACTCTCATCATTTTTGGGCGACCCATTTTAAAATAAGAAATTTCTGATGAAAAGCTTTTGAAGAGAAGATTTGTGAAGAAAGTCTTTTTCAGGTTGTTAATATTTATAGGTGAAAGTGATAGTTGTGCCATAAATGTTATTAACAACCAAAGTTCCAAAGATTTTCATTTCCATTTCAATCTCTTCAATTAAGATGATATTTGTTGCAGTGAGAATATGACAGTCTACTAAGCCCCTATGTGTGAGTAAGCATTGAATAGCTTGGCGGCTACTTTCATAGCTTCTAATCATTTTAGTGCCTACGTGTCTCTTAAACTTCTTATGAAAAAATGACGTTGCATGCATTGGTAGTGTAAGAAAAATTCAATATTCTGCAAAAAAATTCTTGTGACGGTTGATTTTCTCTACTGTATTGAATTTTATCTTAATGCATGTTACTTTTCCCCTTTTTTGTTTTTTATTTATTTAAATGAAAGACAAAAAAACATACAAAACAGACTATACACAGTTATGAATTTATACATATGTGGGATATGCATGAAGATGGAAGTATATGATGATTACTGATCATTCTGATGTTTCAACAAAGTTTCTGATTTCACCAGATTTTCTGATATTTCTTCAGATTTTCTGATAAATCATCATTCATTCATGATTCATCAGATCTTCTGATGTTCCATTAGATTGATGGATTTCTTTGTCAGAAACCAGTTGAGTTGTTCTTTGATTATCAGAACTTTGATGTTCATCAATTTGGTTTTCAATTTGTGTCCTTTTGTTTTCTGAAAAATCTTCATCTTTTATATTAACCATGCCAAGTTTGCTGATAAAAAAAGTGTGTCTCTTTTCATCAAGAGGTTTTATAAAGATATCAGCAATTTGGTTTTCAGTTTGAATGCTAAGCTTAAGTCATCGTCTTTTGCTTGGTGAGACTTCTATTTATAGAAGGCTGGGTACATGAATAAACAATTGTTTATTCATGCAATAAGTCCTACATAAAGTAGCCATTTGACATATTCATTGAATCCAACAGTCAAGTTGCCTTTGTATTGATGATATCCAATAATGTCAAGTTGCTTCAGTTATTGTGGCAGGATAGAGCTGATTTTTAGATAAGTGGGGTATTCATCAGAATTTCTAATAAACCACTTCATCAGAAATTCTGGTGAACAAATCATCAGAAAATCTGATGATCAGAATCGTCAGAAACTAATGATATTTCATCAGAAATATCATCAGATCCATCATAAATGACCTTTTCTGATACTCTTCTTTAGCTCTTGATCAACTTGTGATTCTTTGAAGTAGATGTTGTTCATTTCAGTTGTCCTATCCGATCTTCTTCTTCTTGTTGTGATCTTCAGGACTGTTTTCTTCTTCATAGATCAAAGTTGAATATGATTTTCTTCAATACTTTCAAATAAAGTTTCCTAACAAGAACACATATAGGTCACGACACTCACAAAGCAAACCCAGTGAAGTTTACGACACAGGCTACGCAAAACTGTGTGTTCATGTCCCCACTTTCAAACTTTTACGTGTTTTCTAAACTTGGGGAAAATACATGTATATTGGTATGTAGAACACAAAACTAAGGAATGACACATAGATCATGTGACGAATAAGGTACCATAAGCACCATTAATCAACGTATACATTTAGACCGGGGAACATAAATGTTAGATCTAATGGGTTTCTGGCAACCTAACTCTTGGCCTACTTCTTCCAATGAGTGCTTTTGTGTCTCATTTGATCTCAACAAAAATGCCTAGGTTTGGTGGCTTCCTATGTCGTAACATATGTTAATGTCCTCACGAAACATTAGCGATCTCGTATTCCTTACATTTACAGACACAACAAAGATACGTTTTACAAATCACATACCATGTTTTCATACAAGTATATAAATATTCTATACAAAAACTACATGAATTCACACCAACTTTTGTTGACGATTTTCCAAAACTTACATGTATTTCAGGTAACTAAAGTGGATGTACGTGCGGTCTCACTCTTGCTCAAGGATTATGTTTATGTTTTTAGTTATGTTGTGTCAAGACTCCCATGCCTATTTTGTGGGATTTGTTCGTTATATTCCGTCTCATGTTGTGATATAATGATCAAAACCTTGATGTTGTCTTTGAAATAAAGTTGTAAACTTTTCAAACAATTATCTATCGTGTGATGTAAACACTTAACTGAAATTATGTTTTGAATATTTAATGTCTATGGCATCTTGGAGTTTGTTTTATGATCATGTGGCATGTTTACCATTCGTATGCAATGAGAACCTTTCAGGATCACACCTCGTGCTTCCGCCTTAGAAAGGGGTGTGACAGGTTGGTATTAGAGCTGCGATTGTAGTGAACCAGGATTCCTTCTCGAGTCTAGACTACAATCTTTAGGATCCTCTCACGAAAACAATCTTCCAAAAGTTTTCATTGCATAAAACTTTCTGTGAAATCCACTACCTGAACTTGTTTTTCAAAAGTCAAGTAAGGATAATACGAGACTTAGTGTGCACCGGGGTAGCACTTGTCTTTGACTAGGAATTACTTGCAACAATGTGTATAATTATTTATATTAATTAAGTAGTAATAATTAATATATGTACTTATGTCATAACTTTTATGGAGCTGGGGCGTGTGTTATCATTTGAAAGCAGCGACATGGCGGAGGAGTCCCATCCCAAGGCACTCGTCTCTGACGACGAGGTAGCATCAGCCCCGAGATCTTCACATCCGACTCCGAGAGCGATCCAGAGATGGCGTCCGATGATGATGATCTCGATGATGATGTCTTAGCTTTACCTTTACCATTCCATGACCAGCTAATCATCGGACATCCCGATGGTGAGCACCTCGTTTAGCCTATTCCCATTCATGTTATTCCTTTTGCCGCCATCCCTGACAAGGACTGGCCTTTCGTTGATGATCTGGATGATGATGTTGACGTCCCCGTGATTGAGGTGGAGCGCCTTGACGACGATCTTGGCGATGGAGAAGTGTATGACCCTGCTTACCTAGAATTAGCCTCTCCTATTGTGTATGTTATTGATATCTCTTCTGACACTGATCTTGAGAACGAAGCCAATTCCTTTGAGCCAGTGACATCTTCGGCCCTTTTTGCTACTAGGCTGAGAGCTTACCCGACTAATGATGACGAGGACGCTATATTTGTTGCGCAGTCTTCTCCTATTCATGTCCCTACACCCCAACCCTCTCCACCAGCCCATTAGGTTTTTCATTGCAGGTACTTTGATGGAATCGTATTTTTGGGATTAAGGACTACAACTGGGTTTTGGGAACAATTTGAAGACAAGGACCGCCAACGTGAAGAAAGATATTTTGTATTTTATATGTATTAAACAAGTACTATGGGGTGATGTAACCCTTATGCATTTTTTTTTCTTCGTAAACAATGATGTAACAAGTTGTCCCGATATGTATAAAAACTCGATGAATATCTTATGACACATTAGTATTTATCCGTTTATACATGCTTGTTGCTGTATGAATTGATTTATATGTTTGGCGGATTGTTTGATGTTACTTATGTGGGTATATGCATGTGTATATATACTACTACTATCTCGTATGATGGTATCAAACAAATGTCTAACTCTTTTGTGTTGTGTTTTGAAAGAACATGGCACCTAGGAGAGCTGTGGATACTCGAGATTCTAATCAACCCCCTCCTCCTCCAATGTCGAGGACTGCTGAGGAACTGAACTCTCTTCTGGAAGAGAGAATTTCTGAAGCTATCGCCCAGTACGAGGCGAACCGTACTGAACACAGCGGAGGATCAGGCGGTACTAGACGAAATGGAAATGGAGATTCATCTGGAGGAACCCTGACACAAGGTAACCTTAAGCTGATTTGCTAATACATGATGAAATTTATGAACGGTCTTTCTTCCATTGTTTCGTTGATTACTCACGTGTGAATTGGTTGGATAAATTCTAGGCTGCACCTTCAAGCAGTTTCTCGACTGCAAGCCACTCAATTACGATGACACTGGAGGTGCAGTGGTTTTTGTGCGCTGGACAGAGAAAACTGATTCCACAATCCGCATGAGCAAGTGCACCACGGACCAGCAAGTCACTTTTGTTACTGGGTTGTTCGTCGATGAAGCTTTGACTTGGTGGAATTTACAAGTCCAAACTCTGGGTGATGATTCCGCGTATGGTATGACGTGGGACGAGTTAAAGGAAAGAATGAGGTAAAAGTATTGCTCACGTGCTGAACTCCAAAGACTGGAGACTGAGTTTTGGAACCTGTCCATGGTTAGTGCAGACATTGTTGGTTATACTCAGAGGTTCCATGATCTGTCAAGAGTGATCCCCTATCTGGTGACTCCCAAATTTAAGCGCATTGAACGCTACATCTAGGGATTGGCTCCGGAATTTCGCAGCTTGGTGATTGCGGCAGAGCCAGCAATGATCACTCAAGCTGTAACTCTGGCTGTCAGCCTTATTGAAGATGTTGTCCGTATGAAGAAGTTATCGCTAAAAACTACTGAGAAAACAGCTGAGTTGTCTGGTGACAAGAAAAGGAAGCATTCAAAATTGGGCCAAGGCACCCTATCGACTTGCGCCATCCGAGATGCAAGAATTATCTACACAACTCCAGGAGTTGTTGGATAAAGGGTTTATAAGGCCGAGCTTCTCGCATTGGGGAGCTCCAGTATTGTTCGTTAAGAAGAAGGATGGAACCTTGCAGATGTGTATTGATTAAAGAGAGTTGAATAAGCTCACTGTTAACAATCTGTATCCATTACCGAGGATTGACGACTTATTCTACCAATTGCAAGGATCGAGCTATTACTCCAAGATCGACCTTCGGTCTGGCTATCATTAGTTAAGGATTCAAGAGGAGAGCATACCAAAGACTGCGTTCAGGACTCGTTATGGGCACTACGAGTTCCTTGTGATGCCATTTGGATTGACGAACGTGCCAGCAGTGTTTATGGATCTGATGAATCGTGTTTGCAAACCATATCTCGATAAATTTGTGATTGTATTTATCGATGATATTCTGATTTATTCACGAACGAAGGAAGAGCACGAGGAACACCTCAAAACCATTTTGGAACTACTGAAGAAAGAAAAGCTTTATGGAAAGTTCTCAAAGTGCGAATTTTGGATTCGCGAGGTATAGTTCCTTGGTCATGTTGTGAACGAGAATGGCATCCATGTAGATCCAGCAAAAATTGAAGCAATAAAGAATTGGGAAGCTCCCAAGACACCGATTGAAGTTCGACAATTTTTGGGATTAGCGGGCTATTACCGCAGATTCATCGAGAACTTCTCAAAGATTGCATAACCGCTAACCTCCCTTACACAGAAAGACAAGAAGTATGATTGGGAGACAAGCAGGAAGAAGCCTTCCGACTTCTCAAGGAAAAGCTATGCGATGCACCGATACTATCTCTACACGAAGGCACAGAAGACTTCGTGGTATACTGCGACGCTTCGCGTCAAAGGTTGGGTTGCGTGCTTATGCAACGCCAAAAGGTCATCGCTTATGCGTCACGACAGTTGAAAGTACATGAGAAGAATTATACCACCCACGACCTGGAGCTAGGTGCGGTGGTGTTTGCCTTGAAAATTTGGAGACATTATTTGTATGGTACTCCATGTACTATCTTCACTGATCATAAAAGCTTATAGCACATATTCGATTAGAAGGAGTTAAATATGCGTCAGCGATGATGGGTTGAGTTGCTAAACGATTATGACTATGAGATTAAGTACCATCCCGGAAAGGCAAACGTAGTAGCAGACACATTGATTCGAAAAGAAAGGGTTAAGACCCTAAGGGTTTGAGCATTGGAAATAACTATTCGAAAGAATCTCAATTCACGCATTCATGATGCCCAATAAGAAGCCCTTAAGAAGGAAAATCTTAGAGCTGAATATCTCCGAGTTATGGAGAAGAAATTGGTGCCAAATGAAGAGGGAACCTTATACTTTATGGGACGCATTTGGGTTCCGCTCTATGGCGGTATTCGAGAAGTCATCTTCGACGAAGCTCACAAGTCGAGATACTCGATCCACCCAGGATCTGAAAAAATGTATCAAGACTTGAAAGAATACTATTGGTGGCCAAAACTCAAAAGCGACATTGTTGTTTATGTTGGAAAGTGTCTAACCTGTGCTAAGGTTAAGGTCGAATATCAGAAACCGTCTGGTCTACTGTAACAACCTGAGATACCCATGTGGAAGTGGGAGCAAATTTCAATGGAGTTCATAACGAAATTACCCAGGACCCCTAGAGGGCATGACATGATATGGGTGATAGTAGATCCATTAACAAAGTCTACACACTTCCTACCAATCCGAGAGAAAGATAGCACTGGAAAGCTTGCTGAGCGGTATCTTAAAGAAATTGTGGCACGTCATGGAATGCCTATTTCGATTATTTCAGACATAGATGGGCGTTTCATATCAAGGATCTGGCAATCCTTCCAAGAGGTCTTTGGATCTCAACTAGATCTAAGCACGACCTTCCATCCACAAACAGACGGTCAGAGCGAACGGACCATACAAACACTAGAAGATATGCTTCGCTCATGTGTTACGGATCTAGGCGGCAGCTGGGATACTCATCTACCTTTAGTTGAGTTTTCCTATAATAACAGCTACCATACGAGCATAAAAGCCACACCGTTCGAAGCTCTATATGGCCGCAAGTTTCGTTCACCGTTGCGTTGGGCAGACGCTGGAGACAAATAGTTAATTGGTCCTGAACTTGTTCAAGAAATGACCGAAAAAATCATGCAGATCCGAGATCGCATCAAGGCGGCTTGTGAGCGCAAAAGAGCTACGGTGATCGAAGACGAAAGCCTTTAGATTTCGAGGTGGGAGATAAAGTTTTGTTAAAAGTCTCACCTTGGAAAGGTGTAGCAAGGTTCGGAAAACGTGGAAAGTAAAACCCACGATACATTGGGCCATTCAAGATCTTGGAAAAGATTGATACCGTAGCATACAAATTAGATTTACCGAAAAAACTTAATGGTGTACATGATACGTTCCATGTGTCAAAACTTAAAAAGAGTCCAACACAAGAAGCAGTCATCATCCCTACGAATGAGGTACACATGGACGACAAACTCTGATTTACTGAACAACCTGTTGAGATAATGGATTGGAAGATCCAGAAAAACAAGGAGGAGTCGCATTAAACTTGTCAAAGTACGTTGGAACTCTAAACATGGACTGGAGTACACGTGGGAACGCGAAGACCAGTTTAATGCCAAGTACCCCCATCTGTTTGAGAAAGCTCCTACGAGAGATAACTCAGCCTGAATTTCGAGACAAAATTCTATTAACGGGGGGAGACTGTGACGACTTCATAAAACCGGTAATTTCCGTACTATTTTAATTATTATTTACTACTTGCAATTATGTGCTTAAATGTCAACATTATGTAATTAGTTGCTTTGCATATGAATTCATGCATGTTTTATACTTCAAATATTGCCTTGTGCATTACTTTAAGCGTTGCGTCAGAAAGACTAGTAAACTCACTGGTAAGACACATTGTGTCAGCACTTCTGCAGAAAGCAGTCAAACAATAGATTTTGGGCCTAGGAGTAGGTCCAACATCTAAAACACACCAAAACCCAAGTGTGGATACAAGGGTTAATATATAAACTTTCCGAAAGCTAAAATAAGCACTAAAAGACACCCGGAACACACTGTAAAAGCTGAATTTTGCAGAATTCAGCTATAATTCAGCTAAAAACAGCAATATAACACTAAAATATCATGCAGAATTTGTGATTTAGTGACTAAATAACTTACAAAGTGTCGGGAATTGAAACTGTCACAAAAGTTGCCTCATACTTAGTGAAACTGCGCAATTTAGCACTTTAACGAACCGTAACAAAACGAACAACCGGACACTACCCGAAACACCAAAATTTAGCTAGAAGCATTGTTTTAATGTTACAAAGCTAGTTATGGGGTAGAACGTCATATTACATCTTAAAATCCCTAAACACATTAAACACTAACTAACACCCTTGAATTCTAACTAAAACCCCTAACTAAGAATCAAAACCAAACCAATACCCCCCCCCCCTTCTTGGACGGTTAGGACATGGGTCCCACAAGCTAGATTTTATTACACTATTTTAATTGATATGTTTAGTAAATGAGGAACATAATGACCAAGAAACAAATGGATGTAGGAAAGTTTTATAAATAACTACAAGGAATTAGAACATGATCATTCTCACACTTCACTAACACCATACTCTTCCTTCTTCTTCTCCTTGGTCTCGGCTCACACACACACACACCACATACATCATCACTTTCAATCCATTACAAGACATTCTAAGGTCACAACAAGGTGTATGGAGGCTATCTAGGAAGTCTTGAGGTGCTAGAACTTGAAGGACCTCTTTGTGGAGCTATTAACCTCACATATTCATCATTCTTCATCATCTACCTTCTTGTGCCACTTCCCTAGCCATTAGAGCTAGTTGGAAGCCTCTTGATCACAAAATTAGTTCATGTTTATGTTATGTACAAGTCTCACCATCTAAGTAACTAAACTTTAAAAGATGAAAATGAGACTAACATAATCACGAAGAAAACAAGTGATTTTAGTAATTTTTGGTGTATGTGATGAAGTTGATGTTGTTAAATATTGTGTGTATGTTTAGATCTAGTATGTTAAGCTTGTTAGAAGCTTAGATGTAACAAGTTTAAGCATGGATCTTGAAAGATCCATGGTTAAACTTGAAGATGAACTTGTGAAACATTATGTGAACTTGAAACATGAATTTTTGAACATGAACTTGTAATCTTGAAGTAACAAAGTGAGTATAACACTAACTTTTCAAACTAAAATACATTAAAAGCTTGTTAATGGTTTTTCAAGAAGCTTGTTTATGAAAAATCTAAAGATGTTAAGCATGGATCTTGAAAGATCCATCATGAGACATGGTTTCAAATTTAAAGATCTTTCTAATGAACATAAAAATGGTTTTAGAACATGATTTACGAAACTTTGAAACCATAAAACTCATGGATGATTGAGTTAGTAAATTAAAGTCTCATAAAAGTTTGTTTAAAATACCCAAGAACACTTGTTTTTGGAAAAAAACCATTATATGTTAAGTGTAGATCTAAAAGACTACACATTTTTAACAAAAATCAAGTTCACCATGATGTTTCATATGAAGAAATTAGTGTATGTTATTGTTGGAAAATTGTTGGAAATTGGTTTTGATGATAGAAAGAAAATAAACACATGTTTTGAAAATATGGGAAACCTCCATTTTTATGGGAAACTATGTCAAAATTTTAATAAAATTTTGACACTTAGAAAATATAAGTCTTGGTGAAACTTAATCCCAAAAAATTCACCTAAAAATGTTTACCAAGGTTTCCTAATTTTTGAATGAAAATTCAAGTTAAGAAATGTTGATTTCTTCAAGTTAAAATTAATATCAAGTATGTATATTTTTAGGAAAAATATATATATTTAGTGATCAACAAATTTTGTGCTAAGTGTATATTATGTGTATTATATGTAGTAGTGTATTAGGAACTTGAAAAAAAAAATACACTAAATACTCCCATGGAGTATAAATACCAAAATACACATACAAATACTTGGGAATACTAAAGTATACGAGTATAAAAAATTCCTCACAAGGAAGTACATGGACAATACAAGAAAGTATATTAGTAAAAACATATTCCACAAATATTTGGACATGGACAACTTAAGGACACTTAGGCACTTAAATATATATTTTTGGACAAATATATTACACAAAAATCGGGTGAACAACAAGAACAATTAATCAATTATATATATTTTATGGCATGACAAAATATATATATATTCCCTACAAGACTTAAAAATACATTATTTTTAAGAAATATAATTCTTGAAAGTAATAAAAATCAAAGTATTGATTTTTGGTGAATAATACAAAATACACAAGGATTTACATAAAATACAAGTATACTTTCCTAGGTATACTTGTACAAAAATAATATTGAGAATATTATTTCACAAAATACTTATATTTATTTTTGGGATAATAATATAAGTAACATATAAGAAAACTTAAAAATATAATTTATTTTTAACACTTATTACATTGAAAAAGACTACATAAACAAATAAATATTTGAAAGGTAAAGTATATATTTACAAATAAACATTGCATATTCAAAGTACAAGACACAACGTACGGGCAAGACCCGACAAACAAGGGCACGACCCTCACAAAGAATGAGCGTACAAAGAACAAATACATAAACAAAAGATGGTGACTTGTACTTGTGTGATAAAAGTCTAGTGACTAATGTAAATAGAAAACATATAGGTCACGACGCTCACAAAGCAAACCCAGTGAACTTTACGTCACAGGCTACGCAAAACTGTGAGTTCATTTCCCCACTTTCAAACTTTTACTTGTTTTCTAAACTTGGTGAAAATACATGCACAATGGTATGTAGAACACAAAACTAAGGAATGACACATAGATCATGTGACGAATAAGGTACCATAAGCACCATTAATCAACGTATACATTTAGACCGGGGAACAGAAATGTTAGATCTAGTGGGTTTCAGGCAACCTCATTCTTGGCCTACTTCTACCAATGAGTGCTTTTGTGTCTCCGTCGATCTCGACAAAAATGCCTAGGTTTGGTGGCTTCCTATGTCGTGACATATGTTAATGTCCTCTCAAAACATTAGCGATCTCGTATTCCTTACATTTACAGACACAGCACAGATACGTTTTACAAATCACATACCATGTTTTCATACAAGTATATAAACATTCTATACAAAAACTGCATGAATTCACACCAACTTTTGTTGATGATTTTCATAAACTTACATGTATTTCAGGTAACTAAAGTGGATGTACGTGCGGTCTCACTCTTGCTCAAGGATGATGTTTATGTTTTTAGTTATGTTGTGTCAAGACTCCAATGCCTATTTTGTGGGATTTGTTCGTTATATTCCACTCATGTGGTGATATAATGATCAAAACCTTGATGTTGTCTTTGAAATAAAGTTGTAAACTTTTCAAACAATTATCTCTCGTGTGATGAAACACTTAACTGAAATTATGTTTTGAATATTTAATGTCTATGGTATCTTGGAGTTTGTTTTATGATCATGTAGCATGTTTACCATTCGTATGCAATGAGAACCTTTCAGGATCACACCTCGTGCTTCGGCCTTAGAAAGGGGTGTGACAAACAAATATTACAACCCCGCCAGACTATAGATCCACAAAGCATCAATGAATAACAATGAGGCAATTCTCCGGTCCAAAATAACTCAGCAAGTATGAATTCTAAAACAATATTCACATAAAACCCAGGTTTAAAATTAAACAACAATATAAAATTAAACAGTTTTTCCTTCATTGTGACTATCAAACATTGAATATACTAATTCCCTGAAAAGTATATTTACATTCATCCAACATGTGCCCTACTCGATTAAACTCTTCGTACGCATGGCACGTAATATTCTAATTGTATTAATAAATATATATGGGCGATAGGGTACATATCTCATATTTGTAAATTTGTAATCAACCTTTTTTAAAATTCTAAATCAATACTACCCCTCGAGTAACTTACATGAACCGTTTTGGTCCCTTCTCTTTGCAACTGCATCGACCGCCATTAATGGTGATAGAATGCTGATGATAAAGGAATAATGAACTCAAATTAGTAGTTACCATCAAATCCAATTTCGATCTCCCTTGCAAGAATGATGATGGCTACGACAATTATTGTATCAAACTAAGTTTTCAAACATGAATACCTCTTCAACAGCTTGCTGAAAAAAGTATAAGTCAAATCTAAATAACCCTTAGCTTCATCTTTATCAGGAGTTAAAAAGCATAAGAAGTTTGCCCATTGCCCATACACCACATGGCATCATATTTCCGTGGATCAATTGACAATGCTTCATCTAATTTTGATATAGCATCTACATCATCAAATCAAATCAAACCTTAACCAAGCTAATGAACCATCAAACTCCCTACAACAATTTCATATTTTAGAAATTAAGTTACCTTTATTCAGATATTTTACTTACTGAACACTCTGAAGGTCGACCATCCGAGCAAAGCCCCTCCTCATCTTGTTAGGTTCTATATGAATTAAGGAATATGATCTATCAAAAATCAGAAAATTAAAGCAAAACATCGTGTATAAATTAGAAATATAGTTATAAATTGCATAATTAGTAACCCTAGCCTCGGTATCGAGGGTTTTTGTGTGTTAATGACGGGTCCCGAACAGTGAGCAATGACGGATTTTTTTCATTTGCATCACCTGAACTGCATTCCACTTGCTCTGCAAGGGAATTTGCACGCACACCATATGAAGTCCCATAATGTTTTTTTATATGTGAGTCCGCCTATGTCTCAATAAATCAGTTTACAAGATCAAATCTCCAAAAACATTTAACTATAGCTTTAGGCAGCTTTTAACCCGTTTGACCCGTTTCCCTTTTCAGGTACGTATATAAATTTATCCCATTGTAGAAATTTTAAAAGAGCAAGAAACATACCACTTTCGGCCATGGTAGAAAAATGGTCGTCTTTCATCAGATTATACATGACACCTAGCCTGAAATGAAGTAAAATGCAAAAAAGGTGTCTTGGTACTTAACATTCATTATAAATAAATAAAAAAAGCAAGACTACGGAAAAAATTTCAAGGCGTATTTACCTCCTCGTTAGCACTTGCTCGAGTCTTGACCTATTAAAGTTTATAAAATCAAGTAAATAAAGTCTTAAATATTTGATAATAATGATAAATAAAGACAAACATGAAGCTCTATGAGGTTTATTGACATATTCAAGCTCGGATACTCCATTTTCTTCTTCAATACTTCTGAAAGAGAAGAGAAGAGAAGAAAAGAACTCGACATAAAAATTAAGAAATGCGTTAACATTTCTAGAACATCAAGGATGGGGATAATTACATGAGCTTTTATAGCCATACTCGATGCTTTGAAAGGGGACAAAAATTCATGATCTTACTTTTATAGTCATATCTGTTACATAAAATGAACCAAAAACTGTTCGTTAAAAGATAAGGGTTTAAAACCAAACCTGAATTGTTTTTTTCTAACTTGTAACTATGGTATTTTTAGGTTCATATCATTCAAATTAAGACAATCCAAATATGTATTCTACACAACATTAATTCACAAATAAAGAGGTAAACTGAGAACTCAAGATGTTCACTTGTATAGCTGCTAATACACCACACGACCCACCTTCATGTTGAACTAATCCCATTGATGTTTCTTCATCAGGACTAAATCTACAAGATTTTTATTTTATTAGAATAAGCAAGGAGAAGGGATTTACATAGCATACAAAATTACCTTATTTCCTTTTGATATAAAAAATAAATTATGAAGAATGCAAACACATTGTCTCACAAAAGATAAACGACATTAACTTAAACCAATTCAATTTAACACAGCCACAAGAAACAGTAACAAAAAAAAGTAACTCCATATGAAAGCATAGAGTATACTTATCTACAGTGTATACCATACCGTACTGACCTAACTATTTTATACATATCATCAGCAAAAATGCAATCCATAACATTCCAGACCATCTTTAAAAGCCCTCGACTAGATTTTTTTAGTGATGGAATGTGGAGCAAGCAATGGGTCAAAACGGGTAATCTTTAATACAAATCCAAAACAGGTCGAACCTTTAGGGCTGACCAGTCTGACCCATTCGACCCGTTTCCCATATCATTTCAAGACGAAACCAAAAAAAAAAACAAAAAAACAAAAACAAAACAAAAGAAAAAACCTTAATCATTAAAAAAAAGAAATTTTGTGAAGATTACCAATGAAATCCCAATAAGAGGTGCAAACTTGAAACCCTAGAACGATGAAAGCGAAGAGTTGAAAATATGAAATCCTAAAATGACGCAGGTGGCAAATATCGTCGTCATCTTCATCTCCTTCATCATCTGAGCAGACCTAAAACCCTAGAACGATACAAAAACACATAAACTTATTCAATTTAAAACTTAGGTTTTTTAAAACATGAAGAGCAGATTCGATAAAAAAGAAGCAGTTGATGAAACCCTAACTATATCAACTAAAATAACAATTTACCTGAAATCGACACCGAGGATCACAGTAAGATCATAGACCATTTGCAGAGATCTCATAGATCGATCAGATGGAGAGATCACGTAGATGCGGCTGAAGGATTTAGGTCAAAAGGAAGTGGAGCCGTGTGAAGAGATAGAGAATTAGGTTTTCAATACATTTAAATATCAGGTCATAGTAGGGATCCCGCACTTGCCCATATAATGAAAAAAGAGACCCGAATTTTTGGAGCCAAAAAGCAAAATTCAGTGCCCTCATAGCTTAACCCATCAGCACATTAATTCATGCTTATTATATATAATAGATATATATATATATATATATAATAGGTGGTTGATGGACCGGATTACCATTATTAACTAATAAAGGGTTTCCCTGGGTTAGACATTCTTAACATCAACTACACAATAATTTGTCTCCCTCTCTACTCTAAAATCATGAGTTCATTAAGAACTCATAATTGCCATCAGAACAGTATGTTGAATGTGAAGCCACTCATTGAGATGGTCAAAAGAAATGGCAGAAAACATGCAGGAAAACAGTAACCACGTTTTGTCAAAAGTAATGGCTAAAGACAGCCATATTCTCGGGTGCATTTTTCATGTGTTCCCATTGTTTTTTATTTGATCAGTTATCATCTCAATCTATATATAAGAGATTGAACTGTATTTGTAACATGTATCACAAAGAAATAAAAACCTCATAGTTACCGAGAGTGGACGTAGGTCAGAGTCGGACTGAACCACTATAAAAATCAATGTCCTTGTGATTGTGTTGATTGTGTTCATGTGTGTGATACCGTCCTATCCTAACAACTGGTATCAGAGCTCAGGCTCTTGATCATTTCACACGAACCAACAGATGTGAAGAAGAAGATACCTGACAGAAGTGTAATCAGAAATAGGGCTTTGATTTCATTTGTAACCTGCCACTGCCGCCGCTACGATTCCGATCAGAGGCCGTCGCCGCCCCGCTCAGGTGAATCGCCATTGCGATTCCGAAGCCACTGTCGGCTGTTCAAATGCGAAATCAGTCACCGGAGATCGCGACCCGTCGTTTCTGATTATCGCCGGAATTTGTTCGAAGACAAAGGGCTGATCGTTTTTTTTAAACGACAGAAAGGTTTGAGGAGAAGGGACTAGGGCATTCTTGGAGGTGAAGGGTGGATATGAAAGTGAAGTTCAGTAAATAGGGATTATAAAAGAATTCCTTTTTTTTAAGAAAAGATTCTTTCTGTGGGAAAGAATAAGTCACGTGCCTTCAACTTTTGACCAAGAATTCTATAAAGCCAGTTTTTTTCTTTTAAGAGAATCAAGTTTCTCTTATCTGCAAAGAGAACCCCTCAACTTGACAAAGGTTGTCATAACTCACTACTACTTGTTCATTGCCATTTTAAAGCACGAAACAGATAAGTATTTGTTTCTATTAATTGCTTCCGCCTGCATAATTATTTTTTGGTACGAACTTGGTTTGGTTTGTAGCAATTAGTAATTATTTGTTTAAATGGCAGGAGATAGTAAAATCAAGATTGACAAGTTCGATAGTAATGATTATGGATTTTGGAAAAATGCAAATTGAAGATTTGTTGTATCAGAAAAGTTTGCATTTGCCTATGTTGGGCGAACAACCAGATGACATGTACGATGAAGATTGGAAGTTGTTGGATAGACAAGCTTTGGGCGTGGTTAGGATTTCTTTGGCAAAGAGCGTTGCGTATAACGTTGTCAATGAAACAACCACATATGGTGTATTGAAAGCTTTGTCCAACATGTATGAAAAACCATCTGCTTCAAACAAAGTATTCCTCATCCGACAATTGGTTAACACCAAAATGAAGGAAGGCATGCCGGTTGCCGCTCACATAAATGAGTTCAACTCGATTATCTCTCGTTTAGCCTCTGTTGAAATAAAGTTTGAAGGTGAAGTTCAAGCTCTACTCCTTTTTATCATCTTTGCCAGGCAGTTGGTCAGGCACAGTCACAACCGTTAGTAGTGCATCCGGTACTACTAAGCTAACATTTGATAGCATTCGTGACTTGATTTTAAATGAAGATATTAGAAGGAGAACTAATGGAGAATCTTCCAGTTCTAGTTCTTTGTTGCATACAAAAAGTAGAGGAAGAAGGAATGACAGAGGGCATAATCGAGGCAGGTCAAAATCTAGAAGAAGGGGACAGTCAAAGAACAGAAAAGACGTTGAATGTTGGAATTGCAAAGAAAAAGGTCATTTTAGAAGCCAATTGTACAAAACCAGCCGCAAAGAAAGAAGTAAACAGTGTATCCTCGAAAGAATTAGGTGATACTCTCATCTGTTCTGTTGAAGATTCAGTTGAATCTTGGATTATGGATTCGGGTGCTTTTTTCCATGCTATCTCATGCCCAGATATGGTCAAGAATCTACGAACAGGTAACTTTGGTAAAGTTCGTTTAGCAGATGATCAAATGCTTGATATTACAGGTATTGGAGATGTAGACTTGAAAACCTCATTAGGAACTATATGGACATTGAAAAATGTCAGGGTTATTCCTAACTTGAGGAGAAAGTTGATTTCAGTTGGAAAATTGGATGATGAAGGGTTTAATGTTCACTTTTGGGGTGGACAATGGAAAGTGATCAAAGGCAATTTAGTGATTGCCAAAGGAAAGAAGAAAGGCACTCCATACATGGAAGAAGTTTCTGTTGAAGGTGTTCATGCAATGACCACCGGTCTGAGTCCATCAAATTTATGGCACAACCGACTCGGACACATGAGCAAGAAGGGATTGAAGATGTTGGCTCAGAAAGGAAAGTTTCCAGACTTGAAGAAAGTGGAAACTGAATTTTGTGAACCTTGTGTTCTTGGAAAACAAAAGAGGGTTACTTTTGTGAAGACAGGGAGGACACCGAAAGCTCAGAAGTTGTAGCTTGTTCACTTGGATGTATATAGACCAACTTCAGTTACATCTCTAGGAGGCTCGAGATACTATGTTACCTTCATCGATGATTCAACACGCAAGGTATGGGTATATTTTCTTAAACATAAATCTGATGTATTTGATGCTTTTAAGATATGGAAATCTGCTGTTGAAAATGAAACTAATTTGATGGTAAAGTGCTTAAAGTCCGATAATGGTGGTGAATACATAAGCAAGCAGTTCACTGACTATTGTGCCAAGGAAGGGATAAAGATGACCAGGACAGTTCCCGGAACTCCTCTGCAGAATGGTGTAGCTGAGAGAATGAACAGAACATTGAATGAAAGGGCTAGAAGCATGAGACTAAATGTCGGGATGCCCAAGACATTCTGGGCAGATGCAGTTAACACTGCAGCCTACTTGATTAACCGTTCACCATCCGTTCCCTTGGGTTTCAAATTGCCAGAAGACATGTGGCAAGGAAATGAGGTAAGTCTCGAACACTTAAGAGTCTTTGGTTGTAGTGCTTACGATTTGTTAGAAGATGGTGACAGGGATAAGCTAGACTCAAAGTCCAAGAAGTGCACATTCATTGGTTATGGGTCAGAAAAAATGGGTTACAGGCTTTGGGATAATGAAGGCAGAAAAGTAATCAGAAGCCAGAATGTCATCTTCAATGAAAACGAATTGTACAAAGACAGAAACACCAAAGGACCAGAAGTTCAAAAAGAATATGTTGAATTCGGAAGTGGTGAGACAAGAAAAGAAGCTTCAGTCAACATTCCAGGAAATGGGGATGAGTCAAGCGACAGTGGGAGCTTAGGGGATGATTCTAGTAATGATTCGGAGGAAGAAGAAGCTACTCCTTCAATTCCAAACTCCCCAGAAACACCTCAAGTTCAACCAAGAAGGTCGTCTAGAGCCACTAGACCGCCAAACAGGTACTCACCATCAGTCAACTACATACTTTTAACAGAAAATGGTGAACCCCAGTGTGACTCTGAAACTATGGGGTTGAAAGATTCATTGCAGTGGGAGCTTGCAATGAAATATGAAATGAAGTCGCATGAGAAGAACAAGACCTGGCACTTGATAAAGCTTCCATCTGGGAAGAAGGCTCTTCAGAACAAATGGGTGTTCAGGGTCAAGGATGAACATGACGGTACCAAACGGTACAAAGCAAGATTAGTAGTCAAGGGATTCCAACAGAAAGAGGAAATTGATTTCAATGAAATATTCTCTCCAGTGGTGAAGATGACTACCATCAGACTTGTTCTCAGTATTGTAGCAGCAGAAGGCTTGCATCTAGAGCAACTAGATATCAAGACAGCTTTTCTACATGGTGACCTAGATGAAGACATTTACATGACACAGCCAGAGGGTTTTCAGGTTAAAGGCAAAGAAAACTTGGTGTGTAAACTGAAGAAGAGTTTGTATGGTCTGAAACAAGCGCCCAGACAATGGTACTTGAAGTTTGATAACTTCATGGGAAGAGTTGGTTCCAAGAAATGTGAGAACGACCATTGTTGTTACATCAAGAAGTTCAAGGGTTCTTATATCATTCTACTACTCTATGTAGATGATATGTTGATTGCCGGTTCAGACATGTCAAAGATCAAGAAGTTGAAGAGGCAAATGTCTAAAGAATTCGAAATGAAAGACTTAGGAGCTGCAAACCAAATACTCGGGATGAGTATTTTCAGAAACAAAGATGGTTCTTTGACACTATCTCAAGAGAAATATATTGAGAAAGTGTTAGAGAAATTCAACCTTAAAGATGCCAAGATCAGAAGCACACCTTTGGGAAGTCACTTTAAGCTTTCAAAAGATCAGTCACCCAAATCAGATGAAGACAAGGAAGAAATGGCTAAAGTTCCGTATGCATCTGCAATTGGTAGCCTCATGTATGCAATGGTATGCACGAGACCAGATATAGCTCATGCAGTGGGAGTTGTTAGTCGGTTTATGTCCAATCCGGGGAGAGAACATTGGGAAGCAGTTAAATGGCTGCTAAGGTATTTGAAGGGGACTTCAAAAGTGGCATTGAATTTTAAAGGGAAAAATGTTATTCTGAAGGGTTTTGCAGATGCAGACCTTGGTGGTTGCAAAGAGTCATACAAAAGCACCACCAGATATGTCTTTACAGTGGGAGGCACTGCGGTAAGTTGGATGTCCAAACTACAGAAAAGTGTTGCCCTTTCAACCACATAAGCAGAGTATATGGCAGTTGCTGAAGCAAGCAAAGAGCTTATATGGTTGAAGAACTTTCTCAACGAACTTGGAAAAGAACAAGATGATTGTGCACTATTCTGTGACAATCAAAGTGCAATTCATCTTGCAAAGAATCATGTCTTCCATTCGAAGACAAAGCACATACAACAGAGATATCACTTCATCAGAGAAAGAATTAATGATGGCACTCTGAAGTTGGAGAAGATCAAAGGAACTGAAAATCCAGCTGATATGTTGACTAAGGTTGTCACCTTAGAGAAGTTGAAGCTTTGCATAGCTTCAACTGGCCTTCAAGTTAACTGATGATAAGGCCAGGGTAACTAGGAAGGAGCTAAGATCAAAAGTTTTACAGAAATACAGATGCACAGTTGAAGATTGTTCCGTGGCTTCAAGTGGGAGATTGTTGAGTGTGAAGCCACTCATTGAGATGGTCAAAAGAAATGGCAGAAAACATGCAGGAAAACAGTAACCACGTTTTGTCAAAAGTAATGGCTAAAGACAGCCATATTTATCGGGTGCATTTGTCATGTGTTCCCATTGTTTTTTCTTTGATCAGTTATCATCTCAATCTCTATATAAGAGATTGACTTGTATTTGTAACATGTATCACAAAGAAATAAAAACCTCCTAGTTACCGAGAGTGGACGTAGATTAGAGCCGGACCGAACCACTATAAAAATCAATGTCCTTGTGATTGTGTTGATTATGTTCGTGTGTGTGATACCGTCCTATCCTAACACTGTACACCCTAACCAGTAACTCGACCAAGCTGATAATCATGTTGTCTACATCTATCCCTGATGCGGTTACTAGCTTATCAGGGACACTTTTATTATGATTTCCATTACATACATACAAAACTTATCAATACTAGCATGTAAAAGAATCTATATTCATTTACCTCTTCGTGTTTATAAATTTGTTCGGTTAAAATTAAAGAAGCAAACAAATCATGCCTCTTTCTTGTTTTTTCTATTCGTTTGCACGCCTTAGATAGACAACTAGACTATGAAAATGTTGTGCTCCCATTTTCGATGTATAGAATTTGCTAGACCTTCTTTGTGTTTTATATATTAACATGATGTATGTTTGGTTGCAGACATAGATGAGTAAACAAAACCGTGTTAACACCCATACGAGAACTTATTTATCTATGTTAGTAACCTGTTTTGTATTTTCACTTTAGTAACTTCATTTTAATGAAAAATGAATTATATTTAACGGGAAAAAAGGATTAGAATACAAATTTGAACTTACGGCTACCAACTTATGGATATTCCGCTATTTACCTTTGATTTGCCTCTTTCTTTAAAAATAATTAGCACTAGTAATTTCATAAATATATTTCGTGTTGTAAAGGCGATACGCTTATGATCAAGGTATTACTTGGACTTTGCTCTTATGATTGTGAAGATGCAGTACTGCTACAGTCCCCTCCGGTGACAATCTTTTCGCATATATCACTTAGCGATTGCCTACAAGTTGGACATGAAGAATTTGAACTGAGCCATTTATCTATGCAACGAACATGAAATCCATGATTGCACTTGGGTAGAATCTTAACATACTCTCCTTTTGAACAGGGCCGTTCCTAGGTTTTTGGAGACCC
Source organism: Helianthus tuberosus (assembly GCA_030545235.1). NCBI lineage: Eukaryota > Viridiplantae > Streptophyta > Magnoliopsida > Asterales > Asteraceae > Helianthus > Helianthus tuberosus. Next base: position 122,004,900 of record CM060401.1, read on the forward strand.
TAAGCGAACTTCGAAGTGGAGGCCTTTTTTTTTGCAAAATTACCCTTTCGACATTGGTAAAATATAAATCTATTTAAGAGATTGATAATGAGCCCTAATTCCCTAAACAACAAATTAAATAGACAAACAACCAAACCTAGTGCCTAAATAACAGGATCAGTTCAACAAATAAGCACTAATTGCCTATACAACAACTTGATTTAGAAAAATAGCAACTTATGAAAGAAGAATGAGGATATCAGATTAACCTGTGCCACAGCCACATTACAGCAAATCGAAGAACTGAATAAGCCCTAATTCCTGAATCAAACAACGTCTGTCGTCTGCCATAAATTAATCAACGCCTGCCACTGCCACAAATCGAAGAACTGATTTAATCGAACAACATATATTTTCGTAATCGAAGAACTGTTTGTAATCAAATGGAAGAACTGATTTAACCGAATCAATCAACGTTTGATTTAATCAAACGGTTTGGTTTGTTTGTAATCGAGAACAGTTTGTAATCAAATGGATGATATAGATGTTAAAAAGCAAAAAAGAGCCGTTAGTTACTTACCGACCTTTCATCAGCGGCGACGACCAGCGCCTGTTCGATAATCGATACCCTCATTCTTCAGCGATTCGATACCCTCACTCTGCAGCGACCTTTCATTCTTCATTCAATTCATTTGCGCGTGTTTGAGGCTTTTGCATTTGGATAGTTTGGACTTTGGACGGGCCTTTCTACCTTTCATGTTATGGGTTGTCTGCTTTAAAACAAAAAAATAGGCCTACTATAGAAAAACCCACAACAAAATTGGAGGCCTTTTGACGGGTGGTCCGTAGGACAACCCTTAAATGAGCTAAATACGTGCATATCCCATATTTTACACGGTTGTGTATCGTGAATGTGATAACTACGAGTGTTCGTGTGTTTTACAGGTAAATCGCTTAATTCGGTTAAATTGGAACGCGTAGGTTACGGTTTGAAGAAAGACAGTGCACATTTGTATGTTGGGAGCAACAATAACATGTGGCGGCTGGTTTCTTTGAGCATCACGTGAACATCAACAGAATATTATGTGAAGGCAATTAATTTTACTCATCATCATCTAATCAAAGGACATCATCATTACAAAGATTTTTTGGGGACTTTTTGGTGCATACAAGTTAAAAAGGGTAATACCCTAAGTCACCCTAAGTCACGTGACATACTGACTTTGGGAGGAGACAATAAAAGAACTCATCAAATCATCACAACCATATATCACGTGAAGAGGCAAGGAGTGGGCCAACATCATTGGACGTGAGGATTGGGCCATCACATGACAACATCTTAAAAATCACATAAATGAATCCTATTGGGCCGCACATATGGGCCTGATTGTGGGCGGCACACATCACAAAAATGGAGGAAAGCTGACTTCTTTTGGGCGGCACATGTTGGACTTTTGTGAATCATGCATCACGGCAGAGGGGGTGGCAGATCTTGGGCGGCAGCCTAAGACGATTGGACAAAGGACTTTTGGGATTTATGTGATTGGGCCGATAATTACATGTGGGGGACTTGGCGCAGACTTCTTGCACAGACCAAGGGGCATTACTTATCATCATCACTTTTGGACTTTTGGCACAGTTATTAGTCTTATTAAATCAAGATGGAGGTATTAACAAGAGAGGAATTCACGTGAACACATCTTCGAGGCGGCTGACATATGGATTGGGGGGACCAAGATATACATGGAAGGGCAACAACATTAATGACTCTTGGGCTTTGTGAAAACATCAATATCATCATCATATCACATCGTCCAAGATCCAAGAGTGGGTGCACGTGACAAAACAGATTGGCACCGTAAATTACGGTCCCACCGTAATTTACGGTGGACTTGATTTTGGCCATTTTCTTACCGTAAATCAGAAGACTTGCACCGTAACAATATTATGTCCACCGTAATTTACGGTGGAGCCGTAAATTACGGTGGTGTCTGCGGATTTTATGTAACTGCCACATTAAGTTGGTTTTTATGATGTCTTTTGGGTGGTTCTCATCATTGGACGGTTTTGGGACTCACTAGGGGCGAATTTTGGCTGTCTTGCTTGGTTTGGAACAATTGCTAACATTCGGTTTGTGTTTTTGATTTGTATGAACATTGAATTGCTTGTTATGATGATTCACCAAGCTATGTCCGGCTAAACTTTTCGGTGATCATCTTAGGTGAAGGTTTCTATTGAACTTTTGTGTGTTTATTTCTGAATTTCTAGAATGATAACTTGCATTGCTTGAATATCATGGTGTATGTTTAATTGTTTGTAGCTTGTTAATCGATATTGCAATTTCTAGTCTTAATCGTACGTTCTTGGTGCCGTTGGCAATCGAGATATCACGGGAAGGGTTAGGGTTGGTTATTGATTAATTGGTCATCGGGAAACAACCTCGCATTTATATAATCCGAGTACTTTGTTCCCTTTTATCACTTCAATTATCTATACACGAGTTATGTCTATGTAACTCTTTCTAGTTGGAATTACACACAATTGTTTAAAGAAACTGAAACCTAAGATGGTCATTGTTCTCTCCTAATCTGTTTTACAACCAACATTTGATTTGAAATTAGTTTTTAATTTAGTTTTCTAAAACAACAATCCAAACCATTGATCTTTATTTTTCTGCAAATTAGGTTAATTGTAGTTAATTGCAAAGCTAGAAAATCAACACACTTTCCACATACTCCCTGAGTTCGATACCCTATTACCGCTATCTATAGTTGTTTTTTGGGATTAAATTTGCGTGACCCACGACAATCACGTCAAATTTTGGCGCCGTTGCCGGGGAGTAGTGCGCAACGTGTGTCAGATTGTTAGTTTTGTTTGTTATTTTTCTGGTTTACGCTGGGTGTGTTAGTGTGCAGGTATTGACAGGTGCATGCATACTAGGAGCTCTCACAAGCTTTTACCATTAGCATTTGATCCGGAAATCGAACGAACTTTGCGAGCAAACAGAATTTTGCTAAGGGAAAACACAATTAGCGGTTCACCAACAACACCAACTACACCAATCACACCAATTCGATACATGGATCCACCACAACCACCACCCACTACGGGTGAACGTACTCCACCATTTATACCAACATCCACTCAACCTTCACCAAATACCACCATGCCCAGTTCTACTACCGAATTTACTTCACCATTTGATATCCCACCACCCAATACTACATTACCTACCAATACTCAAACTGAACCTACTCTTACCTTTAGCCCTGCTTCTACAATTCCACCACTCACCCATTTTTTCCCAGCTTCAGGTCAATCATCATCCACCTATACATTACCACAAGGCTCAACTGTTGTTCATGCTACTTCATCATTTGGAGCACCAAACCAGTCAGGTTTTCAATACTCATCTATTCCATTTGGGCCATCATCGGGGGGTATAGAAGGAGATGGATATGAAGAAGGATATGAAGATTTCGAGGGTTATGAGGAAGAGGGTTATGCTTATGTGGGTAGTGGAGATCAAGGGGAGTTGACTTATGTACCTGGTCAAACGCAAAGAATGTCAAGTGTTGGTGGAATGCCACAACAACAACAACTCATACCACAACACATTCGACCAAGGCCACAAGGGCCACCAATGCAACGCCCTATACCATTGCAACAAATTCGGCCACAAAATGTTCAACCACAATTTCAGAGGCCAATTCAACAACCCCCGATGCCCCAACAACAAGTTCAACAACCATTCGCACCACAAGGGCATATACCAAGACCAATGGGTCCTATTCGTCCAAGGGGTCGATTGGGTGTACCAAGAAGGCATCTTAGGGAAAATGCGAGGGGAATTGAAGCGCATTTTAGGCCGGTAATTACTCACAACCCTTCACCGGTGGTTATTCCTCATAATAACCAAGGAAGGACTTTTGAAGTGAGAACAAATTCTTTACAAAGTTTGCCAAAGTATAAGGGTCTAGCAACGGAGGAACCCTATTTCCATTTGGAAGCCTATGACTCAATTTGCAATACGCTTGGGAGTCAAGGTTTCTCGGCCGATGATGTGAAGTTGGTCTTATTTCAATTCTCTTTGGAAGATAAGGCAAAGAAGTGGTTCTACACTTTGCCTTCGGCATCTATTTACACTTGGGGGGAAATGCAACAAACTTTCTTAGACGAATTTTATACCGCCCAAAAGACCAATGATGCTAGGAAAGGGTTGAGAAGTTTCCAACAACAACAAGGCGAAATGTTCCATGAAGCCTTCGAGCGCTTAAACATGATGATTAAAAATTGTCCACACCATGGGATTAAGCTTTGGGAGTTGATGAACGCCTTTCACGAAGGGTTGTGTGCCGAGGATGCACGTGATCTAATGTCCATTACAAATGGGACTTTTGGCACAAATTATGAAGATGAGGATTGGGAGTTCTTGGAACAAATGGCCATTACCTCAAAGAGGAAAGCTCAAGCATCAAGGAGAGCACGACCGGCTGTCACGAGATCGCAAGTTCATGCAGTTGACGATGGTAATGTTCAAACTACTAATCAAATTTATGATGTTTGTGCATTGTGTAATGAAATAGGTCATGCGGCTGAAAATTGCCAAGGAGGTGATGGGCAATACGAAGAGGTTCATGCTGTTCAAGGTCAAGGAGGGGGTGGTAGAAATTACAACAATATGAATTCTAACACTTACCACCCCGGGTTGAGGAACCACCCAAACTTTCGTTATGGGAACCCTTCAAATCAAGCAAACCCGAATTTCCAAGGAAACCAAGGATTTCAAAGGCAATATCAAACGGGTCAAAGCTCTTCGGGTGGAAATGAGATGATGGAGATGTTGAAGGCGATGCAAAGTGAAATGCAACGAATGAACCAACGTGATGAGGTTCGGATGCAAAAGGACGAGGTTCGTGACAAAAGCATCCAATCGTTGACCACTCAAATGGGTCAACTTGCAAGTGACGTGGCGATATTAAAGAAAGCAAAAGGCCAGCTACCGAGTGATACGGTGCCAAATCCCAAGAACACAAAAAGCATTAACATCAATGTGGTAAGCACCGTTCCAAATACTAAATTTAATGAAACGTTGCTAACTTCTTCGTATCAAGTGAATGCAGGTTTGGAAAAAGATACCGAAGTCGAGAATGATAAAGAGTGTGAAGCGCCAATCGTGCCTATCCGTGTGGGAAAATTAAAAGTTCCTCACGCATTGTTGGACTACGGGGCAAGCATGAGTGTGCTACCAAGTGATTTATACGACATGTACGACTTTGGTCCACTTGAAGGTATAGACACCATGGTGAGCTTGGCGGATGGAAGTTGGAGGCGTCCACGGGGAATGGTTAGGAATGTTAAGATTCAGTTGGGAGAGTTTGAATACCCGGTGGATTTTATAGTTTTGGACTATGCTTCTACCAACATGGCATCACAACAAAGGGTAATTTTAGGTCGACCGTTTCTATATACTGCAAATGCTCAAATTAATTGTAGAGACGAGATTATTACCATGACCGAAAAGAACCGTAGGTTGTACTTTGATGTTCAAAATAGAGTGATTAGTTATGAGTCCATTGAAAGGAAGGGTGGTGAGTCTAGTGATTGTAGGAAAAATGTGTTTCAAAGAATGAGAAAAAAACATCCACCGGACCGTGAAGAAACACATATGGGTTCAAGCAGGAGCATATTTGATTACCCACCGAGTCAAAATGAGACGGATGCATTTTGCCCAAAGACAAGCTACAGAGGGGGAGGTGATAGGAACCGATTCTTTGAGCCACCATAAATGGGGGTGGCACGGTCTGGCTGAAGACGCGAAACTTAGCGCTGCTCGGGAGGCAACCCGAGGTTTTTCACTGATCTTGTTATTTCTTTAGTTTTCTTTGTTTCAGGGCCATGGCAACACTCAAGTGTGGGGAAGATGTGCGGATATTTGTGTGAAGGTGGTGATAGGAAATTGGATCATTTACAACATCTGTTGTGGCAAACTTCACCAGGTCAATGTACTTTTTCCTTAGACTTGTCATGTTCTTTAGCTTTGAAATATTGTTAGTTTATTAGTTTGATTTTGTTTATTAAAAAAAAAAAATTGGGGTTTGAGATTTAAAGCTTTTGTTGATGTTGAATGAATTTTAGTGATCAAAGCCCTCAAAGCCATACATTGGGACAATGTATCCCAAGTGTGGGGATGGGGGAAATTTTTGAGAGTTTTAAAAATTTTGTAAATCCGAGCGAAAATTGTTAAAATTTGAAAACTTGATATTGTGTCATTTGACACACCGACACCCATTCCTAGTCTTTTCTTGGTGAGGGAGGATTTGAGCCACACATGATTGTTATAGATATTTCCTTGTTTTGAGTGGCGGTGTGTGTATTGTGTTAATAGAACTTGTGTATGAATTCTTGTTAAATCCTAGAGTTAGCATGCTTTTGAAAATGATAGGGGACTTTTAGGTAGCCTTGTCTAGATGTGTGAGAGTGTGGGAATTAGGGGTTGGACCTCATACTTTACATATATGAGCATGGTATTGTGAGGGGTGGGGGTTTGGTCCTTAGAAAGCCACATTTGAGCCTTAGACCATTTGTTGTGACCCAAACCTACTCCCTATAAAATTTTACCCTTTTGAGATGACCCGGTTTAGGAGATTTAGTTTGTAGTATTGATGTTCTTGTATATTTTGTTGAGTTTGATGTGTTATGAAAAAAAAAATGAAAAAAAAAAGAAGAAAGAGAAAAATATGAAAAAAAAAGTATTTAGTTGCAATAGTAGTTGCGAATGTTGAAGAAGTTGTGTATATAATTGATGTTTGCTTTGTTTTGTAGTAGAAATAAATAAACCGGGTCAAATCAATTAGCTCTCGTATATATATTCCACCATTTTCCTACCTTTACACCTAGCCCCGTTACAACCCGTAAGTCCTTTTGATTCGTAAGCATGCTAAATACTCAATAGGAGGAGACTTGATTTGTATACAAGCTTATTGTCGCACACACACACACACGCATTGAGTGGTTTAGCATATTGCTAATAATTCTTGTAACCGAGAGTTTTTGTGAGGGGTGTGTCTTGTGGTATGATTGAAAGTTAGTAAAAGGACGATACATTTTAGCTTGGTTTGCATGTTGATCGCTAGTGGTTTTGAATAATTTTTTAATGGGTTGCTTGGGACAAGCAACGGGTAAGTGTGGGGATGTGACGGGTGGTCCGTAGGACAACCCTTAAATGAGCTAAATACGTGCATATCCCATATTTTACACGGTTATGTATCGTGAATGTGATAACTACGAGTGTTCGTGTGTTTTACAGGTAAATCGCTTAATTCGGTTAAATTGGAACGCGTAGGTTACGGTTTGAAGAAAGACAGTGCACATTTGTATGTTGGGAGCAACAATAACATGTGGCGGCTGGTTTCTTTGAGCATCACGTGAACATCAACAGAATATTATGTGAAGGCAATTAATTTTACTCATCATCATCATCTAATCAAAGGACATCATCATTACAAAGATTTTTTGGGGACTTTTTGGTGCATACAAGTTAAAAAGGGTAATACCCTAAGTCACCCTAAGTCACGTGACATACTGACTTTGGGAGGAGACAATAAAAGAACTCATCAAATCATCACAACCATATATCACGTGAAGAGGCAAGGAGTGGGCCAACATCATTGGACGTGAGGATTGGGCCATCACATGACAACATCTTAAAAATCACATAAATGAATCCTATTGGGCCGCACATATGGGCCTGATTGTGGGCGGCACACATCACAAAAATGGAGGAAAGCTGACTTCTTTTGGGCGGCACATGTTGGACTTTTGTGAATCATGCATCACGGCAGAGGGGGTGGCAGATCTTGGGCGGCAGCCTAAGACGATTGGACAAAGGACTTTTGGGATTTATGTGATTGGGCCGATAATTACATGTGGGGGACTTGGCGCAGACTTCTTGCACAGACCAAGGGGCATTACTTATCATCATCACTTTTGGACTTTTGGCACAGTTATTAGTCTTATTAAATCAAGATGGAGGTATTAACAAGAGAGGAATTCACGTGAACACATCTTCGAGGCGGCTGACATATGGATTGGGGGGACCAAGATATACATGGAAGGGCAACAACATTAATGACTCTTGGGCTTTGTGAAAACATCAATATCATCATCATATCACATCGTCCAAGATCCAAGAGTGGGTGCACGTGACAAAACAGATTGGCACCGTAAATTACGGTCCCACCGTAATTTACGGTGGACTTGATTTTGGCCATTTTCTTACCGTAAATCAGAAGACTTGCACCGTAACAATATTATGTCCACCGTAATTTACGGTGGAGCCGTAAATTACGGTGGTGTCTGCGGATTTTATGTAACTGCCACATTAAGTTGGTTTTTATGATGTCTTTTGGGTGGTTCTCATCATTGGACGGTTTTGGGACTCACTAGGGGCGAATTTTGGCTGTCTTGCTTGGTTTGGAACAATTGCTAACATTCGGTTTGTGTTTTTGATTTGTATGAACATTGAATTGCTTGTTATGATGATTCACCAAGCTATGTCCGGCTAAACTTTTCGGTGATCATCTTAGGTGAAGGTTTCTATTGAACTTTTGTGTGTTTATTTCTGAATTTCTAGAATGATAACTTGCATTGCTTGAATATCATGGTGTATGTTTAATTGTTTGTAGCTTGTTAATCGATATTGCAATTTCTAGTCTTAATCGTACGTTCTTGGTGCCGTTGGCAATCGAGATATCACGGGAAGGGTTAGGGTTGGTTATTGATTAATTGGTCATCGGGAAACAACCTCGCATTTATATAATCCGAGTACTTTGTTCCCTTTTATCACTTCAATTATCTATACACGAGTTATGTCTATGTAACTCTTTCTAGTTGGAATTACACACAATTGTTTAAAGAAACTGAAACCTAAGATGGTCATTGTTCTCTCCTAATCTGTTTTACAACCAACATTTGATTTGAAATTAGTTTTTAATTTAGTTTTCTAAAACAACAATCCAAACCATTGATCTTTATTTTTCTGCAAATTAGGTTAATTGTTGTTAATTGCAAAGCTAGAAAATCAACACACTTTCCACATACTCCCTGAGTTCGATACCCTATTACCGCTATCTATAGTTGTTTTTTGGGATTAAATTTGCGTGACCCACGACAATCACGTCACCTTTCAAATTGGGTGGCCCTCGGCCTATGCCTAGGGTCAGAAACCCATTGGGCCGGCCCTGCTTTTGAAAAATCATCTAGGCATATAACACATTCTTTACCCAACCCTGGTAACTGCAATCCTTGCCAATAGTTGACTATTGGGAAACTCTTTAACGCCTTCTTCTTGATTCCGCTAGTGGCTAATCTAGCTGAAGTGTTGTGCGTGCTAGCGCTAGTCTCTGGGCCGACTAACCTCACACATTTTAATACACACCTTAAGATGGAGTTTAACGCTAGAGTACATATCAGAGTACACACAAGCACCGATAAAACCATTACCACATTTGCACCGAATTTGTTATGAGTTGAAGACGGACTTGATGATGATGCAGCATGTGTTATTGTCATCTCCCCTGGTTGTTGAACTATAGAAGTATGAAAAAGAAGTTTTCTTGAATAAATATGCCCAAACTCATATTGAAGAAGCATTTTCGATAAACTTGACGTTTGTGATTATTGAATAAGGATTTGTTTAGATGGGATCAAGTTTAATGGAAGACTTCTAACTTTGAAATGTATGTATATATAGAGGGCTTATAATAAGGCCTCACATATTGTGTTATTCTTTAAAGAGGATAATTGTATTTGATTTGGGACACTAGCGATATGGGATTTTATCTCTTTGTTTCTTGTATATATTATCTCTTTTGGATCCTCCACTAAAGAGTTAATAGCCAAAATGGTCCCTGAGGTTTGCTCAGTTTTGCCACTTTAGTCCAAATCCCAAATTTCTTAAATCTGGGTCCCTGAGGTTTGCATTTTTTTGCCATTTTAGTCCAAATTTCAAAAAAGTCAATTTTTTTCAATTTTTCTGCTGGAATTTGTCTTTATCCTTATTTCAGCCAAGGGTAAATTTGTCATTTTATATTATATATAACAACTGAATCATCACCATCTTCTCAAAGCAGATCATCAAACAGCTAATTACAAAACCCAGATCAAGAACCCAGATCAAACAGCTAATTACAAAACCCAGATCAAACAGCTAATTACAAAACCCAGTTCAGCTAATTACAACTGAACATCAACACCTGCAACTATAACGAATCAACAACACTAATTAACCCTGAAAATATCAAGTCAAAACCCTTGATAAAAGTAAAAACGAAAATATGAAAAAGAAGAATTAGGAGGCTCAGATCTGTTAATAATAATCAAAACAAAGAGCAACCAACCGCCATGGCTGCAAACATCGCGGCTGCTTCAACAGCCGGATATTACCCCGCCAAGATACGGTAAGTCTCAAAGCTTCACTTGATTCACTCAGACAACGAAAAAATCATCATCGCCTCTTTATGAGTTATTAACAAACAGCTAATTACAAACCCAGATCAAGAACCCAGATCATCTCTCTCAAAGTAGATCATCAAACAACTGAATCATCATCATCTTCTCAAACAACTGAACATCAACACCTGCAACTATGACCACCACCAGAACTCCGGCCACCCCCAAAATGGCAGTTTACTCACAGAACTCCGTCCACACAACTCTCGTCTTCAAACCGCCACCACCACCGAACCCCTGACCTGCACCACCCCACCCCACCCCACTGCACCAAGGAAACAATATTCATACCTTAATCGAAAAATTAAACAACAGAATTCCAAGACTACCACTAACAAACCCTAGCTGTTCACCTCTATACTCAACCAAAACATTGAGCGACGATAATCGAGCGACTAAACATCTGGATTACGAACTTTGATTCGAACACCTGGCTCGATATCGACTGATACCGGAGCGGCGTGCACTTTGAGGCGATCGAGGCGGAGAACGGTGATGGCGATGGCGGAGGAGAGGTCGCGGTGAGAAGGAGGTGGTGGTGGCGGCTGTGGTGAGGAGGTAGTGGTGGCGGTGGTGAGAAGGGGAGGAGGTGGCGGTGGTGGTGAAGAGAGAGAGACAGAGGGTTGATCTGCTTTGAGAGAGAGAGAGAGAGTTGATCTGCTTTGAGAAGATGATGATGATTCAGTTGTTATATATAATATAAAAGAGTTAATAGCCAAATGACAAATTTGCCCTTGTGAGAAATAAGGATAAAGACAAAATTCAGTAAAAAAATTGATAAAATTTGACTTTTTTAAAATTTGGACTAAAATGGCAAAAAAATGCAAACCTCAGGGACCCAGATTTAAGAAATTTGGGATTTGGACTAAAGTGGCAAAACTGAGCAAACCTCAGGGACCATTTTGGCTATTAACTCTCCACTAAATTTTGGGTACTGTTTTATAACGAAATTTGTTTTCAATTGGCCGTCCCATTTTGGGCTTATAATTATATTATTTGGAATATAATATAATTAAAGATCATGTTTGCCTATCTTTACCATTTATATATTCTATTCTACTACTTCTTAAAATACAAAGTCGGTGGCTTTTGTCATCGACAATTTCTCCCGTTTACATTTAGGGCATGTTTGGGGTTCCTTATTTTGAAAGAAAAAGTCCTTTTTTTATCCCAAAAGTCCTTTTTTTAGTGTTTGTTTTTCCTTTTTTAGAGCAAAAGTCCTTTTCCTTCAGCAAAAGTCAGGATTTTCTACTTTTTTTCTCCAAAAGTCCTTTTGAATAAGTTGCAAATAAGTTAAGCCAAACATGCACTTAATACGCAACTTCTACTTTTTGTTTGGCTTGGTCCTTCACCGACAAAATTTACCACCCAGTCACAGCCCTTCACGAATTATGAAACTACTTACAATATTGTTCTTATGTGTTTCAAATCAGTCATCTGAAGTTGACGTACTTGCGACGGTGTAACGGCTACGTAATCTGGTGTTAATATCTGGTGTCGATTTCGATCTACGAGGGCCTAATCTCCGGCCGCGATTGTCTACTCCGGAGACCCAATGATGGTCCAGCAAGCCTATCTCACATGTCACATATCTGGTAAGATCGGAGGGTTACAAGTGCTTCTTTTGAGGTGAAACCGGCACTAACACAACAAGATCTAGCGGCGGTTATGGTCTAGATTAAGCTTGAAGAAATCAATGATAAGGGTTTAGATTGAGTTTTACAGGAATAAATGAACAAATCAAATGATACAGAGTTGTGAGCGTTGTTGATGTTAAGACGATGGTTCACCTCCATTGATTGCCGTCCACCGACTTACCTGGTTATCGGAGATATTGCAGAGAAATTTATCAGTCCATTTGGAAATAAGTATTTACCTATTCTATCGTAATTCCATTGTGTTTTGAATTTATTTGCATCATTTGTTTACGAAAATAACGATGCAATGTTTGTAAAATGAAGTACTTACCAATTTATTTATTGAGATATGTTATTATGAATTTAATGTATGATTAATTGTATTATTAATTTATTAATTAAAAGAGATCAAAAACTTATCGTAGCACTGCAATGTTCGTTCCATAGTTTTTTTTTTTTATTTTGTTTAAAAAATGTATTTACATTTGAAAACTCATTATATTTTTGGGTAAAAAATTTAAGGTAAAAACTTATTTTCTAGGTTACTTTGATCTAATTGGATAGGGTAAAAAACTTAAGGTAAAAACTTATTTTCTAGGTTACTTTGAGTTTAATTGGATATGTTAAAACGCGTGTTTTCATATGGTTAATGCATCGTACAACGTCTGATGTTTACGATGTGCCCGCGCTGCTCAAGTTCGATTCCTACTACACCCGGTTCATTTGCTTATGTTATATGTTCCTTTTTAATCAGCTACATATTTTTTGGGTCAGGCCCAAATTTCTACCTTTGTTCTTTTTTCGTTCGATGTCACATAGTTATACTTTGGTTCTTTTTGTTCAATGTTACATAGTTATATTTTACCAACGCTTTCCTTTTAATTATTATAATTTATATACAAAGGTTATCACATGTAACCGGCGCAACGAGCTTGTGATAAAATTTCAACCCTTGATTATGTTTTTTTGCATGTTTCTTATGTATGAGTCAGGTCGTACATATAAAGGCACTATGATTAAATTACTTTACATTTTGATCCAACTGCAATGCTATTGAGTTAAACTGGATACGTCAAAACACACGATCTCATATGGTTAACACATGACATAACGTTTGAACTAATTCATTCAATGTTTGCAATGTACCCGCGCGGCAACGCGCGCGGGTCTAAGTACTAGTTTTTTTTAAAGATCATGTTTGCCTATCTTTACCATTTATATATTTTTTATTAATATCAGAAGCTTTGTTGTTCTCACATGTTTTTTTAATGGATACGTGGATCATAATCTTAGCAAGTTTATACGATATCTGATGTTTATCATCCCATGATGTTCTAATCATTGTGTAACCACAAATTATCATACAGAACATGGACCACATATTTCTTTTTCTTGTCAAATGATTGCTTGTAAACCAACAGAACCTATCGAATGTCTAATGAATCATTCATAAATTGTTTGATAAGAAGTTCGTTTGTGTTTGTTTATTTAAAAAAACGGATAAACATGGACAAAACTTTTTGTTCATTTAACTTAATGAACGGACATAACATATGCGTTTATTTATTTATTTACGTTGATTAATGTTCATTGTTCATTGATGACAATTTATGTTTGCTCATATACATTCAGTTATGTTCGTTCAGTTATATTCAATTATGTTTGCCTATGTATATTCTTTTACATCCAATGAATATTCTCAAATTTTATTTATTACATGTTATTTTAAAAGAAATGACTTATAGTTTTGAACCCTTGTTTAATTAAGTCCATAAGCTATAAACTAATCACATTTAAATTGTTTGTTTGTTTATTTTTGTTTACATTCGTATGTGTTTAGTTAATTTCGTTTAGGATATAACGAACGTAATTAGTAATTAATTGAACGTGTTCAACTTTCTAACGAACTAACATTAAAAAGAATCTATGTTCGTTTAACTCTTTGTGCTTACTAATTTGTTCTGTTGAAATTAAAGAAACGGACACTAATTGCCTCTTCCGTATTCATACTATTCATTTGCACGTCTTACATAGAAAACTAGACCACAAAAATATCCTTTCTATTGATGATGTGAAGAAACACTAAACTAATTATAGGACTAATCAGTTTGGTTTATGTTTCTACCATGATGGTTAATCTTCTTTATGGTTTCCTGAGCTCCTTGACTGGGGTTATCTGCAAAACAGAACACCGTTACTCGTTAAGAGGGGAATGTGGGGGTTTCCCTCTTAACCAGGCTCCGGCGTGAGAATAAGTGACTGCTTTGGGGAGATAATTAAGTATTAAGTGAGAGAGTAGAGGGAATGGAATGTTTAACCTGTGAAGTGAGGTCTCTATTTATAGCCGGAGAGGTGTAAGAGGATGTGGGCTGATGGGCCTTGGGCCGGAAGGCGACAACATGGAGGATATGCTCCTTGTCTCACCGGTGTCGACCGTTAGTGGCTTCTAGGAGCTTTCCCGAGCTGGCGCAATGTGATTGGAGCCACGTGTCACTGTTGTCGGCCTGGCCGGCCTTCTGCCATCAGCAGGTGAGTGGAGATCGTGGGGCAGTTGTCTCTGCCCTATGATTGGTGCCATGTAGGCGTCCTTAAGTACTTTTTGTCTCCTGCATGTCAGATGATCGTGGAGCACGATTGAGCAAAGCCAGAAGGGCGTTGATTGGCTCTTTTCTTCTGCCACTTGTTCCTTGTGTACTATTTGGATAAGCCTTGCGCCGTAGTCACGCATGATTCTTGCTGGGCACGCTACTACTCCGCGCGGGGTAGGGGCTTCCCAATGTTCTTTCAGAATGCTAAGTGTTAGAAATGAAGTCTCCACTTGCTCAGACCTCACGCCGAATCGTTACGTATGTTTGTAGCCCGCGCGAGGTTGGCAATAAGAAATATGTTGATTAAGGAGTATGGTCCTGCGCGCGCCCTGACTGGAGGGTTGCGCGGCGTTTTTGGGACCATACCCCTTCAAGTCCCCTCAGTCCAGTGCTGCACCATGCGCGAGGCAAGTGGTTGGAGCTCTGGACTTAGAAAAAAGTGTAGTAAAATGCTTGTTTTTCGTTGCGTCGGCGCGCGCGTGCGAGTGTTTTATCACTTGTTACGGCGCGGCTTGGCGCTTGGCAGTTTGTCATGCTTTGGGTAGCCATGCGTATTGCGCGTCGTGGATAACCTCTGAATTAAGATTTTGAAGTTTTGGGCGGGAAGATCCTCGAAATTTGAATCTCTGACAGGTTGGTAAAAAAGTCGTGGTTGGTGACGTTTGAGTTGACCTCTGACGGTTGTCATCAACTTGTCCCTGACGAATCGTATTTCCGTCAGAGAGTGAGGCCCACGCGCGCGTGGTAACCGTCACTCCGGGAAACACGCCTTACGTGGCGTTTTCTGATTGGCCTCGCTCACGGCGATTTCGGCACGGTTACCCATCGCATTAAATGCGATGGGTATATATATCCGAAGAGACGTGGGAGGTTATCACTTTTCTCTTCTACTATTGCTATCTTTCTCTCCATTCGTATCTTCAAATCTTCAAGCTTTGTAGCAGATTTTCGAGATCGTTCTTCATATCTTCAAGATATCTCTTCATATCTTCAAGTTCTTCCAGAAAACTTGAATCTTATTTACTATGGCTGAAGAACATCAAGAGGATATTCCCGGTGAGGAAGGCCCTGTTCCCGTTCTCCGGTGGGATCCGGGTCTTTTTGAGCAGATCACGAGGAGTTTCCGGTTTCCACCGGAATGGGACGCTAGGTACCCCGGTCAAAACCAGACGGCCGCTTATGCACCACCGGGGTACATCACGTTGTTCGAAGATTTCTTTCATCAAGGTAATTTCCGGTTGCCGGCGACGAATTTTATGGCCCATATTCTGCAGTTTTATGGGTTTCATATATCGCAGATGAGCCCTCCCGGGATGGTCCGGGTTCGTCACTTTGAGTTCTTGTGTTGGTCTCATGGTATTGAGCCTACGGTTGAGAAGTTTAGGGTATTCTATCAGCTGATAAAAAACATGGGCTTCTATTCATTCGCTAGTCGGGGTGCTGCAAAAAAGATACTTCTGAACCCCCCCAAGAGTTTTCATGAGTGGAAGCCGAAGTTCTTTTATATTCGCGAGGAGGTGATACCGATCGCCATGACTTTCCGCGCGTGGTCTGAACCAATTTTGAAGGAGGATTTGGCGATCCCCAAGAATGACGTTTGGTACAAGAAGCTTACTTCTACTCCAAACCGAGTGTTTGGAGAAAACGTCTTGGTGGCGGCGCGCATGAGTGACCAATGGCCGGCTGATAGCAAGGACGTTCCGGTTCTGATGTTCAATGATAGAGGTTAGTAATTTACTTAGCCTCTTTGATTTCGTGTTTCGTAAGTCTTGTTTATTCACGTAATTTGTTGTGTAGAGGCGCAACTGTATCAAGCTGCATTCTCCACCTTTGGTGGTTCTATGAGTGTGCGCCCGCTCCAAGCTGGAGAAGAGTACTGGTACGAGCGGATTAAGGGTAATTTCATGTACCCTGTTGCTGATGCATTTGCCTGCCGCCTACTGCAACCGAAGGTGCGTACATACCTAAACCTCGTCCTTTGCGCTCTGTGACTTCTGCTGGGAAAGAGGTTGTCTATCTTTCCCGCGAGGAGTCTGTAGGGTCTTCGAACGGAGAGCTAAGTTCGTGGTCTAATATCTTTGCAGGTGTGTTGCGCGACTTGGGGATTGACCCTGAAGATAAGACGAAAAAGCCTTTGAGGAAGAAGAAAGTAGTCAACTTGGATCCTGAGGTGACCAGCAAGGGGGCTGGGAGTAGTCGCGCAACCGCTGTTGCTGCTGGCAAAGGTACTCTTCGCCTTCGTCAGAGTGACTTGAAAGATTATGTGATAATTAGTGACTCACTCTAAGGCTTGTCGCGCGCAGGCGAGAAGAAGACTGGAGCAGGTGGCTCGAAAAGTTCAGGTAGCGCGGGTTCTCGCAACCCAGATGCTGGAGCTACTCCTTCCTCTGTTGCGCGTGAGGAAGAGGGAGAAGAAGAAGAAGTAGAAGAAGAGGAGGCTGCTGAGAAGTTGATCAGCAGAAAGAGGACTAGAAGCGAGACCACAACTGGTGTGGTTGCTGCGCCGATAGCTGGTGCGGTTCCCTTGATCGGGAAAACGAGCAACTTGCGCTCTCTCTATAGATTCTCTCCGGGTATGTTCCTAGTTTCTCTTCCTTTTGCTACTTTCTCTTCTTAACCACTTAGTTTCTTCAGAGACCAAGAAGAAGACCCCTGAGAAGGGTGTTGTGTTTACGGAGCCAGAGCCAAAGAGGCCAAAGATTACCATCAAATCTTCCAAGACTGCTGGGGCTGAATCTGCCAAGGATAAACATGTTGCTGAGGGTGATAAGGCGAAGGCTGACGAAGATAAGAGGAAGGTTGATGAAGAGCGTAGGAAGAAGGCTGATGAGGACAAGAGGAAGAAAACTGAGGAAGAGAGAAAGGCTGAGGAGGCGAAGAGGAAGAAAGCCTCTGATATGGAGAAGGAGAAGGAGAGGAAAAAGGCTGTTGAAAAGCCTATTGATGATGCCTTGAGATATACCGGTGCCGCTGCTATCGCTACTCAAGAGAAAGCGCAGGGTCCGGAGTTTGTGAGCACCACGGGGTCTGAGAAGCCCCCTCAAGAGAGAAGAAAGGAGCCTGAGGTTGAAAAACCTACCCGCCCCACGCATACTGAGGTTCCCCATCGCTCCAAGGTAACTTCTACCAGGGGATCGGGCCCGTATGTTTCTAGTGGCGCGAGCTCTGGTGGCGCCGCGGGTTATAACCCACAAGCTATCGGGGCGAAGGATACCCTTGGTGACATTTACTATAAAAGTTACACTGAAGAGGAACGTGGTAATGCCCCCCACCAGGCTCCCTGGGGTTTGAAGCAAAGGGACACCTTTCAAGAGTTCGGACCTTGCCGCGATTGGTTCTTAAATTCCTTTACTCCTGGTGAGGTTATCCGGCAGAGGGCGAAGACTCATGAAGGGCTATATCGCACTTATGTGATCGAGGAGGCCAACACTCGCGCTGCTAACCATCAAATAGTTCGTGAGTGGCGGACAATGGTTAGGGAGCGGTCGGATTGGGAGAGCTACCACGAGCGAATGTTGAAGCGTGTTAGTGAGTTCGAGAAATCGAAAGCCGCCATTGATGAAGAGAAGGCAAAGTTTGAGGCTGATAAGAAGGCGGAGGAATGGGGGCGCGAGGGCCTGAAAAACAAACTTCAAGCTGCAGAGGATCTTTTGCCGAAGGAGAAGGCTGAGTTTAAACGAATATGCACGAAGGACAACCAGCGCGCGTTTGCTGATCGAAATAAGATTGTTGACCTTGAAGCCAAGGTTGCTGAGTTGACAGCGAAGGTCGAGGATGCGCAGGCTGCGCAGGCTGCTAAGGAGCGGATTGAGGTTTGTGAAACCTTTAACCCTTCCCTTCTGTGTTTTGTTTGCAAAATATCCTAAGTCTTGTCCTTTTTTAGGTTGAGTTGGCTGATGTGAAGTTGCAGCTGTCGAGCAAAGACAAGGATCTGCAGGCCAAGGATGTCGAGATCGCTGAACTGAAACGCCGCCTGAATGATCAGGTTGATAAATGCGAATCCTTGGAAATCGACCTTGAGGCGGAGAAAGTTAAGGCCGCGACTGCTGAGGAAGCGCGTGATGTTAGTAGCGCAGCCCTCAATGTAGCGCAGACTAACTATGCTGAGGCTCAGAGCATTGTTGATACTCTTGTCTCTGAGGCTGAGTGGATACGCGGCTGTGGAGTAGTGCTGGTATGCTATTCTTTCTTCCTTTGGAAGTTTTATTTGTTAGGAGTTGTTTTTAATACGCAGTTTTCGTTATAGGTTGCCAACTCTGTCCTTAACGCTGGAGAACTAGATCGCGCCGTTGCTGCTTTGACAGATGTCGCGCGCGCAGTTGGTCATCGAGGAGGGTATCTGGAATGTGCGCAACACGTTGAAGAGGTATTTGGACAGGAGTTTGACATTAGTCATTGCTCGGCGACTGACCAGGCTAGTGCCGAGTTGACACGTGCTGAAAATGCTTATGATCACTTATCGCTGCCTGTGATGGACTTGGTCGCGAAGGCTCTAGAGCATGATGACTGGTGTCAGCGCCTTAAGGGCATTCTCGACCCACCGATAACTGTTGAACTATCAGATGGAGAGGAGCCAGCTGGTGATGATGGTGGAAACGATGGTGATGACGGTAAGCCTGATGATGATGGTGATGAAGGCGATAAGCATGATGGCAGTGGGAATGATGAATTTGAATAGGCTTGTCAACAGGCTTTGTGCCTTGTAATTTTTTGTTTATGCTTTGAATGTAAGTTCTTCCGCGGTCACGCTAGTTTTAAATGGAATGAACGTTATCTGTTGTCTATATAACTGTTGCGCGGTTGCGCTTGTTTTAAATATGATGCTTGTTTATCCTTTCCCGTTACAATTATTGCACTGTTGTTAGAAACTTTGGTTAAGTTAGCGCGAATAAATGTAAGAGTGGCTCTTCTGCGAGTGTAACTGGAGTGTTTTCGTGCTAATCAAAAGTTTAACATGCATTTGTAACGAAAGGAGTCAGCTTAAAAGAAAACATGTCGTATGCTTTCATTGACTTGGAAACAGGCGCTTAGGCCAATCATACATTGCTTGTAACATAAAAGGCGTGTAGACGACGTAGGAAAGTAAAAGGCGCATGGCCAACATTAGTGGATAAAGGCGCAGGGCCTAGAATAGTCACATATAGCATTTGCGCAGTTGTTGCGCATTCCACGTGCGCAGGATGATGTGTCCATCCAGGGTGCGCAATTTGTAAGCCCCTTTTCCTAGCACTTCGTGAACCAAGTATGGGCCTTCCCATTTGGGTGTTAGTTTTCCTGGGCGTTCAGCATTTGAAGCTTCATTGTCTCGGAAGACGTATTCTTCTGGAGTGAAGGTACAGATGCGGACTCTTGCGTTGTAGTACCTTTCCAGTTGTGTCTTGTACTTGGCTTCTTTAATTCGCGCAATTTCGCGCCTTTCTTCTAGTAAATCCAACTCGAGACGACGCTCTGCCTCATTGTCGATTGCGTTGACTGCTGTCAAGCGCAGAGAGGGCAGGCCTACTTCTGCCGGGATAACCGCTTCTGAGCCATAGACTAGGCTAAAAGGGGTTTCGCCGGTACTCGTCTTCGGCATGGTTCGGTGAGCCCACAAGATACTCGGGAGCTCATCCACCCAGCCTCTTCGCTTTGTGCCCAGTCGGGCCTTTATCCCATCGACGATACACTTGTTCACACTTTCAACCTGCCCGTTTCCTTGAGGATGCGCAACGGAGGAGAAAGCGTGTTCGATTTTCATCTCTTTCATCCACTTCTGGAGGTCCTCAGAAGCAAAATTGGTTTCGTTGTCTGTGACAATCTTGAGTGAGAGACCAAACCTGCAAATGATGTGTTCCCAGATAAACGTGCGCACCATCATTGCAGTGGTTGAGGCGAGAGCTTTGGCCTCCACCCACTTAGTAAAATAATCAACGGCTACAATTATGAACTTGACGGCACCAGGAGCGTCTGGGAAGGGTCCCACCATATCAATTCCCCACTGCTGAAAAGGCCAAGCAGTGGATACGGGGATCAGATCGTTCTTGGGGCGCAGGGTTTTTGGAGAATGCCGCTGACAGGAATCGCACTTGCGCAGCTCCTTCAGGGCATCAACATGCATCCCTGGCCAGTAATACCCAGCGTTCATAATCTTTGCGACAACCATGCGTGGCCCTGCATGAATGCCGCAGATTCCTTCATGAATCTCCCTTATCAGATAACTCGCATCCTGGGGGTCCACGCAGCGCAGTAGTGGCCCCAAGAAGGACTTGCGGTATAAGATACCACCATTCATTTCGTACTGCAGACCCTTGTTTTGAATCTTCCTTGCCTCTGCTTTGCTCTAAGGGAGTATTCCTTCTTGCAAGTATTGAATGATAGGGGTCATCCAGGATGGCTGCCCTATCTCGATCACGTTGACTTGTCGTAGTAGAACTGATGGATTCTTGAGTACTTCAATCCTTACATCTTTGGCGAGATGTTGAAAGGAGGTTGAAGCAAGCTTGCTCAAGGCGTCTGCTGATTTGTTTTCCAAACGGTTGATGTGCACTACCTTGTAAGACTTGAATTTTTGGAGCAACTCTTTCGCCTGGTCTAAGTATAAGGCCATAACTTCGCCCTTTGCATCATAGACTCCGTTGATTTGACTGGCGATCAGAAGTGAATCAACGTGTGCTTGAAGGTTTTTAGCTCCCATTTTTATGGCGAGGCGTAAGCCTGCCAGAAATGCCTCGTACTCCGCCTCGTTGTTGGTGTTTTTAAAATCCAACTTGATGGCGTAAGTAAATTCATGATTTTCGGGGCTTACAAGGCGCAATCCAGCTCCCGCGCCATCTTCGTTTGAAGCCCCATCGGTGTACAACATCCATAATTCGTTCGTTGATTCTTTCACGGGAGTTTCAACAAGCTCACAATCTTTGATTTTCTCTACTGGGACTTCTGTGATAAAATCGGCGAGCACCTGACCCTTGATGGCTGGGCGTGGCCTGTACAAGATGTTGTGACCCCCCAACTCGATTGCCCATTTTGCGAGCCTCCCAGATGTCTCTGGCTTTTGAAGTGTCGTGCCGATATGGAAATTGGTAAGTACGGTGATCACATGCCCTGTAAAGTATCTGCGCAGCCTTCGGGAGGCGTGTAGCAGCGCAAGCACCAATTTTTCCATCGTTGAATATCTCGTTTCCGTGTCGGTGAGTACCCTGCTGACGTAATAAATTGGAGTTTGGACTCCATTTCTCTCCACCAGTAATACCGACCCTACTGCCTTATCTGAAGAAGATAAGTACAGTACGAGTGGCTCTTTTTCAAACGGTGCAGTCAGGGTAGGGAGCTCGATCAAACATTCTTTCATTTGCTGAAAAGCCTTTTCTGCTTCAGGGGGTCCACCTGAACTCTTGTTTCTTCACACAGTTGCGCAGAGTGCTGATAAAAGGATATGACTTTGCGGCGTGATTTGACAGGAAACGGTTAAGCGCGGCTAGGCGGCCAGCCAACCGTTGCATTTCTTTGATTGTTCTTGGTGATGGCATTCGCTCTATTTCCTGGACTTTTTCTGGATTCACTTTAAAGCCGCCATTTGTGACTATGAAGCCTAAGAACTTCCCTTCTTCCATACCAAACGAACACTTGGCTGGATTCAGTTTCATATTCATGCTGCGCAATGAGTTGAATGTCTTTTCGATGTCCTTCAACATTTGGTCCTCTTCAGGACTTTTGACCACCAGATCATCAATGTAGACCTCAATGTGCTTCCCGATGTCTCCCGCGAAGGTCTTATCCATCAGGCGCTGGTATGTGGCGCCAGCGTTTTTGGGGCCGAATGGCAACTTTGTATAACAAAAAATCCCAAGATCAGTACGAAAAGCTATCTTGTCTTCATCCTCGAGCTTCATTTGAACCTGGTGGTACCCTTTATAGCAATCTAAGAAGCATTTCCATCTGTATGGCGCGAGAGAGTCTATCTTTTTGTCGATCTCAGGCAAAGAGTAGCAATCTTTAGGGCATGCCTTGTTGAGATCGGTATAGTCAACACACATTCGCCATCCTCCACTAGACTTCTCTACCATCACGGGGTTCGCAACCCAACTTTGATAATGTACTTCTCGCAAGATGCCGGCTTTAAGTAACTCGCATACTTGCTCATTCATTGCTTTCGTTTTGTCTGCCCCTAAGCTGCGCCTTCTTTGGACTTTCGGTTCAATAGAGGGGTAGGTGTTTAAACAGTGTTCGGTAATGTCGCGCGGGACTCCGGTCATGTCAGCCAGGGTCCAGGCGAAGATATCCATGTTCTTGAACAAGAGCTGCTTGAGACGAGTTCTGATGTTTGGTGAGATTGTGTGGCCTATCGTCACCGTTTGCTCCGGGTACTTGCGATTTAAAACCCATTTTTCGGGCTCGGTTGTTGAAACCTTCGCCGCTTTTGTTGGGCGCATCTCTTCTGTTGACATCACTTCTTTCTTTGCATAAATGATTGCCACCCCCGTTTTGGTTGGGAAACCAATCGCTGAGTGGGGGGTGGAAGTTATCATGTTCAGCTCACCTTGCGTCTCTCTCCCGATCAGCACATCATGTCTTGACTTAACAGGCATCACCGTAAAGTTAACGTTCGTTGTTCTTGAATGCTTCCCGTCAGAAAGTGTGACGGGGAAGCTGATATGGCCTAGCGGGAAGATCATTTCATTGCAGAATCCAAACAGTGGATAATCAACTAGTTCAAGTCTCACTTTGTCTTCGTCGTCGAACTGGTTAAAGCACTGCTCATAGATGATGTCTGCTGTGCTCCCCGGGTCAATGAAGACGTATTCAGTTTCATAATGGCCGATGATACCGGTGATGACGATGGGTCGTGTGGCTCGAGGACCCCCGCGCACCACCGGGAAAATGACCTGTTGTTCTTGCCATGAAGGCTCATAAGGTCTCTTGCCTTTTTCTCTCGCGCTATACCTTGGTCCGTTGACCATGTGGGTCTCTAAGCGTCGGACTTTCTTGTGATTTCCCTCATCGTGGTGATGGAGCTGTCGAGTTTCTTTGCGCACGTTTTTCACCAAGTGGCTCAGCTTTCCACTCTTCAGCGCCCTTTCGATCTCTTGACGTAAGCTGTAACAATCATCTGTTAAGTGGCCTGTATCCTTGTGGAAATCACAATACAGGTTGGGGTCTTGCCCCTTTTTGTTCGTCATAGGCCTTGGAGCCTTAAAATCTTGGTTCTCCGTCATTAGCACCTCTTTTGGTGTTTTTATGAGCGGAGTCCAATGCTTTTCTCGATTATCATCTCTGACTGCCTTTCGATAGCCGATGCGGTCAATAGTATCTCGCGCGTCTTCTTTGTAGCGGGACCGTTCTTCATAACGAGGTCGTTCACTATAACCGCTAGAGTGATTGGCCTTCCACCCTGGGTTTTTGCCTTTGTTTCGTCTGTTGTCGTCGCGCGAGTGACCCCCTTTAGAAAATCGATCTTCAGAACGATAACTGTTGTTTCTGGTGAGTGACTCTTCAGTTTGCGCGACTATCTTCGCGGCTTCCATGAGCTTATCCCATTCCTTGGGCATTCCATCTTTCCCAATGATGGTTCTAATTAGGCTATCACAGCGGATGGCTTTCTTGAAATGGCAGCTCATGAGTTGTTCGCTTACGCCACCGATTTCCAAACACTCTTTGTTAAAGCGAGTGATAAAATCTTCCAAACCCTCGTTATCTCTGCGCCAGATGTCTTCAACTTCGGCTGTGTCGCGCTGGTATCGTCTTTGTTGACTGAAGTGACTCAAAAACTGAGTCCTGAAATCCACCCATGATTTTATCTTTCCCGGAGGAAGGCTGTCGAACCAGGCGCGAGCAGCCCCCGTAAGCGTTTGGATGAACAGATGGCACCACATGGGCATATTCCATCCTTCCATGCAGCCCACGCTTGTGAAAACTCTGACGTGATCATCGGGATCAGTCAATCCGTTAAACTTTCCGACTGTCGGAGGTAACTTTTCTCTCTTGAGTGGTGCAAGGGCGATTTTTGGAATGAACTTGGAATGCTCTACAGCTTCAGTTGGTCGATAGGCGAGGCGGAAGTCTTGCTCTGCCTCTTCGGTGTACCCCACGTGCTGCCTTAGTTTGTAGTATTCGTAATTTCTTTGTAAACGATTGAAGACCGAAGATTCTTCATCGTTCTCCCAAGTTGGATCATTTGGGTCAGTATCTTCCCATTCATTGTTCATGTTGCGCGGCGTGAGCCGGCTATGAACTGGGCCTCTTTGAATGCTTGACGGATCGTCATAACAGCTTTCTGTTTCTCCCCGTGTATCGCGCGTGTCCTGCACGCTTAGTCTTCGGGTAGGGGGGGGGGTCTGTTGGCTCTTCCTTTGATATTTTGCGGTGATGGCATCTGGCGCGGCCCGTGACTGGGGCTGGTTAGTGTAACCAAGGACCCCAGTGTTGGCTACTTTGATTTCGCCGATTTCTTCAACGTGCTGGGGTTGGATGTTTTGATTATCCACCCCCAACGCTGCATTAGGGTCTGCTCCAAGACCAACAAACTCAGGAATGATTCCTTGACCAGCCATGATCGAAGGAAGAAAAAACAACGAAACCTCAGAAAAAAGAAGATGAAAGTGTTTTGTAGAAAAAACCGGTGGGCGCCAATGAAGAAACACTGAACTAATTACAGGACTAATCAGTTTGGTTTATGTTTCTACCATGATGGTTAATCTTCTTTATGGTTTCCCTCTTAACCAGGCTCCGGCGTGAGAATAAGCGACTGCTTTGGGGAGATAATTAAGTATTAAGTGAGAGAGTAGAGGGAATGGAATGTTTAACCTGTGAAATGAGGTCTCTATTTATAGCCGGAGAGGATGTGGCCTTTGGGCCGGAAGGCGACAACATGGAGGATATGCTCCTTGTCTTACTGGTGTCGACCGTTAGTGGCTTCTAGGAGCTTTCCCGAGCTGGCGCAATGTGATTGGAGCCACGTGTCACTGTTGTCGGCCTGGCCGGCCTTCTGTCATCAGCAGGTGAGTGGAGATCGTGGGGCAGTTGTCTCTGCCCTATGATTGGTGCCATGTAGGCGTCCTTAAGTACTTTTTGTCTCCTGCATGTCAGATGATCGTGGAGCACGATTGAGCAAAGCCAGAAGGGCGTTGATTGGCTCTTTTCTTCTGCCACTTGTTCCTTGTGTACTATTTGGATAAGCCTTGCGCCGTAGTCACGCATGATTCTTGCTGGGCACGCTACTACTCCGCGCGGGGTAGGGGCTTCCCAATGTTCTTTCAGAATGCTAAGTGTTAGAAATGAAGTCTCCACTTGCTCATACCTCGCGCCGAATCGTTACGTATGTTTGTAGCCCGCGCAAGGTTGGCAATAAGAAATATGTTGATTAAGGAGTATGGTCCTGCGCGCGCCCTGACTGGAGGGTTGCGCGGCGTTTTTGGGACCATACCCCTTCATGATGTAAGTAAGAGTTAAATGCTTGGTAGGTTTATTGGTTTGCAGTTTCTACACAGTTAGTCCTCGGCTATTAATAATTAAACAGTTGGTTCCGGTTTTGACGATTATAATAAGTTTACAGACATTACACCACCCGTAATGGGGTTTTTTGGCGTTTCCCCCCAAAAAATCGCCCAAACACGCCTTGGAACCGCCTCCAGGGGCCTTTTTTTAAATGGTGGGACGTCCTTTTTTAAGGCTTTGGTTATCCACACATCCCCTAACCTTATACACCCCTCATTGCCCTATACGTTTACTTTTTGGTTACTTTTTCACACATCCTATTAATTGTCAATGATTGGGTGTCAACCAATGATTGCCCAATCATTGGCTCTTTTGTGTGGAATAAAATTGAGGGGGATGTGTGGGTTTTCATTGGGATGAAATATTATTTAAAAAAAAACTTTATATATATATTTTTTTTAAATTGTTGTTAAAATAAAAAAAAATATAAACATTTATATTTATTATTATTTATTGTTATAAAAGGAAGTTATATAAATGTCATTTTTTATTTAATATATTTAGAAAAATGGCAACATTTTTATTAGTTAATTATTGTTATAAAACGTCAATATTTTTTTTAATTAGTATTATAAAACTTCTACATTTTTTTATCAAGTGTTAGTATAAAACGTCAACATTTTTTTTAGTTAGTATTATAAAACGTCAACTTTTTTTAAATTAGTATTATAAAACTTCTACATTTTTTATCAGGTGTTAGTATAAAACGTCAACATTTTTTTTTAATTAGTATTATAAAACTTCTACATTTTTTTTATCAAGTGTTATTATAAAACGTCAAATTCTCTATAATCCAAAACGCAAATGTAAGTGAACATTGTTTGATAAAATAACACAAAACACAACACTTTCATACAAAATGTAATACAATACATAGCCGAAACGCTAAACCCTAAACCCTACACACTAAATCGCTAACTATTACATATTATTACTTAGATTCACACGAACCCGTTGTGTATCTGAATCAGGTTCTCAAACAAACCATGAAATCGAACAGTTTCTTCGTAGATTCCGTCCGGCTAATGGAAATGCATGAAAAATATGATGAAGAAGTTGATTCTCGATTTGATGAACCTGTTCTTATGACAAACCCTTCATCAATTGAGATTTTAAATACAAGGCAATGTCGTGAGTTGGGAATAGAATCGGTTAGTTCATCGCGCGTCTGAACCGACTTTTAAACCGGACGGAATCTACGAAGAAACTGTTCGATTTCACGGTTTGTTTGAGAACCTGATTCAGATACACAACGGTCTCTTTGCTTCGTCCACTAGAACTATTTGTGTATGCATTCTTTTGGTTGTTAACTACCAAACGAATGCATACACAAATAGTTCTAGTGGACGAAGCAAAGAGACCGTTGTGTATCTGAATCAGGCTCTCAAACAAACCGTGAAATCGAACAGTTTCTTCGTAGATTCCGCCCGGTTTAAAAGCAGGTTCAGACGCGTGATGGTATATGGTGGTCACGGAACTACCGGGCATCGGTAGATGCCGGTGACGGAACTGCCGCGCGTCGGTAGATGCTATTAAGACTACACCAGGAATCGAGAATATGAGAGTTCCGTGCTATTTGAACGGTAACATCTGACAATGTCGGAGTTCCAGATGACTTGGCAATTAATGTTGGATGATGCATCCCCCACCGCCAAGCACCTCACCATAGACCGACGTCTCGGCGCATGAATCTGAAATATGAGCTCAGGTACTCGTTTGAATCTGAAATATGAACGCAATGCACTTCTCCATAAGAATTACGTTTCCACCACCGTCAAAACACCGACTTTCGATATCCTGTTAAAAAACATAGAATTATAGTGTTAGACTCGATATTAGAAATTATATTGTAAAATATAATAAACAAACAACACCACCACCAACACCACCACCACCAACAACACCACCACCACCACCACAGCCGACCACCCACCACCACCATAGCCGACAACCCACTACCACCACAGCCGACCACCACCACCAGTCGGCCGCCCACCACCGCCCACCACCTTCCACCCATAACCTAACCACCACCAAAACCACCATCCCAACTACCACAACACACCACCACCACCACCACAACCTACCACCCTCAACCACCTCAACAACCACCACAACCTACCACCCTCAACCACCTCAACAACCTACCACAACCCACCACCTCACCACCGTCAACCACCACAACCCACCGCCTCAACACCACAGCCCACCACCCACAAACACCACAGCCTATCACCGACTACACAACACCACCTAACCACCCACAAACACCACAGCCCACCACCCATAAAAATCAGAGATAAAAATTGAAAATTAAACATAAAAATACGGAAATACGAACTAACCTTAAATACTCCGAGCGTATGAAGAGATATGAGAGCGATAACAATACGAGAGACAAAGAATCCGTGCGTGTGTGTGTACTTCCGGATCTTCATTGTGTGGTCCAACGTTGTCTCGTGTGGTCCAAGACCTTTTTGGGTATATAGTTGGGTGTATATATGTCAAAGAGCAGGTCCTTGGTAAATAAGTCAAACAAAAACAACATATACGGCCCTCATTGATCTATATGACGCGTATTATTTACTTTTTGAAAAAGTATGTCAGTCTATACCGCCCTCATTGATCTATAAGGGGCTTACGAATTTAATTTTTCTAAAAAGGTGTCAGCCTATACGACCGTATAGGTCAATGAGAGACATATACACCACCTAACGTTTTGTTATACGGACCTCATAGCACTATATGAGGCATATGTATTTACTATTTCTGGAAAAGTGGTCAGAATTTGTACTTTATACGCATCTCATTGTGCTATGAGCGGCATATTGTGTCCTTTTTTTTTTCTAAACAAATACTATTACGTACGAGAAAGTGTAATCCATATCCATCTTCACATTCACAATGGTTATGTGTAGATGTGGAAGGCAAGCTGGGGTAAAAACATCTTGGACGGATATTAATCTCAGGCGTCAATTTTACACCTGCGTGCAATTGGTATGTACTTTAAAAACATCTTGATGCAATGGTTGTTGTAACTTATGCATTATGGTTTGTATAGTGGTAATGATATATATTAAGGCTACCCTATATTAATTCGCCTTCGGTTTCAGCGTTCTCAGTGCAAATTCTTTGCGTGGATCGACCCTCCCATGTGTCCTCGGTCAGTTCAAGTCATCCGAGGTTTGATGGATACGAAAGCATTACTTGAAAACGAAGTCAAGTATTTGAAAGAGGAGGTTCGAATGTATAAAGAGCAAGTAGCAGAAATGGAAAATAAAAATTCAAGGGTCGTTCTTAATAGGGACACCTGTTTGATAATCTGTTGGATTTTGTTTTTTTTGTCCGTATTTGTATTTGTCGTTAGCCGTATTTAAGTTTATGCAACTTATGTAAATGAATGTAATGACTCTCGTATTTTGGTTATTTAGCGGAATGTTATGTCTTGAGAGTTTATGCAACTAATAATAATAAAACATATGCACATTAAAAAAAACGATGTTATATCTAGTCCCGGCAAACGGGTCGGGCCGGGGGTCGGGTAGGGTTTTTGACCCATGACGATATTTTATGAAATGAATTTTGTGTAATATAAAATGTCAATTTTTTTATTTATCAATTATTATTATGTCTTTACTTATTTTTCACTTGTTATTTATTAACCATAACGCAATAAATACACGAAACATCGTTTTATATTAATACACAAAACATGTCATTTTAATACAAAATGTAACGACTAAACCCTAATCCTTGCAAATTGTATCGGTTATTCAGATCTCTATTCGATCACCATATTGTTGCTATCAAGTTTAAGGATGCGTTCCACGGTAAACCTCCGACCTGATCTGGCGCTCCCTCGTTGTCGCAGAAGAATTCTCAGTAACCGGTTCCACAGCATGAAGAACCAATGCATACAGAAGCAGTTCTCCCTCGAGGTTGCTGACGCAGAAGCATTGTCGTTGCTGGAGGTGGAAGAACATTCCAGTTCACTCTCACAGTCACCGGTAAATATCTACTTCCACCATCACAGACTGTGGGTGCAGAAGCATTGTCGTTGGTGGACGTTCCGGTGCATGAATTTGGAATACGAACGCAGTTAAGCATTTGAATCTGAAATATGAACGCAGTGTACTTCTCCATAAGAATTATGCTACCACCACCGTCAAAACACCGACTTTCGATATCATGTTAATAAAACATACAATTATACCATTAGACCCGACATCCGAAAATATATTGTTAAAAATAATAAATATAATAATAAAAATAACATATGCACATTTAAAAAAAACGATGATATAAGTCTAGACCCGACAAACGTGTCAGGCTGGGAGTCGGGTAGGGTTACGCTACCACCACAACCACCACCACCGTCCATCACCACCACCACCACAACCACCACCACCACAACCACCACCACCACCACCACAGCCGTCAATCACCACCACCACCACAGCCATCAATCACCACAACCACCACCACCACCACAGCCGTCAATCACCACCACCACCACAGCCGTCAACCACCACAACCACCACCACCACCACCACAACCACCACAACCATAACCACTACCACTACCACCACCACCACAACCATAACCACTACCACCACCACCACAACCATCACCACCACCACAGCCGTCAATCACCACCACCACCACAACCACCACCACCGCCACCACAACCACCACCATTCCCCACCACAGTCTATCCCCCACCTTCGTCAATCCCCACCGCCACCAATCCCCCACCACTGTCAATCCCAACACCACCACAAACGTCGGAAATAAAACCAAAAAATAAAAAAAGTTTGAAGATTAAGCAATAAAATTTGAAATACAAACTAACCTTCATCGTGTGGTCCAAAGTTGGTCTTGTGAAAATCATGTGGTCTAGAGCGTTTGTGTGTGTGTTCTTGGTGTTTTAGTGTGAGTTTTCAAAATTTAGATCTAGTTTACCCCTTTATTGAAGGTGGGAAAGTGTTTGTGTTCAATGAGAGCCGTATGGTTCAATGAGCACCTTAAAGTGTATGAAGTGTATAAATGAAATACTATAACCAATTTATCAGCTCCTGTACAGGAGGATAAACTGGTTAAGGCATGTGTGTTTTAGGCGAAGTGTGCGAGTTCGAAACCCTGGGGAGGCCGGTCCGATACAGAAGGACCCCTCCCTTTTTTATTTGTGTAATTCTAGAGCACCTTAAAGTGTATAAATGAAATACTATAACCAATTTGTCAGCTCCTGTACAGGAGGATAAACTGGTTAAGGCATGTGTGTTTTAGGCGAAGTGTGCGAGTTCGAAACCCATGGGAGGCCGGTCCGATACAGAAGGACCCCTCCCTTTTTTATTTGTGTAATTCTAATTTTTCAAATCAAGTATAAAGGATATACCATAACCAGTTTATCAGCTCCTGTACAGGAGGATAAACTGGTTAAGGCTTGTGTGTTCTATGCGAGGTGTACGAGTTCGAATCCCATGGGAGGCCGGTCCGATACAGAAGGACCCCTCTCTTTTTTATTTGTGTAATTCTAATTTTTCAAATCCAGTCCCTGAGGTTTGTTTTGCACAAGAACAGTCCCTGCACAGTTATTAAAAACTAACTATAATTCTAATTTTTCAAATCCAGTCCCTGAAATTCTTATAACCGTTTATACCCCTTCTGCACATGCTTAGCATTTTTAAAAAAGACGAATATACCCCTTCGTTATAAGAATCCCAATACCTATTTGTTCGTACAACCACATTAAACCCAAAATACAACATAGATGCTGATAAAATATTAAACATGTTACCATCCATACATGCTGATAAAAGATTAAACGTTTATACAAAAACAACCGGGCATACAACTAAACATAAATAACAAAAGACGAATAAATATTTGTTTGTACAACCACATTAAACCCAAAATACAACCAAACGAAACAGATAAATACTACTCCTAAGCCATTTCGTCGTCACCGTCATCAGAACCACTATCATCATAACATGTCAACTGCATCTGCGTGTCAGACGGGCCTGCCTGGGTGCCGGACGGGCTTGCCTGCGTGCCGGACGGGCCGGCTTCCGAGCCGGACCCCGGATACACTCGTGGTTGTGGCGGGTCTCGAACCGGCAACCCCGCCTTGCTACGCCTATCAGCCTCGCTAGCCATCATCCACTCCATCATATCTTCCATCCGGTCCATCCGCCGATCCTGCAGCGCCAACCTCCCCATCACAGCCGTCTGACCCGCCACAAGCCTCTCGAGGAGACGCTGAGTGGACTGAGGCAACCTCACCGCATGATAGACGCGCCGAGGATGCTGTGGCGGCTCCTGTGGATGCCCCTGCTCAACCTCAGGCTCGACGTCACCCTCTCCAATAGGCTCATCAACAACATGAGGCATATCCACCTCCGCAGCGTCCATCAGATGTTGATGTACTAACGGCTGGGCTACGAAAATCTGATCGTTCTCACCGACAAACCGATAACCAATGCCCGGAAAGTTCACCGACAAGTTCATCCCTCTCATCGTCCTAATACCCAAATACTCGAAAGGGGCAGGCGGTGGCAACTCACCAATGAATGGAAAATACCGACCGCAATGCTGGGCAATACGCGTGATGAACGCCCCTCCGTGCAATCCGCCACACTTCTGACGTCGGGAAAATGAGGCGAAATACTCCGCCAGGCAGCGATGGAGGGCGCACGGCGTCCCCGTGAATAAACAGTAAAGATAGAATAGGTCGTTTTTCATGACCCACTCGTTGCTTTTGCCACGCCCAGATATCGACGTGGCAATGCAACGGTGTATGTAGCGAACGAGTGGGTCAGTAATCAACGAGACACAAGCCTTATGACCGAAGGGTACATCACAGAGGGTGGGCCACCAAGCAAGCAACTGATCATCAGGCATAGATGTGATCGCGGTGGTATAAATATCCTGAACCAACTCCTCATCAGTGTAGAATCCGGTGGCCAAAGCAAACTGACGCAGCGACATATTCTGTCGCTCCCCGAATAAACAGAAAGTTACCTCGGCAGGGGGTGGTTCCACCATCGGATCGTCCATATCTGAGTCAGGCTGCTCAGCAGGCCGTGGTCGATAGATAAACGTGGAGAGGAACTCCACCACCATAGGCCTATAAGAAGGCCCAGCCGCATAAAAAAACATACGATCCCACGGGTTATTTTCCCCGATTATACCCCGGGCCCTCTGCTCCTCGTCACACTCCCGTAACACGTCCCAACACAACGCCCTCTGCTGCCTCACTCTCATACCCCGGAACTTGGCAAAACGTCTGTATTCCATACTGCTCTGGGGGAAGTCTAAAAAATCGTACTGCTCACAATTACCCCCGGCCATCGGATTGAATACCGGACCACCATTTGGTGCCTGTTGTTCCTCATCTGACGACATATCTGCAACAATTAAAAGTTAATATTTTGTCAAAATATTAATAAAATTACGACAACCCACAAACACCACAGCCAACCCACAACCACCGTCAAACCCTAACCCATAGATACAACCACCACCGTCCTAACCTCAACCACTCTAACAACCACCACCGTCCTAACCTAAACCACTCTAACAACCACCACCATCAAACACCTCTACCGCCAAACACCACAACCAAAATATTTCAGAAAAAAAAAACCGTAAAAAAACAATAACAAAAAGGAAAGATGAAGATGTTACTAACCTCTTGTGGAAATTCGCACCGTATGGTTCGATACGGGATAGAAATGGTATACGGGAGAGAGTTGTGTGTGTTTTTGGTGTGTGTGTGTTTGAATTGATTTTGATCTAGTTTTCCCTCTTTAGTGAGCTGAAATGTTGTTTGTGTTGGTATACACTCCTCATTGGCCAATACGTGTCTTATAGATTGCTTACCAGCAGCCGCTTATTGTGCTATGAGCGGCATATAGAGGCTGGTATACACCTCTCATTGCCCAATATGCTGCATATGATGCCTTTCTTTTAATAAAAATAGTGATGTAAATAAGTGTTTTTACATTATAAAACAATGTAATTAACATTTTTTATAAAATAAATGTTGCTTACACTATATTCAAAAGAAAATAGAATGTAAAATAAAAAAAATAAAACATAATAATATGATTAAACAGTTTTACGTGTTACAGCGAGAACCTACAACAAGTTAATAAAGTCTCTTCGTACACTTCTATTACTACGAAGTAACTTCTTACTCTCTGAAAGACGAGACATGTACATTGTCTCCCACTCCATAGCTTCAGTACTTCGATACATATTCCATAGTCCATTCGGTGGAGGCATCGGACCATCATCCGTTAACTTAACCATGATGAAATGGCCATCTTCCACATAGGCAATCGAAAGAACAGAATGGCCCTCCGCCGGACCATCAAACATGGGAAAGTATGTTTGACAAACACCATTGCTTAAATGTTGAACAACCACACCAAATTTTTGAGCCACCAACAATCCGGCGTATGGCAAGAACATCCAGCATGCCATTGGTGCAGGTTCCACGTGCAACCAGTTTATTGATCGATATACTGTAGTGTAAAATCCCGGATCAAAAGAGTTAAGAAGAGGCAACCACCGGGCTTTGTTAATGAACATCTCATCCAGTAGCTCTTGGCGGACCCACATCCAAGCATTCTGGTCCAACCCCAAACCCATAGCCACCGATCGAAACCCACAGTTACCATCAGGCTGGGCATCTTCCATATGTGTTATGTATCTTCGATACATAGATGGAAGCCAGTCCTTAAAACGATCGATCATGTTTTTGTACCTGTAATTGGAAAATATATTGTGGAAAATCTTTATCAGGGAAAATGTATGTATGGAAGTACGTAGGATATTTTATAGGTCAATGATTGTTGACGTACCTATCCCCCACCAACAGTGGAAAATCTTCATCTATAATTTCAACTGTCTTTTTAGCCTTATTTTTCTTTGAACGACTGCGTTGCACTGCTGGCTTTTGAGCGTCCTCGTCCTCCTTTTGGCTTTTGCCTTTTGCTTCGGACCAGGTATCTTTACGTCTCGCAACCTCCTCCTTCTTTTTTTGTTGTGCCTTAGAGGTTGGGCGCCCCCGAGTATCTTGTTGTACCTCAGGCGGTTGATGGTCAGTCATACTTGGATTCACCACCTCCTTTATCTTCGATAACATACTTTTTAACACTATCGGTGGTTGCGCCTTCAGTTGTTGCATGACTCTGCCCATTTCCTCCCAAAGATTATTATCGTCTTCCTTAAGTTCTTCAGCATTGAAATCTAGTTTTGTCCAGAATTTGTCTACGGCGGCAAGAGGAATTTTGCAATCTGTATTTTAAAAACAATAGTTAGAAATGAGGGCGGGGGGTGGGTATTCATATGAAGTAGAATAAGCGGTTGAAGCCTGTTTTTATTACTTGTATTTTCCCACCACTCCATCCGACAAGCACATGGCAACCCACAACTCGTAAAAAGCACATGACCACAAGTCCCCCCTGTTGCGAGCAACGTACGTATCTTTTTCTTTTCCACAAGCAACAAATCTAGTGCTTTCAGGGAAACATTACCACATAGGTTATCAAAGAATGATATCATGTGGTCCCCCATTTTCAAGGACCGGCTATCCTGAAAAGTGAGGTTTATTTGTATGCGTTGTGACTCTACAACTTTGTCAACAAGCCACACAAGTCTATGGAGCGAGCTGTTTGGCCCCTTAAGGTATCTCTTAAACTTAGCATGTTGGCTTTCAACTCTGTTGGTTGTATGTTGACCAAAGTTAGGGCTTGTGTTAGTCCAGGCTGAAACAAACTTTTCTTTATAGGGTAGTAGCCAGACAGTATACAAATAGTCCAAAACTCCTGAAAAAAAAACAGAATATAACGATTTGTAATGTTTGTATTGTAACACCCCGACCAAAGGCTGAAACAAATTTTTTCTGATAAATTAACTATTTTTAAATAATTAATTAAACTAATACAACTATGTAATTATTGGATTAAATTGGTTAAAAATCGAATTTTGGGAAAAATATCAATTTTATATTTTCGAACATCATTCTGATGTTAAAATAATTATATAAAAATTTTCAGGTTTTATAAAATTAGTTTACTATTTTTATTGAATTTAATAAGATTAAAACTAACTTAATTCATAATAATTAGATAAAACCGGAAATAATTATAGTTTATATTTTTAGTAAATCAGGTTTGATGTATATGAGTTTATAAAAATGTTAGTTTTTATAAAAGTGATAAAAAAACGTACAAAATAAAATAAAAGGTGTGTGCCCGGTTGGATTTTAAGAAGTGTATAAAATAACTAATGTTAGGATAACTATCAGCTCCTGTACAGGAGGATAAACTGGTAAAGAAGGGGTGCTTTTACACGAGTTGTCCGGGTTCGATCCTTGCTAAGGGGTGGGTTATACAAGAAACCCCCCTTTTTTGTTATTCTAATTAACGTAGTTAACTAAGTTAACTTATTTTTTAAAGTATAAAACAACTAATGTTAGGGTATCTATTAGCTCCTGTACAGGAGGATAAACTGGTAAAGAAGGGGTGCTTTTACACGAGTGGTCCGGGTTCGATCCTTGCTAAGGGGCGGGTTATACAAGAAACCCCCCTTTTTTGTTATTCTAACTAACATAGTTAACTAAGTTAATTTTTTTTAAAGGATTTCTTATTCAACATTTAACTTGGTTAAGATTTTAGAGTTAAAATAAGTTTCAAACAAGGCTATTTCAACCCTTATACTTTAGATTTCAATAATTACATTTTATGCCCAAATACTTTGTACTTTTAAATAATGTCAAAATAACCCCTAGACTATAACTTTCAATAAATGACAGTTTAGTCCCTGGACTTGGTTTTAACCATTTTTGTTATTCTAATTAACATAGTTAACTAAGTTAATTTTTTTTAAGGATTTCTTATTCAACATTTAACTTGGTTAAGATTTTAGAGTTCAAATAAGTTTCAAACAAGGCTATTTCAACCCTTATACTTTAGATTTCAATAATTACATTTTATGCCCAATACTTTGTACTTTTAAATAATGTCAAAATAACCCCTAGACTATAACTTTCAATAAATGACAGTTTAGTCCCTGGACTTGGTTTTAACCATTTTTTAAGCAAGTTTCAAACAATGACAAACAAGTCCCTCAACTTATAGTTTCATAAAATGTCAAAATAGGCCCCTATAGTTTGTAATATAATAGGTACCTGATCTATGGTCGTCAGTCAGTCGCGTAAATAGCCGCTCAAAGTTATAATTGTATAGCGTCTCAGTGGGAGAATTACACAATTGAGACCAAGAAAGCTTGAATATTTTCCATTCTTCAGCCGTTGCAAATTTTGCCTTGGTGTGTTTTAGAATATTTTGTGAGATGTGCCACCGACATAGCAATTTGGATGCTTTTGGGAATACTTTATCGCAAGCATTCATCAAAGCTTTATCACAATCTGTTACTATCACGCACGGTTCCATACCCTCTTCCAACAATCCTTTGAGGTTCCGTAGGACCCACAAGAAGTTATCCTGTTTTTCTTTAGAGATAAAAGCATGAGCGACACAAAACGACTTGTGTGTCGATGTCACACCCACAATTTGAACAAACGGAAGTCTATACTCAGTCGTTTTGTAAGTGGTATCAATCATCAACACATGTGGGAAAGCACGCCACATATCGTACGAGTACCGATGAACAAAAAAAACCTCCTCGACCACATTTGTTTCGGGATTCACACTGGTGTGGTAAACATACCTTCCTTCATGCAACATTTGCTCCAATATCTGCATTGGAGTCCGATCACCGTACATTTTGACTTTAATCTTTTTTATCACGTTTTGTATGTCTCGTAGAATGCACACGCTCTGTGGGTTTTGTTTTCTTATGGTTAAATGTATGTTCGTAGGCTCCATGTTTTGAATATAAAGTCTCTCTACCAATGATTCTTCGTCTGGGGTCAACCTTCTTGCAAACGCGTGACCCTCGAGAAATACCGCAGGCTCATGGTTATGATCCTTTTGCTTCACCACTAAGCTCCAATTCCCACTACTTGCGTCTAGTTTCCCTATCATTTTAAAAGGACACCCAATCTTCTTGCTACCAGAACGCCGAACTGTTGCTTTACTTTTGCATGTGCCTCCACGGTCGCATTGCAACCATATCTTCACTGTCCTTGCTGACGAATCTTCACCTTTTGTTACCGTTCGTTGGGTCACAATGACGTAACCTTTCGCAATTTCTGTTTTGTAAGCCCAATTCTTTAACTCGTGAAGTGTCGCAAATACCTGAAACAACGGTAATTTAAAACTATGTTTAAAACTATATTTGTTTAAAATCTAATAAACCTTATACATAACGAATAACACGTAAACAAAATCAACTTTGTCTAAATTCTAATAGGCACCCTTCTAATAAACCTATACATAACGAATAACACGTATACAAAATCAAAATTGTCTAAAATTTAATAAACATTATACATAACGCATAACACGTAAGTGACGGTAATGTTATACCTTTCCTTGTTTTTTGGGGTCATTAGCACCATCGTCACCGCCACCACCATCGTCCTTTTCACCACCATCGTCCCCGCCACCACCATCGTCCCAGCCAC
Source organism: Helianthus tuberosus (assembly GCA_030545235.1). NCBI lineage: Eukaryota > Viridiplantae > Streptophyta > Magnoliopsida > Asterales > Asteraceae > Helianthus > Helianthus tuberosus. The sequence continues at coordinate 122,043,686 of CM060401.1, forward strand.
CACCATCTTCCTCGTCTTGATCACTTTCCTCGAAGTATGTAACACCTTTCTCGATTTCGTTCTCGTCTTCCTCGATGTCAAAAGCACCTTCCTCGGACTTCTTCTTGCGTTGTTTTTCCTGATGGGAATGGTAAGTCCCGTATGCATGTTTTTCCTGTTGCGGATAGCTTTGAGCCACGTAAGATGGTCCCGCCTCCTCTACGACCTGAAACAACTTAATGGTTATACTAAAATAACCAAAACGACAATATGAATTTTTTACCTGGTTCAAATCAGGCATCACGGACCGCACACTCCCTTCCTGATGCGAATGGTAAGTTCCGGCGTGTTGCAGATAGCTTTGAGCCACGTAAGATGGTCCCGCCTCCTCTACGACCTGAAACAACTTAATGGTTAGACTTTAATAACCATAACGCCAATACGAATTTTTTACCTGGTTCAAATCAGGCATCATGGGCCGTGCACTCCCTTCATCACAACGACGCACGGAAACCACCTCCTCCTCACCTCGATCAACGTCGGGTAACCAAACGCTTTCGGAGACATATGACTCATTCGAAATTTCACCAAAAAAATATCCAAAGTCCCAATTTGACATCGTGATTCGAATCTAATTTAACCAGACCGTTTATTTGAAAATTTTTATCATTTTCATCATCTTTTTGGGATTTTTGAACATTTGTATTACATGAATCCCGTAAGATTGGGGTAAAGGGAAAAAAATCGAAACAATACGCAGCGTATAGGGCCATGAGCGCGTATATGCGGATCACCTTTTCAGCCTTTTCAGTCTGAACTCCGCTATCTTGTCAGCAATATACCTTAAATTCAGATATTATAGTACCAATGAGCAGTGTATAAAGCAATGAGAGGCGTATATGGTTTAATGCTCCAACTACCACCTTTCTAATACACCGCTCATAGGGCAATGAGGGTCGTATAACTTTACTTTTTTCTGACATAATTAATGCACTCAACCCCTATACAACCCGCATTGCCTTATACGGGGCTGCTGGGGGGGGGGGGGGTGTCATTACTTTTGGGGGATGTACCAATACCCTCACCCTTTTTTAAACGCCTTCACTTGTTTCTTTGGACCAATAAGAAATTTCCAACTCATTTATCATAATATTATGTGTTTTATTTTCCTAAAAAGCTAATAATTAGGTAATCATTAATGAACCATTATACCACTATACCCATTTTAGAAAAAAACGCTCCATAATACTCCTTTGCTAACTGGACCGTCACATGACAGATAATATCCAAGGGTCTTCCTTTACCACTACACATGGTCTTAATTTGCCTTGTATTAACGTGTTCTTTGTGTTGTATTAAACTTTATTTTACTTTATTAAATCTAGTCATTCACTTTAATAACTTTATATTAGTAAAAATGAATTTTAGTCATTCACTTTAATAACTTTATATTAATAAAAATGAATTATATTCATCAGGGAAAGGACTAAAATACATATATGAACTTACAGCTATTTACATTTGATTTTCCAGCTATTTAAAAAAAATATTTACCACTACTAATTTCGTAAAAAACCTTCGTGTGGTAAAGGCGATACGCTTATGATCAAAGTATTACTTGCACTTTGCTCTTCCGATTGTGAAGATGTGGTACTGCTATAGTTCCCTCCGGTTAGAATCTTTTCGCATATACCACTTAGCGATTGCCTACAAGTTGGACACGATGAATGTGAGCTTAGCCACTTATCAATGCAACGAACATGATATCCATGATTGCACTTGGGTAGTATCCTAATTTGCTCTCCTTTCGCGAAATCACCTAGGCATATAGCACATTCATTACTTAACCCTGGTAATTGCAACCCACGCCAATAGTTGACCACTGGGAAAGTCTGTATGGCTTTCTTCTTGATTCCGCCCGTGGCTGATCTAGCCGAGGTGCCTTGTGGATTAGCAATAGTTTCTGACCCAACTAACCTCGTACATCTTAATACACACCTTAGGATGGAGTGCAACACTAGAGAACATATTAGAGCGCACACAAGCACCGATAGAACCAATACCACATTTACATCAAATTTGTTATGAGACAAAGACGGACTTGATGGTGATGGAGTTGGTGTTATTGTCATCGGCGCCGATTGTTGGACTATGTAAGTATGGAAAAGTAGTTTTCTGGAATAAGTATTCCTTAACACATCTTGAAAAAGCATTTTGGAAAGACTTGACATTTGTAGTGTGTGAAGATTTAGCTGTTTGTTTGTAATGATTGAACAAGGATTGTTTAGATGGCTTCAAATTGGTGTTTATATAGAGGAGTTATAGTTAGGCCCCACACTCCGTTTTATGATTAAAAGTGGATATTCTTATTTGATTTGAGACACTATATGGGATTTTATCTCTTAATCTCATTTGATCCTCCACTAAGTTTTGATAATGGAATTTGTAAACAAATGGGACCGACCCAGTTTCTTCAAGTTAAAGATTTCCACGTTGGAGATTTTCTTCAGTGGCAACTAATTTCCTTCGCTTTTTGCCAAGAAGGCACGTCGGACACTTTTCATAAATGAAAATTGTTGTGTGATTTGATTCGAACTTTACCAATCAGTTAGGGGAGTAGTGGTGGTCACAGGTGATGGAATTCTATCACTCACAAATAGGGGTGTGAATTTCTGACACGACCCGAAACCCGACACGAACCTAACACGAAATTCACGGGTTTAGGTTTAGTCTAAACGGGTTCAGGTCAGTTTCAGGTTGAACCCGTGAACCCGTTTAGGTTAACAGGTCAGGTTCGGGTCAACCTGGTCGGGTTTGCGGGTTAACCCGTTTAACACATTTACACTATATTATATTTTTTTTACAATATATTTTATGCCATAAATTAAACGGGATGTGTTTTTTATGCAATGATTTTTTTTTTGAACGGTGACTTTCTTATGAGTGACCCATTGTCACTGAATCCCGTCAAAGACGGTATTCCCCAGCCAAGATCTGCCGACGATGTTCTATCGGGCCCCGTACGGTATCAGACTTGGATGGCGTTCCCCCGGAAAACCGTGCTGCCTCCACACGAGTAACTTCGCTGGAGAAACAGGCGGGTGAAAACCGGGGTGACGCTCAGGATCAAACCCCCCTCGGTGGGTTAGTCACCATCATTGCGCACGGGTGTCCTACCCCCTTTCGCCACAAGCGGGAGTCGAACCGGTGACCTCTAGGAGGACAAACCGGCCCAACACCACTCGGCTATGAGGGCGGGTACGTTTTTTATGCAATGATTATAACTTAAAAAGAGAAATTAACATATATTTTATAATTTAAATAATGATATTATTATATACATTTGTGATTTTTAAGTAAATTCTAATTTTAATAAGCATGTTTATTTCTTTTATTAAGCCACTTCTTCAAGCTGGTAGTGCTAAACGACACTTTTTTCTGGATCACAGCAGATCACCTGAAACATGTTTAAAATTTTTTTTATCAGCGGGGAAATACTGGCGAGTCATTCAAATTGCACAAAAGACACATTGTTATAAATTTTACAGCATTAAGGGTTTTTATATTTGCCCCTATCACTTAATTATCTGGTTCAGCTGTCACTCGACCGAATCTATGACTGTGAACATATCACTGATTAGGCTCGCCCACCTAATAGTGATAAATCGTTAGTAGTAATGTGCACAAAACCCCCACATACTGCCAGTAATTAAAGATTAGCAAAGACTTAATCACTGCAAAGTATATCTGGAAAACATTTAGGGTTTTGTAAAACAAGTTGATAAAAAGAGAATGACTCGCATTGCAAGTTTAGACGGACAGAGTTTAGCCTACTGATTTAGCCGTGTAACCTAGTTAAAATAACAATGCCTACGAAACTAGGTCAGTAACTTAATACAACATTTATGATAAGCTCACGAAATTAAAACCCTCACGACGAATGACAAAGTATAGCCCGAGTTCGGTCAGCACTTAAACATCCATCGGATCGGTTTCAATCGATCGGACATTGTATCGTAGCAGTGATCGAGTTATTACCCTGTTATCGCAGCATAGATTCGTGCTTGTGTGTGTTTTTGAACGAAAAAGTCAATAACTCAGTGTACAAAACGAATTTGAACGTCGAACCAACGCAGCCATGCAAGTGCCAAACCCCTGGATTTTATACTGAAAAACCGTCCCTGTCGCGTGTCTCTACAGGCTGTCGCGTGGCGCGACGGGGACACTTTTAGGGTAGGGTAGCCTCGTGTATTTATAACCTAGGTGAGTCGACAGATCGACGAAATTTGATTTTTACAGCAAACTGTGTAGATAATATCAATTAGGGGACACCCCCCCCCCCCTGAGTTTTAGGGGCCCTGATCCTAGTTCCAATTGTTCTGAAAATTTTAGGGGTCATGCAATATTACTTGTGGGGTCTTAATTAGGGTTTCCTATTGAATATAATAAAGTGAAAAATAATAATTTTGGCTAGAGTTGTTACATCCTCCCCACCTTATTAAAATCTCATCCTCGAGATTTACAGGAACAAGTAGGGATATTTTCGCTTCATCTTTGATTCCAGTTCCCAAGTGTATTCAGGTCCTCTCTTTGAATCCCACTTGACTTTGACCAGTACTAGTCTTTTGTGCTTGAGGAATTTGACCTTTTTATCTTCTATCTGAAGTGGTCTCTCTACAAACTTTAACTTTTCATTTACCTCTATGTCTTGGAGAGGTACTACCAGGGATTCGTCGGATAAACATTTCTTGAGGTTGGATACATGAAATACATCGTGTACTCCAGCTAATTCTTCTGGTAGTTGTAAGCGATAAGCAACTGGTCCTATTCGCTGGATTACTGGGAATGGTCCTACGTACCTTGGACTTAGATTTCCCTTCTTACCGAACCGAACTACTCCTTTCCAAGGAGAAACTTTCAAGAGTACCCTGTTTCCAACTTGAAATTCTAGTGGCTTGCGTCGATTGTCTACATAACTCTTCTGGCGGTCTCGAGCCGTTTTCAGTCTTTCCTTGATTTGAGTGATCTTGTCGGTGGTTTCTTGCAAGATTTCAGGACTTGATAATTGACTTTCTCCTATTTCTACCCAGCAAACTAGAGTTCTACACTTTCGTCCATATAGTGCTTCGAACGGGGCAGCTTCGATACTTGAATGGTAACTATTGTTATAGGAGAATTCTATTAAGGGTAGGTGGTCATCCCAGTTTCCACCAAAATCTATTACACATGCCCTGAGCATGCCTTCCAGGGTTTGAATCGTCATTTCACTTTGTCCGTCTGTTTGGGGATGGTATGCAGTACTTAAATTCAATCGTGTCCCCATTGCTTCTTGAAAACTCGTCCAGAAATGTGAAGTGAAACGACTATCTCAATCTGATACAATAGAGAGTGGGACTCCATGTAAGGATACTACCTCGTCTACGTATAACTTGGCTAATCTTTCCATACTAAAAGTTTCCTTCATGGGTAGGAAATGGGCTTATTTTGGTTAATCGATCCACAGTTACCCAAATTGCGTCGTTACCTTTTCTGGTTCTGGGAAACTTAGTAACAAAATCCATGGTTATTAATTCCCATTTCCAAACAGGCATTTCTAATTGTTGGAGTAACCCTGAAGGTTTCTGGTGTTCTGCCTTAACTTGTGAACAAGTTAGACATGTAGATACATATCTAGCTATGTCCTTTTTCATTCCTATCCACCAGAAGTTATTTCTTAAATCTTGGTACATCTTATTATTTCCAGGGTGCATGGTATATCTTGATTTATGGGCTTCCTCTAAAATCTTATTTCTTAACTCTCCTTGCTTAGGTACCCAAATCATTCTTTTGTGGAATCTCCAAATTCCATCAGTTCCTTGCTCTAATTCCTTTATTCTTCTATCATTCCTTCAGCATCATCCTTGATTGCTGTTTCTTGGATGTTTTTCAGTTGTTCCATTAAATCTAACTGTAGATTTAATCTAAGAGCACGAACTCGCTTTTGCTTTTCATGATACTTACGACTTAGGGCATCTGCGACTACATTTGCTTTTCCTTCATGATATTGAATATCACAGTCGTAATCACTTAAAATTTCCATCCATCTTTTTTGCCTCATGTTTAATTCTTTTTGCCCAAATATATATCTTAAGCTCTTATGATCTGTATAAACAGTAAACTTACTTCCATACAGATAATGTCTCCAAATCTTAAGGGCAAAAATTATCGCTCCTAATTCTAAGTCATGAGTCGTATAATTTTCTTCGTGCTTTTTCAATTGCCTTGAGGCATACGCAATTACCTTTTTGCGTTGCATTAGCACACATCCTAATCCTAGCTTAGAAGCATCACAATAAACTTCAAAATATTCTGTCGCTTCTGGTAAGGCTAGAATTGGGGTATTTGTTAATCTTTGCTTTAAAATCCTAAAAACCTCTTCTTGCCTAGGTCCCCATTCAAACTTAACTGTTTTACATGTTAGCTTAGTTAATGGTACTGCTATCTTAGAGAAATGCTTAATAAAGCGCCTATAGTACCCAGCTAATCCTAGAAAACTTCTAACTTCCGTAGCTGATTGCGGGACCTTCCATTTGGTGATTGCTTCTATCTTAGAGGGATCTACGTGAATACCTTCATGATTCACCATGTGACCTAAAAATTGCACCTCCTGTAGCCAAAATTCACACTTCGAGAATTTGGCGTAAAGCTTTTCCTTTCTTAACAAAGTTAAGAGTGTTCGTAGATGTTCACAATGCTCGTCCTGACTTTTGGAATAAATAAGTATATTGTCAATGAAGACAATTACAAATTTATCCAAGTACGGTTTACAAATCTTATTCATCATGTCCATAAATGCTGCAGGAGCGTTTGTTAATCCAAAGGGCATGACTGTAAACTCGTAGTGACCATACCTAGTTCTGAAAGCGGTTTTAGGTATGTCTTCCTCTTGTACCTTCAACTGATGGTATCCTGAACGCAAGTCTATCTTAGAAAAGTATTTAGCTCCTTGCAGTTGATAAAAAAGATCATCAATCCTAGGTAATGGGTATCGATTCTTAATTGTAACCTTATTCAATTCTCTATAATCGATACACATTCGCATCGAACCATCTTTCTTCTTAACGAACAACACTGGTGCTCCCCAAGGGGATGAACTAGGTTGTATGAATCCTTTACTAAGCAATTCATCTAATTGCTTTTTCAGTTCTAACATTTCAGTGGGTGCTAATCGGTAGGGTGCTTTAGCTATGGGTGTAGTTCCAGGAACCAGATGAATTCTAAATTCTACCTCCCTGTCTGGTGGTAATCCTGGTAGTTCTTCTGGGAATACATCCGAGTATTCTAATACTACAGGAATTTCCTTAAGTTTCTTACCCTTAGTGTTAATGATTACCGAAATCATATACACTATTCCATGCTTTCGTTCATAACTAGCAACTTTCATTACTGAAATGAACTTCATTGGTTTACGCGGCTTATGTCACACCCCGAAATATCAGAGCATTGGCGTGACTGGACTGGTATCTTCATAGCACAGCGGAAGCAAAATAAGCTAAGTCTTTTAGAACATGAACGCCCACTAAGTACTCGACTCTTCATGGTTCTCCCATTCCAACCGTGCCTTGTCTTATAACTGTAACCTGAGAAAGAAACATGCGAAAAAGTCAACATAAAGTTGAGCGAGTTCATCGTTTGTTTGTAAAAGATTTGAAATAAATCTTTATGAATAACCGGTTTTTGAAGTATTGTTGAGAAAACGAATTTAAAATCATTTTCTTGTCATGTTATACAGAAACTTTGTATGAAAACATGGTATGTATCTTGTGTAATTCTAGTATTTCTGTATGTATCATGTATTCTTGTATAAATCACGTATTCTTGTATGTATCATGTTTTCTTGTATAAATCAAGTATTCTGTATGTATCTTGTTGTTAATGGGTTGCAAGGCCATTAACATGTGACACGACATAGGAAGTCACCAAACCATAGGCATTTTTCTATAGTCGATTCACGACTGAGACACAAAAACACTACTTGGTTCTAGTTGTCACCAAGAGTGTGGCTGCCCTGACACCCGTTAGATCTAACCTTTTGTTCTGCGGTCTTAGTATGTACACGATTAATGGTGCTTATGGTACCCTATTCGTGACACGATTTCTCGTATCAATTCTTGGCACTAGTTTTCGCCAAGAGTACTTCTCGTTTCAGTACACAACATACCAATTTGTAAATATTAAAGTATTTGTAACATGTATTTCACCCCCGAGTTATAAAACTAAAAACAGTTAAAAGAAAAGGGGGAGCATGAACTCACCTGAATATTCCTGTGCAAAGCTAGCTAATTACGACTTCGCGATGTCGTTTCCAAGACGTGACTCGCTATCGTGCATTCAAGTCTTCGCGTCGGGATGTTGACCGAGTCGACTCGCTAAGTTGACCGAGTCAACTGAGTTGACTCGGTTTGACCGAGTCTGCCGGACCACTTCAGAATCTGTCCCTTAACCCGAGACCCAAACCGAAATCTGAACCGCGCTGCTAACTGCTGTTGACCCGAGTTGACCCGAGACCAAAATCTGACCCGAGCCTACACTGTTGACTTTCTTTGACCAGTCAACCCTCCGTGTTGACTGGTTTGACCCGAACCCGAAACCCGCTGAACCTAACCACCGGTGTGGATCCGAACCAAAATCATCATCTTCATGGCTGAGCATCATCATCATCGGAAAACCGTCGGTCAGAAACAATGACCGTCGGATAATTGAACCGACCGGCGGTCCGAGACTCCGACCGCCGGTTCTTTCTCTCTCTCTCTCTCTCTCTCTCGGTCTCTCTATGTGTAGCCGCCGCACCACCACCGGACAGTGGTGGTGGTGCTCCGATTGTGAATCGGAGAAGAAAAGGGGAGGAGGGGGGTTGCTGGTCGTCGCTCAGAGACACCACAGCCACAACTCTCTCTCTCTCTTGAACGATAATTCGACGACACCACCACGCCACCGCCGCCTGCGGTGGTCTCGCCTCCACTGTTGAACGATTCTCGCCGGACCATCGAGGAGTGGTGGCCGGCCCCATGAATGCCGACTGTTCCGTCGGTGGTTCTGGCCGTCGGAAAAGAAACGAGGGAGAAGGAGGGAGAGATCGAGTAGGGTGGGTGTTTGGCTGTGCACAGTGTTTGTGAATATGAGTTCCTTGTGTTTTTAATTTGTGTAATTTGTTGTATATGTACAGATAAGAAAGACTCAAGGTCTGTTAGTTTATTTTGTGTGTGGGTGATAGTTTGGTTTTATACTCCATTATGTGGGTATTGACTAATATGAATTCCCCTTGTTCAATGTATAAAGATCTACTGATATCCCATGAAGATTTAGGCAAAGATTGGTAGAGATATTATGTTTTCAATTTATGAGACACAAATCTCTTGTATGGATTTTATGTGTACCATCAAGAAATCTTTTGTAGAGATTTTGATAAGATTCTCAAATCTTTTATAAGATTTTGAAGATATCTAATATATTATGTGCAGGCTTAGGCTTGTGGGTTTTGGGCTTGGGCCCAGGGCCCACAAGCCCATCTTACGTGTAAGTGGCCCGTAATTCCTATGAGACCTGATATCGCGACCCAAACTCCATAAGCATAAAATATTTATGTAACGTCCATATTTGTCGGTGTCGTCAGTATTTCATACGGTTTCAGTCCGTTGTCATTTGATATTTCGCAGATTCCACGCGAATCTTCATACGCGTACTGTATAGCTGAACAAACGTTCATGGGCACTCCAAGGGCCTGGTTAAGTTAATTAGCGTTGTAAACACTATTTATTATCACGTTTAATCACCTGTAAATTACGTAATTAAAGGCGTAAATTACTGGTTGTCACATTCTCCCCCTGTTAATAAAATTTCGTCCTCGAAATTTAGACTACGTCAACTCCTTAGAGTTACGTTAAGCGTAAGTAAATGCGAATAATACCAAAGTGAACGATCATGAATTTGAATCAAGACTTATTCGAATGATGTGAATTCAAGGACATATCACAAGATGCAAATGAATTCTAGAAATGATCGTATCCAATAAATGAACTTAGATTTCAACAAGCTCATATGTACTAGTTTGCATGAATCGCTCGATCGTGATCAGCGCAAGCTGCAAGTTCTACCGACGTCACAAGGTGTCGTAGTGAATGAAACAATTCAAATATAGCGGTGATCGAACAAGTATCACCTGTGTTTTGCATAAAACGCTCAATCATGATTAGCCCAAGCTACAAGTTTATACTGACACGACAAGGTATCGAAATCAACAAACGACTTAGTGGGGTCGTAGCCCAAACAAATCTACTATGACTCAGAACAATGAAACGCTTGTTAAAACGAATTCGAATATGATGTTTCCAATACATCATATGGTGTCTTGAATTGAATATGTGTAATGAACTTAGTTCAAACGATTGAATTTGATTTCGGCGCAAGCCGACAATAAATACATGTATTGTCAAGAAAACTTTTGGCATGGTCACAACGAAATACCATTTATGTAACTCGAAAAAGAAAGGAATTTTCAAGAAAATGTGTTGACTTGATAACAAAGAAGCCAACAATTTCAATAATGCGGGTCATTCGAATCATGAATCAATAATTAGATTTAGCGAAATAATATTTGAACTTTGATGAAACTCTTATTCGAAACGAAACCACATGCGTAACAAACGATGCATGCGTAACATACGAATTTTCAAGAAATGAAGCAAATGAACATTCGTTATAATGAAAGAAATGATCGCGACACAATGACCATTAAGAGGAGTAGAGATACGAAAATCTACTCTGTAAATGTGAAAGTCGAAATTTCAATAAAAGAAATTTAAGGACTTTACCTGGGGTTTTATGTGACGACCAGTAGTTAGGTGACATTACCATGGAATGTTGAACATGGCGTACTCGTCGTTAGCTGAAATAGGGGGAATACGGTGACTTGCGTCTTTTCCTTAGCATGACTCGTGTCGTTTGCAGGACCGCGTGCCAACTGCCGCTTCCTGATCGATAGTCGCATGTGACGTACTTCAACCTCCGTTGATGTATAGCTTCAGTCTCACGTATGCCTGTGCGCTAGCGTTTCGTTTTGCGTAGAATGTGATGCACTCCGACATCTGTTGACGTAAAATTTGAGTTCTATGTATTCTCGTGCACTAGCGTTTCGTTATGCGTAGGCTGCCTGCTCGGGAAGTTAAAACATCATAGACAATATGTATAGTTGTGTGTGCCCGAATTAATATTTGCAGTTCCTACGTGATGACCTTTAATGAACTTCAACATAAGTTTCCGAAGGTCTTACATGCATGTTTCCTAAACTCTCAGAGTTTCGTGTACTGTATGCGACTGTTTTGTGTACTGTGTGTAAAACACCACTTTAGCGTATGTTTGAAAACAAAATTTTGACTGTTTGTTTTTCGGCAACGGTTGGAGACCATATTCGAGTACTAGGCGTTCTGTAAGTATTCAAAGTTTTAATAGTCTAAGTCCCCAGAGAAATATGAGGTTAGAGCCTAGGTATCTCTACAGAGAACCCTATTCGCTGTAACCTATAGCTCTGATACCAATCTGGGATCAGAGCTGGGGTGACCTATGGCTGTAACCTATGGCTCTGATACCAATCTGTCACACCCCGAAATATCAGAGCATTGGCGTGACTGGACTGGTATCTTCATAGCATAGCGGAAGCAAAATAAGCTAAGTCTTTTAGAACATGAACGCCCACTAAGTACTCGACTCTTCATGGTTCTCCAATTCCAACCGTGCCTTGTCTTATAACTGTAACCTGAGAAAGAAACATGCGAAAAAGTCAACATAAAGTTGAGCGAGTTCATCGTTTGTTTGTAAAAGATTTGAAATAAATCTTTTTGAATAACCGGTTTTTGAAGTATTGTTGAGAAAACGAATTTAAAATCATTTTCTTGTCATGTTATACAGAAACTTTGTATGAAAACATGGTATGTATCTTGTATAATTCTAGTATTTCTGTATGTATCATGTATTCTTGTATAAATCACGTATTCTTGTATGTATCATGTTTTCTTGTATAAATCAAGTATTCTGTATGTATCTTGTTGTTAATGGGTTGCAAGGCCACCACGCCACCGCCGCCTGCGGTGGTCTCGCCTCCGCTGTTGAACGATTCTCGCCGGACCATCGAGGAGTGGTGGCCGGCCCTATGAATGCCGACTGTTTCGTCGGTGGTTCTGGCCGTCGGAAAAGAAACGAGGGAGAAGGAGGGAGAGATCGAGTAGGGTGGGTGTTTGGCTGTGCACAGTGTTTGTGAATATGAGTTCCTTGTGTTTTTAATTTGTGTAATTTGTTGTATATGTACAGATAAGAAAGACTCAAGGTCTGTTAGTTTATTTTGTGTGTGGGTGATAGTTTGGTTTTATACTCCATTATGTGGGTATTGACTAATATGAATTCCCCTTGTTCAATGTATAAAGATCTACTGATATCCCATGAAGATTTAGGCAAAGATTGGTAGAGATATTATGTTTTCAATTTATGAGACACAAATCTCTTGTATGGATTTTATGTGTACCATCAAGAAATCTTTTGTAGAGATTTTGATAAGATTCTCAAATCTTTTATAAGATTTTGAAGATATCTAATATATTATGTGCAGGCTTAGGCTTGTGGGTTTTGGGCTTGGGCCCAGGGCCCACAAGCCCATCTTACGTGTAAGTGGCCCGTAATTCCTATGAGACCTGATATCGCGACCCAAACTCCATAAGCATAAAATATTTATGTAACGTCCATATTTGTCGGTGTCGTCAGTATTTCATACGGTTTCAGTCCGTTGTCATTTGATATTTCGCAGATTCCACGCGAATCTTCATACGCGTACTGTATAGCTGAACAAACGTTCATGGGCACTCCAAGGGCCTGGTTAAGTTAATTAGCGTTGTAAACACTATTTATTATCACGTTTAATCACCTGTAAATTACGTAATTAAAGGCGTAAATTACTGGTTGTCACAGCTTATCCCCTGTAATTATAATTACTTCTCCTGTGGGTGCACGTATTTCTATGGAATTCTTATCACAGAGGATTCGAGCATGGTTGGCTACTAACCAATCCATTCCTAATACGACATCGAATCCAGCTAATTTCATAGGTAATAGGTTTGCAGAAAATTTATGACCTGAAAGTTCTATATTTTCTTTTTGCAAAACCACATCTATGTTAACAGAGTTCCCGTTTGCCGTTTCTACTGTATAAATCTGCCTAATTTTGGTTAAGGGTAGCTTAAGAGCTTGGCGGAAAGAAGTATTTACAAAACTTTGGTTTGCACCAGAGTCGAATAATACTTTCGCATAAACGTTGTGTACCAGAAATGTACTACCTATTATGTCAGGAATCAGTTCGGCTTCCTGCGTTGTTAGCTGAAAAGCTCTTGCGTTCTTCTTATTAGTTCCTTCAACAGGTTTGGCCTTATTATATGCTGGTTTGACCAATTTAGGGCATTCTGGTCTGAAATGCCCAGCTTCCCCGCAGTTGTAGCAGACCTTTAATTTCTTCTTGCATTCCTCCTCCTGATGGCCCAGAATTTTGCAAAAATTACAATTTTCTCTACATTTTCCAAAATGTTTCTTTTTGCAATTCCTGCAAAATGGCGGGGTGGAAGAGGACCCAGTTCCCTTCCTCTTGAAATTATTATTATTACCCACACGAAATCCTTGGGTAATCTTTTGGATTAACTCCTTTTTCCTGTTTTCTTCCTGTGTACGCACCAGCCCGTCAGTCAGAGTGTTGGCCAATTCCACTGCATCGTCAATTGTGCGAGGTCTCGCAGCCTTGACGATGTCACGAATCTCGCTAATTAAACCCCAGATATAGCGAGAAATAACTACCGGTTCTGGCGAAGCCAGAGTGGGCACAATTCTGGCATATTCGAAGAATTTCGAAGTATACCCTCGACAGTCAACATCCATCATGCGATGACTCAGGAACTTATTCGCCATTTGCTCTTTTTCATATTCAGGGCATAATTTTCTTTCCAGCAATTGCTTAAATTCTTCTCAATTCATGGCATACGCCACATCACTTCCCTTGGCTTGTAGGACCGTGTTCCACCATTCTAACACTCCTTCTTTAAAAAGATGCGATGCGTACGTGACCTTGTCTTCCTCGACACATTTACTTATTTTAATTAGTGCTTCGGTTTTCTCAAACCAACGCAGTGCGGCAGTCGCCCCTTCATTGCTTGCAAATTCAACCGGTTTACAGGCAAGAAATTCCTTGTAAGTGCAACCAGGCGTTGCAGCTTTCATTCTCTTAACTATCGGGGCTTGAATCTCGTTATCATTATTGCCACCTCCGTTAACACTATTACTGAAATTATCATCGAGCGTGCATTTGCTGGGAGTAGGTGGTGGAGGTTCAACTGGATTTCGGGCAGCAGCAAGGATTGCTGGGATAGCATTGGCTATTCCCTGGGCAACGATGTTTTCTATGCTCAAAGGTGGGTTGGGTGCAGACTTGGGGTCAAACTGGGGGAAAAAGGTGTTAGGGTTATTCAAGAGATTCTGAAATTGCCAGTCAGTGGTCCACCATTCTTCCAGCTCTCCTTGTAGAGGTTGGGGATTGACAATAGGATCTGGGATAGCAGGCTCTAGATTAACTGGAAGTAGTACTTCAGCTGGGTAATTGAAGAGGTTTTCATCGGCAGGTCCGATGAGGTCGCTATTGGCCAGTTTGCGGTCCAACTCCTCCCACGGTGGCATTTCCTGGACTTGCCCTGAACTCTCTCCAATCTTCTTTCCTTTCCCTTTATCCTTCGGATCCTCAGTCTTTATAACTTTCTGTGCCACTGGTTTCTTCCTACGCATACGCCTCCAGCCTACGAGTCTTCTTCTCTTTTTCAGCTTTGGTTTCTCCTGCGGCTGGGCCTGGAATACTATTGGCTCTTTAGTATCCGCCTGATAACCAGAAGGATTTCCTGTGATATCCATACCTGTGCTATGGATAGTAAAGTTTCGGAGTGCCTCTGATAGATCATTCATACTGTTAGCACCCATAAAGAAACACACAATTTTAAGTTAAAATTTTATTTATTGAAAATCAAATTTTCACAAAATCACAGAATATTAACCAGGAAAATTAAGTATTTCTAAATACTTAGTTGGCTTAAATCAGTGGCTCTGATACCATCTTTTTCTGTCATGGCCCCCGTCCCGGTGTTACTCGGTCCAGGAGCCGCAGGACAGAAACCCGTGGTATTTATTAATTGAGTTGACAGCGGAAGTTTTAAAAGGATCTTTTAAAACTTGAAAATGCCCAACTTATTTTATTTCACAAAGTTGGGACAAACCCCATAATGTACAATAAAGGAATTTTACAAGAAAATTCCCTAGTTTACAAAACATGTTTATTTCTTTTATTAAGCCACTTCTTCAAGCTGGTAGTGCTACACGACACTTTTTCTTGGATCACAGCAGATCACCTGAAACACGTTTAAAATTTTTTTATCAGCGGGGAAATACTGGCGAGTCATTCAAATTGCACAAAAGACACATTGTTATAAATTTTATAGCATTAAGGGTTTTTATATTTGCCCCTATCACTTAATTATCTGGTTCAGCTGTCACTCGACCGAATCTATGACTGTGGACAAATCACTGATTAGGCTCGCCCACCTAATAGTGATAAATCGTTAGTAGTAATGTGCACAAAACCCCCACATACTGCCAGTAATTAAAGATTAGCAAAGACTTAATCACTGCAAAGTATAACTGGAAAACATTTAGGGTTTTGTAAAACAAGTTGATAAAAAGAGAATGACTCACATTGCAAGTTTAGACGGGCAGAGTTTAGCCTACTGATTTAGCCGTGTAACCTAGTTAAAATAACAATGCATACGAAACTAGGTCAGTAACTTAATACAACATTTACGATAAGCTCACGAAATTAAAACCCTCACGACGAATGACAAAGTATAGCCCGAGTTCGGGCAGCACTTAAACATCCATCGGATCAGTTTCAATCGATCGGACATTGTATCATAGCAGTGATCGAGTTATTACCCTGTTATCGCAGCAGAGATTCGTGCTTGTGTGTGTTTTTGAACGAAAAAGTCAATAATTCAGTGTACAAAATGAATTTGAACGTCGAACCAACGCAGCCATGCAAGTGCCAAACCCCTAGATTTTATACTGAAAAACCGTCCCTGTCGCGTGTCACTACAGGCTGTCACGTGGCGCGACGGGGACACTTTTAGGGTAGGGTAGCCTCGTGTATTTATAGCCTAGGTGAGTCAACAGATCGACGAAATTTGATTTTTACAGCAAACTGTGTAGATAATATCAATTAGGGGATACCGCCCCCCCTGAGTTTTAGGGGCCCTGATCCTAGTTCCAATTGTTCTGAAAATTTTAGGGATCATGCAATATTACTTGGGGGTCTTCATTAGGGTTTCCTATTGGACATAATAAAGTAAGAAATAATAATTTTTGCAAGAGTTGTTACACCGAGCTCCCATTATATAGGGCCTGATTTGGGCTACGCGGCCCGCGTAGTAGGGGGTCTAGGCGTAGGTGATCCGGGTCACGGGATAGGTTCAACACGTTTTTTCCACATGGCAGCTCAGGGCTGCGTTTGATCTTGTAGCTGTCGCGGCCCGCGTAGGCCGCGAGGACCCTATTTTTCTTGTTTTTATTTTATTTTTAATACTAAATCGTATTTAGAGTCATATAGGGGTATTTTAAATTATATTAGGGTGTCGAAAAATATTCAGGAGGGTTGTTATATCCTCCCCAACTTGTTTTAGAGCTCGTCCTCGAGGTCTACTGGAACATGTGTGGATATTTCTTTTGCATTTCTGATTCAAGCTCCCATGTGTATTCTGGTCCTCTTTTGGAGTCCCACTTCACTTTGACTAGAACTAGTCTCTTGTGCTTTAGATTCTTAACTTTCATGTCTTCAATTTGTAGAGGCTTCTCTACAAACTTTAACTGTTCATTTACCTCTATATCCTTAAGAGGTACTACTAGTGATTCATTAGCTAAACACTTTTTGAGATTAGATACATGAAATACATCATGTATTCCTACCATTTCCTCTGGCAGTTGTAGCTGATAAGCTACAGGTCCTATTCTTTTAATAATCTCAAAAGGTCCAACATACCTGGGGCTTAGCTTTCCCCATTTTATGAATGTTACCACTCCTTTCCAGGGAGAGACTTTTAATAATACATTATCTCCTACTTGAAATTCCAATGGCTTTCGTCGGTTATCAGCATAACTCTTTTGTCTATCACGTGTTGCTTTCAGTTGTTCCTTGACTTGAATGATCTTGTCTGTTGTTTCTTGTACTATCTCAGGTCCAGATAGTTGCTTTTCTCCAATTTATGCCCAACAGACTGGCGTTCGGCACTTTCGTCCATAAAGTGTTTCGGCACTTGTGTGATAACTGTTATTATAAGAAAATTCTATCAATGATAAATGATCGTCCCAATTACCTCCGAAATCAATTACACAAGCTCTAACAATATCATCCATTGTCTGAATTGTCCTTTTGCTTTGTCCGTCCGTTTGTGGATGATAAGCGGTGCTTAGATTCAACTTGGTTCCCATTGCTTTTTGGAAACTTGTCCAAAAATGAGAGGTAAAACGACTATCTCTGTCAGAAACAATTAATAGAGGAATTCCATGTAATGAAACTATTTCATTTACATATAATTTAGCTAATTGTTCCATACTGAAAGTTTCTTTCATTGGTAGGAAATGAGCTGACTTAGTTAGCCTGTCTACAATCACCCATTGTTATTAATTCCCATTTCCATACATACATTTCTAATTGTTGCAATAAACCTGAGGGTTTCTGATGTTCAGCTTTGACTTGTGAACTGGTTAAACATTTTGTAACATATGCTGCTATATCCTTTTTCAATCCTATCCACCAAAATTTTTTCCTTAAGTCTTGATACATTTTATCACTTCCAGGATGCATCGTATACTTAGACTTATGGGCTTCTTCTAATATACGGTGGCGTATGTTTCCTAATTTAGGTATCCACATTATTTTCTTATGGAATCTCCAAATTCCATCTGTTCTTGGTTCTAATTCCTTAATCATTCCTTTTAATTTTTCAGTATCATCCTTGATTACTGATTCTTGTGCTTTTCTAATCTGATCATTTAAATCTACTTGCAGATTTAATTTAAGAGAACGTACTCTTTTTGGCTTTTCGTGGTACTTCCGACTTAAAGCATCAGCTACTACGTTTGCTTTTCCTGGATGATACTGGATATTGCAATCAAAATCACTAAGTATTTCCATCCAGCGTCTTTGTCTCATATTCAATTCGTTTTTCCCAAAAACATACCTTAAACTCTTATGGTCGGTGAATATGGTAAACTTACTACCGTATAGGTAATGTCTCCAAATTTTTAGGGCAAAAATTATAGCTCCTAACTCTAGATCATGGGTTGAATAATTCTCTTCATGATTATTAAGTTGTCTAGAGGTGTAAGCTATAACCTTTTGACGTTGCATTAATACAAATCCATAACCTAATTTGGAAGCGTCACAATAGATTACAAAATCTTCAGTTCCTTCTGGTAATGCTAGTATGGGTGCATGGGTTAATCTTTGCTTAAGAATTCTAAAGGCTTCTTCTTGTTTTGGTCCCCATTCAAACTTAATGGATTTACAGGTTAACTTAGTTAAGGGAATGGCTATTCTAGAAAAATCTCGAATAAACCTTCTATAATAACCAGCCAATCCTAAGAAACTTCTAACCTCAGTTGGTGACTCAGGGGTTTTCCACTTGGTTATCGCTTCGATCTTGGTGGGATCTACATGAATTCCTTCATGATTGACTAGATGTCCAAGAAATTGTACCTGCTCTAACCAAAATTCACACTTTGAAAACTTAGCGTAAAGCTTTTCTTTTCTCAATAAACTTAGAAGTGCGTGCGGATGGGCTACATGTTCCTCTTTGCTTTTGGAATAAATAAGAATATCATCTATAAAGACAATTATGAATTTATCCAAATATGGTTTACATATTCGGTTCATCATGTCCATGAATGCAGCTGGGGAATTGGTGAAACCAAATGGCATGACGGTAAATTCATAATGGCCATACCTTGTTCTGAAAGCGGTTTAGGAATGTCGTCTTCCTGTACCTTTAATTGATGATATCCTGACCTTAAATCGATTTTAGAGAAAAATCGTGCTCCTTGCAATTGATCAAACAGATCATCGATTCTTGGTAATGGATACCGATTCTTAATCGTGACTTTGTTCAATTCGCGGTAGTCAATGCACATACGCATTGATCCGTCCTTATTTTTAACAAATAAAATCGGTGCTTCCCAGGGTGATGAACTTGGTTGTATGAATCCCTTTTCTAATAATTCATCTAACTGTTTCTTCAGTTCCTGCATTTCTGCGGGTGCCAAACGGTAAGGTGCTTTAGCAATTGGTGCGGTTCCTGGTATTAAATGGATTCTGAATTCAACTTCTCTATCTGGAGGTTGCCCTGGTAGCTCTTCTGGAAATACATCTGAAAACTGGGATACTACGGGAATATCCTTTAATTCTTTTCCTTTAGTGTTAGTGATTATAGAAATCAAATACACTAATGATCCTTTCCTTATACAACTTGCAGTTTTCATCACAGAGATGAATTTTGTGGATTTAGAGAACTTATTTCCTTTAATTGTGATCTTTTCACCCCTTGGTGAATTTACTTGAATTGACTTTTGATCACATAAAATACTGGCTTTATTGGCTATTAACCAATCCATTCCTAATATAACATCAAATCCTACCAGATTCACTGGGTAAATATTTGCAATAAATTTCTGATTTATAATTTCTATTCTTGCTCCCTGCAAGATTTCAGAAATCTTAATGGTTTCCCCATTTGCTGTCTCTACTAGACATTCTTGTGGGAGTTTAGTTAATGATTGATTAAGAAGTTTGCAAAATGAAGTATTAATAAAACTTTGGTTCGCACCAGAGTCAAATAATACTTTAGCAAAAACATCATTAACTAAAAACATACCAGTGATCACATCCGGGATCATTTTTGCTTCTTCTGCTGTCAGAACAAATGCTCTAGCATTTTTGGTATTCTTGGGGTTTGTAGCTGGAGCTAACTTTGGACAGTTAGGCTTGATATGACCTTGTTCTCCGCAGTTGTATCATATCCTGTTGCTAATTTTTTTCCTACAGTCTTCCTCCTTGTGTCCAGATATTTTGCAAAAGTTACAGTATATGGAGCATCTTCCTGAATGCTTCCTTTTGCAATACCTACAGTAGGGTGCAGAGGTAGAACCTACATTCTCCCACGATTAGAATTTCCAGAACGAAATTCTTGAGTAAGCTTCTGAGTTAGGTTCCTCCTTTGATCCTCTTCTCGTGTACGGACTAATTCATCTGTCAAGGTGTTGGCTAGTTCTACAGCTTTTCTATAGTTTGAGGTCTAGCTGCCTTGACTACATGTCTAATCTCCCCAATTAATCCCCAGATGTAACGGGAGATTTAAACTGGTTCAGGTGAAGCAAGGGTTGGTACTATTCTAGCATATTCAAAGAATAATGTAGTATAACCCTTACTATCTACCCCAATCATCCTAAGGTTTAGGAATTTGTTTGCTATCTGTTCCTTTTCATTAGGAGGGCAGAATTTCCTTTCTACCATGTTTTTAAACTCCTCCCATCCCATATTATAAGTTCTATCACTTCCCCTTGACTGGAGGATAGTGTTCCACCATTCTAGTGCTGAATTCTTAAACAGATTGGAAGCAAACATTATCTTATCCTCTTCAGCACATTTACTTATTCTTAAGACTGCCTCGGTCTTTTCTATCCAGCGTAGATATGCAATGGCCCCTTCATTGCCCGAGAATTCCATTGCTTTACAAGACCAGAATTCTTTATAAGAACAACCGTAAGACACGGTTCTTCTTCTTTTGGGAATGGGCGTTTGAAGTACGGGTCCATTGTTCACGCTGTTTTCAGGTTCAGAGGGTCACTTACTATCATGTTTACTTTTATTTTTGGCTTCCCTAACCGTTTTGATAATATATGGCGTCGCATCTATTATCCCTTGTGCCACTATGTGTTGCATGACACTGTTATCCACTTGGTTTCCGTTATTGTTGTTGTTCAGATTCTCATTATCCAAGTTAATGTTACTCTAGTTATCGTTATTCTGGTTTTCCTGGTTTACCTCGTCGTCCATCTGGATTTTAAACATTTACCAATTATTAATATCACAAAATAATTAATAAAGTAACAACCACACAACACAAATATTAACCAAAAGCGTCGAGCATTGCGACTTTACTCTTTCTATTATAATATGCGTCAACTACACACTAAGACTGGAATTTAAATTACAATACTAATATGCATCTCTAACCACAAAGTGGTCTATACTACAACATATTATATATATATATATATATTATTTTTTTCCATTATTATTATTATTATATTATTATTATTATTACCAACTCTACCATCACATTACTGGTCTGGGTTCATCCAGTAATCCATATTGCGCTCGTCGTAGTTCCAGACGAGTCGCTCTCCTACCTATCTCATCCTCTCACTACTCTCCAAAATCTCTTTTCCTAAAGTTCGGAGCTCATTCACATTATCTGCACTCATTGGGGGTGCAGGTGCTGGTACTGGGTCCGGGTACTGGGGTATGGGATTCTTCTGAGGGTACGGATTCTCTAAGATCTCCCTTATGTATTCATCGTTATCATAGTAGGGATCTAGAGGGTCCAGACCTGGATAGGCTGCTAAGTTCGGCTGAGGTTCGTCGTTTAGGTGGTAGCGTGGCACATAATCCCTATGATCATCGAACCATGGATCATAATCCGGGCCTAAGGGATTAGGGGCTGGTATCCTAGGTATCTCCTCAGGGTTGAAATCATGCATTTATACTTGATTTTCAGGGTTATCCTCTATCTCCATCGGCTGAGTAAGGAACAAAAGTAGGGTTATGGGGCTACTAGTTGTTCTAGGTTTGGGTCGGCAGCAGTTGTTGCTAGGATATGAAAATTAGCTAGGCTTCTATTAAGCATATCCTGTGTATGGGCATCTGACTCTCGCTTAGCGGCTGCTAGGACGCTTTGCTGTTGCAACTTTCGCATTCTTTTCCTACGCTCAAATTCTCCCTTACTGAACCATCCTCTCTTTTTCTGAGGGAATGGCTCTTCAGACTGAGCCCTAAAAACAAACATTCCTTCTTCATTATCAGCGGCATACCCAGAGAGGGCAGGCTGTGAATAGGTACCTTCACTCCTAGGTGACTCGGACAACTGACGATACACGTCTGAGGGTCCTTGATCACTCATACTGAAAACTAACAAATAGTCAAATAACACACAACAATAAAATACAGATACGCACGTATTTCCATAATAAATTTCCTAACAATTTTAAATAATATATTGATGTCAACAGAACACTTCTGTGTCTGAATCAGTGGCTAAGCTCTGATACCACCTTCTGTCGCAACCCCCGCCCCCTATCTGTCCCGGGAACGGGCGGCCGCGAGACTAGTTGTGGTGGTATCAATTTTTGTTTATCAATTGGCAGCGGTAATTCATCAGGACCGTAGTTAGGAAATATTTATCAGAGTAAAACCACCATATTTTATATTAATAAATACATGGGTAAAACCCAAGTTTCTTATTACAACATGTTTATAGGGATAACCGTATTTTATTGAATTTAAAACATCGTCTTTTAGGTAACTTTTATAGCCACATTTTTCCAAGCCGTCAGTGCTCTCCAGCTGGCTTTCTTCTAATTGGCTTTTACATTTTGTTACCTGAAACGCTTTTTAAAAACATTTTTTAGTGGGAAATACTGGTGAGTGAATCCCAGTTTAATCAAGAAACATTTTATCCGTTAACAGTATTGATAGCAATCACATTGTTTATTTCTACACAATTACTAATTTAGTATTGTCAATCCTGACTGGAGGGTCATATTACACATTGGCTAACTCGTTGTTCAATGGTAATGTGGTCCACATTTTGTATACAAAATCCCAACATACCGGCAGTAATTGAAGAACTACAAAGACTCGATCACTGCATATTCGCATTGTAAAATATTTAAGGTTTTGTAAAAACAGTTTACAAAAAGGAGATTACTCACATTGCTGACTTAGGTTTTCTGTAAGGGTTTCCTGGTGATAATCTATAATATACACAATGGACACGCGTTAGTATAATAACCCATTATATTTACATTAGTTATACCCTCCCTGATACGACATTCCAATGACTACGTCGGGCAGAACCCTGACAGCCGTTACGGAACCCTGGATCAATCGGGCAGCGTATCTAATACGTAACCAGGGTTATGATACTTACATCGGGGCAGGAATTCGTTAATTAGGGGGTATTATACTCGGAGATTATGCCTACTATCAGAAAATTCGAGTGAGAAAGAAAGATGTGAGTGATTGAAACTGATGTCCCGAGCTCCCATTATATAGGGCCTGATTTGGGCTTTCTCGCGGCCCGCGTAATGTTAGACCTCGGGCTACGCGGCCCGCGTAGTAGGGGGGTCTAGGCGTAGGTGATCCGGGTCATGGTATTGGTTCAAAACGTTGCTGCCACGTGGCAGCTCAGGGCTGCGTCTGATCTTGTAGCTGTCGCGGCCCGCGTAGGCAGTAGCCAAAGGCTACGCACCCCGCGAGGATCCCATTTTTCTTGTTTTTATTTTATTTTTAATACTAAATCGTATTTTGGGATCGGTTTTCACATACGGGGTGTATTTAGAGTCATATAGGGGTATTTTAAATTATATTAGGGTGTTGAAAAATATTCAGGAGGGTTGTTATAATTTTACCACTCGATATGTGTACAATCGATGCTACCAAGCATCCCTTGAAAATGCCATCTAGCCTCATGTGCGGCGTAAATACGTGAGATGTCGTGGCTCGTCGATTTACGTAAAAACTCTTTACCATACAACTTAATGACTGCGTTGCAAAAAAACTGCAGACATTCACGGGAAGTTCTGGACGCCATAGCTAGGTATTCATCATATTGATCGGGAGGGTTACCTGTCGCTAGTTGGCGAATGGCGGACGTGCATTTTTGTATCGCCGTGAAACTTGTTTTGCTCCTCGCATCGTAACCTTCTTGAAACCATTCTTCGCTTGCTTCGATGTCTCCAACAATCTTTAAAAATAATTCTTTTGGTAAACGAAACCGATCTCTAAACGTTTCGGCATTGTAGAGCGGATTCTCCACAAAATAATCGTTCATTAACACTTCGTTGGCATGTATATGATCATGATCTACCATCTTCTTCTTTGGGCGGGACGAACTAGTATCAAGTTCGTTATACACCGACACAAAATATTTAAGCGTCTCATTGTCGGAAGATGAGTTGGTATCGCTATCGCTATCAATCGGAAACGTTGAATCCGTAGGAAACTCCATTTGAGAAAGATGTAGATTGTGTGAAATATGTTTGTGTTTTAATGTGGGTGAAATGTTTAAAAATGGAGAAGTATATATAAAAGGTTTAAAGGTTTTTTTTAATTAAAGTTTACCGTTGAAAAACGGTCAAAAAAGCATCCAACGTTCAAATTTGCCAAATGTTCCACGCGTGATTCCTTCCACATGTTATTCCTTCCACGCGTGGTGGATATGGTAGCGGCGGTGTGCTTGACTTGGCCATGCGTGATGGGGGCTCCATCACGGACCACCCCCATTCCCCTTATAACATATACTACCCGATCATTTAGACAATCCCAGCTAGACAATAGGAGTTAATATTACTTCATTTTATTGAATGAAGTGTTTTGTAACTCCCGTACATACAAGAAGAAATATGCCTTTTATGAAACAAACTAGCTGGATTTTCCACGCTACGCAGCGAGAACTCGGTTGCATTAACAACCGAAACCCAAACCGAAAAAGAAACTCTAGAAAAACGGTCATGATATACCTAAAAAATATCACTAAGCATTCTGTACTTACCGAAAGTTTTAAATAAGAATACCGATACCAGTACTGATGTTGTTTGGTCGGTCTCCGTTTGATTCATTATGGTAGCACCATTCATATAACTTGCCCAAAAGAATATTAACATATGTTAAAATTAAAATAAGAGTAAATTACAAGTTTTTCCTTTATGTTTGTACCAAATTACAGACGTTATCCTTTATCATCATTGCAACAGGGGGTTGTCACCCGAGCTCCGACATCATCGCACCACGATTCCACCTTTCATTGCAAGTATTGAGAGGGAAGGGCGTGCAGGACCAAAAACCCCCTTACTAGAGCGAAGTTCTGAAAATGGAACCGTAAAGCACATACACTAGTACAGAAGTGAGCATTAGACAAGGTTAAAACAATTTTTAGTCGCGGTTTTCGTACCGCGACTTAAATATGTGTTGTTTATAAGACGCGGTTTGCGGAACCCCGTCTTAAAATAAAACCACCGCGACTAAAAAGTTGTTGATACTTTTATGATAATGTTTTTAGTCAGCCTTATGAACCGTGACTTAAAATCATTTTACAATTTTAGGAAAAGGTTTTAGTCGGTGTTGGATGAACCGCGACTTATAATTAATGATGTACAAACAAAAATTTATGCTGTCAAATTTCAAACAAAACTCTAGAGTCAAAAATCTACTGTCAAATATGTAAAAATGAAATAATATGCAGTAAAAAAATAATCTGCACTCGAACATAGACGTCAAATTCAATCAATCCTTTTATATATACAACATAGTCAAATCCGAACAAGTAAACCACGACCCAATACACGTTCAACCCGAAAGTCTACAACATTAATTGGTAAAATAACAATTCAATTCATTACTTAGGGCATGTTTGGGAGTGCTTATAAAACTCCCTATTGACTTTTTGAAAAAAGTTAGTATGGTGTGATTTTTTGGAAAAGTCACTTTTCCTCTCACATACACCCTCATTGCCAACATCATTTTGGATATTATGTCTTTTCAAAAAGCCAATAAGTTAATAAGTCGTTTCAAAAAGCTTAGCCAAACATGCCTTTAATCTATTCAAAACAATAAACAAACTATATTTAAACTAAGTAATACCCAACCCGTCAAATAAAATCGGCATCAATTCCTTCAACTTCTTTTCTATATCTTCATCCGTAGCCTCTTTCATGTAGTTCCACATCTAAAAAATAGAAAATGTTATAATTATTATAAATTAGGTAACATCAACGAACAAATTGTTACAAACGCATAACTACCCGTATGTGTGTGTGAGTATGTGTGCGCATGTTATCTTGTATATACTTTGGGAAATTGCTTTTGATACACATTGACAAAGTCGAACATAGATTGAAGAAGTATATAGCCGCATTCCCATATCTCGACTTGTTGATTACACTACAATAAATTAACAATTATTATTTATTCAAAATTTATGAAAATCAAACTTGGAAATAGAAAACAAACTTACATTAACCATATGAAATGTGGGTTTTATTGGCAGCAAGGCGCTTTCAATCACACTCGTAAGACGATAATGGTTAGGATTCTTTTTGCCCTCTTTGAATAGTGAATCTAAAATATATATATCCGTCCTACTTTTATGGCAATAATGAACAAAGTCCAATGTCCACTACAAAAAGTAAAGTTACAGCATAGTTAATGAATTGAACTAATAAAACAAAAGAAAGTTAATTAGATTAGACTTACTCGGCCCAATACGGTGCAATGATCAATTATTTATCGTCATCATAACGCACCATAGTCCTAATGTGTTCTTCAACTACTGCTTTCATTTCTCTACACATTTGACCATTGATTGTGTTCACGTTTAAGAAGGCACATCGGTTGTCTTTTTTAGCCTTCAACACTCTATGCAAGTAGCTTAAACAAAAAACAAAACAAAAAAACTATGAAAAAACTTAATAAATTCAGTTATATTTAAAAAGTATTATAGTGTTAAACAATTTACAATGTAAACCAAAATATAGTAGTGATATCAACCATAGTCCTAATGTGTTCGTCAACTACTGCTTTCATTTCTCTACACATAACCACAGTGGAAGGTTGTAGATGCAAAGAAGAATCGGCCATGTACGGTGGTGACTGCTCATGTTTTCGAAAGGGTTGATCCCGTCTGAGCTAAGTCCAAACCGTATGTTTCTAATCTCGTTGCCAAATGCTGGATACCTATTATTAATAGTTCTCCATTGGGGTGAATTCGCCACATGTCTTAATTTTCCATCATTTATACGGACATCTGAATGCCAACGTAATAATTTTGCTTCCTTTTCGTTTGCAAATAACCGTTTCAGTCTCGGTATAATCGGGAGATACCACAACATTTTAGCCGGTGGTCCATATTTCATCACATCATCGTCAACTTCATATTTTTCTCTTTTACGCTTATACCTAGATGCGTTACACTTATAACATTTATGATGATTTTTGAACTCGTTTCTGTACAACATACAATCATTTGGACATGCATGTATTCTTTCAACTTCCACTCCCATTGGGCACATCATTTTTTTTTTGCTTGGTATGACGAAAGTGGTAACTCGTTACCTTCCGGAAGCAAGTCCTTTAATAGCACTAATAGATATGTGAAACTCTTATCACTCCATCCATGTGTTGACTTCAAGGTAGATAACCTTAAAACCGCACGTGGTTTTGAATATTTGTTACAACTCGCATATAATGGTTTTAACTCATCTTCAAGTAATTTTCTTAATTTTTCTTACTCATTCCACCAATATTCTAAATCATTATACATTTCATTGAATTTGTCATTGTCTTCATTTAAAGTGTCATTTTCGTGATCAATATCTTGTTCATTGTTATATGTTTGATCACTGTCTTCATTGAATGATGACGTGCCACGATTTGAAAGCGATTCTCCATGCTTTGACCAACAAATATATCCAGCCATAAAACCATCTCTCAACAAATGAAATTTTATGTCTTTAATATCATGTTTCTGGAAATTTTTACACGATTCACAAGGACAAAAAATGAGCTGATCTTCTGCATTCACCCGAACCCAATGAGCTTTGGTGGCCTTAAGAAAACTTTGAACACCCATTACATATTTTTCACTAACAGGACTTTGTTTGTACATCCAATCGTCACGATCCATCTAAAATCAAAATTAAAAAATAAATCGAGTAGCCAATTTTTGTTTCAACCACCTTTAGTTTTAATTTTTTAATAAATTAGTAGTGACTAAATGATTTTCGTTCGAAAATTAAAATTTCAGTCGGGGCTACTTTTTAAAACATGTGTCCGTCTAAAATATAAAAACAAACACATATATACAAATAAACAACTAATAGAAACAAAAGTCTATATATGTTTCGACCAAAAACTGTTGAATAACTTGCATATTTTTCTATTATATGAATTGTCTATGAAATTTGAGAATTTACCATTCTAACCCACTTTTCATTTAAAGGCTATCTGCGTTAATCTATTAAGATAAATATTTTATTATTTACTCGATTTATATAAAAGGGTAAAAGTTACTTTTTTATAAATGTTTCTTGATTAGTTATATAAATTTATATAAGCTTTCAGTGAATTTTCTTTTAAAACCCATACTCGGTTTCATACCCATCCTGGATGTTTCGGGTATACCCACCGGGCTCGGGTATTTTTGTCATCCCTAACTTCAACAAACTTTGTTCATATATATAAAACAAAGTTTGATGTTAAAGCATAGTTAATGCAAAAAAAAGTTAGATTATAGCAATTAGAAGCAAGTAAAAACATATAACTATGATTCTACAATTAAATAGGCTATACAGTTATTGTTTCCTAATAATATAAGACATAACTTGGCCATAAAGCAAGTCCAATCTTCACTATTAGGATCAAACAGAACAATATAACTAAATTAAATTACCTAATCTAATAAAATAAAATCATATAAGCTAAAAACGATTTAGGTCAATGTTAACGTTAAAATTGTTTAATTAGGTCAAAGGAGGCCAGCATAGTAGCAAACAAACAATCACAAAATTAAATCAAAGTTGAACACACAATTAATAAATGAGTTATTGGATTTTAATAATCCTAAGTTTCACCAGTTGGCTGATAATAATCCCAACTTCAAAATTTCCCTCCAATAATCCCAACTTGTAAAAGTTTGGCCGTCATTGATCCTTTTCTAACATAGTGCACTTAAATCAATTAAGGAGTCTCTAGGTGTAATTGAATCTATTGAGGAGACCAAATTCTTATATGTTTGAGAAGGATCAATGGCGGCCAAACTTTTACAATTTGGGATTATTGGAGGGAAATTTTAAAGTTGGGATTATTATCGGCCAATTGATGAAACTTAGGATTATTAAAATCCAATAACCCTTAATGCATAGACATAAAGTACAAACAAGTGAATTTTGAAGGAAAAAAAATTGCACCAAGAGTGGATTGAGGGGAAGTAAAGACATCGAAATTGTTGGAACCGTAGCACTTTGATTTAGTAATTTTTTAATGATATTAATTAGAAGCAAGTAAAAACATATAACTATGATTCTACAATTAAATAGGACATTAATATTATTACAAAATTATTAACCTTGTAACTCTTGAAGGTTATCAATGGTGGGTTAAAAGAATGTAGAATTTTGATGGAGATGATTGTTAAACATGAGGTCGTTTACACAAGTAAACCAAGAACACACAACTCCAATTAATACTCTTTCTTACAGCTTTTCGTCAAACAAAATGAACGTTATAGCACTGTTAGGGATGGATTTTCTAAACCTAAGGATCACGGATCCTCAAGTGCAGCCAGGATCACGGATCCTCAATTTTGTTTGAATTAGGGATCCTCAGGAGACGTTGTAGGTTTAAGGATCCAGGATCCTCATTATTATCCTTACACTAACGGTTGTTTCCACTATGTTTGAATTCATTTTTGATGTGTGTAAAATGCAACATATAAATTACATCAAATAAGGCATAAAACTAACCCTTTTTAAGTACTAATATTGGAAAAAGAGTGTTTTTGTCTTCCTTTTGTATTTTCAGGATTAAATGAGCTCAAAAACACAAAAGAAGCAAAAAGACAGCTAATTCCAACATAAATACAAGGAAAGGAACATAAGTGGACTGCCCGACCCCTCAACGGCACCTTCCAAAGCAAAATAGAGAAGGCAGAAGTCTGAACACGCCCCATGCTCAGCCAGCACGGGGGCGTGCCCAAGAAGCAGCAGAAAAGACAAACCTATAGAAGCTTCTATTGCCCACCACGGGCCGTGCCCAGCGGACACGGGGGCGTGTCGAAAGTACAGCAGGCGCATTAATTGTAATTGCGAATTACAATTAATGAGGAGAGAGAGTGTCAGACAGGCACGGGGCCGTGCCCAGCTCTCTGTTCAGCCTATAAATAGGAGTTCTTGGATTCATTTCATCTCATCCCTTGGCACACCACCTCTCTCACACTTCATCCACCACCCACCACCATCACAACACCATCATCCACCACCATCATCCATTGTCCATCGTAGAGTGTGTGAGTCGTCTCGGGATCCAAGATTGATCGTAAGAGTTCTTGACAATCAAGGCCATGTTTGCCTAAGTCTCTTACATCACTTGGTGAAGACAAAGTGTCTAGTATAATACTTTTTATTTCTAATCTTTTGCACTTTTTATTTGGTTTTGTATTAATGACTTTAATAACTAGTTACTTATGTTGAAGGTGATCTTTCCTTATCGTTTGTCCGTGGTGTCTTGGCATTATTTTACTGTCTATATAAAATAAAGGATTTTCACCATTCATATCTCCACGGTCTATATGGAGGTATGTTGGCTACCTGGTCGGGGGTTAAGGGAACGGTTTGGTAAAGGTCTTGCCATTGTTCAGCGTTTAGAGGTCCTGCAATGGACCTGGGTCAAATTTAGTAGGACCTCCTTCAATACTTCACGGTATTGGATGGCGGGGGTCCAAACTCTTTGACCCCCTCATAAGTTAACTACTATTAATACTATAACCCGGCTATTTAGGACTGTATCCCTGCTGACTCAGACTACTTAGCCGAGGGTAACGTCACCGCCAAAAGCGGGGCCTACCACAATACTGCATTAATAACTTAATTCATTATCTTCCAATAATCCACCCTTTTAGGATTGTATCCTTGCTGACTCAAACTACTGGGGTGAGGGTAACGTCACCTTCAAAAGAGGGGCCTACTACAATAACTAAGATAATCTCTTAATTATGTGCAAAAATGCGGAAATAATCAAAGGTTATACTAGATACGAGTCGGAACCAAGTGATTCATCTTGTCTATCTGTTTTTTTATTTTATTTTATTTTCAGCATTTTAGTTAGTTTTTATTTTTCTTAGTTTAAAACATTTTTCAAAACTTTTATTTTGATTAGACGTTGAGGATAAACCGGTACTAAAAGCTCTTGTGTCCTTGGACGACCTCGGTATCTTGCCAACACTATACTACGCTCACGATGGGTGCACTTGCCCATATGTGTGTTTAGTGTTAGTAAAATATCGTGTTTTATAAATTTAAAAATTGGCTAAAATAAGTGTTAAAAAGGGCTTAAAATATATACCTAATATAAGTAACACTTCACACGCATCAAGTTTTTGGCGCCGTTGCCGGGGACACAAGGATTTTAAGAAAGTTAGGAATCAACGGCCTAATCATTTTCTATTTTTCTTTTTTTTTTATTTTTTTTAGGATTTTTCTTAGTTTTTCAGCTTCTGCAGCGCTCAGCACGGGCCGTGCCCAGTCAGACACGGGCCGTGCCCAGCATCATCACTGGCAGTTTTTATTTTCTGAGTTACAGAGAGCTGAACACGAGGCCGTGTCGGTGCAACACGGGGTCGTGTCCAACTCCCAGTAACAGGGATCCAGAAAACAATCACTGTGCCTTTGACCACGGGCCGTGTTCACTGAGCACGGGGCCGTGGTGAATATTCTGACCAACGTTCTTTTCTGTTTTTATTGCAGGACTTGGAACCTAGGCGCCACGTCTGAACCTCCTACGTAGTGCATGAGCTCCAGTTCTAGTAGAGACATAAAAGAACCTCTAGAAGAACCCGAACGCTTTCTCAGAAAAAGACTTAAAGCCAAAAATCAAGAGAAAGTTTCGGGGGACCCACTTCCAATGGCGGACCAACGTACCCTCATGGATTACCTACGGCCCACCGTAGGCAATCTCGGCGCCGCTATCAATGCACCAAATGTCGAAGCCAATAACTTCGAACTTCGGCCGCATTTGATACAAATGCTCCAAAACTCCGCAACCTTCCACGGGCTTGCGGACGAGGATCCCCATCTACATAATACTAACTTCTTAGAAATATGTGATACCTTTCGGATCAATGGAGCATCAAATGACGCCATCCGCCTTCGAATGTTTCCATTTTCACTAAAAGACCGAGCTAAGGCTTGGCTTAACACCCTCCCAGTTGGATCGGTAAACACTTGGGATGAACTTGCCCAAAAGTTTTTATATAAGTATTTCCCTCCTGCTAAAACGGCTAAATTAATGACTGAAATTAATACATACTCACAAGAGGATGGGGAATCTTTATATGAAACTTGGGAAAGGTTCAAGGAGCTTCTAAGAAAGTGTCCTCATCACGGTCTGGCGGTGTGGCAACAAGTATCCACTTTCTACAATGGGTTGTTGCCACACACAAGACAAACACTTGATTCAAGCTCCGGGGGACTTTTAGGTAATCGTCGCCCAAATGAAATATATAACCAAATTGAGGAAATTGCTCAAACCAATTTTCAATGGCACACTCCCCGAGGTAATAAATCTATTGCCCCGGGCGCCCATAAGGTTGATGAAAGCACCTCTTTACAAGCCCAAATCGAGGCCCTCTCTTCAAAAATCAAAAAGCTAGAAATGACAAAAACGGCCTCAGTTATGGCTTGTGAAGGGTGCGGTGGGTCACATGAAAATTGGAGTTGTATGAAAGAATTAGATGAATAAACAGAAACGGTAAACTACATTGATAATAGACCTAGGCCGTCGGGTCCTCCAACGGGTACCTACAACCAAGGATGGCTTAACCACCCAAACCTTGGTTGGAGAGATCCCGGCAATGGTAGTAACCAACAAAACCAACGAACTAATTTTCAACAACCACAAAATTTCTCTCAACAACAAGGTGGAAGAGAAAGGCTTGAAGATACTGTATCTCGCCTCATCTCTGACACTGAAAAGAAAAACTCGGATCGATTTCAACAATTGGAATCGAATTTTAGAAATCAACAAGCTAGCATTCAAAACGTTGAAAAACAATTAAATCAACTAGCTCAAAATTTCTCCGAGAGACCACAAGGCGCGTTACCTAGTAATACCGAAACCAACCCGAAGGCACAAGTACATCTCATCACATTAAGAAATCGAACCGTGGGTCCCGAGGATGCTCCATTACCGCCAAATGAAAGAAGCCATTCTAGCCAGCCCGTGACCCCTCCTGCGCCAGAAAAGGCTTCTCTACCAACTCAAGATGCCACCAAGACTCCTCCTATTCCATACCCCGGTAGGTTAAATCGTCAAAAGACCGATGAGCAATTCGCTAAATTTGAAAATTTGCTAAAACAATTGCATGTTAATATTCCTTTTATCGAGGTCCTAACCCAAATGCCTAAATACTCAAAATTTATGAGGGATTTCCTCACAAACAAAAGGAAAATTGAATCATTGCAATTAGTTAACTTAGGCGAAGAATGCTCCGCCTTAGTGCTCAACAAACTTCCACAAAAGAAAATCGATCCCGGGAGTTTCACAATCCCTTGCTCGATTGGGGGATCTCCCGTTCGTAATGCATTAGCCGATCTTGGGGCTAGCATTAACCTCATGCCCACATCAATGTTCAAACGACTCGGCCTAGGAACAACAAGCCCTACAAAGATGAGCATACAACTCGCCGACAGATCCGTCAAATTTCCACAAGGTGTCATCGAGAATTTATTGGTAAAAGTTGACAACTTTGTTTTTCCAACCGACTTTGTCATCTTAGACATGGAAGAAGACACCGATGTCCCTCTCATCCTTGGGAGGCCATTTCTAGCCACCGCCCAAGCGGTGGTAGACATGAATGACGGAACGTTAACATTGAAGTTTGGGGATAAGGAGGTGAAGTTTGAATGTGGAAAAAGAATTGAGGACGAAGACCCGGTCAACTACATGCAGGTCATAGACTCAAGCTTGGATGATGCTCTCCAACGATGTAACATGGGATGCAATACATCCCACTTGGGTGACAAATGACCGGCTTTGGGTCTAGCCAATGACCCTTATAAACATGGCACACCACGGAGGCATTCCGCGGAACTATCCTTAGTTTAATTTAGATTAATTTTTATGTTTTCTAGTTAGTTTTAATTTTCAGGAATAAAACACACTCATGGTGGTAAGGGATGAAAAGGGGAACGAGAAAAATGAACTCATGCACAAGAACAAGGCAACCCGACAATTCTCTCCATTTCAGAAGGTTCAACACGGGCCGTGCCCAACCAACACGGCCCCGTGCTGAACCACCTGCAGAAAAACGCCCAGTTCAGGTAACTGGACACGGGCCGTGTTCACCCAACACGCCCCCGTGTCCAGACTTCTGTTTCTCTTGTTTTAATTTTGTTACTGGCACTTGAACACGGGGCCGTGCCCGGATAACACGGGGCCGTGTTCAGGGCCCAGTAACAGGAAATTTTTGCTTTTTACACCATTTTACACATCTAATCAAGCTAAAAATTTATTTTTGGGACACATTGAGGACAATGTGTAATTTAAGTGTGGGGGGGGGGGGGATGCTAAAACCTTGAATTTTGCAAGTCCTAAATACAAGCCTTACACAAAACTCTATTGGAACCGCTAATTACCCCAAAATTTTTTTCAAATTTTTTTTTTTTTTTTACTTGTCTAGGTTTAACTCGGGAAATTCAAGTTCTCAAAAAGGTTATATTTTTACGAATTTACAACCGATAGCGTAGTGATAAAAAGAACCAACATAAGAAAATTATGAAAAGGCATGGCAAACTTAGTTAAAATTTGATTATATATACTTGATCACATAAAAACCCATTCCCACAAAAGTGAGTTTTGAGCCTTTATTGAGCATACAAATTTACATATTTAGACTAAATGCTCATCTTTCGTTTCTTGTGTGAATAGCCGCTTGGTTCTTACAACTCTAGAACTTGCCTTGACGATACATTCCCGGTCCTTATCAACTTAAACCCGAGTAAGTAAATGATGGAGGCATTAGGACTAACCTTTTTTTTTTTATTTCTACACCATTATTTTTCTTTTTCTTTTTCTTTTACCACCTACCCAAAAATCCCCCTAGTTAACCCCTTTGAGCCTAAACCTTTTCATTTCATCACCCAAACCAAAAACCCTTTTACCCACCAAAACCTTTTTATTTTTAACCCTTTGTTTTAGTAACAAGTTCGGTTTTTCGTAAAAAAAAAATGTGTGTTGTTGATGAAGCAAAAAGAAAATAAACAAACAAGTTCATCAAAAATAACTTTGTTTGAATAAAAGCTTCATCAAAATAAAAAAAAAATAGAAAATCTTACGAAAACCGACACTTGTTACGCTTTTTCGCCCTTTTTCTTTTAACCACTAACCACTATCCCAACCACCTACCTTTAACCCAAGCCTAACCCTTAACCCACAAAGTCCTCTTGATATTTACAAAGGTATAAAAGTTAAAAAGGAGGAGGATTGATTGCTTGGCAAGCTTATGGTAGGAATAAGTTCCATGCCGCTCTCGAGTGATTCACTAAAAAATACACCTTCGGCCGAGTGTGAGTGATTTCTCCCGTGAGGTATGTGAACTTGTATATAGATGGAATTTTAAAAAAGGCATGTTATGCCCAATTAAGTAGTTTCTCCTATGAAACGTTCTAAATAAATCATTACGAATAGGATTGTAAATAGATAAAAATAAAACCTAAAAAGATCTTGGATATCCCGACACTCTACGACAAGCTCAAAACCTTCTCTTCTACCTATTCCATTTGGGAGTGTAAGCCACATTAAAGAGTTTTGCTTGAGGACAAGCAAAAGTTCAAGTGTGGGGGTATTTGATGTGTGTAAAATGCAACATATAAATTACATCAAATAAGGCATAAAATTAACCCTTTTTAAGTACTAATATTGGAAAAAGAGTGTTTTTGTCTTCCTTTTGTATTTTCAGGATTAAATGAGCTCAAAAACACAAAAGAAGCAAAAAGACAGCTAATTCCAACATAAATACAAGGAAAGGAACATAAGTGGACTGCCCGACCCCTCAACGGCACCTTCCAAAGCAAAATAGAGAAGGCAGAAGTCTGAACACGCCCCGTGCTCAGCCAGCACGGGGGCGTGCCCAAGAAGCAGCAGAAAAGACAAACCTATAGAAGCTTCTATTGCCCACCACGGGCCGTGCCCAGCGGACACGGGGGCGTGTCGAAAGTACAGCAGGCGCATTAATTGTAATTGCGAATTACAATTAATGAGGAGAGAGAGTGTCAGACAGGCACGGGGCCGTGCCCAGCTCTCTGTTCAGCCTATAAATAGGAGTGCTTGGATTCATTTCATCTCATCCCTTGGCACACCACCTCTCTCACACTTCATCCACCACCCACCATCATCACAACACCATCATCCACCACCATCATCCATTGTCCATCGTAGAGTGTGTGAGTCGTCTCGGGATCCAAGATTGATCGTAAGAGTTCTTGACAATCAAGGCCATCTTTGCCTAAGTCTCTTACATCACTTGGTGAAGACAAAGTGTCTAGTATAATACTTTTTATTTCTAATCTTTTGCACTTTTTATTTGGTTTTGTATTAATGACTTTAATAACTAGTTACTTATGTTGAAGGTGATCTTTCCTTATCGTTTGTCCCTGGTGTCTTGGCATTATTTTACTGTCTATATAAAATAAAGGATTTTCACCATTCATATCTCCACGGTCTATATGGAGGTATGTTGGCTACCTGGTCGGGGGTTAAGGGAACGGTTTGGTAAAGGTCTTGCCATTGTTCAGCGTTTAGAGGTCCTGCAATGGACCTGGGTCAAATTTAGTAGGACCTCCTTCAATACTTCACGGTATTGGATGGCGGGGGTCCAAACTCTTTGACCCCCTCATAAGTTAACTACTATTAATACTATAACCCGGCTATTTAGGACTGTATCCCTGCTGACTCAGACTACTTAGCCGAGGGTAACGTCACCGCCAAAAGCGGGGCCTACCACAATACTGCATTAATAACTTAATTCATTATCTTCCAATAATCCACCCTTTTAGGATTGTATCCTTGCTGACTCAAACTACTGGGGTGAGGGTAACGTCACCTTCAAAAGAGGGGCCTACTACAATAACTAAGATAATCTCTTAATTATGTGCAAAAGTGCGGAAATAATCAAAGGTTATACTAGATACGAGTCGGAACCAAGTGATTCATCTTGTCTATCTGTTTTTTTTATTTTATTTTATTTTCAGCATTTTAGTTAGTTTTTATTTTTCTTAGTTTAAAACATTTTTCTAAACTTTTATTTTGATTAGACGTTGAGGATAAACCGGTACTAAAAGCTCTTGTGTCCTTGGACGACCTCGGTATCTTGCCAACACTATACTACGCTCACGATGGGCGCACTTGCCCATATGTGTGTTTAGTGTTAGTAAAATATCGTGTTTTATAAATTTAAAACTTGGCTAAAATAAGTGTTAAAAAGGGCTTAAAATATATACCTAATATAAGTAACACTTCACACGCATCAAGTTTTTGGCGCCGCACGTCTAGGTTTACTTGTCTAGGTTTAACTCGGGAAATTCAAGTTCTCAAAAAGGTTATATTTTTACGAATTTACAACCGATAGCGTAGTGATAAAAAGAACCAACATAAGAAAATTATGAAAAGGCATGGCAAACTTAGTTAAAATTTGATTATATATACTTGATCACATAAAAACCCATTCCCACAAAAGTGAGTTTTGAGCCTTTATTGAGCATACAAATTTACATATTTAGACTAAATGCTCATCTTTCGTTTCTTGTGTGAATAGCCGCTTGGTTCTTACAACTCTAGAACTTGCCTTGACGATACATTCCCGGTCCTTATCAACTTAAACCCGAGTAAGAAAATGATGGAGGCATTAGGACTAACCCTTTTTTTTTTTATTTCTACACCATTATTTTTCTTTTTCTTTTACCACCTACCCAAAAATCCCCCTAGTTAACCCCTTTGAGCCTAAACCTTTTCATTTCATCACCCAAACCAAAAACCCTTTTACCCACCAAAACCTTTTTATTTTTAACCCTTTGTTTTAGTAACAAGTTCGGTTTTTCGTAAGATCAAAAAAAAAATAAAAAATGTGTTGATGATGAAGCAAAAAGAAAATAAACAAACAAGTTCATCAAAAATAACTTTGTTTGAATAAAAGCTTCATCAAATTAAAAAGTTACAAAAATAGAAAGTCTTACGAAAACCGACACTTGTTACGCTTTTCGCCCTTTTTCTACTAACCACTAACCACTATCCCAACCACCTACCTTTAACCCAAGCCTAACCCTTAACCCACAAAGTCCTCTTGATATTTACAAAGGTATAAAAGTTAAAAAGGAGGAGGATTGATTGCTTGGCAAGCTTATGGTAGGAATAAGTTCCATGCCGCTCTCGAGTGATTCACTAAAAAATACACCTTCGGCCGAGTGTGAGTGATTTCTCCCGTGAGGTATGTGAGGTATGTGAACTTGTATATAGATGGAATTTTAAAAAGGCATGTTATGCCCAATTAAGTAGTTTCTCCTATGAAACGTTCTAAATAAATCATTACGAATAGGATTGTAAATAGATAAAAATAAAACCCAAAAAAGATCTTGGATATCCCGACACTCTACGACAAGCTCAAAACCTTCTCTTCTACCTATTCCATTTGGGAGTGTAAGCCACATTAAAGAGTTTTGCTTGAGGACAAGCAAAAGTTAAAGTGTGGGGGTATTTGATGTGTGTAAAATGCAACATATAAATTACATTAAATAAGGCATAAAACTAACCCTTTTTAAGTACTAATATTGGAAAAAGAGTGTTTTTGTCTTCCTTTTGTATTTTCAGGATTAAATGAGCTCAAAAACACAAAAGAAGCAAAAAGACAGCTAATTCCAACATAAATACAAGGAAAGGAACATAAGTGGACTGCCCGACCCCTCAACGGCACCTTCCAAAGCAAAATAGAGAAGGCATAAGTATGAACACGCCCCGTGCTCAGCCAGCACGGGGGCGTGCCCAAGAAGCAGCAGAAAAGACAAATCTATAGAAGCTTCTATTGCCCACCACGGGCCGTGCCCAGCGGACACGGGGGCGTGTCGAAAGTACAGCAGGCGCATTAATTGTAATTGCGAATTACAATTAATGAGGAGAGAGAGTGTCAGACAGGCACGGGGCCGTGCCCAGCGGACACGGGGCCGTGCCCAGCTCTCTGTTCAGCCTATAAACAGGAGTGCTTGGATTCATTTCATCTCATCCCTTGGCACACCACCTCTCTCACACTTCATCCACCACCCACCACCATCACAACACCATCATCCACCACCATCATCCATTGTCCATCGTAGAGTGTGTGAGTCGTCTCGGGATCCAAGATTGATCGTAAGAGTTCCTGACAATCAAGGCCATCTTTGCCTAAGTCTCTTACATCACTTGGTGAAGACAAAGTGTCTAGTATAATACTTTTTATTTCTAATCTTTTGCACTTTTTATTTGGTTTTGTATTAATGACTTTAATAACTAGTTACTTATGTTGAAGGTGATCTTTCCTTATCGTTTGTCCGTGGTGTCTTGGCATTATTTTACTGTCTATATAAAATAAAGGATTTTCACCATTCATATCTCCACGGTCTATATGGAGGTATGTTGGCTACCTGGTCGGGGGTTAAGGGAACGGTTTGGTAAAGGTCTTGCCATTGTTCAGCGTTTAGAGGTCCTGCAATGGACCTGGGTCAAATTTAGTAGGACCTCCTTCAATACTTCACGGTATTGGATGGCGGGGGTCCAAACTCTTTGACCCCCTCATAAGTTAACTACTATTAATACTATAACCCGGCTATTTAGGACTGTATCCCTGCTGACTCAGACTACTTAGCCGAGGGTAACGTCACCGCCAAAAGCGGGGCCTACCACAATACTGCATTAATAACTTAATTCATTATCTTCCAATAATCCACCCTTTTAGGATTGTATCCTTGCTGACTCAAACTACTGGGGTGAGGGTAACGTCACCTTCAAAAGAGGGGCCTACTACAATAACTAAGATAATCTCTTAATTATGTGCAAAAGTGTGGAAATAATCAAAGGTTATACTAGATACGAGTCGGAACCAAGTGATTCATCTTGTCTATCTGTTTATTTTATTTTATTTTATTTTCAGCATTTTAGTTAGTTTTTATTTTTCTTAGTTTAAAACATTTTTCAAAACTTTTATTTTGATTAGACGTTGAGGATAAACCGGTACTAAAAGCTCTTGTGTCATTGGACTACCTCGGTATCTTGCCAACACTATACTACGCTCACGATGGGTGCACTTGCCCATATGTGTGTTTAGTGTTAGTAAAATATCGTGTTTTATAAATTTAAAACTTGGCTAAAATAAGTGTTAAAAAGGGCTTAAAATATATACCTAATATAAGTAACACTTCACATGCATCAAGTTTTTGGCGCCGTTGCCGGGGACACAAGGATTTTAAGAAAGTTAGGAATCAACGGCCTAATCATCTTTTATTTTTTATAGGATTTTCTTAGTTTTTCAGCTTCTGCAGAGCTCAGCACGGGCCGTGCCCGCTGAACACGCCCACGTGCTCAATCATTGGAACTGGCAATCCTGTTTTACGTCAGACAGTAAGCTGAACACGGGGCCGTGCTCACCCAACACGCCCCCGTGCCCAAGATTCACTTACTGAAAACAGAACCGTTAGATCCCGGCGGTTGGTAAATTCTGACATAAATATGAGTGATAGTTATTGTTTTTACTTTCGGCACTCTTATGGTACGTGGTGTCAATTATGTGGTGGCAAACATGAAGAAGTAGAATGCTACTTTCTAAATTATAGGCCCCACTACATGGACCCACCGACTTCTTACAACCTTAAGAGGAGCGAAAGTAAAAATAAGCACTATTTCTCCCTCGAATGCGCCCAGCCAGATATTCTAGGGGAAATGCTTCTTGATGAGTTATTTCAACTAGAAAAGCTAATTCTGAATTGGTTAAAAGAGCTTAGGAAGGATTTTATTAATCCACCCCAAGACGATGACCATGACGAAATGCTGGAACCGCATTCCGACAACCTCGTTGCTCCCGAAAATACCTTCGTACCTAGCAAAGACTTGGACGATAGTCGTCCCTGTGTCGATTGTGCCGTGAAGGACTCTCCATCGACCTCGTTCGATGCATACATAGACCTGAGCGATTCGGCATACACCTTCTTTAACGAGAGCCCGGGAAAGGGTTGGACTTGTCCACATAGAATGAAAATAGGAATTACCCTCACCGACAACCTCTTGCGTTCTCGCCTTAGTCTAGGACAATTAAGGTATCTTAGGCACTTTGGGGTTGTTCCAACCAGTCAGGAGCCACCCGATACTAACAAGTTCCTTAAAAACTAGACAACTTCATAAAACAGTCCCTCGACACGGGGCCGTGTCCAGGTCAACACGACCCCGTGCTCACCTAAAAGATTCTCTGCTGATTTTGTTAGCATACAGACAAAATGTGTCAGGATTTTCTCTGCACACGGGGCCGTGTCCAGCGGACACGGGGCCGTGTCCAGTGCGCTGTCGTTTTCTTTAAATGCAGCTTGATTCCTGCTCATTTTTTACCACTTCAATTGACAGAGATTCCTGGGATCTTCACTCATACCATCCTAGGTAAGTGCTAAAAGAAGGTTCCAAAGTACCCTCTTGTCCTTTCCACTTTTATTCATTTCCTCTTCTTTCAAAATTTTTCAAAATTTCTTCCATGGAAGCTTGGAAATCCCATGATTCCAACCCTCTATGTGAAGTTTGTAAGATTATTTGCTAAGGATTCTTGCTTAAAGTTAGTTGTGTAACTTTATTTTAAATTA
The DNA here is from genome assembly GCA_030545235.1 of Helianthus tuberosus. NCBI lineage: Eukaryota > Viridiplantae > Streptophyta > Magnoliopsida > Asterales > Asteraceae > Helianthus > Helianthus tuberosus. Next base: position 122,085,731 of record CM060401.1, read on the forward strand.
TCTAAGCCTAAAAACCAGCTAAAAAATCATGAGAATAATTTAAAACTCCAAGACTCCTTAGCCTAAAATCCTGCAGACAAATGGACACGGGGCCGTGCTCAGCGAGCACGGGGCCGTGTCCGAGGCACTGTTTTGTAAAAGTTTAGCTTTCTTCGGTTTCTTTCACAGAAAATGGCAAGCAGAACAAGCGGATCATCTTCAAGAAATAACCGACAAGGGAGGAGGTCATCAACTACAAAAGACTCTCTTGTGAACTATGTTTACGCCCTAAGGGAAGCTATTGACGAAATGACGGGAGTGGAAGAAGCATTGGTCGACCGTATCAACCATCTAACAGTGGGATTGGAGGGTTGTCTCCGAGAGGTAAACCTCTTGCACCAGAGGTTAAACCTTCTCGCCTCCCCGCCTTTGGTGCCTATAATAACCCAAAGGGCCTGGAACGTGGTGCCCGAAGTCATCATTCCGGCCGAATGGTACGCCATGCACCAAGAGCCTCCGCATAGGGTGGTGCAAGGAGTCCTAGTGAATGTTCCTCCTCAGCCATCAGTTACTGAGGAAAATGAAGCCGCATTCTTCCTTCCTAGGGAGATCGAAGAATGGCTTTAAACAACGTTTAGGGAAGAAATCCTTCGGCTAAAAGTCCTACTATATCGGGAAACTATTCTCGAAATTTTCTTAAAATAGTAGAACTCGTTATGATAACCTCGTGTACCTCCTGACCTATTTAGTTAAGTTTTATCTAGTTTAAATTAGGATTATGTAAGGTCTCTCTATGATTGCAATGAAATGATGGTTTTTAAGGTTTGGATGGTTTTTAATGAATAAAACGCACTCATGGTGGTAAAGGATGAAAAGGGGAACGAGAAAAATGAACTCATGCACAAGAACAAGGCAACCCGACAATTCTCTCCATTCCAGAAGGTTCAACACGGGCCGTGCCCAACCAACACGGCCCCGTGCTGAACCACCTGTAGAAAAACGCCCAGTACAGGTACCTAGACACGGGCCGTGTTCACCCAACACGCCCCCGTGTCCAGACTTCTGCTTTTCATATTTCAATTTTGTTACTGACACTTGAACACGGGGCCGTGCCCGGATAACACGGGGCCGTGTTCAGTGCCCAGTAACACAAATTTTTGCTTTTAAACACTATTTTACACATCTAATCAACCTAAAAATTTATTTTTGGGACACATTGAGGACAATGTGTAATTTAAGTGTGGGGGGGATGCTAAAACCTTGAATTTTGCAAGTCCTAAATACAAGCCTTACACAAAACTCTATTGGAACCGCTAATCACCCCAAATTTTTTTCCAAAAAAAAAATTCATTTTTTTACTTGTCTAGGTTTAACTAGGGAAATTCAAGTTCTCAAAAAGGTTATATTTTTACGAATTTACAACCGATAGCGTAGTGATAAAAAGAACCAACATAAGAAAATTATGAAAAGGCATGGCAAACTTAGTTAAAATTTGATTATATATACTTGATCACATAAAAACCCATTCCCACAAAAGTGAGTTTTGAGCCTTTATTGAGCATACAAATTTACATATTTAGACTAAATGCTCATTTTTCGTTTCTTGTGTGAATAGCCGCTTGGTTCTTACAACTCTAGAACTTGCCTTGACGATACATTCCCGGTCCTTATCAACTTAAACCCGAGTAAGTAAATGATGGAGGCATTAGGACTAACCTTTTTTTTTTATTTCTACACCAGTATTTTTCTTTTTCTTTTACCACCTACCCAAAAACCCCCTAGTTAACCCATTTGAGCCTAAATCTTTTCATTTCATCACCCAAACCAAAAACCCTTTTACCCACCAAAACCTTTTTATTTTTAACCCTTTGTTTTAGTAACAAGTTCTGCTTTTCGTAAAAAAAAAAAAAATGTGTGTTGTTGATGAAGCAAAAAGAAAATAAACAAACAAGTTCATCAAAAATAACTTTGTTTGAATAAAAGCTTCATCAAAATAAAAAGTTACAAAAATAGAAAATCTTACGAAAACCGACACTTGTTACGCTTTTTCGCCCTTTTTCTACTAACCACTAACCACTATCCCAACCACCTACCTTTAACCCAAGCCTAACCCTTAACCCACAAAGTCCTCTTGATATTTACAAAGGTATAAAAGTTAAAAAGAAGGAGGATTGATTGCTTGGCAAGCTTATGGTAGGAATAAGTTCCATGCCGCTCTCGAGTGATTCACTAAAAATACACCTTCGGCCGAGTGTGAGTGATTTCTCCCGTGAGGTATGTGAACTTGTATATAAATGGAATTTTAAAAAAAGGCATGTTATGCCCAAATAAGTAATTTCTCCTATGAAACGTTCTAAATAAATCATTACGAATAGGATTGTAAATAAATAAAGATAAAACCCAAAAAGATCTTGGATTCCCAACACTCTACGACAAGCTCAAAACCTTCTCTTCTACCTATTCCATTTGGGAGTGTAAGCCACATGTTAAAGAGTTTTGCTTGAGGACAAGCAAAAGTTCAAGTGTGGGGGTATTTGATGTGTGTAAAATGCAACATATAAATTACATCAAATGAGGCATAAAACTAACCCTTTTTAAGTACTAATATCGGAAAAAGAGTGTTTTTGTCTTCCTTTTGTATTTTCAGGATTAAATGAGCACAAAAACACAAAAGAAGCAAAAAGACAGCTAATTCCAACATAAATACAAGGAAAGGAACATTAGTGGACTGCCCGACTCCTCAACGGCATCTTCCTAAGCAAAATAGAGAGGGCAGAACACTGAACACGCCCCGTGCTCAGCCAGCACGGGGCTGTGCCCAAGAAGCAGCAGAAAAGACAAACCTATAGAAGCTTCTACTGCCCACCACGGGGCCGTGCCCAGTGAACACGGGGGCGTGTCGAAAGTACAGCAGGCGCATTAATTGTAATTGCGAATTACAATTAATGAGGAGAGAGAGTGTCAGACAGGCACGGGGCCGTGCCCAGCGGACACGGGGCCGTGCCCAGCTCTCTGTACAGCCTATAAATAGGAGTGCTTGGATTCATTTCATCTCATCCCTTGGCACACCACCTCTCTCACACTTCATCCACCACCCACCACCATCACAACACCATCATCCACCACCATCATCCATTGTCCATCGTAGAGTGTGTGAGTCGTCTCGGGATCCAAGATTGATAGTAAGAGTTCTTGACAATCAAGGCCATGTTTGCCTAAGTCTCTTACATCACTTGGTGAAGACAAAGTGTCTAGTATAATACTTTTTTTTTCTAATCTTTTGCACTTTTTATTTGGTTTTGTATTAATGACTTTAATAACTAGTTACTTATGTTGAAGATGATCTTTCCTTATCGTTTGTCCGTGGTGTCTTGGCATTATTTTACTGTCTATAAAAAATAAAGGATTTTCACCATTCATATCTCCACGGTCTATATGGAGGTGTGTTGGCTACCTGGTCGGGGGTTAAGGGAATGGTTTGGTAAAGGTCTTGCCATTGTTCAGCGTTTAGAGGTCCTGCAATGGACTTGGGTCAAATTTAGTAGGACCTCCTTCAATGCTTCACGGTATTGGATGGCGGGGGTCCAAACTCTTTGACCCCCTCATAAGTTAACTACTATTAATACTATAACCCGGCTATTTAGGACTGTATCCCTGCTGACTCAGACTACTTAGCCGAGGGTAACGTCACCGCCAAAAGCGGGGCCTACCACAATACTGCATTAATAACTTAATTCATTATCTTCCAATAATCCACCCTTTTAGGATTGTATCCTTGCTGACTCAAACTACTGGGGTGAGGGTAACATCACCTTCAAAAGAGGGGCCTACTACAATAACTAAGATAATCTCTTAATTATGTGCAAAAGTGCGGAAATAATCAAAGGTTATACTAGATACGAGTCGGAACCAAGTGATTCATCTTGTCTATCTGTTTTTTTTATTTTATTTTATTTTCAGCATTTTAGTTAGTTTTTATTTTTCTTAGTTTAAAACATTTTTCTAAACTTTTATTTTGATTAGACGTTGAGGATAAACCGGTACTAAAAGCTCTTGTGTCCTTGGATGACCTCGGTATCTTGCCAACACTATTCTACGCTCACGATGGGTGCACTTGCCCATATGTGTGTTTAGTGTTAGTAAAATATCGTGTTTTATAAATTTAAAACTTGGCTAAAATAAGTGTTAAAAAGGGCTTAAAATATATACCTAATATAAGTAACACTTCACACGCATCAAGTTTTTGTTTTTTTTTTAAGTACTAATATTGGAAAAAGAGTGTTTTTGTCTTCCTTTTGTATTTTCAGGATTAAATGAGCTCAAAAACACAAAAGAAGCAAAAAGACAGCTAATTCCAACATAAATACAAGGAAAGGAACATAAGTGGACTGCCCGACCCCTCAACGGCACCTTCCAAAGCAAAATAGATAAGGCAGAAGTCTGAACACGCCCCGTGCTCAGCCAGCACGGGGGCGTGCCCAAGAAGCAGCAGAAAAGACAAACCTATAGAAGCTTCTATTGCCCACCACGGGCCGTGCCCAGCAGACACGGGGGCGTGTCGAAAGTACAGCAGGCGCATTAATTGTAATTGCGACTTACAATTAATGAGGAGAGAGAGTGTCAGACAGGCACGGGGCCGTGCCCAGCTCTCTGTTCAGCCTATAAATAGGAGTGCTTGGATTCATTTCATCTCATCCCTTGGCACACCACCTCTCTCACACTTCATCCACCACCCACCACCATCACAACACCATCATCCATTGTCCATCGTAGAGTGTGTGAGTCGTCTCGGGATCCAAGATTGATCGTAAGAGTTCTTAACAATCAAGGCCATGTTTGCCTAAGTCTCTTACATCACTTGGTGAAGACAAAGTGTCTAGTATAATACTTTTTATTTCTAATCTTTTGCACTTTTTATTTGGTTTTGTATTAATGACTTTAATAACTAGTTACTTATGTTGAAGGTGATCTTTCCTTATCGTTTGTCCCTGGTGTCTTGGCATTATTTTACTGTCTATATAAAATAAAGGATTTTCACCATTCATATCTCCACGGTCTATATGGAGGTATGTTGGCTACCTGGTCGGGGGTTAAGGGAACGGTTTGGTAAAGGTCTTGCCATTGTTCAGCGTTTAGAGGTCCTGCAATGGACCTGGGTCAAATTTAGTAGGACCTCCTTCAATACTTCACGGTATTGGATGGCGGGGGTCCAAACTCTTTGACCCCCTCATAAGTTAACTACTATTAATACTATAACCCGGCTATTTAGGACTGTATCCCTGCTGACTCAGACTACTTAGCCGAGGGTAACGTCACCGCCAAAAGCGGGGCCTACCACAATACTGCATTAATAACTTAATTCATTATCTTCCAATAATCCACCCTTTTAGGATTGTATCCTTGCTGACTCAAACTACTGGAGTGAGGGTAACGTCACCTTCAAAAGAGGGGCCTACTATAATAACTAAGATAATCTCTTAATTATGTGTAAAAGTGCGGAAATAATCAAAGGTTATACTAGATACGAGTCGGAACCAAGTGATTCATCTTGTCTATCTGTTTTTTTTATTTTATTTTATTTTCAGCATTTTAGTTAGTTTTTATTTTTCTTAGTTTAAAACATTTTTCTAAACTTTTATTTTGATTAGACGTTGAGGATAAACCGGTACTAAAAGCTCTTGTGTCCTTGGACGACCTCGGTATCTTGCCAACACTATACTACGCTCACGATGGGTGCACTTGCCCATGTGTGTGTTTAGTGTTAGTAAAATATCGTGTTTTATAAATTTAAAACTTGGCTAAAATAAGTGTTAAAAAGGGCTTAAAATATATACCTAATATAAGTAACACTTCACACGCATCAATTTTACAGGAGTATGCGAATGGGACTTGGTCTTACCGAGATTCTATGGGAATATGCTCCATTATTCTGCACGTGTATAGCTTGTGTGACCGTTATGGAGGTCGTGGGAAGATAGCACAATTTGCGGATTGTTTGTTATTTAGATTATTTCCATTTTTAAAGGGGATAACAAGCTTGATAGTAAGAACAAGTTAGCAAACACACACACTCAAAAATTCTCTGCAACTTATTGATGATTACGCACATTTTGCACACTAGTGATCCTTGTAACAAGCTTGTTATCATCCCGATTTGTAACCTTTACTTGTTTAATATAGTTGGTGATCGGTAATTTCCATCACCCAAGGTTTTCTATGCCGGAGATCATATATTGATCAAGGGATTTTTCCTCGTATAAATCCTTGTGTCCCTTGTTCATTTCATTTACAAGTTGTTCATACATTCGTTCATTTAATCAAGCATCACACCTCACAAAATAAGATTTGGTTGCATTATCCTAGTCTGATTTTTGACCAAAACAGTTTGGCGCCCACCGTGGGGCAATTGGTGCTTCATTTCTAAGAAATTTTGCTCATTTCGGTTCATTACCTTCAACCACATGGCTTCTTCAGCGAAGAACACTTCAAGTTCCATGCCGGCAGTCACTTCTTCACAGGGCATCCCACCTTTGCCTACAACACCTTTTGGATCCCAGAAGAATACTAAAAATGCTGCGAAGAAACAAAGCCTCGTTTTCCCGAAACCACCAACTTCTGCTGTTACTTCTGGCCCTACTAACAATGATCTTTATTCTTTAATTTTGCATATAAAGGATTACATGCAACAGCAAGAAAAAACTAATGACAAGATCCTTTGAGAAATTGATGAAATCAAGAAATTGAAGAGATCAGCGGAGGATCACTCCCCATTGGTGCCCAGATCACTGAATTTTGATTCACCAGCCATAACAGCCCAGCATTCCTCAGCATCAGGCTCTCAGTACCAAGGTGGATTGTCAAGTATACGTTATGGATCATTATCAATGACTCAGGCTCCAGGATCCTACTTTCAGCCTACTGGATCCACCCAGGCTCAAGGATCCTCTCAGCCTCAAGGATCCTTCTTCAGTTCTGGAGGATTTATGGGAGCACAGACGGTTCAAGGATCCTCTTCTCAGGTTCAAGGATCCTCTTCTCAGGTTCAGGGATCCACTCAAGTTCAAGGATCCTCCTTTCAGGTTCAAGGATCCTCATCTCAGGTTTACGGATCCATGGATTGTCCTCCAAGACCCCCAGTCACAGCACATCAAGGATCCAACATCTTTCAGGATCAAGGATTCTTAAGGAGTGTACAACCTGGAAGTTCAGATATTCCTCTAGGAGACTTCATCCCTATGCAGACTATTGCTTCATCTGGTCCTTCAATTATACCAGAATCTCGCCAATATGGATTCACGTCTGGAGTTCCAAACTTGAATCCTCCAAGAGGTAAAACTTTGAATAATTCTTACAACACTAACCATGGCTTTGTGCAGGATACAGGTATCAACCAAGCTATGGCTAGGGAATTACAGAAACTGTAGGATATGATATCCAGCGTTCCAGGAGTGGTCAAACCCATTCCTGAAATTGCAGATGGAAGCCACATGATATCTCGTTTTGCACCACCCATTTGTGATGCAGAAATTCCAAAGAGGTTCCAAATACCAACCATAAAGCTATATGATGGCTCAACGGATCCAGAAGAACATGTAGCTCAATATAGAGAAAGGATGGAGATCAATCCCATCCCGGAGAGGTTAAAAGAAGCATGTCTATGCAAGGGTTTTGGATCCACGCTAACAGGATCAGCTCTTAAATGGCTGCTAAGTCTTCCCCCTTACTCTATTACTTCATTTGCTAACCTAGTTAATCTGTTTAATAGCCAATTCTCATGTAGTAGAAAATTTGAACGTTTAACTAATGATCTATATAGGGCAACACAAGGTCAAAATGAATCACTTAGAGATTATATTACTAAATTCAGTAAAGAATCCTTAGACATTCCTAATTTGGATATTGCTACGGCTATAGAAGCCTTCAAAATGGGCTTACTTAGGGATTCATTGTTTTATGATGATCTTGTCATGACCCCTTGTAAGAATCTTGATGAAGTAAGAACCAGGGCCCTTAGATTCATCCGATTAGAGGATGATAAAATGATCCAAGAAAGACTGGCAGGATCCTCGAAGCAGGAAAAACAAGGATCCTACTTCAGGAACAACAAGTCCAAATCTTACAACAAGTCTGATAATCAGAGCGTGCATGCAGTTGAACAGGAAGAGGATGATGAGGATTATCCTCACATTTCTGAATATTGTTTTTCTGTTGATAACAATGAACTGATCCTTGCAATGCAGAACTTAGGTGAAAAAGCAAGATGGCCCAGAAAAAGTGATAAGCCAGCTGCAACGAAAGACAAATCCAAATGGTGTGCATATCATGAAGATTTCGGTCATCTCACTGAGGAATGTATTACACTCAGAAAAGAGATCGGTTACTTGTTAAGCAAAGGGCATTTGAAAGAGTTGTTGAGAAGAAAAAAGTCAAGGATCCAGGATCCTGAAAAAGTCCCAGAAAGAGCTCCTGCTCCTCCTACTGATGCACAAATTATCAACTTCATATCCGGTGGATCAGGCATATGTGGTACCTCCTTTTCAGCAGCCAAGAGGCATGCCAAGGAGACCAAGATGGATAATGGGGAAAGACCCATCCGAACCTCTACTGTTACACAGGAAAAAGTTATAACTTTTGATGAGGATGATCGTGTGGATGTTCAGGATCCTCATCATGATGGTCTTGTTATTACTTTGTTTATATCTAATCATTTTGTTCACAAGATCTTGATAGATGGAGGAAGCTCAGTCAACATCATTCAACTTGATGTCCTCAAAAAGATCCCTGAATCAGAAATCATCCCAAGATCATCAGTTCTCGTGGGATTCAGTGGAGAAACTAAGAACACACTGGGGGACATTAAGCTTCCCATTTACATAGAGGGACTTAATTCTTTTCAGAAATTTTGTGTTATGGAATGCTTATCCTGTTGCAATGTTATAACTTGGAATGAATGAGGGTATCCATCTAACTAATAAAATGATAATTACAGAAAACAACATAAACATACATAATAGTGTTGCACCTTCAAGTCATATAGTTACCCAGTATTAAATCATTTTGTTTCCTAAATACCAAACTGAAGCGGGAAAAAATATAAAGTTAGCTTAAAACAAAACGGGTCAAACAGTTTTATGGGAGTGTTTGGGATTGTGTTTTAAAATGATTAGCCACATTTACTTCTATACCTGAAATGATGGAACAAGGTTAGCCACATTTTGAACCACAAAAGCTTCACCGGGTTGAAATCCTTAGATATATGAAGGGGGTAAACTCTTGAATCTGCACAAGAAATCACCAGGAACTGTTTTTTACAATTGTTAGTAAGCATAACAGTTACAACAACCTTAAATACCTAAGTCATAATAATAGTTGATGAATAAACACCTTTGGGGCTTGTGCTTGACTTCAAGAAACACTTAAACAAACATAGACTTTAATAAATCAAAGTTGCAACAAACGAATTACTCTAAAGAATTCCGAAATCCCAGCATGGTCTTCCCAATTTCCAAAAATTTCAACTTGGAATCACAGATCTGGCCAAATACCAAAACAAAAAAGAATAATATGCCAAATAAACTCAGTTAAACATTCCATTAAACACCTTATCTACATTACTACACACTACTCATAAACCCATGCCACACCAGCAAAGAACAAAATACAAAAAACGGTATGGGATCTTACCCTCCTTTGAAGATTTAAGGCCGGAGTACTCGAAACAATGTCGATCTCCTGCTCTGTACTCAACTGACACAAAGATCGGCGCTCTCAATTTCTTCTATAAATCTTCTTTTGCCTGAAATTGGTTATTGAAAACCCTAGGTCTGCAACTTCAGGTTGCTAGTAGTAGTAAGACCCTTTTAAACGTAGAAAAAGGAACTAATTAAGACCAATGGTTATTTCAAAATTAATAACACAAAAATGATTCAAGAGCATTATACAGAGAGGAATTTTCCTAATTTCATCATTGAAACAAAAAATTAGGTCTGTGATTGTTAGTAACCTTTGTATGAAGTGAAATGATTGAATCACAAACCTGTTGAACCATATTCTCCATTGGATTTGATTTCTGTTGGAGATTGTGAATCTGAATTTGAGATCGATTGATTGTAATGCATCATGAAGAGGAGAGCATCCACGGAGTGGACGGTTGTGAGATTGCAAAGTGAATTACCTAATTTCAACTCAAGGATGGGGACAGGAAACAAAGGGGTTGATTTAATTCCTGGTTTATACAATCAATTTGCATTAGTTACTGCTTTCTATAAGGGTAGAAAAGGAAGAAAAGTGTAAAAATATAGGAATTTGTTCTAGCTTTTGGTATGCCATCTTAAAAATATGATAGGAAATTACATTTGTAGACATAGGAGATGCTTTATATATGTATATAGATATATAGATATATAGATATATAGATGAATGAACATTACATCTCCACATATTTATTTACGTTGATTAATGTTCTTTGTTCATTGATGACAATTTATGTTCGATCATATACATTCACTTATATTCGTTCAGTTATATTCAATTATGTTTGCTTATATATATTCTTTTATATCCAATGAATATTCTCAAATTTTATTTATTACAAATGTTATTTTACAAGAAATGACATATAGTTTTGAACCCTTATTTAATTAAGCCCATAAGAGATAAACCAATCTCATTAAAACTGTATGTTTATTTATTTTTGTTTACATTCGTGTGTGTTTAGTTATGTTCATTCAGGTTATAACAAACAAACATAATTAGACGAACGTCTTCAACTTCCTAACAAACTAACATTAAAAAGAATCTACGTTCATTTAACTCTTTATGCTTATTTAAAGTTTATTTTTCTTTATTAAATCTAGTCATTCACTTTAATAACACTATATTAGTAAAAATGAATTTTAGTCATTCACTTTAATAACTTTGTATTAATAAAAATGAATTATATTCAACGTGGAAAGGACTAAAATACATATATGAACTTACATCTATGGGTATTCCGCTATTTACATTTGATTTTCCAGCTATTTAAAAGAAATATTTTCCACTACTAATTTCGTAAAAAACCTTCGTGTGGTAAAGGCGATACTCTTATGATCAAAATATTACTTGCACTTTGCTCTTCCGATTGTGAAGATGTGGTACTGCTATAGTTCCCTCCGGTTAGAATCTTTTCGCATATACCACTTAGCGATTGCCTACAAGTTGGACACGATGAATGTGAGCTTAGCCACTTATCAATGCAACGAACATGATATCCATGATTGCACTTGGGTAGTATCCTAATTTGCTCTCCTTTCGCAAAACCACCTAGGCATATAGCACATTCGTTACTTAACCCTGGTAATTGCAACCCATGCCAATAGCTGACCCCTGGGAAAGTCTGTATGGCTTTCTTCTTGATTCCACTTGTGGCTGATCTAGCCGACGTGCCTTGTGGACTAGCAATAGTTTCTGAGCCAACTAACCTCGTACATCTTAATACACACCTTATGATTGAGTTCAACACTAGAGAACATATTAGTGCGCATACAAGCACCGATAGAACCAATACCACATTTACATCAAATTTGTTATGAGACGAAGACGGACTTGATGGTGATGGAGTTGGTGTTATTGTCATCTGTGCCGATTGTTGGACTATGTAAGTATGGAAAAGTAGTTTTCTGGAATAACTATTCCTTAACTCATCTTGAAAAAGCATTTTAGAAAGACTTGACATTTGTAGTGTGTGAATATTTAGCTGTTTGTTTGTAATGATTGAATAAGGATTGTTTGGATGGCTTCAAATTGATGTTCATATAGAGGAATTATAGTTAGGCCCCACATTCCTTGTTATGATTAAAAGTGGATATTCGTATTTGATTTGAAACACTATATGGGATTTTATCTCTTAATCTTATTTGATCCTCCACTAAGTTTTGTATTCAAATGAGACCAACCCATTTTCTTCAAGTTAAAGATTGCCACGTTGATTTTCTTCGTGGCAACTAATTTCCTTCGCTTTTTGCCAAGAAGGCACGTCGGAAACTTTTCGTAAATGAAAATTGTTGTGCGATTTGATTCGAACTTTTACCAATCAGTTATAACATATACTACTCGATCATTTAGACAATCCCAGCTAGACAATAGGAGTTAATATTACTTCATTTTATTGAATGAATTGTTTTGTAATTTCCGTAAATACAAGAATAAATATGCCTTTCATGAAAGAAACTAGCTGGACTTTCCGTGCTACGCGGTGAGAACTTGGTTGCATTAACCACTGAAACCGAAAAAGAAACTCTAGAAAAAAAAGTCATGATATACCCAAAAACTATCATTAAGCATTTTGTATTTACCGAAAATTTTAAAAAAGAATACTGATATCAGTACTGATGTTGTTTGATCGATCTCAATTTGATTCGTTATGGTACCACCATTCATATAACTTGCCCAAAAAAATATAAACATACGTTAAAATTAAATTAAAAAACCCATGCTCAAAAAAGTTTATTCTAAAAAAAACCTAAAAAAGCTTTGCATGTGATCCACGTCGGGCTTTTGTTCAGTAATAGTCCAGTTCGTTACAGTATCGCAACCAAGAAAAACCTGAAAAAGAAAGTCGTAATAATAAAATGAAAGCCGAAAGTGAATAATAATATTAATAGTAATAATATTTATATATATATATATATATATATATATATATATATATATATATATATATACTAAATAGACATAAAGAATATAATAGAACATAAAACATATAATAATTTTTAAATCAAAAAACATTTCGTATTAGAAACAAAGCATATGTTAAATTAAAATGTTATTTTTAAATGATTTTTTTATTTAAAGAATATGTTAAATTTTTAAATAAAAAAAGGACGTTAGCGGATATTTGGGTTGTTCACGAGCTAAGTCGAATCAAGCGAACCTTTTCCAAGTTCACACTTTTTCGAGTTAAAAGCGAGTGATTTGAACAACCATAAATTTGAAATGTTTCTTTTGAGGATGACACTATTTATGTCGTCTGATTGTTCAAGGATGAGGCTCATGTTGAGGCTAGCGAGGGGATAAGCAAACTACATAGAACAATCATGGAACTGTGGCTTAGGGTGATAGAAGGAAACAATTGATGATCGGCAACTAATGAGATAAAAAAAGTCAAAAATTGTCGCTTAACAGCTTAACCCTTTACTTTTAGATTTAGTGTTAACTTTTGTATTGGGTTGATTGGACTACTCTCTATCTCTCTCTCTCTCTATATATATATATATATATATAGGTGTTGAAGATCCTGTACATTAATTCAAAAGTGTGAGAAGTGTAAGAAATATTGTGGAGATGACATGTGTCCTCAATCTAAATTCATTCAAAAGGGTAAACTAGTTATTTTCTTATTGATTTAATTAATTGATAACATTCCATAACCGCCACCCTTAATTATAGGAATACAAATTAAGAATTAATCTACGAATTTGTGTTATCTCGTTCAGAATTGTATAGTGCTATATATTTTTATATAGTGTTATATAGCGTTACATAGTGTTATATGGTGTTATATAGTGTTTTTTTGTGTTATATAATGTTATATAGTGTTATATGATGGATGTATAGTGTTATATAGTGTTATATGGTGTTATATGGTGTTATATGGTGTTATTTAGAGTTATATAGTGTTATAGTGTTATATTTTTCTGATAGCATGTCTATGATAGATGTATAGTGTGACAACCCGAACTTTCAAGGTTAGTGACGTTTAATCTTGTGATCTTAACTCCTCGTTATCCCTCTCAAATGTGTTAAATGTTCTGTACTGGTATAACTCCGTTAAGCTTAAACTTAAACATACGATTACTCGGTTAAATAATACACTTATGTAGGTGGGCCGCACCTATCACGAATACTATTGGGCCGCCACCACATTTAAACTAACTCGGCCCAATCCCCTTAAACCACTTCTTTATGTTCGCTACTTCTCGGCCCAATCCACTACTATTAAACAACTCGGCCGCCCAATTTCCCCTTTTCTTCATATATACGTAAGTTATGTGTTTTACATTACAACTGGTTGCAAACCCTACACCCCTCTAGACAAGTGACGGCAGTAGACACCCCCCCCCCCCTATCGAGGCATCATCCTATTCGGCCGAACTATTGGTTAGTAGATTCATGTTTATGTTAATTCTTAATTGTTGGTCTTGTTATGTGTGATTTTAATTAACAAAAGTGTATATATATGCTCTGTTAAAAATGATTTAATGATAAGGGTGTATAGAAACAGTTTTGTGTATGGTATAATGTAGTTGATCCCGTTCGAACTACGATGATGATAATTGTTATGTTAATTGTAATGCCATTCTGTGATAATGTGTATAAAATGGATAAATGGAACCGAATGATTTAGATTATGATTAGGGTTAATGATTAGGTGATGACTGAAACTCTTTGCATTAAGGGCATAGCGTAACTGTTATGTATGCGACGAAACTCCTTCCTCGGCGAAACACTCCTGGCGACGAAACACCTTAGTGATTCGTCATCCCTCACATCGACGAAACACCTTAGTATTTCGTCCCATGTCATGTCGACGAAACACCTCAGTGTTTCGTCGGTTGAAGCTTCTCCACCCAGAGGATAGTTCACAGACTTGTTGGACGTTTAAGTCAAATTGGTTAACAGCTTTTAATAACTTTTCTCTCGGCTCAATACTGATATACATCAAGCGGCCCAATAAGATAATATTTTGAATATAGTTTGTCGGCCATGATTATAAGAATCATCAGATTGCATTTATTGTCAAGTGATTTGTTCCTTTATCATGTCAATTCATGACATCAGGTGAGAGGCTCATATGTGATTATAACTAGTATGTCGGCCATTATCTTGATCCAATTAATTCATATTCAGTTTTGGGTAAACTCATTTGGGCCGCATACTTAAAATAGTTTATTAGTTTTGGTCTGCTACTTGATCAGCGGGCTAATTGTATTGGGCTGCACCTCCTAAAAATCATTCACTGGTTACTGACCCATGAATAAATATGGATCGCACAAAGGGAACCGGGTCGTGTAACTCATTTGGGCCGAATTTAGATGGGCCGTGTCTTGTATGAAAACTATATCAAACAGTTAGTGTAACTATAACATGTGACTAGCTTTATGATGTACCATTCCATGATGTCAATTGAAATTGTGAAGTTGTTTTGTGAACCGGTACGTGTACTGAATGACTAAAGTTATCATGAGATCATGTGCATGGAATGTAAGATGTTAATTATGTGATTTAGGTGTATGTGAATCGGTTACTTGCTATGGGTTGATCATGAACTGAGAGGTGCATAATTAACTGTTATGAATAGCATCATGTTATGTGCATTGCTGGTATATTGCTAGTGAAATGTGTGCAGAGAGTATGTGATCTATGCATTTACGAAACTGACTATCTTTGGTAACTACGGTAGGGTTTGGTTGGCTAACTGGAAACGGGTAATGTAACGTAACATACCGAGCACATCTAAGGTGAGTTCACTGCTTTTTCTCCAAGCATGCGTCCCGGGGAGGGACATCTGGTAATCGTTCCGGGGAGGAACGTCGGCTTATTGGGATTTTGGTTATTACACTCATTTCTATCATTAAGTCCCCTTACATATACCGATTTGTTGCCGGGGAGGCAACGGGGTTATTAGTTGATAGTGCAATTAGGTCACCGTACCAGGGAGGACGATCGTGAACTAATTACCTTAACCACTTGACCAATGTGTGATAGAGCATTGGGGTTTGGGCAAATAAATCTAGAGCCATCTGCGGTAATTGAGTTAATAACAACATCAAATCATTGAATCGTCTTGTACTCATATCTGGTAACTAAAACGTGTTAACAAACTTTGAACTCAACAGCGTCGTCTGACACACTTGTCTGCATGCTTGCAGGTCGTCAGAATCTTGATTATGGACTTGCTATCTGGGAGTGATGGAGTGGTCATGGATCGAGACTCTTGGATACTTGTTACATGGGTTTTGAACACTTGATTTGAAACAGTTGATTTACAATTTACTATTTGCTTCCGCTGAATGTTTACTTTGGTTTTAACTTATGACTTGGACTTATTTATCTAAATATTTATTGATGGTTCAATGTGATTGGTGGCTTGGATCCTGGTACATCACACGTCCCGCGATGTTCCCGCAAGTGGTATTTTGGGGGTGTGACAGTTTGGTATCAGAGCCACTGGTTATAGTGAACTTGGTTTTAAAAACGTTTTTATAAAACCATACTATAACCGAACAGTTCTGAAAACTAGGATACGACCATGACACTCAGCTCCAGATTGCAAGGTTCGTCTCTTTCATCTGTTGTATACATTGCATGGCTAGTGTACACTTGTTTATGATGTGGCATACGAACACACACTCGTCACTGTAGCACAGTTTCATGAATTGCTTGTTTACTTTATGATGCGTGGTTGGTGTGTTGTAGTCCTTAGAATCTTGTGATCTTATCGTTTTGATAACCTCTGTCTGGCACTCGAGTTTGAGGGACCATTTGACATGAGTTAGGAGGAACTGAGATGAGCATGCAAATCACAATATTATTGTGGGTGCACACATAATAATAATGTGGGGTGCATGCGAGTCCCAGTGAGGCTTAACAAGTGAAAAAGGGGTTTTGTTCCGTTATTTGATCGAAGTGAAACATAACAGTCTATAGGAGTCGTAGCAGTGATTGTCTCCTACCTGAACATGATCTTTTCACTCCTTTCTGAATCCTTACGAATCTCGATGCTATCGAGTATTACCTGAACACACATCTGAACGCCTAGCGAACCATGAAGAATGCTAGGAGTTGGCACGAACGTTCTTGAATTGGATGCCGCAGCGTCAAATGATTGGTCTATACCTCTCTCACTTCTCTTTGGTTGCTGGAAGTCGATGTACTGACGTCTTAGACCCCGAAGTGCGATCACTTCTGCAACACTCTGGAAACATACTGTGTATTACTCAATTAACCTGTTAGATCGATGGACAAAAGGATGAGCGTAGTACTTTACCGGTCCCAGTATTTGGACAACCCTGATTTCCGGCAACGAACACCAGCAAATTGACTTCAATCGAATTCTTAACCCTAGTTAGCGACTCATGGGAGTCAACTCTTACGAATCAATCAGGACATAAGCGATGACAACAGATTATAGTGTGGAATATGTGACTACCTGCACAGTGAGTAGCGCGTTAGGACGTGGCACAAAATGTGAAAAGATGGACTTTGATGGTGAAAGATCGTAGGGCTTCGTTTCAAGCAACGACATTGGAGGCAATAGTCGCGGCAACATCAAGGTACTCGTAATCGTACTCTACAGCATGGAAATGAAGTTGACATTGACAAGGATTGACTATTGCTAAGTCAAGACGTCAACAACCAAGGGAATAATGATAGTATTGGGAATCCTCGCAACCGTAACAACAACACTGGAAATGATGCTCGTGGAAGGACATTTAGGATTGGCATAGGCGACGCCAGGCATAGCAGCAACATGGTAGCTATTCGCTTCGTCTCTATTCTGCTTGACCCTGATACTTCTTGAAACCGAACCTGATGTGGAATCGGCTGATGGCAAGTCAAATGAAATCTCATATGTTTGTTGGGGTGCAAACTCAACCTTGTGGGACAAGTGTTCGACATCGACCTTCCTTCTACTATCCTTGATGGTTACAACGCAGTAGTTAGTGTGGATTGGTTATCCAAGAATCACGCAGATATACCCTGTGAGGAGAAAACTTTGTGTCGAGAATCGTTATTTGTTCTAAAGCATCAGAGTGGTGCAAAAGTTAGCGCCATTTCAGCTATGAAGACCAGAAGTGTTTACGGAGGGATTACTCCGCTATGTTAGCAACCGTTACTGATGTTAGGGCTAAGGAAAAAGAGGATCGAAGATCC
Organism: Helianthus tuberosus; assembly: GCA_030545235.1. Lineage (NCBI taxonomy): Eukaryota > Viridiplantae > Streptophyta > Magnoliopsida > Asterales > Asteraceae > Helianthus > Helianthus tuberosus. The sequence goes on from CM060401.1 coordinate 122,103,626, forward strand.
ACCAATTGTTCGTGATTCCTCTCGGTTTGCTACCCGAGGAACTTTCGGGCTTACTTCCACAACTGTTAGGCAGAATCTCAGTTTAATCTCATGCCAGAGGCAGCTCTGATTACTCGTACTTCATACCGTCTTGCACCAGGAGGGTTGCAAGAACTATGTAATCAACTACAGGAACTATTGGACAGGATTTTGTTGGACCTAGTTTTTCACTCTGGGGAGCCCCGATTATATCTGTGAGGATATGCTTTTCGTTGGACATATGTAATGATTATCGAGAACTCTGCAAGATGTTAGTCGAAAACCATCACCCATTACTTTACTGACGACTCTCTTGACCAGCTGCAAGGGTCAATCATCTACTCCGAGACCGACGTGAGATCGGGCAATCATCAGATGGAAGTCCAGGAGGAGGATGTTCCTAAGACGACATTTCAAACGCAGTACGGCCATTACGATTTTCTGTACACCAACAGCTTTATGGATCACATGAATCGAGAAAGGAACACTATGAGCAGCACTCATACATTATCATAGGACTCCTAGGGAAGGAGCAACTCCACGCGAAGTTTACCTAAATGTGACTTCAGGGTTTGGAAGGTACGACAGCAAACCATTGGTTTCGCTAGATACTATCACAGATTCATCGTGGGATTTTTGAAGCTTGCGCAGCGTTAACTTCTTTAGCACAGCGGGGAGCTGTGAATTCATGGGAAACAAAACAGGGGAACGACTTTTCAGTTTTTAGAACTCAACCCTACAACGCAGTGAGTACTGTCTTTACCCGAGGGTATGGGTGATCTGGTGGTATACTTTGATGGTTTGAATCAGAGTCCTAGATACACGCCAATGTAACACGATAAGGTGATGGCTTATGTGGTGGATTAACAAGAAGAATTGCACGATTCACAACCTGGGGTGGAAGCCGCTATCTCAAATTTGAGCCAGAGGCATTACTTGGACGGTACCAAATGCACTACTTAGACCGATCACAAGGGCCTCCCGTGTACCTTTGCTTCGGGAAAACTAAACATGTAATAGCGTCGCTGGATGGAACTTTGGAATGGTTACGACTGTGAAACCTGAACGTGCACGAGCTTTGCAGCTCACTATCGACTCTAACTTACCTGATCAGACCCGTTCTGTTCCAACTGGAGAACTGAAGGAAGATAATTTCCAAGTTAAACCCATGCGGGGCATGGAGAAGCAACCGTTGGCAGGTCGGACGATACTCGCTACCTTATGGGATGAATGCGGACCTCATTACACGGTACCTGTAGGGAACTCGTGTTAAGCAAAGCACATCAGCCTCGATATTCTAGTCGTCTGGGTCTTGATGGGATGTATTAGGATCAAAGGATCTTGTATAGGCGACTGGGCTTGAAGGCCTGCACAGCGAAGCATGTGAATGACATTTGACTTGTGCAAAAGCCAAGGTGGAACATCAGCAACCTTCTGGTTTGTGTCAGTAATAAGAAACACCCATTTGGAGGATTGGAACAGAATGCCATGGATTTTGTCACTGGTCTACTTACAACTCAGAACGAAAACAGTATCACCTGGGTGATCGTTGATTGTCTCATGCAATCAGTACACCCTCTGGCAATCAAGGAAACTGACGAGTCTTCATAGCTTGTGAATATTCCTCTGAGGGAGGCGACCTTTTTAGGCACGAGGTGTCAACTCCTGTTACCTCTGATTTTGAACCACATCTGATTTATGATTGGCAATACACAACACCCTCGACTCACGTCTAGACATGTGCATTGCTTATCACCATTGGACGAATGGTCAGAACAAACGAACTATCCTGACACTCAAAGACATGCTGCGAGCATGCGAGTGGTTTGCTATAGTGGAAAATTGGAAGGATACTTACCTTTGGTTGAGTTCTACTGCAGCAGTTACTATTTTAGAAATCAGACAGCTCCGTTTGAGGCATTACTTGAGCAACAATGCCGATCTTCTTGTTGGGCTAAGGTGGGTGACAACCAAATCACAGATCCAGGATTTGTACTCGAACCTATTGGGTAGATTGCTTAGATCGAAACTCATTTGGCGACAACGCGTGACCGCCAGAAAAGCTAGTAAGTTTAGGAAAACACTGGGTGTTCGCTGCAGGCGAACGTGTCATGATTGGAAGTTTCACCCTGGGAGGGTGCAGTGCGCTTTGGGAAGCGTGACAAGATAAATTTACGTTACGTTGGGCCACTCGGAATTCTAGAAAGAATTGGTGACATGGCCTATAAACTCGAGTTACCCGACGAATGGGGTAGGGTGCACGATGTCAGTTATGTCTAGAATCTAAGGTAGTATTTGTCTGATGAAACACTCGTGATACTTTTGCTAGAGCCTAAGGTTAACGACAAGTTGCCGTTGTCGAGGAATCTATCGAAAGTATGAACCGGGAAATCAAGGTCCGTAAACATAGTCGGATTTCAATTGTGAGGGTTCGTAGGAACTTAAGTCGTGGACTGGAGTTCACATGGGAACGCAAAGATCTGATGAAGCTCTAGTATCCGTAATTGGTCGAACAGTTGAATCAACTTCAGATGTCATTGACGAATTTCGGGACGAAATTCCCTTTCAAGTTGGGGATGATGCCGTACCCGCGGAAAATCCACAGTCATCTTGAGTTAACATCTTGCCGTTTTGGGATTCCGAAATTTCTTTCAAGTTGGGGATGATGTGACAACCCGAACTTTCAAGGTTAGTGACGTTTAATCTTGTGATCTTAACTCCTAGTTATCCCTCTCTAATATGTTAAATGTTCTGTACTGGTATAACTCCGTTAAGCTTAAACTTAAACGTACGATAACTCGGTTAAATAATACACTTATGTAGGTGGGCCGCACCTATCACAAATACTATTGGGCGGCCACCACATTTAAACTAACTCGGCCCAATCCCCTTAAACCACTTCTTTATGTTTGCTACTTCTCGGCCCAATCCACTACTCTTAAACAACTCGGCCCAATTTCCCTTTTTCTTCATATATACGTAAGTTATGTGTTTTACATTACAACTGGTTGCAAACCCTACACCCCTCTAGACAAGTTACGGGAGTAGACCCCCCCCCCCCCATCGAGGCGTCATCATATTCGGCCGAACTCTTGGTTAGTAGATTCATGTTTATGTTAATTCTTAATTGTTGATCTTGTTATGTGTGATTTTAATTAACAAAAGTGTATATATATGCTCTGTAAAACATGATTTGATGATAAGGGTGTATAGAAACAATTTTGTGTGTGGTATAATGTAGTTGATCCCATTCGAACTACGATGATGATAATTGTTATGTTAATTGTAATGCCATTCTGTGATAATGTGTATATAATGGATAAATGGAACCGATTGATTGAGATTATGATTAGGGTTAATGATTAGGTGATGACTGAAACTCTATGCATTAAGCGAATAACGTAACTGTTATGTATGCGACGAAACTCCTTCCTCGCCGAAACACTCCTGGCGACGAAACACCTTAGTGATTCGTCATCCCTCACATCGACGAAACAGCTTAGTATTTCGTCCCCTGTCGTGTTTCGTCGGTTGAAGCTTCGCCGCCTAGAGGATAGTTCACAGACTTGTTGGACGTTTAAGTCAAATTGGTTAACAGCTTTTAATAACTTTTCTCTCGGCTGAATACTGATATACATCAAGCGGCCCAGTAAGATAATATTTTGAATATAGTTTGTCGGCCATGATTATAAGAATCATCAGATTGCATTTATTGTCAAGTGATTTGTTCCTTTATCATGTCAATTCATGACATCAGGTGAGAGGCTCATGTGTGATTATAACTAGTATGTCGGCCATTATCTTGATCCAATTAATTCATATTCAGTGTTGGGTAGACTCATTTGGGCCGCACACATAAAATAGTTTATTAGTTTTAGGCTGCTACTTGATCAGCGGGCTAATTGTATTGGGCTGCACCTCCTAAAAATCATTCACTGGTTACTGACCCATGAATAAGTATGAATCACATAAAGGGAACCGGGTCGTGTAACTCATTTGGGCCGAATTTAGATGGGCCGTGTCTTGTATGAAAACTATATCAAACAGTTAGTGTAACTATAACATGTGACTAACTTTATGATGTGCCATTCCATGATGTCAATTGAAATTGTGAAGTTGTTTTGTGAACCGATAAGTGTACTGAATGACTAAAGTTATCATGAGATCATGTGCATGGAATGTAAGATGTTAATTATGTGATTTAGGTGTATGTGAATCGGTTACTTGCTATGGGTTGATCATGAACTGAGAGGTGCATAATTAACTGTTATGAATAGCATCATGTTATGTGCATTGCTGGTATATTACTAGTGAAATGTGTGCAGCGAGTATGTGATCTATGCATTTACGAAACTGACTGTCTTTGGTAACTACGGTAGGGTTTGGTTGGCTAACTGGAAACGGGTAATGTAACGTAACATACCGAGCACATCTAAGGTGAGTTCAATGCTTTTTCTCCAAGCATGCGTCCCGGGGAGGGACATCTGGTAATCGTTCCGGGGAGGAACGTCGGGTTATTGGGATGTGTGTTATTACACTCATTTCTATCATTAAGTCCCCTTACATATACCGATTAGTTTCCGGGGAGGCAACGGGGTTATTAGTTGATAGCGCTATTAGGTTTGGCACCCTCACACCGTACCGGGGAGAACGGTCGTGAACTAATTACCTTAACCACTTGACCAATGTGTGATAGAGCATTGGGGTTTGGGCAAATGAATCTAGAGCCATCTGCGGTAATCGAGTTAATAACAACATCAAATCATTGAATCGTCTTGTACTCATATCTGGTAACTAAAACGTGTTAACAAACTTTGAACTCACCAGCGTCGTCTGACACACTTTTCTGCGTGCTTGCAGGTCGTTAGAATCTTGATTATGGACTTGCTATCTGGGAGTGCTGGAGTGGTCGTGGATCGAGACTCTTGGATACTTGTTACATGGGTTTGAACACTTGATTTGAAACAGTTGATTTACAATTTACTATTTGCTTCCGCTGAACGTTTACTTTGGTTTTAACTTATGACTTGGACTTATTTTATGAAATGAATCGAATGTTTTATCTAAATATTTATTGATTGTTCAATGTGATTGGTGGCTTGGATCCTGGTACGTCACACGTCCCGCGGTGTTCCCGCATGTGGTATTTTGGGGGTGTGACATATAGTGTTATATGGTGTTTCATAGTGTTATACGGTGTTATTTGGTGTTATATAATATTATATAGTGTAATAGATGGATGTATAGTGTTGTATATTTCTTGTAGCAGTTACATATTTCTGGATTTTTTAGAATGTCCGAATTTTAGAATAAGTTTAAAATTGAATCGCCATAATATAGGAGTGAATCACTAGAATTTAGGAGAGGTTACCTAATTTGAAACATATACAAAGACACTATTACACCTACAATTTTCAAATCAGTCCAAATAATTAAAATACAATTTATAATTTGGTCCTTATTGATCTTAACCATTAGATCACAGATCTAGTGGTTTAAAACACTTATCACACTTTTGAATTAATGTACACTATCCCTATATATATATATAGCCGGCCGAATTCAATAGAGTGGTATATATAAAACGTTAAATATGATTTTATATTTGTGTTTTGTAATAGGAGTTAATACTACTTTATTTTATTGAATGAAGTGTTTTTTAACTTCCGTACATACAAGAAGAAATATGCCTTTTATGAAAGCAACTAGCTGGACTTTCTGTGCTACGCGGCGAGAACTCGGTTGCATTAACAATTGAAAAAGAAATTCCAGAAAAAGAGTCATGATATACCTAAAAATATCACTAAGCATTTTGTATTTACCGAAAATTTTAAATAAGAATACCGATACCAGTACTGATGTTGTTTGGTCGGTCTCCGTTTGATTCATTATAATACCACCATTCATATAACTTGCCGAAAAAAATATTAACATATGTTAAAATTAAAATAAGAGTAAATTACAAGTTTTGTCTTTTATGTTTGTACCAAATTACAAACGGTATCCTTTGTCATCATCGCAACAACGGGTTGTCACCCCAGCTCCGACATCATCGCACCACAATTCCACCTTTCATTGCAAGTATTGAGAGGGAAGGGCTTGCAGGACCAAAAACCCCCTTACTAGAGCCAAGTTCTAAAAATGGAACGATAAAGCACATACACTAGTACAGAAGTGGGCATTAGACAGGGTTAAAACCGTTTTTTGTCGCGGTTTCAAATCGCGACTTAAAAGGCCGTGGCTAAAAATGTGTTGTTTATAAGACGCGGTTTGCCAAACCCCATCTTAAAAATAAAACCAGCTAAAAAGATGTTGATACTTTTATGATTTTGTTTTTAGTCAGCCTTATAAACCGCGACTTATAACAAATGATGTAAAAACAAAAAATTATGCTGTCAAATTTCAAACAAAACTCTGCAGTAAAAAATCTGCCATCAAATATGTAAAAATGAAATAATATGCAGTAAAAAAATAATCTGTACTCGAACATAGACGTCAAATTCAATCAATCCTTTTGTATATACAACATAGTCAAATCCAAACAAGTAAACCACGACCTAATACACGTTCAACCCAAAAATCTACAATATTAATTGGTAAAAATAATAATTCAATTCATTACCTAGGGCATGTTTGGGAGTGCTTATAAAACTCCCTATTGGCTTTTTTGAAAAAGTTAGTATGCAGGGACTTTTTGGAAAAGTCATTTTTCCTCTCACATACACCCTCATTGCTAACATTATTTTGGAGCTTATGACTTTTCAAAAAGCCAATAAGTCAAAAAGTTGTTTCAAAAATCTTAGCCAAACATGCCTTTAATCTATTCAAAACGATAAACAAACTATCTTTAAACTATATAATACCCAACCCTTCAAATAAAATCGGCATCAATTCCTTCAACTTCTTTTCTATATCTTCATCCATAGCCTCTTTCGTGTCGTTCCACATCTAAAAAATAGAAAATGTTATAATTATTAGAAATTAGTTAAGATCAACAAACAAATTACTACAAACACATAACTACCCGTATGTATGTGTGAGTATGTGTGCGCATGTTATCTTGTATATACTTATGTACATCTAAAAATAATTAAGAAATATACTTACTTTGGGAAATTGCTTTTGATACACATTGACAAAGTCGAACATAGATTGAAAAAGTATATAGCCGCATTCCCATGTCTCGACTTGTTGATTACACTACAATAAATTAACAATTATTATTTATTCAAAATTTATGAAAATCAAACTAGGAAATAGAAAACAAACTTACATTAACCATATGAAATGTGGGTTTTATTGGCAGCAAGACACTTTCAATCACACTCGTAAGACGATAATGGTTAGGATTCTTTTTGCCCTCTTTGAATAATGAATCTAAAATATATACCCGGCCTACTTTTATGGCAATAATGAACAAAGTCCAATGTCCACCACAAAAAGTAAAGTTATAGCATAGTTAATGAATTGTACTAATAAAACAAAAGAAAGTTAATTAGATTAGACTTACTCGGCCCAATACGGTGCAAGGATGAATTCTTTATCGTCAAGATAACGCACCATAGTCATAATGTGTTCTTCAACTACTGCTTTCATTTCTCTACACATTTGACCATTGATTGTGTTCATGTTTAAGAAGTCACATAGGTTGTCTTTTTTAGCCTTCAACACTCTATGCAAGTAGCTTAAACAAAAAACAAAAAAAAAACTATGAAAAAACTTAATAGATCCAGTTATATTTAAAAAGTATTATAGTGTTAAACAACTTACGATGCAAACCAAAATATAGTAGTGATATCAACCATAGCCTTTATGTGTTCTTCAACTACTGCTTTCATTTCTCTACACATAACCATGGTGGAAGGTTGTAGATGCAAAGAAGAACCAGCCATGTACTGTGGCGACAACTCATGTTTCGGAAAGGGTTGATCCCGCCTGAGCTAAGTCCAAACCGTATGTTTCTAATCTCATTGCCAAATTCTGGATACCTATTATTAATAGTTCTCCATTGGGGTGAATCTGCCACATGTCTTAATTTTCCATCATTTATACGGTCATCTGAATGCCAACGTAACACTTTTGCTTCCTTTTCGTTTGCAAATAACCATTTCAGTCTCGGTATAATCGGGAGATACCACAACATTTTAGCCGGTGGTCCATATTTCGTCACATCATAGTCAACTTCATATGTTTCGCTTTTACGCTTGTACCTAGATGCGTTACACTTATAACATTTATGATGTTTTTGAACTCGTTTCTATACAACATACAATCATTTGGACATGCATGTATTCTTTCACTTCCAATTCCATTGGGCACATCATTTTTTTTGCTTGGTATGACGAAAGTGGTAACTCGTTACCTTCCGGAAGCATGTCATTTAATAGCACTAACAGATCTATGAAACTCTTATCACTCCATCCATGTGTTGATTTCAAGGACAACCTTAAAACCGCACGAAGTTTTGAATATTTATTACAACTCGCATATAATGATTTTAACTCATCTTCAAGTAATTTCCTTAATTTTTCTTGCCCCTTATCACAAATATTCTAAATCATTAATACATTTCATTGAAGTTGTCATTGTCTTCATTTAAAGTGTCATTTTCGTGACTAGTATCTTGTTCGTTGTTATATGTTTGATCACTGTCTTCATTGAATGATGACGTGCCACGATTTGAAAGAGATTCCCCATGCTTTGACCAACAAATATATATCCATGCATAAAAGCATCTCTTAACAAATGAAACTTTATGTCTTTAATATCATGTTTCTGGAAATTTTGATACGATGCACAAGGACAAAAAAATGAGCTGATCTTCGGCATTCACCCGAACCTGATGAGCTTCGGCAGCCTTAAGAAAACTTTGAACACCTAAGGAGAAGAAATGATAGATCGTAGCCTCCTAATTATACTTATTTTTTAAAAAGTAAAAAACCAAGTAGTGTACTTTTTCCGTAAACAAGTTTAATCGTGTCTTATACAGATATATATTGCCAGCCCTACATATATACAAATAAACAACTAATAGAAACAAAAGTCTATATATGTTTGGATCAAAAACTAATGAATAACTTGCATATTTTTCGATTATATGAATTGTTTATGAAATTTGAGAATTTACTATTCTAACCCACTTTTCATTTAAAGGCTATCTGCATTAATCTATTAAGATAATTTTTTTATTATTTACTTGATTTTTATAAAAGGGTAAAGTTACCTTTTTATAAATGTTTCTTGATTAGTTATATAAATTTATATAAGCTTTCAGTGAATTTTGTTTTAAAACCCATACTCGGTTTCATACCCGTCCTGGATGTTTCGGGTATACCCATCAGACTCGGGTATTTTTGTCATCTCTAACTTCAACACACTTTGTTCATATATATAAAACAAAGTTTGATGTTAAAGCATAGTTAAACGCAAAAAAAAAGGTAAGATTATAGCAATTAGAAGCAAGTAAAAACATATAACTATGATTCTACAATTAAATAAGATATACAGTTATTGTTGCCTAATTTTATAAGACATTACTTAGCCATAAAGCAAGTTTCAAACTTCACTGTTAGGATTAAACAGAACAATATAACTAAATTAAATTACCTAATCTAATAAAATAAAATCATATAAGCTAAAAACGATTTAGGTCAATGTTAACGTTAAAATTGTTTAATTAGGTCAAAGGAGGCCAGCATAGTAGCAAACAAACAATCACAAAATTAAATCAAAGTTATACACACAGATTAAGACATAGACATAAAGTACAAACAAGTGAATTTTGAAGGAAAAAGAATTGTCCCAAAAGTTGATTGAGGGGAAGTAAAGACGTCGAAATTGTTGGAATCGTAGCACTTTGATTTAGTAATTTTGTAATGATATTAATTAGAAGCAAGTAAAAACATATAACTATGATTCTACAATTAAATAGGACATTAATATTATTACAGAATTACTAACCTTGTAACACTTGAAGGTTATCAATGGTGGGTTAAAAGAATGTAGAATTTTCATGGAGATGATTGTTAAACCTGAGGTTGTTTACACAAGTGAACCAAGAACACACAACTCCAATTAATACTCTTGCTTACAGCCTTTCATCAAACAAAATAAACGTTATAGCACCAAAAGGAAACGAATCATTTTTTCTTATTCAAAACTGAACCTTGCATATTTATAAACCTAAGCTACTATCCTAATTAATTACAAACTTATTGCAACTAGGACACTAAACTAAAAAAGTGACTTAAATCAATTTGGAATATGGCCTAATTATCTTTATCCATATCATACTTCAAAAAGTCAAATAATATCTCCATTTGTATCATCCTTAAAACAGTTATGCTATTATTTGTCGCGGTTGACATATTTTAAGTCACGGTTTTTAATTATATTTTAAGTTGGGGTTTGTAAACACCGTCTAAAGCTATGTAAGCATATTTTAAGTCGGGGTTCGTATCAAAAGACGCGAATTTTATCAGTGTTAAAGGATATTAGTGTTAAAGGATATTTCGTTAGGATTGTGATGGGTTAAGAGTATTTTTAGATGGGGTTATGTGCATTACCGCGTCTAAAAACAAGATTTAACCCCGTCTAATGCTTACTTATGTACTAGTGATATTTCCAATGAATTTGTTTTTGAAAGTTGAAACCATGGCGATTGGGTCAGAGGGTTTACCAAATCATCAAAATTGGAATTGTACAACATGTAAGTTTTCACATTCCAAATGCAAATCGTATTTTGTTCACCGAATGCCAATTCCATATTTGATCAATTATTTCTTCTTAACAGGTGATAATAAAGGTTGTTACTGCTGTTCTAGCAGTGATTCTTGAAGCTTTTGATGTATATTGTGAAGGAGACTTCAAGTGAGAATGTGGGTAAGATGGTCTTTTTGATTCACCTCAAATGGATTCTAAGCTATAAAGATTTTAGTTTACTATAAGAACAAAGGAGACGCTCAATGTTGTGGGAATTATAGAGGGATTAAGTTGTTATGCCATACTATGAAATTATGGGAGAGGATTGTTGTAACAACCCGACTTTCCGGGTCATTATTGTCACTATCCTTTCATTCGTAACCACTTGTACTCTGAGATTCGATAATAGTTTAACCCATTACTTTAATCTATATATTAGTGGTTAACTAGTTTCAACTATATTTTAGACGCATTTTAAACACTTATCTCAACTCTTATTCAAAACGCAGTTATCACATTTAACGCTATTTATAACGCATTCTTCGCATTTCAAACGCATTTCATCGCATGATACATCGCATGTTTAGACTAAACGCTATCATAACGCTATCACGACGTACACTCAATGTAGACTCGAAACGCAGATTGACTTATGCTATGTGTGATTATTTGTTTAATTGTTATGTGGTTATAAACACAACGCTTACGTTCAAACGCTCACTCACAACTCTATTAAACGCAACACAATGCTTAACACATGAAACGAAAGTTGGAAAACTAACTCGCACAACTCAGCTGATCGAATGGACACACAGTCGAATGGACATCCGCTAGGATGACCATCCGACCGGATGGCCAGGTCGGATGGCCATCCGACCACTACCAACTTCGTGCACCGCCTTACTCTCTCCCTCTCGCCAATAAATACTAACCATGCACCTCATTCTCTGATGTTGACATCTCCATCCGAACACACACACTCAAGTCGCTCTTAGTCACTTTTAATCGAGATTCAAGGCTATTTCGTAAGTGTTTCTCCTCAAATCTTGTACAACCATCATCTCTAAACACTTCTACATCATGTTCCCCATCAAAATCACACACAAACTCTAACTTTTTCTCTGAAATCACTGATTTGGACCTCTTGAAGGTGTTCTTCACTCATTTTGCTTATGCAACCTATTGTGAAGCATCAACTCATCAAGATTGGTTCAGATCTAAGAGATTTCCACAACCTTTCAACTAATTTTTGCATGATTTCACACTTCTTCATCAGTTTTCGAACTTTCTTCAAATTTTTACTCAAAACCGATGGAACCGGGACTCATTCGGACTCTCTTCTCAATCCTTAGTTGAGAGCCGGCTTGAAAACGAGTTTCCACCGGAGAGATGACCGATTAACGGGTTGAACATGAAATTCCATCAAGAACAGTAAGTCTGATCGAATGGGTTGAGACCATTCGACCGACTGAGCTGGACTTGGTGTGTTTTCGTTGTTTGACACGTCATCACGTCGTCTCCGTTAAACCCCAAATATTTTCACTTAGAAAATTTTACGAATTTTCAAACAACAAATCGCCCACTCGAGTGGCCATCCTATAGGATGACCATCCGATCGAATGACCATTCGACCAGGTGACCTGTCCCTTATACTAATCCTTGTTCAAAACGATTTGATAAAACTTCGAATTCTAACAAATTTTACAAACACCCACACACCCACTCGAATGGCCATCCGTTCGAATCGCCATCCACTCGGATGACCATCCGTTCGGATCACCATCCGACACTCTATTACACGCTGTTCAACGCTTACGCTACTGTTCTATGCTCAAGCTAAACTCCACGCTCTCCCTTCAATCCAATCAAGTCTGTGTTTACTTGATAAACACGCACTGTGAGTATACTCGAACCCATTTTCTTTTAACGCACTTTTAGGTGTTACATACGTTCTATATCAAAACACAACACACAACACACAACACACAACACAAACACTTTACAATGCTAACCATTCCCGCATGCTATATGTGTATTTTGAATGCTTGTACTATGCTTTACAGTGTTACACTATACCGCCTCTAGCAACGATAGTACTATAGTTTGGACTCAGCACCTGTCGTGGACAGGGGTTGCTAGGGATCACATTATTTTACTTCACGTGTTCGCTAAACATGTGTCGCACATACTCCAAAACGCAGCCTCGTGGTTAAGTTGTAGACATTGTTTGATAGTTACATGCTTTGCCCGTTACGTGTTACATATTGGTTATGCATAAACGCTTTCCATACTATATGCTACTCAAATTTGTGTACTCACCTTTACATTTTATGTATTGACTTTATTTTACCGTATTTGACAGGTTGATAGGATGCTACATTTGCTGGAAATCAAGATAAGCAATCTAGAAACTACACTAATAGAAATCTAGGTTGTCGAACTTGCTTGTTTGAGAGAAACTCGTTATCTGTAATAATTACTTGTTGAATATTTTGTTGATTAGTATGGGAAAAATAACCTTTAAAAATATTGGTAACAAATAGTTTTTAAGGTTCTCTTGAGCAATCTGGTTCGCCTAGTGCTGCGCCCCGATGTTTCCGCCATCGGTTGGGGTGTGACAAATTGGTATCAGAGTCATAACTATAGGGAATTTGTCACACCCCCAAAAACACCACAAGTGGTAACCCCCGCGAGGCGTGTGACGTACCAGGATCTAGCCACTAATCACATTGAACCATAAGTAAAATAAAACTTTCCATTAAACAAACTAGTATAATTCAAACACCAGTTTAGAAAATCAAACATGTTCAGCGGAAGCATAATAGTTTATTCAATAAGTTTAATGAAAGTGTTCAAAACAATGCAACATCAAGGAGCGTTCCAATTGCCACGACCCATGACCACTCCAGCTTCCCAGACAGCAAGTTCCATGATAGTGTACCTAAGGGCCTGCAAGCATGCAGAAAAGTGTATCAGCGAAAGCTGGCTAGTTCACAATTTGTTTAACCGTTTGTTACCAAGTATTGACTTATGTTATGTTGATAATAACTCGACACCGCAAACAACTCCTTTTTGCCCTTCTCCAATGCTCTATCAAACATTGGTTATGATTTTAAAGTTATTAGTTTACGCCCGTCCTATCCAGGTACGTCGTGAGGGTGCCAAACCTAATAACGCTATCAACTGATAACCCCGTTGCCCTACAAGCTACTACTTCGGTAGTATGATGGGACTTAAGTGATAGAAAGTGAGTGTATTATCCAATATCAACATTTACTGAAAACCGCCTCATATCCCCTACAAGGATATGGGTTTGTGAAAGTCTGTTTGTTACTGAAAACTGCCTCATATCCCCTGCAAGGATATGGGTTTGTGAAAATCCGTTTATTTGTTTACCTGTTTGATTGTCCCCACCGGACGCATGCTTGTATTGAGAGGAGTGAACTCACATTAGTTTTGCTCGGTATGTTAAGTTACCCATTCCAAGTTAGTCAACCAAACCCTACTGTGGTTACCAATGAAATCAGTTTCATAATCTATTAAGTCACGCATATTCACAGTTTGCATTCTTAGCAAAGATCACCATATATCACATAGTAATTATTCAATCCCATACAAGTCATAAACTATTAAGACCCTACTGTTTAAAAGGTTTTGTATGTTTGTTCACTTGCAGCATCTCCACGAAGAACCAGTTCTTCGTGGGATGTCCTCAAGACGAAAGATCCTCTCGACGAAGAACAGCACTTCGTCTAGAAGTGTTGCGACGAAGAACCTATGTTGTTCGGCAACGGGCCAGCCGACGAAGGATCAGGTCCTTCGTCAACGTGGGTTCTTCGTGAGAAGGTCTTTCATCGCTGCACATCAACAATTAATCATGAACAATAACCCTAACTGTCGTCGTTCATCAAAAACTAACATTATCACCATAGTTTCATGGAATGGTATAACCCTAATCATATACTAATCATGTACAATCAGAACCATTAGTTTCTCAACACAAACTGACATCAATCCAACCAAGACAATGATTATCGAAACACACAATAAACATCAACACTTTCATCATGCAAACACTAATCATGGCAGTTTCATCTTATCGCATAATCACCATTATGAACACCCTAATTTGAACCCTTCAAACCAGATCTAATGAAAAAATAACTTTATTAAACCCTAGTGAGTATGCCAATCATGTTCGACAATCAATATCACTTGCATATTCAAATTAATCACATACAATCCTATGTCGCACATACACCACAATTAATCACATCATTCAATTAAGCCAAGATCACTCGTCAGGATAACACAACTAATCACCATCGCAAAGAACTAGTTTATAGGGGTGATAACTAACCGAAGAATAGGTGTGCTAGAAACAAGGATAGTCTTCACGAGAGAAGAGAAGGGTTCGATGGAGTGGGTTGCCGTCGCAAGGAAGGGGGGAAAGGGAGAGAGTTTTAGGGTGTTATGTTTACTGTTGCAGGTTATGAGAGATTATACAAACAAAATGACACTCGGGCCAGTCTGGGTCGCGTATAAACCTGGGCCGAGGCCCTTTTTGGCGACAGACCTCATGGCGAAGAACCTCCTTCGTCATGGGGTGTTTGGGGTGAAAAACCCTAGTTCTTCGTCGACATGTGCTTGGGACGAAGAATCCTAGTTCTTCTTCGACTTGGTTTTTTCGTGAATCAAGTGTGGTGCCATGCAATGTCTAAACATCAAACATTAAACAACTCCTAAAATTTCATGCAACAACCAAACATAACAATACTTTAATCATTTGAATATCGTGCAAATGATACAACGTAAAATGAATTGTGAAAACAGGATTGTGAAACAAGTGATGCATAGAGGAAAGACCTTGAATTCTCGGGTTGTCACATCATCCCCAACTTGAAAGAAATTTCGTCCCAAAATTTGATAAGTAACCCAAAGAAAGAAGGTGTTAGATCAGGATGACTGTGGATTTTCCCCGGGTGCCACATCATCCCCAACTTGAAAGGGAATTTCGTCCCGAAATTCACCAGTTGAATCAGGATTAGATTGGTCAGTTGGGAAAAGTTGAGGATACTTGAGCTTCATCTGGTCCTCGCGTTCCCATGTGAACTCTGGTCCACATCTTGAGTTCCAACGGACTCTCACGATCGGGATTCGGCTATGCTTACGGACCTTGACTTCCCGATCCATTATTTCAATGGGTTCTTCGACAAACTACAATTTGTCGTCGATTTTCAGTTCTTGAAGTGGTACCACAAGTGTTTCATCGGGCAAACACTTCTTTAATTGTGAAACATGGAAGACATCATGAACGTTACCCAACTCAGCAGGTAACTCAAGCTTGTAAGCCACTTTACCAATTCGTTCAAAATTTGGAACGGCCTGACATAACGCGGATTGAGCTTGCCGCGTTTCCTAAAGCGTACCACACCCTTCCAGGGTGAGACTTTCAACATGACACAATCACCAACAGCGAACTCCAAAGGTTTCCTATGCTTATCAGCGTAGCTTTTCTGGTGATCACGCACTGCCACCATACGATTTCTGATCTGTACAATCTTCTCAGAGGTTTCGAGCACAAGTTCTGGACCTGTGATTTGGCTGTCACCCACTTCAGCCCAACATAGGGGAGATCAACATTTTCGTCCGTATAAGCCTCGAACGGAGCTGCCTGGATGCTAGTATGGTAGCTGTTGTTATAAGAAAACTCTACTAAGGGCAAGTTTCTTTCCCAACCTTTACCAAAAATGATAACACATGCCCGCAACATGTCTTCTAAGGTCTGAATGGTTTGCTCACTCTGACCATCCGTTTGAGGGTGATAGGCAGTGCTCATGTCAAGACGTGAGCCAAACAATTTGTGCATCGCTTGCCACAAATCAAATATGAATCGCGGATCACGATCAGAGATAATGGAGGTTGGCACTCTGTGCCTGTAAACCACCTCCTTCATATAGATACCAGCCAGTTCTAAAAACTTATCAATTTCCTTGATCGCGAGGAAGTGTGTTGATTTCGTAAGACGATCGACGATCACCCAAATGGTATCGTTCCCGTTTAGAGTTCTAGGTAAACCGGTGACGAAATCCATAGCTATCTGCTCCCATTTCCACATGGATATCTCTGGTTGCTGAAGCAGGACAGAGGGTTTTTGATACTCCACCTTGACTTTCCCACAAGTCAAACATTTACTCACATACCTCGCGATGTGTGCTTTCATTTTCTACCACCAATACAAGACTTTTAGATCCTGATACATCTTATCAGAACCTGGGTGAATAGAATAGCGGGACTTGTGTGCTTCGTCCATCACAAGTTCTCTAATATTTCCGTACAACGGAACCCAAATTCGTTCCATGAAGTAATAAATGCCGTCAGATCCCTCTACAAGTCGTTTTTCCATGCCCCGTAAATATTCAGCTTCCAGGTTTTCTTCCTTCAATGCTTCAGTCTAAGCAGAACGAATCTGATCAGGTAAATTAGAGTGGATAGTGAGCTGCAGAGCGCGGACACGCTTGGGTTTCGTTTCCTTTCGACTAAGGGCATCTGCTACAACGTTAGCTTTACCTGGATGGTACTTGATTGCACAATCATAGTCGTTTAAGAATTCTACCCAACGACGCTGCCGCATGTTCAACTCTTTCTGATCGAAGATATGCTGAAGGCTCTTGTGATCGGTATAAATAGTGCATTTAGTACTGCACAAATAATGCCTCCAGATTTTAAGCGCAAACACCACGGTCCCCCAACTCCAAGTCGTGAGTCGTGTAATTCTTTTCATGAACCTTCAACTGTCGAGAGGCGTAAGCTATCACTTTCACGCGTTGTATTAGTACACAACCGAGATCCTGAATAGAGGCGTCATAATACACCACGAAATCTTCGGTATCCTCAGGTAAAGACATAATCGGTGCACTGCAGAGTTTTTGCTTCAGAAGCTGGAAGGCGTCTTCCTGTTTCGTCCCCCAGGAATACACTACACCTTTCTGTGTCAGAGCGGTGAGAGGTTGAGCGATCTTTGAAAATCCCTCAATGAATATACGATAGTACCCAGCGAGACCCAGGAATTGTCGCACCTGTGAAGGATTCTTTGACGCTGCCCAATTCCTGATAGAGTCGATTTTAGCGGGATCCACGTGTATTCCCAGCTCGTTGACTATGTGACCAAGGAAGTGTACTTCTCGAATCCAGAAGTCACACTTAGAAAATTTCGCGTAAAGTTGTTCCTTCCTCAGGAACTCCAAGATAAGACGCAAGTGCCGATCGTGGTCCTCCTTGCTCTTTGAATAGATCAGAATGTCATCGATAAACACGATGACAAAATCGTCAAGGTATGGTTTACATACGCGGTTCATGAGATCCATGAATACCGCTGGTGCATTATTTAACCCGAATGGCATGACCAGAAACTCGTAATGGCCATACCGTGTTCTGAAGGCTGTTTGGGAACGTCCTATTCTCGGACTCTCATCTGATGATAGCCCGCCTTAGATCAATCTTTGAGTAGAAGCTTGACCCTTGCAACTGGTCAAACAGGTCGTCAATGCGAGGTAAAGGATAACGATTCTTGACTGTCACCTTGTTGAGTTCACGGTAGTCAATACACATGCGAAAAGATCCATCCTTCTTCTTTACAAACAAAACTGGGGCTCCCCAAGGCAAAGAACTGGGTCGGATAAAGCCTCTATCCAACAGTTCTTGGAGTTGATTAGACAATTCTTGCAACTCTCTAGGTGCAAGACGATAAGGTGCACGAGCAATCGGAGCTGCTCTTGGTGTAAGATCAATTTGGAATTCCACCTGACGGTGTGGAGGTAAACCTGGAAGTTCCTCGGGAAAAACATCAGGAAACTCACGAACAACATGTAGATCCTCAATCCTTTTCTATTCGTGCCGAGTATCAGTAACAAGCGCAAGAATAGCAGGATAGCCCTTTCGCAAACACTTCTATGCTTTCATGGATGAAATGAGGCTGACAGTTGCACCACTTCGTTGACCCTGGACAGACAATGATTCCCCACTAGGGAGAGGTATACAAACGATTTTCTCCTTGCAAAGTATATTGGCTCGGTGTTTTGACAACCAATCCATACCAAAAACTTTATCAAAGCTACCAAGTGTGACGGAAAGGAGGTCAATGTCGAACACTTGACCTAAGAGATCAAGTTTGCACCCAAAGAGAACATGTGAGGCTTCTATTGACTTCCCGTCAGCCAATTCTACTACGTGTTTGACCTCGAGAGGTGTTGGAGTTAACCCTAACTGATGACTAAACCCCAAAGACACATAACTCCAGTCGGCACCAGAGTCGAATAACACAGAAGAGAAAATACCGTTGACAGAGAACGTACCGGTCACGACGTTGCCATCATTCCTTGTATCACCAGCTCCAATAGTAAACACTCTCCCACGAGTGCCATTCCCTCCGTTATTCCCATTGTTGTTATTTCTCGCATTGTTGTTATTGTTGTGACGATTATTGTTCCCACCGTTGTTGTTGTTAGCATTTTGATTCAATTATGGGCAATCCTTCTTGAAGTGCCCTTCGTTGCCGCATTGGTAACATCCCCTTTGATTACCCCGATTCTGCTGGGGTTGCTGCCTCTGTTGCTGTTGTTGGGGCTGTCGCTTTTGTTGCTTGGGATGTGGAGCTCTACAATCTTTCACCATGTGACCCACCTTGTCACAACTTTGACATCCGCGGTTACACGAGCCATAGTGGTGGAAACCGCACTTTTTGCACTTCGGTTGTTTTCCCGCATAAGAGGCTGACGTTTGACTGTTGTTCTGATTTTGGTTGACTGAGGATGACTGGCTGAAACTGTGACTGTTGTTGTTGTCAGGCTTCTTTTGCGACTGATTCGAGTTAGTCGCCTTATCTGCGTCATTCCATTTATGCTTGTTGTCAGTGGTGTGGGTAGCAGTAGCAGCAGTAGTAGTAGCAGCAACACGTGGTGGCAGCGAGCCACGCTCCACCTCCTGATCACTGATCTTATGAGCCAGTCTGATAATCCGTGGTAGGTTGTCAAGATTTGCTGCAGTGAGTAATCCCTTGACTTGTGGTGCCAATCCTTTGATGTAGAGTTCGATTCTACGGGGTGGTGGTCGGGATAGGTTAGGACACATGTTCGCTAGCTCGTGGGACCGTTTCGTATAAGCCTCAATCTTTGATCCCTCCATTTTTAGGTTGTAGTATTCATTTTCCAGCTTTTGAATTTCATCTCGAGGGCAGTACTCTTCCCGAATCAACTCCTTGAAATCATCCCAAGTAGTCGTGTTTGCCATTTCAATGCCCAGCATCTGCACCTGAGCATTCCACCAAGTTAAGGCACCGTCCTCCAAAGTGCCAGAAGCAAACTTTACCGTGTCCCCAGCTGGACAATTACACATAGCAAACACGGATTCGGCTTTCTCGAACCAACGGAGCAGTCCCACGGGACCTTCAGCTCCACTGGAAGTTTGAGTCTTGCAATCCATGAACGTTTTGAACATACACATGGGTGGATTGTTCTGGGTTTGGTTCACAGCTTGACCTAAAACAAGAGAAAATATGCACAAATGAGAATCGAGTAAAATAACTAAGGATTATGCTTGGTCCGGTATGTATTGTACCAGCTTGCTGAGCTGCCAGAGCCTCAGCCACATGGGTGTTAATCAGGTCTGTCAACTCTGCCTGAGTCATCACGATGTTTCCACATCCACCGCCACGGCCGCCTCCACGTCCACCGTTACGTCCGCCACGTCCGCTCATGATTCCATATAAGAAGAGTGGAAGGGATAAGGATCGCAATTAAGTAGAAGTCAATCATCACTACGACTTCTATGGATTTGAGAAACTCCATCATTATAACAGATAGTGGGGCAGAACCCCTTTCACACTTATTAAGCCTCACTGGGATTCACATGCACCCCACATTATTATTATGTGTGCACCAATAATAATAATGCAATTTGCATGCTTATCAGTGCCTCTTAACTTGTGCTAAAAGGTTCCCCACATTCGAATAACAAAACAAAAGGCATCACAAAACTAGGAATCACAAAAGTCGAAGGGTAGTGTCACACTATCAAGCATCACTTAAACAAGCAGCACATGTAGTCACATCATAGTGTCAAGCAGGTAGTTTCATGCAAGTCGTGGGTGTGGGTGTACTAGGTAAGTAATACATAAAGTGAACAGAGGACAAACCTTGCAATCTGGAGCTGAGTGTCATGGTCATTTTCGATACCGTTTGGTTATAGTCTGGTTTTATGAAAACGTTTTAAAACCTAGTTCACTATAACCAGTTGCTCTGATACCAACCTGTCACACCACCAAAAACACCACAAGCGGTAACCCCCGCGAGGCGTGTGACGTACCAGGATCTAGCCACTAGTCACATTGAACCATAAGTAAAATAAAACTTTCCATTAAACAAAATAGTATAATTCAAATACCAGTTTAGAAAATCAAACATGTTCAGCTGAAGCATAATAGTTTATTCAATAAGTTTAATGAAAGTGTTCAAAACAATGCAACATCAAGGAGCGCCCGTGACCACTCCAGCTTCCCAGACAGCAAGTTCCATGACAGTGTACCTAAGGGCCTGCAAGCATGCAGAAAAGTGTATCCGCGAAAGTTGTCGAGTTCACAGTTTGTTTAACCGTTTGTTACCAAGTATTGACTTATGTTATGTTGATAATAACTCGATACCATAGACGGCACCTTTTTTCCCTTCTCCAATGCTCTATCAAACATTGGTCATGATATTAAAGTTATTAGTTCAAGCCCGTCCTATCCAGGTACGTCGTGAGGGTGCCAAACCTAATAGTGCTATCAACTAATAACCCTGTTGCCCTATAAGCAACTAGTTCGGTAGTATGATGGGACTTAAGTGATCAAAAAATGAGTGTATTATAAACATCAACATTTACTGAAAACCGCCTCATATCCCCTACAAGGATATGGGTTTGTGAAAGTCTGTTTGTTACTGAAAACTGCCTCATATCCCCTGCAAGGATATGGGTTTGTGAAAATCCGTTTATTTGTTTGCCTGTTTGATTGTCCCCACTGGACGCATGCTTGTATTGAGAGGAGTGAACTCACCTTAGTTTTGCTCGGCATGTTAAGTTACTCGTTCCAAGTTAGTCAACCAAACCCTACCGTGGTTACCAATGAAATCAGTTTCATAATCTATTAAATCATGCATATTCACAGCTTGCATTTCTTAGCAATGACCCTACTGTTTAAAAGGTTCTGTTTGTTTGTTCACTTGGAGCATCTCCATGAAGAACCAGTTCTTCGTCGGATGTCCTCACGGCGAAAGATCCTCTCGACGAAGAACAATACTTCATCTAGAAGTGTTGCGACGAAGAACCTATGTTGTTCATCAAAGGGCCAGCCGACGAAGGATCAGGTCCTTCGTCAACATGGGTTCTTCGTGAGAAGGTCTTTCATCGCTGCACATTAACAGTTAATCATGAATAATAACCCTAACTGTCGTCGTTCATCAAAAACTAACATTATCACCATAGTTTCATGGAATCGTATAACCCTAATCATATACTAATCATGTACAATCAGAACCATTAGTTTCTCAACACAAACTGACATCAATCCAACCAAGACAATGATTATCGAAACACACAAGAATCATCAACACTTTCATCATGGAAACCCTAATCATGGCAGTTTCATCTTATCGCATAATCACCATTATGAACACCCTAATTTGAACCCTTCAAACCAGATCTAATGAACAATTAACTTTATTAAACCCTAGTGAGTATGCCAATCATGTTCGACAATCAATATCACTTGCATATTCAAATTAATCACATACAATCCTATGTCGCACATACACCATAATTAATCACATCATTCAATTAAGCCAAGATCACTCGTCAAGATAACACAATTAATCACCATAACAAAGAACTCGTTTATAGGGATGATAACTTACCGAAGAATAGCTGAGCTAGAAACAAGGATAGTCTTCACGAGAGAAGATAAGGCTTCGATGGAGTGGGCTGCCGCCGCAAGGAAGGGGAGGGAAGGGAGAGAGTTTTAGGGTTTTGTGTTTACTGTTGCAGGTTATGAGAGATTATACAAACAAAATGACAGTCGGGCCAGTCTGGGCCGCAAATAAACCTGGGCCAAGGCCCTTTTTGGCAAAAGACCTCATGGCAAAGAACCTCCTTCGTCATGGGGTGTTTGGGGCGAAGAACCCTAGTTCTTCATTGACATGTGCTTGGGACGAAGAATCCTAGTTCTTCGTCGACTTGGATTTTTCGTGAATCAAGTGTGGTGCCATGCTATGTCTAAACATCAAACATTAAACAACTCCTAAAATGTCATGCAACAACCAAACATAACAATACTTTAATCATTCGAATATCATGCACATGATATAACGTAAAATGAAATGCAAAAACAGGATTGTGAAACAAGTGATGCGTAGAGGAAAGACCTTGAATTCCCGGGTTGTCACAGAATTAGGTCAAGTCTTAGGATTGCCCTAGTCTATAGTCTAAGTACTAACAGACCACCTCTGTGCGAACCCAGTAGGGGTTTTGCGCGAGCCTACTCTTGTTACACTCGCTCGTACTCGTGAAAACTACAACTT
The DNA here is from genome assembly GCA_030545235.1 of Helianthus tuberosus. Classification (NCBI taxonomy): domain Eukaryota; kingdom Viridiplantae; phylum Streptophyta; class Magnoliopsida; order Asterales; family Asteraceae; genus Helianthus; species Helianthus tuberosus. The sequence goes on from CM060401.1 coordinate 122,126,953, forward strand.
CGTGCGAACCCAGATACTATAGCTTCGCACGAAATGAGTCAAGGTATTCACGTTGATCCCGCAAAGATTGAAGCAGTTAAGTGTTAGATTACGCTGAAAACACCGTCCGAAGTTCGTTCTTTTCTCGGATTGGCGGGTTATTACCGTCGATTTATCGCTGATTTCTCTAAAATCACCGTTCCTCTCACCTCTTTAACTCATATAGTCAAGCCTTTTATTTGGGGAACTGAACAAGAGGAAGCCTTTGAAGAACTCAAGCGTATGCTTTGCAACGCTCCCGTACTTGCGCTACTCGATGGAAATGGCGACTTTGTGGTTTATTGCGATGCCTGTAACCTAAGTCTTGGTTGTGTTCTTATGCAACGGGACAAGGTTATCGCATACGCGTCTCGCCAGCTCAAAGTCCACGAGAAGAACTACACAACCCACGATCTCGAACTCGGTGCAGTATTTTTTGCGTTAAAGATCTGGCGACACTACCTTTATGGTACTAAGTGTACGGTCTTCACCGACCATAATAGCCTACAACACATCTTGAACCAGAAAGAACTGAATATGCGCCAACGCAGATGGGTCAAACTTCTCAACGACTACGACTGTGAGATACGCTACCACCCAGGCAAAGCAAATGTCGTCGCTGACGCTCTTAGCCGACGAAGCTATTTACATAGTGTTAGTAATGTTCAAGCCCAACACAACCTCGAAGCTCTCATTCGTGACGCTCAGCACGCTTGTTTTCTCGAGAACACTATGAAGGAAGAAAGAATACTTGGAACCGAAAATCAACTAGTGAATAAACCCAATGGTTTTTTTCAAAATCTTGACCAAATTTGGATTCCTAGTCATCATTATCTCCGAGAGATATTAATGACGGAAGCCCACAAATCCCGATACTCCATTCATCCCAGTGCCGACAAGATGTACCAGGACCTCCGTGCCAGGTATTGGTGGCCAGGAATGAAGAAGGACATTGCTCTCTACATCTCGAAGTGCCTTACTTGTTCGAAAGTTAAGGCCGAACATCAACGACCCTCTGGCTTACTCGAACAACCCGAGATCCCGATGTGGAAATGGGAGAGTATAGCTATGGACTTCATTATGAAACTCCTTTGCATGCCATCAGGGCACGATAGGATTTGGGTTATCGTTGATCGTCTTACGAATTCCACACACTTTTTACCGATACGAGAAGACTACAAGGTTGAACGATTGGCACGAATCTATACCAATGAAGTCATTTTTCGACATGGGACACCTCGTGACATCATCTTTGACCGTGAAGGTCGATTCAGTTCGCGTCTCTGGTAGACTTTTCAATCCGCTCTCAGTACTACTCTTAATCTCAGAACCGCTTTCCATCTCCAAACCGACGGTCAGACTGAATGCACGATTCACACCCTTGAAGACATGCTTCGTTCGTGCGTTATAGATTTTGGTGGTAATTGGGATTCGCATTTACCTTTAGTTGAATTCTCGTACAATAACAGTTATCACTCTAGTATTCAAATGGCACCCTTTGAGGCATTATATGGAAGAAACTGTTGATCGCCTATTGTATGGCACGAGATCGAAGACGCACAAATCACCAGTCCGGAGTTATTAGAAGAAACGACTGACAAGATCCTCCAAATCTGAGACAATCTCTTGAAAGATCGGAGTCATCAAAAGAGTTACGCAGATAAACGCCGCAAGCCCCTTGAGTTTGAAGTTGGTGATCACATACTCCTAAAGGTTTCACCTTGGAAGGGGGTGATCCGATCCGGCAAGAAAGGAAAGCTAGCGCCATGATACGTGGGTCCCTTTAAGATTCTGGATATAATTGGCAAAGTGGCCTACCGACTCGAATTACTGGAGGAACTTAGCAATGTACATCCGACTTTCCATGTCTCAAACCTCAAAAGGTGCCTAGCTGAAGAAAATCTTCATATTCCTCTTGAAGATTTGCAAGTGAACGAAACTCTACACTTTGTGGAAAAGCCAATAGAAATCATGGATCGAGAGACCAAGAAACTTCGACGCTCTCGCATTCCTATAGTGAAGGTTCGCTGGGAAGGGAAACGCGGCACCGAGTTCACTTGGGAACTCGAAAGTGATATGAAAACTAAATATCCACAACTCTTTGCTACGCCTGCGCCTTAATTTTGGGACGAAATTCCCTAAAGTAGGGGAGGCTGTAACAACCCGACTATCTGGGTCATTATTGTCACTTTCCTTTCATTCGTAACCACTTCTACTCTGAGATTCGATAATAGTTTAACCCATTGCGTTAATCTATATATTGGTGGTTAACTAGTTTAAACTATATTTTTGACGCATTTTAAACGCTTATCTCAACGCTTATTCAAAATGCAGTTATTACATTTAACGCATTTCATCGCATAATACATCGCATGTTTTAACTAAACGCTATCACAACGCAAACTCAACGCTGACTCGAAACGCAGATTTACTTATGTTATGTGTGTTAATTGTGTGATTATTTGTTTAATTGTTATGTGGTTATAAACGCAACGGTTATACGCTTAAACGCTCACTCACAACTCGATTAAACGCAACACAATGCTTAACACACGAAACGAAAGTTGGAAAACTAACTCGCAGAACTTGGCAGCTCGAATGGACATCCGCTCGGATCACCATCCGACCGGATGGCCATCCGACCACTACCAACTTCGCGCACCGCCTTACTCTCTCCCTCTCGCCTATAAATACTAACCATACACCTTATTCTCTAATGTTGACATCTCCATCCGACCACACACACTCAAGTCGCTCTCAGTCACTTTTTCAAGGCTATTTCGTAAGTGTTTCTCCTCAAATCTTGTACAACTATCATCTTTAAACACTTCTACATCATCTTCTCCATCAAAATCACACACAAACTCTAACTTTTTCTCTAAAATCACTGATTTAGACCTCTTGAACGTTTTCTTCACTCATTTTGCTTATGCAACCTGTTATGGAGCATCAACTCATCAAGATTTGTTCAAATCTAAGAGATTTCCACAACCTTTCAACTAAGTTTTGCAAGATTTTACACTTCTTCATCTGTTTTCAAACTTTTATTCAACTTTTTACTCAAAACCGATGGAACTGGGACTCATTCGGACTCTCTGCTCAATCCTTAGTTGAGAGCCGGCTTGAAAACGGGTTTCCACCGGAGAGATGACCGATTAACGGGTTGAACATGAAATTCCATCAAGAACAGTAAGTCTGATCGAATGGGCTGAGACCAATCGACCGACTGAGCTGGACTTGGTGTGTTTCCGTTGTCAAACACGTTATCACGCCGTCTCCGTTAAACCCCAAACCTTTTCACTTAGAAAATTTTACGAATTTTCAAACAACAGATCGCCCACTCGAGTGGCCATCCGATCAGATGACCATCCGATCGAATGACCATTCGACCAAGTGACCTGTCCCTTATACTAATCCTTGTTCAAAACGATTTGATAAAACTTCGAATTCTAACAAATTTTACAAACACCCACACACCCACTCGAATGGCCATCCAGTCAGATGGGTTATCCCCATTCATTCGGATCACCATCCGACACTCTATTACACGTTGTTCAACGCTTACACTACTGTTCTATGCTTAGGCTAAACTCCACGCGCTCCCTTCAATCCAATCAAGTCTGTGTTTACTTGATAAACATGCACTGTGAGTATACTCGAACTCATTTTCTTTTAACGCACTTTTGGGTGTTACATCTGTTCTATATCAAAACACAACACACAAGGCAAACACTTTACAACACTAACCGTTCCCGCATGCTAAACGTGTACTTTGAATGCTTGTACTATGCTTTACAGTGTTACACAATACCGCCTCTAGCAACGATAGTACTATCGTTTGCGCTCAGCACCTGTCGTGGACGGGGGTTGCTAGGGATCACATTATTTTACTTCACGTGTTCGCTGAACATGTGTCGCGCATACTCCAAAATGCAGTCTCATGGTTAAGTTGTAGACAATGTTTGATAGTTACATGCTTCGCCCGTTACGTGTTACATGCTGGTTATGCGTAAATGCTTCCATACTATATGCTACTCAAACTTGTGTACTCACATTTACATTTTATGTATTGACTTTATTTTAACGTATGTAAGAGGTTGATAGGATGCTACGTTTGCTGGAAATCAAGATAGGCAGTCTAGAAACTACACTAATAGAAATCTAGGTTGTCGGACTTGCTTATTTGAGAGAAACTCGTTATCTGTAATAATTACTTGTTGAATATTTTGTTGATTGGCATGGGACAATTAACCTTTAAAAATATTGGTAACAAATAGTTGTTATGGATCTCTTGAGCAATCTGGTTCGCCTAGTGCCGCGCCCCGATGTTTCCGCCATCGGTTGGGGTGTGAATGTTGTTGACACTAGACTTAGAAGAGAAAAGCAAGTTACGATAAACCAATTTGGTTTCATGCCAGGCCGGTCAACTACGGAAGCGATTCATATTATAAGGAGATCGATGGAAACGTATAGGGAGAAGAAGCGAGATCTACATATGGTGTTCATTGATCTTGAAAAGGCATACGATAGTGTGCCACGTAAACTGATTTGGGATAGTTTAGAGAGTAGAGGAGTTTTAGGGAAATATATAGATTTAATTAGAGATATGTATGCTAGGTCGGTTACTAGTGTTCAAGCACCAGTATGGGATACTGATTTCTTCCATGTAGAGGTAGGACTCCACCAAAGGTCTGCATTGAGCTTGTTTTTTTTTTTTTTTTTTTTTTTGCGGTTGTTCTAGATGAGTTGTCCACATCGATTCAAGAGAGTCCCTTGGTGCTTTTTTTGCGGATGACATTGTGCTAGTTGCAGAGAATTAATAAACAAAGCCTAAATGTGAGGTGAGAGGATTGGCGAGTAGCTTTAGAGGGAAAAGGTCTAAGGATTAGTCGCTCTAAGACCGAGTACCTTCACTGTGATTTCAGTGGTGCAGGTGACGTTGAGGACACTCATATCAATCTTGAGGGGCAAGGGGTCCAACATACAACTAAGTTCAAGTATTTAGGATCGTTTGTGTTTGTTTATTTAATAAACGGATAATTATGGACAAAATTTTTTGTTCATTTAACTTAATGAATGAACATTACATATCCACATATTTATTTACGTTGATTAATGTTCTTTGTTCATTGATGACAATTTATGTTCGATCATATACATTCACTTATCTTCGTGCAGTTATATTCAATTATGTTTGCTTATATATATTCTTTTATATCCAATGAATATTCTCAAATTTTATTTATTACAAATGTTATTTTACAAGAAATGACATATAGTTTTGAACCCTTATTTAATTAAGCCCATAAGAGATAAACCAATCTCATTAAAACTGTATGTTTATTTATTTTTGTTTACATTCGTATGTGTTTAGTTATGTTCATTCAGGATATAACAAACAAACATAATTAGAAGAACGTGTTCAACTTCCTAACAAACTAACATTAAAAAGAATCTACGTTCATTTACCTCTTCGTGCTTATGAATTTGTACGGTTAAAATTAAAGAAACGAACAATATTTGCCTTTTCCGTATTCATGTGATTCCTTTGCATGCCTTACATAGAAAACTAAACCAAGAAAATATCCTTTCTATTGTCGATGTAAATAAGAGTTAAATGCTTGGTTAGTTCATTGGTTGCAGATTTTGCACAATTACTCCTCAACTTTTAATAATTAAACAGTTGGTTCCGGTTTTGATGATTGTAATAAGTTTACAAACATTAGAACCAATTGTACAATTATTAAAAAAATTAATGATTAACAATGGATAATCTGAAAAATCACATGGACCAATCAAACATTTAACTTTATAAATAATTTGCGATGCTTTCTTTGCCTTGTATTAACGTGTTCTTTGTGTTGTATTAACGAAAACTTGTTATTCATGTTAGTTTAAAGTTTATTTTTCTTTATTAAATCTAGTCATTCACTTTAATAACATTATATTAGTAAAAATGAATTTTAGTTATTCACTTTAATAACTTTGTATTAATAAAAATGAATTATATTCAACGTGGAAAGGACTAAAATACATATATGAACTTACATCTATGGGTATTCCGCTATTTACATTTGATTTTCCGCTATTAATGAAATATTTACCACTACTAATTTCGTAAAAAATCTTCTTGTGGTAAAGGCGATACGCTTATGATCAAACTATTACTTGCACTTTGCTCTTCCGATTATGAAGATGTGGTACTGCTATAGTTCCCTCCGGTTAGAATCTTTTCGCATATACCACTTAGCGATTGCCTACAAGTTGGACACGATGAATGTGTGCTTAGCCATTTATCAATGCAACGAACATGATATCCATGATCGCACTTGGGTAGTATCCTAATTTGCTCTCCTTTCGCGAAATCACCTAGGCATATAGCACATTCGTTACTTAACCCTGGTAATTGCAACCCACGCCAATAGTTGACCACTGGGAAACTCTGTATGGCTTTCTTCTTGATTCCACTTGTGGCTGATCTAGCCGAGGTGCCTTGTGGACTAGCAATAGTTTCTGACCCAACTAACCTCGTACATCTTAATACACACCTTATGATTGAGTTCAACACTAGAGAACATATTAGAGAGCACACAAGCACCGATAGAACCATTACCACATTTACATCAAATTTATTATGAGACGAAAACGGACTTGATGGTGATGGAGTTGGAGTTGGTGTTATTGTCATCGGCGCCGATTGTTGGACTATGTAAGTATGGAAAAGTAGTTTTCTGGAATAAGTATTCCTTAACTCATCTTGAAAAAACATTTTGGAAAGACTTGACATTTGTAGTGTGTGAATATTTAGCTGTTTGTTTATAATGATTGAATAAGGATTGTATAGATGGCTTCAAATTGATGTTTATATAGAGGAGTTATAGTTAGGCCCCACATTCCGTTTTATGATTAAAAGTGGATATTCATATTTGATTTGAGACACTATATGGGATTTTATCTCTTAATCTCATTTGATCCTCCACTATGTTTTGTGCTTCTATTTGATAATGGAATTTTAATGGAATTTGTATGCAAATGAGACCGACCCATTTTCTTCAAGTTAAAGATTGCCACGTTGGAGATTTTCTTCGTGGCAACTAATTTCCTTCGCTTTTTGCCAAGAAGGCACGTCGGACACTTTTCATAAATGAAAATTGTTGTGCGATTTGATTCGAACTTTACCAATCAGTTATAGCATATACTACTCGATCATTTAGACAATCCCAGCTAGACAATAGGAGTTAATATTACTTCATTTATTGAATCAAGTGTTTTGTAATTTCCGTAAATACAAGAAGAAATATGCCTTTATGAAAGAAACTAGCTGGACTTTCAGTGCTACGCGGTGAGAACTTGGTTGCATTAACCACCGAAACCGAAAATGAAACTTCAGAAAAAGAGTCATGATATACCCAAAAACTACATCTGTATCTGTACTGATGTTGTTTGATCGGTCTCCGTAAGTGAGGAAGATGAACTGTCAAACAGTGCTTGAAGACTCAAGAACCAGTTGATGCGACCTGGTCAGAGTAGAGCTTCAGATGACCTAGCAAGAAACCTGCAAGATCACAAGAGAACAAACACACCGTTAGCCTCATCACAGGGAGGGGGCCTCTCTGTGACCAAGCTCGGGCGTGAGAATAAGTATTTGTGAGGAGGAAATAGGTCAGGGAGAGAGAGAGGAGAGTTTAGAGAGAGAAAGTAGCGATTACCCCTTGCTGGAAGTCTTGGCGGGGTTTTTATAGCTTTTGGGTGTGCTGACGTGGCAAGTTAGTTAGGGTCGGACCAGTCGCTATCATGGCAGTTATGGAGGTGGGACCCAGTTAGTTATGCCGTACCAGCGTATCTGTCCGATTCATCTTATGAGGCAAAGTCCGGTCCGACCTTAGTGTGCCATGATTCGGTTCTATTTATGGCGGTGATTCGGTCCGGTCAGGGACGTATCCTCATCAGTGCTCAAATGAATTAAAAACTATAACATATTCAGAATTTATGATGTGGTGCAGTGGGTTCGACCTGGCTCCTTGTTATATCGATGCTTCATTTTTTGTTTATGTATAACCAGTAAATGAAAGTCATCAGTTTCTGTATAAATGAATTACCGAACAACATATTAATTGAGTTAGACACATGTCCCAGTGGAAGGGGCGTGTTCGTGCGAACGTGATTTCACCGGTTTGATTTCGGCCGGACCCGGTTTTTGTGCTTTTATTTTTAATTTAGTTTTCTTTTTAATAAAACATTTGAATCCATTATATTATACTATACTACAAAAGACAAGGTCGGTGATGGGCTCCCATTGGCCAAAATGGGCGGCTCATTTAAATAAATTTTTTTTTTCCCGTTTTGCCCCTAGCTCAAACTAAAATTACGCTTTTGTCTGCAGCTAAAAATTACGATTTTGCCCTCAAGTCAAAATTACGATTTCGTCTGCCACTCTCCCATTGAACCAACCAGTTTATTATTTTTTATCCATTTTAAAATGACGGTTTTGCCCCCCAGCTCAAAATAATATTACGCTTTTGTCCCAAATAAAATTACGTTTTTTTCCCCAGCTAAAAATTACGATTTTGCCATCAGTTAAAAAATGTTATTTTTCCCCGTTAAAAAAATTACGATTTCGTCCTCAGCTAAAAATTACGTTTCTCTCCCCTTCAAAATAAAATGATGCTTTTGCCCCAAACTCAAAATTACGATTTTGCCCTTGGTTCAAAATAAAATTGTGCTTTTGCCTCCAACTTAAAATTACGAATGTGCCCGTAATTCAATTTTATATTACGTTGTTACCCTAGGTGCAAAATTACGAATTTGTCCCTATTAAAATTTCAAATTTTCCCCCCCTTCAAATTTACAGTACTGCCATCACTTTAGGTTTTGGCAATTTACGATTTGACCCCAGTCAAAAAATACAACTTTCCCTCAGTTAAAAATTACAATGTTGCCATTGTTTTAGTTTTTTTTATCAAAAATATAAAAGTGTTTTTTTTATTGGTTGACTCGATTTAGTTGTTTTTCGTGTCAATGAGCTGCTACCTAACACTCGCTCATTATTCGTCCACCGCCCCGCAACGCGGGCGGGGCATCTAACTAGTTAATAACATAAATAATTATCAATTTGCATTTTTTTATACATTTTTCTTTTCTAATAATAAAACCTCTAAATTTAATAGTAACAAAAATAATTAACAAATTATTTTAATTCATTTATAACATTAAATGTTAATAATGAGAAAAACTTTAATATCTAAATAATTAAATTATATAACATAAATATTATGAATTGTTATCTAACCTATAAATAATAACGAGATCGTTATATGACTTTTTAATATTTAGGTTAACCGTTTTCGTTCATTCGGAATTCCATTCCCTATTTTTCCTCGTGCATTTTCTTCAAGTAATCCTTATACGCAACCACTGTGAGTGAATCTTACAACTTCCCTTTTTCTTTATTATACGTTTTTTGGGTGTATCATGTGTCGCTTATCATGTGTCGCTTATCATTATTATGCGATGTATATGTCTTATGTGTTGGTTGTTTGTTTGTTACTTGGTGCGTTTCATTCATTTTAGACATTACATTATCATAGGCTCGTCTGTTCCCCATTACCTATGAGCGGAACTTAACGTTGCCAAGCATATAAGGTCAGCTCCGTTTGATTGAATGTAAACCTTGCAGCACACCATAATACCGTGCAACATGCATACATTCATTTGAATCATTACAGTTGATTTGTTTATTGTTTGAGGTTGTGTTATGAGGTTTGACATGTGACATACGATAAATTCACTTACATTGGTTAACGCATGTTTTCTCAAATTAGATATATTATTTTCCTAATAACAATGAGGTTCACTCACCAACCTTTGTTGACCCAAAAACTACTTTTACACATGATACAGGTGATCAGGCATGAAGAGAAGATTTGGCATAGGATGGGCCTTAGTTAACAAGAAACGAATTAATGTAGTTTAATTGTTATGAACAATGTTTTATATGTAATTGTTTTATTTGGATTATTTGCTATGTGAAACATTTGATATGGTTTAGTGATTTTTAAAACACGTAATAGCAAGTCATAAGATTTGGATCAACCAAATCATGCCCCGATCACCTATTCGCTGCGGGTCGGGGTGTGACATTTCATCCACAAGCTAACCGTCTCGAATCGCGTCTTCAAACATACCTCTAACCGAATAACCCAAGGTTACAATTTACTTGATTAAGTATCGCATCACTCGACCTGACCACATTTCTATATCTATATTTATACGAAACCATAACCCCAGCACTACCGAGTTCGAACCACCCACACCCCTTTTGAACCCGCGAACCCTACTAATTGATGCTAGCATTGCATTTATACGACATAATTCTCATTATTGTTCCCCTAATCTTTTTATTTCTATCATCATACAACCATGGCCCACCATATGTAAACATGACTCGGTATATGGTCCGCTAACCCGAAGATAGGATTTATTCTTAACCATGGTTGAAAGAACTTGTCGATCCCTATATAAACCCTCGTAGAGTCGTGAGTCCACAATTATGGGTGCAATCGAGTGATATGCCCACCACCAAGATCAACCCGCTGATTAGATTCGTACATACCCGTGTGATCAAATGGAATCGGTATATATATTTATATATATATATATATATAGGGGATGGTTCAAATGAAAACCACTTTTATGGTGAAAACTCGAAAACTAACTAAAAAAAGCCTAAAAACACACAAAAAAAAAATTTTCAATTTTTTTATAAAAAAATCGCAGGTTTTTTTATATAAAATTTTCTTTTTCAAAAAAAATATATATTTTCAAAAAAAAAAAAAAATTTGTATTACACATGTGTATGTGTACTACACATGTGCACTACAATTTTTTTTTTTTGAAATTTTTTTTATATACTAAAAGTTGCGAAAATTGGTATGCAAAAAAAATTTGGTATGTTTTTTTGGCTTTTTTAATTAGTTTTCGAGTTTTCACAATAACTAGTAGTTTTCATTTGAAACTTCCCCTTTATATATATATATATATATATATATATATATATAGGATGAAGATGATTATAATTTACAAAAAAGGCCTCTCACATGTTGCCACGTTTATGACTAGCCCCTCTAGTTCCCCCTTCTTGTGGTTTGCTCCCAAAGTTACAATTCAAGTTTCATTATGTGCACATTGCCCCCTCGATATTCACCAAATTAATTTCATTGTGATCAAGATCATGCTTCGTCTCATACTCACAAGACTCGTTAATTATTTGCACAGAACATAATAATAAGAATAACAACAACAACAACAACAACAATAATAATATAGTGTAGGGAAAATATGAGATGTTACAATCAGGTGACACCACGTCGGGCTAAACCACCATCCTACTTGGTTTGCTCCTTTGAAGGCATGCAGATAATCCTCAGGGTCTCTTGTCCCGCCGTACATGTCCATGTCGGTAGGAGGCTATAGTTTTGGTGGAAGCGATGCCTCATCGATACGTCTTATGAACTTGCAGACTTCTGCCAGGTCCTTGGGTCGATAAGGTCTTGTGAGTACGTCATCTACGTGTTTGCTGTTTTTCTCAGCTTTTTTCAGCGGCTTATCTTTCTCTGATGTCCCCAACTATGAAGCTTTCTTGTCTGGGGTGAGTTGATTCATCATGTTTAGGAACAAGACTAGTGGATCTGTTATGTTGTCCTTTTTAGTTCCTTCTCTGATTTGAGAAGATAAACCTCCTCCATGAAGAGGTATATCATAAGCCAACTTGGCACGTATCTCTTCTAATTTCTCCATTCTGGCCAACTTCTCAAGTTGGGCTCATACGCCCTCCTTGTGTGCAAACATGTACTCAGGAGTAATTCCCAGTTCTTTAGCATAAAAGATCTCAGCTCTTGAGTTTCTTCCGTGTTCTTCGTCATGTTCTTTGATTTCACGGGTTTTTTTATAGATATCGGTTGCCTCTACCAAAGTTACATGATCTTTTGAGAGATAGAATGGTGTAACTTGACTCTTATCAGAACCTTGGCCCTTTTAGTGAACATGGGTGGTTTGGATAAGTAAGCCATGGTGTTCTTGTTTTCCGAATAGGGTTCACACATAGAAAGTCTTTATTCTTGAGATGGAAACTTCTTTGAGTAACAAAGTCCCATAGATGGCGCCAATGTTAAATCCAAGATCAATCGATGACATGTTTGTTAACAGGGATCCACCCCGACATGTCTCCGACAACCAAAACAATCTGCAAAAGAGAACACCATTAGCCTCGTCATGCAGAGCCCAAGGCAAAGGTTTGTGACCAAGCTTCGACGTGAGGATAAACAACCGTTTAAAGGATAAACGGCTGATTAAATGAGAGTATTGAAGCGTTTGGAATCTATTTGGTGTATTGAATGCAAATGTATTAACTAAGGATATTTCTTAAGTGTGTGTGAATAGAAAGGAGTTCAAGATACCTTATGATGAACGTTTCCTGTGCTTATAAAGGCTTGACCCGCTATCCAAAGAAAACTACTTTTTGGCAGAGAACCAGAGGAGGACTCTCTGGATAATCCCTTTACCTAGGCAATTGCCTCAATCATGTTCCTCTGGTAGGATCATGGAGATCCTTGCCAAAGATGTTTGCTTCTCGATTAAATATGAGACCTTATCGTATCACAGAGAGGCTCGCGCTAAGCCACCGACTCTCAGGAGCATTTAATGAACTAGTTGGGTCACATCAAAAATGGCCCTTTGCTCTCTTCCAGAACAGTACTAGTACCTCCTATTTTGGGGAGAAAAGACCAAATGGGATCAGGCCCAATCAGTAGTCTTGAGGAATAAACCCAGACGCAGACCCTCGTCATCATATATTGTCACACCCCAACCGATGGCGGAATCATCAGGACGTGGCACTGGGCGAAACAGATTGTTCATGAGAATCTATAACAACTATTAATGACAATATTTTTAAGGTTCAATATCCCATACTATTAAACAAATAAAGCATAACAGTCATTACAAATATTCAATCTCAAAACAAGTTCCATTCCGACAACTCAGATTTATTTAGTGGGTTTCTAGACTCCTAACCTATTTCCAGCATAACATCCAAATCAACCGGTCACATACGTAAAAATAAAATCAATACATAAAGTAAAGATGAGTACACAAGTTTGCATAGTAATAGTATAAAAAGGTTTACGCATAACAAGCACGTAACACGTAACGGATGAAGACGAAGCATGTAACTATCAACAATGATACAACCTAACCACGAGACTGCGTTGTAGAGTATGCGCGACACATGTTCACCGAAGCGAACACGTGAAGTAAAGTAATGTGATCTCTAACAACCCTTGTCACACAGGTGCTAAGTCCAAACTATAGTACAGTAGAAACTCTATAAAATAATACACTTGGGACCACCAAAATTTATTAATTAATCGATAAATTAATAATTATTAATTTATATATTAATTAATATTTTATTAATTTATAGTAGAATACTTAGTTTACAAACACCTTTCAAGCTTCCACTTAATTATTGTATACAATGCATGTATATCAAATGAACGACCCAATTTGAAAGAAACCTTCAATCTCCCACCTTATTATAATAAATGTATTAGATGCAATGAATCTTGCAATTTCAGCATGGACTATGGATGTTCGTGCAAATACAATTGCGATCTGCTTTCGTCATTGTAAACTTCGATCAACAGATAACATGACTTTTGAGAACTCAGATGAAGGTGGTGAAAGCACTCAAGAACTCCAGAATTTGATCAAAGAGTTGGGTTATCGCAATGCAATGGATGTCGAAGATGTTATAACTCACCCAGAAGAAAATGTAGTTGCACAGTTGTTGACTGATGAAGAAATTATTGAAAGCGTTATTGGAATTAATAAAGATGATATCGATGAAGAAGATGATGAAAGTTCTACAATGGAGCCCCCTTCGCGAAACGAAGCTATTAAAGCGGCAATCACATTGAACAATTTCTTGTTGAGCTATGAGAAAACAACACCAGAAGTTCTTACCATGCTAAGGAAAATTAGAGACGAGATTCAAGGGGAAATTGATTTCAACAAAAAACAAAAGACAATTGAGTCATTTTTCAAGAAACCTTCATAAATCATTCATGTAATATGCTATATATAAGGAATTATTAATTTATATTTTATATGGGGCCTAACGAAATTATCAAAAATGTATTATCTTATAATTTTAGCGAATTATTAATTTAGCACCCTACCCCCGAGTCGGGACCGGCAAAAAATATTATCTTAGAGAGTTTATTAAATAATCGAGTATTAATTTATCGAGTTTCTACTGTACTATCGTTGTTAGAGGAGGTCTAGTGTAACACTGTATAGCATAGTAACAAGCATTCAACAAATCACGTATAGCATGCGGGAGCGGTTAGCGTTTATAAAATGTTCATGTTGTGTGTTGTGTTTTGATATAGAACGTATGTAACACCCAAAAGTGTGTTAAACGAAAATGGGTTCGAGTATACTCACAGTATGTGTTTAGCAAGTAAACACAATCTGGATTGGATTGAAGGGAGCGCGTTGGGTCAGCCTGTGCACTGAAACAGAAGCATAAGTCTTCCTCGGGGCTGGATGATTGTAAATAGAATATCGAATGGGTTAAGTGTTCAACAGTCTATCCGAACGGATGGGTTCCATCCAGATGGATGGTCATCCGGGTGGATGGCCATTCGGACGGATGGCCATTCTGATAGGCTGTGGTTGTTTGTGAATCGATTAAAATTCGAAGTTTAGTTAAACAGTTTAAACAATGGAGATTGTCAGAATCAGGTCATCCGGACGGATGGTCATCGGGCGGATGTCTATTCGGGCGGATGATCTGTGATTGAAGTTTTTTTTGTAAAATTTTCTAAGTACAAGTTTTAAGTTAACGGAGATGGCGTGACGACGTGTCAAACAACGGAATACACCAAATCCAGTTCATTCGGTTGGATGGGTCCCGCCCATTCGGACAGACGAGCTGTTCATGATGAAGATTCATGTTTGACCCGTTAATCAGTCCACCTCTCCGATGGAAATCCGTTTTCAAACCGACTTTCGATTAAGGAACGAGTTGAGAGTCTGATTGAATCCAGATTCCATAGAAATTTGTGTAAAAACCGGAGAAAAATGCAAAACTAGAAGAAAACTGTTGAAATCTTTCGTAACTGAGTCGAAAAGTGTGAAAAATCCTTTAGATCTTGACCCAATCTCAATTAAATGATGATCCACCACAGTTTGCCTCAGCAACCGAGCGGAAACCACCTTCGAGAGGTCCAAATCAGATGATTTCGAGAAAAAGTTTGTGCGTGTGTGTGTGTGTGTGTGTGTGATTTTGATGAAGAAGATGGAGTAGAAGTGATTAGAGATTAAGATTCACGAAGATTTGAGGGGAAAAGCATACAAAATGGCCTTGAATCGCGTCTGAAACTTAGGAGCGGATGGGGGTATCAAAGTCTCGAAATGAGTGCGTACAACAGTTATTTATAGGGGGAGGGTGAAGGGTTAAGTCGGTGTAAGTAGCGGTGTCTGGATGGCTCCATCCGGGCGGATGTCCATTCGGACGGTTGGGTGCGCGTTTGTTAGTTAAGCGTTGTGTTGCGATTAATTGATTTGCGTTCATAACCACATAACATTCAACAAATAAACAAATAAATAAGCGATGTAAGTTGCAATAGAATGCGTTTAAGTGGTAAGCATTATAAACATCGTTAAAATGCGATAATCGTGATTAAGTAAGCATTGTAATATGTGTTTAAAAATGTGTTGAAAATAAAGTTTAACCCATAGCGTTAATCGAATCCCAAGAGTACAAGCGTTTACGAAGAAGTGATAGTGACAGGTAACGATCCGAAAAGTCGGGTTGTTACAGCCTCCCCTACTTTAGGAAATTTCGTCCGGAAATTAAGGAGCAGGCGTAACAAAGAGTTGTGGGTATTTAGCTTTCATATCACTTTCGAGTTCCAAAGTGAACTCGGCACCGCGTTTTCCTTCCCAGCGAACCTTCACTATAGGAATGCGAGAGCGTCGAAGTTTCTTGGTCTCTCGATCCATGATTTCTATAGGATTTTCCACAAAGTGCAGTGTCTCGTTTATTTGCAAATCTTCGAGAGGAACGTGAAGATTTTCCCCAGCTAGGCACTTTTTGAGGTTCGAGACGTGGAAAGTCGGATGTACGTTGCTGAGTTCCTCTGGTAATTCGAGTCGGTAGGCCACTTTGCCAATTCTTTCCAAAATCTTAAGGGGACCCACGTATCGTGGCGCTAGCTTTCCTTTCTTGCCGAATCGGATCACCCCCTTCCAAGGTGAAACCTTTCTTGCCGAATCGGATCACCCCCTTCCAAGGTGAAACCTTTAGGAGTACGTGATCACCAACTTCAAACTCAAGGGGCTTGTGGCGTTTATCGGCGTAACTCTTCTGACAACTCTGAGCTTTCAAGAGATTGTCTCGTATTTGGAGGATCGTGTCAGTCATTTCTTGTAATAATTCAGGACCGGTGATTTGAGCGTCTTCGATCTCGTTCCATACAATAGGCGATCGACATTTTCTACCATATAATGCCTCAAAGGGTGCCATTTGAATACTAGCGTGATAACTCTTATTGTACGAGAATTCTACTAACGGTAAATGCGAATCCCAATTACCACCAAAATCTATAATGCACGAACGAAGCATGTCTTCAAGGGTGCGGATCGTGCGCTCAGTCTGACCGTCGGTCTAAGAATGGAATGCGGTACTGAGATTAAGAGTCGTACCAAGAGTGGCTTGGAATGTCTCCCAGAGACGAGAGGTAAAACGACCATCGCGGTCAGAGATGATGTCACGAGGCATCCCGTGTCGACAAATGACTTCGTCGGTATAGATTCGTGCCAATCGTTCAACCTTGTAGTCTTCTCGTATCGTAAAAAGTGAGCGGATTTCGTAAGACGATCAACGATAACCCAAATGCTATCTTGACCTGATGGCGTACGAGGGAGTTTCGTAATGAAATCCATGACAATACTCTCCCATTTCCACATCGGGATCTCGGGTTGTTCGAGCAAGCCAGAGGGTCGTTGGTGTTCGGCCTTAACTTTCGAGCAAGTTAGGCATTTCGAAACATAGAGAGCGATATCCTTCTTCATTCCCGGCCACCAATACCTAGAACGAAGGTCCTGGTACATCTTGTCGGCACCAGGGTGAATGGAATATCGGGATTTGTGGGCTTCAGTCATCAATATCTCTCAGAGATTATGATGACTAGGAATCCAAATACGGTCGAGATAGTGAAAAATACCATTCGGTTTATTCACTAATTGGTTTTTGGTTCCACATATTCTTCCTTCCTTCAAGGTGTTCTCGAGAAAACAGGTGTGCTGAGCGTCGCGAATGAGGGCTTCGAGGTCGTGTTGGGCTTGAACATTATGAACACTATGTAAATAGCTTCGTCGGCTAAGTGCATCGGCTACGACATTTTCCTTGCCTGGGTGGTAGTATATCTCACAATCGTAGTCGGTGAGAAGTTCAACCCATCTGCGTTGGCTCATATTTAGCTCTTTCTGGTTCAAGATGTGTTGTAGGCTCTTATGGTCAGTGAAGCCATACACTTGGTACCGTACAGGTAGTGTCGCCAAATCTTTAATGCAAAAACAACTGCACCGAGTTCAAGATCGTGGGTTGTGTAGTTCTTCTCGTGGACCTTGAGTTGGCGAGACGCATACGTGATAACTTTGTCTCATTGCATAAGAATACAACCAAGACCTAGGTTAGAGGCATCGCTATAAACAACAAAGTCGTCGTTTCCGTCGGGAAGCGCGAGTACCGGAGCGTTGCAAAGCATACGCTTAAGAGTTTGAAAGGCGTCCTTTTGTTCGGTTCCCCAGACAAAAGGCTTGTCTTTATGCGTTAAGGAGGTGAGAGAAACGGCGATTTTAGAGAAATCAGCGATAAATCGATGGTAATAGCCCGCCAATCTGAGAAAAGAACGAACTTCAGACAGGGTTTTTTGGTGTAATCAAACTCTTCACTGCCTCAATCTTCGCAGGGTTGACGTGAATTCCTTGACTGTTGATGCTGTGACCGAGAAACTGAATCTCCTCGAGCCAAAATTCGCCCTTGGAGAACTTGGCGTAGAGGTGATTTCCTGGGAGAAGCTCGAGAACTAAACGGAGATGTTGCGCATGTTCGGCTCTCGACTTCGAATAGATAAGAATATCATCGATAAACACGATGACGTAGCGATCAAGGAAAGGTTTACACACATGGTTCATCAAATCCATGAAGACCGCTTATGTGTTGGTGAGACCAAAAGGCATGACCACGAATTCGTAATGGCCATAACGGGTACGGAAAGCGGTTTTCGGGATGTCTTGCTCCTGAATTCGCAGTTGTTGATAACCAAAACGTAGACCGATCTTAGAGAAACATGTAGCGCCTTGTAGTTGATCAATTAAGTCGTTGATTTGGGGTAGAGCGTAGCGATTCTTGATAGTAAGCTTATTGAGTTCCCTATAATCGATGCACATTAGGAACGATCCATCCTTCTTTTTCACGAAAAGAACGGGTGCGCCCCATGGCGATGTGTGAGGGCGCATGAAGCCTTTATCAAGTAATTCCTGGAGTTGGCTAGAAAGTTCACGCATTTCGGAGGGTGCGAGGCGATAAGGGGCTTTAGCGACACGGTTAGCTCCCGGAATGAGGTCGATACGAAAGTCGATATCGCGAGTAGGGGGTAGACCAGGTAATTCGTCAAGAAAGACATTAGGAAAATCACGAACCACAAGTACCTTTTCCATCAGCTTCTTTTCCTCCTCCCCTACTATGATGTGGGTTAAGAAAGCCAAGTATTCCTTGCGGAGATACTTGCTTGCTTGAATGCACGACATGAGTTTCAGTTCTTTCGAAGATACTTCGCCAAAAACACAGAGTTGATCACCGTTTGAAAGAAAGAAACGGATCATATTTTCGAAACAAACGCCTTCGGCATGATTTTCGCGAAGAAAGTCCATGCCTACTATGACATTGAAACTACCAAGTTGCATAGGAATGAGATCGATCGGAAAAACATGATTGTTGAGTTCGAGAGTACAATAATGGAGAACAGAACTGACGGATACGGTTCTTCCGGTGGCAATTTCCATGTCGAAGGTCATTGGGAGATTAGCATGTTTACGCTTTAGGAGCTTTTCGAATTCAAACGACACAAGTAGGGCACAGAGGGTGGATACCAGTATACACACGCTTGGCAGTCGGTGCGTTGGTAGTAGTAACTTGACGGTTCTGGTTATTGGGTTGTACGGGAACGACGTTGGGTGGAGCGGTGGTAGTAGCATAGTTCTTGTTGTTGTTGTTCTTTCGCTTGCGACTCCAGCGTGAAGACTTTGAACCTTGAGATTCTGCATTGTCGGTGCTGGGAGGTGCAGTTGCTTGACTGAGACTTTTGGTTGAGAGCTTGAAGAATCCAGCCAAGACTCGTTTGTCGTTGATCTCGACTGCTAGCTGATAAGTTTCCTCAATAGGAGCAGGTCTCGCTGCTTGAACAAAGTCGGCTACATAGTCGGGGAGAGCTCGAATGTATTTCTCGATTGTCTTATCAGGCGTGTCCACATGACTAGGACAGATAATACTCAGCTGCTTGAAACGAGCGGTGAGACCAGCGTTTTCGCCTTCTTCCTGCTTGATGTGCCAGAATTCATTTTCCAGTTTCTGGACGTCATGAGGAGGACAGAACTCCTTCATCATAAGCTCCCTGAGTTCCTCCCATGAGAGGCCATAAGCTGCATCGTTACCGCACCTGTTGTGCTCTGCGGTCCACCAATCTAGTGCCCTGGACTGGAAGACACCAGTAGCATTCATAGTGCGTAGGTTCTCTGGACATCCTCTTTGCCTGAAGGTGACCTCGATTGAGTCAAACCACTGAAACATAGCACTGGGTCCATCTTCACCAGTGAAGTTCGCAGGACCGCAGGCTTTGAATTCTTTGAAGCTGAAGGGCGTTTTCGGTGCTTCATTCTTTGAATTGACGGATGATTTGCTGCTGGCCTCGTGGATTTCACTGACAATTTGAGGTATGATCTTGGCCATTTCCGGACGGATGGCCATTCAGGTGGATGATCTGTGATTGAAGTTTTTTTTTTGTAAAATTTTCTAAGTATAAGTTTTAAGTTAACGGAGATGGCGTGACGACGTGTCAAACAACGGAATTCACGAAATTCAATTCATTTGGTCGGATGGGTCCTGCCATTCAGACAGACGAGCTGTTCTTGATGAAGATTCTTGTTTGACCCGTTAGTCGGTCCATCTCTCCGGTGGAAATCCGTTTTCAAGCCGGATTTCGACTAAGGAACGAGTCGAGAGTCAGATTGAGTCCAGATTCCATCGAAATTTGTGTAAAAACCGAAGAAAAATGCAAAACCAGAAGAAAACTGTTGAAATCTTTCGTAACTGAGTCGAAAAGTGTGAAAAATCCTTTAGATCTTGACCCAATCTCGATTAAATGATGCTCCACCACAGTTTGCCTAAGCAACCGAGCGGAAACCACCTTCGAGAGGTCCAAATCAGATGATTTCGAGAAAAAGTTAGTGTGTGTGTGTGTGTGTGGGTGATTTTGATGAAGAAGATGGAGTAGAAGTGATTAGAGATGAAGATTAACGAAGATTTGAGGGGAAAAGCTTACAAAATGGCCTTGAATCGCGTCTGAAACTTAGGAGCGGATGGGGGTGACAAAGTCTCGAAATGAGTGCGTACAGCGGGTATTTATAGGGGGAGGGTGAAGGGTTAAGTCGGTGTAAGTAGCGGTGTCCGGATGGCTCCATACGGGCGGATGTCCATTCGAATGGCCGGGTGCGCATTTGTTAGTTAAGCGTTGTGTTGCGTTTAATCGAGTTGCGTTCATAACCACATAACATTCAACAAATAAACACACATAATATAATTAAATCCGTGTTTCGGGTTTGCGTTGAGTTTGCGTTGCGATAGCGTTTAAGTAACAAGCGTTATAAATAAGCGATGTAAGTTGCGATAGAATGCGTTTAAGTGGTAAGCGTTATAAACAGCGTTCAAATGCGATAATCGTGATTAAGTAAGCGTTGTAATATGTGTTTAAAAATGTGTTGAAAATATAGTTTAACCCATAGCGTTAATCGAATCCCAAGAGTACAAGCGTTTACTATAACAACCTTCCTGAATTTTCGACACCGTAATATATTTTAAAATATCCCAATATGTCTGAAAATACATCCCGTATGTGAAAACCAAGCCCAAAATACGATATAGCATTAAAAATAAAATAAAAATAACCCATAGCCTTTGGCCACTGCTTACGCGGGCCGCGAGAGCTACAGGATCAGGCGACACCCGGTGCTGCCACGTGTTATCTTCATGGCAGAGCTAGTGTGGTGACTGGGCCAGGTTAGGGCCTACCATCCTACTACGCAGGCCGCGTAGACCTTGGCCTGAGCTTACGCGGGGCTCGACAAGACCAAAATCAGGCCCTATAAGTAGAAGGCTTCGGCTTTCATTTTCCGACGCTCACAAATCTTTTCTCTCTCAAAATTCTGAATAGTAGGCACTATACTCGGGTATAATATCCCCCTAATTAACGAAGTTCTGCCCCGATGTAAGTATTATAACCCCGGTTACGTATTAGATACGCTGCCCGATTGATCCAGGGTTCCGTAACGGCAGTCGAGGTTCTGCCCGACGTAGTCATTGGAATACCGTCTCGGGGAGGGTATTACTAATGTAAATAATGGGTTATTATACTAACATATGTACATTTGTGTAAATTGTAGATAATCACCAGGAAACCTTATAGAAAACGTAAGACAACAATGTGAGTAATCTCCTTTTTCTAAACTGTTTTTACAAAACCTTAAATGTTTTACAATGTGATTAAGCAGTGATCGAGTCTTTGTAGTTCTTCAAATACTGCCGGTATGTTGGGGTTTTGTATACAAAATGTGGAATACATTACCATTGGACAAAGAGTTAGCCAATGTGTAATATGACCCACAAGTCAGGATTAACAGTACTGAATGAGTAATTGTGTAGACATAAACATTGTAATCGCTCTCAATACTGTGTTAATTGATAAAAATCTTCTTGATTGAACTGGGATTCACTCACCAGTATTTCCCACTGACAAAATATTTTTAAACGTGTTTGAAGTAACAAAATGTGAAAGCCAACTAGAAGCCAGCTGGACAGCACTGAAGGCTTGGAAAATGTGGCAATGAAAGTAACCTAAATAAAAGAAGATGTTTTATTCAATAAAATGGGGATTTTCCATATGAAAATGTTTGTAATAAAAACATGGGTTTTATCCCAATATGTTTAATATTATAAAAAGTGTGGTATTTACTCTGATAAATATTTCTTAACTACGGTCCTGATGAAATTTTCGCTGCCAAAATGATAAACAAATGATACCACCAAAACTGGTCTCGCGGCCGCCCGTTCCCGGGATATACAGGGGGCGGGGCTTGCGACAGAAGGTGGTATCAGAGCTAAGCCACTGATTCAGCCACTGATTCAGCCACAGAAGTGTTCTGCTGACATCAATATATTATTCAAAATTGTTAGGAAATTAATTAGGGAAATATGTGCATATCTGTATTTTACTGTTGTGTGTTATTTGACTATTTGTTAGTTTTCACTATGAGTGATCAAGGACCCTCAGACGTGTATCGTCAATTGTCTAATTCACCTAGGAGTGAAGGTACCTCTTCACAGCCTGCCCTCTCTGGGTATGCCGCTGATAATGAAGAAGGGATATTTGTCTTTAAGGCTCAGTCTGAAGAGCCATTCCCTCAGAAAAAGAGAGGATGGTTCAGTAAGGGAGCATTCGAGCGTAGGAAAAGAATGCGAAAGTTGCAACAGCAGAGAGTCCTAGCAGCCGCTAAGCGAGAGTCAGATGCCCATACACAGGATAAGCTTAATAGAAGCCTAGCCAATTTTCATATCCTAGCAACAACAGCTGCCGACCCAAACCTGGAACAACTAGTAGCCCCACAACCCTTACCTTTATTCCCACTCAGCCGATGGAGATAGAAAACAACCCCGAAAACCAAGTCCAAATGCATGATTTCAACCCTGAGGAGATACCTAGGATACCAGCCCCTAATCCCTTAGGCCTAGATTATGATCCATGGTTTGATGATCATAGGAATTATGTGCCGCGCTATCGCTAAAATGACGAACACCTGCCAAATTTAGTAGCCTATCCAGGTCTGGACCCTCTAGATCCCTACTATGATAACGATGAATACATTAGGGAGATCTTAGAGAATCCTTACCCTCAGGAGGAGCCCATGCCCTAGTACCCAGACTCAGTACCAGCACCTGCACCCCCAATGAGTGCAGATAATGTGCACGAGCTCCGAACATTCGGAGAAGAAATTTTAGAGAGTAGTGAGAGGATGAGGCAGGTAGGAGAGCAACTCGTCTGGAAATACGACGAGCGCAATATGGATTACTGGATGAATCCAGACCAGTGAAGGAGATGGTGGAGTTGGTAATAATAATATAACAATAATAATAATAATAATAATAATAATGAAAATAAATAAATAAATAATATTTATATATATGTGTAATAAAAATAATAATAATATATGTTGTAGTATAGACCACTTTGTGGTTAGTGATGCAAAGAAGTATTGTAATTTAAATTCCAGTCTTAGCGTGTGATGCGTGTGAGTGTCGTATAGTTTTTAATGTATATTTTAAGCCCTTTTTAACACTTTAGTCAAGTTTTGAATTTATAAAACACGATATTTACTAACACTAAACACACATATGGGCAAGTGCACCCATCGTGAGCGTAGTATAGTGTTGGTAAGATACCGAGGTCGTCCAAGGACACAGGAGCTTTTAGTACCGGTTTTTCCTCAACGTCTAATCAAATCAAAAATTTAGAAAAAGGTTTTTAAATGAGAAAATAAAATTAACTAAAAATGATGAAAATAAAAATAAAACAGATAGACAAGATGAATCACTTGGATCCGACTCGCCTTTAGTGTAACCTTTGATTATTTCTGCACTTTTTAAGAGATTATCTTAGTTATAGTAGTAGGCCCCTCTTTTGAAGGTGACGTTACCCTCAACCCAGTAGTTTGAGTTAGCAAGGATGCAATCCTAAAGTGTTGGATTATTGAAAGATAATTAATTAAGTTACTAATGGGTAATGTGGTAGGCCCCTCTTTTGAAGGTGATGTTACCATCGGCTAAGTAGTTTGAGTCAACAGGGATACAATCCTAAGTAGACGGGTTAATGTATTAATAGTAGTTTACATATGAGGGGATCAAGGAGTTCGGACCCCCGCCATCCAATACCAGTGGGTATTGAAGGAGGTCCTACTAAACCTGACCCAGGTCCTTGGAGGATCTATACACTGAACAAGGCAAGACGCTTACCAATCCATTCCCATAACCCCCGACCAGGTAGCCAACATATCTCCATATAGACCGTGGAGATATGAATGGTGTAAATATTTTATTTTATATAGACAGTAAAATAATGCCAAGACACCACGAACAAATGATAAGGAAGTTTCACCTTCAACATAAGAAACCAGTTATTAAAGTCATTAATACATAACCAAATAAAAAGTGAGAAAAGATAAAAAATAAAAAGTATTACACTAAATGCTTGTCTTCACTAAGTGATGTAAGAGACTTAGGCAAACATGGCCTTTGATTGTCAAGAACTCTTACGATCAATCTTGGATCCCGAGACTACTCACACACTCTATGATGGATGATTGATGATGGTGGTGGATGTGGGTTGCGATGGTGGTGGTGGGTGGGTGAAGTGTGAGAGAGGTGGTTTGCCAAGGGATGATTTGCAAGTGAGCCAAGCACCCCTATTTATAGCTTGCACAGAAGCCCGAACACGGACCCGTGCCCGTTGGGCACGGCCCCGTGTCCACCCATCTTCTCTTTCTTCATTAATTGCAGTTTGTCTGCATTAGTTGAACAAGCCCCCGTGTCCGCTGGGCACGACCCCGTGTGCAGAAGCGTATCTGTAGTATCAAGATTTGCCTAGATTCTGCGAATCTTAGCGTTGACCACGGCCCCGTGTCCATTGGCCACACCCCCGTGTTGGGAAATAGAAGCTTCAACAGCTTTGTCTTTTCTGCAGACACTTGGGCACGCCCCCGTGCTCATTGAGCACGGGGCGTGTTCAGCCTTCTGATGTCTTTCTTTTGCTTGGGAAGATGCTGTCTAGGGGTCGGGCATGCAACGTTTGTTCCTTTTCTTGTATTATTGTTAGATTTAACTCCATTTTTGCTTCTTTTGTTTATTTAAGCTCTTTTAACCCTGAAAATACAAAAGGAAGAGAAAAGCACACTTTTTCCAACATTAGTACTAAAAAATGTTAGTTTTATGCCTTATTTGATGTAATTTATATGTTGCATTTTACACGAATCAAATACCCCCACACTTGAATCTTTGCTTGTCCTCAATCAAAACTCTTTATTTTGTGGCTTACACACCCAAATGGAATGGGTAGAAGAGAAGGTTTTGGGCTTGTCTAGAGTGTCGGGATTCCAAGATCTTTATTAGGTTTTATTTTTATGTTTTTTACAATCCTATTCGTTATGATTTATTTAGAACATTACATAAGAGAAATTACTTATTTGGGCATAACATGCCTCTTTAAAATTCCATTTATATACAAGTTCACATACCTCACGGGGGATCACTCAACACTCGGCCGAAGATGTATTTTTGTGAAACACTCGGGAGCGGCATGGAACTTACTTCTACCATATGCTTGCCAAGCAATCAATCCTCCTCCTTTTTAACTATAAACCTTTGTAAATATCAAGAGGACTTTGGGGAAGGGTTAGGCTTGGGTTAAAGGTAGGAGGTTTTGGGTTAGTGGTTAGTAGAAAGGGGCGAAAAGGCGTAAAAAGCATCGGTTTTCGTAAAACATTTTGTTTTTGTGGCTTTTTATTTAATGAAGCATTTTTCAAACGAGCTTTTCATTTGATGAGCTTGTTTGTTTATTGCTAACTTCATTTTTCTTTTCTTCTCTAAATTTTTTTTTATAGGGAAGTCACAAGAAAACCAAGCTTTGTTACTAAAATAAAGGGTTTAAAATGAAAAAGGATTTTGGTGGGTAAAGGGGTGTTTGTTTTGGGTGTAGAAATGAAAAGTTTAAGGCTCAAAGGGGTTAACTAGGGGGATTTTGGGTAGGTGGTAAAAAAAATAATGGTGTTGAAAGAAAAAGGGTTAGTCCTAATGCCTCCATCATTTACTTACTTGGGTTTAAGTTGGTAAGGACCGGGAATGTATCGTCATGGCAAGTTCTATAGTCGTAAGAAACCAAGCGGCTATTCACACAAGAAACGAAAAATGAGCATCTAATTTAAAGATGTGTATTTGTATGCTCAATAAAGGCTCAAAACTCACTTTTTATGGGAATGGGTTTTTATGTGATCAAGTATATATAATCAAATTTTAACTAGAATTGTCATGTCGTTTCATAATTTTCTTATGTTGGTTCTTTTTATCACGACGCTATTGGTTGTAAATTTGTAAAAATATAACATTTTTAGAACTTGTTATTCCCAAGTTAAACCAACACAAGTAAAAAAATGAAAAGTTTTTGAAAAAATTTGGGGTGTTTAGCGGTTCCAATAGAGTTTTGTGCAAGGCTTGTAATTAGGACTTGTCACATAGATGTATGTTACTGGGCATCTGGACACGGTCCCGTGTCGGATGAACACGACCCCGTGTACAGAGTGCCAGTAACGAGAACTTACAGAAGGTGGACACGGGGGCGTGTCGGGTGAACACAACCCCGTGTATGGTGAAAGTCTGCATAATTTAAACAAACAGCAGGTCTGGGCGATGGGCACGGGGGGCGTGTCAGCTGAGCACGGCCCCGTGTGGACAAACTGCAAAAGTGTAAAACAGGTTTCTGGTTTCGGTTTTGCTGTCCCGGCTTTAGTAGCACTAATGTTTAGTGCTCTAAGCCTCGTATGTACCAACGTTAAATACCACACCAAACAATAACAAACATCCTAATTTACCAACGTTAATCATCTACCCCAAAAGTTAAAAACAAAAAGAAATGCAGAAATTAAAAAGTGTTAGAGAAAGTAAACTGTTCAACAAGTGGCACACAGGCCAGAAATTGTTCATGAGATAAGGGGGTTAACCTGTTAAACCTTCAACCGGGTGATCCAACCTCCAACTCCTCCCGATCAGTCCATATCCTCGTCTTCATCATCATCGCCTCCTTCGTGGTCCGCCATATACTCCCGGATGTTTCCAATGTCATCCTGTATGCCAGAGATGTTTCTCTCTATTGCTCCGACCCGTGCGTATGTGTTGCTGGCCATATTGTAGGTGTTCCTAGTACATGTAAGGTTTTCCTGCAATAAATCATGTAAACTTTGAAAGTTAGGAAAACTGCCTCCTTGAAAGGAGGATTGACCCGGATCACCCTGGTGCTGGTATTGGTACTGAGGAGGAAGACGGATATGTGGAGCGTGTAAGACGAGTACTTCATGCGGGTTCCATGAATGCCCTTGAACTCTTTGAAAACTGACCGTCCCATCTTCCGCTTCGTAAATCAGGTTCATTGAGCGGCAAATGACCATGTCCACCCTCCTCGACCATGGTCCTTTGCGGAAGGACCTCGGCATGTTCACGAAGTGTTTGAAGAGGCAGTATATCCACCCTCCAAAGAAGATAGGGGTCGGGGGAGTAGCGAGCTGGTTCCAGTGCATGTTTCGGAGCAGGAGATATGGAACATCTAGGTTGACCCGGTTCTGGGTGCAATGGAGGACTAGTAGACCCCACAAACCTACAACACCGTTGTTGTCGTGCCGTTGGCTAAGAGAGTAGGTGAGGACCCTATGTATGTAGCGGTAAAGAGGGTCTCTCAACTGAGTGCTCTTAGTCCGGCTTGGATTGTGGTTGCCTTCTCCTATTTGAGCCCAAGCAGCTTGGCGGTCACCTTCCCTGATCTCGCGGAGACCGCCGGTGTTTTCTTCGTCCCCGGCATCTTCTTCCCCAGCATCTTCTTCCGAGTACAACCCCACCAGAGCCCCAATTGAGCGATTGAGATCCGGTATGTGGTTCCTCCACAGTGAAACACTACCCCTTCATTGTCAAACGGCTCAGCTCTTGTGTTGAAAACGAACGTACTATAGAATTCCATACTGTATTCATGCATAGAATGGAGCCGAGTGCAAAGGGCAGCTCGTAGTGGGCCGGTGACAATGTTGTTGAATCTGTCCCATTGGTTCACTGCCTCAAGAGTGTTTATGCATACTTGTCTGGGGTTCTCCTCGGGCCGAGTCCTTAACACATCATAACGAGCTTGAGCCGCCAACTCATTAGCATTGAATCGAGTGAATTGCTTGGCCATCTGAAAGAAAACACACCAAACAATTAGTACGAAACAGTAAAGAATTTTCGAAGAAAACTGAAAACAGTTGGCTGAACACGCCCCCGTGTTCAGCGGACACGCCCCGAGTTCGTCTGGATTTGACTGGACACACCCCTGTGCTCAGCGAGCACGACCCCGTGTCCAGGCGTCTGTTTCCCAAAAATCCCATTTTTCGACCCGGTCCCGAAAACTTGAAAATTTTTGGTCCAGTAGGGGCGGTTTTCCCCAAAAATGAAACCCCAAGTGCCGTTTTTCCCAAAACAAACCGTTTACCCCTTCAATTTTATCTTTTTCCGTTCAAAAACAAGGGTTTGGGGTTTTTGTGAGAAATCGGGCAAATCTACAAACAATACAAGTTGGTTTACTTCCTATAACATGAATCTAAACTAATGCTAACAGATTTATGCAAAAATTTTAGGTTCGATCCGGTTCAAGTTGAAGAACCCTATATTGTTCCCCAAATTTTTGGTGTTTAAACTACATGCAAGTGCTTAATCTAACTACTTATGATGATAGAATCATACCTTGAAGCTATTAGACGGAGGGGAAACGTTCAAATCTTGCAGAAAAATCGCCGGAACCAGAGAGCTTTTATCACGACAGTTGTGCGGACACGGCCCTGTGCTCACTGAGCACGGCCCCGTGGGCGGGCAGGTTTGAATTTTTTTTTTCAAATGATAAGTGCTCGTGTGAGTGCCCATGTTTTCCAAAACTTGGTTTTAAAGATCTTACCGATTCAGATGTTTTCCCGATTTTAGGTAACTTACCAGGTATGATGTTGATGCTTTCATTCTTCGACCGTTTGAAGCGAGATTTCTTCTTCCTCATCCTCAATGAATCCTTGATAGAGCTTGCCGTTGGCCATTGACTTTGAATGGAATTCCATTCCGAGATTTAATTTCTACTGCACCGTGTGGGAAAATATGGGTGATGGAAAAAGGTCCTGACCACCTAGACTTTAATTTACCACGAAATAATCGAAGTCGTGAATTAAACAATAGAACCTGATCTCCTACTCGAAATTCATTAGGTTTAATGTGTTTATCATGCAAATTTTTCATTCTTTCCTTATAAATTTTGGACTTAGAGTATGCATAATTCCTTAATTCGTCTAATTCATTCAGTTGGCAAAATCGATTTTTACCGGCAACTTCTAAGTCTAAGTTTACATTTTTAACTGCCCAGTAGGCCTTGTTTGCTATTTCTACTGGCAAGTGACAGCTTTTTCCATAGATGAGCTTATAGGGGGTTGTACCTATTGTTGTTTTATAAGCAGTTCGAAAAGCCCATAAAGCATCGTCTAACTTGTCGGCCCATTCTTTTTTATTTAACCCTACGGTTTTTTCAAGTATTCTTTTTAAACCTCTATTAGTCACTTCGGCTTGTCCGTTTGTTTGAGGGTGATATGCTGTCGAAACCCGGTGATAGACCCCATACCTTGTTAAGATTTTTTCAAGTTGATGGTTACAAAAATGGGTACCTCTATCACTTATTAAAGCCTTTGGTGTTCCAAAATGAGAGAATTATCTTTTCAGAAATCTTACCACGACTCTTCCATCATTGGTTGGAAGTGCCTCGGCCTCGGCCCATTTAGACAAGTTATCTACCGCCACAAGGATATATTTGTTTCCTTTTGACGGTGGGAAAGGTCCCATAAAGTCGAGTCCCCACACATCAAAAATTTCACAAACAAGAATGCCATTTTGGGGCATTTCGTTTTTGGAAGAAATATTACCTGTTCTTTGGCAAGCGTCACATATCTTAACAAGACTTTGGGTGTCTTTGTAAATGGTTGGCCAGTAAAATCCTGAATCAAATACCTTTCATGCGGTACTTGCGGCACCATGATGTCCTCCGTATGGACCTTCATGACATTGGTGGAGAATTCTCCTTGCTTCACTACCATGTACGCATCGTCGGATGAGTTGGCCGGCATACATTTTGAAAAGATAAGGATCTTCCAAAAAATAATGCTTTACATCAGCAAAGAATTTCTTCCTTTGATGATGTGGCCAACCTTTCGCAATTATACCGCTAGCTAGGTAGTTAGCATAGTCGGCGTACCATGGCTCTTCTCGATATTCCACCATTTCCAGGGACTCCGTTGGAAATTTTTCGTTGATTTGCCCGTCCCTGGTTGCCTCCAAAGTTGGGTCTTCTAAGCGCGAAAGATGATCTGCTGCGGTGTTTTCTGCTCCTCTTTTGTCTTTTATCTCAATGTCAAATTCTTGGAGGAGTTTAATCCACCGAATCAAACGTAGTTTAGCATCCTGTTTCTTGAAGAGATATCGAATGGCTGCATGATCTATATAGACTATTGTTTTAGAAAGAACAAGATAAGAACAAAATTAATCAAAAGCAAATACCACGGCTAGTAATTCCTTTTCTGTTGTTGTTGTATAATTTTCTTGTGCATCGTTAAGTGTTTTACTAGCATAGTAAATTGGGTGAAAATACTTATCTTTTCTTTGTCCCAAGACGGCTCCAACTGCAAAGTCACTTGCATCACACATGATTTCGAAAGGTAATTTCTAATCAGGTGCTATCAAGATGGGTGCATTGACTAGCATTTCCTTTAGGGTTAGAAATGCTTGATTGCAATCCTTGTCAAAGATGAAAGGGGCATCTTTTTCAAGTAATTTTGTTAGAGGCCTTGAGAAAAAGTCTTTGATAAGTCGTCTATAAAATCCGGCATGCCCTAGGAAACTTCTGATAGCTCTAACAGAGGATGGTGGTGGTAATCGATAAATAGTGTCTATTTTGGCTCGATCAGCCTCCATTCCTCCGCTTAAGATTTTGTGACCGGGTACTATTCCCTCTGTTACCATGAAATAGCATTTTTCCCAGTTAAGGGCGAGGTTAGTCTCCTCACATCGGGATAGCATTCGTTCCAGGTTATCGAGGCATTGGTCGTATGAATCTCCAAAGATAGAAAAGTCGTCCATGAAGATTTCCATTGTCTTTTCTATCATGTCATGGAAGATAGCCACCATGCAACGTTGAAAGGTTGCGGGGGCATTACATAGACCAAAAGGCATGCGTCAATAAGCAAAAGTTCCATAGGGACATGTGAATGTTGTTTTTTCTTGGTCTTCGGGTGCTATCGAAATTTGAAAGTATCCTGAAAAACCATCCAAGAAACAATAAAATTTATGACCGGATAATCTTTCTAGCATTTGATCAATAAAAGGTAAAGGGGAGTGATCTTTCCTTGTTGCCTCATTTAATCGACGATAATCTATACATACCCTCCATCCTGTGACGTTTCTCGCTGGTATTAATTCATTCTTTTCATTAGTTATTACCATCATACCTCCTTTCTTCGGAACTACTTGGACGGGACTTACCCAAGGACTATCGGAGATAGGGTAAATAAGTTCGGCGTCAAGTAATTTGATGACTTCATTTTTAACCACTTCTTGGACATTTGGATTTACTCTACATTGTGGTTGTATTACCGATTTATAATCATCGTTCATTAAAATTTTGTGCGTGCGCATGGAAGGACTTATGCCTTTAATATCTACGAGCTTCCAAGCGATCGCATTTTTGTGTTTTTTCAAAAGTGAAATTAATTTTTCTTTTTCTAAACTAGTTACTTTTGACGAAATAATTACAGGTGATTTACCATCTTTGTCTAGAAAAGCATATTCCAAACCTTTTGGAAGTTCTTTGAGCTCAAGAGGTGGGTCTTTAGGAGACTCCTTATTTGGTTGCTCATTTCAATCAAGAACCACAAAAGTTTGTTCTATGGCGACCTCTTCTTCAACAAAGTGGTCAATTTCTTCTCTTGTATCGGGTGGCTCATCTTCATCTTCAATTAGGGGGTCATTATTGCCGAATGGATATTTCATTGAGCGCTCAAGATCGACACTCTTTTTAAATGCCCCTAATTGAATAGATAGATTGTTGTACTTCCGATTTTTCAAAGCTTCGTGGGTTTTTACAAAAGGTCGTCCCAACACTAGAGGAGCGTCATCAAGGATGACAAAGTCGGTTGGGATTGCCATTTGATTTGTTTGGACCAAGACATCCTCAACTACCCCTATTGATTTTATTACTTTCCGATTGGATAGAAAAATGGGTATTTGAAGTGGAGAAAAATCACCAATACTTAATTTTTCAAAAATGTAGTTTGGCATTATATTAACACAAAGATCTTTATCGATTGTGATATTACTAATAAATGAATTTTGAAAAAAACATGGAACCGGTGTGATGTTAATTTCAAATGGATCTTCTTTTATTAGTGAAGTTTGATCATTTGTTAACTTAATGCTTACCGTTTCGTCAATTTTAGTGTTAGTGTTTAACTCTTTTAAAAACTTAGCATGAGTGGGAACTAAACAATGATTTTCGAAAGAAGGTGACAAGAGATTAATTTCCTCAAAATTAGACTCTTTTTGAATTTTAACGTTGTCGGACTCACCTTTTTCGTTGTTTAACTCATGTGTCGGCTTTTCACTTATTTGTTCTTCCATTTTTACATTTTCAACTATCTCTTCTTTATTACAAGTTAATTCTTCTCTTGCGCGGGACTCCTATTCCCTTGCGTGAGATTCTTTTA
Source organism: Helianthus tuberosus (assembly GCA_030545235.1). Taxonomy (NCBI): domain Eukaryota; kingdom Viridiplantae; phylum Streptophyta; class Magnoliopsida; order Asterales; family Asteraceae; genus Helianthus; species Helianthus tuberosus. The sequence continues at coordinate 122,159,941 of CM060401.1, forward strand.
TGCATCGTTCGATAGCTTTAATTTGTTCTATTATCCTATCGGCTATCCTCAAAGCTTGAATCCGGATGTTCGATCCTTTGTTCCTCATAATACTGTTCTTCATTGTAAGTATATGATGGATAAGGGTCGTAATTTTGTTCTTCATAATACTCATATGAGGTGGGTTGCTCACGCCATGGTTCCTCATAATAAGCATATGAAGGTGGTGGCTCATATCTTGGTTCCTCAAAGTATGAGTATGAAGGCTCATACCTTGGTTCATCAAAATATGAGTATGAGGGAGAAGGTTCATACCTTGGGTCTTCATAGGATGTGTATGAAGTTGATGGCTCGTACCTGGGCTTCTCATAGTAGGTGTATGAAGTGGATGGTTGAAATAAGTTACAATATTGTACCGAGTGAGGGTTACCACAATTGGTGCAATAATCTTCCCTATAATCATCCTCCTCATAGGTGTAGTAGTAATCTCCGGAGTGTTGATCCATATGAATCACTCAGCTGACCACAACAGAGTCTCGAGACCAGAAAACAAAAATAAAAACAGAAACAGAGGCTGGACACGGCCCCGTGTTCAGTGAGCACGGCCCGTGTTCAGAATCTGTATCTGGGTGTTTTAATAAAAGTTACTGGTTTTATGCAGCACGGCCCCGTGTTCAGTGAACACGACCCCGTGTTCAGGCTACTGTAAATGCAAAAACTAACTAAAATGCAGAAAAATGCGGGCCTTTTAAAAAGGTTTTGAAAAACTGATTAGGCAGTCGATTTTAAGCTTTCTTAAAATCCTTGTGTCCCCGGCAACGGCGCCAAAAACTTGATGCGTGTGAGTGTCGTATAGTTTTTAATGTATATTTTAACCCCTTTTAACACTTTAGTCAAGTTTTAAATTAATAAAACACGATATTTACTAACACTAAACACACATATAGGCAAGTGCACCCATCGTGAGCGTAGTATAGTGTTGGTAAGATACCGAGGTCGTCCAAGGACACAAGAGCTTTTAGTACCGGTTTATCCTCAACGTCTAATCAAATTAAAAATTTAGAAAAAGGTTTTTAAATGAGAAAATAAAATTAACTAAAAATGCGGAAAATAAAAATAAAAATAAAACAGATAGACAAGATGAATCACTTGGATTCGACTCGCCTTTAGTGTAACCTTTGATTATTTCCGCACTTTTGCACTTTTTAAGAGATTATCTTAGTTATAGTAGTAGGCCCCTCTTTTGAAGGTGACGTTACCCTCAACCCAGTAGTTTGAGTCAGCAAGGATACAATTCTAAAGGGTTGGATTATTGAAAGATAATTAATTAAGTTATTAATGCGTAATGTGGTAGGCCCCTCTTTTGAAGGTGACGTTACCCTCAGCTAAGTAGTTTGAGTCAGCAGGGATACAATCCTAAGTAGCCGGGTTAATGTATTAATAGTAGTTTACAAATGAGTGGATCAAGGAGTCCGGACCCTCGCCATCCAATACTAGTGGGTATTGAAGGAGGTCCTACTAAACTTGACCCAGGTCCTTGCAGGATCTATCCACTGAACAAGGCAAGACACTTACCAAACCATTCCCTTAACCCCCGACCAGGTAGCCAACATATCTCCATATAGACCGTGGAGATATGAATGGTGTAAATCTTTTATTTTATATAGACAGTAAAATAACGCCAAGACACCACGGATAAATGATAAGGAAGTTTCACCTTCAACATAAGAAACCAGTTATTAAAGTCATTAATACATAACCAAATAAAAAGTGCGAAAAGATTAAAAATAAAAAGTATTACACTAAATGCTTGTCTTCACCAAGTGATGTAAGAGACTCAGGCAAACATGGCCTTTGATTGTCAAGAACTCTTACGATCAATCTTGGATCCCGAGACTACTCACACACTCTATGATGGATGATGGATGATGGTGGTGGATGTGGGTTGTGATGGTGGTGGTGGGTGGGTGAAGTGTGAGAGAGGTGGTTTGCCAAGGGATGATTTGCAAGTGAGACAAGCACCCCTATTTATAGCCTGCACAGAAGCCCGGACACGGCCCCGTGCCCATTGGGCACGGCCCCGTGTCCACCCATCTTCTCTTTCTTCATTAATTGCAGTTTGTCTGCATTAGTTGACCACGCCCCTGTGTCAGCTGGGCACGACCCCGTGTGCAGAAGCGTATCTGTACTATCAAGATTTGCCTAGATTCTGCGAATCTTAGCATTGACCACGGCCCCATGTCCACTGGCCACGCCCCTGTGTTGGGAAATAGAAGCTTCTACAGCTTTGTCTTTTCTGCAGACACTTGGGCACACCCCCGTGCTCATTGAGCATGGGGAGTGTTCAGCCTTCTTATGTCTTGTTTTTGCTTGGGAAGATGCTGTCGAGGGGTCGGGCATGCAACGTTTGTTCCTTTTCTTGTATTATTATTAGATTTAACTGCATGTTTGCTTCTTTTGTTCATTTAAGCTCTTTTAACCCTGAAAATACAAAAGGGAGACAAAAGCACACTTTTTCCAACATTAGTACTAAAAAGGGTTAGTTTTATGCCTCATTTGATGTAATTTATATGTTGCATTTTACACACATCAGTGTGTATTTGATGCATACTATAATAGAAAAGAGTAAAGTCGTAATGCTCGATGCTTTTGAACAATATGTGTGTTGTGTGATTGTTGCCTAAATTATTTTGTGATATTAATAATTGGTAAATGTTTAAAATCCATATGGACGACAAAGTAAACTAGGAAAACCAGAATAACCATAACCAGAGTAACAATAACTTGGATAATGAGAACCCGAACAACAACAATAATGGAAACCAAGTGGATAACAGTGCCATGCAACATATAGTGGCACAAGGGATAATAGATGCGATGCCATATATTATCAAAACGGTTAGGGAAGCCGAAAATAAAAGTAAACATAATAGCGAACGACCATCTGAACCTGAAAACAACGTAAACAATGGACACGTACTTGAAGTGCCCATTCCCAAAAGAAGAAGAACCGTGTCTTACGGTTGTTCTTATAAAGAATTCTGGTCTTGTAAACCAATAGAATTCTCGGGCAATGAAGGGGTCGTTGCATCTCTACGTTGGATAGAAAAGACTGAAGCAGTCTTAAGAATAAGTAAATGTGCTGAAGAGGATAAGATAATGTTTGCTTCCAATCTGTTTAAGAATTCAGCACTAGAATGGTGGAACACTATCCTCCAATCTAGGGGAAGTGATAGAACTTACAATATGGAATGGGAAGAGTTTAAAAACATGGTAGAAAGGAAATTCTACCCTCCCAATGAGAAAGAACAGATAGCAAACAAATTCCTAAATCTTAGGATGACTGGAGTAGATAGTAAGGGTTATACTACCTTATTCTTTGAATATGCTATAATAGTACCAACCCTTGCATCGCCTGAACCCGTATTAATTGCCCGTTATATCTGGGGATTAATTGGGGAGATTAGACATGTAGTCAAGGCAGATAGACCTCAAACCATAGAAGAAGCTGTAGAACTAGCCAACACCTTGACAGATGAATTTGTCCGTACACGAGAAGAGGATCAGAGGAGGAACCTAACCCAGAAGCTTACTCAAGAATTTCGTTCTGGAAATTCTAACCGTGGGAGAAATGTAGGTTCTACCTCTGCACCCTACGGTAAGTATTGCAAAAGGAAGCATTCAGGAAGATGCTCTGTATACTGTAATTTCTGCAAAATGTCGAGACACAAGGAGGAAGATTGCAGGAAGAAGCCTAACAACAGTATTTGCTTCAACTGTGGAGAACAAGGTCATATCAAGCCTAACTATCCAAAGCTAGCTCCAGCTACAAACACAAAGAATACTAAAAATGCTAGAGCATTTGTTCTGACTGCAGAAGAAGCAAAGATGATCCCGGATGTGATCACCGGTACGTTTTTAGTTAATGATGTTTTTGCTAAAGTATTATTTAACTCTGGTGTGAACCAAAGTTTTATTAATACTTCATTTTGCAAACTTCTTAATCAATCATTAACTAAACTCCCACGAGAATGTTTAGTAGAGACAGCAAATGGGGAAACCATTAAGATTTCTGAGATCTTGCAGGGAGCAAGAATAGAAATTTTAAATAAGAAATTCATTGAAAACCTTTACCCCATGAATCTGGCAGGATTTGATGTTGTATTAGGAATGGATTGGTTAATAGCCAATAAAGCCAGTACTTTATGTGATCAAAAGTCAATTCAAGTAAATTCACCAAGGGGTGAAAAGATCACGATTAAAGGAAATAAATTCTCTAAATCCACAAAATTCATCTCTGTGATGAAAACAACAAGTTATATAAGAAAAGGATCCTTAGTGTATTTGATTTCCATAATCACTAACACTAAAGGAAAAGAATTAAAGGATATTCCAGTAGTATCCCAGTTTTCAGATGTATTTCCAGAAGAGCTACCAGGGCAACCTCCAGATAGAGAAGTTGAATTTAGAATCCATTTGATACCAGGAACTGCACCCATTGCCAAAGCACCTTACCGATTGGCACCTGCAGAAATGCAGGAACTGAAGAAAAAATTAGATGAATTGTTGGAGAAAGGATTCATACAACCAAGCTCATCGCCATGGGGAGCACCAATTTTATTCGTTAAAAAGAAAGACGGATCAATGCGTATATGCATTGACTACCGTGAATTAAACAAAGTCACGATTAAGAATCGGTATCCATTACAAAGAATCGATGATTTGTTTGGTCAATTGCAAGGAGCACGATTTTTCTCTAAAATCGATTTAAGGTCAGGATATCATCAATTAAAGGTACAGGAAGAGGACATTCCTAAGACCGCTTTCAGAACAAGGTATGGCCATTATGAATTTACTGTCATGCCATTTGGTTTAACCAATGCCCCAGCTGCATTTATGGACATAATGAACTGAATATGTAAGCCATATTTGGATAAATTCATAATTGTCTTTATAGATAATATTCTTATTTATTCCAAGAGCAAAGAGGAACATGCAGCGCATCTGCACGCACTTCTAAGTTTATTGAGAAAGGAAAAGCTTTATGCTAAGTTTTTGAAGTGTGAGCTTTGGTTAGAATAGGTACAGTTTCTTGGACATCTAGTTAATCATGAAGGAATTCATGTAGATCCCACCAAGATTGATGCAATTACCAAATGGAAAACCCCTGAGTCACCAACTGAGGTTAGAAGTTTCTTAGGATTGGCCGGTTATTATAGAAGGTTTATTCGAGATTTTTCTAGAATAGCCATTCCCTTAACTAAGTTAACTTGTAAATCCGTTAAGTTTGAATGGGGACCAAAACAAGAAGAAGCCTTTAAAATTCTTAAGCAAAGATTAACCCATGCACCCATATTAGCGTTACCAGAAGGAACTGAAGATTTTGTAATCTATTGCGACGCTTCTAAGTTAGGTTGTGGATGTGTATTAATGCAATGTCAAAAGGTTATAGCTTACGCTTCTAGACAACTTAAGAATCATGAAGAGAATTATTCAACACATGATCTAGAATTAGGAGCTATAATTTTTGCCCTTAAAATTTGGAGACATTACCTTTACGGTAGTAAGTTTACCATATTCACCGACCATAAGAGTTTAAGGTATGTTTTTTGGGCAAAAGGAGTTGAATATGAGACAAAGACGCTGGATGGAGATACTTAGTGATTTTGATTGTAATATCCAGTATCATGCAGGAAAGGAAAACGTAGTAGCTGATGCTTTAAGTCGAAAGTATCACGAAAAGCCAAAAAGAGTACGTTCTCTTAAATTAAATTTGTAAGTAGATTTAAATGAACAGATTAGAACAGCACAAGAATCAGTAATCAAGGATGATACTGAAAAATTAAAAGGAATGATTAAGGAATTAGAACAAGGAACATATGGAATTTTGAGATTCCATAAGAAAAGGATGTGGATACCTAAATTAGGAAACCTACGTCACCGTATATTAGAAGAAGCCCGTAAGTCTAAGTATACGATGCATCCTGGAAGTGATAAGATGTATCAGGACTTAAGGAAGAATTTTTGGTGGATATGAATGAAAAAGGATATAGCAGCATATGTTGCAAAATGTTTAACCTATTCACAAGTCAAAGCTGAACATCAGAAACCCTCAGGTTTATTGCAACAGTTAGAAATGCCTGTTTGGAAATGGGAATTAATAACAATGGATTTTGTTACTAAATTACCCAAAACAAGAAAAGGTAATGATACAATCTGGGTGATTGTAGACAGGCTAACCAAGTCAGCTCATTTCCAACCAATGAAAGAAACTTTCAGTAGGAACAATTAGCTAAATTATATGTAAATGAAATAGTTTCATTACATGGAATTCCTCTATCAATTGTTTCTGACAGAGATAGTCGTTTTACCTCTCATTTTTGGACAAGTTTCCAAAAAGCAATGGGAACCAAGTTGAATCTAAGCACCGCTTATCATCCTCAAACGGACGGACAAAGCGAAAGGACAATTCAGACAATGGAAGACATGCTTAGAGCTTGTGTAATTGATTTCGGAGGCAATTGGGATGATCACTTACCATTGATAGAATTTTTCTTATAATAACAGTTATCATACAAGTGTAGGATCGGGATTCGATCAAACGAGTCGTTCAGAAGAGTTCTCGATCAATACGAAAGGCAGAATCAGACGTATTGAGGTTATAGGAGCTAGATTCACACGTTGTATCACATTAACTGTCGATTGTATTGATTTGATAGTGTTTACAGATCGTTCGACACTTCGGCAGCACTTCGTCTCCGGAATCAAAAAGTTACAAATGAAGACCTGGACTCACCTATTTATAGGAATGCCAGACCCCACGAACCAGATCAATCCAGACCCCACGAGCTGGCCAGAAAGCACGAACTGGCCAGACCCCATGAAATTGTCACCTCATGCGAGGTGGCCTAGCCACTTCGTGAGGGGTGGCTGGTTCAGGTCTGTTTCCCGTTTCTCTCATATAACGTGTCCTAGTCTATCTATTCTAGTTACAAGACTAGATACAAGACGAAGTCATCAGACATATGCACCAACAAACTCCCCCTTGGATGATGACGAGTCTTCAGTGTATTGAGTCTTCAGTCTTGATCGGTCTTCTCGTTCTTTCCAAAGTATCTTTATTTTATCTGCAAAAAACAAATCAAAACTATAAGAATCCAATTGTTTTCTAGCTTTATTAATATACTCTTCCTCATCATCAGTGTCTTCATCACTTCCTGATGACTTAAAAATCGGTTGTCTTCTAGGACTGTTCTTAGATTTGATTGATTCTTCTTCCGAGGTTGAATCTTTAAAGAATCGAGCAACAAATGCTTTAGAAACTGAAGGTCTAGAAGGATCATAATCATCCCAACTGAAATCTTTCGGAATCATTTCATCTTCTTGGTCTACCAGACCAAAACAAGCTTTACCCTTTGATTCTTCAATAGTACGTGAGTGTGAAGATTGTTGTTGATATGGTTGTTGAGCAACCTGATGATAAATTACTTTTCTATGATAATCGTTGTTTCCGAAAGGATCTTGTCTTCCGGTTGCTTCTCTGTTTGTACACTCTCGTTTAAAATGCCCTTTTTCTCGGCAACGAAAACAAGTAACCTTCGATTTGTCAAAACCTAGCTGAGATGTTGCAGCTTCACGAAGATCATCTCTTCCGGTGATCTGTTTGAACTTTTCTGCTCTTCTCAAAACACTAGCTAAACACCACTTGATGTCCATCAACTCAAGTTCTTCAGAATCAATCTGATCATAATCCTCTTTAGTAAGCATCGGATTTCCGATTCGTCCAGCAACTAAGCTTGCATACGACTCTAACACAGTGACAAGAGATGCCATGTGTTGCTTCGCAATATCTGGAGAAAATTTTTGACCATTTTGAATATGTAATGCAACATTGCATTGCAATACTTGACCGGTAAAAATTGTTGAACTTTGTTGTTGAGAACTGGGTGTCGAGAAATTTGGTTCAAAACTTGAATAAGACGAAGAATATCCACTGCTCTGGTTTGTATTGCTTGCATTTGTTCCGGAAGAATTTTCAGCACTGAACGTAGTTTGAATCTTTGGACTAGGAGTAGTCTCAATCTTGTTTTCTCTGTAGTATAGACTAACATCCTGTTGAGCACTCGGGATTCGATCAAACGAGACGTTCAGAAGAGTTCTTGATCAATACGAAAGGCTGAATCAGACGTATTGAGGTTATAGCAGCTAGATTCACACGTTGTATCACATTAACTGTCGATTGTATTGATTTGATAGTGTTTACAGATCGTTCGACACTTCGGCAGCACTTCGTCTCTGGAATCAAAAAGTTACAAATGAAGACCTGGACTCACCTATTTATAGGAATGCCAGACCCCACGAACCAGATCAGTCCAGACCCCACGAGCTGGACAGAAAGCACGAACTGGCCAGACCCCATGAAATTGTCACCTCGTGCGAGGTGGCCTAGCCACTTCGTGAGGGGTGACTGGTTCAGGTCTGTTTCCCGTTTCTCTCGTACAACGTGTCCTAGTCTATCTATTCTAGTTACAAGTCTCGATACAAGACGAAGTCATCAGACATATGCACCAACAACAAGTATCAATGCTGCACCATTCGAAGCACTTTATGGACGAAAGTGCCGAACGCCAGTCTGTTGGGCAAAAATTGGAGAAAAGGAACTATCTGGACCTGAGATAGTGCAAGAAATGACAGATAAAATCATTCAAGTCAAGGAACAACTGAAATCAGCACGTGATAGACAAAAGAGTTATGCAGATAACAGACGAAAACCCTTGGAATTTCAAGTAGGATATAAGGTGTTATTGAAAGTCTCTCCTTGGAAAGGAGTGGTAAGATTCATCAAAAGGGGAAAGCTAAGTCACAGGTATGTTGGACCTTTTGAAATTATTAGAAGAATAGGACTTGTAGCTTATCAGCTATAACTGCCAGAGAAAATTGCAGGAATACATGATGTATTTCATGTATCTAATCTCAAGAAGTGTTTAGCTGATGAATCACTTGTAGTACCTATAAACGATATAGAGGTAAATGAACAGTTAAAGTTTGTAGAGAAGCCTCTACAGATTGAAGACATGAAAGTTAAGAACCTCAAGCACAAGAGATTAGTTCTGGTCAAAGTGAAGTGGAACTCCAAAAGAGGACCAGAATACACATGGGAGCTTGAATCAGAAATGCAAAGGAAATATCCGCACCTGTTCCAGTAGATCTCGAGGACGAGCTCTAAAACAAGGTGGGGAGGATATTACAAACCTCCTGAATTTTCGACACCGTAATATATTTTAAAATATCCCAATATTTCTTAAAATACATCCCGTATGTGAAAACCGAGCCCAAAATACGATATAGCATTAAAAATAAAATAAAAACCAAAATTCTGGTGTCGCTCGCGGGGCGCGTAGCCTTTGGCCACTGCTTACGCGGGCCGCGACAGCTACAAGATCAGGCGACACCCGGTGCTGCCACGTGTCATCATCGTGGCGGAGCTAGTGTGGTGACTGGGCCAGGCTAGGGCCTACCAGCCTACTACACGGGCTGCGTAGACCTTGGCCTGAGCTTACGTGGGGCGCGACAAGACCAAAATCAGGCCCTATAAGTAGAAGGCTTTGGCTTTCGTTTTCCGACACTCACAAATCTTTTCTCTCTCAAATTCTGAATAGTAGGCACTATACTCGGGTATAATATTGTGACAACCCTCATAATTACAGGTATCCGTACAATTAATTAATATTAATTAAGTGCTTAATGACTGTGCTGAATTACTTAATTGCTTTCTGATTTCTGCATCATACATACATGTGCATCACATTTCATACTGTCACCCCATCTATTACATACAAACTTTAGTGACATACATGATGCACAAAGCACAGTTATCACAGTTAGCGGATAACTCAGAAAAATACTGACAGTGCCAGTACATAGACAGACAGTGTTTTGGGACCCAGTATGGGCCCGGGACAAGGTACTACACTAGTATGGTGTGTAGGGAAGTGAGGACCATAAAACTACGTCACTAGGTGATTGTTTGAGTGCCGGGAAGTGCCTAAAACTCACTTAAATGCAGAATTCTGCATTTTCAGCAAAAATTCAGATTTTAACATACTAGTATTGTGTAGAAAATTGATTAAATGGTCCTAAATGCTTTCCTAAGTGTTGGAAATTTATTGTGTTACAAAAGGTTACATAAAAGACACTATTCGGAATAACTGGACAATTTAACGGAACGATATCTAACCGAACAACCGGACATTACCCGGGACACCAAAATTTTTTCAGAAACATTGTTTTATTATTTTTGGGCTAGTTCCCAACACATTATGTAAAATAACATACACATCATACACTAGATTTTTACACTTAACCTCCTAATTATTTACCTACTTATCACCAAATTTTACAATCACCCCCCCCCCCCATACCCATTTTCGGTCACAAGGGACCCACCCAAATCACCAACATATCCTACTAGATATTACTTCAATTTTATAATGGATCTTTGCTTGTTGGAGTAAACAAAATATTAGAGGAAGAGATTATAAGTATGGAATACAAGATCTTCATCATTTCATTTCACCTTCACTCAAGATCACCCCACTCTCCCTCATCTCACTCTCTCCTCTCGGCTCACTCTCTAACCGCCACCACCACCACCTTGTCACCACCATATCCATCCATTTCAAGCTTATTCAAGTATTAGAAGGTGCCTTGTAAAGGTGGAAGCTTGAAGAACTTGAAGGAACTTCATACATTGCTTTCATCCACCATTTTCTTCATCATTTTCTCTTGAGATCTTCCCTAGCTTTAAGCTAGTTGTAAGACTTCCTTAAACTCTTGTTTACTTTTATTTTTATGGTTAAAAGATGTACATTGTAATGAAAGAACAAGAACACTAAAGAACACAAACATAAATCATGAACATAAAGCTTTACATAAAGATGATATATGATGAAATCTTGTTGGATTATTGTTGATTAAAGCATGCATGGCATTTTAATGTTGATCACTAGTAATATGATGATTGATCACCATATGGAACTTGTTAAATGATGATTAGAAATATGATTTAACAAGATTAGGAGATGATTATGTGTTTACATAAAATAATCATCTTCTAATAAGAAATATGAACTTGATAATAAAGATGATTTCTTGAAATATTAGTAAACAAGTAGGTTGATGATCATGTAAATCCAGGATTTACAAAAGACTTTTCTAAACAAACCAAGTTCAAGAGACGGTTTTTAAAAGATCCTAACTTGTCTTGCACTTACATTATTTTTGGAAATAAATTAAGTGTAGGAAGGCTAGTAAACAAGAAAATGTTTTAAATAAATATTTTTGTAAAATTTGTTCACAAGTTGTTAACACCGAGATTCTTTAAAAATGAGATTTGTAAAGGGATGAATACACTTTAAGGAGTAACTAAGGTTACTAAACACCTCACCAAATTACTACGCGTTTTAGTAAAGGATCAAGTTCATGATGTTATGGAAAGTCATATGATTTTGCACTTGGTGAACATATTACGGTTTAGTGAATTGTTGTTGATTGATTGAATGACTTTTGAAAAAGAAAATGATATGCTATTTAGCATGGACACCTCCAATTACAAAGGAAACTATGGTGAAATTTTCTAAAAATCCAAACACTTAGAAAATATTTTTCTAACAAGTGTTACAAGTGTATTTTTAACTTTGATCTTCCACAATAAACTTTGCCATAGATTTTTGTAACAAAATACAAAGTATTGGAGGATGGTTTTTCGTAAGTAAAAATGGGTAAAAATATATTTAGAAGATATATTTTGTATTAAAGCACTTGTGTGGATATTTGTTATTTTGTGGAATAGTTATATTATTTTAGGGTAAAGTAATATATCTTAACAATAGACCATGAAATTAAAACTCCAACATAATACCAAAAATCACACGGAATAAATATTTAAGTTACACACTTGGTATTGTGAAACCGAACGATAAAACGTAACTCGCAAAATATTCCGGAAATATGTTTTACTTATATATTTTTGGTATATATTATTTTTGGACAAGAAGGGAAAATATATTATTTTTGGGAAAAATATATATATTTTGGAATACATTATTTTTGACAAATAAGTTATATATATTTTCTAAGTGGGACTTAAAAATATATTATTTCAAATACAAACATACATATATAAATACCCCCATACTTGGGAAAGAAATACGGAGTTAAATACTTTAGAAGTATTAATACAAGAATATTGAATGAACAACTATTCCAACACTACATATAATTTAAGTTGAAATATTAATTATTTTGACAAATAATGATCACTCAGAATAATATAAGAAACGTAACTCAAAACATTAAACTCTAAGCCAAGGCACGGCCGTTCGTCTAATAGACGTTAGTACGTTGTAGGTTGTCGTGTAGCTGACAGAGTTTGAGTTACGGTACAGAAGACACGCTACAGTGAGTTCATGTCCCCCTTTTTCTTAAACTGTTTTGTTTACTTACTTTGGGGATGAAATACATGTTACAAAGGGATACTTACAATACTATTGGTATGATTAGCCTAGGAAAGAACCATAGATCATGTGATAGGGTAGGCGGATACTTGGGACCATTAATCCTCGTATCAGGACCGAGGGGCATGAGTGATAGATCTATTTGGGTGTAGCGAGTCCACACCCGTGAGGCCGGGGCGGCCCATAGAGGTGAACTATGTCTTCCAGCCGGGAGCCCGGTACAACTTTGCTAGGTTTGAGTCTTCCTACACCGTCACACATATCAGTGGCCTTGCAAACCATTGGTGATCTTTTCCTTGTTTGCAATCATACCGGGACATTCATACATACATTGTTTACAAAGGTTTATACATACTCACATACACATGAACTCACTCAACTTTTGTTGATTTTTCAAACTACATGTATTTCAGGGAATTAATCGGATCTGGAAAGTGATGCGTGTTAGTCAAGCTGCGTACCAAATAAAGATGTCATCCAGGGTTGTAGGGCTGGGAGGTGTAACCTCTTCTTGGACGGGTTACATGTCTCTAAACCTCGTATCATTGAAAGTCTTTTGTTGAGTCTTAGGAACTCGTTTCAAACAAGTCATGGTTTGTAACTTATTTTGGGGTTGATGTTTTTAGACAAGTATGTTATGGTATTTTCTAAACTCTTTTAATGGATGAACATCTCGTATTTCTATCATATAGCATTGTTATGATTGTTGCTATGGTATTAAGAGGTACACCAAATAAACCACGCTTCCGCAAAAGTCAGGGTGTGACAAATATCCCCCTAATTAACGAAGTTCTGCCCCGATGTAAGTATTATAACCCCGGTTACGTATTAGATACGCTACCAGATTGATCCAGGGTTCCGTAACGGCTGTCGAGGTTCTGCCCGACGTAGTCGTTGGAATACCGTCTCGGGGAGGGTATTACTAATGTAAATAATGGGTTATTATACTAACATATGTACATTTGTGTAAATTATAGATAATCACCAGGAAACCTTACAGAAAACCTAAGACAACAATGTGAGTAATCTCCTTTTTGTAAACTGTTTTTACAAAACCTTAAATGTTTTACAATGTGATTAAGCAGTGATTGAGTCTTTGTAGTTCTTCAATTACTGCCAGTATGTTGGGGTTTTGTATACAAAATGTGGAATACATTACCATTGGACAAAGAGTTAGCCAATGTGTAATATGACCCACAAGTCAGGATTGACAGTACTGAATGAGTAATTGTGTAGACATAAACATTGTAATTGCTCTCAATACTGTGTTAATTGATAAAACTCTTCTTGATTAAACTGTGATTCACTCACCAGTATTTCCCACTGACAAAATATTTTTAAACGCGTTTCAGGTAACAAAATGTGAAAGCCAACTAGAAGCCAGTTGGACAACACTGAAGGCTTAGAAAAAGTGGCTATGAAAGTTACCTAAATAAAAGAAGATGTTTTATTCAATAAAATGGGGATTTTCCCTATGAAAATGTTTGTATTAAAAACATGGGTTTTATCCCAATATGTTTAATATTATAAAAAGTGTGGTATTTACTCTGATAAATATTTCCTAACTACGGTCCTGATGAAATTTCCGCTGCCAAAATGATAAACAAATGATACCACCAAAACTGGTCTCGCGGCCACCCGTTCCTAGGATATATAGGGGACGGGGGTTGCGACATTTACGAAGAAGTGACAGTGACAGGTAACGATCTGAAAAGTCGGGTTGTTACATATATTTTATGAGATGATTGAGAAAAGCTAGTGAAATAAAAGAAATATCATTTCTACTATTAATTGTAACACTGATATATCGATTTTACATCTATTTTTTGTTCTGTTTAATGGTACCGCCTTTTGAATTTTTAAAACTTCATTTTTGTATTAGTCTGCATTTTGCGAGTTAACATGTCGCAATGCTTATACGTGGTTCAACGCTTTTCCGATGACTTTTTGTTCGGTTATATGGTCACGCTGCAACGTGTGGGTCCTATATTTGAAGCCTACATGAAATGTATCCATTTTCCTCTCAAACCTTGTCTCTACATAAACAAAAAATGTGGGATCTTGAAGGATCTACAACTACAAAAGCAAGCCCCCATTAATGGTGGTTCATTCATTACTTGTTCATCTCCAACAAATCTTCAAACCCATTTCTGAATTTTGTACTTAGGTAATCAACTAATCATTCAAGATTGCATTGTTTTTAAGACCCAATTTGGTAAGTTTTGATGAAAGTGACTTCCATTGTAGTTGCATGTATGACTGGGTGAATTGTATGGCTTAACCAGATTGCTAAGATTTGAAACGCTGCTCAAGTTTAAAAAACTTTCATTAGATCTGAAATGCTGCTCAGACTATTGTTGAAGGTTGCTAAGATTTGAAACGTTGTACCGTCTCCCAGTTCAATCACGTGCGCTCATCGACTTCAGTCGTCGCCGCCTCTTAGGTTGCTCGGTCTAAAATGTTGTACACTAGAAAAAAATGATTTTGACGAAGGTGTTAGATGGAATGTGAGTTTTTCAGTTCAGGTAACTTTCATTGGACTACTAAGCCAGTTTTGCTTGTGATTCGGGTTAGTTTCACCATCTTCTTCACTTATACCCCAGGAGATGATGATAGCAAACCATCGCAACACAGTTCTAGTTTGATGTAAGGTCTTGTAAAGTTTATAATTGGAGCACACCAAGTGTTTGTTGGTATGTCACTTTTCTTAAAGGCTATATCTACATCATAATCTCGCCTTTCAACTCATGGCGTGATTCATTTTACTTAGTTTTATTGCATCCTTTTCTTCTAATGTCTCTTGGTCATGTCCATTTTGTATGTTTCATTGTTACCCGGATGGAGAAGTGGAAACTAAGGGGATTTTACTATTGATCCCTCATGTCAAGAGCTTGCATATTCCTAGTGGTGAACGTAAAAGTATGTTGCGAGAGGTTATTGCTATGGACCATGGGTTGTTTATGACTATGGAAGAGACATTGAAGGTTCTTTGGTCAATGGATGTGTGGGAAGTGTATGACCTTGATGGCCTTGTCCGTTTTACTAATCATGCTAATGACATAGATGCACAAATTATTGGGATTTTGAAGCCTTCCATCAAGGTGCATGGGATAAACATTCATGACTTGTTTGTATTGGATGTTGTTCTCCTTTATCGTATCTTTAAAGCACCTATCATCATCATCAAAAATATCCCTTATAACTGTCGTTTGGCTTTCTCACAAGCGTTGAAAACAACTCTCTACATGTTGATTGCACAATCGGTATCCGTTGAAGCGGTTAGGATGTTACTTCTTCCTCGATACACTTTGTTGGTTTTAAGACCTGAAAGTAGGCTAAAAACCAGGTCTGGATTAGGTTGGCTTTCAACAACATTTAATCGTGAATTCTCTAAGTACCTGAGGAAAGAGGATAATATTGCCATGATATTTATAAATATGTTAGATGGGTCGGGTTTGGGGTCTCTAGGCAAAGGAGACATGGATTTTCATAAGGAGAGAAATGTTGGAAAACCAACACCAGGTAGTGTCTTAGAAAAATTGTAAATGGGCCACTTTAAAGCAACCGTGAAAGGTTATGCTCATCTTGTGTTGCTCCATACAATGGTGATACCATGAAGGTTTAGAGGCTAAACACCCACACAGGCGACCTCCATCTATGCATAACACTATATATTCTGAGCCCCCCCCCCCCCCCCTTGTAGTTGCAGTTGATAGTGTCCTTGGTTACGTTAAATTATTTACTAAAGAAACTTCATGTAGGAGAGATGCTTATAGGTCACAACACATTTTGGATGCTTTATGTGGAGATGGATATGTTGTTGCCACTAATCTCTTATGTACTATCATTACAGTGCTTAACTTGTGGTTAGAGGGAGATGCTCGTCGATTGTGGCGAAGTTTTTTCATCTACTCCTTTCACCCTGCTATTTAAACCTAGCAATGGGATCTGGTCTATTGCGGTGGGTACTATTTGAAGGTGTATGGTTTTCAAGGTTTCTATGAACGGTGTTGGTAAAGATATGGCCAAGCACCTTAATGATTTTCAATTCGGATTTGTTGTGTCAGATGGAGGAGAGGCCATATTGCATAGCGTCAATAAGGGTTTGAGTGAACACCAAGCTAATGGGTCTATTGATATGCTTATGGTAGATTTTACTATTGCGTTTAATATGGTGAATAGATCAGCCTTAATTCAGGAGAGCAGGATAAGGTGCCCTTCTATCTCTTTGCAGGTTTAGTCCTTTTTCAATGTATTAGATTGTTCATGTTACGTTGTTAGCATTAACTGTCACAACCCAATTTAAAAAAAAAAGTTAACTAAATAAATAAATAAATCGAACACTTTATTTTGTTATAGCTTGATCAAACAAAATTAAACAGAAAGTAGTACAATAAAATATTGAAAAGTATTGCTTTAGATTTTGCCCCCACGAATAGCTCTATTAATATTGTGTCCTACATGGCAAGAAAGAGAATGGAAAACGTACAAGTGGCATGGAAATTGATTTTTGAACTCTTGTATACGAATTAGTGGGCATATGACGCATTATAAGGAAATGCTTTTTGTGATGCCAATTGAATTATTAACATTGTTAAGCTATAATGGTGTATATTGGAAGATCAACATTATCTTTGACAATATACTTTTGTAATAAAAAAAACATTTCTATCAATAAACTACTTAGAAACATAAAACTGTGTGGTTGTTATACAAATAACATAATATTCATAGAGGGGAGGGCTTAGTGGAAAACCCCATCTTTTTTAAAAAACTATGCAAACCCAATACCATCCATTGATTATGTTTCATCACACTTGATCAATGGCTCTCATAATTTTGGTAACAATTAGATTTAAAAGAAATGTAATAATACACATTAGTCAACTAGAAGGGCATTTTGGGTAGTATATTCCTTCTCTTTCCACTGTCTAGTCCTATCATCTTTAATGCACCTCTCTCTCTCTCTTCATATCCAATTCAAAATCACAATCTCAGCTCTCTCAATTCCCTCTTTCCCATGACTTTCCCTTCTCTCTACACAACACTTACAACCTGCAAGCCTAAAGAGAGAGTGAGAGCCGTGAGAGAGAGTACCAGAGAAATCGAAAGAGAAAGAGAGGTCCAGAGAAATTGAAAGAGAGAGAGAAAACTGGTGGGTTTCCAGCCACCCACGGCAGCAGCAGCAGCGCTGTGGCGGTGGTGTTGTTGACCGTTATGGTTGGGGCAGGGGAGGCGGTAGATGCACGATGAGTGAGGCACGATGGTGGTTGGTGGAAGGTGGTGGCTGGTTCATTCTGGGTTGTTGGTAGTTGATAGCGGCGACAGTGGGTGGTTGTAGAAGGTGGTGGAGGGTGGGTGGTTGGTGGCGCCCGAGTTCGAAACGTCGTCGGAGTCAAGATCTAGTAACGGTTAATGTTCTCTCTCTCTCTCCTCTCCTCTGTCTTCAATCAAGATCTAGTAATGGTTAATGTTCATGTATTTTAAATAAATCGAAAACTTTAGGATGAGATTTTTTAACGGGATTTTTTGTTGGATTGGTTGCTTGTTTGGGGATTTTGATCTTAATAATAATTGTTTTTTTTTTTTGTTGGTTTGGTTGCTGGTTTAGGCTTTTGATCTGAACAGTAAGTGTTTTTTTTTGTTGGGTTGTTTGATTTACAGAAACAGACCCATAACATGTGTTAAGCACCTGTTAGAATAATATATAACGTATGTTGATTTACAGAAATAGATCCATAAAGATATTCAATTGACAAGCTGGATGGATGTAGGCGACGTTAATGCGGGGATATTGAATAAGTCAAATCTTTTGGGAAAGAAGTTTTCGTTCGTTTATAACATGTGTTAGTGGTTCATGCTGTAACAGATCCATAAAGAAGTTTTCATGCTGTAACAAGTTTTCGTTCGTTTATAACATGTTTTGCACATTTTGGAATGTATAACATGTGTTAAGCCTCTGTTATAATCTTTTTGTAACCTGACATGTATTCATGTATAAGCTAGTGGTTTACAAAACACCATGATGTGTATATACTGGTCTAACATGTGTTACAATTTGTCTGTTCGGAACATGTAATTGATTAACATGTGACAAGGGTGAAAACAGTCGACGGGGGCGATGAGTTAATGGTGAGCTTAGTTAATATCGTAATCTTGTTGTAACCCCACTTGTATACATATGATAACATGTAAGCATCCATTATAACCCGACTTGTATTCATGTATATCAAAAGTGGTTTGCAAAACACCATGACGTGCATATATTGATCGTAACACGTGTACAAGTTAATATGGAACATACAAGTTAATATTGTAACACCGTATACCTGGGATAACATGTGTTAAGCCTCTGTTATAATCTTGGTTTAACCCAACATTGTGTCATGTATAAGCTAGTGGTTTCTAAAACACTATTAACTTGTATAATCTTGGAACATACAAGTTAATATTGTAACACCGTAACCCGACTTGTATTCATGTATATGAAAGTCACATCCTTTGGGAAAGAAGTCTTCGTTCATTTATAACATGTGTTGGTGGTTCAAGCTGTAACAGAACACCATGATGTAACCTGACATGTGTTCATGTATAACATGTGTTAATCCCCTGTTAGAATGATATATAACATGGGAAAGAACTCTTCGTTCGTTTATAACATGTGTTTGTTTTGCACATTTTGGAATGTATAACATGTGTTAAGCCTCTGTTATAATCTTTTTGTAACCTGACATATATTCATGTATAAGCTAGGGGTTTACAACACACCATGATGTGTATATACTGGTCTAACATGTGTTACAATTTGTCTGTTCGGAACATGTAATTGTTTAACATGTGACAAGGGTGAAAACAGTCGACGGGGGCGATGAGTTTAATGGTGAGCTTAGTTAATATCGTAATCTTGTTGTAACCCCACTTGTATACATATGATAAAATGTAAGCATCCATTATAACCCGACTTGTATTCATGTATATGAAAGTGGTTTGCAAGTTAATATGTGTACAAGTTTATATTGTATAACGTGTGTTAAGCCTCTATTATAACGTGTGTTAAGACTTCCAGAATGGATGCATAAACTCCAATAGTAACTTAATAACATAGTATACCTGATATAACGTGTGTTAAGCCTCTTTTATTGTGACACTTCGGATTTTCCCGGACAACCTTTCGATGTAACATGTGTGTACGTAAACTATTAAGTGAAAAATTATGAATTGCTTGTTATTACGTGTTGTGTGCATATATGTACGTATAAATATATATATATATATATGTGTGTTATATATATAGGAGCCGAAACCCGACTCGAGACCCGGGATGGTCTCGAGTGAACAGTAAATTGGGCCGGTTAGGGCCAAAGCCCATCCTCAACCCACTCGATATATATACCGGCCAACCCTCACCATTCTACCATTTTTGCAACATTTTCTCTCATACTCTCCTCTCATCTCTCTCACCAAAACCCTAAAACCCTCACAAAGAATCACCTCCCTCCCCTCTCCTTTTCCCTCTCGGATCAACCAACAACAAGAACACCTCGGCTCTAGCTCGGAATCACCAACCGGAAAGAATCTTTGCTTCTTCAAACCCACAACTTCAACCGGTTAGTACAAAAATGTGTTACTATGATTCTTGTGTATGGATGATGATTGTTGCCATGTTTTGTGTGAATAATATGTGTGTGAAATGCATAACCGAATAACATGTTTGTTTCGGAATGTTTAGATAGAATGAATATTCATGACTTTGGTTGAATGGTTAGTATCCGATTATGCTTAGGAACCGAGAATGATAATATCTATTATGTCCGTTCATGTTATGATGTTTAGTGATGAAATGTGTTCTAATATTTTTATCAGGGATTTGGTGATTTTGCTATCCGAATGATATTAAAGTGATGTTAAGGATTGAATATTCATGAATAATGTTTGAATGTTATGAACAGCATGAATGTCACTCAAATATTTTGAATATGCTTTGTTTGATCCAAATTAGACACATTATAGACAAACAGACATGTTAGTGGATATAGTACACAATTTACATGAAAATGCAATCCTATTGGTCAGTACATTGCAGGTTCTAGAAGAGTTTGTTGTGCACGTAATCACGGTTGCGAGTCGTAACCTTTGGTTGCGACTCGAGACCACATCAAGTCTTGTCGAGATCTCCCAGTTGCGAGTCGCAATCAACGCGTATCGAATCCGGTTGCGAGTCGTAACCACTGCTGCTGAGTCGGAACTGCTAGTTGCGAGTCGGAACCTCTGGTTGCGAGTCGTAACCAAAACGTGATGAACCGAGACCTCGGTTGCGAGTCGTAACCTCGGTTGCGAGTCGCAACCACCCTTGTCTCGACTGGGCTACCTTGTTGTTATTGGGCTTTGACTGTTGGGCTTTCTGTTGACTGGACTGCATGTTTGTTACTGCTGATTATATGTTAGGGCTGACCCAATAAACCCAACTGTTGTGTATTCGCATGTTATACGTGCTTGCTATATGTATTGCCATACGTGTTCGCTATGTGTTTACTTGTACCCGACTTGACCCATATCTGGTAACCATGTTAGGACGTGGTGACCAACATACTTGACCGGGTAAAATAATCTACCGAGCAACCCAAGGTGAGTTCACAACCTAAAGCATGTATTCCCGGTGGTTTGGGAAACGGAACTAAAACAACACTATCCCCCTTATAAGGGATACAACTTACTTTTCTTCCCTTGTTATTGGGAACCTTTTAGTTAATTACTGTTTATACGGATTGCAACCAACGGCACTAAACGAAACTCTATCACTTAAAGTCCCTACTACTTAATACCGATTAGTCGCCGGGGCCAGGCGAACGGGTTATTAGTTGATAGCGCTATTTAGGTCTTACCAACCTCACACCGTGCCAAGGTATGGGATCGGTCGTGAACTAATGTACTCAGGCATCCGTCAATGATGATAGAACATTGACATTGGGGCACTCTCTTGCGGATACGCAACGGTCACCTAGTGTTCGGTATTGGAAAAACAGTTTAGTTGCTAACTTTTGGGGTAGCTCCCCATGGCATGTATAAACGGATAAATTAACTGGTGAAACAAGTTTTTGGTAATTAAAACTGGACAACTAGTGAACTCACTCAGCATTATTGTTGACCCCTTACTGCATGCTTTGCAGGTAACCAGTGACTCAGGAGCTTGCAGCTTGGGAAGTGTAGTGGTCGCCTAAACCCGCACGTTGGGTTCTAATTAATTGGAACTATGAACTTTGTTTAAACTATTTTGCCTATGCTTCCGCTACTTACTTAACTGTTATTTGAATCCAAACATTTGAACTTTAAGCTATGGTGTTTACTAACCATTATGGTTGGTGATCATCCTTACTATTATCCAATGCTCAGTATAATTGGTGGCTGGATCCTGGTCGGTCACGCCCTCAAGCGGACGGTGCTCCGCAGGTGGAATTTGGGGGTGTGACAGATTGGTATCAGAGCCATTGGTTATAGTGAACTTGGTTTTAAAAAGGGGAAAAATCTTTTTGAGAAAAAACCAGACTATAACCCGTGACTCGTAACGACACTACACTCCAAGTGCAAGGCTCGACTTATCTGACCTCCTAGCTCGGACTTGTGCCTACATGCTTATTTATCTTATGTTGACTGCTCTACTATACATACTAGTGTGCCTAATTAGATAGATACACATCTCTCTTCTGTCTTATTCTCGCTACGTTACGACACCACACTCATACTGTGTTTTCTGGTTATGAAGACAATGAGTGGACGCGGAAGAGGAAGCGTTAACATGACTCAGGCTCAATTCGCTAACTTGCTCAACACGGTGGCTGCAGCTTTCGCAGCTCACCCTGGAGGTAAACTCGTTGCTAAAGGATGTTTAGATCCTACCCCCACATCGTCTTTTCACCTCTAAAACCTATTCGCTACATTTCTCACAACAGGTCAGCCTGCGCCTGCGCAACCACGTGTTTGCACTTTCAAAACCTTCATGGATGGCAAGCCTCTCCCTTTCAACGGCACTGAGGGTGCCATAGGCCTTCTGCATTGGATTGAAAAGGCCGAAGCTGTCTTTGCTGTCTGCGAGTGTCCCCCTGCTAACTGGGTTAAGTACGCAACTGGTACGCTTGAAGGAAACGCGCTTTCATGGTGGAAGGCACAGATTCAGATGCTTGGTCTGGAAACTGCTAATGCTACTGCATGGGAAGATTTCAAGGACATGATCAAAGAGGAGTACTGTCACATGGATGACATCCACAAACTCGAGAACGAGTACTATGCACTCAAGATGGTTGGGTCAGAGATTGAGACCTACACCAAGCAGTCCAATGACTATGCTGCACTTTGCCCAAACATGTCCCAACCTATGTATCGAAGGGTCGAATTGTACATCAAAGGCTTGGTCCCAGAAATCCGGAGCCATGTGACCTCGGCCAACCTCAACACCATACAGCCTGTGGTTCGTCTAGCTCACAAACTCACCAATCAGGCTGTGGAAGAGGGCAAGCTGCCCCAGAGGATCGGTGCTACTACTGGAACTTCTGGCGATAACAAGCGAAAGTGGGATGGAAGTCAGGGAAAGGATGCTAACCCCACTCAGGCCCCAGTTCAACAAAGGAAGACTGAGAGCAACAAGGGCCCTCAGCAACAGGGTGGCTATCGAGGAAACCACCCTAAGTGTAACAAATGTAACCGACATCACAGTGGGCCATGTGGAAAGGGTCAGTGTCAGCGATGCAACAAGATGGGGCATGAAGCCAAAGACTGCCGAAGCCAGTTCCCCGCTAGGCAGAATCAGCAACAACCACAGCAACAGCAGCAACAAGGAAACAACCGTGGATGCTTCAAGTGTGGAGCAATGGGGCACATGCGAAAGGATTGCCCTGAACTGAATCAGAACAACAACAATCAGGGTGCTGGGAACAATAACAACAATGCTGGAAATGGTGCTAGAGGAAAAGCTTTTGTGATTGGAGCCGGAGAAGCAAGGAATGACCCCAACGTTGTAGCGGGTAAGTTCCTACTTAATGATCGTTATGTTTCCATGCTATTTGATTCCGGAGCAGATGCTAGTTATGTATCCCTACGTATTAGTAAGAAACTTAAGCTCACTCTTACGCCGCTGAGCTCTAAGCACACCGTTGAAATAGCTAATGGTAGAAACCTCGAGGCCTCACACATAATTCGTAACTGCAAATTAGAGTTGTCTGGTCAGACCTTCCGTATCGATCTTTTCCCCATCATTCTTGGAAGCTTCGACGTCATTATTGGTATGGATTGGTTATCCAAACATCGAGCTGAAATCCTCTGCCAGGAGAAAGCTATTCGTATTCCCCGTCCCCCTGGCAAACCTCTTGTAGTTCATGGCGACAAGAGCGGAGAAGTCACAGGCATCATTTCATTCTTAAAAGCCCAGAAGTACCTACGAAAGGGGCACACCGCTATCTTAGCACTCATTACCGACACACAGAAAAGGGAAAACAGGATTGAAGATTTTCCAGTGGTTCGCGACTATCCCGAGGTATTCCCGGAGGAGCTACCTGGACTCCCTCCTCACCGTCAGGTCGAATTTCAAATCGAGCTAGCTCCCGGAGCAGCGCCTGTAGCTCGTGCACCTTATCGATTAGCCCCCGCGGAGCTCAAGGAGCTTTCTACTCAACTACAAGAACTTTTGGACAAGGGTTTTATCCGTCCTAGTTCATCACCCTGGGGAGCCCCAGTGCTCTTCGTCAAAAAGAAAGATGGCTCATTCCGAATGTGCATTGACTACCGCGAACTTAACAAGGTTACCATCAAAAATCGTTATCCACTTCCCCGTATCGACGACCTGTTCGACCAGCTGCAAGGGTCGAGCTATTATTCCAAGATTGATCTGCGATCGGGTTATCACCAGCTGAGAGTCCGCGATGAGGACATCTCTAAGACTGCTTTCAGAACCCGCTATGGTCACTACGAATTCCTTGTTATGCCTTTCGGTATGACCAACGCACCTGCAATCTTCATGGATCTCATGAACCGAGTGTGCAAACCCTACCTCGATAAATTCGTAATCGTATTCATCGACGACATCCTAATCTACTCGAAGAGCCAAGAGGAGCATGAACAACACCTACGTCTTATTCTCGAACTCCTTCGCAATGAGCAACTGTACGCCAAATTCTCGAAATGTGATTTCTGGCTTAGAGAAGTCCATTTCCTCGGGCACATCGTCAATCAGGAAGGGATTCATGTTGACCCTGCTAAGATTGAGTCCATTAAGAATTGGCCTGCGCCTAAGACCCCGACCGAAGTTCGCCAATTCTTGGGATTGGCAGGATACTATCGAAGATTTATCAAGGGATTCTCTAAGATCGCTCAACCACTTACGACACTCACTCAGAAGGGTGTTGCTTACAAATGGAGTAATGCTCAGGAATCTGCCTTCCAGGAACTAAAGAAGAACCTTTGTAGTGCTCCTATCCTCTCCTTACCCGAAGGTACCGACGACTTCGTCGTTTACTGCGACGCTTCTATTCAAGGACTTGGCTGCGTATTGATGCAACGCGAGAAAGTTATTGCTTACGCCTCGCGACAACTCAAGGTCCACGAACGGAACTATACGACGCATGACTTAGAATTTGGAGCTGTGGTCTTCGCGCTCAAGCTTTGGAGACACTACTTGTACGGAACCAAGTGCACGATTTACACTGATCACAAGAGTCTCCAGCACATAATGGGACAAAAGGAGTTGAATATGCGGCAACGCCGATGGGTCGAACTCCTAAATGACTACGAGTGTGCAATCAAATATCACCCAGGCAAGGCTAATGTGGTAGCCGATGCCCTCAGCAGAAAGGAGACCAAACCCAAGCGTGTTCGTGCCTTACAGCTCACTATCCACTCAAACCTCCCTAATCAGATTCGGAAAGCTCAGGTTGAAGCATTGAAAGCTGAGAACATCAGGGCCGAGTCCCTACGAGGATCGAGACAACGAATGGAACAAAAAGAAGACGGTGCTTACTACGTAGCCGGACGCATATGGGTTCCGCTTTATGGAAATTTACGTGACCTTGTGATGGATGAAGCTCACAAGTCCCGTTACTCAGTACATCCGGGTTCAGATAAGATGTACCACGACTTGAGGGCTACCTATTGGTGGCCTGGCATGAAAGCTCACATAGCAACGTATGTCAGAAAATGTTTAACCTGCGCAAGAGTCAAGGCTGAGTATCAGAAACCATCAGGCCTACTCCAACAGCCAGAGATCCCGCAATGGAAATGGGAGCAGATTTCCATGGATTTTGTTACTAGCCTGCCTAGGTCTCAGCGCGGAAATGACACCATTTGGGTAATAGTGGATCGCTTAACTAAGTCTGCACACTTCTTGGCCATAAAAGAAACAGACAAGTTTTCTACCCTAGCAGAGGTATACTTAAAAGAAGTGGTCTCGAAGCACGGAGTGCCTACCTCTATTATTTCTGATCGAGACGCGCGTTTTACTTCTGAGTTGTGGCAAGCCATGCACAAATCTTTTGGCTCACGTTTAGACATGAGCACCGCTTATCACCCGCAAACGGATGGGCAGTCTGAACGCACCATCCAAACCCTCGAAGACATGCTTAGGGCTTGTGTGATCGATTTTGGCAAGAATTGGGAGAAGCACCTACCGTTGGTGGAATTCTCCTACAACAACAGCTACCACACCAGGATTCAGGCAGCACCCTTTGAGGCATTGTACGGCCGTAAATGTCGATCGCCTCTCTGCTGGGCTGAGGTTGGTGACAGCCAAATCACAGGCCCGGAACATGTAGTTGACACCACAGAAAAGATTGCCCAGATTAGGCAACGCATGGCGGCAGCTCGTGATCGTCAAAAGTACTACGCTGACAAAGACAGGAAACCGCAAGAGTTCCAGGTTGGTGAACGGGCTCTACTTAAGGTCTCACCCTGGAAGGGTGTGGTCCGTTTTGGAAAACGGGGCAAGCTTAATCCAAGATATGTCGGACCCTTTGAAGTTACCGAAAAGATCGGTACGGCCGCTTACAGATTGAATTTGCCTGAAGAACTGAGTGCTGTGCACAATGTCTTCCACGTGTCTAATCTGAAGAAGTGTCTATCAGATGAAACACTCGTCATTCCTTACAAGGAACTTACTATTGACGAACAGCTACACTTTACTGAGGAACCCGTTGAGATCACGGATCGTGAGATCAAAACCCTCAAACGTAGCCAGATACCCCTCGTGCGAGTTCGTTGGAACTCGCGGCGTGGCCCAGAGTATACCTGGGAGCGGGAAGACCAGATGAAGCACAAGTATCCCCGGCTATTCCCTAACGAAAACCCCAGCACTGAAGCTACAACCGAATTTCGGGACGAAATTCCAAACTAACGGGGGGATGATGTGACACCCCGTTGAAACGCTTTTACTTACACTAGCTTGACAGTGGCTGCCTTAACTTTCGGGACGAAAGTTCTTAAAACTTGGGGATAATGTGACACTTCGGATTTTCCCGGACAACCTTTCGATGTAACATGTGTGTACGTAAACTATTAAGTGAAAAATTATGAATTGCTTGTTATTACGTGTTGTGTGCATATATGTACGTATAAATATATATATATATATATGTGTGTTATATATATAGGAGCCGAAACCCGACTCGAGACCCGGGATGGTCTCGAGTGAACAGTAAATTGGGCCGGTTAGGGCCAAAGCCCATCCTCAACCCACTCGATATATATACCGGCCAACCCTCACCATTCTACCATTTTTGCAACATTTTCTCTCATACTCTCCTCTCATCTCTCTCACCAAAACCCTAAAACCCTCACAAAGAATCACCTCCCTCCCCTCTCCTTTTCCCTCTCGGATCAACTAACAACAAGAACACCTCGGCTCTAGCTCGGAATCACCAACCGGAAAGAATCTTTGCTTCTTCAAACCCACAACTTCAACCGGTTAGTACAAAAATGTGTTACTATGATTCTTGTGTATGGATGATGATTGTTGCCATGTTTTGTGTGAATAATATGTGTGTGAAATGCATAACCGAATAACATGTTTGTTTCGGAATGTTTAGATAGAATGAATATTCATGACTTTGGTTGA
The DNA here is from genome assembly GCA_030545235.1 of Helianthus tuberosus. NCBI lineage: Eukaryota > Viridiplantae > Streptophyta > Magnoliopsida > Asterales > Asteraceae > Helianthus > Helianthus tuberosus. The sequence continues at coordinate 122,187,526 of CM060401.1, forward strand.
ATGGTTAGTATCCGATTATGCTTAGGAACCGAGAATGATAATATCTATTATGTCCGTTCATGTTATGATGTTTAGTGATGAAATGTGTTCTAATATTTTTATCAGGGATTTGGTGATTTTGCTATCCGAATGATATTAAAGTGATGTTAAGGATTGAATATTCATGAATAATGTTTGAATGTTATGAACAGCATGAATGTCACTCAAATATTTTGAATATGCTTTGTTTGATCCAAATTAGACACATTATAGACAAACAGACATGTTAGTGGATATAGTACACAATTTACATGAAAATGCAATCCTATTGGTCAGTACATTGCAGGTTCTAGAAGAGTTTGTTGTGCACGTAATCACGGTTGCGAGTCGTAACCTTTGGTTGCGACTCGAGACCACATCAAGTCTTGTCGAGATCTCCCAGTTGCGAGTCGCAATCAACGCGTATCGAATCCGGTTGCGAGTCGTAACCACTGCTGCTGAGTCGGAACTGCTAGTTGCGAGTCGGAACCTCTGGTTGCGAGTCGTAACCAAAACGTGATGAACCGAGACCTCGGTTGCGAGTCGTAACCTCGGTTGCGAGTCGCAACCACCCTTGTCTCGACTGGGCTACCTTGTTGTTATTGGGCTTTGACTGTTGGGCTTTCTGTTGACTGGACTGCATGTTTGTTACTGCTGATTATATGTTAGGGCTGACCCAATAAACCCAACTGTTGTGTATTCGCATGTTATACGTGCTTGCTATATGTATTGCCATACGTGTTCGCTATGTGTTTACTTGTACCCGACTTGACCCATATCTGGTAACCATGTTAGGACGTGGTGACCAACATACTTGACCGGGTAAAATAATCTACCGAGCAACCCAAGGTGAGTTCACAACCTAAAGCATGTATTCCCGGTGGTTTGGGAAACGGAACTAAAACAACACTATCCCCCTTATAAGGGATACAACTTACTTTTCTTCCCTTGTTATTGGGAACCTTTTAGTTAATTACTGTTTATACGGATTGCAACCAACGGCACTAAACGAAACTCTATCACTTAAAGTCCCTACTACTTAATACCGATTAGTCGCCGGGGCCAGGCGAACGGGTTATTAGTTGATAGCGCTATTTAGGTCTTACCAACCTCACACCGTGCCAAGGTATGGGATCGGTCGTGAACTAATGTACTCAGGCATCCGTCAATGATGATAGAACATTGACATTGGGGCACTCTCTTGCGGATACGCAACGGTCACCTAGTGTTCGGTATTGGAAAAACAGTTTAGTTGCTAACTTTTGGGGTAGCTCCCCATGGCATGTATAAACGGATAAATTAACTGGTGAAACAAGTTTTTGGTAATTAAAACTGGACAACTAGTGAACTCACTCAGCATTATTGTTGACCCCTTACTGCATGCTTTGCAGGTAACCAGTGACTCAGGAGCTTGCAGCTTGGGAAGTGTAGTGGTCGCCTAAACCCGCACGTTGGGTTCTAATTAATTGGAACTATGAACTTTGTTTAAACTATTTTGCCTATGCTTCCGCTACTTACTTAACTGTTATTTGAATCCAAACATTTGAACTTTAAGCTATGGTGTTTACTAACCATTATGGTTGGTGATCATCCTTACTATTATCCAATGCTCAGTATAATTGGTGGCTGGATCCTGGTCGGTCACGCCCTCAAGCGGACGGTGCTCCGCAGGTGGAATTTGGGGGTGTGACATTTATAACGTGTGTTAAGACTTCCAGAATGTGTTAAGTCCATACCGTTTTAACATCATGTACTAGACAAAACAAAATAAGAGTCTCACATTACATATTACTAGTAAACGAAAATACATAGCACTAAGAAAATGGTGGAGCTTCCTTTGAAAATCTGCCTTAGCTTTTCAGCGGCTACCTTTGCTGCCTTAGCTTTTCAGCGGCTACCCTTGCTTTATTGTTTGGGTCGGTCTTGAAACGGTTTGTAAACATATGGGTGTGCGTATGCCAGGGAAGTTATAAAAAAGTGTTTTCATGTCACACGTTACACGTGTTACGTTGTACATGGGTTTCATGTCACATGTAACACATGCATGTCCGAGAAGTTCAACCTATAACACGTGTTAGTTGTGTTGTGCTGTAACATAAACATGGTCATGATCCTTGAGCATCTGATCCACGTTTGACGAAACCAACGGTCCCGAGAATTAGATCTTATTTCCCTTGAATCCATCACTGTCCTAATAACAAAAAGATAAGATAACCGTTAAGTCATTAACCAGACATAAATATTAACACATTCATAGCCAGATTTTTTTTTCTCAGATAACATCACAAAAACAGTTACTATTTAGATCAAAATCCCCAAACAAAGCAACCAAACCAACAAAAAACAGTTACTATTCAGATCAAAAGCCCAAACAAGCAACCAAACCAAGCACAGCTTTTTAACACAAAAATAAAAACCTGCAAATTAATCTTACACAACTGAAACAACAACTAACAAAGTACACAGAGCTAAAAACCTGCAATTAATTCGTCATACCCTAATACATGTCTCTAATACATCGTCATACCCTAATACATGTCTTTATAACATGTTACTATGGTTTAGCTGTGAAACAGGAGTTCAGACTATAACACGTGTTACGTTGGTTGTGCTATAAGAAAACTTGGCTTAGCTGTGAAACAGGAGTTCAGACTATAACACGTGTTACGTTGGTTGTGCTGTAAGACAAACTTGGCTTTTCGTTTCTACAAACAGATGTGCCGATTATTAGACGTCTAAAATTCAGCAACTAAACAAAGTACACATAACTAAAAACAACAAGATTACACGTTAAATACAAAACATTAACGGTCTATAATTTGTAATCTATACGAACATTAACGGTTGTTCGTGTTTCACAATAACGGTTGGAATTATACAAACTGTAATTTGTAATCTATAAGACACATTAACGGTCTAATTACGAACATTAACTATTATACTTGGTGTTCGTGTTTCAAAACCCATATTCTATAATCGGCTGAAAAGAAAAAAACTATTGAAGCAAACAAGCAAGATAAAAACGTGAGCATTAATAGACTTGTTGTTCGTGTTTCACATTAACAAGATCCCCTTAAATCATCATATCCAAACAACAAACAAAAACCCACAATGCAATAATCAAATCAAGAAACTAAATCAAGATTACCTCATCGCAAAAATCACCACAAATATCGGACCCAAATCGAATCAAAAAATAAAAAAGGAAGAAACTTTATTCACACCCCTGTTGGTAGCACTAAGAAAATGGTGGAGCTTCCTTCGACATCAGTGACCCTTGAGCAGTAGTTGATGATGGCAACATTCAGATCTAGTGCCATTTTGAGTTAAATATATTCAGTTCCACATCTGAATATAGGAACTGAATATATGGGTTGGGGTTGGGGGATGGCGGTGGTGGAGGGGCAGTGGTGGCAGTGGTGGGGGGTGTGCAGCGGCGGTCGGCCGACGGTGGTAAAGGTGCAACGGTGGTGGGGGTTGTGCAACAGGGTTGGAGGTGTTTACGGTAGTGCCGGAGGTACAATACAGATGGTGGTGCGGTGGTGATGATGGTGGTGGTGCGGTGGTGATGATGGTGGTGGTGCGGTGGTGATGGTGGTGTGGTGGAAGAGAGAGAGGTGTATGATGAGAGAGATATTTGATGAAGGGAGATGAAGAAACTAATCAGATTAAAAGAAGAGAGAGAAGTTTGGGAAGATAAATGAGAAATAAATGTTGTCAAATCATAGTACACAAAAGTCAAGATATCTTTTTGAGTTGGGTAGTGTAAAAAGACAATCCTACCTTTCAAAGCTCTAAAAGCATATGTTGATGTGGAGCAATCTAGGCCACATGTTGAGTTTGCAAAGTTTTCTAAAAATCAAGGGTTTCTTGTGTAGCATTGCCCTATTCATAGAAACATATATTTGATATATGTGTATAACTACTTAGAGGGTGTTTGAGGTTGAGTTTTGATGGAGATTTTTAGATTATTGAGTTTTGAAATCGTAAATAATCAGTTTTGAGTGTTTGGGTAAAAACAAATTAAAAATTGATTATTTGCGTTTAGAAAGTTACAAAACGCAGTTTTCCAAAAGCAGCTCCCCCCCTACTGCAACAAAACGCAGTTTTCCAAAAATTGATTATTTGCGTTTAGTAAAGGTTTTCACTTGTTTATTTTTTTTAAATATATATTTGCCAAACACTCAAATAGTTGATTATCTAATTATTGTGATATCAAGCGACATAATCAAATCCAAACACTATCTTTCAACATCACGTTTTGTTACAGTTAATTATCTGATTCTGATTATTCAAAAAGCATAATCTATTTTCAAAACTCAACCTCAAACACCCTCTTAATATACATAGGTCATGCGTACAATAAAAAAAAAAATTTAAAAACCTCAATCTATGTTGGCCTCCCTCAATTACCACCACAACTTCTATTTAAAATATGAATCCGTATAAGTGGATAAAGCTTGGCGGAGGGACCTTGGATATAACCTGTGAACAAGTAGCACTATTTTATCACTATCCCTATTATAAAACTCTATTTTAAATATTTTTTAACTTATTGTATATATTTTTAACTTATTGTATGGCCAACGTAGTATTCGAATTAAATATATAGCTTTATTCTTTCTTTTATACTTTTATAGTTCTAACAAAATCTTATATATAGCTTTATTCTTTCTTTTACACTTTTTTATAGTTCTAACAAAATCTTATAGAACATTAAAATACATTTGTAGCACTTTTCCTTGTCTCATTCAAGTCTACATAGATAAATCACTACAAAAAATATCGAATTAAATATATAACTTTATTCTTTCTTTTATACTTTTATAGTTCTAACAAAATCTTATATATAGCTTTATTCTTTCTTTTACACTTTTTTATAGTTCTAAAAAAATATTGTAGAACATTAAAATACATTTGTAGCACTTTTCCTTGTCTCATTCAAGTCTACATAGATAAATCACTACAAAAAATATATATAACTTTTTCGGCTAATTCATGTACGAAAAAAAAAAATTAAGAGCATCCACACTAGGTTCTTTATCTCTATCACTATAATTTAACTAAAAAACATTGGTATTGTTTAAACTTTCAAAACCCCTATCATCATATTCTCTATCTCTATTTTATTTTACTCACATACACTTAATTCATTATTTTATACACTCACTTATATTTAGAGATGAATAGTAAATCTCATAACTTAGAGAACTAGTGTAGGTTCTCTAAATTGATGTTTATTAAATTACCGGTAAACGAAAATAGTTATCGATAAGCACTAACGAGACACGCCATGCAATCAAACACTGTTTAAATAGTTCTGAGGACAGGGATTAGTTATTGTGATGCATTAACATGTAACTTAGAGTTAGAATGCTTGTCGCACTTGAAAAACAACTTAGATGATTCGTTTTTCCATTATCTAAACATGAAGGTTACACGACTAATAAAACAAAACCGGGTGTGCCATGGAAGGTTCCAAGGACACGATTAAGCAGGGCCGTCTCCGAAAATCACAAAAAAAATTTGGCCCTGTTCGAGATAAAAAAATGTTTGGCCCTATTCGAAATCTTCATATAATATAAGCTCATCAATCATTCAATGAAATATATAAATACTAAAAACCATAATACTACGATAATTGTTAAGAAATAGATAAACAAAGTAACAAAAATAGCGTAGCAAAAATGATAAAATTATCGAACCTATTTGCTAAGCGAACAGTGTGGTTTTTCTAGCGTTTTTTGAAGCAAAGCTCTCGATCAACTCATTGTAATCCATAGTATCTAATATTTCACTTTGAGTAGAAATTGTCACCAACCCGTTTAGCCTTTCTTGTGACATTGTAGAACGTAAATAGGTATTCAACAACTTCAACTTTGAGAAACTTCTTTCTGCTGATGCCACGGTTACCGGAATTGTCAACAACACTTTATATGCATTTATAGCATTAGGATAAGTAGTACTGTGTTGGAAGATATAGTCTAAAACATCAAAAGGGTTGTCAATGTGTCTCGGTAAAAATGTATTAATCAAGTTCAACTGTTGTCGTGCGCCTGTGCTGATTGCTAAATCACTGAAGGTCTGAAATCTGAATTAATGGAGTATGGACAGGCTGCGAAATTCCATGATCTGATATTCCGATCGATGAATGATGATGATCGACTTCGGCGTTTTGTTTCCCTCGTGCCACAGCCAATTCTGATAGATACTATACCTGCGACGTTTTATTTCCTTCCTTTCCCTGATCTAGCAGGCCTTATTTTTCTTTAGACTAGTCACTTGGGCATGTTAATTGGGCCCTATATTTGTTTAGACTAGTCCCTTTTAAGCAGGTCCTTTATTAAACGAACATTCAAATTTTTTTAATATATATATTAAAAAATTAAAAACTTTTCGGGCCCTATATTGGTTTGGGCCCTGATCGCAGGCACCTCCTGCACCCCTTAATAACCGGCCCTGCGATTAAGCTTGATCATCATCATTAGTAAGTAACATAGGAGCATTGAGGCCTTAACACATAGCAAACACATTAAAGAAATTAGTTTCCAGTTAATGAAACATTTTCGATATAAACACGAATTGTATCATCCAAACATGCATTGTATCATCCGTCAAGCCTAAAAAGACTTTTAAAACACTTATTTATGGTGTTTAAGAAAAAAATAAGAAGGTTATTAGTTTTTCGAAAACATATGATCCGTTATATAAAAATGCAAAAAAAACTACACAAAAAAACGTATAATTTTAAGACTGTTTACCGATCTGGGGGATCGTTTAAGCTCGGTTTTAATTTAAATTAGGAAATATCTCTTTTACTTTATGTAATCTAGTTGAAATGTGTGAAAAGTTGAAGTCAAAGGGCCATATGGCCTTCCCCTTGATTATGATCGGAACACACACTAACACCAATCTTCGTTTCCTTTTAAGCTAAAAACTCCTATCAAACCCTTCCATATTCAACCCCAACTAGTTTTAGGTCTTTTTAAGAAAAAACTAAGACAATCAATCCTTCCCTAAGCGAATTAAGTTGTGTTTTTGTACTAAAAAGTGTTTCTAAGTGTTTTTAAACAAAAAGAATGGAGTTCTGATACATCGAACCTAAACAATTGGCCAAAAAGGCTATTTGAACTTCTATGACATGTATTAAGATGGTTCATGATGTTTTATTATCTAAAACTTCGAGTTATGGATAAAAACGCAAAGATTCGACAAGAAAAACAAGTTTGAAACCCTAATCGAAAAAGATTGTTTCCAAGGCTTTATGCATGATGTATTATACATATTTTTGTTAAATATGGTTTGTAGGTATAGTACATAGCTTCAAACGAGTTCTAGAAGGGTAGAGATTGTTCAAACACGCACGAAACGCAAGGTACAACATCCGTAAACTGAAAGTAAAGTGCACTAGATTTTATTTTATCATAAATTTTGGCAGGAGTATTATTAGCATAAGAAAAGATATAGAGTAATAACATACAGTAAAATAGGTTTCTCTACAAAATTTGAGAATTTTGTGATAATCTGAGAATTTTTGGTGACTTTATTGGTGTATAATGGCGTTAAATCGGTAAAAATAGCAAACAGACTTAATAAACCCCTAATATTTTTAGAGAATCTTTATTTTGAATAGGGATGTCCCACATAAATTTAGGGGTTCATTTGTTAACCCTATATATAGTTTCAAAAATCACGTTTTATCAATCTTTTGATAACTAGAAACCATATTTAGGAACCTCAGTTAGCTTTGAAAATTTTACAAGATCTATGTTGGATTCTGTAAGATCGTTAACCCTATATATGGTTTCGAAAATCACGTTTTATAAATCTTTCAACAGCTAGTGATGTGTGTAAAATGCAACATATAAATTACATCAAATAAGGCATAAAACTAACCCTTTTTAAGTACTAATATTGGAAAAAGAGTGTTTTTGTCTTCCTTTTGTATTTTCAGGATTAAATGAGCTCAAGAACACAAAAGAAGCAAAAAGACAGCTAAATCCAACATAAATACAAGGAAAGGAACATAAGTGGACTGCCCGACCCCTCAACGGCATCTTCCCAAGCAAAATAGAGAAGGCAGAAGACTGAACACGCCCCGTGCTCAGCCAGCACGGGGCCGTGCCCAAGAAGCAGCAGAAAAGACAAACCTATAGAAGCTTCTATTGCCCACCACGGGGCCGTGCCCAGTGAACACGGGGGCGTGCCGAAAGTACTGCAGGCGCATTAATTGTAATTGCGAGTTACAATTAATGAAGAGAGAGAGTGTCAGACAGGCACGGGGCCGTGCCCAGCGGACACGGGGCCGTGCCCAGCTCTCTGTTCAGCCTATAAATAGGAGTGCTTGGTTTCATTTCAACTAATCCCTTGGCACACCACCTCTCTCACACTTCATCCACCACCCACCACCATCACAACACCATCATCCACCACCATCATCCATTGTCCATCGTAGAGTGTGTGAGTCGTCTCGGGATCCAAGATTGATCGTAAGAGTTCTTGACAATCAAGGCCATGTTTGCCTAAGTCTCTTACATCACTTGGTGAAGACAAAGTGTCTAGTATAATACTTTTTATTTCTAATCTTTTGCACTTTTTATTTGGTTTTGTATTAATGACTTTAATAACTAGTTACTTATGTTGAAGGTGATCTTTCCTTATCGTTTGTCCGTGGTGTCTTGGCATTATTTTACTGTCTATATAAAATAAAGGATTTTCACCATTCATATCTCCACGGTCTATATGGAGGTATGTTGGCTACCTGGTCGGGGGTTAAGGGAACGGTTTGGTAAAGGTCTTGCCATTGTTCAGCGTTTAGAGGTCCTGCAATGGACCTGGTCAAATTTAGTAGGACCTCCTTCAATGCTTCACGGTATTGGATGGCAGGGGTCCAAACTCTTTGATCCCCTCATAAGTTAACTACTATTAATACTATAACCCGGCTATTTAGGACTGTATCCCTGCTGACTCAGACTACTTAGCCGAGGGTAACGTCACCGCCAAAAGCGGGGCCTACCACAATACTGCATTAATAACTTAATTCATTATCTTCCAATAATCCACCCTTTTAGGATTGTATCCTTGCTGACTCAAACTACTAGGGTGAGGGTAACGTCACCTTCAAAAGAGGGGCCTACTACAATAACTAAGATAATCTCTTAATTATGTGCAAAAGTGCGGAAATAATCAAAGGTTATACTAGATACGAGTCGGAACCAAGTGATTCATCTTGTCTATCTGTTTTTCTTTTATTTTTATTTTCAGCATTTTAGTTAGTTTTTATTTTTCTTAGCTTAAAACATTTTTCTAAACTTTTTATTTTGATTAGACGTTGAGGATAAACCGGTACTAAAAGCTCTTGTGTCCTTGGACGACCTCGGTATCTTACCAACGCTATACTACGCTCACGATGGGTGCACTTGCCCATATGTATGTTTAGTGTTAGTAAAATATCGTGTTTTATAAATTTAAAACTTGGCTAAAAATAAGTGATAAAGGGGCTTAAAATATACACCTAATATATACGACACTTCGCACGCATCAAGTTTTTGGCGCCGCTGCCGGGGACACAAGGATTTTAAGAAAGCTTAAAATCGACGGCCTAATCAGTTTTTCAAAACCTTTTTAAAACGCGCGCACATTTTTCTGCATTTTAGTTTAGTTTTGCATTTACAGTAACCTGTACACGGGGCCGTGTTCACTGAACACGGGGCCGTGCTGCACATTTTCATAAAAACACCCAGTAACAGAAGCTTGAACACGGGCCGTGCTCACTGAACACGCCCCGTGCTCAACGAAATCAGTAAATTTAATTAAAACGCCCAGATACAGATCCTGAACACGGGGTCGTGCTCACTGAACACGGGGCCGTGTCCAGCCTCTGTTTCCGTTTTTCTTTTTGTTTTCTGATCTCGAGACTTGGTTGTGGTCTGCTGAGTGATTCTTATGGATCAATACTCAGGAGGTTACAACTACACCTATGATGAGGATGATTATAGGGGTAATTATTGCACTAATTGTCGTAATGCACGCTCGGTTCAAAATAATCACTCATATCAACCATCCAATTCATACACCTACTATGAGGAGCCCAGGTACGAGCCATCAACTTCATACACATCCTATGAAGACCAAAGGTATGAACCTCCTCCCTCATACTCATATTTTGATGAACCAAGGTATGAGCCCTCATACTCATACTTTGAGGAACCAAGATATGAGCCACCACCTTCATATGCTTATTATGAGGAACCATGGCGTGAACAACCCACCTCATATGAGTATTATGGAGAACAAAATTACGAACCTTATCCATCATATGCTTACAATGAAGAACAATGGTGCGAACCATCGACTTCATATGAGTATTATGAGGAACAAAGGGTCGAACAACCGGATTCAAGCTTAGAAAATACCGATTCTTTTTCTATAACCGAAGTGACCGATAGGATATTAGAACACATTAGAGTTATCGATCGATGTATAAAAGAAGCTCGCGCAAGGGAAGAGGAGTCCCGCGCAAGAGAAGAATTAAAAAAGGAAGAGATAACTGAAAATGTAAAAATGGAAGAACAAATAAGTGAAAAACCGACACATGAGTTAAACAACGAAAAAGGTGAGTCCGACAACGTTAAAATTGAAGAAGAGTCTAATTTTGAAGAAATTAATCTCTTGTCACCTTCTTTCGAAAACCATTGTTTAGTACCCACTCATGCTAAGTTTTTAAAAAAGTTAAACACTAACACTAAAATTGACGAAACGGTAAGTGTTAAGTTAACTAATGATCAAACTTCACTAATAAAAGAAGACCCATTTGAAATTAACATAACACCGGTTCCATGTTTCTTTCAAAATTCGTTTATTAGTAATGTCACAATCGATAAAGATCTTTGTGTTAACATAATGCCTAACTACATTTTCGAAAAATTGAGTATTAGTGATTTTTCTCCACTTCAAATACCCATTTTTCTATCCAATCGGAAAGTAATAAAATCAATCGGTATAGTTGAAGATGTCTTGGTTCAAACAAATCAAATGGTAATCCCGACCGACTTTGTCATCCTCGATGACGCTCCTCTAGTGTTGGGACGACCATTTGTAAAAACACACGAAGCTTTGAAAAACCGGAAGTTCAACAATCTACCTCTTCAATTAGGGACATTTAAAAGAAGTGTCGATCTCGAACGATCAATGAAATATCCATTCGGCAATAATGACCCCCTAATTGAAGATGAAGATGAACCACCCGATACAAGTGAAGAGATTGACCACTTTGTTGAAGAAGAGGTCGCCATAGAACAAACTTTTAAAGTTCTTGATCGAAATGAGCAACCAAATAAGGAGTCTCCTAAAGACCCACTACTTGAGCTCAAAGAACTTCCAAAAGGTTTGGAATATGCTTTTCTAGACAAAGATGGTAATTTACCTGTAATTATTTCGTCTAAATTAGATAACTTAGAAAAGGAAAAATTAATTAATCTTTTGAAAAAACACAAAAACGCAATAGCTTGGAAACTCGTAGACATAAAAGGAATTAGTCCTTCTATGTGCACACACAAAATTTTGATGAATGATGACTACAAATCGGTCATACAACCACAACGTCGAGTAAATCCAAATGTTCAAGAAGTGGTTAAAAACGAAGTCATCAAGCTACTTGACGCCGGACTTATCTATCCTATCTCAGATAGTCATTGGGTAAGTCCCGTCCAAGTAGTTCCAAAGAAAGGAGGTATGACGGTAATAACTAACGAAAAGAATGAACTAATACCAACAAGAACCGTCACAGGATGGAGAGTATGTATAGATTATAGACGATTAAATGAAGCAACAAGAAAGGATCACTTTACTTTACCCTTCATTGATCAAATGTTAGAAAGATTATCCGGTCATAAATTTTATTGTTTCTTGGATGGTTTTTCAGGTTGCTTTCAAATCCCGATAGCGCCCGAAGACCAAGAAAAGACAACTTTCACATGTCCCTATGGAACTTTTGCTTATCGACGCATGCCGTTTGGTCTATGTAATGCCCCAGCAACATTCCAACGTTGCATGGTAGCTATTTTCCATGACATGATAGAAAAGACAATGGAAGTCTTTATGGACGACTTTTCTATCTTTGGGGATTCATATGACCAATGCCTCGATAACCTTGAACGAATGCTATCCCGATGTGAGGAAACTAACCTCGCCCTTAATTGGGAAAAATGCCATTTCATGGTAACGGAGGGAATAGTACTCGGTCACAAGATCTCAAGCGAAGGAATGGAGGTGGATCGAGCCAAAATAGATACCATTTCTAGATTACCACCTCCATCCTCCGTACGAGCTATCAGAAGTTTCCTAGGGAATGCCGGATTTTATAGACGGTTTATCAAAGACTTTTCAAAAATCTCAAGACCTCTAACGAAATTACTTGAAAAAGATGCTCCTTTCATCTTTGACAAGGATTGCAATCAAGCATTTCTAACCCTAAAGGAAATGTTGGTCAACGCACCTATCATGATAGCGCCTGATTGGAAATTCCCTTTCGAAATCATGTGTGATGCCAGTGACTTTGCAATTGGAGCTGTCTTTGGACAGAGAAAAGAAAAGCATTTCCACCCAATCTATTATGCTAGTAAAACACTTAATGATGCACAAGAAAATTACACAACAACTGAAAAAGAATTACTAGCTGTGGTATTTGCTTTTGATAAATTTCGTTCTTATCTTGTTCTTTCTAAAACTATAGTCTATACAGACCATGCAGCCATTCGATATCTCTTCAAAAAGCAAGACGCAAAACCACGTTTGATTAGGTGGATTCTACTCCTCCAAGAATTTGACATTGAAATCAAGGACAAAAGAGGAGCAGAAAATACCGCAGCAGATCATCTTTCACGCTTAGAAGACCCAGCTTTAGAGGCAACCAGGGACGAGCAAATCAACGAAAAATTTCCAACTGAGTCCCTGGAAATGGTGGAATACAAGGAAGAACCATGGTACGCCGACTATGCTAACTACCTAGCTAGCGGTATAGTCGCAAAAGGGTGGCCACATCATCAAAGAAAAAAATTCTTTGCCAATGTGAAACACTACTTTTGGGAAGATCCATATCTTTTCAAAATGTGTGCCGACCAACTCGTCAGACGATGCGTACATGGTAGTGAAGCACAAAGAATTCTCCGCCATTGTCATGAAGGTCCATACGGAGGACATCATGGTGCTGCTAGTACCGCACGAAAGGTATTTGATTCAGGATTTTATTGGCCAACCATTTACAAAGACGCCCAAAGTCTTGTAAAAACATGTGATGCTTGCCAAAGAACAGGTAATATTTCTTCCAAAAACGAAATGCCACAAAATGGCATTCTTGTTTATGAAATTTTTGATGTGTGGGGACTCGACTTTATGGGACCCTTCCCACCATCGAAAGGAAACAAATATATACTTGTGGCAGTAGATTACTTGTCTAAATGGGCCGAGGCCGAGGCACTTCCAACAAATGATGGAAGAGTCGTGGTAAGATTTCTGAAAAAATTATTCTCTCGTTTTGGCACACCTAAAGCTTTAATAAGTGATAGAGGTACCCATTTTTGCAACCTTCAACTTGAAAAAATCTTAACAAGATATGGGGTCTATCACCGGGTTTCAACAGCATATCACCCTCAAACAAACGGACAAGCCGAAGTGACTAATAGAGGTTTAAAATGAATACTCGAAACAACCGTAGGGTTAAATAAAAAGGAATGGGCTGATAAATTAGATGATGCTTTATGGGCTTTTCGAACTGCTTATAAAACAACAATAGGTACAACCCCGTATAAGCTAGTCTATGGAAAAAGTTGTCATTTGCCAGTAGAAATTGCACACAAAGCCTACTGGGCAATCAAAAATGTAAACTTAGATTTAGAATTTGCTGGTAAAAATCGATTTTGTCAATTAAATGAATTAGACGAGCTTAGGAATTATGCATACTCAAACTCTGAAATTTATAAGGAAAGAATGAAAAATTTGCATGACAAACATATTAAACCTAATGAATTTCGGGTAGGGGATCTAGTTCTTTTGTTTAATTCACGACTTCGATTGTTTCCTGGTAAATTAAAGTCTAGGTGGTCAGGACCTTTTTCCATCACCCATATTTTTCCACACGGTGCAGTAGAAATTAAATCTCGAAATGGGCCACCATTTAAGGTCAATGGCCAACGGCTGAAACTCTATCAAGGATTCATTGAGGATGAAGAGGAAGAGATCTCGCTTCAAACAGTGGAAGAATAAAAACATCATGCCTGGTAAGTTACGAACGATTGAGACGAAAAAATAAAGCGGTAAGTTTTCTAACCATAGCTTATGGGAAAAAGGGGCATTCACATGAGCACTAAAAAAAAAAAACCTTGCTCGGCACGAGGCCGTGTCCGCTGGACACGGGGCCGTGTTCGCGCTGCAGACGGGATAAAACCCCTTTTTCAAAACAATTTCTTCATTCCACACGCCCCGTTTCCCCACAAAAGCTCTGGTTCCAGGCGATTTTTCGCAAAATTTCGACGTCTCCTATCGATCTAACAACGTCAAGGTATGATTCTATCACTCTTAGTAGTTAGATTAGTTACTTGCATGTAGTTAAAACACCAAAAATTTGGGGAAAAATCTAGGGTTCTTTAAGTTCATCCGGATTAAACCTCAAATTTTTGTTTAGATCTGTTTGCATTTAGTTAGGTTAGTGTTAGGGGAAGTAAATACACTTGTATTGTTCACAGATTCACCCGATTTCTTACAAAAACCCCAAACCCTTGTTCTTGATCCGAAAAAGATAAAATTGATAGGGTAAACGGGATATTTTGGGAAAAACGGCACTTAGGGTTTCATTTTCGGGGGAAACCGCACCTATTTGACCAAAAATTTTCAAGTTTTCGAAACCGGGTCGAAAAATGAGATTTTTGAGTAACAGACCTCTGGACACGGGGCCGTGTCCGCTGAACACGGGGTCGTGTCCAGTTCGCTGTTTGCAGTTTTGTACGAAAATATTTCTGTTTCATGCTAACTTTTGGTGTATTCTTACAAATGGCCAGAAAGTTCACAAGATTCAACGCCAATGAGCTAGATGCAAGAGCTCGATACGAGCTTCTTCAAACAAGGCCGGAAGAATACCCGAAGCAAGCTTGCACAGAACTACTAACCATGGTGAATCAAATTGACCGTTTCAACAACATTGTCACGGGACCACTCAGAGTCGCACTAACAACCCGACTCCGTTCCGTCCATGAATGCACCTTTGCATTCACTTCAAGGTGCGACCCGTTCGATAATGACGGGGTGTCATTCCGGTGTGGCGGAACGAGGTATTCGATCTTTGTGGCACAATTTGGGTCGATTATCGGGTTGTATGCGGAAGAGGATGCGGGAAACGAAGAAAATACTGGGGGAATGAGAGAGATAGGTGACAACGAACGCCAAGCCATGTGGGCTCAGATTGGAGAAGGATTTTACAATCCGAGCAGCACTAAGAGTACAAAGCTGAGGGATCCGCTCTACAGATACATCCATAGGCTCCTCGGCTATTATCTTAGCCAAAGGCATGAAAGTAGTGTCGTCGTTGGGTTAGGAGATTTGCTTGTCCTCCATTGCATCCACAACCGCAGGCCGCTCGATGTTCCGTTCCTCATGCTCCGAAACATGCATCACAACCGCCTTGCTAGTGCACCGACTCCTATTTTCTTTGGGGAATGGGTGTACCGTCTATTCAAGCACTTCGCTCACATACCTAGGGCATTTGAGAGGAGCCCATGGTCAGGTACGGTGGATATTAACATATGCCGCTCAATGAACCTAATTTATGAGGCCGAAGACGGGACGGTAACCTTTCAAAGGATGCAAGGTCATGCATGGAACCCGCAAGAAGCACTTGTCCTCCCAGCTCCGCAACACCATCAGTACCAGTACCAACCCCACGGTGATCCGGGTCAATCCTCCTCGGGAGGCGGTTTTCCTAACTTTCAAAGTTTGCATGATTTGTTGCAGGAAAACCTTATGTGTACTAGGAACACCTACAACATGGCGAGCAACACCTACCACCGGGTCGGAGCTATCGAGAGAAACCTATCCGAGATCCAATACGATGTTGGGTACATACGAGACCACATTGCACGCCATGGAGGGGATGATGACGATGATGATGATGACGATGCTATGGAGTAGGCGAGAGGAGAAGAGGAGGAAGCGGTTGGTTGATGACTTCCCAGGTTAACCCTTTTTCACTATTGAACAATTGGTGGCTTGCGTGCCAAATGTTGAACAATTTACTTTCCTTGACTTCTTTTATTTTCCGTTTTATTTTTCTTTTTCTACTTTATGCTTGGAACAATTAACTATGGTAATGTAGGATGTTTGTGTTACTTGGTGTGGTATTAAGTGATGAAACAGGTACAAACCGAGGCTTGGAATGCTAAGCCTCAGCACTTATAGGACCAGGATGGAAAAGACGGGGAAAGAAACCTGTTTTTCAGGCTTACAGACTGTCCACACGGGGACGTGTCCAGCCAGCACACCCCCGTGCTCACCTCCCAGACCTACTGTTGGGTTACTGACCTACAGATTTTTGTCAGACACGGGGCCGTGTCCACCCAACACGCCCCCGTGTTCACCTTCTGTAAGTTCTCGTTACTGGCACCTGAACACGGGGTCGTGCCCACTCAACACGGGGTCGTGTCCAGGCTGCCAGTAACACAAAATTTTTGCTTTTTACACCTTTTTACACATCTAATCAACCTAAAAATTTATTTTTGGGACACATTGAGGACAATGTGTAATTTAAGTGTGGGGGGGATGCTAAAACCTTGAAATTTTGCAAGTCCTAAATACAAGCCTTACACAAAACTCTGTTGGAACCGCTAATCACCCCAAATTTTTTAAAAAAAAATTTCATTTTTCTTACTTGTCTAGGTTTAATTCGGGAAATTCAAGTTCTCAAAAAGGTTATATTTTTACGAATTTACAACCGATAGCGTAGTGATAAAAAGAACCAACATAAGAAAATTATGAAAAGGCATGGCAAACTTAGTTAAAATTTGATTATATATACTTGATCACATAAAAACCCATTCCCACAAAAGTGAGTTTTGAGCCTTTATTGAGCATACAAATTTACATCTTTAGACTAAATGCTCATTTTTTTCGTTTCTTGTGTGAATAGCCGCTTGGTTCTTACGACTCTAGAACTTGCCATGACGATACATTCCCAGTCCTTATCAACTTAAACCCGAGTAAGTAAATGATGGAGGCATTAGGACTAACCCTTTTTATTTCTACACCATTATTTTTCTTTTTCTTTTACCACCTACCCAAAAATCCCCATAGTTAACCCCTTTGAGCCTAAACCTTTTCATTTCATCACCCAAACCAAAAACCCTTTTACCCACCAAAACCTTTTTATTTTTAACCCTTTGTTTTAGTAACAAGTTCGGTTTTTCGTAAGGTGATAAAAAAAATGTGTTGATGATGAAGCAAAAGAAAATAAACAAACAAGTTTATCAAAAATAACTTTGTTTGAATAATAGCTTCATCAAAATAAAAAGTTACAAAAATAGAAAGTCTTACGAAAACCGACACTTGTTACGCTTTTCGCCTTTTTCTACTAACCACTAACCACTATCCCAACCACCTACCTTTAACCCAAGCCTAACCCTTAACCCACAAAGTCCTCTTGATATTTACAAAGGTATAAAAGTTAAAAAGGAGGAGGATTGATTGCTTGGCAAGCTTATGGTAGGAATAAGTTCCATGCCGCTCTCGAGTGATTCACTAAAAATACACCTTCGGCCGAGTATGAGTGATTTCTCCCGTGAGGTATGTGAACTTGTATATAAATAGAATTTTAAAAAGGCATGTTATGCCCAAATAAATAATTTCTCTTATGAAAAGTTTTAAATAAATCATTACGAATAGGATTGTAAATAGATAAAAATAAAACCCAAAAAGATCTTGGATTCCCAACACTCTACGACAAGCCAAAAAACTTCTCTTCTACCTATTCCATTTGGGAGTGTAAGCCACATATTAAAGAGTTTTGCTTGAGGACAAGCAAAAGTTCAAGTGTGGGGGTATTTGATGTGTGTAAAATGCAACATATAAATTACATCAAATAAGGCATAAAACTAACCCTTTTTAAGTACTAATATTGGAAAAAGAGTGTTTTTGTCTTCCTTTTGTATTTTCAGGATTAAATGAGCTCAAGAACACAAAAGAAGCAAAAAGACAGCTAAATCCAACATAAATACAAGGAAAGGAACATAAGTGGACTGCCGGACCCCTCAACGACATCTTCCCAAGCAAAATAGAGAAGGCAGAAGACTGAACACGCCCCGTGCTCAGCCAGCACGGGGCCGTGCCCAAGAAGCAGCAGAAAAGACAAACCTATAGAAGCTTCTATTGCCAACCACGGGGTCGTGCCCAGTGAACACGGGGGCGTGCCGAAAGTACTGCAGGCGCATTAATTGTAATTGCGAATTACAATTAATGAAGAGAGAGAGTGTCAGACAGGAACGGGGCCGTGTCCAGCGGACACGGTGCCGTGCCCAGCTCTCTGTTCAGCCTATAAATAGGAGTGCTTGGTTTCATTTCAACTAATCCCTTGGCACACCACCTCTCTCACACTTCATCCACCACCCACCACCATCACAACACCATCATCCACCACCATCATCCATTGTCCATCGTAGAGTGTGTGAGTCGTCTCGGGATCCAAGATTGATCGTAAGAGTTCTTGACAATCAAGGCCATGTTTGCCTAAGTCTCTTACATCACTTGGTGAAGACAAAGTGTCTAGTATAATACTTTTTATTTCTAATCTTTTGCACTTTTTATTTGGTTTTGTATTAATGACTTTAATAACTAGTTACTTATGTTGAAAGTGATCTTTCCTTATCGTTTGTCCGTGGTGTCTTGGCATTATTTTACTGTCTATATAAAATAAAGGATTTTCACCAGTCATATCTCCACGGTCTATATGGAGGTATGTTGGCTACCTGGTCGGGGGTTAAGGGAACGGTTTGGTAAAGGTCTTGCCATTGTTCAGCGTTTAGAGGTCCTGTAATGGACCTGGGTCAAATTTAGTAGGACCTCCTTCAATGCTTCACGGTATTGGATGGCGGGGGTCCAAACTCTTTGATCCCCTCATAAGTTAACTACTATTAATACTATAACCCGGCTATTTAGGACTGTATCCCTGCTGACTCAGACTACTTAGCCGAGGGTAACGTCACCGCCAAAAGCGGGGCCTACCACAATACTGCATTAATAACTTAATTCATTATCTTCCAATAATCCACCCTTTTAGGATTGTATACTTGCTGACTCAAACTACTGGGGTGAGGGTAACGTCACCTTCAAAAGAGGGGCCTACTACAATAACTAAGATAATCTCTTAATTATGTGCAAAAGTGCGGAAATAATCAAAGGTTATACTAGATACGAGTCGGAACCAAGTGATTCATCTTGTCTATCTGTTTTTCTTTTATTTTTATTTTCAGCATTTTAGTTAGTTTTTATTTTTCTTAGCTTAAAACATTTTTCTAAACTTTTTATTTTGATTAGACGTTGAGGATAAACCGGTACTAAAAGCTCTTGTGTCATTGGACGACCTCGGTATCTTACCAACGCTATACTACGCTCACGATGGGTGCACTTGCCCATATGTGTGTTTAGTGTTAGTAAAATATCGTGTTTTATAAATTTAAAACTTGGCTAAAAATAAGTGTTAAAGGGGCTTAAAATATATACCTAATATATACGACACTTCACCGCACATCAGCTAGCAACCATATTTAGGAAGCTCAATAAGCTTTGAAACTTTTACAGGATTTATGTTGGGTTATGTAAGATCTGCTGATAATGAAAGCCAAAACACAATGGAACCATCTTCCCTTCCTAATGGAATAAGTTAAAGTATAATCATAAGTCAAGAAGTTTCCCCCTTGAAGGCTTCCCAACAAGCACCCAGACTACTAGAACAGAATTATTGCATCAAACAAACAATTAAGACAAGTACAGCGTACTCGAAGGTAAAAGTGTTGGGTCAACAAGTCATCAGCCAATTCAACAAAGTCACGGCTAAAGACCAAGTCAACACAAGACCAGAAGTAGATTCCAAATTTGTTTGTTGGACCTACAAAGAAAGAAATGATATTCAAAAGCCAAAACATTACCTTTTTTATCAAGAAATAAACAACAGACTGAACCAGACTCCTCCCAAATATAGTGAATCTTGAACAATATTCAGAACATCTGTTGAAGACATCCTAACATTGGTTTGAAGCCTTGGAACCACTGTTGAAGAAGAAACAATGTGGATTTGAATCCTGGATCGATTCTTTTACCGATTAATGCGTATTAAGATGTATCTTGTGCGGAATCCAAAATACGTGTGTGGATCAGACACTCAGATGTAATTATAAGTTGTTTTCTATTGATACTTTGACAGTACAAAACTGTGAAAACAAACAGGCAGAGCTTCGACTCAAAGTCTGCAAAGTTACAAATAAACAAGACCCAACACACATATATATACTAGTGATGCCTTTGTACGAAGTCATGAACACTCGTTTTGTACAAAGCCAATGACTTATCCCTTCGTACGAAGCCGTATAAGACTCCCTTCGTACGAAGCTGTTACATTACATATGTTCTTTATATTCTGATCTGTTCAGCACCAATCTTGTCTCATCTGTTCAAGCTACGAAACGCGATTGATGGAAGTGATAGACATTATGCACTCACAGACTCCCCATTGGATATTACTTCAGTCAATCTTGTAGCTTTATGTCTCTCTCTGAGTCTTCTAGAAGTGTTGACATCATCAACACCACAGACTCTCTCTTTTATTTTAACAGCTTCATCTGCCCCCCCTTCGTTTAACTCTATCTTCAGGCTACCCCTTGCTTTAAGCTTTCGTGCTTTTTAGGATCGACACCTGGTTCTAACTCTTCAATCTCCTCCAAAATAGTTATCTGGCTCTTTAAATGCATGCTCCCCTTGCTTCGAGCTCGTCTTCAGACTCCCCCTTAGCCTCAGCTACAGGGATCTTTCTGCACATCTCAAACCATTTGTAAGATATTTGACAATTTAAGTACAGTAATCGAAAATCTAGCTCTAAACATTTAACATGGATAAGCTGGAGCATTTCAAATATGTGACTACACAGGACATCGTTTGTTCACAGAAATATGGATTTTACATCTAACAATGAAAGATTTTTGTTTTTCCAGAATCAATGACCTAGCTCAAAATATTCTAAGATAGAAAACCTGACTCAAATCATCAAAATATGACAGTTAAAGCATCCAAAACTTTTATCAAATAATCATCCAAGTCCAACTTAATGACCTTGGAGATTTCACAAACTGTTTTTGAATTTTTTATTAAAACTTCAAGTTTCAAATTAATGAACTTGTTTATTTTTCAGAAACATGTTCAGAATACTTAGATATTGAAACTCAGCTTTCAGACATCGGTTGTCGAAAATAAGTAGACACAAAATCTTTTTGTATTTTTCAAAGTTTATGCTAAAACACACCAAAAATCTTTTTGTGATTTTTCTATAATATAAAGCAGTAAAGAAATATTTTCAGACATATTTTTGTTTGAGTTTACGTTAGAGAATCATATCAGTTTATGACAAATCACTAGCACCATTGAGCTATAAACACTTTATGTTCTAAAAGATTCACTTAGATTGTTAGTATACTGATCCACATAAATTCTCACACAAAGTTCAATTGTTCCAAGATATGAGTTTAATGTTTTAAGCACTTAAACTTATTCATGTGTCCCACCTCAGAATATACTCCCGTATCAAGATTCCTAGATTCAGTCTTACAGGTGAATATACTATATTTATATCTGTACTCTGGGTTAGTGCGAGGCATTGAGAGCTCAGGTATGAACTACCGTTCAGTCAAAGAGATGAAGGCTAGACTTTGAGGTGTGTCCCACTTAGGGATCTTCTTTACAACTGCACTTGATTTATATCTTTCGATATTTTCTAAATTTTTATGCAGAGGGAAAGCTTTTAAAGCATGCAAAGTATTATACAAGGTCTAGGCCATTGTTGACGCAAAATCAGAAGACCATGTATAATACCCCAGATATCAAACAGTATAAAGACCTAGTATCTCAGAATCAGGCAACCTCTCAAACGAGATTTCGGAGGTTATCCATATATCCGAGAAATGTTCCCCACAAGAAAATCAAGATGTTGATTTTATGTTTATATCTCGAAATCAATTTGCTAAATGTGCAAAAACCCACTGACACATTACCAGTGAGACCGTTTATCACATTTGACTTTCTATTTCTTTAGCATTGTGTGATTGTCTACTGATGTACTATCATTTCCTCTTTTTACACAAAAACTCATTTTTAGATTTCTCATGTTTTTGTATTTTCAAAATTTTTACTCCCCCTAAAATCCAAAATATTTAAGAAAATTTGACAAACCGATGTAGATAGCTTTATCTCGCCATCCATTTTCTTCTTTACATCCTCTGTTTTGCAGAAAATACCCCCATGATTTACAACACATTGATTTTTAACAATGTTAAAACCATTTAATCACTTGTGAAATAATCATGTTTGTTCAGCCGTGAGGGTTTCCGCATATTCAATCAACATATTTTTAAAAATTTTGATTTTAACAAAAAACATTTTTCATTTTTCATATTTTGACAAAATAAAAACTTATTTTTGGTTTTAAAATTTTTCTTGTTTTTAGGGTTTTTGATTTATGGTTTATTTATGTACAAAACAAACACACTCCACATTTTTCAGTTGCAGGGACCTGCAGCCTCCTATGCTAGGCTGCTCCTCTGCTAATCCTGACATCCATCCATCTGCTGCAGCACCTGCACATTCAACCAATTCAATTACTTGAACAAAGCAACCCAAGCCTGCTTTGACTCAGGTAGCTGAACATATATTTTCCCAAGTAGAACTGGAAAATTTCGTTCATTTTTCTCAAAAACATTCTCTTTATTTTTCTCACTACCAGAAGTCTTTTGTTGTTTGACCACCCAGATTTTCCCTTATGAAGCAGTTCTTTGATAAAATCATTCATTTTGAACATTTTGATTTGACACAACAACTTTTTCTTTCCAAAACTGGTTTGGTTTTGTCATATCAACCTTTGTTTTCCAACTTTGTGTTGTCCTAAATCTATGTGTCACTGGTTTCTAAGTTTGTTATGATTCAGACTTTGATCTTTTCGGCTTCCAAATTTGTTTTAATTCAAACTTGGTTGGCTTCTGATTCACAACATCAGACTTTCTTTTCTCAACACCAACAGGTTTAAGAATTGGACACTTGCGACCAAGATGTCCATATTGATTACACTTAAAGCATATTCTCTTTGAGACATCTTTAACCTTTCGTTGCTGTTTCTTTTGAGCATAGACTATTCATTAGACTGTCGTCTAAATTGGAGTTATTTCTCTTCTTCTGAACTTGTTCCGTGAACAAAGTTCATCTTTTTCTGATAATTTGGCTTTTCAAAGATTTTATTTTGGTTTTGTTTCCTTTTATAACCCAACACAACCTTCATATTTTTCTTTTTGTAACCAGGTTTGTTATAAAAGGTTTTCTTGCTCCCTTTTTCGGCATATTTTGCAATCTCAGTTTTCTCAATTTCTACCAATTTGAAAACTTTAACAATCTTTTCTGAAATCACATTTTGAATCGGAAATTCAATATCTGAGAATAGTTTGTCCAATCCAATCATGGTATATGCCAATCCTGTTGGATTATCATTCGCATCTTTCTCAGATTTTGAATTTTTAAGATAATTTTTATGAAAAAATTCCTCATCTTCATCATGTGATTCAGACTTATTTGTTTTGGTAGATTCCTCTGTTAGAACACTTTCAACAACCTTACCTACTACCTCTGAATCACCAAGATCATCAGATTTGGTGTAAGTCAAATTGATGTTGTCAGGTAATTGGTCAACCATGTTTATAGCTTTTTCCACCTTTTCGCCATCATAGAATGTATAATTATCCTCCAACGGTGGTGGAACCTGATGGTATTCTGACCCAATTCCCTTCTTGTTCTTTTCAGACTCTTTACCATCTGGTGTGATGTTGAAAATACGTTCCAGAATATATGAAGAAGCATGATAACTTTGAAGTTTATTAACCAATTTTTCTTTTTCAGCCAGTTCTTGTTTAAGTTTAGCAACATCATCAATATATTGATTTAAAACCAATTGTTTTCCTTCATATCTAGCTTCAAGAAATTTAGTTGTTGTCTGACATGCTGACAATCTATCATCCAGACTTTTGACTTTACTCTTCAAAGTTTCATAAGTTTCTTTTACTGTGTGATATGACAATTTAATTCCGTCATACTCTTTTTGCAACTCTTGAATAGTTTTATTTTTTACCACATTCGTTGCAATCAGCTAAACACTTTTACAATCAAACTAAGGACTGTTACATACAACCACTGATTACGACACTGATTACAATCAAACTACTGTTTCACTTTCCACTGATGTAGTCTAAGCACTGATGTTGAGCATCAGTGCTTTCTTCAAAGGTTGAACAGTCCTTGAATGAGTAGTGCTTTAATCTTCAGCAGTGCTTGGAAGTCAGCAGTAGATAGAGCTTTAGTTCTTTAATCTCCATCAGTGCATGGAGTCTATCAATTGTTAGATAACCACTGTCAAGGGGAGAATCTTTGTGCAAACACTGCTTATGATGATCCACTGTTCTCAACCAGTTTTGGCTTTTCATTTCATATGTTCCTTTGTAGGGTTCAATCCCAACAATCTCCCCCCAGAACAGATGATGCCAAAACACTTCATTATTAAGATCTTTATTGTCTCATCAACATTTCCCTAACTTGGCCTTTGAATTGCAGCTCAAAGTTAAGGGAATCTTCATCATTCTCATCCCTGCAAAGTTGAAGCTCTAATAGATCTTGGAGGTCAGCTACACCAAGGCCTAGTGCATCCTCCATTGATCTTTGCTTAACTTCTCCACTGGACTTGAGCAAAGTCAATACGTTTCACAATTCTGTGTTAGCTACACCCAGGCCATAATGATGTAGCAAACACAGAAATGTGAAGATCTTGAAAAAGAACAACCCCAGACTTCAAGGACTTGACCCTGACTCAGCTTCATGGAAAGCTCTTGATAGAGCTTGTCCAGAAAAAAGAAGCTCTAGGAGACTGGAAAAGTGTCCGGCGATTATGTTATAGGAAACACGAAACTTCTGAGTCAGGAAGGATCATCTTAAGGAATGATAAATGATCAGATTTTTTATCACTATATTGGTAAATCAATTGGAATCAACTCTAATCAGTATTACTTAAACTATGCATTCACAGCAAAAGATGACAGTCATGGTTCTGATAGTTTATCATTTGTCCTTGTTGATCTAAAACATATTGATCCCATTGACTTGGAGGAAATTGATATTCTATACCAGGTGGCCCTACTAAGTATAAGAGCTAATAACTTTTATAAAAGAACTGGTAGGAGATATCTAGGACTAAATGGGAAGACAAGGGTTGTGTTGGATAAATCCAAGATAAAGTGTTTCAAGTGTAACATGATAGGTCATTTTGCTAGGGAATGCGTAAATCAAACAAGTACTTCTGCACCAGTTATAACCTATCCTAATCAAAGACCTCAATCTAATAGTCAACAACACTTTTATCATTATACCCAAAATACCCCTGCACCAAATGTTCAAAACACTGCCCACTTTGCACAA
Source organism: Helianthus tuberosus (assembly GCA_030545235.1). Classification (NCBI taxonomy): domain Eukaryota; kingdom Viridiplantae; phylum Streptophyta; class Magnoliopsida; order Asterales; family Asteraceae; genus Helianthus; species Helianthus tuberosus. Next base: position 122,213,293 of record CM060401.1, read on the forward strand.
AGCATTAGTCATGTCCCTATGCAGTACATCCAAGACCCTGTTCCACAAGTCCAGTACGTTTAAATGCCTGTCAGACATGTTCAAGCACCTCTTACAACTCCTACATCTACAAAAGCCAATCAACAAAGCTTTTTCACTCAAGGCTTTGTTGACTGAAGTAGTCTACTAGAGGACCTAACTGATGAAAAAATTGCTTTAATAGCTAGAACTAATTACGAACATGATAACTTTTGTTTTATGGTAATTGAATGTATCTCAGAAGAAGCATATCAAGAAAAGAAAACAACTGTTGGTGAAAGATTTGTTGGTGAAACTGCTGAGAGCCTAGAACAAACATCTATTTGCGACAAAGGGCATGCAGAAAGGATTGAAGAAAACTATCCCTAAAGTTCCACTTAATGCATCAATGCTGATCTTGTGCAAGTTGCTGCTTCCAAGGTATCACCTCACATTTTCAAAGAATTTTATTCTGACAAATGCATCATATCATTTGCAAACATCAAAGAGGTGAATGAAAACCTTAGGGAGAAGGTTCAAGTTAGTGAAATTGGTCTTGAAAAATTAAAAAAAGAGATTTCGAAACAAGACTAACTGAAAAGGACCAAAAAATTAGCAGCCTTAAACATGAAGCAACCATAACCAGGAAGCAACTCCAAACTATGATAGAGAAATATGAAAGTTGCAAAAAGAAGTTGGAATCCACTGAAATTACCTATGAAAAATGGGTAGAGTCTTGCACTAGTTTTGAGAACTTTCTTGAAAAACAAATCAAGAGCAATGTGAAGTTTGAATTTGGGTTCAGAAAACATGATAATGACCAATCATCCACAAACAAGTCTCACATTGACTCTCAAATGGTTTAAGCGAAACTAACCAACTCAAATGGGGAAGAAATCAACATCACAGAACCAAGTGGTAAAAAGATCACTCTTGAAAAACCACAGATTTCAATTCATATCGAAAAAGAAAAATATAAATTTAAACCAACATGGTCTAATAATGTGATGTCCTTGAAAACTACAAACCCATTGATTTCACAAACCCAGATGGTCTCAAAGCACCAAAGACAAAAATCATTCTTGTCACCAAATCTAAAACATATAACCAAACATTTGTTGCCAAAAAGGAAGAGAAAAGTGATAGGAAAGATAAGGTTCCGAATCTGTTTTGTGAATTTTGTGAATGTTAGGATCTGAGTTTCTTAGATTGTATTTGTTTAACAAGAAATGAAAGATAAATCAGATATTAATTGTAGCGGAATATGGAAATAAACTTTGATAACACAATCAGTGGAAGAAAAGTTTAAGCAAACATGTTTATCATTGAATCAAATGATTGTATTTAATTACAAGACTCAATACAATTGCATGCATGCATAAGACTCCCCCTCAGCCTGAGCTCAGTGATTGTTCCTACAGAAAGACTTAGGTGAAGAGAGCTTATAGAACAGTACATAATACTGTTCTATTTATAGTACTAGCAAACCACTGAGCATCTTTGGCCGACGTCACCATGAAAGTGACATCTAACCTCCTAACAAACTCTAAGGACTATTACATACAACCACTGATTACATAGACACTGATTACAATCAAACTACCGTTTCACTTTCCACTATGTAGTCTAAGCACTGATGATGCCAAAACACTTCATTATTAAGATCTTTATTGTCTCATCAACATTTCCCTAACTTGGCATTTGAATTGCAGCTCAAAGTTAAGGGAATCTTCATCATTCTCATCCCTGCAAAGTTGAAGCTCTGATAGATCTTGGAGGTCAGCTACACCCAGGCCTAGTGCATCCTCCCTTGATATTTGCTTAACTTCTCCACTGGACTTGAGCAAAGTCAATACGTGGCTCTTTTGATCAGACTTCCACTTTAGTATTTTTAAGTTCAGTGGATTTCTTGGGAGAGGTTTTATTTTTTATGAGTTTGGTGATGGAGGCATGCTCAAGACTCTTTTGGCAATCTCCTGTAGCTGTGCTGAGTCAGGGTCCTCTTCAATCATTCTTTTGATGGCCTCTTTCATATACACAGCTTCACTTTCTGCATCTTCTGCATCAGTCTGTTTTTGCCTCTTCCTTTGGTTCAAAGCAATGATGGAAGTGTCAGATGATGTGAATAATGTTTTCAAAGAGAGGGCCTGCTGCTGAGACTCATCAATTTTCTTGGTTCTGTATGCCAGTTTCTTTGGAAGTTTAGGATATGTTTCTCTTTGTCTTTCCAGCATCTCATACACCATGTCAGTGTATTGCCTTGACCATTTTGCTATGGCTTTAGTTGTTCCAAATTTGGCTGTGACTAACTCTTGCTTCTTTCTTTTGTACTCCAAGGTAAGATCAGCAATTGCCTTTTTGTACTTACTCCAATTTGGTGCAGATCTTTTCATACCTGGATCGTTATTCTTTCAATTCTGTTTGCTTCACCTTTTAGAGCAATGAGTGGCCAGTCTCTAAATTGCTCAAACTTGGCAGGGTAGAATTTTTCTCTCATGATTAGGTCTAACAGATCTTTTCTCATCTCCTTTTGTAGGTCAGCATCTGGTGGCAAGTTAGAAATTTCTTTACTCAAATCTCTTGCATAGTCTTCCAACTTTTTGACTTTACTAAGTAGAAGCTGCATTCGACTTGAGATGCCACTATCATTCTCTCCTTGACCTTCATACTTGGCTTGTAAATTAGCTTGCCTTACTTTGAGTTTTAAATACCCATCCAAGTTCTTTGGTGCTCTGAAACCACAGAGAGAAGGGAATTTTATTTTTGCTGGATCATCCACTGTATAAAATTGTCTCATTTCATTCTTAAGTGTATGTAGCTCCAGTGGATAATCTGCTACTAATGGAATAACCCTTTCAGGATCATGTCCTTCAAGTTTTTTTGGATCAGTGATTGGTTTTGCTAATTTGGTGGGATGAATGGTTGAGGTTTGATTTGATTGAAGGGTGCAGATGAAATAGGAGTAGGTGCTGGTATGTCATCATCATGCACCTAAAATTTTCTTTTTCTTGTATAAACCTTTTTGGGTGAAGGAGTTTTAGTTGAAGGTTTGGAAACAGGAATGATTATGGCTTGAGAAGAAATATTTGAAGTGTTGGATGGTTGACTAACAGCTGTTGAAACAATTCATGTTTCAACCATTGTTGTCATTACAACTGTTGAAGTGTCAACAGTTGTCTTCTGCTTTATGGCAGGGGGTTTTTGTGATGGTGTTGTTGACTTGGGTTTTGTGATGGTTTGTAAGGTGATGAGAGCAGTGGTTGTGGTAACATCTGTTGAAATCACTGATGTATTAACAACTATTGATACAACAGGTATCTCAACATCTGTTGGCTTAGAGGTTTGAGGTGAGGAACTTTTGGGGATTTCAGAAGATTGTTCAGTGGGTTTGGAAGGTGTGGAAGTGGGTTGGCTGACCTTTCCGGTAGTTCTTCTTCTTTTTGAAGTACCCTGCTCTTCCTTTGCTATCAGAACTTTCTTTTCTGCTGCAAATCTTTTAGAGCCCTTTTTGTTCCATTCTCTCTTTTCTATTTTCCTGTTGTTCAGCAAATAGGTTGAGAGTCACATCAACCTTCTTTGTACCATCCGGCCTAGGAATCTCCACTACATGTTTAGCTTTTTGATCAGGCTCTAGGTGTGAACCTTCCTTTCCTTTCTCCCCCTTTTTGGCATCATCAGTGTTTACATAGATAATTGTAGGAGGAGAAGTACCAATGGTTTGTAGTAAATGACCTTTTATTGCTTTAATGTCAGCATGAGTATCCTTATACCTTTCATCCATCACATTTCTAAACATTTGTAGCTGAATTTCATGTTGTTGATCAGTATATTTTCTTTGTTGATAAAACAGAGGTTGTAGAAGTTGCCATAGCTCACTTGTTATGGTAGCAGATGATGAAGCAATGGATTGAGAATTTGATGATTGTAACAACTGTTGAAGCATATTTTTGATATCTGCCACAGATGTTTCAAGATTGGTAACTCTCTCCGTCAAATCCTAATATTTTAAACCATCACCCAATTTAATGGGATCATCTGATTTCCCACTAGAAGTAGTTATATCAGCAGTTGGACCAGGGAAAGTCTCCAATGGTAGAGGCATCAGACTCAGTCACTTGTTGGAGTATATTCTCAGTGATGGGTTGTTGAGAAGAACTGATTGAGTCTGATCCATATCCAATGCTTTCAACAGAGGTAAAATGGATGGTGGTAATGTGATTGTAGGGATAGGAATGGAAAGAGAATTTTCCCCGGGAGTAGAGCTATTGAACATACTCTCAAGTGAGGGTAATGTATCATAGAGTGGTGTCCCTGTGCTTACAACCTGTTCCTTTTGTGAGGAAGCAGGAGGAGTTGAGGCTTGGGGTGGAGATCTTACCAACTGTTGTGAGGAAGTAGCAACAGTGGTTGTTGGTGACTTTTGTGTTGTCACAGGAGTTACTTCTGGGATCTCATCTTCCAGAAGGTCCTTTTTGGAAGGTTTGGGGGGCTTTTTGGAAATTTTATTTTTGGTCTTTTTGGGAGTTTTTGGTGGGGATTGCATAGCAGTGGTTGTACTACTGTGTTCACCAAGAGCAGTGGGCTCAACAGCAGAAACCTGAGGAGCAGATGTGGACTCATCCAAAGTTTGCTCAGGTTCCTCTGTTTGTGTTTCAGAAGATTTTGACTCTGACAGCCTTGTAAAAGTTTCAGAAGAAAGACTGTTGATTTGATAAGAAGCACCCTGGATAAGCACTTGTGCACTATCCTTTGGGATTTTCTGTTGTAAGTAAAAACTCAAAAATCTTGGAAACAGCAAAAATGGTTTCTTCTTTTCTTTTATATTATTAATATTTTTAACCATATCATTGAAAATCTCTTGGGAGTAATTAAAATCAGTTTCTGTCATTATAGCGTAACCCAAGTATTGAATTTTCAATGGAATTTCGTTGAAAGCAGTTGTTTTATTAGAAACACACATAAGCAGGGTATGAAATAAAAATTCATGGGAGGTGGGAAATTTCCCTTTTGTAAAGTAGCTTTTTTCATTTGTCCCACATACCCTCTTTCAATGAGATCAGTATGATACTCATCTTTGGAAAAATAATTTTTACCTATATGATCATTCATCTCAAAAACCTCAGAAATGGTTTGTGGTGTAATAGCAACCTGAATACCACCTACTTTCGATGTAATAGCCCAAGGGTTGTTGTCTTGAACTTCTAATTTTTCATTTGTCTAAAAATCTCATAGGGTTTCTTGGTAAATAGGTGTGTTACAGGTCAACAAAGTTTTGTACTTTGAAGATGAAAGAACATCAATGATTGAGTGGAACTCTGTGTTTTTACTTGTTTTCTCAAGGGTGTACAGATAGTTATGAGGGTTTTTGAGAGCAAGAGCCATGGTGAATCAAAGAAATTGCGAGTCGGAGAAGAAGAAGAATGAAAGATGGAAACCATTTTTGAAAGAATTTTGAATTCGATATGGAAGTGTAACCTATGATTGGGGTTTTAATTAGGGTTTTATAAAGGGAAAAGTGAATGCTGACGTGGCAGCGGTTACAAAGATCGGACAGCTAAGATCTGTCCACGTGACAACCTCTGATGGAAATGGATGACAGTTGTTTAGGAAACCACAGATGGACAATATCAGTGGATGTCAAGAAGAAAATATGAGCAGTGGGTGTTTTTCACTATCAGTGGATAGCCAACAGTGATTGAAACACTGATGTTTGGTCAACAGTGGTCAACATGAAAATGAAGGAACAGAGGTTTTCTTTCAGTAGTGGATAACTTTTACAAATCAGATGTTTGATTTAAAACAGTGGTTGCAACACACATTTAAGGATTAATGAAAACTTTCATTTTTAACTATTTTTAAGGATGGTTTTTTGATTTTTTGAAAACATTTTAATGCTTTATTCATGGAAAAACAGGATTTTGCTTGTTATTCCATGTTTAGCATGCCAATTCTAGAGATCAAGCTTTCAAAGGTGGATGTGTCTAATGCTTTTGTTAGCACATCTGCCAGCTGATCTTTAGTTGGAACATGATGCAGAGAAATCAAACCTTTCTCATAGCAATCCCTCACAAAATGATGTCTAATGTCAATTTGCTTTGTGGTTGAATGTGAGACTGGATTTTTTATGATATTTTCTATTGCTTGATTGTCCAACATGAGTGGTGTTTTCAAAGCAGTGATACCAAAATCCAGCAGTTGATTTTGAAGCCATAACAGTTGGGCTGTGCAGCTTGTAGCAGCAATATACTCTGCCTCAGCAGTGGATGTTGAAATAGCTGCTTGCTTTTTGCTTTGCCAAGACACCAAGCAATTTCCTAGGAATTGGCACCCTCCTGAAGTGGACTTCCTTGTTGTGTTACATCCAGCAAAGTCACTATCTGAGAAGCCTGAAAGCTTAATATTTCCATCAGCTGGATACCAGATACCAAGTGTGGGAGCACCTTTTATGTATCTGACTATCCTTTTTACAGCAATAAGGTTTGACTTTCTAGGGGCTGATTAGGATCTTGCATAGACACATGTTGCAAACATGATGTATGGCCTAGATGCAGTTAGGTACAATAAAGACCCAATCATGCTTCTATAAAGAGTTTGATCAACCAAATCATCCTTTTCATCAGACATGACTATCTTGGTGGTTGCCATGGGTGTACTACATGGTTTGCAATCATTCATCTCAAATTTGTTTAAAAGTTCTTTAGCATATTTGCTTTGATGAATGAAAGTACCATTTTGCAGTTGCTTTACTTGGAGACCAAGAAAGCACTGTAGTTCACCCATTGCACTCATTTCAAACTCAGCTGTCATGAGTTTTCTGAACTCTTCGCACATTTTAGGACATGTGCTTCCAAAAATGATGTCATCCACATAAATCTGGACAATCATCAGATCTTTCCCTCTCCATTTTAAAAACAATGTTTTATCAATTTTACCTCTTGTGAAACCAATAGAGAGTAGAAAGGTGGATAGAGTTTCATACGAGGCTCTAGGTGCTTCTTTCAAGCCTTACAAAACTTTATTTAGCTTGTAGACATGATTTGGATAAAATGGACCCTCAAAACCAGGAGGTTGACACACATATACCTCTTCTTGAATCTTACCATAGAGGAATGACATTTGATATCCATTTGAAACACCTTTATGTTGTGATTGACAGCAAAGGCCAGGAATAATCTGATAGCTTCCAATCTTGCTACAGGGGCAAAAGTTTCATCATAATCAATGCCCTATTCCTGTCTGAAACCTTGAACCACAAGCCTGGCTTTATTCTTGACAACAATGCCCCTTTCATCAGTTTTATTTTTGAAGACCCACTTTGTGCCAATAGGACTTACATCCTCTGGCAGTGGTACAAGTTCCCATACTTGTTGTCTTTTAAATTGTTGGAGCTCTTCCTGCATGGCGTCTACCCAACTTGTCACACCCCCAAAATACCCCTTGCGGAAAAACCCCACTAGGCGTGTGGCGTACCAGGATCTAGCCACCAATTACATTGAACACATAACAAGATTTCAAATAAAGATGACATTGATTACTAAAAATGGTTCAATCACAAGTTTAATAAAATTCAACAAGACCAACGGAAGCAATACGTAAATCTTTATTTAAATGTTTCAAAACCAAATGTATGTAAAAACAGTAAGGCTATCAAGCATATCCAAATAGTGCGACCCATGACCACTCCAGCCACTCCAGACAGCAAGTCCATATCCAAGAATCTAACAACCTGCGAGCATGCAACAAGTGTATCAGACAACGCTGGTGAGTTCATAGTTTTACGAAAACGTTAATTGCCAAGTGTTTAGTTCAATTTTATTAGTAATGTTGATAATAACTCAAGTACCGTACAAGATGGCTCCAGATTGTTTTGCCCATCCCCAATGCCCCCTATCTAAGCATTGGTCATGATTAAGGTCATTAGTTCACACCCGTCCTCTCAGGTACGGTGTGAGGTTTCCAAGCCTAATAGCGCTATCAACTAATACCCCGTTACCTCTCAGGTAACTATTCGGTAGAAGATGGGACTTAAGGTGATAGGAAATGAGTGTATTATCTAACATCCCAGTTTTTACCCAAAGACTTATTCCTCTCAGGAATACCCATTTGACTGTCCAACCCACCGGGACGCATGCTCAAGATAGATGAACTCACCTTAGTTTTGCTCGGTATGTTACGTTACCCGTCCAAGTTTGTCAACCCAAACCCTACCGTGGTTACCAATCAAAATCAGTTTCACAATTAATCAAGCCACATATTTTCACAGATTGCATTCATCGCAAAGATCACCGTATATCACATAGTAAGTACTCAATTCTCATTTGAGTCCACATCCTATGTGCATATCACGTAATAACAATTAAGAGATGAATTGGCTACTCACACGAGTCAACTCAAGTTCCTCATTCCTAATTAATATTATTAACATGCAATAACTAGAGTTTTGCAAACATAAACATTCATCATCACAGACTTTTCTGTTTAATTGTTCACTTGCAGCATCCTCACGAAGAACAGTTCTTCATGGGATGCCTTCATGGCGAAAGAACCTAATAGCGAAGAACTATTCTTCATCGAGAATGCATGTGACGAAAGACCCTAGTGTTTCGTCAAAACCCAGTCAACGAAGAACCATGTTCTTCGTCGAGTCGTGTTCTTTGTCGGGGCTTCTTTCGTCGCTGCCTTCAACAATCAGTTACAATTTTTCCTTAGCCTCTTCCGTAACAGATGCTAACAATTTGACAGTTTCCCAATCAAATCAAACGACATTTTACACCATGATTGTGCACTCTACTCATGAATAATCATTAACCATCCAAGACATAACAGTGCTCATCATACCAACCATACTTAAACAATCATTAACCCTAATCAACTAATGATCACACAAAATCAGATTATTAGTTTATTATGACATCAGTTCATCAAGCAGAATTATCAAACCACAACATGAACATAAACGCATACAAATCATCGAAACCCCCCTCATCATGCAAGTTCTAGATTTACAATCCTATTAATGAAACCCTAGTCTCACATAGGATCACAACATCAGGATTTTAATAACGGACAAGGATGAACACTAACCGTGATACCGAAGTGATTAGCTTAATCGAGATGGAAAGATTTCAAGACTCAACACTGTCGTCACTCAAAGGATAGGGAGAGAGAGCTTTAGGGTTTGTGTTTACGGTTACAGGTTATGAGGGATTATACAATTAAAATGATAGTCCGGCCCATTCTGGGCCACGAACAAACCTGGGCCGAGGTCCCTTTTGGCGAAAGACCTCTTGGCGAAGAACCTTCCTACGCCAAGGATTGGTTATGACGAAGAACCCTCCTTCGTCAGGGAGTGGTAGTGACGAAGAACTCCAGTTCTTCGTCGACTTGGGTTCTTCATGACTCAGGTGTGTTGTGCAACCCAAAGTTAAACGTGAACATGTTATGAATAAATGTTAAACAACTCCTAAGTTTTTATGAAACACCCAAACATAACAATGCTTTAATCATTCAAACATCATGCACATGATACAATGTAAAACGAATTGTGAAAACAGGATTGTGAAACAAGTGATGCGTAGAGGAAAGACCTTGAAATCTCGGGTTGTCACATCATCCCCATCTTGAAAGAAATTTCGTCCCGAAATTTGATAAGTAACCCAAAGCGGCGGAGTGTTAGATCAGGATGACTGCGGATTTTCCTCGGGCGCCACATCATCCCCAACTTGAAAGGGAATTTCGTCCCGAAATTCACCAGTTGCATTAGCCTTAGATTGGTCAGTTGGGAAAAAGTTGAGGATACGTGAGCTTCATCTGATCCTCGCGTTCCCAGGTGAACTCCGGCCCACACCTTGAGTTCCAACGGACTCTCACGATCGGGATTAGGCTATGCTTTCGGACCTTGACATCCCGATCCATAATTTCGATTGGTTCTTCGACAAACTGCAATTTGTCGTCAATTTTCAGCTCTTGAAGTGGTACCACAAGTGTTTCATCAGACAAACACTTCTTTAGTTGCGAAACATGGAAGACATCATGAACGTTACCCAACTCAGCAGGTAACTCGAGCTTGTAGGCCATTTTACTAATTCGTTCCAGAATTTTAAATGGCCCGACATAACGTGGATTAAGCTTGCCGCGTTTCCCAAAACGTACCACACCCTTCCAGGGCGAGACTTTCAACATAACGTGATTGCCTACAGCGAACTCCAAGGGTTTCCTACGCTTGTTAGCATAGCTTTTCTGACGGTCGCGCGTTGTCTCCATACGATTTCTGATCTGGACAATCTTTTCTGAAGTTTCAAGTACAAGTTCCGGACCTGTGATCTGGCTGTCACCTACCTCAGCCTAACAGAGAGGAGAACGGTATTTCCGTCCGTACAATGCTTCGAACGGGGCTGCCTGGATGCTAGAATGGTAACTGTTGTTATAAGAAAACTCTATCAACGGCAAGTGTTTCTCCCATCCCTTACCAAAATCGATCACACATGCTGGCAGCATGTCTTCAAGTGTCTGGATGGTTCGTTCACTTTGACCATCCGTCTATGGGTGATAAGCAGTACTCATGTCGAGACGAGAGCCAAAGGATTTATGCATTGATTGCCACAAATCGGATATGAAACGTTGGTCGCGATCAGAGATAATAGAGGTTGGCACCCCGTGCCTAGAAACCACCTCCTTTAGATAAACAGCAGCAAGTTGTGAGAACTTATCAGTTTCCTTGATTGCTAGGAAGTGCGCGGACTTCGTGAGACGGTCAACGATTACCTAGATGGTATCGTTTCCGTTTTGAGTTCTTGGCAAACCAGTGACGAAATCTATATCAATTTGTTCCCATTTCCACAAAGGTATTTCTGGTTGCTGAAGCAGGCCAGAGGGTTTCTGAAACTCCACCTTGACTTTCGCACAAGTCAAACATTTACTCACATACGTCGCGATGTGGGCTTTCATCTTCGAACACCAATATAAGACTTTGAGGTCCTGATACATCTTATCCGAACCTGGGTGAACAGAGTATCGAGACTTGTGCGCTTCGTCCATCACAAGCTCTCCAAGATTACCATACAAAGGAACCCATATCTGTAACACCCGTCTAATTCTACTTGATTTTTAAAAAAATAGATTATAACATTTAATATAAAATATTGCTTAAGTAACATAACTTTCATTAGGGAAGTTAATAAGTAGCATCAACCTTAGTCAACTAACGACTAAGTTAAAACGTTTCAAACGTTGTTTAGAAGTTGTTTACAACCCATACACAAAGTCTATTAAAGATTTAAAACATTGCGGAAGCTTCAAAATGTAGTGTTCGGTTCTTCATCATTTGCTTGATCGCCATCCGTAAGTTCACCAACGTCACCTAATGTCAAAACCACATCTAGGGTTAATTTTGACAATAATAAAACACGTATAATCGAAATCTAGCATCAAAACAATTGAAAACAAATAAAATTTCCGGAACAGGGTCGCTCGCGCCCCGCGAGAGATGTTACGCGGGCCGCGAGAAACCCTCGCTTGTCGCGGCGTGTTTCAGGTACCCTTCCGTGTGGCACGGGGGGTCATGTTTTCCAGCAGGTTCTGTTTATTTAGCTGCATTTTTTGCCAGCTCCGGAAAACTCAGATTTCAACTTCAAATGTGCATATCTTTTGACTCGTAAGTCCGTTTTAGGTGATTCTTTTTCCTATGCGTCTGTAAATTCATTACCGACATGCCTATAACAATTATCATACCGAAAAATTTATTTACGGACTGAAAGACTATATGTCCTTATGCATTTATTCGACCCATTCAACTTTACTTGCTTAGTTACCATTTAGCTATCAAGCCAATGGTGTCTTGTGCCCATCATCCGGGGCTTAACATCACTTGCATTACCTTACCAAATTCCATGGTTTAATGCTTTTGTGATTTACATCACCAATGCTACTAGTTAAGACACTATTACTACAATTTACACTATTATTCGACCCGTTGGCTCATCTTGTGGAAAATCCTCCAATATGATGACTACCAATTGGTTCCTTATTTAGACTAACTCTATTAAATTCCAATAACAATCATGATTACTAAATTCAACGCAACTTTTAATCAACAATGCAACTACGCATAATTTAACAACAATTCATTGAGTGTAACGGATCAAGTTACATACTTGCATAACTAAACAACATTATCAACCAACAATTCTAATTAACTATTTAGACCCGTTTGTTTGTCGAGTGAACTTCGTCACTTCTATGACATACCAACTCGCAATTGACACTACATTCTCATTAACTTTTCTAAGACTATTATTTATGCACAATGTAACGAAACCGAAGTTACGTACCTTTAAAGCACACCTTTCAAGCGTGTATCACCTCCGGCTTGTCCGCTTGATGTTCCGGATTCCTTTCCTAAAGAGTTCAATTCACAATAAGTTTAGAACTCTTTCACAAGATTTAACGCATAATTCTCTACAATGATCAAATCTGCGTTTTTACTCAACTTTTAATATTTTAACCCTCATTTAGGCGTTTTATCAAACACCTAGCGGGTCAGATTTCTACATGATCTAAACCAAGTTCATGACTTGAGTTTATCACCCTAATTAACTTCAATTAGGCTATATACACATATTTTAACATCATCTTTTCAGAAATCACTTTCTATGACCCGTATTACACTAGAATAATTATTCTAAACCCTAGTGTTTACTAGTTTCCCACAAAATCCATGAATCACCTTCAATGTGTTCATGAGATTTCAAGGAATTAGCCATGATTTCACATGTTATTGTCTAGGTTTTACTCCTAGACACTATATCAACCCTCTTCTACCCAAATAGCAAACATGCAACATAAATTTTCAGATTTCCCAATTTCATGAGAATTTCAAGTTGAGAGTTTTCATCAATTTTTACATACCTTGTAATCCTCTTGTGATGAGGATCAATAATCTATGCTCTAATTTCGATTTCAGCTTGGATTGAGCCTTCAATTGAGAGTATTAGTGATGTTTAGGGTTTTGAGAGTGGGGAGTTGCCCCTGGCTTCTTCTGTACGACCAGACACACTAATTTGTGTGTTTGGTTATTTTTTTTAATCAATTCTAGTTTCAAGTTCTACAACTTAGGTCCCTCCACTTCTAACTAGTTTATATCTTTGGCATTTTAAATTCATTTATGCTTTAAAACATGCCAACTAACTAACTAGGTTATTTATTTCCTAGTTAGTTCATTCTCGTTTATTTATTATTATTTTATTTATTTTTAACTTTATATTATTTTAATATAAAGTTTTATAAATTTCGGGGTGTTACAAGTCGACCCCCTTAAAAGGGTTTCGTCCCCGAAACCAGAGTACATACCGAATAGTGTAGGGTAGAGACGTCGCATCTCTTCTTCGGACTCCCATGTAGTGTCCGAACCTTTCCTATGCTCCTTCTTGATCTTGACTTGATCGATTTGTTTATTTCGTAAGTGTTTGACCTTTCAATCTAAAATCTCCACCGGCCTCACCGCATAATTCAGGTTATTATCCACTTCGATATCATCATAGTGGATACGGGCAGTTTCGTCTGCTAAACATTTTTGGAATTGCGATATGTGAAACATGCCATGTATTCCATTCAACTCTTCCGATATTTCGAGGCGATAAGCCACCTTGCCGACCCCGTTCGATGATTTTAAATGACCCGATAAACCTCGGGCTTAGTTTCTCTCTTTTCCTGAATCAGATAACACCCTTCCTTGGGGAAAACTTTTAGCATAACTACATCACCTATTTCCTATCCTTTGTCCCCCCCTTCTGATCGGGTTGTCTTTTGACCATTCAGTCACTGAGTCCGTCAGCATATTTACTTGACGCTAGTTTTACATTAACAAGCGCTCTACATAGGTCACTGTGTCATTTAGGCTATAGCTTGTTTTATTGCCTAAACTAATTGATCACCATCTTACCTCATACCTCGTCATTCGGGTATGCAATATTGCCGCCATCGGCCCTTTGCGTGCTTATAATTTCATATCTAGTCATTCACATTATAACGTGATTACATTCTCTATTACTTTTGTGTCCGTGATCACATCACGCCATGTTTAGTTTTTACATCGACTTTTCATTCTTAAGAATCTTTCCTCTGAATGCATCATCTTACAGCTTTCGGCGTTAGACCTTTATTCTTTAGTACTAACCATTTTCTAATTTCTCTCTCGATATTCATAGGTGTTAGAACATTGTTTCTTTACTAAAACTGAATTTTAGTTTAATGTTTTTCTCTTTAACCATGTCGATTAATCATATCAAATAATTGACGACAAGGATTATTCTTCGGAATTATCATTTTACGCGAGAGATCATAATTGGTTCTCCACGCTTTATATTATCGACCCGTAGGTTCCTTTTCTTAGCCTTGTAGACTATTCTATTAGGTCTTCACCTTTTCAGGGTGAGACCCCCCCTAGTATGTTCCAATTGTATTTGCGACCCAATGGTCATTTTGTTCCCGTGGGTCTTTACATTGTTTATAATTTGGAGGTTATGGTGATCCCATGGATCATCTTATATCCGTTTGATCTTGACCGTAGTCTAAGGCTACACTCATTTTCCTTCGGATTATCAGGTATTATACTTTATTCAGTCCATCCAGCATTGCAATAGTTGAACATAACTATCGAAATTTCTGTTTGGCGAAATTCCATCGTCTCTTAATCCGAGTCTTTTGATTTTTAATCTGGGTCACCGTCTCTTGGTTTACGCATATATCCGTAGTCCTACCCATCTATCGGTTATTTTACCGAAGTCATTATTAGAGTCATCATTCTGACATACATTAAGATTTCGTTTTGATTTATTCGGTGGTATTAGCGTAACCTGTCGCCTTTATTCCACCGATTCCTTCGTTCTTCCATTTATTTTGTTTGACTTGTTCTGATGAACTTTATTACTTATAATAGTCAAACTTTATCCTTGTGCCTTAACATTCTTGTTTGTTAGTTTATAATTTTAATTACCTTGATTCTTATCCCTTCCCTTGGGCTTATTACCTTAATGTAATATGCTCCCATTATCCGGCTTCCGTTTATCTTTATTATCAAGCATTTTGCTTATTTGATTCGAACACCACCTTTCTGTTGTTAGCGACCCTTAGGTCTATTTCTTTTGCTAATGTTCCGAAGGCCCATTTCTCAATTCTTGTTTGGTAAACCACTGTCATGGTTATACGACTTTTGGGGTTTACCCGTTCTTATCTTAACACTTTCATAAAGTTTATTTTACTAGGCTTTTATATAATCACATCCATTACTGCGATCACTGTTCTTCCTCATGAGGGTTCGATTAATAATGTATTACTTGGATGGTTACCCCTACCCAAGTTTCTAATTTGCATTTATTGATACTTTATTATTCATAATAGCGAATAATACGTATCATTCATTTAATTTCTTTTTCGCGGATATTCTCGGTCCGAGTCTTAATTTCTTATCTTTAACCTTAATCCTATTGCAACAATAACAAAATTAATTCATTTAATTTTATTATTGTTTATCATTGCATGAAATTTATCCACATCATTTGTTGATGTAAATGACACTCCTACGCGTTTTATTTAGTTCAACCAAGTCTATAACCTCGTCTTCGCCATTTATTATTATTGCAATTTCCGGGTTCGAGTGTAATTACACTCCTTCCCAACACAAGGTTTATTCACTTCATTAATTTCCCGGGTTCGAGTGTACACGCACTCCTTCCCATTGCAATATCTATCGAGATTACTTTTACCTCGATGCTCAACGTACAGTTTCAGCACCTCTTATAAACAATAGAACTTTTATTATTATCCATTTCTGTTTTTCAAGGCCTTGGTAATTTTCGTTAACACTAATGTAGGATGTTAAATAAATCGGTATAAAACAAACGATTTATTTGCACTCGTAATAATTAAAAATTCATACTGAAATTTAATTTACAAGAGTATACCTGAAACGACATCAGGTTCAGCTTTAGCCTCCGTGGCTGTTATATAAAACAACTTTGTCCTTGATTTCTGGGCATCAGACCTTGTGTCAGCTGTGTCCTTGGTTCTGAGCCTCTCTGGATAATTAGACTTTTTATGTCTTGGCTTACCACATGTGCCCTTGTGAATTTTTCCACAAACTCTGCACTGATGTAACACACTTTTTGTAACCTCCTTCTTGGAAGCTTTATTAAACTTAGACTTCTTTACGGATCTTGGATTCATATCCAACACCCTCCTTTCTTCTATTTCTTGTAGTATGCTGTATTTCAATTCAGTCATCATATTGTTCACCACCGGCACGATTGTGGTTTGTAATCTATCAATATACTGTGATAGACTATTTTCTAGAGCTTTTCCGACCGCCTCGGAAATCTTAGCTTTCATCTGTTCAGTCAATTGAGATGTCGATTCATCTCCGGTTACACTAGACATTTCTTTAACTGAAACATCCATCATAATTTATCAATAATTATTTAATTCATTTCCATCTTATTATACGGAAATTTATATCACTCTTACTTAATTATAAGTAATGTGTTATTCTTTTTCGGTTTGGTCAAGTATATATCTTGCCTTACCTTTCTTACTTAGTGTATTTTCCTGGGTTCAAGCGTATTTATACACTCCTCCCATCTTTCCGTCATCTTGAATTTGAAATGTTTACACTAATTGTTAAACATTTCATTTATGACATATGCGTCATTCATTTTGATCTAGCCAAGTTCACCACTTGCTTAAACCATTTATGCTTAATGCACTTTTCTGGGTTTGAGTGTGTAAACACGCACTTCCCGTGCATATCAAATCAAATTTTCTTTTTCTAGTATTCTAGTAAGTCTACTAAAGCAATTAATTCTTACCGGACGATCGATCAAGCTTGAACCGAACACTTTGTTAACAACCTTAAGCTCTGATTACCAACTTGTAACACCCGTCTAATTTTACTTGATTTTTAAAAAAATAGATTATACCATTTAATATAAAATATTGCTTAAGTAACATAACTTTCATTAGGGAAGTTCATAAGTAGCATCAACCTTAGTCAACTAACGACTAAGTTAAAACGTTTCAAAAGTTGTTTAGAAGTTGTTTACAACCCATACACAAAGTCTATTAAAGATTTAAAACATTGCGGAAGCTTCAAAATGTAGTGTTCGGTTCTTCATCATTTGCTTGATCGCCATCCGTAAGTTCACCAACGTCACCTAATGTCAAAACCACATCTAGGGTTAATTTTGACAATAATAAAACACGTATAATCGAAATCTAGCATCAAAACAATTGAAAACAAATAAAATTTCGGAACAGGGTCGCTCGCGCCCCGCGAGAGATGTTACGCGGGCCGCGAGAAACCCTCGCGTGTCGCGGCGTGTTTAAGGTACCCTTCCGCGTGGCGCGGAGGGTCATGTTTTCCAGCAGGTTCAGTTTATTTAGCTGCATTTTCTGCCAGCTCCGGAAAACTCATATTTCAACTTCAAATGTGTATATCTTTTGACTCGTAAGTCCGTTTTAGGTGATTCTTTTTCCTATGCGTCTGTAAATTCATTACCGACATGCCTATAACAATTATCATGCCGAAAATTTTATTTACGGACCGAAAGACTATATGTCCTTATGCATTTATTCGACCCATTCAACTTTACTTGCTTAGTTACCATTTAGCTATCAAGCCAATGGCGTCTTGTGCCCATCATCCGGGGCTTAACATCACTTGCATTACCTTACCAAATTCCATGGTTTAATGCTTTTGTGATTTACATCACCAATGCTACTAGTTAAGACACTATTACTACAATTTACACTATTATTCGACCCGTTGGCTCATCTTGTGGAAAATCCTCCAATATGATGACTACCAATTGGTTCCTTATTTAGACTAACTCTATTAAATTCCAATAACAATCATGATTACTAAATTCAACGCAACTTTTAATCAACAATGCAACTACGCATAATTTAACAACAATTCATTGAGTGTAACGGATCAAGTTACATACTTGCATAACTAAACAACATTATCAACCAACAATTCTAATTAACTATTTAGACCCGTTTGTTTGTTGAGTGAACTTCGTCACTTCTATGACATACCAACTCGCAATTGACACTACATTCTTATTAACTTTTCTAAGACTATTATTTATGCACAATGTAACGAAACCGAAGTTACGTACCTTTAAAGCACACCTTTCAAGCGTTTATCACCTCCGGCTTGTCCGCTTGATGTTCCGGATTCCTTTCCTAAAGAGTTCAATTCACAATAAGTTTAGAACTCTTTCACAAGCTTTAACGCATAATTCTCTACAATGATCAAATCTGCGTTTTTACTCAACTTTTAACATTTTAACCTCATTTAGGCGTTTTATCAAACACCTAGCGGGTCATATTTCTACATGATCGAAACCAAGTTCATGACTTGAGTTTATCACTCTAATTAACTTCAATTAGGCTATCTACACATATTTTAACATCATCTTTTCAGAAATCACTTTCTATGACCCGTATTACACTAGAATAATTATTCTAAACCCTAGTGTTTACTAGTTTCCCACAAAATCCATGAATCACCTTCAATGTGTTCATGAGATTTCCAGGAATTAGCCATGATTTCACATGTTATTGTCTAGGTTTTACTCCTAGACACTATATCAACCCTCTTCTACCCAAATAGCAAACATGCAACATAAATTTTCAGATTTCCCAATTTCATGAGAATTTCAAGTTAGTTTTCATCAATTTTTACATACCTTGTAATCCTCTTGTGATGAGGATCAATAATCTATGCTCTAATTTCGATTTCAGCTTGGATTGAGCCTTCAATTGAGAGTATTAGTGATGTTTAGGGTTTTGAGAGTGGGGAGTCGCCCCTGGCTTCTTCTCTACGACCAGACACACTAATTTGTGTGTTTGGTTATTTTTTTTTAATCAATTCTAGTTTCAAGTTCTACAACTTAGGTCCCTCCACTTCTAACTAGTTTATATCTTTGGCATTTTAAATTCATTTATGCTTTAAAACATGCCAACTAACTAACTAGGTTATTTATATCCTAGTTAGTTCATTCTCGTTTATTTATTATTATTTTATTTATTTTTAACTTTATATTATTTTAATATAAAGTTTTATAAATTTCGGGGTGTTACAATATCCGTTCCATAAAATAATAAATGACGTCAGATCTCTTTACGATTCGTTTTTCCATGTCCCACAAATATTCTGCTTCCAGGTTTTCTTCCTTCAATGCTTCGGTTTGGGCAGAACGGATCTGATCAGGTAAATTTGAGTGGATAGTGAGCTGCAGAGCGCGGACACGCTTGGGCTTCGTTTCCTTCCGACTAAGGGCATAAGCTACAACGTTAGCTTTACCTGGATGGTACTTGATTGCACAATCGTAGTCGTTTAAGAGTTCTACCCAGCGAAACTGTCGCATATTCAATTCCTTTTGGTTAAAGATATGTTGAAGGCTCTTATAGTCGGTATAAATAGTGCATTTAGTGCCGTACAAGTAATGCCTCCAGATTTTTAACGCGAAAACCACGGCCCCCGATGTGACAACTGTCAAAAATCCAGGTATCCGTACAATTAATTAATCTTGATTAATGCTTAATGACTGTGCTGAATTACAAATTAACTGCTTTCTGATTCCTTCCATATACATACATGTGCACCATACATTACTTAATGTCATATCAATATTTCATGAAAGCTATATTGCTTTGAATGATGCACAAAGTACAGTTAGCACAGTAAACGGATAAATCAGCAAATGCTGACAAAACTCAGCACATAGACAGATAGTGTTTTGAGACCCAGTATGAGCGAGAAACTAAGTACTACACTAGTATAAAGTGTAGGGAAGTAAGGACCACAAAACTGCTTTTGTAGGTGATAGTTTAAGTGCCGAAAAGTGCCTAAAACTCACCCAAAGTGCTGAATTCAGCATAAATCGGCGTTGTAACATATTAATATTATGCAGAAACATGATAAAATGGTCCTGAATGCGTTCCTAAGTGTCAGGAATTAAAAGTGTCATAAAAGGGTACATAAAGAACACTAAACTGCAAGTTTTGCACTTTAATGAATTAGTATCCAACCGAACAATCGGACACTACCCGAAACATGAAAATTACACTAGAAGCACTGTTTTAATATTTCCAAGCTAGTTATGATCCCCGAACATCATAACACCTCCTAAAAATATCTAATAACTAAAACACGTAACGAACACTTGGATTTGAACTAAATTGCAGCAAAAGGTTTAAACCTACACCTAGACCCCCCCCCCCCCCCCCACCTACAATCGGCCATGCTTGGCCCATGCCTTCAAGATTTTATTTCCATATTAAAATAGATCTTGTTTTTATTTTTGAAGCATATTACACATGAGTTAAATGGAAAGAACGGTTATAAGTATGACATAAGAGATCAAGGATTCATTATCTTTCACACACCAACACACACTTGATCTCTATCCCTCTCTTGCTCCCACTCTCGGCCGAACACCCCCACTAACACCACCATCATCATCCAACTTCATTCATCCATTTTCCATACATACAAAGATGCTAGAGAGTATACAAGGAAGCTTGGTGGCTTTGGATCTTGAAGGACCTCCTCTATTTGCTTTTATCCTCTTGATTTCTACTCTTGATCATCCCTAGCCTTGTGCTAGTGGTAAGAATCTTAATCTTGCTAGTTTACATCTATTTTGAGTGGTTAATGATGAATCATGATCAAATATATCAAGAACACTAAAGAATCATATGAAGTAAACATGAATAAAAGCTTGCTTAGTAAAGATATCTTCATGAATATAAATTGTTATGCTTGTTGATCTTTGATTGTTTGTAGAAGTGATGTTAATCATCATGAGGTCTTGCTAAATCATGATTAAAAACATAGTTTAGCAAGATGTGAAAGTATAAATTATTGTAGGATGATGGATCATCCACACTTAAAGCTTGAACTTGAAAGAAATAATGTTTTCTTGAAAAACCATGATTAGAGTGAGTTGTTGATCATATGGATCTAAATATTTATGAAGGATTTCAAAGAAACCAAGTTAAAAACACAAGTTTCATATAATCTTGGTTCTTACATAAACAAGACTCGTTTTTAGTGATTAACCAAGTGTAGAAACACTTATGTAACAAGAAGATTTCATAAGGAAACATTTATGTAAAACATGACTACAAGTTGTAAACATCTAAGTCATTCAAGAATGATGTTTTTATATAAACAACCACACTTTAAAGGGTAACTAAACTTACTAAACACACTACCAAGTTACTACAAATTTTCATAAACTTTCAAGTTCATGAAGTGGTAGATTAAGCATGGTTTTGGCAAATTGGCAAGTGTAAGTTGTTTAGAGTTGATTGTAAATTGATTGTGATGATTTTTACAAAAGAAAATGATATGCTTGAAAGCATGGAAACCTCCATTTTTAGGGGAAACTATGGCAAAATTTTCTAAAAATATTAACACTTAGAAAAATATTTTGAACAATTATTTACAAGTGTGTTTTAACCATGATATTTCCATATAAACTTTGCCATAATTTTTGTTACAAAAATATAAGTATTGGAGGTTGGTTTTTATAAATAAAAGTGGTTAAAATGTATATTTAGAATATATATATACAATGAAGACACACATGTGTGATTATTTGTATACTTTGTGTAATAGTTATATTATTTTAGGACTTGAAATAATATAACACATCAAAATACCAAGGATTAGCATCCAAAATATTACCAAAATCCCAAAGAATAAGTATATAAGTTACAGACAAAATATTGGCGAAACCGAACAAGAAATGTAACTTACAAAATATTCCGGAACTTAATTCGCAAGTATATTTTGGTAAATAATATTTTGGACACACGGAAACGAAAGTATGATTTTTATGATTATCACAAAAGTATATCATATTTTGACAAGAAGGAAATATATGATTTTTGGTGAATAAAAATATATATGTGTTTACTTGGAATTTTTAGAAAATATATTATTTTTGGGAAAAATATATATTTTCTTGAGTAAACGTAAAATACCTTATTTTTGGATAAAAATAAGTTTATATATATATTTTCTAAGTTAAACTTGAAAATATATTATTTTGGAACTACAAATATTTTTGCCAAAAGAAAAATTATAAATAATTTTTCTAAGTGATATTTCTTAAATATATATATTGGTGGACTTTTACTAGAAATTATATTCCGGAAATTATAATATAAATTTAAGTATATGAATACTTAATGAATACAATAAAATACGTGTTCTCACACGTATAAATACACACCGAAATACGACACCAAAACATGGCAAAATATACCAATACGAGAATACGAATACACATGTATAAGATACCCCTATCCTTGGAAAGGAAATACAAGTATTAATACTTGGGAAGTATTAAGTTAATATATTGTTTAACAATTATTCCAAAATTTAATAAATATAATTTAAGTTAAAATATTAATTATTTTGACAATAATTATATAACTTGGAATAATAGCAAAGGAATAAAAGAAACGTAAGTTAGAAACGTTAACACTAAGTCAAGGCACGGCCCGTTCGTCTAATAGACATTAGTACGTTGTAGGTAGTCGTGTTCACCGAAGAAGTTCGAGTTACGATTGTTGAAGACGCAAGACTGTGAGTTTCATGTTCCCCCTTTTCTTTAACTGTTTTCAGTTTTATAACTTCAGGGGTGAAGTACATGTTAAAACTGTTTACAAATATTATTATTTGATATGGTTAGCTAAGGAAGGGTACACTTAGATCATGTGAGTGGTGGGCATAACGCTTAAGGCCATCAATCCTCGTTGTAGGACCGAGGGACATGAGTGATAGATCTATTTGGGTGTAGCGAGCCCCGCCCATGTTGGACCAGGGTTGGCCCATGGGTAGACTATGTCTTACAGCCGGAAGCCCGGTGCAAAATTTGCTAGGTTTGAGCTACCTGCATCACGTCACACATATCAATGGCCTTGCAAACCATTGGTGATCTGTTTTTCCTTGTTGCTTTCATACCAGGATTTATAAACTTACATACATACTTACAGTGAATTCAAAGGTTTATACATACACACGAACTCGCTCAACTTTTGTTGATGTTTTCAAAATACATGTATTTCAGGGAATTAGTAAGTGGATCTGGCGGGCGTTGGAAGTTTCATGTTGCGTTGTGAATAATAATGTCATCCATGGTTGTGAGGTTTAGGTTGGGTGTCTTATTCCTGGACGAGACACGTCTTCCAAACCTTGGTTTTATTTAATGTCTTTTGATGAGTCCTTAGTGAACTCGTAAACAATTCGTATGGTTTGTAATTTGAATTTGAAGTCTACGTATCAAAACAATGGTGTTATGTTTTAAACTTATTTAATGGATGAATATCTATGGTTTTAATCATATAGTTGTTGTTATGATTGAATGCGATGATATTAAGAAAGTCACACCATAACCACGCTTCCGCAAAAGTCAGGGTGTGACAGCTTGGTATCAGAGCTTCGATTGTAGCGAACTAGGATTCCTTCTCGAGTCTAGACTACAACCTTTAGGGCTCTCACGAAAATGTTTTCACAACATATTTTCATTTCATACACGAAACACCCAGATCCAGGAAGACAAACATTTTTACAAACAAAAGACATGAAACACATTTCAAAGTTTATGTTTATGGTTCAGTCTGAGAGACTGGGTAGTTCAGTCTGAGAGACTGGGTGGTTCAGTCTGAGAGACTTGATAGTTCAGTCTGAGAGACTGGGTGGTTCAGTCTGAGAGACTGGGTAGTTCAGTTTGAGAAACTTGGAGATTTAGTCTGAGAGACTAGGAAGTTCAGTCTGAGAGACTGGGTAGTTAAGTTTGAGAAACTGGGAAGTTTAGTCTGAGAGACTAGGTAGTTCAGTCTGGGAGACTGGGAGGTTTAGTCTGGGAGACTAGGAAGAATACGTGATTACATTGTTATTACTTATATGCTTAATGATGATTGTTGATATATGTGCATATGTTGTGATTGTTTTGTTACAGGCACTATGTTTTCGTCTGAGAGTGGACTGTCTGATAGAATCGACCCCATGGCTATCGTTTCGGACGATGAGATCGCCCCAGAGCCAGAGCTTTTTACCTTCGACACTGAGAATGACCCGGAGATGATGTCGGATGATGACGATGATTTCCAGCCTTTTGCGCTACCCGACTTTGGCGACGATGTATCGCATGCTGATGGTATACCTGACGAGGATCCATTTCTTATTCCTATTCCTGCCCAGGACCATCTCATCCTCGGACATCCCGATGGTAAGCACGTCGTGGCTCCGATCCTCGCCCCTTTGCCTCTTGCGGCCTTTCCTTTCGAGGATTTGCCTTTTGATGACTTGTCTGATGATGATGTCGATCTTTTTATTTATGGTCCCCCTGATGATGCCCAGGGTGATGGAGTTGTAGCTGAGGATGCCATTGTTGTTCCACTCGTTGAGGTCCCTGTTATTGAGGTTTCCTCTGATCATTCTGTCCCAGATTCATTTGAGTCTGTTTCTTCCTCCACTTTGCATGCCGTAGGACTGCAGCGTTACCCCACTGTCGCAACCCCTGGTCCTAAATCCCCGGGAACGGGCGGCCGTGAGCCAGTTTCGGTGGTATCGCGTATTTGTCTAATTTGGCAGCGGAATTTTCATCAGGACCGTAGTTAGGAAATATTAGATCATAGTAAAATACCACATTTTCATAATATTAAACACATGGGATAAAACCAAAGTTTGCTAACACACATTTTCATAGGAATAATTCCTATTTTATTTAATAAAAACATCTATTTTATTTAATAAAAACATCTATTTTATTTTAACTAATTAATTGCCACTTTTCCAAGCCTTCAGTGCTGTCCAGCTGGCTTCTATTTGGCTTTCACAGTTTGTTACCTGAAACGCGTTTTAAAAACATTTTTCAGTCGGAAATAATGGTGAGTGAATCCCAGTTTAATCAAGTTTAAAAAAATCTATTGTACAGTATTGAGGGCGATCTCGCAATTACATTTGTTTCCAAGTTATATCAATTAACATCCATGGTATTGTCAGACCCGACTTGTGGAAATGTTACTCCTTGATCAGGTGGTAACAAATTTTGTATACAAAACCCCAACATACTCATGATAATTATATTCTTACAAATACTCAATAACTGCTTGATATATAATTAATCGTATGAGGTTTTGTAAAAACAATTAACAAAAAGGTTTACAAAAAACGAATAAACTCACATTGCTGTCTTCGATTATCCTTTAGGGTTTCCTGAGAATTATCTATAATTTACACAAATCCACACGTGTTAGTATAATAACCCATTTTAACATTAGTAATATCCTCCCCGAGACGGCATTCCAACGACTACGTCGGGCAGAACCACGACAGCCGTTACGGAACCCTAGATCAATCGGGCAGAGTATCTAATACATATCCAGGGGTTATAATACTTACAACGGAGCAGAACTTCTCTATTTAGGGGGGTATAATATCCGTGTATAAGGTATACTACATAGATTTGAAAGAAAGAAAGACAATTTGAACGATTTCGACTGAAGTCCGATGTCCTGCTTATATAGGGCCTCACTTCAACTTTTACGCGGCCCGCGTAAATGTTAATAAGGGGCTATGCGGCCCGCGTTGAACCCGGTCAACGTCGTAGCTTGGCTGGGTCAGCTTATAGGTCTGCCGGGTGTTGGGCTAGGTGGCGGCCCAGGGTCGTGCCAGGTTTTAAGTTGACGCGGCCCGCGTCAGGGTTGGGGTGGGGTTTACGCGGCCCGCCTCAGCCCAAAATTTCAATTTTTAATTATTTTTAGTACTATTTAGGGTATTCGGGGTCCGTTTTCACGTATGGGGTGTATTTTTGAACATATTGGGATATTTTAAAATATATTAGGGTGTCAAAAATAATTCGAGGGTGTCGGTTTTCTTTAGAGTTGTTATATCCTCCCCACCTTGTTTTAGAGCTCGTCCTCGAGATCTACTAAAACAAGTGTGGATACTTCCTTTGCATTTGTGATTCGAGCTCCCATGTGTACTCAGGTCCTCTTTTGGAGTCCCACTTCACTTTAACCAGAACTAATCTCTTATGCTTGAGGTTCTTGACTTTCCTGTCTTCAATCTGTAGAGGCTTTTCTACAAATTTGAGTTGTTCATTTACCTCTATATCCTTAAGAGGTACCATTAGCGATTCATCAGCTAAGCATTTATTGAGATTAGATACATGAAATACATCATGTATTCCTGCCATTTCCTCTGGCAGTTGTAGCTGATAGGCTACAGGTCCTATTCTTCTAATAATCTCAAAAGGTCCAACATACCTGTCACGGCCCACGACCCGGTTTGACCCGTTTCAGGAGCCGCGGAACAGAAATCCCGTGGTATTTATTTAATTGAGTTTAACAGCGGAAGTTTATCATCAGGATCTTTTTAAAGCTAAAATTTTCCCGATTATTTTATTTCACAACATGGGATAAAACCCCGTTAATTTACAATATTATGATTTCACGGAGAAATCTTTATTTTACAAAACATATTTCTTTATTTTATAATGAGCCACTTTCTTAAGCTTGCAGTGTTCCACAGCACCTTTTCTGAATCACAACAGATCACCTGAAACATGTTTGAAAAAGGTTTTGTCAGCGGAAAATACTGGTGAATCATTCTATTTATTAAAACAGACCTGTTTGTTATAATTTACAGTATTAAGGGTGATTACATTGTTTCTATATCAACCAACTACCCACAGTATTTGTCACTCGACTTATTTCTGTGACTGTGGTCAGACCACCCATTGGCTAACTCGTTGTCCAATGGTGGCGGGAAAAAGTAATGTATACAATACCCCACATACCGGCTGTAATTTGGTGATTACAAAGACTTAATCCCTGTAATTATAACCTTGAAAATAAACATGCTTTTGAAAGTAATTTGATAAAAAAAGAGAATGACTCACATTGCAGATTTAACACGGACAGAGTCTAGTCTACGGATTAGCCTTGTTAACCTAATTTAAATAACAATGCACACAAAACTGGGTTAGTAATCAATACAGCATTTACGATAACTCACGAGATCAAACCCTCACAACGAATGACAAAGTGCGATACTTAAACATCCATCGAATTAACGACGAATGACAAAGCATAACCCTAATGTGGGCAGCACTTAAACATCCATTGGATATATTGATCGATCGGACAATGAATCGTAATAGCGATCGAGTTATTACCCTGTTTTGCGGCAGCAATTAGTGAATTGTGTGTGTTGTGGGACTGTTTATGCTATAACTCAACGTACAATTCGAATTTGAATGTCGAACGAACACTCAATTGCATGAAACAGACGCTACTATTTATACATGAAAAACCGCCCCCTCGAGCCACGCGAGAGGTCCCCTTGTTCGCGTCGCGCGGCGCGAGAGACCCTAGTCTACTATAGGGTTGCTTCGTGTCTGCATAGCTCAGCTGAGTTTGTTTCGCGTTATTTTGAATTTTTGACAACAAACTGTGTGGATATTACCGATTAGGGTTTACCCCGCTGAGTTTTAGGGGCCCTGATCCTGATTCCGTTTGTTCTGAAAATTTTAGGGTTTGTGCAGAATCACTTGGGTGTTTCAATTAGGGTTTCCTATTGGTCAAATTAATTTAATAAATATGACTTTTTATTAGAGTTGTTACATTCTCCCCACCTTAATAAAAATCTCGTCCTCGAGATTTACTTGAATAATTGAGGATACTTTCGCTTCATTTCGGATTCCAGCTCCCAAGTGTATTCAGGTCCTCTCCTTGAATCCCACTTTACTTTCACTAGCACTAGTCGTTTGTGCTTGAGAAACTTCACTTTTCTGTCTTCTATCTGAAGAGGTTTTTCTACAAATTTTAATTTTTCGTTTACCTCTATATCTTGGAGAGGTACTACCAAAGATTCATCTGATAGACATTTCTTGAGATTGGATACATGAAATATATCATGAACTCCAGCTAACTCTCCTGGTAGTTATAAACGATAAGCAACTACTGGTCCTATACGTTGGATCACTGGAAATGGTCCTACGTATCTGGGACTTAGCTTTCCTTTCTTACCGAATCTAACAACTCCTTTCCAAGGAGAAACTTTCAACAAGACTTTGTCTCCAACTTGGAATTCTAACGGCTTGCATCTATTGTCTGCATAACTCTTCTGGCGATCTCGAGCCGTCTTCAGCCTTTCCTTGATTTGAGTAATCTTGTCGGTCGTCTCTTGCACTATTTCAGGACCTGAAAATTGACTATCTCCTATTTCTGCCCAACAAACTGGAGTTCTGCACTTTCTTCCATACAGTGCTTCAAATGGGGCAGTTTCAATACTTGAATGATAACTATTGTTATAGGAGAATTCAATTAAAGGTAAATGGTCGTCCCAATTTCCACCAAAATCTATCACACATGCCCTGAGCATGTCTTCTAGAGTCTGGATCGTCCTTTCACTTTGTCCGTCTATTTGAGGATGATATGCAGTGCTTAAATTTAGTCGAGTTCCCATAGCTTCTTGGAAACTTTTCCAGAAATGAGAAGTGAAACGACTATCTCTATCTGATACAATGGAGAGTGGAACTCCATGTAGAGATACGACTTTATCTACATATAACTTTGCCAATCTTTCCATGCTAAAGGTTTCTTTCATTGGTAGAAAGTGAGCAGATTTGGTTAATCGATCCACAATTACCCAAATCGCGTCATTACCTTTTCTAGTTTTGGGTAACTTAGTAACAAAATCCATTGTTATGAGTTCCCATTTCCATACTGGCATTTCTAATTGTTGGAGTAGACCTGAAGGTTTCTGATGTTCTGCCTTAACTTGTGAACAAGTAAGACACTTAGAAACATATCTAGCTATATCCTTCTTCATGCCTATCCACCAGAAATTATTTCTTAAATCTTGGTACATTTTATTGTTTCCAGGATGTATGGTATACCTAGATTTATGAGCTTCCTCTAAAATCTTATTTCTTAATTCTCCCTGCTTTGGCACCCAAATTCTGTTTTTGTGGAATCTCCAAATTCCATCAGATCCTTGTTCTAATTCTTTTATTCGTCCTTTCATTCCTTCAGCAACATCCTCTATTGCTGTTTCTTGAAAATGCTTCAGTTGTTCCATTAAATCTAACTGTAGATTTAATCTGAGAGCACGAACCCATCGTTGTTTCTCATGGTACTTACGACTTAAGGCATCTGCAACTACATTTGCCTTTCCTTCGTGATATTAAATATCACAATCGTAATAACTTAAGATTTCCATCCATCTCCTTTGCCTCATGTTTAATTCTTTTTGCCCAAAATATATTTTAAACTTTTGTGGTCTGTATAGACAGTAAATTTACTTTCGTAAAGATAATGTCTCCAAATCTTAAGAGCAAAAATTACGGCTCCCAACTCTAAGTCATGAGTCGTATAATTTTCTTCGTGCTTTTTCAATTGCCTTGAAGCATACGCAATTACTTTCTTGCGTTGCATTAGCACACATCCTAATCCTAGTTTTGAAGCATCACAGTAAACTTCAAAATCTTCAGTTCCTTTTGGTAAGGCTAAGATTGGAGCATTGGTTAATTTATGCTTTAGAATCCTAAAGGCTTCTTCTTACTTAGATCCCCATTCAAACTTAACTGCTTTATAGGTTAGCTTAGTTAATGGTACAACTATTTTGGAAAAATCCTTAATAAACCGTCTATAATATCCAGCTAAACCTATAAAACTTCTAATTTCCATTGCGGTTTGCGGAACCTTCCATTTGGTAATCGCCTCTATCTTAGCAGGATCTACATGAATACCTTCATGGTTTACCATATGTCCTAAGACTTGCACTTCTTGTAGCCAAAATTCACATTTCGAGAATTTGGCGTAAAGCTTTTCTTTTCTTAACAAAGTTAAGAGTATATGCAAGTGCTGACAATGTTCGTCCTGACTTTTGGAATAAATAAGTATATCGTCTATGAAGACAATTACAAATTTATCCAAGTACGGTTTACAGATTCTATTCATCATGTCCATGAATGTTGTAGGTGCATTCGTTAACCCGAAGGGCATGACTGTAAACTCGTATTGACCATACCTAGTTCTGAAAGCAGTTTTAGGTATGTCTTCTTCTTGTACCTTCAATTGATGATATCCGGAGGGTAAATCAATCTTAGAGAAATATCTAGCTCCCTGGAGTTGATCAAACATATCATCAATCCTAGGTAATGGGTATCGATTCTTAATTGTAACCTTATTTAATTCTCTATAATCAATACACATTCTCATCGAACCATCCTTCTTCTTTACGAACAACACTGGCGCTCCCCAAGGAGATGAGCTAGGTTGTATGAATCCTTTACTTAGTAATTCATCTAATTGTGTTTTCAGTTCTAATATTTCGGTAGGAGCTAACCGATAAGGTGCCTTAGCTATCGCTGTAGTTCCAGGAATTAGATGAATCCTAAATTCTACTTCCCTATCTGGTGGTAATCCTGGTAACTCTTCTGGAAATATATCCGGGTATTCTGAGACTACAGGAATTTCCTTAAGTTCTTTTCCCTTAGTACTAATGATTATTGAAATCATATATACTATTCCTTGTTTTCATTCATAACTAGCAACTTTCATTACTGATATGAACAGCATGGGCTTACGTGGTTTATCTCCTGTAATCGTGATTATTTCTCCAGTAGGTGCCTGAATTTCTACAGAATTTTTATCACAAAGGATTCGAGCATGGTTGGCTATTAACCAATCCATTCCTAATACAACATCGAATTCAGCTAATTTCATAGGTAACAGATTTGCAGAAAATTTATGACCTGAAAGTTCTATTTCTACTTTTTGCAAAACCTGGTCTATTTTAATTGAATTCCCATCCGCGGTTTCGACTGAAAAAATCTGCCTAATGTTGGTTAAAGGTAACTTAAGAGCTTGACAGAATAAAGTATTTATAAAACTTTGGTTTGCACCAGAGTCAAATAATACTTTTGCATATACGTTGTGAACTAAGAACGTACCAGCTATCACATCTGGAATGAGTTCTGCTTCTTGAGTGGTTAGCTGGAATGCTCTGACATTCTTCTTAGTAGCTCCGTCAGTCGCCTTGGTTTTGTTGTCAGCAGGTTTGACCAATTTAGAACATTCTGGCTTAAAATGTCCTGTTTCTCCACAGTTGTAACAGATTCTGGTTTTCTTCCTGCAGTCTTCTTCACGATGTCCTATGGCTTTGCAAAAGTTGCAGATTACATTACATCTTCCATAATGTTTCTTTTTGCAATTTCTGCAAAATGGCAAAGTTGAAGATTGCCATGTTCCTCTTCTTTTGAAGTTGCTATTATTACCCAACCGAAATCCTTGGGTAATTTTCTGAGCCAGTTCCTTTTTCCTGTTTTCATCTCTTGTGCGTATCAGTTCATCAGTTAGGGTGTTGGCTAGTTCCACTGCATCGTCAATAGTGCGAGGTCTCGCAGCCTTAACAATGTTGCGGATTTCGATAATTAATCCCCAAATATAACGAGAAATGAGTACCGGTTCTGGCGAAGCCAGTGTTGGTACCACTGTAGCATATTCGAAGAATGTCGAAGTATATCCTCGACAGTCCACATTCACCATCCGATGATTTAGGAACTGAATTGCCATTTGATCTTTTTCATACTCAGGACAGAATTTTCTTTCTACAAGATTCTTAAATTCTTCCCATTTCATGGCATATGCCTCAATCCTTCTTTTAGCTTGTAACACAGTGTTCCACCATTCTAGCGCCCCTTCTTTAAAAAGATTTGACGCATACATTGTGACAACCGTCACTTTTCCGTACATTCCGTACACTAGATGAACAGTAATTTGTGCTTTAATGACTGTACATGATCTAGTTTACCAGAAAAATAAATTTCTGAATTCCATACAAGTGAATTCATGCATGATATATGCTGCAAGAATTACGTTATGATAGCGTTGCGTCAAAAATATTAGTAAACTCACCGGTAAGACACATCGTGTCAACAGAACTGCAGAAAGCAGTCAGACATTAGAATTGAGGCCTAGGTGTAGGTCCGATGACAAAAGTACATTAAAACCCAAGAGTACATGTAAGGGTTTAATTTATAGACATTGCGAAAGCAAAAATAAGCACTAAAAAGCACCCGAAACGCACTTTAAGTGCATAATTTTGTATAATTCAGCTCAATTCAGCATTTAAATATTTGAATATTATGCAGAAATTTCGTTTTGTCATCCAGAATATTTCCCTAAGTGTTGGGAATTGAAAGGGTACAAGAAGGGTACTTAAAAGACACTAAAAAGTGTGATTTAGCACTTTAACGAACCAGTGTCTAACCGAACAACCGGGTAATACCCGGAACACCAAAATAATGCTAGAAGCATTGTTTTTATTATTCTGAGCTAGTTAGGGTCCCCGAGCACCCTAACACTCACCAAAATATCTTGAAACTAACATAACTAACTATATGCTTGGAATTGAACATCAAACTAACTAGATGGTTAAAAATTACAACTAGACCCCCTCCCCCTCATGCCATAATCGGCCCACATGGCCTAATTAAGTGAATCTTCACTTGATTTCCCTAAGATATGCCTAGATTTGGCCTTGTACTTAGGAGACACCATACACATTGGGCAAAAGACTTGAAATGGTTATAAGTGTTAGATGGAGGTTCATGATCTTGCATCTCTCACACACAAACACACACTAATCTCTTCTCCTCTCCTCCCCTCATCCACGGCCGAAGACTCCCCACCATCCCACCATTATCATTCATCCATTCCATCCATTTCCAAGCACATTCAAGAGTGATAGAAGGTGTTTCATGAAGTTTGTTGCACTCGGAATTTGAAGAACCTCAAACGTTTGCTTTTATCCACTTCATTTGCCCTCTTGAACTTCCCTAGCTTTGAGCTAGTAGTAAGTGTTCTAAAACACCTTCTTGATCTTGTCTAGAGTGGTTAATAAGAGATTTGTCGGTCGAAAATCATGAACATACTAAATCACCAACTAAAAGTCTACTAAAGTGATGAATATGATGGTTAATAGATGGATAATTGTGTAAAACTTGTTAAACTTGTTTTGTGATGATTATTTTGTGTTGTTTAATGCTAGTAGTAGTTCGGATCGTCATCTAACCCGGCTAGGTTATGTTCTTAGAACATGAGCTAGTGTATGTTAAAGTATAAAAAGGACTAGATGATGAACACTACTACTATTAAACATGAACTTGTGTAAAAACAATTTATCTTATGAAATGGAGTTCTAAACTAGTAGATCTAAAGATCTACAAGTGGTATTTTCGAAAGACCAACTGTAAGACAAAACCATGTTTTAAAACCGGATCTTTCATGAAGTAGAGGTGTTTTTATGAACAAACAAGTGTGTGGACACTTGTGTAACAAAAGTTTTAACAAAGAAATAATTTTCGTAAAAACCGACTAGAAGTTGTGAAACTTCATATTCTTTAAAAATAAAGTTTTTAAGAAATTAAACTTATTTTTAAAGATAACAAGGCTTACTAAATGTGCTAGTAAATTACTACACATTTTTGTAAATATTCAAGTTCATGAAATGGAGAAATTAGTGATTGTTGTTGATGATAATTGTTGTTGATGATTGTTGACGATTTAAAAGAAAATAAACACATGTTTTGAAAACATGGGAAACCTCCATTTTTAGGGGAAACTCTGTCAAAATTTTTATAAATTTTGACACTAAGAAAAATATAAGTTTTTGAGAAACTTATTCCCTAAAAACGTATTTAAAAGTATTACCAAGGTTTCCCTAATTTTTGGTGATAAGAAATAAGGATTTCTTCAAAAATAAAAATGGATATTAAGTATGTATATTTTGAGAAAAATATATATATTATTTGATCACCAACTTGTGTGCTAAGTGTATATAGTATGTGATAGACGTGCTAGTGTATTAAGACTTAAAAATACACTAAATACTCATGAGGAGTATAAACATAAAAATACACATACAACATACAAGATACATAATTCGGGTGCAAAGTGCAAAACATGAAATACTTATATTAATTTTTGAGAAAATAATATAAGTAGGATACTTAGTTAAAAATATAAAATATTTTTAACACAACGATTCAAATACAAAAGAGAGTGACTGTACTTGTGCGACGCAAGTCTAGTGACTAACGTTAAGAAAACGCGTATAGGTTACGACGTTAATTAAGCAAATCCGGTGAAGTTTACGACGCACAGGAACGCAAAGTTGTGAGTTCATGCTCCCCCTTTTCTCTAACTATTTTTGGTTTTATAACTCTCGGGGGTGAAATACATGTTACAAATATTATAATTTTTACAAAGGGTAAAAATACAAGAAGCACTCTTGGTGAGAACGAGAACCGAGTGCAATATGATTTGAGATTACGAGAAGCACTCGTGGTGAGTGCAATATGATGAGCTTTAAGAAAAGCCTAGAAAATACTAGATCATGTGAGCATAGACTAATACAAAAGATGCCATAAAGTCTTGGTGAATACTAGTACCAAGCCATTAAAAACAATCATTAATTAGGGACGAGGGTTAGATCTAACGGGTACGGCCGAGCCCCACTCATGGTCCTTATGTGACCTCATGAGTGCTTCGGTGTCCCAGTCGAGGGAAATCGACACAGTCGAGGGAAATTGACGCAGTCGAGGTTAATCGACACAGTCGAGGGTAATCGACACAGTTGAAGGAGAAAACGCTAATGCTCCTATGTCCTCACATGCCTTGAGGGAGAAAATACTAATGCTCCCCATGTCCTCACATGCCTTGAGGGAGAAAATACTAATGCTCCCTATGTCCTCACATGCCTTGAAGGAGAATATACTAATGCTCCCTATGTCCTCACGTGCCTTAATGTCCTTGTATAAACAATCATTTAAAATGTGGGGTACACAAGAAAACTTGAATGATACTTGAGTACGTGGGGTACTCAAGAAAATGGGAATTATACTTGAGTACGTGGGGTACTCAAGAAAGACTTGAATTATACATGATAAATACTATGTTTTCATACAAAGTATAAAAACGTGAAATACAAAAACGCATGAACTCGCTCAACTTTATGTTGAAGTTTTCCAAAATTACATGTATTTCAGGTGACAGGATGGATCTTGGGCGCAAGTGTCGTAACTAGAAGTAGACTACAAGTTTAGATGTCATCCACTTTTGTTGAATCGTAACCTTGTCAAAGGTCGTGTTTTGAAAACTTAAATAACAAGTGTTTGTAATACTTAAATTTTCATAAATGGATGAACATCGTTTTGATCATGTAGTTGTTTATTACGATTGAATGCAATGATAACAAGCTAGTCACACATCATACGCTTCCGCAAAAGACAGGGTGTGACAGTTTGGTATCAGAGCTTCGATTGTAGTGAACTAGGATTCTTTCTCGAGTCTAGACTACAATCACTAGAGTTCTCTCACGAAAACATTTTACAAAAAGATTTTCATTGCATTCACGAAAGCGCCAAGATCCACGAGTCAGACACTTTTCAAAAAGTGACAAGGCAAGGACATTAGTGAGGAATACCTTTAAAATAAGGTGCCAACCAAAGCATAGTCTACATGGGTTAGACTTGCCAAAAACAAAATGACCCCCCAAAAACGAGAGTTATACGTGATATAATGCATTAAATTGCTTGATTATGCTAAGTAGCATATATGTTATTGATATACATACATACAAATAAGTGTACGGAATGATTATTGACGTGAATAAATATACTTTCGACTCCGACTCCTATTACTGTACGTGACTCGCACGATGAAGCTACCGACCTCGCGTCCTTTGCAAAGCTCATGGCTGGGAGTGATTACCAAACAAGATGCTGAGCTTGCTTCCGTAGGAGATGGCTGCACTTCCCTCTCGATCGTGAAGGTGCCTAACTACGGTGATGATGACAAGGCAGAGGCGGCAACCTTGAACGAATTCTCAATCAACGGGACGAGATCCCTGCGGCTTATGAGAAGCAAGATTGACGACGCACTTTACCAGAAAAGGAAGATGAAGTATTCATCTTGAAGGTGCCCCTCCAACTACTAGGAATTCTCTCTATTCCTATTCCATCTAATCATCGTGCCTATACGCGCGTAACGATAACGAATATTGGCGCGTGGACCATCGTAAAGGTCCTTTCCGTGACAAGAGGTATAAGGACAGTAGTGTCCCCTCCTTGATTGATCATCTGCTTGGACGAGAGAAAATTGGGGTAACTGTGCAAGACAATTTATTATTACGGGGGCCCACGTAATAACGACTTGTAGTGCACAGAAATCCTGGTGGACTCTACGGGTCGAGCTAATGAAAACCATACAAAATTAATCTATAGGTGTCCTCACCTTCATCTGGTAGAACAATACATAGATCAGTGCTTTAGCACGTTAGAAAGTAGGAAGCCTGTCTCAGCCTACTTCGTGACCGACACTTCTACCTGCATACAAGACATTTGTGAAGACGATGTTTAAGCAAGAGAGGTGGAATGACATTCAGGAAGAATCAGTGACGATACACTTCCTATCACCAATACACAAACAACCCCATCAAAGGGGAAATATACGCACCAGTAAAGCTAAAGACCTAAGAAAACCAATGTAGCAGGAAATAACTGAAACTTGAATGACCAAGGCGAAGTAGCCTCGAGTTCATTTCAAACAATATGCCAAGTTGGCAAGCCTATGTGAAGGCTCAATAACTGTTTCCTCGCTTATACACTGGTTATATATACGTGTGAAATTGGGTGGCTTATGGTGCTATGTATATCATAGACAAATGAAATATTGTCTAACCTACTTCATACCATTTTGGCAGAAGAGAATGCCGCCCAGGCGAGACACAAACACCAGTACGTTGCCAAGGACAGAAGCCGAGCTGCAAGAACGCATCTCACAGGCAATTGCGCGACATGAAGCCCTCCGCTCTAAGCACAACGATGGCACTACTGAAAATAACCCTCCAACTGGCTGCACCTATAAACAATTCCTGGACTGCAAGCCACTAAATTGTGATGGCACAGGAGGTGCCGTTGCATTTGTTCGTTGGGCAGAAAAGACTGACTCCATCCTAAGAATGAGTAACTGTTCGCCCCAACAGAGTGTTACCTATATCTCGGGGTTATTCATAGATGGTGCTCTCTCCTGGTGGAACCTTCAGGTTCAAACCCTTGGTGCAGATGCTGCTTATGCACTAAGCTGGGATGAGCTCAAGGAAATGATGGAAAAGAAATACTGTTCTAGGGCTGAAATCCAGAAGATTGAGGTGGAGTTCTGGAACTTGAAAATGGATGGACCGAAGATTCCTGAATACGTCCAACGATTTCACGACTTGTCTAGGGTCGTCCCCTACTTAGTCAAACCGGAATTTAAAAGGGTTGAACGATTCATTTGGGGACTTGCACCTCAGATCAGGAGCATGGTTACTACCTCAAAGCCCTCAACCATTGAAGAGGCTATCGATATGAGTGTCACCCTTACTGAAGAAGCTCTACGTGCGGGAAAATTTTCGGAATCTGGGGATAACAAGAAAGAGACTCATGTGGAGTCATCAGGCAATAAGAAAAGGAAGTCTTCGAATCTAAAGATGAGCACCCAAGTCAACTATGGAAGCTCTAAAACAGGCAAAAGAAAGAAAGTGAAACCACCGCATGACAGGAAAACTGATGGAGCCACTAATAAGGCTGGTGGCAAAATATACTCGAGGACTAAGCCGAGATGCGGGGAATGCACTTTTCACCATGAGGGTCGATGTCTAAGGCCTACGTGCGGAAAGTGTGGAAAAGAAGGGCACAGCAAGGATGCCTGTTGGGCGAAGGACCCAGATGGAAGAAATAAGAGAATACCAGGCTGCTACAAATGTGGCGAAGCAGGTCACTTTAGGAAAGATTGCCCTAGGAAGAAACAAGCAAGGAAGGGTTTTCACGATCGAAACTCGTGAAGCACGCCAGGATCCAGATGCGGTTACGGGTAACCAACCTAATGCATCTACTTTTAATTAATATTGGCATCCACTTTAACCTTGCATGCTTAGAACTTAAGAAACTGCTTGGCCTAGTTTCGAGAAAAATAGACGCCCAGTATTCTTTAGAAATGGGCATATAGGAGGCTAGATTAAACAGTCGAAGCGATTAAGGATTGTATTTAGGGACTCAGAAGGCCGGAACCTTCTGTTACCATTGACTCGCGAAGTCATAATATGTTAGTCAGCATGGATCAGAAATTCAAGTACAGAGCCGAAGTCGTTTGATATGAGAAAATCAGACGCTTCTCGCTTGCGAATGATGAAACCCAAATTTCCTGCGATAGGTGCAAGGATGCTAGACCCCACAAGGTGGCAGATCTACGACATCCCTCACTGGTCGAAGAGGCATAGAAACGCCTCCGAGTAGACTACGGAGCCTGAAAACATTCCCGTGATGGAAGAAGTTTCAGGAGCCTTTTCCGAAGACCTTCCAGGAATACCTCCGCAGCGACAAGAGAGGTTTAAGGCAAATCTCATGCCAGGAGCGGTACCAGGGCTGAATGACGCCATACCGACTAGCTTCACCAGCGAAGCATGAACCTCTGATACAACTGCAAGAGCTGTTAGACAGAGGAAATTAAGGACATAACATCCTTAGTTAAGGAGGCAAGGAGAAAGTTGGTAGTATCCACTTTACATAAACTTCAGAAAATTGGGAATCAGAATCCTTTGCCAAGGACTGCTGACACAAATGAGCCAATCATAAGGTTCCAGTTACCACTCAAAGATCAACTTGAGGACAAAAGGTCATCCACTGTGAATACAAAAGGATATATACCTAAAACGACCTTTAGGACTTGCTTCGAGCATTACGAGATCCTTGTCGTATCATTTGGCGTAACACATGCATCGACAATATTCATGGACCTCATGAATCGAACGTGTGAGCCATACCTGGATAAGTCATATACTTATTGACTACATTCTTATATGGCCAACGACCAAGGAAGGTCGTGAGCAACAACCGCAATTTACC
Source organism: Helianthus tuberosus (assembly GCA_030545235.1). Lineage (NCBI taxonomy): Eukaryota > Viridiplantae > Streptophyta > Magnoliopsida > Asterales > Asteraceae > Helianthus > Helianthus tuberosus. The sequence goes on from CM060401.1 coordinate 122,252,325, forward strand.
TTGCAACCCTTAGAGAAAGCACAGTTATGTGCAATGATGACGAAAAGCGGATTTCGAGTTCGCGAAGGGAGAACTTTAAGATACATGGTGGATAAGAACGAAATTCACGCCAACCCTGCAACCAAGAGCTAAGGAGCTAGAGTTGCAATTATGTGACGTCTCTCGACAAGCCTCGATTGTACGTCAATGCAACGAGACCACGACATTGCACACGCGGCACATTGATTAAGGAATCACGAGAAGAGATCTTGAGATAGACACAGTGATTGCGCACCGCAACTGGACGTCATTACCTGAAAGAAAACGTTGCACGATCTTTATTGATCACAAGGGTTGCAACACACCGATGATCGTAAGAACTCGAATATGAACTGAGTTGCTGAACAATGCAGACTGTATGAACACAATACGTTCTTGTGTGATAAACTTTGATGAAAAGCCGGAACACTCACTTGCCCTTAGTGGAGTTTTCCTAAAACGGTATCTATCACACCGTCGTCTAAACCGCTTCGTGTAAAGCTTTAGACGGAACATAATGAGTAAATTCCCGTCATGTTGAACGGAGACGAGAAATAAACAATCAACTGGCCCGAGATGGCCCAGGAAAACTAGAGGCCAGATCCTTCAGATATGTAATCATATCAGGACAGCCCGTAGAATACAGAAAGATTACGCCGATGAGCGGCGGAAATCGAAAGAATTTGAGACAAGAAGTATGGCTAAAATGAGAGCCTCGCCTAGAGAAGGCGTAGTGTGTTTTGGAAAACGAAAAGGTTGAATCCCCGGTGTAGGGATCAGAACCATTGTTCACAAGATGAAACTCCCAGAAAAAGATCAGTAGTGATCGCGACACATTCATGTGTCCAATCGTTAGAGGAGTCTGACTTAAGGAACAGTCGTTGTTCCCACAAATAAGATTCACGTCAATGACAAACGACAAGAATTACTATAGAAACATGTTGAGGTTTTGGACCAGGAGTCCGTATTACTATAAAAACCTGTTGAGGTTTTGGACCAAGAGTCCATATTACTATAGAAACCTGTTGAGGTTTGGACCAAGAGTCCATATTACTATAGAAACCTGTTGAGGTTTTGGACCAAGAGTCCGTAATACTATAGAAACCTATTGAGGTTATGGACCAAGAGTCCACAAGATACAGTAAAGTCGTGATCGACTTACTTGAGGATGATAGAATTCATGACATGACCCAGAGATTTCATGGGAACATGAAGGCAAATCATGAATCTAAGTGACCATATTGGTTTCACAACTCCCCTGCGACCGATGGCATCGCTTGAATTTCGGGACGAAATTCTTTTAACGGGGGGAGACTGTGACAACCGTCACTTTTTCGTACATTCCGTACACTAGATGAACAGTAATTTGTGCTTTAGTGACTGTACATGATCTAGTTTACCAGAAAAATAAATTTCTGAATTCCATACAAGTGAATTCATGCATGATATATGCTGCAAGAATTACGTTATGATAGCGTTGCGTCAAAAATATTAGTAAACTCACCGGTAAGACACATCGTGTCAACAGAACTGCAGAAAGCAGTCAGACATTAGAATTGAGGCCTAGGTGTAGGTCCGACGACAAAAGTACATTAAAACCCAAGAGTACATGTAAGGGTTTAATTTATAGACATTGCGAAAGCAAAAATAAGCACTAAAAAGCACCCGAAACGCACTTTAAGTGCATAATTTTGTATAATTCAGCTCAATTCAGCATTTAAATATTTGAATATTATGCAGAAATTTCGTTTTGTCATCCAGAATATTTCCCTAAGTGTTGGGAATTGAAAGGGTACAAGAAGGGTACTTAAAAGACACTAAAAAGTGTGATTTAGCACTTTAACGAACCAGTGTCTAACCGAACAATCGGGTAATACCCGGAACACCAAAATAATGCTAGAAGCATTGTTTTTATTATTCTGAGCTAGTTAGGGTCCCCGAGCACCCTAACACTCACCAAAATATCTTGAAACTAACATAACTAACTATATGCTTGGAATTGAACATCAAACTAACTAGATGGTTAAAAATTACAACTAGACCCCCTCCCCCTCATGCCATAATCGGCCCACATGGCCTAATTAAGTGAATCTTCACTTGATTTCCCTAAGATATGCCTAGATTTGGCCTTGTACTTAGGAGACACCATACACATTGGGCAAAAGACTTGAAATGGTTATAAGTGTTAGATGGAGGTTCATGATCTTGCATCTCTCACACACAAACACACACTAATCTCTTCTCCTCTCCTCCCCTCATCCACGGCCGAAGACTCCCCACCATCCCACCATTATCATTCATCCATTCCATCCATTTCCAAGCACATTCAAGAGTGATAGAAGGTGTTTCATGAAGTTTGTTGCACTCGGAATTTGAAGAACCTCAAACGTTTGCTTTTATCCACTTCATTTGCCCTCTTGAACTTCCCTAGCTTTGAGCTAGTAGTAAGTGTTCTAAAACACCTTCTTGATCTTGTCTAGAGTGGTTAATAAGAGATTTGTCGGTCGAAAATCATGAACATACTAAATCACCAACTAAAAGTCTACTAAAGTGATGAATATGATGGTTAATAGATGGATAATTGTGTAAAACTTGTTAAACTTGTTTTGTGATGATTATTTTGTGTTGTTTAATGCTAGTAGTAGTTCGGATCGTCATCTAACCCGGCTAGGTTATGTTCTTAGAACATGAGCTAGTGTATGTTAAAGTATAAAAAGGACTAGATGATGAACACTACTACTATTAAACATGAACTTGTGTAAAAACAATTTATCTTATGAAATGGAGTTCTAAACTAGTAGATCTAAAGATCTACAAGTGGTATTTTCGAAAGACCAACTGTAAGACAAAACCATGTTTTAAAACCGGATCTTTCATGAAGTAGAGGTGTTTTTATGAACAAACAAGTGTGTGGACACTTGTGTAACAAAAGTTTTAACAAAGAAATAATTTTCGTAAAAACCGACTAGAAGTTGTGAAACTTCATATTCTTTAAAAATAAAGTTTTTAAGAAATTAAACTTATTTTTAAAGATAACAAGGCTTACTAAATGTGCTAGTAAATTACTACACATTTTTGTAAATATTCAAGTTCATGAAATGGAGAAATTAGTGATTGTTGTTGATGATAATTGTTGTTGATGATTGTTGACGATTTAAAAGAAAATAAACACATGTTTTGAAAACATGGGAAACCTCCATTTTTAGGGGAAACTCTGTCAAAATTTTTATAAATTTTGACACTAAGAAAAATATAAGTTTTTGAGAAACTTATTCCCTAAAAACGTATTTAAAAGTATTACCAAGGTTTCCCTAATTTTTGGTGATAAGAAATAAGGATTTCTTCAAAAATAAAAATGGATATTAAGTATGTATATTTTGAGAAAAATATATATATTATTTGATCACCAACTTGTGTGCTAAGTGTATATAGTATGTGATAGACGTGCTAGTGTATTAAGACTTAAAAATACACTAAATACTCATGAGGAGTATAAACATAAAAATACACATACAACATACAAGATACATAATTCGGGTGCAAAGTGCAAAACATGAAATACTTATATTAATTTTTGAGAAAATAATATAAGTAGGATACTTAGTTAAAAATATAAAATATTTTTAACACAACGATTCAAATACAAAAGAGAGTGACTGTACTTGTGCGACGCAAGTCTAGTGACTAACGTTAAGAAAACGCGTATAGGTTACGACGTTAATTAAGCAAATCCGGTGAAGTTTACGACGCACAGGAACGCAAAGTTGTGAGTTCATGCTCCCCCTTTTCTCTAACTATTTTTGGTTTTATAACTCTCGGGGGTGAAATACATGTTACAAATATTATAATTTTTACAAAGGGTAAAAATACAAGAAGCACTCTTGGTGAGAACGAGAACCGAGTGCAATATGATTTGAGAATACGAGAAGCACTCGTGGTGAGTGCAATATGATGAGCTTTAAGAAAAGCCTAGAAAATACTAGATCATGTGAGCATAGACTAATACAAAAGATGCCATAAAGTCTTGGTGAATACTAGTACCAAGCCATTAAAAACAATCATTAATTAGGGACGAGGGTTAGATCTAATGGGTACGGCCGAGCCCCACTCATGGTCCTTATGTGACCTCATGAGTGCTTCGGTGTCCCAGTCGAGGGAAATCGACACAGTCGAGGGAAATCGACACAGTCAAGGGAAATTGACGCAGTCGAGGTTAATCGACACAGTCGAGGGTAATCGACACAGTTGAAGGAGAAAACGCTAATGCTCCTATGTCCTCACATGCCTTAAGGGAGAAAATACTGATGCTCCCCATGTCCTCACATGCCTTGAGGGAGAAAATACTAATGCTCCCCATGTCCTCACATGCCTTGAGGGAGAAAATACTAATGCTCCCTATGTCCTCACATGCCTTGAAGGAGAATATACTAATGCTCCCTATGTCCTCACGTGCCTTAATGTCCTTGTATAAACAATCATTTAAAACGTGGGGTACACAAGAAAACTTGAATGATACTTGAGTACGTGGGGTACTCAAGAAAATGGGAATTATACTTGAGTACGTGGGGTACTCAAGAAAGACTTGAATTATACATGATAAATACTATGTTTTCATACAAAGTATAAAAACGTGAAATACAAAAACGCATGAACTCGCTCAACTTTATGTTGATGTTTTCCAAAATTACATGTATTTCAGGTGACAGGATGGATCTTGGGCGCAAGTGTCGTAACTAGAAGTAGACTACAAGTTTAGATGTCATCCACTTTTGTTGAATCGTAACCTTGTCAAAGGTCGTGTTTTGAAAACTTAAATAACAAGTGTTTGTAATACTTAAATTTTCATAAATGGATGAACATCGTTTTGATCATGTAGTTGTTTATTACGATTGAATGCAATGATAACAAGCTAGTCACACATCATACGCTTCTGTAAAAGACAGGGTGTGACATACATAACTTGATCTTCCTCAGCACATTTACTTATAGTGATTACTGCCTCAGTTTTCTCTAACCAACGTAATGCTGCAATAGCCCCTTCATTACCTGCAAACTCAGTTGGTTTACAGGCAAGGAATTCTTTGTAAGTGCAACCAGGTGTTGCAGCTTTCATTTTCTTGAAAATTGGGGCTTGCAGATCATTATTGTTATTAACATGATTCCCGCCTCTGTTTATACTATTACTAAAGTTGTTGCCTTGGGTACGTTTACTAGGAATGATTGATTGAGGTTTAACAGGTTTTTGAACAGCAGCCACGATTGCTGGAATAGCATTGGCTATTCCTTGTGCAACAATATCCTCTATATCTTGTCTATTTAACAATTGTTCTTCCTGAATTTGCTCAGATTGATTTACTTCATTTACTGGTTCATTACCAATGTTTTCCATCTGATAATTAATTTATAGATAAATAATTAGTATAAAAGAAATAATCCAATGTCACAATTAATTGCACATAATCACGAAAACGAATATACAAACAAAATTGTAAATTTTCTAAAATTCCATTTGTTTTATAGATTATATCATGCTTCTATATACAACCGTTTTATTATTTATTTTACACATACTGATTTTCATTAATATTACTATTACACAACCACAGTTTCATAAACCTTCTATCTTTCGTCATTTGTTTTCCTAAAAACGAAGCTCCCTTTCATCATATTTCCAGGCAATTTGTCCTCCTATCTCTCGGATCCTATTCCCAGCATCCATCAGCTCTTCACCAAAATGGCGAAGTTCAGCCATATTCTCGTTACTCATCGGTGGATTTGGTAGGGGTTCTGGATCGAATTGTGGGAGAAAGGAATAAGGACTGTTGATAATATTTTGGAATTGCCAGTCATTTGTCCACCATTCATCCATTCCTAAAGGTTGGGTATGGATTATTGATTCTGGGATTGCTGGTTCAAGATTTATACGGATTTGGGTTTCAATAGGACGAGTAAAAACATTTGTATTGACAGGCTGAATAGTATCACAGCTTGCCAATATAGAATCTATTTCCTCCTGAAATGTCATTTCCTGGTTTTGTTTAGAGTTTTCTCCAATTTCTATCTGAGTTTGTCTAGAACCTTTTCCAACCTCCTTTTCTATTTCCTTAGAATATTCCTCAAACTGTATTCCCATTTGCCTAGACTCTTCCCTGACTTCAGTCTCCAATTTCGGCTGTCTAGAACTTTCCCCGGTTTCAATTTCTTCTCCTTTTTCTAAGGGATTATTTATTTTAGGACGTCTCTTAACTGGCTTTTTCCTATGTACACGCCTCCCCCATACGTACCTCCTTCTTTTCTTTGGTTTTGGCTTTTCCAGAGGTGGAGCGTTGAATTCTATAGGTTGTTCCACATCAGGAAAGTATCCAGTAAATTCTTTAGAAACTTCTATGTTTACGGGGTAAAGGTTGAGATTCTCTAGGGCTCCAGATAACTCATTCATGCTGTTTAAAATAAATTAAAAAAAATTATAACAACTTTCAAAATAACGTTCACATATTATTGCATACCATATGACTACAAAACAACTGAAATTTAAAACACACTATGTTTTATTGTAATTTATTTATTTACTGGATGGATTTTCTAGCTTGTAGGTGATATGGTTTGCTAAAACTGAAACAAATTATTTAAAGATCTGCATTTACTGCTACTGTAGCTAACATATAAAGATCTGCCCATTTTTCGTCTAACTTGTCTTCCCAAGGTGATTTACTGGTTAATTCCTGGGTTTCCTTTTTAACTTTCTTTTCTCGGGATTTCCTTAATTTCTCCTGACTTTTTCTAATAATTAAACTTCTTTTATCAGGAGAAAGTGGTTCCTCGTATTGGGCTTTTCGAACGAATATTCCTTCTTCAGGAGTTTGGGATGAACTTCCCTTCTCATTTGATGACCTATCTAATTTAAGATAGATGTTTGAAAGCTTTTGCTTACCCATACTGTAACTAACAAATAGTCAATTAATAAAACACATAATCACATAATGGTAATCAGGAAAAATTAAGTATTTCTAAATACTTAATTAGCTTAACTCAGTGGCTCTGATACCACCTTTTTCTGTCACGGCCCATGACCCGGTTTGGCCCGTTTCAGGAGCCGCGGAACAGAAATCCCGTGGTATTTATTTAATTGAGTTTAACAGCGGAAGTTTATCATCAGGATCGTTTTAAAGCTAAAATTTTCCCGATTATTTTATTTCACAACTTGGGATAAAACCCCGTTAATTTACAATATTATGATTTCACGGAGAAAAATTTATTTTACAAAACATATTTCTTTATTTTATAATGAGACACTTTCTTAAGCTTGCAGTGCTCCACAGCACCTTTCCTGAATCACAACAGATCACCTGAAACATGTTTGAAAAAGGTTTTATCAGCGGAAAATACTGGTGAATCATTCTATTTATTAAAACAGACCTGTTTGTTATAATTTACAGTATTAAGGGTGATTACATTGTTTCTATATCAACCAACTACCCACAGTATTTGTCACTCGACTTATTTCTGTGACTGTGGTCAGACCACCCATTGGCTAACTCGTTGTCCAATGGTGGCGGGAAAAAGTAATGTATACAATACCCCACATACCGGCTGTAATTTGGTGATTACAAAGACTTAATCCCTGTAATTATAACCTTGAAAATAAACATGCTTTTGAAAGTAATTTGATAAAAAAAAGAGAATGACTCACATTGCAGATTTAACACGGACAGAGTCTAGTCTACGGATTAGCCTTGTTAACCTAATTTAAATAACAATGCACACAAAACTGGGTTAGTAATCAATACAGCATTTACGATAACTCACGAGATCAAACCCTCACAACGAATGACAAAGTGCGATACTTAAACATCCATCGAATTAACGACGAATGACAAAGCATAACCCTAATGTGGGCAGCACTTAAACATCCATTGGATATATTGATCGATCGGACAATGAATCGTAATAGTGATCGAGCTATTACCCTGTTTTGCGGCAGCAATTAGTGAATTGTGTGTGTTGTGGGACTGTTTATGCTATAACTCAACGTACAATTCGAATTTGAACGTCGAACGAACACTCAATTGCATGAAACAGATGCTACTATTTATACATGAAAAACCGTCCCCTTGCGCCATGCGAGAGGTCCCCTTGTTCGCGTCGCGTGGCGCGAGAGACCCTAGTCTACTATAGGGTTGCTTCGTGTCTGCATAGCTCAGCTGAGTTGGTTTCGCGTTATTTTGAATTTTTGACAACAAACTGTGTGGATATTACCGATTAGGGTTTACTCCCCCTGAGTTTTAGGGGCCCTGATCCTGATTCCGTTTGTTCTGAAAATTTTAGGGTTTGTGCAGAATCACTTGGGTGTTTCAATTAGGGTTTCCTATTGGTCAAATTAATTTAATAAATAGGACTTTTGATAAGAGTTGTTACAATACCTGGGACTTAGCTTCCCTCTTTTGATGAATCTTACTATTCCTTTCCAAGGAGAGACTTTCAACAACACTTTATCCCCTGCTTGAAATTCCAATGGTTTGCGTCGGTTATCAGCATAGCTCTTTTGTCGATCTCGTGCTGCTTTCAGTCGTTCCTTGACTTGAATAATCTTGTCGGTTGTTTCCTGTACTATCTCAGGTCCAGATAGTTGCTTTTCCCCAATTTCTGCCCAACAAACTAGGGTTAAGCACTTTCGTCCATAAAGTGCTTCGAATGGTGCAGCGTGGATACTTGTGTGATAACTATTATTATAAGAAAATTCTATTAAAGGTAAGTGATCGTCCCAATTACCTCCGAAATCAATTACACAAGCTCTAAGCATGTCCTCCATTATTTGAATTGTCCTTTCGCTTTGTCCGTCCGTTTGAGGATGATAAGTTGTGCTTAGATTTAACTTGGTTCCCATTGCTTTTTGGAAACTTGACCAAAAATGAGAGGTAAAACGGCTATCCCTATCAGAAATAATTGATAAAGGTATTCCATGTAATGAAACGATTTCATTTACATATAATTTAGCTAACTGTTCCATACTGAAAGTTTCTTTCATTGGTAGGAAATGAGCTGACTTGGTTAGTCTATCTACAATCACCCAGATTGTATCATTGCCTTTTCTTGTTTTGGGTAATTTGTTAACAAAATCCATTGTTATCAATTCCCATTTACATACTGGCATTTCTAGCTGTTGCAACTAACCTGAGGGTTTCTGATGTTCAGCTTTAACTTGTGAACAAGTTAAACATTTAGAAACATAGCCTGCTATGTCCTTTTTCATTCATGTCCACCGGAAATTCTTTCTTAAATCATGGTACATTTTATCACTTCCTGGGTGCATCGTATACTTAGATTTATGGGCTTCTTCTAATATGCGATGACGTAGGTTTCCTAATTTAGGTATCCACATTCTCTTTTCATGGAATCTCCAAATTCCATCTGTTCCTTGTTCTAATTCCTTAAGCATTCCTTTTAATTTTTCAGTATCATCCTTGATTACTGATTCTTGTGCTTTTCTGATTTGATCATTTAAATCTACTTGCAGATTTAATTTAAGAGAACGTACCCTTTTTAGCTTTTCGTGATACTTTCGGCTTAAAGCATCTGCCACTACATTTGCTTTTCCTTCATGATACTGGATATCACAATCATAATCACTAAGCATCTCCATCCAGCGTCTTTGTCTCATATTCAACTCTTTTTGCCCGAAAACATACCTTAAACTGTTATGATCAGTAAATATGGTAAACTTACTACCATAAAGGTAATGTCTCCAAATCTTAAGGGCAAAAATTATAGCTCCAAATTCTAGATCATGGGTTGAATAATTCTCTTCATGATTCTTAAGTTGCCTAGACGCATATGCTATAACCTTTTGGCGTTGCATTAATACACATCCATAACCTAGTTTGGAAGCGTCACAATAGACTATAAAGTCTTCAGTTCCTTCTGGTAATGCTAGTATGGGTGCATGGGTTAATCTTTGCTTAAGAATTCTAAATGCTTCTTCTTGCTTTGGTCCTCATTCAAACTTAATGGATTTACAGGTTAACTTAGTTAAAGAAATGGCTATTCTAGAGAAATCTCGAATAAATCTTGTATAATAACCGGCCAATCCTAAGAAACTTCTAACCTCGGTTGGTGATTCAGGGGTCTTCCATTTAGTTATCGCCTCGATTTTTGTGGGATCCACATGAATTCCTTCATGGTTTACTAAGTGTCCGAGAAACTATACCTGTTCTAACCAAAATTCGCATTTTGAAAACTTAGCATAAAGTTTTTCCTTTCTTAGTAAACTTAGAAGTGCGTGCAAATGCTTTGTATGTTCCTTTTTACTCTTAGAGTAAATTAGAATATCATCTATGAAGACAATTAAGAATTTATCCAAATATGGCTTACATATTCGGTTCATCATGTCCATAAATACGGCTGGGGCATTGGTTAAACCAAATGGCATGACAGTAAATTCATAATGACCATACCTGGTTCTAAATGCGGTTTTAGGAATATCCTCTTCCTGTACCTTTAATTGATGATATCCTGACCTTAAATCGATTTTAGAGAAAAATCAAACTCCCTGTAGTTGATCGAACTAATCATCGATTCTCGGTAATGGGTACCGATTCTTAATTGTGACCTTGTTTAATTCACGGTAGTCAATGCACATACGCATTGATCCGTCCTTCTTTTTAACAAACAGTATTGGCGCTCCCCATGGGGATGAACTTGGCTGTATAAATCCTTTTTCCAGCAATTCGTCTAATTGTTTCTTCAGTTCTTGCATTTCTGCGGGTGCCAACCGGTAAGGTGCTTTGGCAATCGGGGCCGTTCCTGGTAGCAGGTGAATTCTGAATTCAACTTCTCTGTCTGGCGGTAGTCCTGGTAATTCTTCTGGAAATACATCTGAAAACTGAGACACTACTGGAATGTCTTTTAATTCCTTTCCTTTAGTGTTAGTGATTATAGAAATCAAATACACTAGAGACCCTTTTCTTATATAACTTGCAGTTTTCATCACAGAGATGAATTTAGTGGATCTAGAGGGCTTATCTCCTTTAATAGTGATCTTTTCACCTTTTGGTGAATTTACTTGAATTGACTTTAGATCACATAAAATACTGGCTTTATTGGCTATTAACCAATCCATTCCTAAAACTACATCAAATCCTGCCAGATTCATGGGATAAAGGTTTTCCATAAAGTTTTGGTTTAAAAATTTTATTCTTGCTCCCTGCAAGCTTTCAGAAATCCTAACAGTTTCTCCATTAGCTGTCTCTACTAGACATTCTTGTGGTAGTTTAGTTAATGACTGGTTTAGAAGTTTGCAAAACGAAGTATTAATAAAACTTTGGTTTGCACCAGAGTCAAATAATACTTTAGCAAAAACATCATTAACTAAAAACGTACCAGCTATCACGTCTGGAATCATCTTAGCTTCATCTGCAGTTAAAATAAATGCTCTAGCATTTTTAGTGTTCTTGTTGTTCGCAGCTGGTGCCAATTTCGGACAGTTCGGCTTGATGTGACCCTTTTCTCCATAGTTGAAGCACAGTCCATTACTGGATTTCCTCATGCAATCTTCTTCCTTGTGTCCGGGTGCTTTGCAGAAATTGCAATGAGTGGAGCATTTTCCCGAATGTTTTTTCTTGCAGATCCTGCAGAATGGTGCAGAGGTAGAACCCATATTCCTACGGTTGTAATTCCCAGAACGGAATTCTTGGGTAAGCCTTTGGGTTAGGTTTCTCCTCTGATCTTCTTCTCTAGTACGGATTAATTCATCTGTCAATGTGTTTGCTAGTTGTACGGCTTCTTCTATAGTTTGAGGTCTAGCTGCCTTGACTATATGTCTAATCTCTCCAATTAATCCCCAGATGTAACGGGAGATTAATACCGGCTCTGGTGATGCAAGGGTTGGTACTATTCTAGCATATTCAAAAAATATAGTAGTATAACCCTTACTATCTACCCCGGTCATCCTTAGGTTCAGAAACGTATTTGCTATATGTTCCTTTTCATTGGGAGGACAGAATTTCCTTTATACCATATTCTTAAATTCTTCCCATTCCATGTTATATACCCTATCACTTCCTCTTGATTGGAGGATAGTGTTCCACCATTCTAATGCTGAGTTCTTAAATAAATTAGAAGCAAACATTATTTTGTCTTCTTCAGCACACTTGCTTATTTTTAAAACAGCCTCAGTCTTTTCTATCCAGCGTAGGGCTGCAATGGGTCCTTCATTGCCTGAGAATTCTATTGGTTTGCAGGACCAGAATTCTTTGTAAGAACAACCATAAGGCGTGGTTCTTCTTCTTTTGGGAATGGGCGCTTGAAGTATGGGTCCATTGTTTATGCTGTGTTCTGGTTCAATTGGTCGTTTACTGCTATGTTTACTTTTATTATTCGCTTCCTGAACCGTTTGAATAATAAATGGCATTGCATCTATGATTCCTTGTGCCACTATGTGTTGGACGGCACTATTGTCCATTTGGTTCCCATTGTTATTGACGCTTGGATTCTCATTAACCAAGTTAATGTTACTCTGGTTATCGTTATTCAGATTTCCTTGATTTCCTTCGTCGGCCATCTGGATTTTTAAACATTTATCACATATCAATATCACAAAATAATATTTTAATATAGCCAATCACATGACACGCATTTTGGGCAAAAGTGTCGATCATTACGACTTTACTCTATTCATATATTATGCATCTATTACACACCAGTACTGAAATTAAAAATTACAATACCAACTAAAATAAAATTACACAAAAATTATAGTAGGCATCCGTACACACATATTTTATTTTATTTTATTATATTATTATTATTACTAAGACCGTCTCACCCATCACATCTACGGATATGTATTCATCCCGAAATCCATATTGTGCTCGTCATACTTCCAGACGAGTCGCTCTCCCACCTGTCTCATTCGTTCACTACTCTCTAAAATTTCCTCACCAAATGTCCTAAGTTCTTGTACGTTTTCTGCACTCATTGGGGGTGTAGGTTCTAGGACTAGGTTCGGAATCTGGGGTGCGGGTTCATGGTATGGAGGTGTAGGTGCCTGGAATCGGTAAGAATCTTCTAAAATCTCCCTAATGAACTCATCGTGGTAATAGGGATCTAACGGATCCAAACCTAAGTAGGCTCCTATGTTTGGCATGGGCATGTCTTCATGTATTGGGTAACGTTGCACATAATCCCTATTGTCATCCCACCAGGGGTCGTAATTTGGGTCTAGGGGATTTGGTGCTGGTACCCTAGGTATTTCTTCTGGATTGAAGTCATGCATTTCTACTTGGTTTTTAGGGTTTTCTATTTCCGTTGGTTGGTCAGGAATTGGTAGTTGTGGTTGGGGTGCTATTATTTGTTCCAGATTAGGGTCAGCTGTAGTGGTTGCTAGGATGTGGATGTTGGCTATACCCTTATTAATCATATCCTGGGCATAGGCATCAGTTTCTCTTTTGGCTGCTGCTAGTGCTCTCTGGTCTTGTAACTTTTTCATATGTTTTCTACGCTCGTGTGCCCCTCTACTGAACCATCCCCTCTTTTTCTAAGGAAATGGCTCTTCTGACTGAGCCTTAAACACAAAGATTCCTTCTTCCGTATCAGCAGAATACCCCGAGAGCGCAGGCTGAGAAGAGGAGGTGCCTTCGCTTCTAGGCGAACCAGACAATTGACGGTATGCGTCAGATGGTCCTTGGTCGCTCATACTGTAAACTAACAAATAGTCAAATAACACATAACAATAAATACAGTTATGCACGTATTTCCGTAATTTATTTCCTAACAATTTGAATTTTGATGTCAGCAGAACACTTTTGTGGCTGAATCAGTGGCTTAGCTCTGATACCACCTTCTGTCGCAACCCCTGATCCCAAATCCCCGGGAACGGGCGGCCGCGAGCCAGTTTCGGTGGTATCGCGTGTTTGTCTAATTTGGCAGCGGAATTTTCATCAGGACCGTAGTTAGGAAATATTAGATCAGAGTAAAATACCACATTTTCATAATATTAAACACATGGGATAAAACGCAAGTTTGCAGTACACACATTTTCATAGGAATAAATCGTATTTTATTTAATAAAAACATCTATTTTATTTTACGTAACTTTATTGCCACTTTTCCAAGCCTTCAGTACTGTCCAACTGGCTTCTATTTGGCTTTCACAGTTTATTACCTGAAACGCGTTTTAAAAACATTTGTCAGTGGGAAATACTGGTGAGTGAATCCCAGTTTAATCAAGTTTAAAAAAATCCATTGTTCAGTATTGAGGGCGATCTCGCAATTACATTTGTTTCCAAGTTATATCAATTAACATCCATGGTACTGTCAGACCCGGCTTGTGGAAATGTTACTCCTTGACCAGGTGGTAACAAATTTTCTATACAAAACCCCAACATACTCATGATAATTGTATTCTTACAAATACTCAATAACTGCTTGATATATAATTAATCGTATGAGGTTTTGCAAAAACAATTCACAAAAAGGTTTACAAAAAGCGGATAAACTCACATTGCTGTCTTAGATTATCCTTTAGGGTTTCCTGAGAATTATCTATAATTTACACAAATGCACACGTGTTAGTAAAATAACCCATTTTAACATTAGTAATATCCTCCCCGAGACGGCATTCCAACGACTACGTCGGGCATAACCATGACAGACGTTACGGAACTCTAGATCAATCGGGAAAAGTATCTAATACGTATCCAGGGGTTATAATACTAACAACGGAGCAGAACTTCGCTATTTAGGGGGTATAATACCCGTGTATAAGGTATACTACGTAGATTTGAAAGAAAGAAAGACAATTTGAACGATTTCGTTTGAAGTCCGATGGCCTGCTTATATAGGGCCTCACTTCAACTTTTACGCGGCCCGCGTAAATGTTAATAAGGGGCTACGCGGCCCGCGTTGAACCCGATCAACCTCGTAGCTTGGCTGGGTCAGCTTATAGGTCTGTCGGGTGTTGGGCCAAGTGGCGGCCCAGGGTCGTGCCAGGTTTTAAGTTGACGCGGCCCGTGTCAGGGATGGGGTGGGGTTTACGCGGCCCGCCTCAGCCCAAAATTTCAATTTTTAATTATTTTTAGTACTATTTAAGGTATTCGGGGTCCGTTTTCACGTATAGGGTGTATTTTTGAACATATTGGGATATTATAAAATATATTAGGGTGTCAAAAATAATTCAAGGGTGTCGGTTTTCTTTAGAGTTGTTATACCCACTGATTCTGATACTGACACGGCCCTGTCTGCCACCTACTCCTCCACATGATTTTGAGCTTGACCTTGAGCTAGACATTGCCCCTGACGATCAGCCTATTGATGCACCGGCTGATCCCGAGCCGATACCTGCTGATCCTGAGCTGGTGCCTACTCCTGATATTATACCAGCTCCAGAGCCGATGCCCGCTCCTGAGCCGATGCCAGCACCCGAGCATTTACCTGATCATGATCATGTACCTTTTGGCATACCTGACATTGCACCGCTTATACCAGATCTGATTCCTGCACCCGCTGACCCTACTGCCTTTGCCAGGCAGGTAGACCCCCGATAGGCTTTCACCAGCAATGGGTGGATAGCTGATGATGATGATGTACCCCCTTTTGCTGAGCCTGTTACTCCCCCACATACACATGCACCTGTTGATGTGACCCCTTTTCATCCGGTTATGTCCGATGTTCACCGCACTGATCTGCCTATCACTTTCTTACAGGACATATCCGCACCCCGTCCAGGGGAAGGCCCGTCTAGCCAGCAGCCTAGCCATGTTCCACACGTGTCAGTAGCATTTCCTCATATGCCTCAGTATACACCTACTGCTCATTTTACATCTTCACCGCCAGGCGAGCCACTCATATGGTTTCCGCCAAACACCATGCCAGTTTATGATCCTTACTACCCCTCGCATTTCACTGGTTACACGAGGGATAAGTTACTCTTGTCGTTGCAGCTTCAGCAGGAGATTCTGTGTCGTAGAGTTATGGAGCTTGAGAGGATTCCACGTCCTCCACCTTGTTCATGTCCGTCACCTTTTGCGACTCCACCTGCTCCTCTTTTGCCTTATCCATATTTTGATGTTCGATTTCTCACCATGGAGCAGCATATCAGTTATCTGTTGCGCCACATTTATGATCTTGAGGAGGAGCTAGCGCATGTGCGCAACTTGCTTTTTATTCCTCCACCTCCTCCACCACCATCAGCATAGCCGGTTTTTGGTTTTATGTAGGTAGCTTGCTTTTAGCATCGCTATTGAGTTGAGCTATTGAAGCCTTTTGGAGACCACTTTTTGAGTATATGACTGTTGTAAACTGATTGACATTTTGGACAAGGGTAGTGTGGCCCTGTAGTCCCTTTTGATGCGATACATTTGTAGAACATGTAACTATATTTGTGGTCGATGATTTATAAAAGCTCAATCGCAATGTTCTCATTATATACATTGTTGAATTATACATTAGTAATATGAATGTGATGTTACACGCTTACTTGTTAAGATAAACGCTACATTATACATACTACATACTATATACATAAGACCTAACCTACACAATCTTCTTTATAGAAGATGCCTCCTCGTAGAAGCAATTCGTTGCCCACAACAGAGGCAGAACTGCAAGAACGAATTTCACAAGCAATCGCACAACATGAAGCCTATCGCTCAGAGCATAGCAGCGGTAACAATGGAAATAATCCCCCAACTGGTAATGTTTAAGTCACCTAAGACACATTACGTTACGTTTGGACATTTCCATGTGTGCGTTTGCTAATGCTTACTGTGAATGATGTTGCCTGTGCAGGCTATACTTACAAGCAGTTCATTGACTGCAAGCCTTTGAATTTTGACGGCACTGGAGGTGTTGTAGCTTACGTTCGATGGGCTGAGAAAACAGATTTTGTGCTGCGGATGAGCAAGTGTGCGCCTGAGCACCAGGTCACTTACATTTCGGGACTGTTCTTAGACGGAGCTCTATCATGGTGGAACCTTCAGGTTCAGACTCTGGGAGAGGAAGCTGCATATGCTATGACTTGGGACGAGATGAAAGAACTTATGCGCAAGAAGTACTGTTCAAGGGCTGAGATTCAGAAATTGGAAACTGAATTCTGGAATCTTAAGATGGATGGCCCGAAGATTTCTAAGTACGTTCAGAGATTTCATAACTTATCTCGCGTTGTTCCTTACATGGTTGATCCGAAGTTCAAGCGAATCGAGCGATTCATTTGGGGATTGGCACCCCAAATCATGAGCATGGTGACGACATCAAAGCCTCCAACGATCACTGAGGCCATTGATCTGAGTGTGGCATTGACCGAAGAAGCAATTAGGCTAAACAAGTTCTCAATTTCTGATGGAAAGAAAAAGGAGACTCATGTCGAGTCATCTGGAGAAAACAAGCGAAAGTTCTCGAACTTCAAGAAGGGTACTCAAGGAAGCAATAGTGGTAACAAGAAAAAGGATGCAAACCCACCAGCCGAGGTCAAAACTGATGTTAAGAATTCTGAGAACAAAGGGAAGGGATACATGGGCACTTTGCCTAAGTGTGATGTATGCTTGTTACATCATGCCGGCCCATGTAGGTATAGGAAGTGTGAAAATTGTGGAAGGAATGGTCATTCAAAGGAGACGTGCTGGGCTGGTAATGGTCGTGGAAATGGTGGCCAGAGAGGTAATGGTAGTGGCAGTGGAAACCGTGGTGGAAACGGTAATGGGTATGGAAACCGCAATCAAGGAGAAAATGGCGGTAATGGTAATCGTGGTGGTTCTGGAAAACAAGCTGGAAGTGGAAACCGAAACCAAAATAACCAAGGTGGTACTGGAAACAAGCAAGGATGCTTTAGCTGTGGAGATGTCGGGCATTTCAAGAGAGATTGCCCAAAGAACAACCAAGCTCAGGGGAGAGTTTTTAACATTGGAGCTAGGGAAGCTAGCCAAGATCCAAATGTAGTTACGGGTACGTTCCCTATCAACCAACACTTTGCATCTGTACTGTTTGATACTGGTGCCGATTATAGCTTTGTATCCCTAGAGTTTAAGAGTATACTTGGGTTAGTAGCTAGTAAGCTAGATATTCCGTACTCGATAGAATTAACTAATGGAAAGCTAGTAGAAATGAATGAAGTCATTAGAGGTTGCGTGATAGAACTCAGAGAGCATGAGTTTATGCTTGATCTTCTGCCAGTCAAGTTGGGAAGCTTTGACGTGGTAGTTGAAATGGATTGGTTGTCGAGTAACTGAGCGGAGATCGTATGTCATGAGAAGATAATCTGAATCCCGTTGACGAATGGAGAAACGATTGTAGTGCATGGAGAGAAGCATGATACGCCACTAAGGATTATCAGTTGTTTGAAAGCCCAAAGATTTTTTCAGAAAGGATGTGTTGCCTTCCTGGCTCACATTGTTGATAAGGAAGCCGAAGCTGGAAGATATCCCAGTTGTGAGGGAATATCCTGAAGTCTTCCCCGAAGACTTGCCAGGATTGTCGTCGCAAAGACAAGTCGAATTCCACATTAACTTGGTTCCAGGCGTCGCGCCTGTAGCCAAGGCACCTTATCGACTTGCACCCTCAGAAATGCAAGAGCTGTAGACGCAACTTCAGGAGTTGTTAGACAAAGGATTTATCAGACCAAGCTTCTCGCCTTGGGGAGCTCCAGTTTTGTTCGTTAAGAAGAAGGACGGTTGTTTCCGTATGTGCATTGACTACCGCGAGCTAAACAAGTTAACCATCAAGAATCGGTATCCGTTGCCGAGGATTGATGATCTCTTCGATCAACTGCAAAGTTCAAGTTACTACTCCAAGATCGATCTTCGATCAGGATATCACCAGTTGAGAATTCAAGAAGAAAGTATTCTGAAGACTGCCTTTAGAACTCGATATGGACATTACGAGTTTCTAGTAATGCCGTTTGGTTTGACAAACGCACTAGCAGTGTTTATGGATTTGATGAATAGAGTCTGCAAGCCATATCTCGATAAATTCGTGATTGTGTTTATCGATGATATTTTGATTTATTCAAGAACGAAGGAAGAGCATGAACAACTCCGTAGAGCCATTTTAGAGTTGCTCAAGAAGGAAAAGCTATACGCAAAGTTCTCAAAGTGTGAGTTCTGGTTGCGTGAGGTACAATTCCTTGGTCATGTAGTTAACGAAGATGGAATCCATGTGGATCCAACCAAGATCGAGGCGATTAAGAATTGGGAAACTCCGAAGTCACCAACCGAGATCCGCCAGTTCCTAGGTTTGGCAGGATATTATCACTGATTCATTGATGATTTTTCGAAAATCGCTCAGCCGCTGACCTCCCTCACTCAGAAGGATAGAAAGTACGAATGGGGAGAAAAACAAGAAGAAGCATTTCAGTTGCTGAAGAACAAACTTTGCGATGCACCTATTCTATCCCTACCCGAAGGCACTGATGACTTCGTGGTATATTGCGACGCCTCGCGTCAGGGATTAGGCTGTGTGCTGATGCAGCGACAGAAGGTTATCGCTTATGCTTCGCGCCAGTTGAAAGTTCACGAGAAGAACTACACCACGCACGACTTGGAATTAGGCGCTGTGGTGTTTGCTTTGAAGATTTAGCGACATTATCTGTATGGTACACGCTGTACGATCTTTACTGATCACAAGAGCTTACAGCATATATTCGATCAGAAGGAGCTTAATATGAGACAACGACGATGGGTTGAGTAGTTAAACGATTATGATTGTGAAATCAAATATCACCCAGGAAAGGCGAATGTGGTGGCAGACGCCTTAAGTCGAAAAGAGAGGATTAAGCCCATAAGGGTTAGGGCTTTAGAGATGATAATTCAAACGGACCTCTCATTGCGTATTCGTGCAGCACAAAGAGAAGCTCTTAAGAAGGAGAATCTTAAGGATGAATATCTCCGTGGGATGGAGAAACAGTTGGTGCCCAATGAGGAAGGAACACTGTGTTTTATGAAACGAATTTGGGTTCCCCTCTTTGGTGGTCTTAGAGATGTGATTTTTGATGAAGCCCATAAATCAAGGTACTCGATCCATCCCGGATCAGACAAGATGTACCAAGATTTGAAGGATTTCTATTGGTGGCCGAGATTGAAAGGTGATGTTGCAACTTATGTTGGAAAGTGCTTGACCTGTGCCAAGGTAAAGGCCGAGTATCAGAAGACTTCAGGTCTTTTGCAGCAACTTGAGATTCCCATGTGGAAATGGGAGCAGATCTCAATGGATTTTATAACCAAGTTGCCAAGGACACCTAGAGGACATGATACGATTTGGGTAATCGTAGACCGCTTGATGAAATCTGTACACTTTTTGCCAATCAGGGAAAAGGATAGCATTGGTAAGCTTGCTGAGATGTACCTAAGGGAGATAGTAGCACGGCATGGAGTGCCTATCTCGATTATATCTGATAGAGATGGAAGATTTGTGTTAAGGATTTGGCAATCTTTCCAAGAAACGTTTGGTTCTCAGTTGAATTTGAGCACTGCTTTTCATCCACTGACGGATGGTCAGGGCGAGAGAACAATTCAGACGCTTGAAGACATGTTGCGAGCTTGTGTAATGGACTTGGGAGGCAGTTGGGACACTCACCTACCTTTGGTCGAGTTCTCCTACAATAACAGCTACCATACAAGCATTCAAGCTGCACCGTTTGAAGCTCTTTATAGACGCAAGTGTCGGTCGTCGTTATGCTGGGCAGATGCGGGTGATAGACAGCTAGTTGGTCCCGAATTGGTTCAAGAAACGACAGATAAGATCATACAGATCCGAGAACGCATTAAGGCGGCTCGTGATCGACAAAAGAGCTACGCGGACCAAAGAAGGAAACCTTTGGAATTTGAAGTGGGAGATATGGTTCTGTTGAAAGTCTCACCTTGGAAAGGTGTGGCACGCTTTGGGAAGCGTGGAAAGTTAAACCCACGATTCATTGGACCGTTCAGAATCCTGGAGAGGATTGGCCTTGTAGCTTATAAGTTGGACCTACCTGCGGAACTAAATGGCGTTCATGATACATTTCATGTATCCAACCTGAAGAAGAGTCCAACACAGGAAACAGTGGTTATTCCTGCTGACGAAGTTCATATTGACGACACACTCCATTTTACAGAAGAACCCGTTGAGGTCACGGATTGGAAAGTTAACAAAACTCGAAGGAGTAGTGATAAACTTGTTAAGGTTCGATGGAATGCACGTCACAGCCCAGAGTTTACTTGGGAGCGTGAAGAGCGCATAAAAGAGAAATATCCGCATTTATCCCCTAACAACCCTACTTCTAGTAGTAGAGCTTAAAATTTCGGGACGAAATTTTCTTAACAGGGGGAGAATGTGACAACTGTCAAAAATCCAGGTATCCGTACAATTAATTAATCTTGATTAATGCTTAATGACTGTGCTGAATTAAAAATTAACTACTTTCTGATTCCTGCCATACACATACATGTGCACCATACATTACTTAATGTCATATCAATATTTCATGAAAGCTATATTGCTTTGAATGATGCATAAAGCACAGTTAGCACAGTAAACGGATAAATCAGCAAATGCTGACAAAACTCAGCACATAGACAGACAATGTGTTGAGACCCAATATGAGCAAGAAACTAAGTACTACACTAGTATAAAGTGTAGGGAAGTAAGGACCACAAAACTGATTTTCTAGGTGATAGTTTAAGTGCCGGAAAGTGCCTAAAACTCACCCAAAGTGCTGAATTCAGCATAAATCAGCATTGTGACATATTAATATTATGCAGAAACATGATAAAATGGTCATGAATTCTTTCCTAAGTGTCGGGAATTAAAAGTTTCACAAAAGAGTACATAAAGAACACTAAACTGCAAGTTTAGCACTTTAACGAATCAATATCCAACCGAACAACCGGACACTACCCGAAGCATGAAAATTACACTAGAAGCACTGTTTTAATATTTACAAGCTAGTTATGATCCCCGAACATCATAACACCTCCTAAAAATATCTAATAACTGAAACACGTAACAAACACTTGGATTTGAACTAAATTGCAACTAAAGGTTTAAACCTACACCTAGACACCCCCCCACCCCCACCTACAATCGACCATGCTTGGCCCATGCCTTCAAGATTTTATTTCCATATTAAAATAGATCTTGTTTTACTTTTTGAAGCATATTAAACATGAGTTAAATGGAGAGAATGGTTATAAGTATGACATAAGAGATCAAGGATTCATTATCTTTCACACACCAACACACACTTGATCTCTCTCCCTCTCTTGCTCCCACTCTCGGCCGAACACCCCCACTAACACCACCATCATCATCCAACTTCATTCATCCATTTTCCATACATACAAAGGTGCTAGAGAGTGTACAAGGAAGCTTATTGGCTTTGGATCTTGAAGGACCTCCTCTATTTGCTTTTATCCTCTTGATTTCTACTCTTGATCATCCCTAGCCTTGTGCTAGTGGTAAGAATCTTAATCTTGCTAGTTTACATCTATTTTGAGTGGTTAATGATGAATCATGATCAAATATATCAAGAACACTAAAGAATCATATGAAGTAAACATGAATAAAAGCTTGTTTAGTAAAGATATCTTCATGAATATAAATTGTTATGCTTGTTGATCTTTGATTGTTTGTAGAAGTGATGTTAATCATCAGGAAGTCTTGCTAAATCATGATTAAAAACATAGTTTAGCAAGATGTGAAAGTATAAATTATTGTAGGATGATGGATCATCCACACTTAAAGCTTGAACTTGAAAGAAATAATGTTTTCTTGAAAAACCATGATTAAAGTGAGTTGTTGATCATATGGATCTAAATATTTATGAAGGATTTCAAATAAACCAAGTTAAAAACATAAGTTTCTTATAATTTTGGTTCTTACATAAACAAGACTCGTTTGTAGTGATTAACCAAGTGTAGAAACACTTGTGTAACAAAAACATTTTTGTAAAACATGACTACAAGTTGTAAACATCTAAGTCATTCAAGAATGATGTTTTTATATAAACAACCACACTTTAAAGGGTAACTAAACTTACTAAACACACTACCAAGTTACTACAAATTTTCATAAACTTTCAAGTTCATGAAATGGTAGATTAAACATGGTTTTGGCAAATTGGCAAGTGTAAGTTGTTTAGAGTTGATTGTATATTGATTGTGATGATTTTTACAAAAGAAAATGATATGCTTGAAAGCATGGAAACCTCCATTTTTAGGGGAAACTATGGCAAAATTTTCTAAAAATATTAACACTTAGAAAAATATTTTGAACAAGTATTTACAAGTGTGTTTTAACCATGAGATTTCCATATAAACTTTGCCATAATTTTTGTTACAAAAATATAAGTATTGGAGGTTGGTTTTTATAAATAAAAGTGGTTAGATATATATTTAGAATATATATATACAATGAAGACACACATGTGTGATTATTTGTATACTTTGTGTAATAGTTATATTATTTTAGGACTTGAAATAATATAACACATCAAAATACCAAGGATTACCATCCAAAATATTACCAAAATCCCAAAGAATAAGTATATAAGTTACACACAAAATATTGGCGAAACCGAACAAGAAATGCAACTTACAAAATATTCCGGAACTTAATTCGCAAGTATATTTTGGTAAATAATATTTTGGACACAAGGAAACGAAAGTATGATTTTTATGATTATCACAAAAGTATATCATATTTTGACAAAAAGGAAATATATGATTTTTGGTGAATAAAAATATATATGTGTTTACTTGGAATTTTTAGAAAATATATTATTTTTGGGAAAAATATATATTTTCTTGAGTAAACTTAAAATACCTTATTTTTGGATAAAAATAAGTTTATATATGTATTTTCTAAGTTAAACTTGAAAATATATTATTTTGGAACTACAAATAGTTTTACCAAAAGAAAAATTATAAATAATTTTTCTAAGTGATATTTCTTAAATATATATATATATATATATTGGAAATATATATATTGGTGGACTTTTACTAGAAATTATATCCCGGAAAGTATAATATAAATTTAAGTATATGAATACTTAATGAATGCAATAAAATACGTGTTCTCACACGTATAAATACACACCGGAATACGACACCAAAACATGGCAAAATATACCAATACGAGAATACGAATACACATGTATAAGATACCCCCATCCTTGGGAAGGAAATACAAGTATTAATACTTGGGAAGTATTAAGTTAATATATTGTTTAACAATTATTTCTAAATTTAATAAATATAATTTAAGTTAAAATATTAATTATTTTGACAATAATTATATAACCTGGAATAATAGCAAAGGCATAAAAGAAGCGTAACTCAGAAACGTTAACACTAAGTTAAGGCACAGCCCGTTCGTCTAATAGACATTAGTACGTTGTAGGTAGTCGTGTTCACCGAAGAAGTTCGAGTTACAATTGTTGAAAACGCAAGATTGTGAGTTTCGTGTTCCCCCTTTTCTTTAACTGTTTTCAGTTTTATAACTTCGGGGGTGAAGTACATGTTACAACTGTTTACAAATATTATTATTTGGTGTGGTTTGCTAAGGAAGGGTACACTTAGATTATATGAGTGGTGGGCATAACGCTTAAGGCCATCAATCCTCGTTGTAGGACCGAGGGACATGAGTGATAGATCTATTTGGGTGTAGCGAGCCCCGCCCATGTTGGACCAGGGTTGGCCCATGGGTAGACTATGTCTTACAGCCGGAAGCCCGGTGCGAAATTTGCTAGGTTTGAGCTACCTGCATCACGTCACACATATCAATGGCCTTGCAAACCATTGGTGATCTGTTTTTCCTTGTTGCTTTCATACCGGGATTTATAAACTTACATACATACTTACAGTGAATTCAAAGGTTTATACATACACACGAACTCGCTCAACTTTTGTTGATGTTTTCAAAATACATGTATTTCAGGGAATTAGTAAGTGGATCTGGCGGGCGTTGGAAGTTTCATGTTGCGTTGTGAATAAAGATGTCATCCATGGTTGTGAGGTTTAGGTTGGGTGTCTTATTTCTGGACGAGACACGTCTTCCAAACCTTGGTTTTATTTAATGTCTTTTGATGAGTCCTTAGTGAACTCATAAACAATTCGTATGGTTTGTAATTTGAATTTGAAGTCTACGTATCAAAACAATGGTGTTATGTTTAAAACTTATTTAATGGATGAATATCTATGGTTTTCATAATATAGTTGTTGTTATGATTGAATGCAATTGTATTAAGAAAGTCACACCATAATCACGCTTCCGCAAAAGTCAGGGTGTGACACCCGACTCTAAGTCGTGCGTCGTGTAATTCTTCTCATGAACCTTCAACTGCCGAGAAGCATATGCTATCACCTTCTCGCGTTGCATTATCACACAACCGAGACCCTGAATAGAAGCATCATAATACACTACGAAATCCTCGGTACCTTCGGGTAAAAACAAGATTGGTGCACTGCAGAGTTTTTGTTTCAAGAGTTGGAAAGCATCCTCCTGCTTCATTCCCCAAGAATATACAACGCCTTTCTGCGTTAATGCGGTAAGAGGTTGAGCGATCTTCGAGAAGTCTTTAATAATTCTGCTATAGTACCCAGCGAGACCAAGAAATTGTCGCACCTCCGAAGGATTCTTCGGTGCCACCCAATTTCTGAAAGCATCAATCTTAGCAGGATCCACGTGTATCCCTATTTCATTCACAATGTGGCCAAGGAAGTGTACTTCTCGAATCCAGAAATCAACTTAGAGAACTTCGCGTAGAGTTGCTCCTTCCTCAGGAGCTCCAAGATAAGACGCAAGTGTTGCTCGTGGTCCTCCTTGCTCTTAAAATAGATCAAAATGTCATCGATAAAGACAATAACGAAGTCCTCAAGATACAGTTTACACACACGATTCATGAGGTTCATGAAAACCGCTGGTGCGTTTGTCAACCCGAATGGCATAACCAGAAACTCATAATGGCCATACCGCGTTCGAAAAGTTGTTTTTGGCACATCCTCCTCTCGGACTCTCATCTGATGATAGCCCGATCGTAAGTCAATTTTCGAGTAAAAACTTGACCCTTGCAACTAGTTAAACAGGTCATCGATACGTGGTAAAGGATAACGGTTCTTGACGGTCACCTTGTAGAGTTCACGATAATCTATACACATACGAAAGGACCCATCTTTCTTCTTTACAAACAAAACTGGGGCTCCCCAAGGTGAAGAACTGGGTCGGATAAAACCTCTATCCAACAGTTCATGGAGTTGATTTGACAGCTCTTGCAACTCCCCTGGTGCAAGATGACAAGGAGCACGAGCAATCAGGGCTGCCCCTGGTGTAAGGTTAATCTGAAACTCTACCTGACGGTGTGGAGGTAAACCAGGAAGTTCTTCAGGAAATACATCAGGAAATTCATGGACAACAGGCAGGTCTTTGATTTTCCTTTCTTCAGGCTGTGTGTCAGTAACAAGTGCTAAAGTAGCAGGGTAGCCCTTTCGTAGACACTTCTGGGCTTTCATGGCTGAGATGATGCCAACCATTGCACCACTACGATGACCTTGAACCGACAGAGGTTCTCCACTGGGGAGAGGGATACATACGATCTTCTCCTTACAAAGAATTTCCGCTTGATGCTCAGACATCCAATCCATCCCTACAACTACATCGAAGCTTCCAAGAGTAACGGGAAGTAGGTCAATGTCGAACTCTTGACCCATAAGATCGAGTTTACACCCAAAAAGAACATGTGAAGCTTCAATCGATTTGCCATCAGCTAATTCTACTACGTATTTGTTTACAAGAGGTGTAGGAGTCAACCCTAACTGACGACTGAACCCCAAAGACACATAACTCCAATCGGCACCAGAGTCGAATAAAACAGAAGCAAATAGATTGTTCACAGAAAACGTATCGGTCACCACGTTTCCATCATTCCTAGCTTCCCCAGCACCGATAGTGAACACTCTTCCACGCGCACCATTCCCACCATTGTTCCCGTTGTTGTTCCCAGTGTTGTTGTTATTATTACTCGCATTCTAATTCAGTTGAGGGCAATCCCACCTAAAATGACTCTCATCCCCACACTGAAAACAACCCTTGCGATTTCCCTGGTTCTGTTGAGGCTGCTGCCTTTCTTGCTGCTGCGACTGCTGCTGTGGGGTTTGCTTTTGCTGTTGTTTTGGGAATTGGGCCCTGAAATCTCTAGCCATATGGCCCACCTTGTTACACCTGTGACAGACCCGGGTGCACGGCCCACGATGGTGGAAGTTGCACTTGTTACACTTTGGTTGCTTCCCTGCGTTAGAGCCTTGGTTTGAGTTGTTGCTCTGATTGTGGTTTACAGAAGATGACTGGCTAAAACTGCGATTGCCACTGTTGTATGGCTTCTTCTGCGACTGATTCGAGTTGGACATCTTGTCCGTGTTGATCCACTTTCGTTTGTTATCTGTGGCTGAAGTAGTAGTTGTAGCAGTGGTAGCAGCAGTAGCAGAAACACATGGCGGTAGCGAGCCATGCTCCACCTCCTGATCAGTGATTTTGTGGGCTAAGCGGATGATTCGAGGTAAGTTGTCTAGATTTGCTGCAGTGACTAAGCCTTTGACCTGTGGTGCCAAACCGTTGATGTACAGCTCAATCCTATGGTGTGGTGGTCGCGATAGGTTAGGACACATGTTCGCAAGTTCATGAGATCGCTTCGTGTAGGCTTTGATCTCAGATCCTACCATCTTCAGATTGTAGTATTCACTTTCCAGCTTCTGGATCTCATCACGAGGACAGTACTCCTCTCTCATTTTCTCTTTAAAATCCTCCCAAGTGGTTGCATTTGCCGTTTTAATACCCAGCATTTGGACCCGGGCATCCACCAAGTCAAGGCACCATCCTCAAGTGTGCCTGAAGCATACTTCACTCTGTCCCCAGCAGGACAGTTACACATCGCGAACACAAATTCCGCCTTCTCAAACCAACGCAGTAGTCCTACAGCTTCTTCAGTCCCACTAAATGTCTGTGGCTTATAATCCATGAACGTCTTAAACGTGCACACAGATGAATTGTTATGATTCACGTGTTGACCTAAAGATGAAAGAAAATACAACACAAGGGTAAGATTCGAGTACGCGACACAAGGATAAAGAGTATTTGGCACACATCGTACCAGCCTGCTGAGCCGCTAGGGCTTCAGCCACACGAGTATTGATCAAATCGGTCAATTCAGCCTGAGACATAACAATATTGCCACGTCCACCGTCGCGGCCTCCACCACGTCCACCAGTTCGTCCGTTCATGATTCTATATATAAAAAGCGGAAATGTTAGAGGTCGGGATTGAGTAGGAGCCAAACATCACTTATGACTTCTACAGATTACTGAGTCCTACCATTGTGTCAGATAACATAGCAGAACCCCTTTCACACTCGTTAAGCCTCACTGGGACTCACATGCACCCCACATTGTTATTATGTGTGCACCCATAATAACAAGGCGATTTGCATGTTTGTCTCAGCTCCTCCCAACTGATGCTAAAAGGTTCCTAAAATTCAAGTAGCAAGACAAAAGACACCATAAAATAGATCATGAAGGTTTAGAGGAGTGTCACACTATCAAACACATAACGTAGGCTAGTAACACAGAAACTGATACTGTAGTGGTAAGTGTGCATTCACATGCAATGTCATACGCAATAAGTAAACGAGAGACGAACCTTGCAATCTGGAGCTGAGTGTCATGGTTGATTTCTGAACTGGTCGGTTATAGTTTGGTTTTATGAAAACGTTTTAAAACCTAGTTCACTATAAACAGTGGCTCTGATACCAAACTGTCACACCCCCAAAATACCCCTTGCCGAAAAACACCACTAGGCGTGTGATGTACCAGGATCTAGCCACCAATTACATTGAACACATAACAAGATTTCAAATAAAGATGCCATTGATTACTAAAAATGGTTCAATCACAAGTTTAATAAAATTCAACAAGACCAACGGAAGCAATACGTAAATCTTTATTTAAATGTTTCAAAACCAAATGTATGTAAAAACAGTAAGGCTATCAAGCGTATCCAAATAGTGTGACCCATGACCACTCCAGCCACTCCAGATAGCAAGTCCATATCCAAGAATCTAACAACCTACGAGCACCCAACAAATGTATCAGACAACGCTGCTGAGTTCATAGTTTTACAAAAACGTTAATTGCCAGGTATTTAGTTTAATTTTATTAGTAATGTTGATAATAACTTAAGTACCATACAAGATGGCTCCAGATTGTTTTTCCCGTCCCCAATGCCCCCTATCTAAGAATTGGTCATGATTAAGGTCATTAGTTCACGCCCGTCCTCTCAGGTACGGTGTGAGATTGCCAAGCCTAATAGCGCTATCAACTAATACCCCGTTACCTCTCAGGTAACTATTCGGTAGAAGATGTGACTTAAGGTGATAGGAAATCAGTGTATTATCTAACATCCCAGTTTTTAACCAAAGACTTATTCCTCTCAGGAATACCCATTTGACTGTCCCACCCACCGGGACGCATGCTCAAGATAGATGAACTCACCTTAGTTTTGCTCGGTGTGTGACGTTACCCATCCAAGTTGGTCAACCCAAACCCTACCGTGGTTACCAATCAAAATCAGTTTCACAATTAATCAAGCCACGTATTTTCACATATTGCATTCATTGCAAAGATCACCGTATATCACATAGTAAGTACTCAATTCTCATTTGAGTCCACATACCATGTGCATATCATGTAATAACAATTAACAGATGAATTGGCTACTCACACGAGTCAAATCAAGTTCCTCATTCCTAATTAATATTATTATCATGCAATAACTAGAGTTTTGCAAACATAAACATTCATCATCACAGACTGTTCTGTTTAATTGTTCACTTGCAGCATCCTCACGAAGAACCAGTTCTTCATGGGATGCCTTCATGGCGAAAGAACCTAATAGCGAAGAACTATTCTTCGTCGAGAATTCATGTGACGAAAGACCCTAGTGTTTCGTCAAAACCCAGTCAACGAAGAACCATGTTCTTCGTCGAGTCGTGTTCTTCGTCGGGGCGTCTTTCGTCGCTGCCTTCAACAATCAGTTACAATTTTTCCTTAGCCTCTGCCGTAACAGATGCTAACAAGTTGACAGTTTCCCAATCAGATCAAACGACATTTTTACACCATGATTGTGCACTCTACTCATGAATAATCATTAACCATCCAAGACATAACAGTGCTCATCATACCAACCATACTTAAACAATCAATAACCCTAATCATCCAATGATCACACAAAATCAGATTATTAGTTTATCATGACATCAGTTCATCAATAAGAATTATCAAACCACAACATGAACATAAACGTATAAAAATCATTGAAACCCCCCTCATTATGCAAGTTCTAGATTTACAATCCTATTAATGGAACCCTAGTCTCACATAGGATCACAACATCAGGATTTTAATAACGGACAAGGATGAACACTAACAGTGATACCAAAGTGATTAGCTTAATCGAGATGGAAAGATTTTGAGACTCAACACTGCCGTCACTCAAAGGATAGGGAGAGAGAACTTTAGGGTTTGTGTTTACAGTTACAGGTTATGAGGGATTATACAATTAAAATGATAGTCCGACCCATTCTGGGCCACGAACAAACCTGGGCAGAGGGCCCTTTTGGCGAAAGACCTCTTGGCAAAGAACCCTCCTTCGTCAGGGAGTGGTAGTGACGAAGAACTCCAGTTCTTCGTCGACTTGGGTTCTTCGTGTCTCAGGTGTGTTGTGTAACCCAGAGTTAAATGTGAACATCTTATGACTAAACATTAAACAACTCCTAAGTTTTTATGAAACACCCAAACATAACAATGCTTTAATCATTCAAACATCATGCACATGATACAATGTAAAACGAATTGTGAAAACAGGATTGTGAAACAAGTGATGCGTAGAGGAAAGACCTTGAAATATCGGGTTGTCACACAACTGTTATCTTTTAGTGCCTCTTGGTACTTGACTGGTTGATGGAGAGATAGAAAGCCAGCAAAAAGACAGATGTTTTGGGATTTACTTCTGGTGAGAACCCCTTCACTGATGTTGCCAATAATTGGGTCTGGTGGATGAGACTTTAGGAAGATTAAATCTCCCTTGTATGGAACAATGGCATTTACGGGTGAGGGCTGCAGAAGTGAATCATCTGAGCTAACAACTGTTGGTGACTTTGATGATCCAACATTGTCTTGAAATGGAGGTGGAGGAATAGGTGGAATTAGTGTGACACATTGTTGATTTTTATCCACTGTTGGTAGATTTTTATCAACAGTGGTTGAGGATATGGTGGCAGAGGTTAAAGGGCTACTTTGGTCAACAACTGTTGATGCAGCAGTGGCTGAGCTTTGACAACTGTTTTGAACATCTCCTGCTCTGGCAATGGATGTGAATTTATGTTGTGGAATTATCACTTCATATCCATTGTCTGGTGGAGGAGGTTGAGATGGACCTGCATTGTTAGTCTTGACAGAAACATTTTCAAATGTAAATTTATTAAGATAAAATAACTCAGCAGGGTTTGCAGGGATTTTCGGTGAAGAAAGTTCATTGAAATTTACATTCAAAATCTCTTCCACACACTTAGTCCTAGTGTTAAACACTTTGTAGGCCTTAGCAGTGGTTGAGTATCCCAAATGAAAGCCATAATCTACTTTGGCTGCAAATTTTGAAATTGAGTCTTTTAAGTTTAAAATGAAACAAGGGCAGCCAAATACTTTAAAGTATGAGATCACTGGTTTGATTTTATACAGAATTTCATAGGCAGTCTTTTGATGCCTAGGGTTGATTAAAACTCTGTTCTGGACATAGCAGGCAGTGTTTACAGCCTCTGCCCAGAAAGTTAATGGCAAACCTAAATCTGCAAGCATGGTTCTGGCAGCCTCAATTAGTGTCATGTTCTTCCTTTCAACAACCCCATTTTGTTTTGGTGTCCTTGGGATGCTGTACCGCCTTACAATTCCTTTTGACACACAAAACTCATCCAACTCCCTATCTCTGAATTCTGTGCCATTGTCACTCCTAAAAACTTTTACTGGCAAGTCAAATTGCTTTTCAACCTGTTTGACAAAGTCTTGCAAAATGCCTGCTGTCTCATCTTTAGAATGTAAGAAATAAGTCCATGTAAACCTAAAAAAGTCATCTACAATTACCAAACAATATATTTTCTTTTAAGGCTCATGACTTTTACTGGGCCAAATAGATCCATGTGCAACATTTGTAGGCACTTGGTTGTTTTGGACTCTTCAATGGACTTAAATGAGCTTTTATGTTGTTTTCCTTTTAAACAGGAAACACAATGCTCAGGACAGGTGAACATTTTTTGCGGAAGACCTCTTACAAGGCCTTGTTTTGACAAAGCAGTGATTGTCTTGAGATTTGTGTGCCCCAATCTTCTATGCCATAGTTCAGACTCTTTGTTAGAGGTAGCTGAGAACAGACAGGCATTAGTCATAGGGCTCTCTTTTGACAAATCAACTACATAAACATTGCCACTTCTTTGAGCAACAAGTTGAGTTTTTCCAGTTTTTATTATTTCTTCAATCTTTTTGACCATTTCTGGTCCAACAATCTTGCAACTCTCCTTAGTAAAGAATGATCCATACCCTTTATCACTCATTTGTGAGACACTAAGGAGGTTGAATTTTAGATTGTTAATGAGATTGACATTTTCAAACTTGACTTTTCCAGACTGAATTGTTCTAGACCCCAACACCTTTCCCTTACTGTTATTACCAAAAGATATATCACCCCCTCCATGAGGTTTGAATTCCTTGAGTAGGGCTCTACATCCAGTCATGTGCCTGGAGCCTCCACTATCTACATACCAAATACTATCTAACCATGCAGAAGCTCCCTGCACATCAAGTAAATGGTTAGTTCAGGAGGGTCTCCAAAGCCAATAAGGCTTTGGATGGAGTCACAACAGTGTCAGAGTCAAGTCCAGGAACATGTACAGTGGTTAGATCTGGGGTTTGGACAACTTTTTTTGCATTTCTTTCTAACCACTGTTGGGAGCCATTTCCTATCAGCTGTTGATATACAAAGGGATGCTTGTTCACTTTTGGTTTAGAAGGCCTTTTGTAAGACTCATAAACATGTGGGACCCTTTGGTATGGAGGTTGACCTTTTCCTCTTTGGAATTGGTTAGCTGGAGGTGCATCTGTCACTTGAACTTCTCTTTTAACAGAGTTTTGGTTCAGCTGTTTTCTAACAGCTGTTTGGACAGGCATAAATGATGGTTGTTTCTTGATTTGTGAATTTGATGAACTCATTAGTGTTTTTGAAGTGTACTCATTCTTTTTTACCTCAAAGGTTTTGAGGTACACACACTCCTGAGTAAGATGGTTTGTTTTACCACAAATGGTGCAACTTTTTGAAGGCACAATGGTACTTGTTTTGTTAATGTCATAGGCTTTTAAATGAAAACAATCTTTTGTTAAATGATTTTTTTTTCACAAAAGTCACAAAACAAGTTTTTAACCTTTTCTCTCTTTTTCTTCTTTTCAGACTCCTTTGCAACAGAGTTTTGAACCCCTGTTGGGATGTCCTTAAGAGGAATTACCTTGGCCTTTGGTGCTTTTACACCATCCACTGTGGTGAAATCCATTGGTTTGAAATTTTAAAGGAGGTCACACTCATCAGACCATGTGGGTTTGAATTGATATTTCGCAGTCTCCTCAAAAGTTGGGGATCCCACTGGTCTTTCAAGTGTGATTTTGTTGCCACTTTTATCAGTTATTTTGATTTCTTGGCCATCCTTGTTAGTGGGTATGATTTCAACAGAACTAGATTCATTTGCAGCATTGTTTTCAACTTGGTCATTTATCCTGAAACCTATGCCAAATTTTACATTGCTTTTGATCTGTTTCTCAAGCATAACTTCATAACCTTTGCAGGATTCCACCCATTTTTCACATGTGATTTGGGTGGATTTCAACTCCTTTTTACAGGTCTGATATTTTTCTATCATTGCCTGAAGTTGGTCCTTGGTTATGCTATGCTCATGTTTGAGGCTGCAAATTTCATTTTACTTTTCTGACAATTTGATTTTCAATTCTTTTAAAGATTTTCCAAATTGTATCTCATCATTTAACATTTTATCTCTAAGGTTTTCATTCACTTGCTTAACATTTGCAAATGCTATGATGCATTTGTCTGGACATAGGTTTTTAAGAACCTGGGGTGATACCTTAGTTGCAGCCATCATGGCACAATCATAGACATGTTCACTTTCTTCTGGCTTCTTCTCTTCTTCTTCAACAGACCAGGGATCAGACAATGGTTCCACCAGGGGTTCTGAATTTTCTCCCAACAGTTGTTCCTTAGCAACGGCAGTAACCACTGCTTCAGCAATTGTATCCACTGTTTCCAGCCCCTCTAGGATAGACTATAATGCTACAAAACAGAATTCTTCACTAGAAGCATCATTCTTAGCATATAGAGCAAAATTTTCATCAGATAAATCTTTAGGCATGCTACTCCAATCAACAAAGCCTTGGGTGAAGAAGCTTTGCTGTTGGGGCCTCGTACATGATCTGTTCAGTAAGAACGTGGATGAATTGATCTCGTTTACTGTGCGGAATCCAATAAGCGAGTCACAGAATCACGTCACAAATATTCAACGGTTAAACACGGTCTGATCTTTCTATTCTGATGTAATGAAAGTACAAGTGTCGTTAGAAGTCAGACTTGACAAAGCTCTCTGACACAATGAGGAAAAGCCAAAAGTTCTAAATGACATACCCTGATGGGGTATTTATAAGCAACTCAGGATGCTACTAAGTGTTGTCCGATCGGATGGCATGGCTGCTGTCTGATCGGCTGACAGTGATGTCCGATTGGATGGCCCATCCGATCGGGTGACACAAGTCAACAAAAGTCAACACTTTTACAATCCAAACCCATATCCTGAGTTGTCATACTACGTACATACATAGAAAAACATAATTGTTCACAAAGGACATAAACAAACAAAACAAGACTCTATACTGACGGAAGCTACAGACGCATACACTAACAGACTCCCCTTCAGATGTAGCTGCAATTCCTTCCAGCATAGTCTTCAATCTTTCCTGTTACGCCTTCGTTCTCTGGCTCTTTGTCTTCTCTTTTCAGCCTTCTCTTCTAACATTCTTCGTCTTATATGCCTTCCCTCGTCAATCCACCATTTTCTATAAATCGGATCACCATCACGCTTCCAATCCCATTTGGGGATCTTGTTTTCCTCTTTCTCAATTGGCGTTTGATCCGTTGGCATCGATTTTCCCAACTTGCGCTTGCCCAGCTCAGTTGCTCTATCAGCAATCTCTTTAAACTTCTGATTGCGCTTGTATCTTTTCAGGAACTCATCAATCTCAAGATCTCTCCATTTCGTCTTCCAATATCTTCCTGAGTTGATGTCTTGAGCAAAACATACATCCACGATCGTTTGATACTGCAACGCTTATTCTTTGTCTCTCTTATCATATACAATCTTGTTGTAGAACAAGCAGTCGATATCTTTCTTCGAACAGTTAACAGGCCACATCGGATCCAGAATACTGATTCTTCGAGACTTTCCAGTGGACTTGTCGTACAGAGAGATTACTGCCTCAGCCGTCGATTCATTGTACAACCACCCTTCGAATAGATCATGAAAATCTTGCTCAATAGCTCTGAGAGGCATATTCTTCAAACATCTTGGAGGCTTGATATCTAACGTAATATCTTTCTCTCCGTTCTCCAACATTGTGATAATTTGCTTTGGTCGTTGAGGCTTCCAGTCAGGATATCCAACCTTGGCCTGCTGCTTTATCTAATCCCATAAATGTTGATCATCTACTTTCACTTCCAGACCATAATAGAACTGCTTAATGTTCTTTGTCTTCACCAACTCATCTACATCCCACCATAGGAGGGTTTTGATGTCTGACAAAAACTCAAAATACTGTACCCCCTATTCCCGTCTGATGGCGTAGACCTGTAGATCTTCCAGATAACCCCATGATAAGATATCACCCCATGAGATGTCTTTGTTGTGAGTGAAATACTGAAGTGCCCTAAGAGTCTTCCTCTTTTTCGGCATTACTTTGAACCACTTTTTCCTTTCTTTAGCTAATTTTTCTCTTGGGATGGTTTCAGGAACACCTTCACTTGAAAATTTTTCCACAATATTTCTTCTTATTTTATCTTCATTTCGATCCTTGAACATTTCCACAAAAGAGGGAAATGTCTCATCAACTCCAGAATAGTGAAAATCTGTTTCTTCATCTGATGAATCTGAAGCGTCTTCAACAATTACATCATTGTAGTGATCAGCTTCCTGAGCATACCTAGGCTCAAATACATCTTCAGATGACTGAGGTATCTCATCTTCAATATCGAACTTAAATTTTCCATCATTCAAACCCAGTTCTTCTAACATTTCTGCCCTTGACCTCTGAATCTGTATATCTCCCTCATATTGAGCATTCAGATAAATCACAGTAGGGTTTGTGAGGAATACCTAATCCACATGTTGTTTACCAGATGTAGAAGCTTCATGATGTAGATCATCCTCCTGCTCATTGATTTCATCGTTTAGAAACTCTTCAATCCTCTGTTGAACGTTTGGATCCACAATCAATAATCCAGATGCACCCTGGTCATCATCATTATCCTTATCATCCTTATCATCTTTCTTATTAGACTTGTCAACATCGTCTTTTTCATCTTCATCTTCTTCTTCATCACCAAATAATTCTTTATCAGAATCATCCTTAACAATCTCCCCTCTAGCTATCTTAGCTTTTCTTCGCCTTTCTTCAACTTTGATTTGGCGAACAATCTCTTTGATGTTGTAAGGTACTGAAGAAGCTTTTCCAAAAAGAACAAAATTCGGTGTCTCTTCCTCTACTTCTTCTTCTTCTTCTTCATCTTTCCACTTCAACATCAACACTTCTCTTGCTTTCTTTTTCTTTTGTAAGATATGCACTCGATGAAGAATATCATTAAGATCAAGAGATTCAGAAGAATTACCAATCAGCACGAATCCCAGAGAATCTGCTTCAGCATCAACCATCTCAACGTCGACTTGGCTTGAGGAACCACCAGCTTCTTGAACTTCTTCAATAACACTTTTCCTTCTCTGTGTAGCTTCTTCAGCCAGTTGCCATTCTCTTTCGATTCTACTTTCCTCAGCTCTTTTAACTTCAATTTCATTGAACGTCGTATGAACATCAATCTTTAGATGACTTTCCATGACCGCATATAACATGTTGAGCTGATTGTCTTTCATCACTTTATCGGCTTTCATTGCTTCCATTTCTAACTTCATCACCTTCATTTCGTTCGATGAAGCTTCACTCATTTCACTTAGAAGCTGGTTCAGAGTTTGATTCACATCTTGCAGATTCTTTATCTTCACATTCAATGTAGCAATCTCTGCTGTCAGAAGTTCGAACACTTGAGAGTTATCATGAACATCATCTTTCATTTTCTTTATCGTCTCTTCTTGATCTATCAAAACCATTCTAGCTTCATCATGTGCTTTCATCAGCTGTTCAATCTGCCTTTTAAAAACATCATGCTCTGCTTCAGCTTTAGCTTTAGCTTTTTCAAGATCAGCAACTTTCTTTAGCAATTCTTTCACAGCTTCATTGTTGAACATGTCATAATCGTCATCTGGAATATCTTCGCTATATACTCCAGTTGCAGGTGGAAGATTTCCAAACAGATTATCAAAGGCTTCATTTCTTTGAGAAGATTCAGTAAAAACTGGAATTGGCTGATCTTGTGGTGGAGGTGGTGGTGGAGGTGTAGCTTCCTTGAACCCTGTGATTTCCACATAATCATCACCACATGTCTTCTTCTGAATCACAACCTTAGGTAATTCAACACTCTGCACCTCTGGTTCCTTTGGAATCTCAACACTCTGAGCTTTCTCTGCTTCTTGAACCTTTGACGTTTCTACACGCTTTTCTTTCTTTCTATCTTTGTCTTTTGACAATTCGGCACCAAATTTCTTTGCCCGTACTCTCCTCGGAATTACTCCAGCTTGAACAGCTTTATGCTTCGCCCTTTGTTTCTTTGGCTTATCAGGTACATAGGTAAAGTCTTCTTCATCTGAACCTTTCTGCTTCTTGGTAGGCTTTTTCTTCAGCTGTGCTTTACCTCTACCCAGTGTTGTTGGGTCGAGCTCTGACTCTGACTCAGCAGCCTCAGAATCATCTTCACTTGAATTATCCTGAACCACACCTTCAGGCTCAGTAGCTTTGGTACTTTCAACTTGAGCACTAGAACTTTGATCTTTCTGAGCAGCACCTGCAGCTTCATTGAGCTGAATGAATTGTTCCAATGTAACCTTTTTTAGATCAATTGCATCTTGTGGAATGCTTGAAGGATCTATCACTGTTTCATCCACCAATCTTTGTTGTGGCTCTACAGAAGGCCCTGCAAAACAAACATTGACAAATTCATTAGAAACTTATAACAGTTTAAAGATCTAACTACCTTATGACTCCCCCTTGCACTATACCCTTTACTACAGTCTTCGGAATAGAAACTGTAGGGGATGTCTTTGGCGTTCTTTTTCTCTTTCCATCTCTTACAAAGCACCATCTGGTTTTCTTTTCAACCAACAAACTCATCTTCTCATCCTCGTTATCAGAATCACTATTCTCATGTCTCCATTTATCATTCTCTAGAGCAACATATGCTGGTCTGCTGATTTTACATATTATTCCCTTAACTCTTTCATCAGTTCCTTTGGTCAGTCTAGTGATGGTTTCATATGTCATGTTTCTCAATCCCAAAATATCACTATTATTCTTTGGAATATCCTTGAACTGATCGTCAATCATCATCATGATGAATCGTGGATACATGATATATTTTTCACTTCCAGCTTTGATATTTTCCTTCATGTATTCAAAAATTACTTGACAAACATTGTAAGGTCTATTGAAAATCAGACATGCGATTGTGTTCATGATGTAATCAGATGCTTCATCGTATGCTCCATTCCTATGAGACAGAGCATGTATCACACAGTGAATCATGAACCTATAAGCACTAGAGAACATCGTTTTAATCATCTTTCCATTGATACTCCCTATGAATCCCATTCTACACCATAAACCTTTAGCTAAACGTTCAGGAATGATGGTTGGATCATTATCACTATCACCTAAGTCTAGCACACATCTAAGATCTTCAACATTAAACTTCATCTCCAAATCTATATCTTTTCCTTTCTCATCCTTCTTTCATACAGCAGAATAGATTGACTTATCAGATTCTTTGTACCTTGCTGAGTTCTAGAGAGTTCTTACATGGGATTCATACACGATGGTTTTATCAGTTAAAGCTTTCCCAATTTTGCTCTCTCTTAGAAATTTAGCTATCTCTTCAACCACACTCTTCTCTGTGTTCGTTGCATCGAGCAAACAATATACATTATGACCCTTATCCCAATCTTTTCCTTTTCCCTGCAAGAATATTCATTCTTAATCATTTGCACAAGGTTCGGGACATAAAGAGAGATGATGAAAATTTTTGAAACATTCAAAAAATTTTCTAACACTTGGGATACTCTCTATGTGTTAACACTGAGGATCAGATGGTTGTCCGATCGGATTGCTGTCCGATCAGATTGCCATCTTGTGCAATGAAGAGGTCAACATAGTCAACTGGTTTTCAATCGATTGACCACCTGATCGAACTGCTGTCCGAACGAATTGTCACTCAATTAAGCAAAAAGAAACTTTGACTAGTCAACTCTTTGAAAGAGATGGTCTTTGATCAAATGTCCACTCGATCGGAGTGCTGTCTGATTGAGTTGCCTCTTGAAATATCTTGTTGAATAGTGGCTGTCCGATCAGATTGCAAATGTTGTCCGATCGGATTGTCACTTGACATGTTTTGGAAATGTTTTTGTCTTATAGTGGTTGTCCGATCGGATGGAAAATGTTGTCCGATCGGATTGTCACTTCGCATGAGAGCATAATATTCAAGATTGAGATGTGAATAGAATGGTTGTTCGATCAGATTGCAAATGTTGTCCGATCGAATTGCCACTCTTTCCATGATATGTGATGAACAGTGACAAAGTGTTTTGAAACGAATAGTTTCCCGATCGGATGGCTATCCGATTGGGTTTACACTTCTTGTGATGTCACACAAAACAAGGCAATAACAGTTCATGATGTGGAACAAAATGGCTGTCCGGTCGGTTAGCAAATGATGTTCGATCGGATTACCATTTGTCAAAACACTTTGTTTATTAAATGAAGGCACATATTTCAAAGCATCAAATAATGTAACAGATAATGCACAGATATCTAGGCAAGAACACTTAGAAAATATTAACATGAAACTTGTGTTGAAACTGGTGGTCGTCCGATCGGACTTCTGTCCGATCGGTCAGCACCTCGTTCAAAGAACAATGGAGAACAAACATGATCATTAAATTTTTTTCAGTCAAAACGTCAAATTGATCATAGATCTATGTAGAGAATCTAATCGCGATCAAAACCCTATGTTCAATGTGTTCTAACTCGGCCTATACAGAGACTAATTTGTCAAAAACCTAGCCGACTGCCGTCATGTTCTCACTCTTAGATCTACAAATTTTAACATGTTATAACACAAATTGAACCGGAAAAACTATAGATCTAAGCATTGGGATCATAACCTCATGCTTGAATCTTATCAAAACTTCCTAAATCTTCCTAGATCTGATGATAAATGACCGACATATGACGTCATCTAACAAGAATATTCAATAATCAACATGTTTTAACAAATTTGAGCATGAAAAACATACCTTTGCCATTATGAACGATGAGCAAACCAACGATCTAATGAACTTGTGCAAAGAGAATCAAGTGAATCAAAGATCAGATGAAAAAGTTTGAAAGAGTATAGAACAGTCGGTCGAACGAGTAAAGGTTTTGACTGAACTGTTGACTCTTCATTTATAGTTGTAATTGAATCGGATTGTTGTCCGATCAAACACCTGTTCGATCGGGTTACCGCCCGAGCCAAGTACACTTCTTTGATTTGATTGACCTTTTGACCGTTTGATTTTTTTACTTTGATTTTATCAGATTTTAGGAATCCACTTAAGTATCTAGGTCCAAATTAATGACCCTAGGCACTTAATTCGCCGACCAAGTCCAAGTTAATGACCTTGGTTGACCCGAGACAAAGCAAAACTGACTTTTGTTCAACATTTTTCAAACATTATTTTGAAAATTACAAGTTTCAACTTAATGAACTTGTATTGACTTTTCAATTTCACAGGTTTAACATGATAAGCTCCCAACTCTTCTAGCTCAGAAACTTCCTGCATCTGCCTCAAACTGCGAGTCTGAAGATCAGCTTTCCGCTTTGGTTTGTCGATAAAACAAAAATAGAAATGTAAAATCTTTTTGGTTTTTAGAAAGTTTCTAGACTAGAAAGCTATGAATGTTAAACAGGAATGAAATGCAGTAAAAGTAAACTATTTACAAACATATTTTTGATGAGCGTGTTAGGGAATCATATCAGCTACCGACAAGTTACTAGTACCGTTAAGCTTGATTTCATACTAAGAATTAAAAAATTCGCTTAGATTGCCGATATACTGATCCACTTAAGTTCTCACACAAATTTCAATCTGTTCAGGATACGAATTTAGTGTTTTAAAATCTTAACTTATACGCGTGTACCACCTCAGAATATACTCTCGTATCCAGACTACTATATTCAGTCTTACAGGTGAGTGCACACTAATGATATCTGTAAGGGGTAAATGCGAGGCCATGAGAGCTCAGACTAGTACTTCCGTTCAATCAGAGAGATGATGGCTCGACTTTAGGTGGGTCCCCCTTGGGTATCTTCTTTTCAACAGCACATGATTAGCATTTTTCACTGTTTCATCATTTTTTATGCTGAGGGTGGGCTTTAAGAATAAAGCAGTGCAGAGTATTATACGAGGACTAGGCTATTGCTCCCGCAAAATCAGAAGTCCTGGTATAATACCCCAGATATCATCACGTACAAAGACCTAGTATGTCAGAACTAGAGTCTTTCAAACAGGATTTCAGGGGATACCTATATATCCTAGAGATGTTCCCCACGTAATAAGCAAGTAATGATTTAGGTTTATATCCCGAACAGACTTACTAAATGTGTAAAAACCTATCGGCATATCATCAGCGAGACTGCTTAATGCTTTTAAACTTTACATTTCTTTAGCATACCGCAACTGTCTAGCTGATGTACTATCATTTTCCCTTTTTACACAAGCTCTTTTTCGGTTTTCTATTGTTTTTGGATTTTGAAATATCTCATGTTTTTTGGTTTTTGAATTTTTTATTGTTTTTGTATTTTCTGAAAATATAACCTATCTCCCCCTAAACACCAAAACATCTAAAAATTCGACAAACCATTGCAGATTGCTTTTCAACCTCATCTACAGTGGTACCTTCATCTACGCCAATGATCCCCTCCGCAACCGATAAAAGCTTCATACCGTTTAGTTTTAAAAGATATTGAAAACGATTTTTATCAAACGCTTTGGTATGTAAATCAGCTTTTTGTTCATCGGTGTGGATTTTCTCAATTCGTATCAACTTCTTCTCGAAACAGTCTCGGATGAAGTGATGACGAATTTCAATGTGTTTCGTTTTAGCATGATGACCAGGATTTTTAGTTATGTTAATGGTTGCCTCATTATCAACAAAGATAGGGGAGTTAAGAAATTGCAAACCGTAGTCTATCATCTGTTGCTGGATCCACAGGATCTGAGAGCAGCAGCTGCTAGCAAATACATATTCGGCTTCACATGTGGATAAAGCGACAGAGTTCTACTTCTTACATTGCCAGGTGACCAATCGTGGTCCGAAAAACTGGCACCCCGTTGTTGTTGACTTAGCGTTCACTTTGCAGCATCCGAAATCGGAATCAGAATATCCTTCGAGCGTGAAGTCGCCTTCTTTTGGATACCACAACCCCAGTGATGGAGTTCCTTTCAGGTAGCGTAGAATCATTTTCACAATTATCATATGTGAGGCTCTGGGGCTTGACTGAAACCGTGCTGCGAGGCAGGTTGGATACATGATATCGGGTCTTGAAGCTATCAAATACATCAGCGATCCGATCATGGAGCGATACATCATTTCATCCACCCTCTTTCCGGTGAGATCAGGGTTTATCCCATGGTTCGTCGCTAACGGGGTAGA
Organism: Helianthus tuberosus; assembly: GCA_030545235.1. Classification (NCBI taxonomy): domain Eukaryota; kingdom Viridiplantae; phylum Streptophyta; class Magnoliopsida; order Asterales; family Asteraceae; genus Helianthus; species Helianthus tuberosus. The sequence continues at coordinate 122,295,521 of CM060401.1, forward strand.
AGCTGGAGCAGTCCCGGACATCCCAAATTTCTCTAAGATATCATGAACATACTTCGTCTGATGTATGAATGTTCTCTCCGGCAGTTGATCAACCTGAAGCCCTAAGAAGAACTTCATCTCACCCATTGATGACATTTCAAACTTTTGCTTCATAACTCTTTCAAAATCTTTGCATAGATCTTCTTTCGTGAAGAGGGTGGCATCTACCTTGCCTCGGATGAAGTTGTTGGCGAGCAAATGTTGAGAGAGTGTATCGTACCAGGCTCTCGGGGCCTGATGCAAGCCGTACAACGCCTTGTCCAAGAGGTAAACCTTATCTTTGTGGATTGGGTTGGTGAAGCCCGGTGGTTGTCCGACATATACCTCCTCTTTCACCTTGCCATAGAGAAATGCCGACTTTACAACTAGTTGATATACATTAAATCCTTTCCAAGATGCAAATGCTATGAAGATTCTAATCGCTTTAAGTCTAGAAACGGGAGCATATACTTCAGTGAAATCTATACCCTCCTGCTGACTAAAGCCCTGGACTACAAGTCGAGCTTTGTTGCGGATAATAACCCCTCGGTCATCCCTTTTGCATTTAAACACCCACTTGGTGTTGATCTTCCTATGACCATCAGGCAAGTCTACCAATTTCCATACTCCCAGTGTCTCAAACTGACTCAGCTCCTCCTGCATCGCGTTGACCCAAGAATCTTCAGTTAGTGCTTCTTTATACGTTCGCAGCTCAATCTACGAAATGAAACAACTAAGTGAAAACTCGGTTTGTAAAGGAGCAACTGTAGAATAAAAACAAGTAAGGCCTTGGTCAATTTGTCGTCTGGTGCGGACGCCTGATTGCAACTCTCCAATAATTAGTTCTTCTGGATTATACGAAAGAGTTCTCAGCATCACCTCGCCTGGATGTGACAACCCTCATAATTACATGTATCCGTATGATTATTTAATGATAATTAAAATGCTTGATGACTGTGTTGAATTACTAAACTGCTTTCTGATCACTGCGCCACACTTACATGTGCTTGTTAGCACAATAGTCATGTGCAGAAAAATTGACTAAATGGTCCTGAATATTCTTACGGAATAATTAAACACTTTAACGAAACGGTATTTAACCGAACAACCGGACATTACCCGAGACACTAAATTTTTGACAAGGACATGGTTTTATTATTTTTGACTAGTCGTGGTCCCCGTTTACCATAACACCCACTATAAATCAAATAACCAACTTAAATAAACATGTTACTTGGAATATAACTTACCATTACCAATTTAGTCACAAATGTTACACTAAACCCCCCCCCCCCCCCCCTTGAACCAAAATCGGTCCCTTGTGGACCCACCCAACATCCTCACCATACTTCTAATCTTGTCCAAGATTTTATCTTCTTATTTTATTAGATTATAGCTTGTGTAAGTAACCAAGATATGTGAAATGATCTTTAAAAGCATGGAGCTCTAGATTTCTCATCATTCCTCAAGATCACTCTCTCATTTCACACACACTCTCTCTCTTTCGGCTCCACCCCAAACCACCACCATCACCACCCCTAAACCACCACCATCTTCATCATTTATTCAAGTCTCATTCAAGTGTAGAAGGTGGATACAAGAGACTTGCATCTTCTGGAGCTTCAAGAAGGGCTTTATTCTAGCTTTTTCATCATCTTTTCTCAACATCTTCATCACTAGATCCTACCCTAGCCTTGTGCTAGTAGTAAGCTCTTGACAAACCCTTATTCATCTTCTTGTTATGATTTAAAGTTGTAGTATGATGATTGTCACAAGAACACTAAAAGGTTAAACAAGAAACATGAACATAAAGCTTAATAAAAAGATGAAACATGATGTATTTATGTTAGTATGAAGTTGTTTTGATATGTTGCTGATTACTTGCTGATTTACTTGTTAATATTGAGTACTAGAAATGTTGTTGATCACTAAGCATGTTAACGGAACCAATATAACTCGCTTTAGAATGTTAAAGGCTGAAAACAGGGGGCTGTTTGATGAATACAACCAATATAACTCGCTTCAGTTGGCTGTAACCGGACTTTAATAAAGCAGAAAATGTATTTTCTGAAGTCTAGATTTATGTATTATGAAATACGGTTCTAATGGCACTGGAATCATAATTTTTGGACTTCGTTTACTATTTTTAAAGACCCTTTTTGTAACAGCAACTAAAGCTGAGTTTTTACTGCAGTAAATGGGCGAAAGGTTTTTAGTCATAACTTGAGTTCTGTATAGAATTAGCTCATGAAATTCGTACTGTAGATGGCCACTGATGTATTTGTATTTCTCCCACTGGTATTTCGTAAATCGGACTTACGAGGAATTTTAAATAAATTATTCCGTGGACTGCATTCAGAAGAAGATGAATCTGACTTCAGTCCGGAAAATGATTTCTTATAAAATATTAGTGATGAATTGGATCCCGAGATTTTTACACAATAATATCTGGATTGTTTAAGACCTTCTGTAAAAAGTTGGTAATTTTTGGAATAAGTTAACTATTTTATTAAAATCCCCGAAAACAGCCCAGTTTTGAATATAAAAGCTGAAACGACATAAGTAGTAATTTGCATGTCTAAATGTCGGGTAGGTTATCTGAGAATGGTCTAACATGTTATATGTGTTATGTGCATTATCGTATGTTTGTTTATGAGTGGGGAATGGATGGGAAGTTTATATGGGCATGAACCGTTAAAGTGATGCATGTTATGTGATAGATACGTGTAGGAACTTTATGCTCTATTTGAAGTCACTAATAAACTAAGTGGTAATCATACCAGGACGTGATTGACCGACCTTGACTGTTAGCTATTTTTGAGAGTCAAACCGAGCAACCGAGGTGAGTTCACACCCTTACTAAGGCATGGGATTCCCGGTGGTTGGGAATGGGATTAAATAGCTGAGACGGAACTTGTACTTTCACCACTACTAGACTACTTACCTCCGTCCTCGGATTGGGAAGGACACCAGCGCTATAACCTACATATTTAATATGTACCTCTGTCCTAGGATTGGGAAGGACACATATACATACACCTAGTCTGGTGGTTTATAACATGGGGTAGCCCCCACCGTTTATGGTTTGGGAAAAATAAGGAAAGTTGATTTAACCTGCAATTGCAAACAAACTCATAGTTCTTGAAAACTACCTTATAACAAACACCTACTGTGAACTCGCTCAACTTTGTTGTTGATTTGTTGTTACATGCCTTGCAGGTCGTTAGGTACTTATGGAGCTAGCGCGAGGAGGAGGTCGTTGTGGGATATGGACTGTCATGTCCCGTGCTTAACATTTGAACTTTATGAACTTATGGAACTTATGTTTGGTCATTAAACTTATGAACTATGAATTTATGTTTTGGACCTATGTCTTATGCTTCCGCTGTTAACTTAAAGTCGGTTACTGTCTTTTGGTCACCAATTGTATTGTGGTTGGTTATCTACTTAATTACATTGTTCAATATGATTGGTGGCTCGATCCTGGTCATGTCACGCCTCCAAGCGGTGACACTCAGCATGGTGGAATTTGGGGGTGTGACAGATTGGTATCAGAGCCATTGGTTATAGTGAACTTGGTTTTAAAAAGGGGAAAAGCTTTTTGATAAAACCAGACTATAACCTGTACAGTGCTCAACAATCCACAACGACGCTTCGCTCCACGTGCAAGACTCAACACTATAGGTAATATGGTTTATGTTTGTATTGCCTACATGCTAGTAGCGCATTTGATCATGATATGCTTAGCTAGCGTAACAACTATTGCTTGAAACCCTGTGTGTTTGCTCTCTTCTGTCACTCCACACTTACGCACTTTCGCGACACCACTTCTTACTTGTGTTCTCTGTATGGTGAAGATCATGAGTGGACGAATCAACCTCACACAAGCCCAGCTGACGGCTTTGATCAACGAACAAGTCACTGCGGCACTTGCAGCCGCTCAAGCAGGAGGCCAGCATGCCCAGCCGCCTGTGTGCACGTTCAAGACTTTTATGGACTGTCGTCCTAGTACTTTCAGTGGCACTGAAGGGGCCGTTGGACTCCTCCACTGGTTCGAGAAGCTCGAGTCGGTCTTCGAAATGTGTGAATGCCCTGAGGCTCATAGGGTGAAGTATGCCACTAGTACCCTCGAAGGCACTGCGCTGACTTGGTGGAACGCGCAAGTTCAAATGTTAGGGCTGGCAGCTGCTAATGCCACCCCATGGAACGACTTCAAGGAACTGATCAAGCGAGAATACTGTAATCGTGATGACATCCACAAGATGGAAGTGGAGTTCTTTAACCTGAAGATGACGGGGTCAGAGATAGAGGCGTATACGAAGCGATCCAACGAACTAGCAGTGTTATGTCCAACTATGGTGGATCCTCCCATCAAGCGTATCGAGCTGTACCTCAAAGGCTTAGTACCCGAGATTCAAAGCCATGTGACTTCTGCTAACCTTGCAACCATCCAGGATGTTACTCGTCTTGCTCATCGTCTCACAGACCAGGCAGTGGAACAGAACAAGCTGCCTAAGCGTATAGGTGCTACTGCTACTACTACTTCTGCTATTCCCAGTGACAACAAACGAAAATGGGATGGAGCCTCCAGCAAGGGTTCGACTACAGTTCAGTCCCAGGTGCAGCAGCGAAAGATTGATGACTACCAGAGTCCTGGTCAGCAATCTTCTGGTAGTCAAGGGCAGGGTGGATATCTAGGAAACCACCCAAAGTGCAACAAATGCAACAGACACCACAGTGGTCATTGCAACAAGGGACGTTGTCAGAGGTGTCTCAAGATGGGTCATGAAGCCAAGGATTGCAGGATCTCACGGCCTGCAAATCAGAATCGTCAGCAGCAACAGCAAGCACCGCAGAATCAGCAACAGCAACAGGGCAACAGGGGGTGCTTTCAGTGTGGCGCTGAAGGTCACTTCAAGAGACACTGCCCGCAGTTAAATCAGAATCAGAACCACAACCAAGCAAACGGGAACAATAATGGGGGCAACAATGGGGGAAACAATGATGGCAACGGTGCCAGGGGTCGAGCGTTCGTGCAAGGTCAGGGTGACGCAAGGAATGATCCTAACGTAGTGATGGGTAAGTTCCTTCTCGACGACTTTTATGTTACTGTTTTATTTGATTCGGGTGCCGATACCAGTTATGTGTCGCTAAAAGTTAGTCAAATGCTTAAGCGCACCCCAACACTTTTGACCACCAAACACACAGTAGAACTAGCAAACGGTAAAAGTCTCGAGGCCACGCACGTAGTCAAGGGTTGTAACCTCGTCTTAGCTGGTCAGACCTTCTCTATCGATCTTATCCCTATTGTACTTGGTAGTTTTGACGTTGTTATTGGGATGGATTGGCTATCTCACCAGCAAGCAGAAATTCTTTGCAACGAGAAAATTGTCCGCATCCCTCGTTCTGGTAAAGAACCCCTCGTGATTCATGGCAACAAGAGTGGTGCTGTTGTGGGCATCATCTCTTTCCTTAAGGCCCAGAAGTGTTTGCGTAAGGGCCACACTGCCATTCTTGCTCTCGATACTAACGCATCAATGGAAGAGAAGAAGATAGAAGACATTCCTATTGTGCGCGACTTTCCCGAGGTATTTCCTGAGGAATTACCCAGTCTTCCACCTCATCGTCAAGTCGAGTTTCAAATCGAGCTAACTCCTGGGGCAGCACCCATAGCCCGTGCACCTTATCGCTTAGCCCCATCAGAACTTGAAGAACTGTCCACGCAACTACAAGAACTCTTGGAAAAGGGTTTCATACGTCCTATCTCTTCGCCTTGGGGAGCTCCAGTGTTATTCGTGGAAAATAAAGATGGTACCTTCAGAATGTGTATTGATTACCGCAAACTCAACAAGGCGACCGTGAAGAATCGTTATCCTCTTCCACGTATTGACGACTTATTCAACCAGTTGCAAGGGTCGAGCTATTACTCTAAGATTGATTTGAGATCAGGCTACCATCAACTGAGAGTCCGGGACGAGGACGTCTCAAAAACAGCATTCAGAACTCGTTACGGCCATTACGAGTTTCTGGTTATCCCTTTCGGATTAACGAACGCACCAGCGGTCTTCATGGATCTCGTGAACCGAGTATGCAAACCTTACTTGGATAAGTTCGTTATTCTTTTCATCGACGACATCCTGATCTATTCTAAGAGTCAGGAGGAACACGAGCAGCATCTACGACTTATGCTTTCGAGCAGAGCAACTGTATGCTAAATTTTTGAAATGTGACTTCTGGCTTCGCGAAGTCCATTTTCTAGGCCACGTAGTGAACAAGGATGGAATTCATGTTGATCCATCCAAGGTTGACTCGATCAGGAACTGGCCTGCACCCCGTACACCAACAGAAATCCGCCAATTCTTGGGCTTGGCAGGATATTACAGAAGATTCATCAAGGATTTCTCCAAGATTGCGCAACCTCTCACTTCATTAACTCAGAAGGGTGTCACCTATCGTTGGGGTGATGCACAGGAATCTGCTTTTCAGCACATAAAGGATAGACTTTGTAGCGCGCCTATCCTCTCATTGCCTGAAGGCACAGACGATTTTGTGGTTTATTGCGACGCTTCCATCCAAGGACTTGGTTGCGTGTTGATGCAACGTGAGAAGGTCATTGCCTACGCATCGCGCCAACTTAAGGTTCACGAAAGGAAGTACACTACGCACGACCTGGAATTGAGAGCAGTTGTTTTCGCACTTAAGATATGGAGACATTACCTGTACGGTACCAAGTGCACCATTTACACCGATCACAGGAGTCTAAAGCATATCTTCAAGAAAAAGGAATTAAACATGCGACAACGTCGATGGGTCGAGCTCTTGAACGATTACGAATGCGCAATCAAGTACCATCCGGGCAAAGCCAATGTGGTGGCCGACGCCCTCAGTCGAAAGGATACCATACCTAAACGTGTGCGAGTGTTACAACTTACCATCCAATCTAGTCTTCCTACTCAGATACGAGATGCCCAGGTTGAAGCATTGAAAGCAGAGAACATCAGGGCTGAGTCCTTACGAGGATCGAGGCAACGATTAGTACAAAAGGAAGACGGCGCCTACTATGTAAACGGGTGCATATGGGCACATAAGTCTCGTTATTCTGTACATCCTGGTTCGGATAAGATGTACCACGACCTAAAGACTACATATTGGTGGCCTAGCATGAAAGCCCACATAGCAACCTACGTCAGTAAATGCCTGACTTGTGCTAGGGTCAAGACCGAGTACCAGAAACCATCAGGCCTACTCCAACAACCAGAGATCCCGACATGGACATGGGAGCAAATCTCCATGGATTTCGTTACTGGCCTGTCTAGATCTCAACGCGGAAATGACACTATTTGGGTGATAGTGGATCGATTGACTAAGTCTGCACACTTCTTGGCCATCAAGGAAACGGATAAGTTTTCTACTCTAGCAGACATCTACCTAAAGGAAGTGGTATCAAGGCACGAAGTGCCAACCTCCATCATCTCTGATCGTGACTCACGTTTTACTTCTGAACTGTGGCAAGCCATGCACAAGTCTTTTGGCTCACGTTTAGATATGAGCACCGCTTATCATCCACAGACGGATGGGCAATCTCAACATACCATCCAGACCCTTGAAGACATGCTTAGGGCATGTGTAATCGATTTTGGTAATGGCTGGGAAAAGCACCTCCCGCTAGTGGAGTTTTCGTATAACAACAGCTACCACACCAGCATCCAGGCCGCTCCGTTTGAGGCATTGTACGGACGTAAATGTTGATCACCTCTTTATTGGGCAGAGGTTGGCGACAGTCAAATCACTGGCCCAGAACTTGTAGTAGATACAACCAAGAGAATTGCCCAGATACGACAACGAATGGCGGCAGCTCGTGACCGTCAGAAAAGCTATGCTGATAAGCGAAGAAAGCCACTCGAGTTCCAGGTTGGGGATCGAGTGCTACTCAAAGTCTCACCTTGGAAAGGTGTCATTCGTTTTGGCAAACGAGGAAAACTCAATCCGCGTTATGTCGGACCATTCAAAATCATTGAGAAAATCGGCAAAGTCGCCTACAAGCTGAACCTACCGGCCGAACTCAGCGGAGTTCACAATGTGTTCCATGTGTCGAATCTGAAGAAGTGTCTGTCAGATGAGACCCTCATAGTTCCCTTAAAGGAGCTCACTATCGACGACCAGCTGCGATTCGTCGAAGAACCAGTAGAGATTACGGATCGAGATGTTAAAATTCTCAAGCGCACCAGTATACCTCTCGTCCGAGTTTGTTGGGATTCCCGTCGTGGCCCAGTGTATACCTGGGAACGAGAAGACCAAATGAAACTCAAGTATCCCCAGTTGTTTAAGAAAAGTGCAAACACTACTGAGGCTGAAGCTACTACAGAATTTCGGGACGAAATTCCAAATCAACGGGGGGATGATGTGACACCCCAGGAAAACCAGGAAACCAACGGAACTTAACTAGCTTCCTCAGTAACCACGCACTAAATTTCGGGACGAAATTTTCTTAACAGGGGGAGAATGTGACAACCCTCGTAATTACATGTATCCGTACGATTATTTAATGATAATTAAAATGCTTGATGACTGTGTTGAATTACTAAACTGCTTTCTGATCACTGCGTCACACTTACATGTGCTTGTTAGCACAATAGTCATGTGCAGAAAAATTGACTAAATGGTCCTGAATATTCTCCTATGTGTTAGGAATTAAAAGTGTTACAAAAATAAATATAATAGACACTTTACGGAATAATTAAACACTTTAACGAAACGGTATTTAACCGAATAACCGAACATTACCCGGGACACTAATTTTTTGACAAGTACACTGTTTTATTATTTTTTACTAGTCGTGGTCCCCGTTTACCATAACACCCACTATAAATCAAATAACCAACTTAAATAAACATGTTACTTGGAATATAACTTACCATTACCAATTTAGTCACAAATGTTACACTAACCCCCCCCCCCCCTTGAACCGAAATCGGTCCCTTGTGGACCCACCCAACATCCTCACCATACTTCTAATCTTGTCCAAGATTTTATCTTCTTATTTTATTAGATTATAGCTTGTGTAAGTAACCAAGATATGTGAAATGATCTTTAAAAGCATGGAGCTCTAGATTTCTCATCATTCCTCAAGATCACTCTCTCATTTCACACTCTCTCTCTCTCTCTCTTTCGGCTCCACCCCAAACCGCCACCATCACCACCCCTAAACCACCATCTTCATCCTTTATTCAAGTCTCATTCAAGTGTAGAAGGTGGATACAAGAGACTTGCATCTTGTGGAGCTTCAAGAAGGGCTTTATTCTAGCTTTTTCATCATCTTTTCTCAACATCTTCATCACTAGATCCTACCCTAGCCTTGTGCTAGTAGTAAGCTCTTGACAAACCCTTATTCATCTTCTTGTTATGATTTAAAGTTGTAGTATGATGATTGTCACAAGAACACTAAAAGGTTAAACAAGAAACATGAACATAAAGCTTAATATAAAGATGAAACATGATGTATTTATGTTAGTATGAAGTTGTTTTGATATGTTGCTGATTACTTGCTGATTTACTTGTTAATATTGAGTACTAGAAATGTTGTTGATCACTAAGCATGTTAACGGAACCAATATAACTCGCTTTAGAATGTTAAAGGCTGAAAACAGGGGGCTGTTTGATGAATACAGCCAACTTCAGTTGGCTGTAACCGGACCTTAATAAAGTAGAAAATGTATTTTCTGAAGTCTAGATTTATGTATTATGAAATACGGTTCTAATGGTACTAGAATCATAATTTTTGGACTTCGTTTACTATTTTTAAAGACCCTTTTTGTAACAGCAACTAAAGCTGAGTTTTTACTGCAGTAAATGGACGAAATTTTTTTAGTCATAACTTGAGTTCTGTGTAGAATTAGCTCATGAAATTCGTACTGTAGATGGCCACTGATGTATTTGTAATTCTCCTACTAGAATTTCGTAAATCGGACTTACGAGGAATTTTAAATAAATTATTCCGTGGACTACAGTCAGAAGAAGATGGATCTGACTTCAGTCCAGAAAATGATTTCTTATAAATATTGGTGATGAATTGGATCCCAATATTTTTACACAATAATATTTGGATCTTTTAAGACCTTCTGTAAAAAGTTGGGAATTTTTGGAATAAGTTAACTATTTTATTAAAATCCCCGAAAACAGCCCAGTTTTGAATATAAAAGCTGAAACGACATAAGTAGTAATTTGCGTGTCTAAATGTCGGGTAGGTTATCTGAGAATGATCTAACATGTTATATGTGTTATGTGCATTATCGTATGTTTGTTTATGAGTGGGGAATGGATGGGAAGTTTATATGGGCATGAACCGTTAAAGTGATGCATGTTATGTGATAGATACGTGTAGGAACTTTATGCTCTATTTGAAGTCACTAATAAACTAAGTGGTAATCATACTAGGACGTGATTGACCGACCTTGACTGTTAGTTGTTTTTGAGAGTCACCTAGTCTAGTGGTTTACAACATGGGGTAGCCCCCACCGTTTATGGTTTGGGAAAAATAAGGAAAGTTGATTTAACCTGCAATTGCAAACAAACTCATAGTTCTTGAAAACTACCTTATAACGAACACCTACAGTGAACTCGCTCAACTTTGTTGTTGATTTGTTGTTACATGCCTTGCAGGTCATTAGGTACTTATGGAGCTTGCGCAAGGAGGAGGTCGTTGTGGGATATGGACTGTCATGTCCTGTGCTTAACATTTGAACTTTATGAACTTATGGAACTTATGTTTGGTCGTTAAACTTATGAACTATGAATTTATGTTTTGGACCTATGTCTTATGCTTCCGCTGTTAACTTAAAGTCGGTTACTGTCTTTTGGTCACCAATTGTATTGTGGTTGGTTATCTACTTAATTACGTTGTTCAATATGATTGGTGGCTCGATCCTGGTCATGTCACGCCTCCAAGCGGTGACACTCTGCATGGTGGAATTTGGGGGTGTGACACCGGAACATCTACCTCGCCTTCCAAATTTGTAACATTATGATTTGCACATTGTTCACTGACTGGATTTGTTTGATCTGAAAACTGGATCTGCTCCCCCTCAGACTCTGAATCACCACGATTAAATGCTGGCCCGTTATCAGGTATTGATTCATCATTTGTTGCCGTCTGATTATTAGGAGCTTGTTCACGTTCTGAAGATGTCGGAGTTTGCATAACATCATCGTTCTCTCCAGCATTACTTGGACCCGCTTCATCATCGTTCGAAGCTTGTCGTTGACGGCTATAAGGTTCTGCTGGAAATCTTTCTTGTGATGCTTCATATTCTCTTAGAATATCCAACTCATCAAAGAACTCTGGTTCTTCCTCTATGTCAAATGAGTCCCACAGAGTATCGTAATTGAAACGCCATGAGTCGGCAGGTTTCTGAGGTGGCATAGTATAACCTTGACACTCAACATTATGTGCTTCGATGATCCGCTTCAAGCTTCGAACAAAGACTCTTTTCAATGGGCTTGCATATCCCACAAATATACCTTCAATGCTCTTTGGACCAAATTTACCATAAGGTTCTAGAACTGTGCAGGGAGACCCGAACGGTTCCAAATACTTCAGGTTAGGTTTGCGTTTGTTAATAAGTTCGAAACACGTCTTGTTGAATTTCTTCACCGTAAGAACCCGGTTGAGTGTATAGCAAGCGGCTGACACTGCTTCTGCCCAGAAATTGACAGGTAGTTTTGAATCAGCAAGCATCGTTCTAGACGTTTCAATCAGCGTCCTATTCTTTCTTTCTGCTACTCCATTTTGCTGCGGAGTGTATGGCGCGCTGAATTCTTGCAGTATACCTCTTTCATCACAATATTCTTCCATTTTGCTGTTCTTAAACTCTGTACTATTGTCACTTCTTATTCTTCTAATACGAGTTCGGTACAAGTTTTCAATCTTTCTGAACATTGTCATCAAACTCTCAAATGTTTCATCTTTTGTCTTCAGAAACCTTACCCACGAAAATCTCGAAAAGTCGTCTGTGACTACTAAGCAGTAGAGATCACCAGTTATACTTTTGGCATTCACAGGACCAAAGAGATCCATGTGAAGTCTCTCTAACGGCCTCGAGACTGAGTTTATTTTCTTTCCAGGGTGAGATTTCTTTCGTTGTTTACCTTTGATACAATTAATGCACTCCCCCTCAAGATGAAAACCTTTCAGATGAACACCATTTACTAAGTCGTTGTGTACCATGTAGTTCATTTTTCGTAGATGAATGTGGCCCATCTTTTGTTGCCATAATTGTGACTCCTTTTCCGTGGCTCGTGACATGAAGTAGTGAGCCTGACCCGTGGTAGTAGTTGCTACACTCATGTCCAACACGTACAGATCGTCGACTCTTGGTGCTCTTATGATAACCCACACTTCGGGGACAACAAACCCCGGCTTCAATATCAAACATTATTTGTCTGTGAAGTGCGTCGAATACATACGATCACAAATCTAAAATATACTTAGAAGATTGTTTTCCAGCTCGGCGATGTAGTTCACTCTTTCAAATGTGACAATACCATTCGATAAAGTTCCCTCACCAACTATACGACCACCTTGATTCCCTGCAAATCCCACATATCCTCCATTAAACCCTCGCACGTCATACAGTAGGGTTTTCTTCCCCATCATGTGCCGAGAAGCTCCACTATCCATTATCCAATGTGAGATAGATCTCAGAAGCTCCTGCACATTTCAAAGATATTTAATGAGATTTTGAAGCAACCCAAGCCTCTTTCGACTCAGGTAGCTTGACGTTTAGAATTGTGGTTTTGGTGTACAATGGCGGGAAATTTTTGTCATTCATCTTTAAACTTTCTTCAGTCCCAACCTCAACCTCTTTGTATAAGAAAAATTCGTCTTTTTGAGGTTGACCAGATGGTTGGTCTTTCTTCAGAACATACTTCTTCCCTGGTGGGGTAGAAGTTTGTTTCTCAAGTTTCTCATAGTAATCCAAAGAAACATTCATCTTTACCGGTGTGGTAGAAGATGTTTGTTTTGCAGACTCTGAAACCTTTGGTTTTGGAGAACTTGCTTTCTTTTCAATAGATTTTGGCTTCCATGTTTGTTGATATGACGCAACCCGTTTGTAAAATTTGTCATTTTTAGTTACCAACTTATTTACGGGTTCAGTTTTCTTAACTGACTCTTTTGCAGATTCAGTTTTAACTTTGGCATTTTCCTTCTTTAAAATCTTTTTCTCAACAAATATTGGAGCTTTTCCTTTTACATCATCTTTTCTTCTCGGATTCTCGACAACCACAGACTTAGGCTTCAAGTTGTTGCACTTTCATGCAATGTGTCCAACTTGATTGCATTTGAAGCAAGTTCGGGTGTCAACTACCCGACTTGTTCCTTCGGTCTGAGGCTGCGAAGCTTTCTTCTCAAAGAATTCTTCATTGGTTTTCGAAAAAATCTCAGATTCTTGCTAGGAGTGTGAACTCGAGCTTTTCACAAACACCTTTTTCTCAACAAATTTCTTGTTTAGAAAGTTCCTTCTTTGATTATTCTTACCACCCTGATAACCACCCCGACCATTTGTTTTGGTTGTTGTTAGTAAAACGTGGTGGTACAACAGGTTTTTTGTAGTAAGATTTATCCTTTTCAAAGTTCAGTTGTCTTTCGGAACGTTTCAAACCTTCGATTTCACAAACATCAATCTCAATCGGTTTAAAAACATTTTTCAATTTTTCGATATTCACATTCTCTAATGGAAACTCAAGATCCGAATACAACTTATCCGAACCCGACATCTTGTACATCACAAGAGTAGGTTTTTCACTTAAGTTGTTTTTGGATATTGATTTCGGAATGTAATTATTCAAAAAGCATTCTTCGTCCTCAGTTGAATCACTGTCAGATTTCAAAACGTTTTCAACTACATTTTTAACAACTTCAGACTGAACACTGTCTTCATCAGATGATGAAGTGAATGTAATGTCGATTGTTTCTGGAAGTTTAATTTCATTTGTTTCATCATTGTTAACCAACCCATATTTTTTCTTTGAAAAGTTATTCAACACTGGCGGTGGAACTTGATGATACCCAACCCCAGTTCCATCAGAGTATACATCCTCGCCAGCTTTGTTCTTCCCAATGGGTTTGGGAACTATGTGTTGAAGAACAAAACTTGCGGAGTTGTAACTGTTGAGTTTCAGATTGATGCGTTCATTTTCAATCTTAGCTTCCTGAAATTGAAGCTTCAAATTTGCAATCTCATCCAATTGTTGGTTGATTTGCTTTTCTTTCGACTGAAGGACCCCTGACAGTTGAAGATTTTCTTTGGTTGTTTTACTGTTTTTCTCATCAGAATCTTTTATCGTTCTTTTTAGCTTTTCATGATTTTCACAAAGTGATATATTTTCATGAATTAACCTTTCGTTTTCTTTCCTAACACGTTCTACTTCAATTTTATCTTTCTCAATTTTCTCAGTTAATTCCTTTATTCGATCATTTGAAGTTTTTATTAATTTGTCACGACTTAAAATCTGATTTTCGACTTCTTTGACTCTTTCTGTCAGTTCTTCAGTCTTTTTAGCACTGAGATAAGCATGTTTGCTACAAACCTTGTAGTCTTTCATGCAATTTTTGCAGTCACTTTAAATTTTGGCTTTATCAGTCTTACCTGACCCATTTGTTGATTTGTAAATTCAACCTCAACAAGTTTCAGTTCACTTATGAGACAACTAAAACGTTCAAACTGTTGTGTTAATGATTCACCCTTGATCTGACAAAAGGTTTCATACTGTTGATTCAAAACCTCCCTATTGTTTTCAGTTACTTCTTTAGTACCACCAAATTGTTCCTTAAGTGCATCCCTTAATTCCTTGGCACTGTTACAGTGTAACAGCCCAGCATAGATTTCATTGGGGAGTGTTGATGCAACTATGCTAAAGGCCTTTGCATCTAGTTCAATTTTTTGAAAATCCTGTTCGGAATAGTTTTCAATTTTCTTAGGTACAAAGGTTTTTGGATCCTCAGCACTCGGCACCATTGGAACATGTGGTCCAAAGGCAACCGACTTCCAACATCCTGTATTTTGTTGAGCTAAAATATGACCCATCCTACGCTGCCAGATGTAGTATACGGATCTGACCAACATAGGTGGCTTAAAGAGTGTGCCAGCGTTATGAGTGTCTTGTGATTGTGACATCATTCTGGTTGTTTTACAAGTACTGAATAATCAACTTTTGTACGTGATTATCCCTTACTCTATTTTTCAACTAAATACGAACAATCAAAAGTATCAATGAAATCGAGTTGAACTTTTACGTCAAAATGATTGTTATATCAAATTTGACTATCCAAAGCTCTAATACCAATGGTTAGGATCTAAGTTTCCTAGATTGTGTTTGTTTAACAAGAAATAAAAGATGAAACAGATATTAATTGCAGCGGAATATGGAAATAAACTTTGATAACACAATCAATGGAAGAAAAGTTTAAGCAAACATGTTTATCATTGAATCGAATGATTGTATTTAATTACAAGACTCAATACAATTGCATGCATGCACAAGACTCCCCCCAGCCTGAGCTCAATGATTGTTCGTACAGAAAGATTTAGGTGAAGAGAGTTTATAGAACAGTACAGAATACTGTTCTATTTATAGTACTAGCAAACCACTGAGCATCTTTGGCTGACGTCACCATGAAAGTGACATCTAACCTCCTAACAAACTCTAAGGACTGTTACATACAACCACTGATTACATAGACACTAATTACAATCAAACTACTGTTTCACTTTCCACTAATGTAGTCTAAGCACTGATGTTGAGCATCAGTGCTTTCTTCAAAGGTTGATCAGTCCTTGAATGGGCAGTGCTTTATTCTTTAGCAGTGCTTGGAAGTCAGCAGTAGATAGAGCTTCAGTAATTTAATCTCCATCAGTGCTTAGCCTAACAGCGGTTGGGATGATTAGTGCTTAGAGTCTATCAGTTGTTAGATAACCACTGTCAAGGGGAGAATCTTTGTGCAAACATTGCTTATGATGATCCACTATTCTGAACCAGTTTTGGCTTTTCATTTCATCTGTTCCTTTGTAGGGTTCAATCCCAACAGTGAAAAAACAAATCATATGACTAAAAGTTATTTCAGATTAAAAGCATATGATACTAATTGTTTCAGACTAAATGGAAACAATATTTGTGAATCAAAATATTGGTGCACTATCTGTGGTAAACGTAATCATGTGACTCAAGAATGCTCATTCCTAAAACCCATGATATCAACAAGAATAGGTCAAAAGGAAAAATGATTATCAAAAAGGAAGTTGGTCCTATCAAAAGGGAATCACAACCACTACCTAAAAGACTTGAGTTTGTTCAACCACATATCACAAGGTCATTTAATCAAAACCCTCTGCACATAAGTGTACAAAACACTGTTGCATCATCATCAAACACATATCCTAAAGGATATATGAAAATGCAGGATCTGGTGTGTTTAGACAGAAGTTTAGATATAGAATACTAAATTTATATAAATTTCGGCAACTTAACGTTTAAATTAGCCTGTTTGTATTAGCTTCCAAAACATACCGAAAGAGCATACATCTTTGACAATCTAGAGAGAACACACAGGTTCTCTCCTCTTTAATCCAAAACTTATGAAGGCCATGCGCATGACACTACTTATATAGAACATGGCTCCTATGCTCCTATGTGAGTATGAGTCCTGTGTGTGTAGGAATCTTGTGCATGTTCATGTCATACGCCCCTAAACCTTTCTATATTTACAATATTCAACACATGCTCTATCTAACCTATTCGCACAATGGTGAACACACATAATATGCACCAACAATATGGGCAACCACAGTGTCACAGTGTACCTTATAGGTATGATGAATATGTGCACACGCCCCAAAGGCCAAGGATAAACAGGTATCCTCATGGATATGATCAGCTCATTGGAAATAGTCAAACAACTATTGACCCAACTGTAAAATCACTTGCAGAGGGTCAACAACAACTATTTGAGATAGTTCAAAAACTACTCATTACAAAAGACCATTCTCAAAAGGGTTGACACAGCGGAAGAGAGTGCCAAATCCAAAGCAAATAATACTTTGGATTCTCTACCCGACTTGTTCCTTCGGTCTGAGGCTGCGAAGCTTTCTTCTCAAAGAATTCTTCATTGGTTTTCGAAAAAATCTCAGATTCTTGCTAGGAGTGTGAACTCGAGCTTTTCACAAACACCTTTTCTCAACAAATTTCTTGTTTAGAAAGTTCCTTCTTTGATTATTCTTACCACCCTGATAACTACCCGACCATTTGTTTTGGTTGTTGTTAGTAAAACGTGGTGGTACAACAGGTTTTTTGTAGTAAGATTTATCCTTTTCAAAGTTCAGTTGTCTTTCAGAACGTTTCAAACCTTCGATTTCACAAACATCAATCTCAATCAGTTTAAAAACATTTTTCAATTTGTCGATATTCACATTCTCTAATGGAAACTCAAGATCCGAATACAACTTATCCGAACCCGACATCTTGTACATCACAAGAGTAGGTTTTTCACTTAAGTTGTTTTTGGATATTGATTTCGAAATGTAATTATTCAAAAAGAATTCTTCGTCCTCAGTTGAATCACTGTCAGATTTCAAAACGTTTTCAACTACATTTTTAACAACTTCAGACTGAACACTGTCTTCATCAGATGATGAAGTGAATGTGATGTCGATTGTTTCTGGAAGTTTAATTTCATTTGTTTCATCATTGTTGACCAACCCAGATTTTTTCTTTGAAAAGTTATTCAACACTGGCGGTGGAATTTGATGATACCCAACCCCAGTTCCATCAGAGTATACATCCTCGCCAGCTTTGTTCTTCCCAATGGGTTTGGGAACTATGTGTTGAAGAACAAAACTTGCGGCGTTGTAACTGTTGAGTTTCAGATTGATGCGTTCATTTTCAATCTTAGCTTCCTGAAATTGAAGCTTCAAATTTGCAATCTCATCCAATTGTTGGTTGATTTGCTTTTCTTTCGAATGAAGGACCCCTGACAGTTGAAGATTTTCTTTGGTTGTTTTACTGTTTCTCTCATCAGAATCTTTTATCGTTCTTTTTAGCTTTTCATGATTTTCACAAAGTGATCGATTTTCATGAATTAACCTTTCGTTTTCTTTCCTAACACGTTCTGCTTCAATTTTATCTTTCTCAATTTTCTCAGTTAATTCCTTTATTCGATCATTTGAAGTTTTTACTAATTTGTCACGACTTAAGATCTGATTTTCGACTTCTTTGACTCTTTCTGTCAGTTCTTCAGTCTTTTTAGCACTGAGATAAGCATGTGTACTACAAACCTTGCAGTCTTTCATGCAATTTTTGCAGTCACTTTTAATTTTGGCTTTATCAGTCTTACCTGACCCATTTGTTGAATCATTAGAACTGACCTTGCTCTTTGACTCAGTTCCGGACTTAGAATCTACCTCTAATTCTTTTGCTGCAAGAACTTTATCAGCCATTTTCTTCAGGTTATCTACAGTGATCTCTTTGGTAGTGTCGATTATACCATCATCGACCTTCTTTGACTGTAACTGTTTTTCCTCAGCTTCTCTTGCCCACATTCTCTGTCTTGCTTCTTCTTCTGCTATTTGTTCAATGAGCGTTTCAACACTGATTGATGATGGTTCTACAACAATGTTTCCTTTAGGATCCAAACAGCATTCCCAATTAGCATCCCATCTTTTTGCGCTTTTTGCCTCTTTCCATGTTCGATAAATTTTATCTTTCATGTTTTGGGCTAGCATCTTCCTAGAACGGTATTTATCCTCTTCGGTTCGGGTATCCTTGAATGGGACGATTTTTTCCATGAAGGAATAACCCATTGCATCTTCTTCAGGTAACAGATCACTCCAGTCAAAGCCCTCATCATCGTGAATAACTGCCAAGGCTCTTGACTTTTCTTTTGGATTTTCTTCTATCTGTTTCATTCGCGGAGATTCTGCTTTGTTTTGATGGTATATGGCCTTTTTGTAATAGTTATCATAGAATGGGTTGGCCGTTTCATCAGCAGTTGCATTCCTGCATTCTCGTTTAAAGTGCCCTTTTTGCTTGCACTTAAAACTTGTTACTTTCGACATGTCGAACCCCAGTTTTGTAGAAGGTCCACCAATGGTGTGTCTACCGGTGATTTCCATGAACCTCTGAGCCCTACGAACAATACTCGCCATGCACCATCTGATATCGATCAGTTCCATTTCCTCAGGATCTATTTGATCATAGTCCTCTTTGGTGAGGTTAGTGTTTCCGATCTTCCCGGCTACCAAACTCTCATATGATTCCAGAACTGAGGCCAGGAATACCATCTGTAGCTTTGCAGTTTCTTCATTAAAATTCTGGGCATTATTCATGTTTACTGCAATGTTACATTGAAATACATTCTTTGGAACAGATTGCTGCTGCTGGCTTTGAGCGGATGAAGAAGTGTGATATCCACTGCTTGGAGTTGGACTGCTATTTGGTCTTTCTTCATTTGTTGTGTTTGAGTTTTCAGCTGAATATGCAGTCTTTGGTGAGACTGTCTTTGGTATCATGCTTCCCCGATAGTACAGCTCAGTGTTTTGTTGATACGAATTGCTGTTGACTTTGTTTATCTTTCTGATCTCCAGTTCATGACTTTCCAACCTCTCAATTAGTAAGTCAACTGACAACTCATTCGACTTTACTGTGTTCTTCAACATTAGCGCAAAGTACTGCCAATCTCTTTCGTCGGGCAGTGAGTCAAACAACTTATCGACCAATTCTTCCTGTGTAAACGTAATCCCATATCTTACAAGCTCGATTTTTAAGTGACAGAATCTTTCTATCATCTATAACACAGACTCATTTTTCATACACCAAACAGATCAAATTCTTTTTTCAACAATTTTTTCTTGTTCTTAACAATTTCAGCTCCACCCACACATTTCATCATTAATTTTTCCCATAAATCTCTGGAATCTTTGTAGTCAATTAAAGATATAATATCATCCCTCACTAATTGATGTAATAGGGCAATGCATTTCTGTTCTGCAATGAAAGTTTCTTGTTCAGTGTCAGTTAAATTTTCATAGTCAGTTCTTCCGAGGTCAAAACCATTCCTCAAACTCTTCCAACTTTGGTAGGCGAATGCCTTCAGCCATTCCTCGAACCTACTCGCCCATCTATTGTATTCTTCTATGGCCATCAGCTTGGGTGGTTTATTGTAGGTTCCATAAGCGTTATCAACGCTCAGAGAGTTAGCAATGGCTTTCTTGGGATTCGGGTTTGGTGATGTTGTGTCCGTGTTGTCTGACGAGTTCCCTCCCGTGTTGCTGGTGTAAGCAAATACGTCACTAAAAGGGTTTTGAAAGTCGTCCCCCATATTAGAGTACCTGAAACAATTAACAAACACTTAGACAATTTTTTTGTGATTTTCAAAGGTTTCACACTGGTGCACTTGAATCGAATGGTTGTTCGATCGAGTGGCACACTAAGATCAAGAAAGAGATACTCAAAACGAATTGCAACTCGATCGGATGAATGTCCGATCGAATGTTTGTCCGAACGAGTGACACTAGAATCAAAGACTTATGTAAGCTTTGACTTTTCAACCTGCTGTCCGATCGGTTAACAAGATGATGTGAGCAAATGAAAATCAGAACAATTTAATGTTGTCCGATCGAGTGGTTAGTCGATCGGATAACATTGATGATGTCAGCAACAATATTCAAGAACATTCTAAGCCAGGTCATACGAACAGCTGTTCGAAAGAGCACATGATGTCAGCAAACAAGAATAGTTTTTCATAGTTTTTGATGATTTTGATCTGGTTTTTGTAGGAATTTTGATATGAAATCTTTAAGGATTGTGCTATGAACAATTGCGAACAGATTGATAACAAATTCGTCAAATTTTAACCATAGTTTCACGTTCAATTTTAGGTTTTTCTGATTTTAAGGTGACAAATTGAAAACACAGCAGAGAATGAGTAGAAATAGAGAGAAATCGTCAAATTTCCGGCGAAATTTGACTCAAATCGGCAAGAAATGCAGAGATTCAGGTGAATCTGATGTCGTAATCCTCAATTCAGTCCTTCTGTGGCTCTGATACCACTTGTTGGGGCCTCGTACAGGATCTGTTCAGTAAGAACATGGATGAATTGATCTCGTTTACTGTGCGGAATCCAATAAGTGAGTCACAGAATCACGTCACGAAAATTCAACGGTTAAACACGGTCTGATCTTTCTATTCTGATGTAATGAAAGTACAAGTGCCGGTAGAAGTCAGACTTGACAAAGCTCTCTGACACAATGAGCAAAAGCCAAAAGTTCTAAATGACATACCCTGATGGGGTATTTATAGGCAACTCAGGATGCTACTAAGTGTTGTCCGATCGGATGGCATGGCTGCTGTCTGATCGGCTGACAGTGCTGTCCAATCGGATGGCCCATCCGATCAGGTGACACAAGTCAACAAAAGTCAACACTTTTACAATCCAAACCCATATCCTGAGTTGTCATACTACGTACATACATACAAAAACATAATTGTTCATAAAGGACATAAACAAACAAAACAAGACTCTATACTGACGGAAGCTACAGACGCATACACTAACATTTGCTGATCTGATTGAACAGAGGTTTGGGTAGCTTGTTGAGGTGCAACTTGTTGCACCTAAACCTGAGGGATTGGGACATGGACATACTGTATCTGTGGAACATGGGTTTGGACATAGTGCACTGGAACAGGTGTTGCAGGAAATGCATAGTGAGAAGTGTTTACATGAGCAGCAGGGGTATATTGGGTATAATGCACAGTGTTTTGAGTTTGTTGAGGTATAGAGCTAGGATGTGTGATGATTGGTCCATTATTTTGGCTCCTACATTCTCTAGCAAAATGACCTAACCTATTACACTTGTAGCATTTTATCTTTGATTTATCCAACCCAACTTTCAAGTTCTCATGTAACCCTGGAAATTTTCTCCATGTTCTCTTATAGAACTTGCTGGTTCTAACACTCAGTAGTGCAAGTTGGTGCAAAATACCCATCTCCTCAAGATCAGTTGGATCAAAGTGCTGGAGATCATTGAGTTCAAAGGACATATTATCAGAATTCTGGTTTTCTCCATTTGCTGTAAAAGCATAGTTGGATGAGTAAAAATCAGAGTTGTTGAAAGCTCCACCAGCTGTTATGTCAATGTAATGATCATAACCCTGATCCTTACTACTACCAGATTCTTCCTAACCCAAAAGAGCTGTGTTGCCGAAGGTATAATCATCAACAACCTTCCTAGACTCTTGTAGCTTCTTTTTCTGGTTCAACTCCCTCTCAAAGGTAAGGAGTCTACCATGAAGCTGGGTCAGAGTAAGTTCTTTGAACCCAACTGAATTTCTGGTTACAAAAGCAATTATGTCCCATTTTTCAAGAAGTGACCTTAGAAACCTACTATTTAGAGTTCATTTAGTAAATTCAACCTCAACAAGTTTCAGTTCACTTATGAGACAACTAAAACGTTCAAACTGTTGTGTTAATGATTCACCCTTGATGTGACAAAAGGTTTCATACTGTTGATTTAAAACCTCCCTATTGTTTTCAGTTACTTCTTCAGTACCACCAAACTATTCCTTAAGTGCATCCCATAATTCCTTGGCACTGTTACAGTGTAACAGTCTAGCATATATTTCATTGGGGAGTGTTGATGCTACTATGCTAAAGGCCTTTGCATCTAGTTCAATTTTTTGAAAATTCTATTCGGAATAGTTTTCAATTTTCTTAGGTACAAAGGTTATTGGATCCTCAACACTCGGCACCATTGGAACATGTGGTCCAAAGGCAACCGACTTCCAACATCCTGTATTTTGTTGAGCTAAAATATGACCCATCCTACGCTGCCAGATGTAGTATACGGATCTGACCAACATATGTGGTTTAAAGAGTGTGCTAGCGTTATGAGTGTCTTGTGATTGTGACATCATTCTGGTTGTTTTACAAGTACTGAATAATCAACTTTTGTACGTGATTATCCCTTACTCTATTTTTCAGCTAAATACGAACAATCAAAAGTATCAATGAAATCGAGCTGAACTTTTACGTCAAAATGATTGTTAAATCAAATTTGACTATCCAAAGCTCTAATACCAATGGTTAGGATCTAAGTTTCCTAGATTGTGTTTGTTTAACAAGAAATAAAAGATGAAACAGATATTAATTGCAGCGGAATATGGAAATAAACTTTGATAACACAATCAATGGAAGAAAAGTTTAAGCAAACATGTTTATCATTGAATCGAATGATTGTATTTAATTACAAGACTCAATACAATTGCATGCATGCACAAGACTCCCCCTCAGCCTGAGCTCAATGATTGTTCGTACAGAAAGACTTAGGTGAAGAGAGTTTATAGAACAGTACAGAATACTGTTCTATTTATAGTACTAGCAAACCACTGAGCATGTTTGGCTGAAGTCACCATGAAAGTGACATCTAACCTCCTAACAAACTCTAAGGACTGTTACATACAACCACTGATTACATAGACACTGATTACAATCAAACTACTGTTTCACTTTCCACTGATGTAGTCTAAGCACTGATGTTGAGCGTCAGTGCTTTCTTCAAAGGTTGATCAGTCCTTGAATGGGCAGTGCTTTAGTCTTTAGCAGTGCTTGGAAGTCAGCAGTAGATAGAGCTTCAGTAATTTAATCTCCATCAGTGCTTGCCCTAACAGCGGTTGGGATAATCAGTGCTTAGAGTCTATCAGTTGTTAGATAACCACTATCAAGGGGAGAATCCTTGTGCAAACACTGCTTATGATGATCCACTATTCTGAACCAGTTTTGGCTTTTCATTTCATCTGTTCCTTTGTAGGGTTCAATCCCAACAGTGAAAAAACAAATCATATGACTAAAAGTTGTTTCGGATTAAAAGCATATGATATTAATTGTTTCAGACTAAATGGAAACAATATTTGTGAATCAAAATATTGGTGCACTATCTGTGGTAAACGTAATCATGTGACTCAAGAATGCTCATTCCTAAAACCCTATGATATCAACAAGAATACGTCAAAAGGAAAAATGATTATCAAAAAGGAAGTTGGTCCTATCAAAAGGGAATCACAACCACTACCTAAAAGACTTGAGTTTGTTCAACCACATATCACAAGGTCATTTAATCAAATCCCTCTGCACATAAGTGTACAAAACACTGTTGCATCATCATCAAACACACACATATCCTAAAGGATATGTGAAAATGCAGGATCCGGTGTGTTTAGACAGAAGTTTAGATATAGAATACTAAATTTATATAAATTTCGGCAGCATAACGTTTAAATCAGCCTGTTTGTATTAGCTTCCAAAACATACCGAAAGAGCATACATCTTTGACAATCTGGAGAGAACACACAGGTTCTCTCCTCTTTAATCCAAAACTTATGAAGGCCATGCGCATGACACTACTTATATAGAACATGGCTCCTGTGCTCCTATGTGAGTATGAGTCCTGTGTATGTAGGAATCATGTGCATGTTCATGTCATACGCCCCTAAACCTTTCTATATTTACAATATCCAACACATGCTCTATCTAACCTATTCGCACAATGGTGGACACACATAATATGCACCAACAATATGGGCAACCACAGTGTACCTTATAGGTATGATGAATATGTGCACACGCCCCAAAGGCCAAGGATAAACAGGTATCCTCGTTGATATGATCAGCTCATTGGAAATAGTCAAACAACTATTGACCCAACTGTAAAATCACTTGCAGAGGGTCAACAACAACTGTTTGAGATAGTTCAAAAACTACTCATCACAAAAGACCATTCTCAAAAGGGTTGACACAGCGGAAGAGAGTACCAAATCCAAAGCAAATAATGCTTTGGATTCTCTACAAAATTGACCCATTTCGAATGTCTGCGGAGAACATCTGTTGGCATTTTAAAAAGTGCAAACAGAGGTTTCCCTTGTACTTATCATCACTTGAATAAAAACATGAAAATAATTTCTGAAAATTCATCAAAAATGGCTTTTATTAAAAAAAAAACATAAAGATGTTATTAGGAGAATCAAAATAGTATTTTAAAAATCATTAAAAGATTGGACAAAAATCGCCAAAACCAAAAACTCAATTAAAAAAACATTTGTTTTAGTGGTTTAAAACTATGTTTAACCTTTGTTAACCACTATTTGTAACCCAAAACCACTACTTCATCATCCATTGTTTGACTAAAAAGGTCAAACATAACCACTGTTTTTGCAAAAGCAACCATTGTTCTCTTCAAAACTCTATTTTTAACCCAATAGTGGTTTCAAACATATGTTTCCATCCATTCGATTGACCACAATCAAACATACGTACCAACCATTGTTTTATACACCCAAACATCTATTGATAACCAACAAAGTTTTCAAAACAGACCTTTGCCAAAACAAACAAACTTTACATTTCTTTACCAAAAGGTTTCCTCAAGTGGGCCCAGTCTTTGAACAGCACTTTGCCCTAACAAATAGCAGCTGGCCACGTCACTCAAAAAGTAACTATTGCCCACATTGGCACCCATGTTCACAAAACCCTATAAAAACCCTCGCCAAACAGAGTTTACATCCATCCTTGAAAATTCTTCAAAATCAAAGCATTTCAAAAGAGATAAACTCAGAAATCGCAATCAACAATCATCGCTTTCAAACAGAAGAATATGTGTTCAAAATATTTTCAAAAGATACTTTCACAACCTTCATCCATGGATCTCATTCTTAAATCACCCCATAACTACCTATCGTATCTTATCAAACATGACAAGAATACAAATTTTCACTCCATTATTGGCATTCTTACATCATCCAAATATCCTACCATACTCACCATCAATGCACCGGTCTATCTGGCCACCCTCCATGAATTTTGGGTAAATGCAGCTGTCTTGCTAAGAAACAAAAATCCCTGCACAATCACCTCAAAGGTTAAAGGGGAACAAATCCAAATAACCCCAGAATCCATTTCCACAACCTTTAACCTAAATGACATGGCAGGTATGGAGATTATCCCTAAAAATGACTTACAAAATGAGTTCATAGAAAGGGGATATGATGCTCAACTGGTGGGTGTAACACTTTTCAAACCACACTCCCCACCTGAAAGGAAATTCTTTTTCCATACACTTTTGGTTTGCTTGTCTTCCAAGACCACACCCTTTAATGAAATACCCCCCAAAACTCAATATTTGGGTTATGCTGTACTAATAAGCACATATTACAAGCTATCCCAAACACTGTTTATGGAAATGGTGGCAAACATAAAAGCAATCAAAAGACAAACTGGCAACCTTATTCCTTGATATCCAAGGCTATTAAGTTTTTACCTTCAAAGGGTTTTAAAACAAGAAAATTTTGAACAAGGTGAATCCCTTGAAAAGAATCGACTTTCAAATGAAACATTAACACGCATGATGGCCTCAAAAGGACAAGGAAATGCCCCTGAAGAAAATGTTTTACGAAACCAAGCAATAGATATTACAACATATATTGCTGAGCCCACTGCTCCTGTTGCCTATAGTGATCAACCCACCTCTGTGGTACCCACATCAGAAATTTCCACATAACCCATCTTCATTCCCATCCCCAAATCCAAAGGAAAAACCAAAAAGAAGGTGTCTCTAGAGGTTGAGATGCTAGAGATCCATACTGCAACACAAAAGCAACAAACATCTGTTGTTACTTCCTCACAACAGAAGGAAACATCTCCACCAAGCCAGACTCCTCACTTATCCTCACAAAAGGGTAGTGTTGTAAGCACAGTGGAACCAAGATGATTCACTTGAACATTTCTTCTCCAGCCCCTCTTTTAGGGCTACTTTTTTCACTCCACCACCACCAAAAACAATACCACCAACATTCCAATCATTACTTGATGCAATTGATAAAACTGACTTGTGCTAATGTGACAACTGGCATTTTTTCAAGTATTCCGTACAATATAAACAGTAAGTTGTACTTTAATGACTGTGCATGATTGAACTATGATATGAATGATTTTCTGATTACTGTCAAAGACATACAAATGCATTACATGTTGCATGATTGCTTATCATTATTACATGCAACCCGGTACGTTTCAATTAGTGCACAAAATGAGACTAGCACAATAATCAGATAAACTAGAAGTACAGACGGGAGTTCAGTACTCAAACAGACATGTTAGAACACAGAATGAGCCCTGGAACCAAGAGTTACACTAGAATACTATGTAGGAAGGTAGGGGTTATAAAACTGCCTTCCGAGTGACGATTTAAGTGCACGAAAGTGCCCGAAACACACTAAAACTACAGAATTCTGCAGGAAACAGCAAAATTCAGCTTTTAAACCTCAAAATATAATGCAGAAATATGGTTTAATGGTCCATAATACCTTGCTAAGTATCGGGAATCAAAACTGTCATAAAAGACTGTAGGTCCCCTGGTTTGTACGGATCGTCACAGAATCGTCAATCCAATCTAGAGTGCGGAATCCTCTAGATTAGAATAGCACAGAAACGAGTAGAAAACAGAATTCCAATTAAACCGATCTTTATTGATTATCTATCAAACTGATTACAATCAATCAAGATCCCGAACACACACAAAAATTCGTCCAAGACCTTTATCTCTCATGAATTCTCTCTCAAAAGTTGTTTTGGCTGATTAACCTAAACCCTAATGCAAATCCTTGTTTATATAACACAAGGTTGCAACATAGGCTAGGTCAAGACCTCATGGGCTGTGAATTGGTCTAAGACCAATTCGCCCCATACACCTAATATATGTGGGTTTGGTTAGCCCAAACATTACAACTAACTA
Source organism: Helianthus tuberosus (assembly GCA_030545235.1). Lineage (NCBI taxonomy): Eukaryota > Viridiplantae > Streptophyta > Magnoliopsida > Asterales > Asteraceae > Helianthus > Helianthus tuberosus. The sequence continues at coordinate 122,323,372 of CM060401.1, forward strand.
TTACGAAGCTAAACCCGCTAACCGTTTATCGTTTTACTAAGTACAAGATATCCAAAGACCAAATCTAAGCTGTTGTCACAAATATGCACCAACAAACTCCCCCTTGACAATAGATTCATAAAATAACTTTGTCTTCAGCTATCTTGCATTTTTCATGTAATCTTGCATTGTCTTTGGTCTTTGGATAGCTTCAGCTTTAACAGCTTCTGTCAGCAACAGACTCCCGCTAAGCTGATGCATCCAATCACCAAATCTTCAAAATGTTAGCACTTGAGTAAACTCCAGTTTAGCATTTGCATAGCAATTTTCAAACTCTTCAACTTTGTTTGCAATGTAGAAAGGAGGTTCTACCATGCATCCAATCAAACTCTCATCTTTTCAACACAGCAACTTCTCAGCAACACACTGCTTCAATCTGTATCCTATAAAACAAAAATCTCGAGAAACCATAAGAATTTTTCAACAAAGTTCAATAAATTATTATTATTCAAGAGATAGTTAAACTATATCACAGATTAAGCATTTTCAATTCAGCACCAACACGCAAAACTTTTTGTCCAACAATCAAGACCCTGTATGATTCAAAATTTTGAAATCACTTTCTAACACCGTCTCCCCCTATCAGTAACAATTCCTCCAAGAATAACAGTTTTCCGTACGTTAAGAATTTTAACAGAAAAGGACACTATTTTTGGATTTTTTATATTTTTTGAAAGCAAGTAAATAACAAAAGCAATAAACACTCTGTTTTTGTGAGAATCACCGGTAAGAATATCATATCAACAAAATCAAAGTGTTTTCACACTATTAGATAATTCTTTATTTAACTTTTCGTGATAAGCAGTCCAAGACGATTACCAGTATGTTTGTCCACTTAAACAAGATGCATGAACATTTCAAGTACCATTATCGTATGATACGTTAAGGTGATATTATTACTGAAATACTAGTGTGTCCCACTTCAGGATGTACCCCCACGATCAATATGCACAAAGATTCCTCGTAGTAGGTGAGTATACTGAATTCATCCGTTTTGTTTTACAACGATAGATAATTGGTGATCAGGTCAGTACTTTCGTACAGCAAAGAAACCAAAATACCTAACGAGGGCTAAGACAAATTCCATTTTTTGGTACGATTTATGCATTTTGCACATTTGAATGACTCTCTAGGAGAGCTTCTTCATTTATGGGGTTTGGCATTTTTAGCTCTTTTAAGATATCCTGGTTGTGCCTAGGTCAGCATGTATCTGGATGTAGCAGAAGGATAACCCTGTACCCCCGGATGAATTAACTGTATAAAGACCCAAAACCTCGGATTTTGGAAATCTATCAATGCAAGATTTAAGGTCGTTAAACCATACGCCACTGATGTGTTCCCCACTCATACACAGTTTGTTATGTTTATATCACATTGGTAAGTTGATTATTTCATGCTTTTTGCCTACTGATACATCATATGATGAAGCTGCTATCACACTCAAGCAATTTAATTCATTTTCAGTGTGACAGTCTAACTTGCTGATTTACTATCATTTCTTCTTTTTCACACAGTGATAACTCATTTTTTATTTTCTAATTTTTTATTTTATTTTTCAATGTTTTTGGATTTTGTGGTTTTTCTGTTTTTTTTTTATTTTTGATTTTTAAGAAAACAATAAAATATTTACAAAATTCTTATGAAAAAACCAGTTATTCAGGATTCCTCATCCCATTGAGTTCGACTAAGTGTTCAAAGCGAGCCCTTTCAAACGCTTTAGTATAAAGAAATGCCAGGTTATCTATTGTGTCGACTCTATGAAGTTCAATTAGTTTCTTTTCAGCACAATCCCGTATAAAATGATGACGACTGTCAATATGTTTTGTGCGACTGTGTTTCACGGGATTATTTGTTATAGAAATTATGGCATTATTTTCTATCATAATAGGAGTACGAGTGAAATCCAAACCGTAATCTCGCATCTGCAGTTGTATCCAGAGAACTTGAGAGCAGCAGCTACCCGTAGCAATATATTCAGCTTCACACGTAGAGGTAGACACACAAGATTGCTTCTTGCATTGCCAAGACACAATCCTACCTCCTAAGAACTGACAACCACATGTTGTAGACTTCCTGTTAGACTTGCATCCTCCAAAGTCTGAGTCAGTGTAAGCAACAAACTTTAAATCACTATCAGCTGGATACCACAATCCAAGTTTAGGTTTCCCCTTCAAGTAATGAAGAATACTCTTTACTGCTTTCATGTGTGACTCCTTTGGATTAGCCTGATATCTAGCACACAGATATACGGCAAACATGATGTCTGGTCTTGAAGCAGTCAAGTACATTAGAGAACCAATCATTGCCCTGTATTGAGTTGGATCAACATCTTCAGTACTTTCATGATCTGGGCCAAGATTGTGATTTTCGCATACGGGTGTGTTGAAAGTAGCGCAATCCTCCATTTTGAATCGAGAAAAAATGTCATACACATACTTTGTTTGATGAATAAACATCCCATCCTCCTTCTGATCAACTTGTAATCCCATAAAGTAAGACAGCTCACCCATAGCGCTCATTTCGAACTTGCTCTTCATCACCTGCTCGAACTCTTTACACGTGTTTCCATCTGATAACCCAAAGATGATGTCATCCACGTGTACCTGTACCAGCAGAAAATCTTTCTTCTTCCTCTTAATGAAAAGTGTACTGATGTGTGCGAGTGTGTATAGTTTTTAATGTATATTTTTAGCCCTTTTTACACTTTAGTCAAGTTTTAAATTTATAAAACACGATATTTTACTAACACTAAACACACATATGGGCAAGTGCACCCATCGTGAGCGTAGTATAGCGTTGGTAAGATACCGAGGTCGTCCAAGGACACAAGAGCTTTTTGTACCGGTTTATCCTCAACGTCTAATCAAATCAAAAATTTAGAAAAAGGTTTTAAACTAGAAAATAAAAACTAAAAATGCTGAAAAATAAAAATAAAAACAGATAGACAAGATGAATCACTTGGATCCGACTCGCCTTTAGTGTAACCTTTGATTATTTCTGCACTTTTGCACTTTTTAAGAGATTATCTTAGTTATAGTAGTAGGCCCCTCTTTTGAAGGTGACGTTACCCTCAACCCAGTAGTTTGAGTCAGCAAGGATACAATCCTAAAGGGTTGGATTATTGAAAGATAATTAATTAAGTTATTAATGCATATTGTGGTAGGCCTCTCTTTTGAAGGTGGCGTTACCCTCGGCTAAGTAGTTTGAGTCAGCAGGGATACAATCCTAAGTAGCCGGGTTAAAGTTTTAATAGTAGTTTACGTATGAGGGGATCAAGGAGTTCGGACCCCCGCCATCCAATACCGGTGGGTATTGAAGGAGGTCCTACTAAAGTTGACCCAGGTCCTTGCAGGATCTATACACTGAACAAGGCAAGACTCTTACCAAACCATTCCCTTAACCCCCGACCAGGTAGCCAACATATCTCCATATAGACCATGGAGATATGAATGATGAAAATCTTTTATTTTATATAGACAGTAAAATAATGCCAAGACACCACGGACAAATGATAAGGAAGATTCACCTTCAACATAAGAACTAGTTATTAAAGTCATTAATACATAACCAAATAAAAAGTGTGAAAAGATTAAAAATAAAAAGTATTACACTAAACACTTGTCTTCACCAAGTGATGTAAGAGACTTAGGCAAACATGGCCTTTGATTGTCAAGAACTCTTACAATCAATCTTGGATCCTGAGACTACTCACACACTCTATGATGGATGATGGATGATGGTGGTGGATGTGGGTTGTGATGGTGGTGGTGCGTGGGTGAAGTGTGAGAGAGGTGGTTTGCCAAGGGATGGTTTGCAAGTGAGCCAAGCACCCCTATTTATAGCCTGCACAGAAGCCCGGACACGGCCCCGTGTCCATTGGGCACGGCCCCGTGTCCATCCATCTTCTCTTTCTTCATTAAATTCATTTTGTCTACATTAGTTGACCACGCCCCCGTGTCCGCTGGGCACGACCCCGTGTGCAGAAGCGTATCTGTACTATCAAGATTTGCCTAGATTCTACGAATCTTTACGTTAACCACGGCCCCGTGTCCGCTGGGCACGCCCCCGTGGTGGGTGATAGAAGCTTCTACAACTTTGTCTTTTCTGCAGACACTTGGGCACGCCCCCATGCTCACTGAGCACGGGGCATGTTCAGCCTTCTGTTCTCTTGTTTTTGCTTGGGGAGATGTTGTCGAGGGGTCGGGCATGCCACGTTTATTCCTTTTCTTGTATTATTGTTAGATTTAGCTGCATTTTTGCTTCTTTTGTTCATTTAACTTATTTAACCCTGAAAATACAAAAGGAAGACAAAAGCACACTTTTTCCAACATTAGTACTAAAAAAGGGTTAGTTTTATGCCTCATTTGGTGTAATTTATATGTTGCATTTTGTACACATCATGTACTGTCAATTTGACCTCTATCAAAACCATTTTTTATCAGATGTGTTGACAGTGTCTCGTACCATGCCCTGGGTGCTTGATGTAATCCATACAAAGCCTTATCAAGTTTGTACACACGATCTAGATAATCTGGATCAACGAACCCATCTGGTTGTGAGACATACACCACTTCTTGGACTTTCCCGTAAAGAAATGCACTCTTCATGTCTAGTTGGTAAACTTTGAAGCCCTTGAATGAAGCGAAGGCTAGGAACAACCGAATTGCTTCCAACCTTGCCACTGGTGCAAACACTTCATTGTAATCAATCCCTTCCTGCTGATTGAAACTTTTGACAACCAATCGAGCCTTGTTTCGCGTTACTATCCCTGGATCATCTTTCTTGCACTTAAACACCCACTTAGTGCCTGTTTCCTTTTCACACTTAGGAAGGTCAACTAACTCCCAAACCTTCAACTAAGCAAACTGGGCCAATTCCTCTTGCATAGCCTCAACCCAAGAATTGTCTTTTAGATCCATATGAATGTTCTTCGGCTCCTCTTGGAAAATAAAGCAACTATACAAGCACTCATTCACAATCCCAGTCTTCTCAATCGAAACAAATAAACCTGTATTCATTGCTATGCTTCTCCTTGTCTGAACACCTGCAGTAGGATCTCCAAGTATCATGTCAACTGGATGATCTCTATTTGCTCGTGTAGTAGCAACGGTATCCACCTCTAAATTATCACCCATGTATAATCCAACCTCCCCCTGAATATTCTGATTTGCAAACGGATTAATGAAATCCTCCCACTGAATGGGTTCAGACTCACTATCTCTTGAATCATAAACAACAGCACTTGAGGAAGTTTCTGGAGCATCTGTCATTGAAACACTCGATCTAGGCATGAACTCGCCTTCATCGTCTTCATTGATCACTGTTTGAATCAACTGAGAATCATCTGCATTAGAAAAATATTAAATGATTTAAAAACACTTTCATAATCATATAATATAGTTGGACCACTCGTTGATTGTTGAGGTTTGTATGTAGTAATTTCAACATTAAAAAATACCTCAATTTTACCAGTTTTTAGATTGAAAACCCTTTTATTCGGTGTGCCAGGTACATAACCTAGAAAGTATCCTTCGTCAGCCACCTCACCTGTTAGGATCTGAGTTTCTTTTTTATTGTGTTTTACGTTTGATAATAATGAAGATGAACAAGTAATTGCAGTGGAAACTAATTATGGAAACAAACTTTGATCACACAATCAAACAGGAGAAATGCTTTCAACACACAAGTTTATCGTTGAACCGAATGATTGAATTTATTTCAAACACTGATTACAATTGCATGCATGTATCACAAAATCCCCCTCAGCCTGAGCTCACAATGGATTGTTCGTGCAGGAAGACAAGTGGTGAAAGAGCTAATAGAACAGTACAGGGTACTGTTCTATTTATAGGCACTAGCAAACCACTGAAGCATCTTGGCTGATGTCACCATGAAAGTGACATCTAACTTCCTAACAACCTGAAACTACTGATCTAATACAACAACTGTTTAGCTAACTACTGATTACAATACATTACAGAGGAAAGACTAAACTACTGCTTTCTCATTCCACTGTTGTGACTCCAGCTGTACTTTGTTTCTTCAGCAGAGCTTAACCCATAACAGTAGATTGATCATCAGGGCTTTAGTCTTCATCAGTCTTTATACTTGATCAGTTGTTTATAGAACAGCAGTTGTGTAAGGACAGTGGATACAGGCCATCAGTTGTTAGAATAACTTTCAAGGGGAGAGACTTGCATACAGCATCTGCTTATTTTGGATCCACTGCTCTGATCCAGTTTTGGCTTTAATCAACTGTTCCTTTGGTAGGGTTCAATCCCAACATCACTAGTGGCGAATCCAGGAATTTTTTTCAGTGGGTTCAATTTTTAAGATACTCTGGTATAATAGGATCGAATGTAAAAAAATTGGGCCGATCCGACGGTTCGGGTCGGGTAAAATTCATCACATAATAAAATACGATACAATAATAAAAAAACACGGTCATTAAAAATAAAATAAACATGTAATACAAATACGACGGTTCTTACAAATTAAAAAAATATTACCTATAATTGTTCCCTACGGGCTTTCATCTTTTGAAAACGTTGCATAACATCTTCGACCGAAACTTGTTGAAAGAACTCCTTTTCGATGTAACAAATGCAAGCATCGTTCATATATCCATCACCCATCCTATTACTCAATTCCTTCTTCACATGCTTCATTGAAGAAAAACTTCTTTCGACACTAGTCGTTGCAACCGGTAAAACTAGTGACAACTTTATTAAACGATAAACCAACGGATAATCAATGTGTATGCTTGTTTCCACCATCCTTTTGGCAAGATCACTTACCCCATTCAAGTTTTCAAACCGTTCATCCCTTTTCACATTACTAATGTAGTGGCCGAGTTGATAGATAAGTTTGTCTTTCTCATCAAAAGTGAAATCATACGGATACCTCTCGGCCAACTTTAGCAAGTTTAGTTTATTAAAGGCACTAAAATTACAACGTGGGCTCAACGAACTCATACACAAAAGCAAATCAGTAGTTACCTCGTTAAAACGATTTCCAAGCTCTTGAATTTGCATATCGAGAACCGTGTTGAAATTATTAACCATATAATGGTGACGATTGGTGATGTTGGTCTTCCTTCTTCGATATTTCGGGTAAACATACTCATCTTCCATGTTAACCATTTCAATCTCATATTTTTCTCAAAAGGATGTGACATCTTTTAAAAGCGAGTCAAAACCGTCAAGTCGATACCTTTGTAATTTTTCTTTGGTTGATCTAACCAACCCAACTGCATTTGTAATGTCTTGATCCTTTCTTTGAAGAGCTTTACACAAAACGTTAGTAAATCCCAAGATGTGCTTCATCAAATGTAGATAAAATACAAAATCAAAACTTTTCATGTATATATGAAGTCCTTCGCTCACAAATGCATCATTTTGTCCACTTTCCTTGAACAAGTAACAATATAAACAATATGCTCTATCTGTTATGACACTGTATTCTAACCACTTTCTATGTTTACCATCGTACCATTCTGGTTTAAAACGCCTTAATATACCACCAAAATCTGTTTGTGGAAAATTATGTCCTCTTGGTTGACATGGACCTCTAAGCAAATACGTTCGTCTAATTTCATCTTTTTGACTTGGGTGATAAGATGAAATTGATTTTCTTTCGGAAGGATCCCATGGAAGATCATTTAAATCTATTTTTGAGGGTTTACTACTTGAATATGAAGATTCAAGGTTTGATGGTTGTCTTTGAAAAAAGTTGTCAATTTTCTTCATACCTAAATATCCAATTCAAGTTTCAACAAATTAACATCACTAATTGTCTAATTCATAATATTCACATACTATTCAAGTTCAACAGAGTAACAAAAACAAATTAACAATGCACAATTTTCAAATAATCATAACATATTAACAACACATTACACATATTCATTGAAAATAATGAAAGAAACTAAAAAAATTGTAAGTTTACCTTTCATTCCTTCAAGAAGGTATACCACTGAAACCTGAAATTGGCTGGATATTTGAAGGATTCAGAAGGAATGTGAGCCTGTGGATTGTGAAATCGAAGTGTTCTTGACTTAATTGGGGATTAATTTGGTTAGAGAATGAGAGATTTTGGTAGGTGTTGAAGGGGTTTTGTTAAGTGAAAGAATAGAAGGTCTGATGATGTGTGCGTTCTTTGATAATGGGTGTACTGGGGTTGGGGCGCCGCTTGTCTAATGATAAAACCCTAGATGGATTTTAGATTTTTTTTTTAGAAAAAACTCAGAATAATGCTCAAGAAGGGAATCGAACCGGAGACCTGGACTTACAAATATAGCGCCTCAACCACCTAGCCATCCCTCAAATTCATAAATGGGTTCAGCTCAAAAACTTTTTATGGGTTCATTATTATTTTTCTATTTAAAATAACACTAATAATTTGAAACCGAGTGGGTTCAGGCGAACCCGTATGGATCAATGTAGATCTGCCCCTGCACCTCACTGAATTTTTGTTTATCTTTATTTCGCACAATGGTGCAGGGTAATCCAAATGGTTCAAAGCCTGATAAGTTTGGTTTCTCGTTAAACATTAATTCATGACAAGTTTTGTTAAAACGTTTAATGGTTAAAATTTGTTTAGGACGTAGCAAGCTGTATTCACAGCTTCTCCCCAGAAAAGAACTGGAAGCTTTGAATCTGAAAGCATAGTCCTAGCGGCTTCAATCAACGTCCTGTTTTTCCTCTCAGCAACTCCATTCTGTTGAGGCGTATAAGGAGCAGAATATTGACGTTCTATTCCCTTGCGAATACAATAGAGATCCAGAATCTGATTCTTGAACGACGTGCCATTATCACTCCTTATCCTCTTGAACCTTGCTACATGGACGCTCTCCAATTTTGTAAAAAGATTTATCAGCATCTCCGCTGTCTCATCTTTTGTACCTAAAAAGAAAACCCATGAATAACGTCAGTAATCATCTGTGACAACTAAACAATAGTACTTTCCACCTATGCTCCTCACGTTCACTGGACCGAATAAATCCATGTGAAGTAATTCATAAGGGGCGTCTATGGAATATACTGTTTTTGATTTGTGAGGTTTCTTATGTTGTTTTCCTTTTTGACATGGAAGACATTTATCTTCCACGTGAAACCTCTGTATTGGAACCCCTTTCGCTAATTCATTTTTAACAATATAGTTCATTTTACGATAGTGAATATGGGCCATGCGTCTGTGCCCCAACATCGATTCAGCTTCAGATGCTTTTGATAGCAAACACGCCACCACAGTAGTCGGATCCTTAGCACCCATGTCCATGACATAAGTGTCATTTCTCCTTGGTGCTCGCATCACTATCCAATCGTCCGGAATCACCAAACCTGGTTTTAACACTAATGCTTCAGTCTTGGTAAAATGGACCGAGTGACCCTTGTCGAAGACTTGTGACACGCTCATCAGATTGTGCTTAAGTTGCTCAACATAGTTCACTTTGTCCAGTGTAATCTTCCCATTGGTCACTTTTCCTCGACCTGTAATCCTACCCCCTTTAGCACCAGCAAAGTTCACATGTCCACCATCATAATTTTCAAACTCAGTCAACAATCCCGCATCCCCCGTCATGTGCCTGGAGCAACCACTATCAACATACCATAAGTTGATAATCCTCCTTAGCAGCTCATACACACACCAACCAAGAAATTAGTTAGATTGGGGGACCCAAGCCTTAATGGTCTTTGGTCGTCCAAATTCACCAACTACTGGAACATCCATCCAATATCCATTACTCTTAACTGGAGTCTTGGATCTATGACCTGTTGATGGAATTTGATTTGTATTTCCACTAGGTCTATTGTCCTGAGGGTTCCTATATGTGTTTGGACTATTTGACCTTTGAAAATTTTGATTTTGGTACCTTGAGTTTTGACTCCAAGAAGCTTGATTGTTGTAATTTCTAAAGCCATTATTTAAAAAAGTTCTAACACCATTATTTTGGTATCGATTTTGATATTGACCTTGACTTCTGAAATTACTTGAATTTCCATTAAAATTGTTCATTCTAGGTGAACTGCTTCTAGGTCTCTCATATTTGCCTGATGTAGATTCAGGATGAAATCTTGGTTGATTTCTTTGAAAACGAGGAACTTGTGGAGTTCCTTTTTCAGCCTTATCTACACCAACGGCAACACCCTCATGTTGCTTAGGAGCAGATTTCTTTGGAGAGTTTGGCATTTTCTCCACATTATCACCACTCTTCTCTGGTGATTTCTCTCTCTTTCTCTCACTAACTTGTGCTTCATTCTTTTTGTTAGGACAGCAGCTAGCTACATGTCCCTTTGTGTGACACTTGAAGCACGATCTCCTTTTCGAAGACTTCTTAGCTGAAGTCTTTGAGCTAGATCCCTCATCAGATGATGATGCCTTGGAAGGATCTTGTTCAGTTTGCTTAGGTACAGATTTTTCTATGTTTTTATTTTTTGCAAACTCTACATTTGATTCGTTTTCAATAACAGTGGTTTCATTTTTCATGTCACTTCCCTGAACAAAATTAACATTTTTAACAAAAGTTTAACTTTTATTCTTAGAAGGTGAATTTTTCTTTTTCAAAGGTTCCCCGTTATTGTTTTTCTTAGCATCATCACTCTCAGACACATCACTTTGACTTGATGTGAAACTACTTGGTGTAGTTGAAATAAAGTCTGTTAACTCATCTTCATCAGGCAGGAATGAATAGTCATGACTAAGAGGAGGTGGGACTTCATTAAAGCCCTTGAAGCCCACACTAGTCTTGTCATTACTCTTCTTTAACCCACCCATCATGTGTTTCATTAGAAAAGAAGAATCTCTGAATTGATTTAATTTATTTTCAAGTTCAACGATTTTTAGTTGTGCAACTGACAACTCTTTGCATTTTTCAGAAATCTCCTTTGTTTTCTCACTCATCGTATCATGAGCTAAGTCTATAATTTGAAGTTTTTCGTTTAATTTGCAGGTTAAAGCCTCAATTTCAGCTTCATATCCTTTAATTTTCTTCAAATACATAGACTCATTTCTTTTTACGAAAAATTTTGACTCTTTTATGTTCGACATCTCATTCACCAGACTTTCGTTTTGTCTTGACAACCTGTCAACTTCACCCTGTAATTCACGACATCTTAAACAAACAGATTTAGTACTTAATTCACGACATCTTCAACAAACAGATTTAGTACTTACCTCTCTAGTTTGTTTGTCTAAGTTGGCCATGCGAGCCGCAAGATCAGCTACCTTCTTTTGATATGCAGCATCCTTCTCTTCAGCATCCTGTTCATCATCAGACTTTTTCTTTTCTTCTTCAGCTTCAGTAGTCTGATCATCTGTAACCTCTTCAGCTTCAGTCACCATGTCAACTTCACAATCCACTTTTGCTTCAGCATTCTCATCTTTAGCTTCAGCCTCATCAACTGGTACAATCTCTGCCATGAATATCTGAGTGACATTCTCATCAGCTTCTAGATGAACACTCCAATCATATGACCCCTCTCGTGCAGTAGAGATCAAAGCTTTTGAGCCAGAGTTGTTTGATGCATTTCTGTTATTTGAACTTTGACCCGAAGACTCTGTCTTTGATCGTTGACATTCTCTTGCAAAGTTTCCATAACTTTGATAGTTGAAACACCTAACCTTGGTCTTGTCAAAACCAACAGTCTTCCCCACAAACTTCCTTCCTGTTCTATTCATAAACTATGACATATGTGCTTATAATCATTGTAAACCATTCAGTTATCAATGAAATAAAGTTATTTGATCCCAATGTTTGTTTGTTTATGTTTTACATTTTTCATGTTTTGACTTTTATTCAATTTCAAACTCTATATCGCTTTCTGGAGAATTATACGCAAACTGGTACGTAAACGTAATCAGTTTAATGCAACAAATATTCTGGAACATCAGCATATGCTTAACATACCTTAAATAACCTTTATATAACTTAGAAATAAGTTTTGAAGGCTTTGGTATGGCAAAATCAAGTATATTCGCTTACAGGGACTAAATTTGACAAATTGCGAAAGTATGCCGATTTGAACTGTAATGAACATTCCGGAACTTGATCATAAGTTAAACACACCCTAAATATCCTTTACATAGCTTAGAAATAGGCTTTGAGGGATTCGGTATGCTAAAATAAACTTTATGCTCATTCAGGGACTAAAAGCGTCAAAAAGTGCATAAGTTTGCATTTTCGCGCATAACTTACGTTCTGAATACATCCAGACATCCAAAAATTTATGTAAGCATTAAAATATTTTATTTTAGTGTTTGGCATGATAAAATACCATTCGTCGCGCAATTTGGATCGTTTTTGCGTTCGTTACAACTCCGGTCGTAATTAACCAAACAACGCAACCGTACGACCAAACGAGCCGACATCCGAGATATTTTTTAGCACATTTTAAGTTCCCTATACTTTAACTTCATTTTAGAGCTTTGAAATGGGTTAACGGGGCTTAAACGTGTCAAAAATGCATCGAAAACCAAGTTTGGGGCTTCAGGGGCTAAAACTGTCATTTCTGAAAGTTGCTGGTCTGCAGGTCCCTTACGGACCGTATGGAGACTTGCTTGAAGTCCATAAGCAGTGCCCAGAACCACAGAATTTCAAAAACAATGAATCTGGCCTATTCCACTTGCTCAAATGGTTTTTACCCCTTGAATTACACACTATGGGCTGGTATTTGATGTCCCCATGGTATTCAAAACCTTGTGCCCAAGTGTAAGGCCAAGATCATTCCCTCTTCTCCAAGAAATGATCCTAATGGTTGTGAAATTCCTATAAATAGCAACCCCCACTTCACTTCATTCTCACACTTGATCTGAAATCAGCTCTAAGTTGGGGTGTTTGCACTTCATACCTGAGCTATTTTAGATCAAACATCCTTCTTGGACCCTTTGTAAGTCCTCTTCTTGCTTGTTCTTGTATTTCAAGCATTCAGCTTTGACCAGTCAATGTTCAACACAAATTTCCGTTGAACTTTGCAACGTGAGCGTAATCACGATGGTTATAGTCCCTAGTGACTATACCTACTGATTACCACGTTATCTAGGCTCAGTGACGAGTCGTAGTTTCGGCCAAAATGCGTATTCTCACGTATTTTGTAACCAAACTACTCTAGGGTATCAAAATCATTTGTTTTGATATCAAAACCTGTTTTCTAACTTAACTAAACATGTTCAAGCATGTTTAGCTCGTCACTTTTAGATTTGTGCATGTCTAGGGTCGTAAGGGTAAGCGATCTAATCAATCGCTTATGCTTTCGAATCCGACCCATTTGGTAGATCATTAGGATCCGACCAAACACATTAGGTGACCATAGTTGTATAGGGAATAACCTTCCGAGGTTATACCTTATGGTCACATCGTTTGAGTAGTTGTCTGATAGGTAGTATATATGCCTTAAGTAAATTACCAAAATACCCTTTTACGCCAAATTTCATTTTAAGCCTATGTAACATAACTTTTGACATCTAAACTGATTTAGCAACAATATTAGACATGTTAAGGCATATTTTACTTATCATAGGACTAGTTAGGCGGTCCAAACGCGTTTTATGCAAATGACGCGTTAAAGTAACATAAGCTACCTAAACGGGTCGTAACGGGTCAAAAGCACTTAGGATAAGTTTCGTTTTAGTATGTAGGCTTTGTTAAACCATATTACTTGAGTTCCTACACTCATTTGGTTTACGAACCCTCATGCTACCCGATCCTCCGAATAGGTCCGTTTATTAATGTAGTTACCTATATTAGGTGTCGTTTGATTCCGTGATCTTCTAGCTTTGCTTGGTGGTTATCTTAGGACTTCTGAGCAATCTCAAGTGAGTACATAGACCCCTCATTTACTGTTTTTCAAACATTTTGGGGTGAAACACATGTGCCTACTTGTTATTTTAGTGCTTTTCATGTTTTTATATCCTATACTTGCTATGTTCATTAGTACACTATTAGTACATTGATTTACATGACTTTTGTGCTTTGTATGTTAACTTAGCATACTTAGTACATTGATTTACATGACATTTCTGCTTTGTATGTTAACATAGCATACTTAGTACATTACTTTCATCACATGTTTACAATTTGATATGACATTTGGTTTGTTCAACGGGTCTAAATTACATTCATTAACATTAGCTACGCCGCTCGGTAGTAAGTAATGGTACCATAGGACTTGACAATTCCCGTTCCTGACATCCTAGGTTTGTTTGGATGTAAGGAATGACTGAATCCGAAAACATTTTACTTTGATAATCTTTACTCTAAGGTTATCATGCTGTCTCAAGGCTTGAATGTATGCATTAACTTAGTGCATAAATGTTTGTATCAGTAAAACATGTATTTATCTTACAAAACATAACTTTTGGATTTATTTAAAATACTTTGATTTGTACATTTTGCTTGTGGTTTAAGTAGTCTCATTTTACTTACCATACATGACTTTTGCATATACATTACATGGTTTACATTGACAATAGACTTGGTTTACTCATAAACATTTGACAATTGGTTTAAACATTAAAATTTGGTGGTTTGTTTGGGAAAGTGATTTACATAATGAGGCGACATGTAGTATGATAAAAGCATGGTGGATACGCCGCTGGTACTTCCTATATATAAGTGCTTTTATGGTATTACATATCGTATCATTATGTAAACCATTTCTGTTATACATATTACATTTACAAAATATTTTCACTTAAACATTGTTTTACAAATAACTCAATTTATACAAACTCATTTTTACTTGGTTATTCATTTAACCATACATTATTCTTTTATATATACATATCATCAAATTTTGCTAACGTTTTTCAAATGATTTATAAAACAAAACAATTAACAAGGTTCATGACTTATTTTTATTAAACATTTTCTTTAAACTCAAGTCATGAATCCTATTTTCCTAAAACCTATGTATCTCACATGCATTTTTATGCTGACGTACCTATTTTCACATGTGTTTTCAGGAGCTGTTGCTTAGGATGTTCGTGACACGCTAGGGCGGACCTGTGCCTTAGAGACTTAAACTAAAGATAGAACTAGATTAATTATGTGGTGTACTCTTTGTTTCAGTTATTTCAAGACAATGTAACTCTTTGTTTGATGAATAAAACATAACTTTTAAATGCCATGGTTGTGAAACAATAATTATGTTGCAACACTCCCCGACGTTTCCGCCACGATTTGATGTTTTACGTGGTCGGGGTGTGACAGAAGAGTTGGTATCAGAGCCAATGG
This sequence comes from Helianthus tuberosus, assembly GCA_030545235.1. Taxonomy (NCBI): domain Eukaryota; kingdom Viridiplantae; phylum Streptophyta; class Magnoliopsida; order Asterales; family Asteraceae; genus Helianthus; species Helianthus tuberosus. The sequence goes on from CM060401.1 coordinate 122,338,643, forward strand.
TTATAGGGAATTAGGTTATTAGTAATGCTTTGACCTAGACTATAACCTTTCTAGGACCCCAACACAAGTTTTCTTGTGTTTAGATTTTAAAACATGCACTTCACCTATCCTTAGGTGATCACCAAAACGAGAACCCAATTTTCTAAAACGATTTTTGAAAATCAATCATCTGTTTTAAAATGATTTATTATATGGTTTTGAACTCTTTGATTTTTCATAATGATTTTGAAAATTTACCATCCATTTTTGAATGATTATTTTGGCCTTGTGCCTTCCAAATTTTCAAAATCTCGTCAAAGTTTTGGGTTCTAAATAGTGTGAACATGTGCAAACTAGAAGGGTGAATGCCTGTACCCTGGGTTTTCTGTCTAAGGCTAGAGTGTTCGTACAAATCCACATAATCGGACCAGTCACTCTTACCTGGGAATTCTTGGGGTGAGTGTTCACTTATAGGCGAGCATGTCTTCGCGATACATTATTTTTTACCCATTTACTTTGATTAGTCACTGTGAGTCGTTTGTTTGCTTTGTGATACGGACAAATGACCACCATCTTTGCCTTTGTTGATTTTATTTCATCTCATTCTTTTCATCTAATCATCTCACTCGTTCCTTTCATGTTCCCTCTTTTAGAATGCCTCCTCGACGCAAAAATCCGCTACCAAATGCCGAACTGGCAGAAATCATCACACAGCAAATGGCTGCTGCATTCCCAAATCTTATTGCTCAATGGAACCAAGCCAACAACAACAATAATGCTCCATGCAACTTCAAAAGCTTCAATTCGGCAAAACCGCTCAAGTTTAGTGGTTCTGAGGGAGCAACTGGGCACCTACAGTGGTTCGAGAGCATTGAGAATACGTTTCGTCACGTTCAGTGTCCTGATAATCACAAAGTCGAGTTTGCATCGAGCGTGTTTCAGAAAAGGGCTCTCACATGGTGGAACGGGGCTATGAGAGACCGTGGTGCTGAGGTTTCTTTAGCACAAACATGGGCTGAACTTAGGACTCTTATGATGAGGGAGTTTTGTCCTCGTCATGAGCTGCGAGCTCTAGAAATGGAGTTTGATGATCTGAAACAGGATAGTGGCAAGCACCGGGCGTATACTGATAGGTATGAGGAGCTGAGTTTGTTATGCCCAACAATGGTTACCCCACTCGAGAAGGCTATTGAGAGGTATATCGATGGCCTACCTAACTCCATACAAGACATCATTACTGGTAGTAACCCTACCACAGTCCGTCAAGCAATCGAGCTATCAGCGACAGTGACTGAGTCGCAAGTTAGGAAGGGTAAGTTGCATAGAAAGGGTGACAAGGGTAAGAAGCAGTTGTCTGACAAATAGGATAGCAAGAAAGGTAAAAACAAAAAGGGTAAGGATTCTGGTTCCTCGAAGAGTTCTAGGAAGCGTAAGGCTTCCCAAAATTTCGCCGTTACTGCACAAGCTGCACCAAATTAGCCTGCCCAACCACTTGCCAAGAAACCTTATATTGGCAATGCACCTTTGTGCAATAGATGTAACGGTCATCATCAACCGCACCTCCAGTGCCGTCATTGCACCAACTGTGGAAGATCTGGTCATCTTGCTGACACATGCCGTATTCCTGCTAATCAAAATCGGGCAATTCAGAACCCTGCTCAACAAGTTGCTCAGCCTCTTGCTCAGCAACAAGGTCAAGTTGCACAACCTCACTACCCACCAGGTTCTTGTTATAACTGTGGGGATCTGACCCACTACCGTAATCAATGTCCAAGATTGGTGAATGCGAATCCAGCTCAGGCTCAGGCTCGAGGTCGAGTCTTCAACATGAATGCACAAGAGGCGCAAGCAGACAATGAAGTGGTTAACGGTACATTCTTTGTTAATAATCAACCCGCATCTGTTCTTTTTTATTCTGGTGCCGATAAGAGTTTTGTGTCATTATCCTTTGAGCCATTGCTTCGCATGTCTAGAACGAAACTAGGTAAGCCTTTGACAGTAGAAGTTGCTAGTGGTGATCCCGTTGTTCTTGATTCTGTTCTTCGCAACTGCCAGTTAAACCTTAACGACCATCTTTTTCCCATTGACCTCACGCCGATGCAACTTGGGAGTTTCGACATTATTGTGGGTATGGATTGGTTAGCCAAGCAACACACAGAGGTAGTTTGTTTTGAGAAGATTGTTCGTGTTCCACTCTCGACAGGTGAGATCCTACAGGGTCGTGGTGAGAAACCTGTTAGTAGCCTCAAGCTCATGTCTTGTTTTCAAGCTCGGAAGTATATGCGAAAGAACTATGTGGCCTTCTTGGCACATGTTGTAGCAGATAAAGGCAAAGGTAAGCCTATTCAAGATATCCCTGTCGTTCGGGATTATCCGGAGCTATTTCCTGAGGAGTTACCTGGATTACCCCCAGCGCGCCAATTCGAGTTCCGTATTGATCTTGTACCTGGTGTAAATCCTATTGCCAGATCTCCATATCGTCTTGCACCATCTGAGATGCAAGAGTTGTCTAAGCAGCTTCAGGAGCTTTCAGATAAAGGTTTTATTCGTCCTAGTTTTTCACCTTGGGGTGCTCCCGTTCTTTTTGTCAAGAAAAAGGATGGATCTTTCAGAATGTGCATCGATTACCGTGAGATTAACAAGCTTACCATCAAGAATCGATATCCCCTACCTCGCATTGATGATCTCTTTGATCAGTTACAGGGCGCTTCTTATTTTTTGAAGATTGATCTGCGTTCTGGGTATCATCAGCTTCGTGTGCATGAAGAAGATATTCCCAAGACGGCGTTCCGCACTCGTTATGGGCATTATGAGTTCACAGTTATGCCATTCGGTTTGACTAATGCTCCTGCTGTTTTCATGGACTTGATGAATAGGGTTTGCAAGCCTTATTTAGATAAGTTCATCATCGTTTTTATTGATGACATATTGATATACTCTAAGACGCAAGCTGATCATGAGCAACATCTTCGTCTTACTCTGGAGCTCCTAAAGAAAGAGCAACTTTTCGCCAAATTCTCCAAGTGTGAATTTTGGCTCAAAGAAGTTCAATTTTTGGGTTATATCGTCAACGAACAAGGTATTCATGTAGATCCCTCCAAGATCAGTGCGATTAAGGATTGGGATACGCCTACTACTCCTATCGAAGTTCGTTCTTTTCTTGGTCTCGCGGGTTATTACCGCCGCTGTGACACCTGTGTCACTGCGACCATCAAACAAATACCAAACCAATGAAATATTGTATTTCATACTTTGGACTTGTATAAATATGTGTATCTTTTGCCCATATCAAGTCTTGTTCGATTTCAAGCTCTAAATCGCTTTCTGGAAGGTTATACGCGCACTGATGCGTAGATATAACCAGTTTAATGCAACGAACACTCCGGAATAGTGAAATAGGCTTAACATACCTTAAATAACCTTTACATAACTTAGATATAAGTTTTGGAAGGTTTGGTGTGGTGAAATCAAGTTAAATCGCTTACAGGGACTAAACTTGACAAACTGCGAAAGTATGCCAATTTGAACTGTAACAGACATTCCGGAACATGACCATAAGTTAAACATGCCATAAATATCCTTCACATAGCTTAGAAATAGGCTTTGAGGGGTTCGGTATGCTAAAATAAACTTTTGTGTCATTCAGGGACTAAAAGCGTCAAAAAGTGCACAAGTTTGCATTTTCGCGCATAACTTACGTTCTGAATACATCTGGACATCCAAAAATTTATGTAAGCATGACTATATTATGCTTTAGTTTTTGGCTTGCCAAAAATCCATTCGTCACGTCATTTGGATCGTTTTTCGCGCTTATGCGCATTCCGTCGTAATTAAGCGAACATCGCGTTCGTACGACCAAACGAACCAACATCCGGCATATTTTTGAACATGTTTCATGTCCACAATGTTTAGGAATCATTTTAGGGCCTTAAAGTTGGCTTTACGGGCCTTAGAAGTGCCGGAAATGGGCTTAAACACGTACAGGGACTGAAACTGTCATTTCTGAAACTTTGTTCTGATCTGTGACTGCTAGGCGGCCCGCCTCAGTTTCCTTACATCCTCAGGCGGCCCGCGAGGCCCCTTCTGACCAGATTAATTGAATCTAACAGCAGATTGCAGCTGTTACATTCACAACCACACATTCCCAATTGCTTAGTCAGCTGATAAGGATGGATTTTAGGAACCATAACTTTCCGACACTTGTACGGATACGATTAAGGCACGATATTCGACAAGCGATCTTAACGGTTCGGGTATTCCTATAAATACCCATCCACCCCCATTGCTAAAATCACTAGAATCTTGATCTTAGGAACTCTAAGTTGAAACCATTGTTTCATACCTGAGATTCTTGGATCGAGATTAGCATTCGGGGACCCTTCGTAAGTATTCTTTCGTTCTTTTATTGCTTTTCGAGTCTTTCGAGTCTGAAAGTCAAACTTTGTTTGACTTTCTGCGTTGACCAGTAATGGTCAATGCGAAGTTCGTTTGAACTTCGCAACGTGAGTGTAATCACGTTGGTTATAGTCCCTTGGGACTATGCCTACTGATTACCACGTTGTCTAGGGTCGTAGGGTAAGCGGTCTAATAAATCGCTTATACCTCGAACCCGACCCAGTTTGGTCGATCATTAGGATCCGACCAAATACATTAGGTGACCATAGTGTATAGGGAATAACCTTCCGAGGTTATACCCTATGGTCACATCGTTTAAGTAGTTGTATGATAGGTAGTTTATATGCCTTAGGTAAATTACCAGAATACCCTTTTCATGTATAATTGGTAATTAAGCATATGTAACCTAAACTTTTGTCACATAACTGATTATGTAACATGTTTAGGCATATAACACTTGTCATAGGACTAGTTAGGCGGTCCGAACGCGTTTCACGCGCACGACGCGTTAAAGTAGCATAAGCTTCCTAAACGGGTCGTAATGGGTCGAAAGCACTTAGATTAAGGTTTCATTTAGTATGTAGGCTTTGTTAAACCATATAACACGAGTCTCTATACTCGTTTGGTTTACGAACCCTCATTCTATCAGATCTTCCGATTTAGGTCCGGTTTATTAACATAGTTACCTATAGTAGGTGCCGTTTGATATCCGTGATCTCTAGCATTGCTTGGTGGTTATCCTAGGACTTCTGAGCAATCTCAAGTGAGTACATAGACCCCTCTTTTACTGCTTTCCAAACTGTTTTGGGGTGAAACACATGTGCCTACTTGTTACTTTCAAGCTTTCCTGTTTTCACATCATATACATGCTATGTTCGTTAGTACATTATAGTACATGATTTCATTACATTTCATGCTAGGTGTGCCCATTGCGTGCATACTTAGTACATCGTTTTCATCACATGCTTACATTTTGTTATGACATTTGGGTTGTTTACAATGGAACAATACATTCATTAACATTAGCTACGCCGTTCGTTAGTAGGTAGTGGTACCATAGGAATTGACAACTCCCGTTCCGGACATCCCAGGGAAAGGGGATGAAAGGAATGACCGAATTCGATATACATAAGTTAGATAAACCTTTAAGTGGTTTAAGGGTTTATCGCCTCAGTCTCAAGGCTTGGATGTATGCATTTTCACAACACCGCATAGATGTTCGTATCAGTATAGCATGCATTTACACAAAACATAACGTTGATTTAAACCGAGTTTTACTTCAATACTATGTTCTTGTGCATATGGTTTAGTTGATGCGTTTCACTAGCCATACAGATTATTTTGGTTACATATTACATGATTTACATTGATCATGCATTTACACAAAACATAGCTTTGATTTAAACCAAGTTTTACTTCAATACTATGTTCTTGTGCATATGGTTTAGTTGATACATTTCACTAGCCATACAGATTATTTCGGTTACATATTACATGATTTACATTAGACATGAACATTTTACATTGTTGGTTTGGTTTGAGTAAGTGATTAAGTAACGATGCGTGTGTAATATGATACAAGCATGGTGGATGCGCCGCTGGTACTTCCTATATATAAGTGTTTGTATGGTATTACATATCGTAGTGTTATTTAAATCATTTCAGTTTGATACATATAACATTTTATACAAATAACATACTTTTCACAATACATTGTTTTACAAGCAACTTATCTTATACAAACTCAGTTTACAATGGTTATTCATTTAACCATACATTATTCTCTTATTTATACATATCATCTGAACTCATTGTTTTTCAAATGATTTACAAAACAAAGCAAATTACAAGGTTCATGACTAAACATTTTCTCAAACATAAGTCATGAAACCTATTTTCACAAAACCTATGTATCTCACAGGCATTTTTATGCTGACGTACCTATTTTCACATGTGTTTTTCAGGAGCTGTTGCATAAGATGATCAAGATACACAAAGGCAGACTTGGGCTTTAGTGACAATAAAAGATGCAAGACTAGTTAATTATGTTGTATTTATTTGTTTGTTAAGACATTGTAACATTTTTAATCAATAAAACGAAACTTCAATTGCCATGGATTTGAAACAATTAATTATGTTACAACACTCCCCGACATTTCCGCCACGTTTTGTATGTTCTACGTGGTCGGGGTGTGACAGAAAAGATGGTATCAGAGCCAATGGTTATAGGGAATTAGGTTATTAGTAATGCTTTGACCTAGTCTATAACCTTCTTAGGACCCTAACGCGAGTTTACTTGCGTTTAGTCATAAAACAATACCGTCACCTATCCTTAGGCGACGACCACAACAAGAACGTAAATTTCAAAACCGCTTTGAAAACTAATCATCTGTTCTAGGATGATTGATTACTAGGTTTTGAACCCTCTGTTATATGGTTTTGAACCCCTTTGAGTTTTCAAAATCTCGTCAAGGTTTTGGGTTTTAAATAATGTGAACACGTGCAAACTAGAAGGGTGAATGCCTGTATTCTGGGATTTCTGTCTAGGCAAGCACTTCGTATACATCTCATCAGACGCGAGACCAGTTGTGCTTACCTGGGAATTCTTGGGATGAGTGTTCACTTATAGGCGAGCATGTCTTCGCGATACATTATATTGACCCATTTACTTTGATTAGTCACCATCTCATTTGTTTGCCTTTGGTAACAAACAAATGGTCACAATCTTCATGTGTTGTTATTCTCTTTTGACTATCTTTTGCTTGTTTCCTTCTATGCCTTCCATTTTCTTCTTTATGCCTCTTCATCGCAACAAGACTCGAGTGTCCGGACCAGGTGCTGCAATTACCCAGCGAATAGGCGACTTACTCCAGAGGACCGTTGACTTAGCTATCACCATGACACGCCTCAGGGATGAAGCTGTATGAGGGAACTGCTCCTTGGTGCAATCAATGCCATCGTCATTATTCAAATCAAATACCTTGTTTCAAATGTACCCACGGTGGACGATGGAGACATTTGGTTAACATGTGCCGCTTTGCAAAACAAAGCTGTTACAAATCCTGCTGCTGCTCAACCTTCAAACTCTGCTTCATATGTCGCTTAGCATATCTGGCGCCTCAACCTCATGAACTTTCTACCTTGTGTATCGACTTAAACACGCCTAGTGCAAGGTGTCGAAGCACCTCTCGTTACACAAATTCCAAAATCCATGAAGGATCTTTCTATCCTCATAATCAGATCCTTGTGGATGAATATCACTCAAATCGGAGCTCTTAATTGAATTATTCGTATACCTTAATACGTACATTACAATTCAATAAAGGACAAAGCCGAATTCTTATTAAGATCTTCCTATCTTCATAGTTAGATTCTTGCTAATGTTTAAAGTACCAAATGAAATCCATGAAATGGATTCCTAGTGTGCTTTAAATGCATGTACGTAATTAACAAAACAAAACTTTCAAATTAAAGATCTAGATAATCAATTTTGTGGTTATGTGACTATGTGTTTATGCATTTTGTGTTTTTGTATACTCTGGATATTCGCTATCCAAATCCTCGTAGAATCTTTCTTACCTCCATATGAAGGATTCGTAGTAGGATATTCAAAAAGGTACTATCTTAAATCCTTAATGGACTTCCACGTTGTAGTTAAGTCCCTTGGATTATAAAGTACTATTCCAAAGTTTAAGGGCAACATGTGTTGATAAGTTAAATAGATTGGTCCGACAATCTAGTTAAATACATCCTACATCGATGTAATTAAATATTCCCCGTAGGTAGTTAGTTAAAGAGATCCTACGTCGATCTAAGTTAAATAGATTGGTCCGACAATCTAGTTAAATACATCCTACGTCGATGTAATTAAATATTCCCCGTAGGTAGTTAGTTAAAGAGATCCTACGTCGATCTAAGTTAAATAGATTGGTCCGACAATCTAGTTAAATACATCCTACGTCGATGTAATTAAATATTCCCCGTAGGTAGTTAGTTAAAGAGATCCTACGTCGATCTAAGTTAAATAGATTGGTCCGACAATCTAGTTAAATACATCCTACGTCGATGTAATTAAATATTCCCCGTAGGTAGTTAGTTAAAGAGATCCTACGTCGATCTAAGTTAAATAGATTGGTCCGACAATCTAGTTAAATACATCCTACGTCGATGTAATTAAATATTCCCCGTAGGTAGTTAGTTAAAGAGATCCTACGTTGATCTAAGTTAAATAGATTGGTCCGACAATCTAGTTAAATATATCCTACGTCGATGTAGTTAAATATTTCCCGTAGGTAGTTAGTTAAGGAGATCCTACGTCGATCTAAGTTAAATAGATTGGTTCGACAATCTAGTTAAATATATCATGTGTTTATGTAGTTAAATAGGCCCTCGGGTGGTCTAAATCAAGAGATTGTTATGAAATGAACTGTGCGGACTGTGCAAGGAACTACGTAATTATGGAGGCCTACATAATTATGGAATTCAGTGCATAGAAACCACAGGAAGTTTTATCATGTGTTAAGACCAACAGTGGCAAGAGTAAATGATACGGGAGAAGTCTTGGACTTCGACCAATGTCATTTATTCTCACACTACCCAATTCTGATCTCAATCACACACACAGTTTCCTATGATAAGTCTTCATAAGAAACGTTCTTTTGTCCGTAGTTCAAAACTCCATGTTTTGTTACTACAAGGACTTCACTTTGAGGGTTGACATCTTTGCTAAGAATCCTAACATGGCCCAGAGTTTTACTTAAGGACTCAATGGATTTGTCTGAAGGCAAAACCGTCACAGCTGTCTCCACAAGTTTCCTCTAAAACTAAATTTCGGGACGAAATTTCCTAAAGTAGGGGAGACTGTGACACCTGTGTCACTGCGACCATCAAACAAATACCAAACCAATGAAATATTGTATTTCATACTTTGGACTTGTATAAATATGTGTATCTTTTGCCCATATCAAGTCTTGTTCGATTTCAAGCTCTAAATCGCTTTCTGGAAGGTTATACGCGCACTGATGCGTAGATATAACCAGTTTAATGCAACGAACACTCCGGAATAGTGAAATAGGCTTAACATACCTTAAATAACCTTTACATAACTTAGATATAAGTTTTGGAAGGTTTGGTGTGGTGAAATCAAGTTAAATCGCTTACAGGGACTAAACTTGACAAACTGCGAAAGTATGCCAATTTGAACTGTAACAGACATTCCGGAACATGACCATAAGTTAAACATGCCATAAATATCCTTCACATAGCTTAGAAATAGGCTTTGAGGGGTTCGGTATGCTAAAATAAACTTTTGTGTCATTCAGGGACTAAAAGCGTCAAAAAGTGCACAAGTTTGCATTTTCGCGCATAACTTACGTTCTGAATACATCTGGACATCCAAAAATTTATGTAAGCATGACTATATTATGCTTTAGTTTTTGGCTTGCCAAAAATCCATTCGTCACGTCATTTGGATCGTTTTTCGCGCTTATGCGCATTCCGTCGTAATTAAGCGAACATCGCGTTCATACGACCAAACGAACCAACATCCGGCATATTTTTGAACATGTTTCATGTCCACAATGTTTAGGCATCATTTTAGGGCCTTAAAGTTGGCTTTACGGGCCTTAGAAGTGCCGGAAATGGGCTTAAACACGTGCAGGGACTGAAACTGTCATTTCTGAAACTTTGTTCTGATCTGTGACTGCTAGGCGGCCCACCTCAGTTTCCTTACATCCTCAGGCGGCCCGCGAGGCCCCTTCTGACCAGATTAATCGAATCTAACAGCAGATTGCAGCTGTTACATTCACAACCACACATTCCCAATTGCTTAGTCAGCTGATAAGGATGGATTTTAGGCACCATAACTTTCCGACACTTGTACGGATACGATTAAGGCACGATATTCGACAAGCGATCTTAACGGTTCGGGTATTCCTATAAATACCCATCCACCCCTATTGCTAAAATCACTAGAATCTTGATCTTAGGAACTCTAAGTTGAAACCATTGTTTCATACCTGAGATTCTTGGATCGAGATTAGCATTCGGGGACCCTTCGTAAGTATTCTTTCGTTCTTTTATTGCTTTTCGAGTCTTTCGAGTCTGAAAGTCAAACTTTGTTTGACTTTCTGCGTTGACCAGTAATGGTCAATGCGAAGTTCGTTTGAACTTCGCAACGTGAGTGTAATCACGTTGGTTATAGTCCCTTGGGACTATGCCTACTGATTACCACGTTGTCTAGGGTCGTAGGGTAAGCGATCTAATAAATCGCTTATACCTCGAACCCGACCCAGTTTGGTCGATCATTAGGATCCGACCAAATACATTAGGTGACCATAGTGTATAGGGAATAACCTTCCGAGGTTATACCCTATGGTCACATCGTTTAAGTAGTTGTATGATAGGTAGTTTATATGCCTTAGGTAAATTACCAGAATACCCTTTTCATGTATAATTGGTAATTAAGCATATGTAACCTAAACTTTTGTCACATAACTGATTATGTAACATGTTTAGGCATATAACACTTGTCATAGGACTAGTTAGGCGGTCCGAACGCGTTTCACGCGCACGACGCGTTAAAGTAGCATAAGCTTCCTAAACGGGTCGTAATGGGTCGAAAGCACTTAGATTAAGGTTTCATTTAGTATGTAGGCTTTGTTAAACCATATAACACGAGTCTCTATACTCGTTTGGTTTACGAACCCTCATTCTATCAGATCTTCCGATTTAGGTCCGGTTTATTAACATAGTTACCTATAGTAGGTGCCGTTTGATATCCGTGATCTCTAGCATTGCTTGGTGGTTATCCTAGGACTTCTGAGCAATCTCAAGTGAGTACATAGACCCCTCTTTTACTGCTTTCCAAACTGTTTTGGGGTGAAACACATGTGCCTACTTGTTACTTTCAAGCTTTCCTGTTTTCACATCATATACATGCTATGTTCGTTAGTACATTATAGTACATGATTTCATTACATTTCATGCTAGGTGTGCCCATTGCGTGCATACTTAGTACATCATTTTCATCACATGCTTACATTTTGTTATGACATTTGGGTTGTTTACAATGGAACAATACATTCATTAACATTAGCTACGCCGTTCGTTAGTAGGTAGTGGTACCATAGGAATTGACAACTCCCGTTCCGGACATCCCAGGGAAAGGGGATGAAAGGAATGACCGAATTCGATATACATAAGTTAGATAAACCTTTAAGTGGTTTAAGGGTTTATCGCCTCAGTCTCAAGGCTTGGATGTATGCATTTTCACAACACCGCATAGATGTTCGTATCAGTATAGCATGCATTTACACAAAACATAACGTTGATTTAAACCGAGTTTTACTTCAATACTATGTTCTTGTGCATATGGTTTAGTTGATGCGTTTCACTAGCCATACAGATTATTTTGGTTACATATTACATGATTTACATTGATCATGCATTTACACAAAACATAGCTTTGATTTAAACCAAGTTTTACTTCAATACTATGTTCTTGTGCATATGGTTTAGTTGATACATTTCACTAGCCATACAGATTATTTCGGTTACATATTACATGATTTACATTAGACATGAACATTTTACATTGTTGGTTTGGTTTGAGTAAGTGATTAAGTAACGATGCGTGTGTAATATGATACAAGCATGGTGGATGTGCCGCTGGTACTTCCTATATATAAGTGTTTGTATGGTATTACATATCGTAGTGTTATTTAAATCATTTCAGTTTGATACATATAACATTTTATACAAATAACATACTTTTCACAATACATTGTTTTACAAGCAACTTATCTTATACAAACTCAGTTTACAATGGTTATTCATTTAACCATACATTATTCTCTTATTTATACATATCATCTGAACTCATTGTTTTTCAAATGATTTACAAAACAAAGCAAATTACAAGGTTCATGACTAAACATTTTCTCAAACATAAGTCATGAAACCTATTTTCACAAAACCTATGTATCTCACAGGCATTTTTATGCTGACGTACCTATTTTCACATGTGTTTTTCAGGAGCTGTTGCATAAGATGATCAAGATACACATAGGCAGACTTGGGCTTTAGTGACAATAAAAGATGCAAGACTAGTTAATTATGTTGTATTTATTTGTTTGTTAAGACATTGTAACACTTTTAATCAATAAAACGAAACTTCAATTGCCATGGATTTGAAACAATTAATTCTGTTACAACACTCCCCGACATTTCCGCCACGTTTTGTATGTTCTACGTGGTCGGGGTGTGACAGCCGCTTCATCGAAAATTTCTCGAAGATTGCAGTTCCCCTAACTGCTCTAACTCAGAAGAATAAGCCCTTTGAATGGGGTTCTAAACAAGAAGAAGCGTTTCAGACCTTGAAGCAGAAACTTTGTGATGCGCCTATCCTATCTTTTCCTGAAGGTAATGATGATTTTATCGTGTACTGCGATGCATCCAATTTAGGACTTGGCTATGTTCTGATGCAAAGGAACAAAGTCATAGCATATGCATCGAGGCAGTTAAAGGTGCATGAGAAAAAACTACACCACTCATGATCTTGAGTTGGGTGCAGTTGTCTTCGCTCTTAAGATCTGGAGACACTATTTGTATGGTACAAAATGTGTGGTTTTCACTGACCACAAAAGTCTTCAGCATATCTTCAATCAGAAAGAACTCAACATGAGGCAAAGACGTTGGGTTGAACTTCTAAACGACTATGACTGTGAAATTCGCTACCATCCTGGTAAGGCGAATGTTGTGGCTGACGCATTGAGTCATAAGGAACGTACTAAGCTTCATTGTGTTCGTGTTCAATCTGATATTCAAGCTCAATCTGATATTCAAGCCCGCATCTCTCAGGCTCAACATGCTTGTGTTTCACAAGACTTGATGGGTAAAGAATTACCCTATCACATTAAGCCTGACCTTGAACTGAAGGACGATGGATCGTATTATTTCATGGACCGTTTGTGGGTCCCAAGCCTAGATGATCTTCGCACCTTGCTTATGGATGAAGCTCATAAGTCTCGTTATTCTATTCATCCTGGCTCGGATAAGATGTATAAGGATCTTTGTACTCAGTATTGGGGGCCTGGTATGAAGAAAGACATAGCCTTATACGTTTCAAAATGCCTTACTTGTCTTAAGGTTAAGGCTGAACACCAACATCCTTCTGGTCTTTTACAACAACCAGAGATTCCAGTTTGGAAATGGGAAAACATTGCTATGGATCTCATTACCAAACTTCCGCGCACTAAGAAAGGTCATGATGACATCTAGGTAATTGTTGATCGTCTTACAAAATCAGCGCATTTCTTGCCGATCCATGAGGATCTATCTGCTGAAAAGTTGGCTAAAATTTATGTGGATGAAATCGTAACTCGACATGGTGTTCCTTTGAACATTATTTCAGACAAAGATGCTCGCTTCTCTTCTCGTTTTTGGAGAACCATGCAATCTGCTATGGGGACCCAACTTAATCTGAGCACTGCTTATCATCCGTAATCTGATGGTCAATCTGAAAGAACAATCCAGACTTTGGAGGATATGCTTAGAGCTTGTGTGATCGATTTTGGTGGTAGTTGGGATTCACATCTTCCATTGATTGAATTCTCCTACAACAACAGTTATCACTCCAGCATCAACATGGCTCCTTTCGAGGCTCTCTATGGTCGAAAATGTTGTTCACCAGTCTGCTGGAATGAGATAGGTGAGGCTCAGCTTACTAGACCTGACCTCATTCTAGAGACAACTGATAAGGTTAAGAAGGTTCGTGATAACCTCCAGACAGCTCAAAGCCGTCAAAAGAGTTACGCGGACCAACGACGCAAGCCCTTGGAATTTCAAGTCAGTGATCATGTATTACTTAAGGTCTCACCTTGGAAAGGTGTGATCAGATTTGGAAAGACAGGAAAACTTACACCTAGATATGTTGGACCATTCAAGATCGTCCAAAAGAATCGGTAAGGTAGCCAACAGACTTGAATTACCTCCTGAACTTGGAAGTGTTCATCCAACATTCCACGTGTCCAATCTCAAGAAGTGTTTAGCTGATGAGAACCTCCACATACCACTTGACGAAATTCATGTTGATAAAACACTACATTTTGTTGAGAAACCTGTGGAAATCATGGACCGAATAGTCAAATGGCTTAAACGCAAGCGCATTCCTTTGGTTAAATTTCGCTGGGAATCTAAGCGTGGACCTGAGTTAACTTGGGAATGTGAAGATCAAATGAAGGCGAAGTATCCGCATCTGTTCTCACGAGTTTCCTCTAAACAAATTTCGGGATGAAATTTCCACAAGTAGGGGAGACTGTGACATCTGTGCTTATAATCATTGTAAACCATTCAGTTATCAATGAAATAAATTTATTTGATCCCAATGTTTGTTTGTTTATGTTTTACATTTTTCATGTTTTAACTTTTATTCAATTTCAAACTCAATATCGCTTTCTGGAGAATTATACGCAAACTGGTGCGTAAACGTAATCAGTTTAACGCAACAAATACTCCGAAACATTAGCATATGCTTAACATACCTTAAATAACCTTTATATAACTTAGAAATAAGTTTTGAAGGCTTTGGTATGGCAAAATCAAGTCTATTCGCTTACAGGGACTAAATTCGACAAACTGCGAAAGTATGCCAATTTGAACTGTAACGAACATTCCGGAACTTGATCATAAGTTAAACACACCCTAAATATCCTTTTCATAGCTTAGAAATAGACTTTGAGAGGTTCGGTGTGCTAAAATAAACTTTATGCTCATTCAGGGACTAAAAGCGTCAAAAAGTGCATAAGTTTGCATTTTCGCGCATAACTTACGTTCTGAATACATCCGGACATCCAAAAATTTATGTAAGCATTAAAATATTTTATTTTAGTGTTTGGCATGATAAAATACCATTCGTCACGCAATTTGGATCGTTTTTGCGTTCGTTACAACTCCCGTCGTAATTAACCGAACAACGCAACTGTACGGCCAAACGAGCCGACATCCGAGATATTTTTTAGCACATTTTAAGTTCCCTATACTTTAAATTCATTTTAGAGCTTTGAAATGGGGTTAACGGGGCTTAAACGTGTCAAAAATGCATCGAAAACCAAGTTTGGGGCTTCAGGGGCTAAAACTGTCATTTCTGAAAGTTGCTGGTCTGCAGGTCCCTTACGGACCGTATGGAGACCTGCTTGCAGTCCATAAGCAGTGCCCAGAACCACAGAATTGCAAAAACAATGAATCTGGCCTATTCCACTTGCTCAAATGGTTTTTACCCCTTGAATTACACACTATGGGCTGGTATTTGATGTCCCCATGGTATTCAAAACCTTGTGCCCAAGTGTAAGGCCAAGATCATTCCCTCTTCTCCAAGAAATGATCCTAATGGTTGTGAAATTCCTATAAATAGCAACCCCCACTTCACTTCATTCTCACACTTGATCTGAAATCAGCTCTAAGTTGGGGTGTTTCCACTTCATACCTGAGCTATTTTAGATCAAACATCCTTCTTGGACCCTTTGTAAGTCCTCTTCTTGCTTGTTCTTGTATTTCAAGCATGAAAGTCAAACTATGTTTGACTTTCAGCTTTGACCAGTCAATGGTCAAGACAAAATTCCGTTGAACTTTGCAACGTGAGCGTAATCACGATGGTTATAGTCCCTAGTGACTATACCTACTGAATACCACGTTATCTAGGCTCAGTGACGAGTCGTAGTTTCGGCCAAAATGCGTATTCTCACGTATTTTGTAACCAAACTACTCTAGGGTATCAAAACCGTTTGTTTTGATATCAAAACCTGATTTCTAACTTAACTAAACATGTTCTAGCATGTTTAGCTCGTCACTTTTAGATTTGTGCATGTCTATGGTCGTAAGGGTAAGCGATCTAATCAATCGCTTATGCTTTCGAATCCGACCCATTTGGTCGATCATTAGGATCCGACCAAACACATTAGGTGACCATAGTTGTATAGGGAATAACCTTCCGAGGTTATACCTTATGGTCACATCGTTTGAGTAGTTGCATGATAGGTAGTATATATGGCTTAAGTAAATTACCAAAATACCCTTATACGCCAAATTTCATTTTAAGCCTATGTAACGTAACTTTAGACATCTAAACTGATTTAGCAACAATATTAGACATGTTAAGGCATATTTTACTTATCATAGGACTAGTTAGGCGGTCCAAACGCGTTTTACGCAAACGACGCGTTAAAGTAACATAAGCTACCTAAACGGGTCGTAACGGGTCAAAACCACTTAGGATAAGTTTCGTTTTAGTATGTAGGCTTTGTTAAACCATATTACTTGAGTTCCTACACTCATTTGGTTTACGAACCCTCATGCTACCCGATCCTCCGAATAGGTCCGTTTATTAATGTAGTTACCTATATTAGGTGCCGTTTGATTCGGTGATCTTCTAGCTTTGCTTGGTGGTTATCTTGGGACTTCTGAGCAATCTCAAGTGAGTACATAGACCCCTCTTTTACTGTTTTTCAAACATTTTGGGGTGAAACACATGTGCCTACTTGTTATTTTAGTGCTTTTCATGTTTTTATATCCTATACTTGCTATGTTCATTAGTACACTATTAGTACATTGATTTACATGACTTTTCTGCTTTGTATGTTAACTTAGCATACTTAGTACATTGATTTACATGACTTTTCTGCTTTGTATGTTAACTTAGCATACTTAGTACATTACTTTCATCACATGTTTACAATTTGATATGACATTTGGTTTGTTCAACGGGTCTAAATTACATTCATTAACATTAGCTACGCCGCTCGGTAGTAAGTAATGGTACCATAGGACTTGACAAATCCCGTTCCTGACATCCTAGGTTTGTTTGGATGTAAGGAATGACTGAATCCGAAAACATTTTACTTTGATAATCTTTACTCTAAGGTTATCCTGCTGTCTCAAGGCTTGAATGTATGCGTTAAATTACTGCATAAATGTTTGTATCAGTAAAACATGTATTTATCTTACAAAACATAACTTTTGGATTTATTTAAAATACTTTGATTTGTACATTTTGCTTGTGGTTTAAGTAGTCTCATTTTACTTACCATACATGACTTTTGCTTATACATTACATGGTTTACATTGACAATAGACTTGGTTTACTCATAAACATTTGACAATTGGTTTAAACATTAAAATTTGGTGGTTTGTTTGGGTAAGTGATTTACATAATGAGGCGACATGTAGTATGATAAAAGCATGGTGGATACGCCGCTGGTACTTCCTATATATAAGTGTTTTTATGGTATTACATATCGTATCGTTATTTAAACCATTTCAGTTATACATATTACATTTACAAAATATTTTCACTTAAACATTGTTTTACAAATAACTCAATTTACACAAACTCATTTTTACTTGGTTATTCATTTAACCATACATTATTCTTTTATATATATATATATATCATCAAATTTTGCTAACGTTTTTCAAATGATTTATAAAACAAAACAATTAACAAGGTTCATGACTTATTTTTATTAAACATTTACTTTAAACTCAAGTCATGAATCCTATTTTCCTAAAACCTATGTATCTCACATGCATTTTTATGCTGACGTACCTATTTTCACATGTGTTTTCAGGAGTTGTTGCTTAGGATGTTCGTGACACGCTAGGGCGGACCTGTGCCTTAGAGACTTAAAATAAAGATAGAACTAGATTAATTATGTGGTGTACTCTTTGTTTTAGTTATTTCAAGACAATGTAACTCTTTGTTTGATGAATAAAACATAACTTTTAAATGCCATGGTTGTGAAACAATAATTCTGTTGCAACACTCCCCGACGTTTCCGCCACGATTTGATATTTTATGTGGTCGGGGTGTGACGTAAACCTTTTTACTCTCCTGGATATCAAGGCCATTTACCACTGTAGATCCATCTCTTCCAAGTCATCGGGGTCAACCTGATCATAATCTTCATCAAAAGTAGCTGGATCAGATATCTTCCCCTGAATGTAATTCTCGTAAGAGGCCATTTACACTCATAGGCATAGATTTAGTATTGCTGCTCTGATTTGTAGCTGAAGTTATCTTAGCACCTGTAGATCCTGCTGAAGCAGCTACGAAACACACATCACCATCTTCATTCACAGTAACTTGCTCATTCTCACATGACAGAAATGCAGTAGCAGAATCGCTAGAAGCATTGTGAGACGAAGAAGATGGAAGTCTATTGTAAATCCCTGGATCTTGAACCTGATCGTATCATGTCTCCTTCTTCTTCATGTTGAGCTCGTATGCTCTCAGCTTCCCCACAACCTCTTCAAGTTCTTTTGTGTTATAATCTGCCTCCCCTTTGATCATGAGAGTATAGATATCCCACTTTGCAGGGAGTGCATCAAGCAGCTTGTCATTGATCTCAATGTCAGTATAGCTATCTATGTCATAGTTGTCCATTTCTAACATTAGATGGTAGTATCTTGTGATGATATCTTCAAGTGATTCATTTCTCATGCACTTGAAGACGGTAAATTGCTTCTTCAGTAGATCCACTTTGTTCTTTTTGACATATTCATTTCCTTGTTATCTCTTTTCTAGTGCATCCCACATTTCCTTAGAAGTAGTGTACTTCTTGAAGGTATGTTTGATGCCATCTGGTAAAGACATCTTGATAGCAGCTAAGGCTCTTTTTTTAGCCTCATACTTCTTCTTATCAGCCTCTTGCGTGTTCACATAGGCAATGACACGTTGTCTGCCTTCGAAATCATGAGTTGGGTTCGCATAACCATCGTGAATACATATCCACATCCGTGTGTCCTGATATTCAATGAAAGACTGAAACCTATCTTTCCATGTTAGATAGTTCTCCACCTTCATCATCTTAGGCGGTTTGTTTGTTGTGCCAACCTCGTGCTCCATCCTCAACAATTCGTTCAAATTGGACACGTTCGACATTTTAACATAACAGACTAGTAAAACTGTACAAAAAGTGTCCGAAAACTGTGGTTACCAAATTACACCGTTAGAATCGTCTCAAAAAGACGAATCCAATGATATATAATGTCGAAAACCAAATTCGGGATTTTCCAGAGTTTTTTATTTTAAATTTTTTTTTTTTTTTTGACCTAAAAATCCAAGGAATTCAATGCTGCAAACCGTTTGTCGAGATGAGCTACGGATCACTTTCTATTTTCGAAAACATTAAATCCTCTATACGCACCCAAATACTCCACCAAAATAAATACTCCACCTTTTTAATCCTCTACTAATTTCGCTGGTTAATCAATTTAATTTCGCGGTGTAATTTCGTTGGTTCAGGAAGGTTGTTTAATTATGCTGGTTAATTTCGCAGGTCAACTTTGCTGATTAATTATTTCGCTATTACGACGACTAGTAAAGTCGCCGATCACCGTGATAATTTCGCTGAGGACAATTACACGGTTACCAAAGTCGCCTTTGGATTTTAACTTCGCCGGTCAGTTAAATTCGTTGGTCTAGACTACGAAATTGTTAATTATGCCAGTCAATTTTGGAAACTCAATATGTTCGTAATTTCTGAAGATTTTCCAGATCCTTTTAACAGTTTCCTGCAGAATCACGAAGCAAATATCAGCAATGTTTTTCGAAAATATGAAGAACACGATGAACAGTCTTCGAATCCTCAAATCTTTCCAGCCAAAATTCTTCAACCAATCAACCAGAATATCCCGGAAACCTGCAAAACAGCAAACTAAAAATGCAGAAGATCAAAAACAGCCAATTTTGATTAAATAAAAAATTCCAAAAATTATATCAAACCCAAAAATTTTCGAAACCCTAGTTTTCAGGTTTCAAAATTTTCGAAAATTTCCACCCAAATTTGCAGACACAATTCTAAATTGAGCTTCTTCAAGAGCCTAAAGCTCTGATACCAATTGTAGGTCCCCTTGTTCGTACGAATTGTCAATCCAATCTAGAGTGCGGAATCCTCTAGATCAGAATAGCACAGAAACAAGTAGAAAACAAAATTCCAATTAAACCGATCTTTATTAATTATCTATCAAACTGATTACAATCAATTAAGATCCCGAACACACACAAAATTCGTCCAAGACCTTTATCTCTCACGAATTCTCTCTCAAAAGTTGTTTTGGCTGATTAACCTAAACCTTAATACAAAGCCTTGTTTATATAACACAAGGTTGCAACATAGGCTAGGTCAAGACCTCAAGGGCTGTAAATTGGTCTAAGCCCAATTCGCCCCATACACCCAATATCTGTCGGTTTGGTTAGCCCAAGCATTACAACTAACTATTACGAAGCTAAACCCGCTAACTGTTTATCGTTTTACTAAGTACAAGATATCCAAAGACCAAATCTAAGTTGTTGTCACAAATATGCACCAACAAAGACATCATATTGCACACTATATTGCGCAATTTAGCACCTTAACGAACCGGTAACCAAACGAACAATCGGACACTACCCGAAACACCAAAATTTAACTAGAAGCATTATTTTAATGTTACAAAGCTAGTTATGATCGCCAAACACCATATTACATCCTAAAACACTATAACATACTTAAACACCAAAATCTAACACTTAACATGCAACTAGATTATGTAACTAGAAATTGGAATGGAACAAGGACCCCCCCCCCCTTGAGGACGGTTATAACATGGGGGCCCCACACTAGATTTCTTTTGATTAATTAAATTGATATGTTATAAAGATTTTAGACATAACCTTAGTGTAATGTATTGTTGGAATAATTTTATAAAAACCATAAGATCATAATCTCAAATATTCTAACACTCACAACACACCACAACCTTCTTCTTCTCCTCTCTAGCTCACGGCCCATCCTCCATATCTCTACATCTCCATTTTCAATCCGTTCTCAAGCATTCTAAGGTATTCTCTAGGTGTTTCAAGCCTAACTTAGAAGGTTGCAAGCATAGGAATTGGAAGGACCATCTCTAGGAGCTTTTAACCACCTTATTTCTTCATCAACTTGCTTCTTGTTCTTCCCTAGCCTTAGTGCTAGTAGTAAGCCCCTTTGATCTTGTTTTTATTCATAATTTTAGTGGTTAAAGTAAGATGTAACTTGGTAAACTAAAGAATCTCAACAAAACATAAACATGATCATGAACATAAAGCTTAAAAACATGAAGATCAAAATTGTTTAAGTGTATGTATTAAACTTGTTTGATGATTTCTTGCATATATGGTGTAGATCATCATATGAAGCTTGCTAGATAATGATTAAACACATGATCTAGCAAGTATAAGGATGGATCTTGAGAAATTTATGTTGATCATCCTTTATGTAAAATATGAACTTGAAGGTGAACTTGTTTATGTGTAGGATGATTATTCCTACAAGATATAAGTCTTGAAAATGTAAGATTTCAAAAATAATATTTTCAAGAAACTAACGTTTACTTCAATATTTAACATGGATTGATTTTTGAAAGAAAGAAAACATATTTTGATGGTTAAATAGGACTAGTAATGTGTAGAAACAAGAAAAATACAAGAAGATTAATTTTTGAAAAATCATCATACAAGTTGTAAAGAATGAAAATTCATAAGAATGAGTTTTATAAAACAAGAACCATGGATTTAGTGTTCTTACAACATATTAAACAACATGTTAAATTACTACAAATTTTTACTAACTTCAAGTTTATGTCATAATGTAAAAAATGCATATTTTTGGCTCATGGTAAGTTTTGTGAAGATTGTTGCTGTTTGATGATGAATTTTTAAAAGAAAATGATATGCTAATAAGCATGGAGACCTCTATTTTTATGGGGAAACTATGGCAAATTTTTTGTAAAAATTAAACACTTAGATAAATATTTTTAAACAAGTGTTTACAAGTAATTTTTGATCTTGGTTTTAAGTATAAAAATTGCCATAATTTTTATTACAAAAATTACAAATATTGGAGGTTGATTTTTTAATAATAAAAATGACTAAGTATATATTTGGGAAAATATATATTTAGAAGTCACAAAAATTATGTGCTACTTGTATATTGATTATATTAGTTATATTAAAATTAGGGACTTTAAAATAATCTAACACAATAAAATACTAAAAGTTGTAATATACAATATTGCCAAAATCACAAGGAAATAAATATATAATCTATACCCAAATATTGGACAATCAGACAAGCGACATTGGAAAATATATATATATTCCGGAAATAAATTCGTAACTTAACAAATGTGATAAACAGTATTTTTGAAACCTAAGAAACGGTAAAGTATGAATTTTTATAACTATTACAAAATATATCATATTTTTTCAAAATAGAAAATATATTATTTTTGGGTGGAGAAAATTATATATTTTCTTAAACAATTCAAAATATATTAATTTGGTGAAAACTAGAAATATATATATATTTTCTAAGTTTAATCTTAGAAACATATTATTTTTTTATATATATATGAAAGTATACTTATTTTTGCCAAGTAGAGTTATAGATCTTTTTCTATAAAAATTCTCTTAAAATATGTATATTTTAAGAATATAAATTTGGTGATTTTTAGTTGTATAAAAATAATATTCTGAAAAATTATACGCAAATTAAGTATAAAATACTTAATAAATACAAGAAAATACGTATTCCCATACGTATAAATACATACCGGAATACACTACCAATACTTGGTAAAATACACAAATACAAGTATACCTATACTTGGAAAATACATATGTGAGAAATACATGATAAACCAAGTTAAAAATATATTATTTTTAGCAATATTCCAAATAATTGGATAAAAATAGTTTAAGTTAAAATATTCTTATTTTAACTAATTATTATATAATTTGGAATTATATAATGCATATCAACCGTATAACTCAAAGCATACTAAATTACAAAATAAGTCTTAATAAACAACTAAGACTAAGAGTCGTTACACGACCTAAACGTCTAATAAAACATGGCACGTGTGTAGGTAGTTGTACGACTCGTAAGAAGGATCTTTGAGTTACAAGACAGCGGACGCAAATTTGTGAATTCATGTCCCCCTTTTCTTTTAACTATTTTCAGTTTATAACTTACGGGGGTGAAATACATGTTTCAAATGTTCAAATGTTTCAAATGGTATGGCTAGCTAAGGAATGAACTGTTAGATCATGTGAATGGGTAGGCACAACACTTAAGACCATTAATCTTTGTATAAAGACCGAGGGGCATGAGTGATTGATCTATTTGGGTGTTGCGAGCCCCACCCATGGGTCCAGGAATGGCCGCATGTGGTGACTATGTCGTTCTAGCCGGGTGGCCCGGTACGAAATCCGCAAAGGTGTTGGTGCATATTTGTGACAACAGCTTAGATTTAGTCTTTGGATATCTTGTAATTAGTAAAACGATACATAGTTAGCGAGTTTAGCTTTGATATAGTTGATTAAGAGTGATTGGGCCAAACCTAACTCACATATGGGGGAGGGTTTGCGAAATGGGCCTTGCCCATGGACTAGCCCATATGCAAAGCTTTGTCCTATATAAACAAAGCTTAGCATTAGGGTTTAGGTAATCTTCTAATCACCAAATTAGCTTTTGGAGAGAATTCGTAAAAGAGAAAGGCTTGGATGAATTGGGATCTTGATTGATTGTAATCGTTGGAAAATAATCAATAAAGATCGGGTTTAAAGTGATTTCTGTTTCTACACGTTTTCTGTGAAATCTGATCTAGGGGATTCCACACTCTAGGTTAGATCGACGATTCTGTTACGATCCATACAGATTAGGGGACCTACAATTGGTAACAGAGCATTAGGCTCTTGATTTGCTCGGTTCAGAATTGTGTTCTGCAGAAACAGGGAGTTTTTCGATTTTTTTGTTAAACTTGACAATTAGGGTTTCGAATTTTCTGGCTGGTTTGTTAAAAATTTTCAAAATTTTGGCTGTTTTGATCTTCTGCTTTGGTTGTTTGCTATTTTGCAAGTTGTTTTAAGGTTTTCAGGAAAGTTGTGGTTGACTGTTTTGAAGAATTTTTGGCTGAACAACTTGAAGATTCGAAGACGATTTTCGTGTTCTTCATTAAGTTCATCAAAACTTTGTCAAAAGTTGGCTGATTTGGTGGTTCGATTTTGCAGATTTGTGATAGGAGAATCCGGAAAATCATCAAATTTTCGAAAAGATTAAGTTTCCAAAGTTACTGGTTGGAGAACTTGACTGAATTGGCGAAATAGACTGATCTGGCAAAATTGACTGATCTGCGAAATTAACCAGCATACTTACCGGCGAAGTAAATCCAAAGGCGACTTTGGTAACCGTATAATTTTCCACAGCGAAATTATCACGGTTTTAGCGACTTTACAAGTCGTTGTAATAGCGAATTTAACCAGCGAACTTGACCAGCGAAATTACCTTGAACTGATTAGCGAAATTGAACAAGTATCAGACCAGTGAATTTAGTTGACTAGCTAGCGAAATTATCAACATAATTAAAAAGGTGGAAGATTTTTTGGCAAGCGTAACTAAAAATCCACGTTTTTGAAAATAGAAATTGATCCGTAGCTCGTTTGACAGAACCGTTTGCACCGTTGAATTCCTGACAAAAAAAAATCCCGAATTCGGTTTTCAACATTAGATCACATTGGATTCGTCTTTTCGAGACGATTCTAACGGTGTAATTTGGTAACCACTGTTTTCGGA
This sequence comes from Helianthus tuberosus, assembly GCA_030545235.1. Taxonomy (NCBI): domain Eukaryota; kingdom Viridiplantae; phylum Streptophyta; class Magnoliopsida; order Asterales; family Asteraceae; genus Helianthus; species Helianthus tuberosus. Next base: position 122,363,665 of record CM060401.1, read on the forward strand.
GATATTTTGTACGGTTTTATCAGTCTGCGACGTTTAAAATGTCGAACATGTCTACTTTGAATGAGCTATTGAAAATGGAGCATGAGGTTGGCACTACCAACAAACCACCTAAGATGATGAAGGTGAAAAATTACTTGACATGGAATGATCGTTTTCAATCCTTCATTGAATATCAGGACACTCGCATGTGGATATGTATTGAAGATGGGTACACAAACCCAACACACAATTTTGAGGGCAGACCACGTCAAACAGACTATGTGAACATGAAAGAGGATGATAAAAAGATGTATGAGGCTGAAAAGAGAGCCTTGGCTGCAATAAAGATGTCCTTACCTGATAGCATCAAGCATACCTTCAAAAAGTACACAAATTCAAAGGATATGTGGGATGCATTAGAAAAGAGGTATCAAGGAAATGATGATGTCAAAAGGAATAAAGTTGCGAGCTCTACACCACGAGGAGGGTCAAATGATTGTAGTGTTCATCTGGAAAATAATGAGAATGCTACTCAGGCATTCATGGCAGAGATAATGCCAGTTGATGAGGCTGAAACTACTGTGAATGATGCTGAAGCAAAAGTGGATGCTGAAGTAGAGAAAGAGAGTGAAGCTGAACAGGTTGTTGCTGATGAAACCTCAGAATTTCATGAGAAAGAGGTACAATCTAATTCTGTATGTTTGAGATGTCGTGAACTACAGGGTGAGGTTGACAGGTTGTCAACACAAAACCAAAGTTTGATAAGCGAGATGTCTAACATTAAAGAGTCAAACTTTTTTGCTAAAAGAAATAAATCGGCATACTTGAAGAAGATAAAAGGTTATGAAGCTGAAATTGAAGCTTTAACTTGCAAACTAAATGAAAAACTTCAAGTCATAGACTTAGCTCATGACATGATGGCTGAGAAAACAAAAAAGATTTCTGATAAATGCAAAGAGTTGTCAGATGCACAACTCGAAATTGTTGAACTTGAAAAGAAATTAGGTCAATTCAGAGATTCGTCTTTTGTTATGAAACACATGATGGGTGGGTTAAAGAAGAGTAATGACAAGACCAGTGTGGGCTTCCAGGGCTTTAATGAAGTTCCACCTCCTCTTAGTCATGACTATTCATTCCTGCCTAGTGAAGATGAGCTAGCAGACTTTATGGCATCTGCACCAAGTAGTTTCGCATCCACATCAAGTCAAAGTGATGGATCTGAGAGTGATGATGCTAAGAAGAACAATAACAGGGAACCTTTGAAAAGGAAAAATTCACCGCCTAAGAGTAAAAATCAAGCTTTTGTTAAAAAGATTAATTTTGTTCAAGGTAGTGATATGAAAAATGAAACCACTGTTATTGAAAACGAATCGAATGTAGAGTTTGCAAAAAATAAGAGCATAGAAAAATCTGAAATTAAGCAAACTAAACAAGATTCATCCAAGGGATCATCACCATCTGATAAGGGATCTACCTCAAAGACTCCAGCTAAGAAGTCTTTGAAAAGGAGATCGTGCTTCAAGTGTCACATAAAGGGACATGTAGCTAGCTGCTATCCTAACAAAAAGATTGAAGCACAAGTTAGTGAGAGAAAGAGAGAGAAGTCACCAGAGAAGAGTGGTGATAAGGAGGAGAAAGTTGAAAATTCTCCAAAGAAATTTGCTCCCAAGCAACCAGAGGTTGTTGCTATTGGTGTAGATAAGGCTGAAAAAGGAACTCCACAAGTTCCTCGTTTTCAAAGAAATCAACCTAGATTTCAGCCTAGATCTTCACCAGGCATATATGAGAGACCTAGAAGCAGTTCACCTAGAATGAACAATTTTAATGGAAATACAAGTAATTTCAGAAGTCAAGGTCAATATCAAAATCGATACCAATATAATGGTGGTCGAACTTTTTATAACAATGGCTTTAGAAATTATAACAATCAAGCTTCTTGGAATCAAAACTCAAGGTACCAAAATCAAAATTTCCAAAGGTCAAATAGTCCAAACACATTTAGGAACCCTCAGGACCATAGACCTTATGGAAATCAAAACCCATTTCCATCAACAGGTCTGAGATCCAAGACTCCAGTTAGGAGTAATGGATATTGGATGGATGTTCCAGTGGTTGGTGAATTTGGACGACCCAAGACCATTAAGGCTTGGGTCCCCCAATCTAACTAATTTCTAGTTGGTGTGTACAGGAGCTGCTAAGGAGGATTATCAACTTATGTTGATAGTGGCTGCTCTAGGCACATGACGGGGGATGTGAGATTGTTGATATGTGAATATTAATTGATTTAAATTGAAGTTCAAAGTGCAGAGTCGACACACTAGATAACCTGGCAGATCTTTATACTAAAGCTTTTGACAGGGCTCGCTTTGAACATTTAGTCGAACTCAACGGGATGAGGAATCCTGAATAATTGGTTTTTCATAAGAATTTTGTAAATAGTTTACTGTTTTTCTTAAAAATCAAAAATACAAAAACATTAAAAAATCAAAAACATAAAAAAATAGAAAATCAAAAATGAGTTATCACTGTGTGAAAAAGGAGAAATGATAGTACATCAGCAAGTTAGACTGTCACACTCAAACTAAATTAAATTGCTTAAGTGTGATAGCAGCTTCATCATATGATGTACCAGTAGGAAAAAAGCATGAAATAATTAACTTACCAATGTGATATAAACCTAAATAAACTGTGTATGAGTGGGGAACACATCAGTGGTGTATGGTTTAATGACCTTAAATCTTGCGTTGATAGATTGCCAAAATCTGAGGTTTTGGGTCTTTATACTGTTATTTCATCTGGGGATATCAGGGTTGTCCTTCTGCTGCATCCAGATACATGCTGACCTAGGCACAACCAGGATATCTTAAAAGAGCAAAAAATGTCAAATCCCATAAATGAAGAAGCTCTCATAGAGAGTCATTCAAAAAGTGCAAAATGCATAAATCGTACCAAAAATGGTATTTGTCATAGCCCTCGTTAGATATTTTGGTCTCTTTGCTGTACGGAAGTACTGACCTGATCACCAATTATCTAAACGTTGAAAACCAAAACGGATGAATTCAGTATACTCACCTACTACGATGAATCTTTGTGCATACCTTTATCGCGGGGGTATATCCTGAAGTGGGACACACTAGTATATCAGTATTAATATTACCTTAACGTATCATACGGTAATGGAACTTGAAATGTTCATGCATTTTGTTTAAGTGGACAAACATACTGGTAATCGTCTTGGACTGCTTTTCACGAAAAATTAAATAAAGAATTATCTAATAGTGTGAAACAGTTTGATTTTGTTGATATGATCTTCTTACCAGTGATTCTCACAAAAACAGAGTGTTTATTGCTTTTGTTATTTACTTGCTTTCAGAAAATACAAAAAAAAATCTAAAAATAGTGTTTTTTTCTGTTAAAAATTCTTAACATACGGAAAACTGTTATTCTTGGAGGAATTGTTACTGATAGGGGGAGACGGTGTTGGAAAGTGAGTTCAAAATTTTAAATCATGCGGGTTATAGGGTGTAATTAAAAAGTTTTGCGTGTTGGTGATAAGTTGAAAATGCTTAATCTGTGATACAGTTTAACTATCTCTTGAAAAATAATAATTTATTTAACTTTGTTGAAAAATTCTTATGGTTTCTCGAGATGTTTGTTTTATAGTATACAGATTGAAGCAGTGTGTTGCTGAGAAGTTCCTGTGGAGATGAGAGTTTGATTGGATGCATGGTAGAACCTCCTTTCTACATTGCAGACAAAGTTGAAGAGTTTGAAGAGTACTATTCAAATGCTGAACTGGGGTTTACTCAAGTGCTAACGTTTTGAAGATTTGGTGATTGGATGCATCAGCTTAGGGGGAGTCTGTTGCTGACAGAAGCTGTTAAAGCTAAAGCTATCCAAAGACGAAAAGACTGTGAGATTCTGAAGACTGAAGTTACCTTTGCTAGCTATTGTCAAGGGGGAGTTTGTTGGTGCATATTTGTGACAACAGCTTAGATTTGGTCTTTGGATATCTTGTAATTAGTAAAACGATAAACAGTTAGCAAGTTTAGCTTTGATATAGTTGATTAAGAGTGATTGGGCCAAACCTAACTCACATATGGGGGAGGGTTTGCGAAATGGGCCTTGCCCACGGACTAGCCCATATGCAAAGCTTTGTCCTATATAAACAAAGCTTAGTATTAGGGTTTAGGTAATCTTCTAATCACCTAATTAGCTTTTGGAGAGAATTCGTAAAAGAGAAAGGCTTGGACGAATTGGGATCTTGATTGATTGTAATCGTTGGAAAATAATCAATAAAGATCGGGTTTAAAGTGATTTCTGTTTCTACACGTTTTCTGTGAAATCTGATCTAGGGGATTCCGCACTCTAGGTTAGATCGACAATTCTGTTACGATCCATACAGATTAGGGGACCTACAAAAGGTTTGAGCCTTCCTACACCATTGCACACATATTAATGTCCTTGCAAAACATTAATCGATCTGTTCATAGACGCTTTCATACTGGTTATCAAAGGAATACTTACAAATGTTTACAAGATTATTCGTGCTCACATACAAAAACACATGAACTCGCTCAACTGTTGTTAATGTTTTCAAAATTACATGTATTTCAGGAAATTAGATGGATCTGGCAGCTTTGGAAAAGTTTTTAAGAAGTTTTTTCAAGTTTGATGTCATCCAACTTTTGAAGGGTTTGATTTGGATATCTTATCTTAGATAAGACAAACGAATCAAATCCTTGATTTAAATCTCTTTTATTTAAAGGCCCTTGTGGAACTTAGTACTTGAATGGTTTGTAAACTAAACATGAAGTGTGTTGGTTGGTGCTGAACAACTTGTGTTTGTATTATTCTGGAACTTATGAATCGATGCACATCATGTTTTAATCATATAAATGTTTATTATAATTGAATGCAATGATATTGATCAAGTCACACAATACACGCTTCCGTAAAAAGTCAGGGTGTGACAGGTTGGTATCAGAGCTTCGATTGTAGTGAACTAGAATTCCTTTTGGAGTCTAGACTACAATCACTAGGATTCTCTCACGCAAACATTTTTACAAAAAGGTTTTACATTGCATTTACGAAAGCGCCAAGATCCATGAATCAAACATTTTTCAAAGGAAAGACAAAGCAAGGACATTAGTAGGGAGGGAGAATACCCCCATTAATGTGCCAATTGAGGTATAGTCAGTCCATGTGGGATAGACTTACCAAAGACGAAATGACCCCCGAAAGAACAAACGAGAGTTATATGTGACATGTTGCATTTGATTGCCTGTATATACTAAGTAATATTATTATTCATTAATATATATGCATATATGCGTACGAAATAATTATTGACGGGAACGAGATACCTTTGACTTCGAATTCTATTATTGTTCTTGACTCACACAATGAGACTATCGACCTTGTGTTTATTGCGGAGCTCATGGCTGAGGTAATTACTAAACGAGACCCTGAGCTTGATTCCGTAGAAGATGGTTGTTCTTCCTTCTCGAATGCGAAGGTGCCTGACTATGGCAGTGACGGCGAGGCGGAGGTGGTAACCTTGGACAACAACCTTATCAGCGGGATGAGATCCCTGTGGCTCTTATGAAACCAGATTGACGACACCCTTTGTCCAGACAAGGAAGATGAGGTACTCCTCTTGAAGGTGCCCCTCCAACTACCATTGCTAGGAAATTCTCTTTATTCCTACCTTGACTAGCATTGTGCCATTTCATGTGTGACAACTTCTATGTTGAAGGTATAAAGATAGTAGTGTCCCCTCTCTGGCTGATCGGCTTCTTTGAACGAGAGAAAATTTAAGTAACCATGCAAGGCGATTTATTATTACGGGGGCCCACGTACTAACAACTTGTAGTGCATGGAAATCTTGGTGGACTCTGCGGGTCAAGCTAATGATCATCACCCATTCGAAATTTCTAGATTGTTCAAATCTCCATTTAGTAGAACACTAACCGAGATAGTTACTATAACACTCTACAAAGTAGGAAGTCTGTCTTTGCCTACTTCGTGCCTAGCACTTCTACCGGTAGTACGAGTCGTTTGGGACCCAATATCTAAGCAAGTGAAGATGGCTAACACTCAGGAAAGATCTTACTCAACACTTTAGGATTTTTACGTTTAAATTTGTACCGAGCCTACGACACCCCAACTTAACCATTTTAGTTGCTACGATAGACCCCAACGTTTGACATCTGTTTTACCCCAAGGACGCAGCGTGGCGCGGACTATAGTATAACCCATTTACCGCACTCTATTTGGCATTCATGAAGACCATACCAACCATATTGGGACTCAAGAAGCCCAAGCAAAATCAATGTATGCGTCGCACAGTCCAGGGTGGCAAAGGGGTCCTCCCTACGTCAGACAATCGAGGCCCATGAAGTATAGAACACATGTTATGAGGACGGAGGCGACCACTCGATTCTCCCTTTTCTCAACAGATTCCCATTCCATTTAGGCTCATGGAAGACACATGCAAGAAGATTCTTCTCGACCTTCACCCCACATGCACCCTATCACCCACTACCCATATCATCATCACCAACACCCCTATCAGTACCTCCACACTCTCTATCCCTTAGTGCACCCCAGCGTTTGAGTGGTGCATTCGCGCCCTGGAAACTGCTCTACAGCTGCTACAAGGCACAGTTCGGTCCCGAGTATGAAGTCATGTACCCTCACGGCCTTACTTCTGCATTTTCACTATCATCATCCCCCTACACGTGGTAGTAATGCACAACCCCCCCCCCCCCCATCTTCTGGGAAGCATACCCTTTTTCATAAAACTAAAGACTATGGAAGAGTCTGAGACTTGAGGAATAAACAAGGAACAAGTTGAAGGGAATACCTCACCGTTTTTTATATAGCACTAGATGACTTGCATCAACCGGAGTAAGGTGACTCCGAGGAGGTTTTCTTCACAAAGCAAGTTGTAACAAGTTGATATGGTGCATATAAAAGTCGATACATCCTTAGCAAGACCTGGATGTAACTCTATTTACTACCCTACAATGATGAGATGATATTGATTGAAGGATTTGCATAGGCATCATAGGGAATTACCTTACCTTTATGCTTATAGTGCACGACGAATGAGCCTTGCCTTCACTCATAGACGACAACATTTATTCCAAAATAAATGTATAATTTCGTCAATAAGTTTTATACATGTGAAGCTCATGGAACCACAACGAAGGAAACGCTGGTCAAGCCCAATCAGAACCTTTACCTGCAACAAGAGCTGAGCTCGAGGCTCTAGTGAACCAGCAAGTGGCTAAAGCAATCGTCCAAAATGGAGCAAGTGGCTAAAGCAATCGTCCAAAATGGAGCAAGTAGTACTGCAAACAACGGTGGAGTAAGAGGAACCATATTGGGAATCGCTCAGGCGATAACTCTTGCCCTAGGTTCTGCCAAGGGCGGATTAATGATGGAGGAATCGAATAAAAGTCCAGTGAAAAAGAAGACGCATGTGGAGTCTTCTTCGGATAGAAATAAGAGAAAGTATACGCATTTCAAGCAAGGCTATAAATCAAGCACCAAACATAAGGAAACCGCTGCGACTAAGAAAGTCAAGGCATTCGTTGCCACGACTAAAACAGGTGATAGAAATTACCCAGGAGAACTACCAAGAGTGATAGGTGTGGTTATCATCACACGGATCCGTGCAGGACTCATAGTTGGGTAATTGTGGCAAGACCGGGCATACCAAGGAAGCATGCTGGTCTGGTACGGGGCATGTGAATGGAATTATAGGCGATAACAGAAACGAAAAGGGACAAAGGTTGCTACGAGTGTGGCGACAAAGGACATTAACGGAAGGACTGCCCGAAGAAAAATAGAGCTCGTGGGAGTATTTTCCCGAAAGGAGCATGCAAGGCATGCCAGGACTCGAACGTAGTTACATGTACGTTCCCTATAAACCAACATTTTGCATCCGCTCTATTTGATACTAGTGCCGACTTTAGCGTTGAATCTGCGGAACTTAAGGATATACTTGGCTTAGAAACAGGTAAACTAGACGGCCCATTATCTAGAGAATCGGCAAATGGGAAATTAGTCGAGGTGGATAAAGTTATTAAGGGTGGTACACTTGGACTGAGGAGCGGAAGTTTTTCTATCGACCTTCTACTAGTTGGTTTATGTAGTTTTGATGTTGTAGTCGGCATGGGTTGGCTATCCAAGAATAGAGCTGAAGTTGTTTGTCATGAGAAAATCAGTCACATCCCTCATGCAAATGATGAAACACTTATAGTACACGGCCTTCATACAATTGATGTGAGGACGTTGGACCCCATAAGGCGGTGGATGGTGATATCCCACATTGGTTTGAAGGGCAGAAGTGCCTCCAAAAGGGCGGCATAGTTTTCCTCGCTCACGTCATCGACAAGGAGACCAAGGAGCCGAGATTAGAAGACATCCCCGTTGTGAAGTAATTTCCAGTAGTCTTTCCCAAAGAGTTGCCTAGACCACCTCCACAGCGACAAGTGGAGTCTCGTATAGATCTAATGCCAAGAGCGGTACCAGTGATAAAGGCATCATACCGACTAGCTCCGTCTGAAATACAGGAGCTTTCGACGCAACTGCATGAGTTGCTAGACAAGGGATTTATCAGGCCAAGCTTCTCACCCTGGGGAGCTCCAGTGATATTTGCTAGGAAGGACGACAGTTTTTTTCGTATGTGCATACGGCCTAACCTGGGAGGAAATCAAAAAACTGATGAGGAAAAGGTATTGCTCAAGGTCAGAAATCCTGAAATTGGAACTGGTGAGGAAGAAGTATCGTGCATAGGCTACAAAGAGTTAAACAATTGACCATCAAGAATCGGTAACCCTTACCGAGAATTGATGACTTATTTGATCAACTGCAAGGTTCTAGCTACTACTCCAAGATCGACTTGAGATCGGGATATCATCAACTAAGGATACAAGAAGAAAGTATCCCTAAAACGGCCTTTAGGACTCGCTATGAACACTACGAGTTCCTTGTCATGCCGTTTGGCTTAACGAACGCACCAGCGATATTCATGGACCTCATGAACGGGTGTGTAAGCTGCATCTGGATAAATTTGCGATTTTGTTTATTAATGACATCCTCACACACTCGCGAACCAAGGAAGAACATGAGGAACATCTGTGAGCCTAACTAGAACTCATGAAGAAGGAAAAGTTGTACGCGAAACTGTCAAAGTGCGAATTTTGGGTTCGCGAGGTGCAATTCCTAACTCATGTGGTAGATGAGAATGGAATTCACATCGACCCTGCCAAGTTTGAGGCGAATAAAAAACTGGGAAGCACCTAGAACCCCAACTGAGACCCGACAATTTTTTAGGTTAGCGGGTTACTACAGACGATTCATAGAGAATTTTTCAAATATTGTTCAACCATTAACAACCTTAACCCTGAAGGATAAGAGATTCGATTAGGGTGAAGCACAAGAAACAGCTTTTCAGACGTTGAAGGATAAGCTTTGTGACCGATTTTATCTTTACCTGACGGTACTGATGGTTTTGTGGTTTATTGTGATGCTTCTCGACAAGGTCTTGGTTGCGTGTCGATGCATCGGGACAAAGTCATCACGTACGCATCACGTCAATTGAAGGTGCATGAGAAGAACTATACAATGCACGACCTTGAACTAGGTGCGGTGATATTCGCGTTGAAGATTTGGCGTCATTACTTGTATGGCACTCGTTGCACGATCTTTATAGACCATAAGAGTTTGCATCACATCTTTGATCAGAAGGATTTAAACATGAGACAGCGAAGATGGGTTGAGCTGTTAAATGATTACAATTGTGAGATTAAGCATCACCCGGGCAAGGCGAATGTTGTAGCAGACGCCTTGAGCCGCAAGGAACGAGCAAAGCCTCTAAGGGTGCGAGCCTTAGAGATGACTATACAAACTGATCTCACGACTCGGATTCGTGAAGCTCAGCAAGAAGCACTTAAGCTAGATAACCTACGAGCTGAAGCATTACGTGGAATGGAAGCACAACTGTTGTCAAAGGAAGATGAAACATTGTACTTCATGGAACGAGTTTGGGTTCCATGTCGCGGTGACCTATGCGCACTTATTTTGCTGAAGCTCACAAGTCAAGGTACTCTATCCATCCTGGATCCGACAAGATGTACCAAGACTTGAAGGATTGGTATTGGTGGCCCAAGATGAAAGCCGACATTGCTACATATGTGGGTAACTGTCTTACTTGTGCTAAAGTTAAGGCAGAGTACTAGAAGCCATCAGGGCTGCTACAACAACCTGAGATTCCCGTATGGAAGTGGGAACCGGTCTCAATGGATTTCATTACCAAGTACCGAGAACCCAAAGAGGTCACGATATGATTTGGGTGATTATTGATCGACTCACGAAGTCTGCGCACTTTTTACCGATCGGTGGGAAAGATAGCACGAAGAAGTTAGCAGATATATATCTCAAGGAGATTGTGGCACGTCATGGAGTGCCTGTATCTATCATATCCAACCGATATGGTCATTTTGTGTCAAGGATTTGGCAGACGTTTCAGCAAGCTTTTGGATCTCAGTTGAACCTTCAGTACTGCCTTTCACCCTCAGACGGACGGCCAAAGTGAACGAATGATACAGACCTTGAAAGACATGCTACGCTCTTGTGTGATGGACTTTGGTGGAAGTTGGGATACTCACTTGCCTTTAGTGGAGTTTTCCTACAACAATAGTTATCACACCAGCATTCAGGCCGCCGCGTTTAAAGCATTACATGGGCGTAAGTGTCGATCTCCACTGTGTTGGGTAGAGACCGCGGATAAACAGATTATTGGTCCAGAATTCATTCAGGAAACAACAGACAAGATTGCTCAGATACGTGATCGTATCAAGTCAGCACATGATTGACAAAAGAGTTACGCCGACAAGCGGCGGAAACCGTTGGAACTTGAGGTTGGTGATATGGTTTTATTGAAAGTCTCGCCTTGGAAAGGCGTGGTATGGTTTGGAAAGTGTGGGAAGTTAAACCCACGGTACATTGGTCCCTTCAAGATCCTGGAAAGGATCGGAACTATTGCATACAAGCTAAAGCTTCCAGAAGAACTTAGCAGTGTCCACGACACGGTTCACGTGTCTAATCTCAAGAAGAGTCCGACCCAAGAAAAAGTCGTCATTCCCGTAGACGAGATTAACGTTAACGACAAACTCCAATTTACTGAAGAACCTGTTGAGGTTACGGACTGGAAGGTCCACAACACACGGAGAAGTCATATTAAACTTGTCAAAGTTCATTGGAATTCACGTCACGGCCCAGAGTTTACTTGGGAGCGTGAAGACCAAATCAAGTCAAAGTATCCGCATTTGTTTCATAACTCCCCTACAACCGGTAACACAGCTTGAATATCGAGACAAATTTCTTTTAACGGGGGGAGAATGTGACAACTGCCATTTTTCCATGTATTCCGTACAATATAAACAGTAAGTTGTACTTTAATGACTGTGCATGATTGAAATATGATATGAATGATTTTCTGATTACTGTCAAAGACATACAAATGCATTACATGTTGCATGATAGCTTATCATTATTACATGCAACCCGGTACGTTTCAATTAGTGCACAAAATGAGACTACCACAATAATCAGATAAACTAGAAGTACTGACGGGAGTTCAGTACTCAAACAGACATGTTGTTAGAACACAAAATGAGCCCCGGAACCAAGAGTTACACTAGAATACTATGTAGGAAGGTAGGGGTTATAAAACTGCCTTCCGAGTGACGATTTAAGTGCCCGAAAGTGCCCGAAACACATTAATACTGCAGAATTCTGCAGAAACAGCAAAATTCAGCTTTTAAACCTCAAAATATAATGCAGAAATGTGGTTTAATGGTCCAGAATACCTTGCTAAGTATCGGGAATCAAAACTGTCATAAAAGACATCATATTGCACACTAAACTGCGCAATTTAGCACCTTAACGAACCGGTAACCAAATGAACAACCGGACACTACCCGAAACACCAAAATTTAACTAGAAGCATTGTTTTAATGCTACAAAGCTAGTTATGATCACCAAACATCATATTACATCCTAAAACACTATACCACACTTAAACACCAAAATCTAACACTTAACATGCAACTAGATTATGTAACTAGAAATTGGAATGGAACTAGGAACCCCCCCCCCCCCCTTGAGGACGGTTATAAGATGGGGGGCCCACACTAGATTTCTTTTGATTAATTAAATTGATATGTTATAAATATTTTAGACATAATAACCTTAGTGTAATGTATTGTTGGAAGACTTTTATAAAAACCATAAGATCATAATCTCAAATATTCTAACACTCACAACACACCACAACCTTCTTCTTCTCCTCTCTAGCTCACGGCCCATCCTCCATCTCCCTACATCTTCATTTTCAATCCATTCTCAAGCATTCTAAGGTGTTCTCTAGGTGTTTCAAGCCTAACTAAAAAGGTTGCAAGCATAGGAATTGGAAGGACCATCTCTAGGAGCTTTTAACCACCTTATTTCTACATCAACTTGCTTCTTGTTCTTCCCTAGCCTTAGTGCTAGTAGTAAGCTCCTTTGGTCTTATTTTTATTCATAATTTTAGTGGTTAAAGTAAGATGTAACTTGGTAAACTAAAGAATCTCAACAAAACATAAACATGATCATGAACATAAAGCTTAAAAACATGAAGATCAAAGTTGTTTAAGTGTATGTATTAAACTTGTTTGATGATTTCTTGCATATATGATGTAGATCATCATACGAAGCTTGCTAGATGATGATTAAACATATGATCTAGCAAGTATAAGGATGGATCTTGAGAAATTTATGTTGATCATCCTTTATGTAAACTATGAACTTGAAGGTGAACTTGTTTATGTGTAGGATGATTATTCCTACAAGATATAAGTCTTGAAAATGTAAGATTTCAAAAATAATATTTCCTACAAACTAAAGTTTACTTCAATATTTAACATGGATTGATTTTTGAAAGAAAGAAAACATATTTTGATGGTTAAATAGGACTAGTAATGTGTAGGAAACAAGAAAAATACAAGAAGATTAATTTTTGAAAAATCATCATACAAGTTGTAAAGAATGAAAATTCATAAGAATGAGTTTTATAAAATAAGAACCATGGATTTAGTGTTCTTACAACATATTAAACAACATGTTAAATTACTACAAATTTTTACTAACTTCAAGTTTATGTCATAATGTAAAAAATGCATATTTTGGGCTGATGGTAAGTTTTGTGAAGATTGTTGTTGTTTGATGATGAATTTTTAAAAGAAAATGATATGCTAATAAGCATGGAGACCACCATTTTTAAGGGGAAACTATGGCAAATTTTTTGTAAAAATTAAACACTTAGAAAAATATTTTTAAACAAGTGTTTACAAGTAATTTTTTATCTTGGTTTTAAGTATAAAATTTACCATAATTTTTATTACAAATATTGGAGGTTGATTTTTTATAATAAAAATGACTGAGTATATATTTGGGAAAAAATATATTTGGAAGTCACAAAAATTATGTGCTACTTGTATATTGATTATATTAGTTATATTAAAATTAGGGACTTGAAAATAATATAACACACCAAAATACTAAAAGTTGTAATATAAAATATTACCAAAATCACAAGAAGATAAATATATAATCTATACCCGAATATTGGATAATCGGACAAAAGACATTGGACAATATATATATATATATATATATATATATATTCCGAAAATAAGTTCGTAACTTAACAAATGTGATAAACGGTATTTTTGAAACCGAAGAAACGGTAAAGTATGAATTTTTATAACTATTACAAAATATATCATATTTTATCAAAATAGAAAATATATTATTTTGGTGAAAATTAGAAATATATATATTTTCTAAGTTTAATCTTAGAAACATAATATTTTTTATATATATATGAAAGTATACTTATTTTTGCCAAGTAGAGTTATAGATCTTTTTCTATAAAAAATCTCTTAAAATATGTATATTTTAAGAATACAAGTTTGGTGATTTTTAGTTGTATAAAAATAATATTCCAGAAAATTATACACAAATTAAGTATAAAATACTTAATAAATACAAGAAAATACGTATTCCTATACGTATAAATACATACCGGAATACACTACCAATACTTGGAAAAATACACAAATACAAGTATACCTATACTTGGAAAATACATATGTGAGAAATACATGATAAACCAAGTTAAAAATATATTATTTTTAACAATATTCCAAATAATTGGATAAAAATAGTTTAAGTTAAAATATTATTATTTTAACTAATAATTATATAATTTGAAATTATATAATGCATATCAACCGTATAACTCAAAGCATACTAAATTACAAAAATAAGTCTTAATAAACAACTATGACTAAGAGTCGTTACACGACCTAAACGTCTAATAAAACATGGCACGTGTGTTGGTAGTTGTACGCCTCATAAGAAGGATCTTTGAGTTACAAGACTGCGGACGCAAATTTGTGAGTTCATGTCCCCCTTTTCTTTTAATTGTTTTCGATTTATAACTTACAGGGGTGAAATACATGTTTCAAATGTTCAAATGTTTCAAATGGTATGGTTAGCTAAGAAATGAACTGTTAGATCATGTGAATGGGTAGGCACAACACTTAAGACCATTAATCTTTGTATAAAGACCGAGGGGAATGAGTGATAGATCTATTTGGGTAATGCGAGCCCCACCCATGGGTCCGGGAGTGGCCGCATGTGGTGACTATGTCGTTCCAGACGGGTGGCCCGGTATGAAATCCACAAAGGTTTGAGCCTTCCTACATCATTGCACAGATATTAATGTCCTTGCAAAACATTAATCGATCTGTTCATAGACGCTTTCATACCGGTTATCAAAGGAATACTTACAAATGTTTACAAGATTATTCGTGCTCACATACAAAAACACATGAACTCGCTCAACTTTTGTTGATGTTTTCAAAATTACATGTATTTCAGGAAATTAGATGGATCTGGCAGCTTTGGGAAAGTTTCAAGAAGTATTTTCAAGTTTGATGTCATCCAACTTTTGAAGGGTTTGATTTGGATATCTTATTGATGCGTGTGAAGTGTGTATATAAGTTTAAGTATATTTTAAGCCCTTTTACACTTTCTTTAGCCAAGTTTTAAATTTATAAAACACGATATTTACTAACACTAGACACACATATGGGCAAGTGCACCCATCGTGAGCGTAGTATAGTGTTGGTAAGATACCGAAGTCGTCCAAGGACACAAGAGCTTTTAGTACCGGTTTATCCTCAACGTCTAATCAAATCAAAAGTTTAGAAAAAGGTTTTAAACTAAGAAAAATAAAAACTAACTAAAATGTTGAAAATAAAAATAAAATAAAAACAGATAGACAAGATGAATCACTTGGCTCCGACTCGTGTTTGGTGTAACCTTTGATTATTTCCGCACTTTTGCACTATTTAAGAGATTATCTTAGTTACTGTAGTAGGCCCCTCTTTTGGAGGTGACGTTGCCCTCAACCCAGTAGTTTGAGTCAGCAAGGATACAATCCTAAAGGGTCGGATTATTGAAAGATAATTAATTAAGTTATTAATGCATAATGTGGTAGGCCCCTCTTTTGAAGGTGACGTTACCCTCGGCTAAGTAGTCTGAGTCAGCAGGGATACAGTCCTAAGTAGCCGGGTTAAAATATTAATAGTAGTTTAACTTATGAGGGGGTCAAAGAGTTTGGACCCCCGCCATCCAATACCGTTAAGTATTGAAGGAGGTCCTACTAAATTTGACCCAGGTCCTTTGCAGGATCTATACACTGAACAATGGCAAGACTCTTACCAAACCGTTCCCTTAACCCCCGACCAGGTAGCCAACATACCTCCATATAGACCGTGGAGATATGAATGGTGAAAATCTTTTATTTTATATAGACAGTAAAATAATGGCAAGACACCACGGACAAACGATAAGGAAGAATCACCTTCAACATAAGAAACTAGTTATTAAAGTCATTAATACATAACCAATTAAAAAGTGCGAAAAGATTAAAAATAAAAAGTATTACACTAGACACTTTGTCTTCACCAAGTGATGTAAGAGACTTAGGCAAACATGGCCTTGATTGTCAAGAACTCTTACGGTCAATCTTGGATCCCGAGACGACTCACACACTCTATGATGGACAATGGACAATGGATGATGGTGGTGGATGATGGTGTTATGGTGGTGGTGGGTGGTGGGTGAAGTGTGAGAGAGGTGGTGTGCCAAGGGATGGTTTGAGCTTGAGCCAAGCACTCCTATTTATAGGCTGAACAGAAGCTCGGGCACGGCCCCGTGTCCAGTGGGCACGGCCCCGTATCCACATCCTTCTCTTTCTTCATTAATTTCTCTTGTCTTTATTAGTTTACCACGGCCCCGTGTCCGCTGGGCACGACCCCGTGTGCAGAAGCATATCTGTACTATCAAGATTTGCCTGGATTCTGCGAATCTTATAGTTGACCACGACCCCGTGTCCGCTGAGCACGGCCCCGTGGTGGGCGATGGAAGCTTCTACAACTTTGTCTTTTATGCTGACACTTGGGCACGCCCCCGTGCTCACTGAGCACGGGGCGTGTTCAACCTCCTGTTTTCTTGTTTTGCTTGGGAAGATGCTTTCGGGGAGGTCGGGCATGCCACGTTTATTCCTTTTCTTGTATTTATGTTAGATTTAGCTGCCTTTTTGCTTCTTTTGTTAATTTGAGCTCATTCAATCCTGAAAATACAAAAGGAAGACAAAAACACACTTTTTCCAACATTAGTACTAAAAAAGGGTTAGTTTTATGCCACAATTGATGTAATTTATATGTTGCATTTTGCACACATCAAATACCCCCACACTTGAATCTTTGCTTGTCCTCAAGCAAAACTCTTTATACTGTGGCTTTACACTCCCAAATGGAATTGGTAGAAAAGAAGGTTTTTTGGGCTTGTCATAGAGTGTCGGGATTTCCAAGATTCATTATTTAGTTTTATTTTTATTTATTTACAATCCTATTCGTCATGATTAATTCAAAACTTTTCAGAAGATGAATTACTTATTAGGGCATAACATGCCTCCTTAAAATTTCTATTTATATACAAGTTCACATACCTCACGGGGGATCACTCAACACTCGGCCGAAGATGTATTTTAGTGAATCACTCGAGAGCGGCATGGAACTTACTCCTACCATTGGCTTGCCAAGCAATCAATCCTCCTCATTTTTAACTATATACCTTTGTAAATATCAAGAGGACTTTTGGGTGAAGGGTTAGGCTTGGGTTAAAGGTTGGTGGTTGGGTTAGTGGTTAGTAGAAAAGGGCGAAAAAGCGTAACAAGCGTCGGTTTTCGAAAGACTTTTTATTTTTGCAATTTTTTATTTTGTTGAAGCTATTATTCAAACAAAGTTATTTTTGATGAACTTGTCTGTTTATTTCTTTTGCTTCATCATAAAAATTATATATATATATATATATATATATATATTTGAAAGTCATACGAAAAACCGAACTTGTTACTAAAACAAAGGGTTAAAAATAAAAAGGTTTTGGTGGGTGAAAGGGTGTTTGGTTTGGGTTATGAAATGAAAAGGTTTAGGCTCAAAGGGGTTAACTAGGGTGATTTTGGGTAGATGGTAAAAAAAGAAAAATAATGGTGTAGAAATAAAAAGGGTTAGTCCTAATGTCTCTATCATATACTTACTCGGGTTTAAGTTGGTAAGGACCGGGAATGAATTGTCGTGGCAAGTTCTAGAGTTGTAAGAACCAAGCGGCTATTCACACAAGAAACGAAAAATGAGCATTTAATTTAAAGATATGTATTTGTATGCTCAATAAAGGCTCAAAACTCACTTTTGTGGGAATGGGTTTTTATGTGATCAAGTATATATAATTAAATTTTAACTAAGCTTGTCATGCCTTTTCATAATTTTCTTATGTTGGTTCTTTTTATCACGACGCTATCGGTTGTAAATTTGTAAAAATATAACCTTTTTAGAATTTTGAAATTCCCAAATTAAACCTAGACAAGTAAAAAAAAAATAATTACACATTGTCCTCAATGTGTCCCAAAAATAAATTTTTAGGTTGATTGAATGTGTAAAAAGGTGTGAAAAAACAAAAATTTGTGTTACTGGGCGCTGGACACGGGCCCGTGTTGTCCGGGCACGGCCCCGTGTTCAAGTGCCAGTAACAAAAATTAAACAAAAGAAACAGAGGCCTGGACACGGGGGCGTGTTGGGTGAACACGGCCCGTGTCCAGTTTACCTGAACTGGGTCATTTCTGCAGACTGTGCAGCACGGGGCCGTGTTGGGCGGACACGGCCCGTACTGAGCTTACTGTTAATGAAGAAAATCGTCGGATGGTACTGTTTTCCTGCATGGGGTGCTGGTTCAAGTTTCCCTTGTTATCCTTTGTCATCTTCGAGTGTGTTTTATTCATTTCAACACCATCCAAACACCAAATTAATTAAAACCATCATTCATTAAGTCATAGAGAGAATTACATAATAGTCTAAAAGTTAAAATACTAGATAGTTAGGTCAAAGAAATACAAGAAATCTAAACCAAGAAGCTCTAGCCTACTACTTATTCTATTAGCAAAATTTCCGAAAAGGTAAATCCCTCGGTTAAATGTGGCATGAAGAACTTCTTTTTCCGGGCATGGGTTCCTCACACGTCTGCGAGCCATTCTTCTATCTCCCTAGGGAGAAGAAAAGCGGGCTCTGTTAGGACCTGTTTTGACACTGAAACGATTGCGAATCGACTGTGCGACGTGCGGAATCCGTGCACAAACGAGACCGAAACACACAAGACGTAATAATAACGTGATTCTATTTATAAATCTGAAACGTACAAAGAACCTTGAATCACTTGGAGTACTTTCTCTCTCTAGACTCTCTCTCTAGAATCTAAGCTCTCCAAATGTGAAATGTGCAAAAGTCTTACAAATGATTTAGCTTGAATGCTATTTATAGTGATGTTGATTTAGCTTGAAATGACACATGCCACTTTCAAGGGAAATCAACATGTTGATTTAGCTTGAAACTGTCATGTGACACTTTCAAGGTAAATCACCACTTTCAAGCTAAATTACCTTAAACATACTCTAAAACCTCCTATACTCTCATATAACAAGATCTAATCTAACAATTCAAATCCTAGACTTGATACAAGACGAAGTCAATATACATAGTGCACTAACAGACTCCCCCTTGGATATTGACGAAGTCTTCAGTGACTATTCTCTGTTATAACACCTTCTTCAGTCTTGATCATTCTGCATCCTCACTCAGATTGTAACATTATACGCATCCATCACTCTCTTCTTCTATCAGCTTCAGGCTCCCCCTTTCATCAAGCTTCTGTGCTTTAGGATCGACACCTAGCTTTCCATCTACAAGCTTTTCTTTGTTTCAAACTTGTCTTCAGACTCCCCCTCAGACTCTGCTTTCGGGATCGTAATCTGGACTATCTGCAATTTCTCAAACATTTATAAGTACAATGTTTTCATATTATCAATCAATCTTCTCTAATCCACTCCCCCTATCAACAAACTTCATTGATTTAGCAGTATTAAAGAATCCAACTCCCTCACAGTTAATCATCCAAGTTCAAGCTAATGACCGTGGAGATATCACAAACTGTTTTTGAAAATTTTGATTTTAAAACTTCAAGTTTCAAATTAATGAACTTGTTTTATTTTTCAGAAACACAATCAGCTTACTTTAGATTTTGAAACTCAGCACTCAGACATCAGTTGTCGAAAATAAAGCAGAAATCAAAATCTTTTTGTATTTTCTGAAAACATAAAGCAGTAAAGAAATATGTACAAACATATTTACATACAATATTTTTGTTTAAGTATGCGTCAGAGGATCATATCAGTTTTTGACAAATCACAAGTACCGTTGAGCTTAAATTTCACTTTAAGAATTAAACAATTCACTTAGATTGTCGGTATACTTGTCCACTTAAATTTTCATACAAACTTCAACTGATTCAGGATACGAATTAGGTGAATTAAGAACTTAAACTCATTCATGTGTCCCACCTCTTAAATATACTCCCGTATCCAGATCCCAATATTCAGTCTTACAGGCAATTATAACACAAATGATATATGTAAGGGGTTAATAAATTATGAAGAATCATGAGAGCTCAGGTCAGAACTACCGTTCAGCAGAGAGATCATGACTCAACTTGTGGGTGTGTCCCCTTTAGAGGATCTTTTTTACAACAGCATTGCTAAGCAATTTTATTGTCTTATCATATATGCTGAGGGTGATGCTGTGTTTCAAGCATTTGCGGAAAGTATTATTCGAGGACTAGGTCAGAACTTCCATTCAGCAGAAGTCCCGGAATAATACCCCAGATATCACTGAGTATAAAAACCTGTATATCAGAATACGAAACCTTTCAAACGAGATTTCAGGGGTTACCTATATATCCAAGTAGTGTTCCCCACGAAATAAGCAAGTGTGAAATTTAGGTTTATATCCCGAAAAAGTTTACTAAGTGTGCAAAAACCTATCGACACATCCACAGTGAGATCGTTTAACACATTTAACCTTTCCAATTCTTTAGCGTACTATAACCGTCTACTGATGTACTATCATTTCCTCTTTTTACGCAAAAACTCAATTTTTTTAATTTTATCATGTTTTTGACTTTTTCAAATTTTCAAATGTTTTTGTATTTTCTAACAATATTACTCCCCCTAAAATGCAAAATCATATAAAGAAAATTTGACAACCAACACTGATAGCTTTGTCTCGCCATCCATTTTCTGCTTAAAGTGCTCTGATTTGCAGAAAATATACATACCCCCATGATTTACAACACATTGATATTTTACAGTTTGAAAACCGTTTTTCAATCTGATGAAAGTAATCATGTTTGTTCAGCCGTGAGGGTTTCGGCATATTCAATCAACCCATATTTTTGTATTTTTTTTAATATTTGACAAAAAAATTAAAAACAAACATATTTTTGGTTTTGCAAATTTTTCAATTTTTAGGGTTTTGAAATATTGTTTATTTATTTACAGAAAACATATAAACTTCCTGTTTCAACCAACACAGGATCCAGCAGCCTCCTCTCCTCGTTGTGCCAGGCTGCTCCAACCTCCATTCTCACAATCTTTGAATTCCATGAGCACCTGCACAAACAAACTACTCAATTACTTGAACAATTTAGCCCAGGTCTGTTGAACCTTAGGCATTTCAACACAATAATTTTCATTCAATGCTGGAAATTCTTTGTCATTTTTCACAAAAACTTTCTCAATTTTAATTTCAACTTTCTCATCTTTTACCAAATCAACATGTTTCTTAACACTCCATGTTTGACCTTTTGGTGTTCCTCGTTTGTAAAAATGTGAAACTTTTTGACCATTTTGATTTTGAACAACAATTCTTGGTTTCCAAAACACTTGAGGTTTTGTCATATCAACTGTGGTTTTCCAACTCTGTGTTGTTCTGAATCTGGGTGTGTGAGAATTCCAGGTCTGTCTTGAATCAAACCTATTCTGGTTTGATTTCCAATTTTGATTTGAAGCAAACTTGTTTGTATTATACCTCCAAGTTTGTTTCGAATCAAATCTGGTTGACCTTTGTCTCACATTCTCAGATTTTTGTTTCTCAGCATCAATCTTCTTTTGATCAACATCCACAGGTTTTAGATTAGGACACTTGCGTGCAAGATGTCCTTTTTGATCACATTTGAAACATGTTCTCATGGACACATCTTTGACCTGTGGTTGTTGCTTTCTCTTTTTAGCAAAGAACTCATCATTAGACTGTCTCATTTTGAGTTCTTTTTCTTCTACTAAACTGCCTCCTTGAACAAAACTCATTTTTGCTTGAAAATTTGGCGTCTCATTTTTGTTACGATTTTGTTTCTTCTTATAACCCAAACCAGCCTTCATGTTCTTCTTTTTGAAACCAGGTTTGTTATACGAACCTTTACGACTCTTACCAACAAACTTTGAAATCTCAGACTTCTCAATCTCAACCATTTTGAAAACTTTGTCAACCTTTTCTGAAATCACATTCTGAATCGGGAATACAACATCTAAGAACAATTTGTCTGATCCAATCATGGTATAAACCAATCCTTTTGAATCATCATTCAAATTTTTCTCGGATTTTGTGTTTTTCAGATATCCATCATGAAGATTTCCTTCATCTTCATCCTGTGATTTAGATTTACCTGTAACAACTGACTCTTCTTTCAACACACTTTCAACGACTTTACCTACCACCTCTGAATCATGAAAATCATCAGATTTGGAATAGGTTATGTCAATGTTGTCTGGCAATTGGTCTACCATGTTGAAAGCTTTTTCGACCTTTTCCTCATCATAAAATGCAAATTTTCCCGGTGGTGGAACTTGATGAAACTCTGAGCCAATGCTTTCTTATTCTGCTCAGACTCACCATCACCCGGTTTTATATTGAAAATTCGTTCAAGCACATATGACGACACGTGGTAACTCTTTAACTTGTTGTTATCCTGTTCTAAATCAGCAATTTGTCGCTTCAACTTAGCAACATCCTCAATATAGGAATTAACAACATCTTGTTTTATCGCATATATTCGTTTAAGCTCTTTGGTTGTTTCAGACATATAATTCATTCTAGATTGAGCATATTTCATTTCATCTTTTATTTTATCATATGACTCTTTTGTAATGTGATATGACAATTTCATTGAGTCATATTCCTTTTTCATTTCTTGACAAGCAATTTCTTTTTGTTCACATTCATTTATCATTTTCAAAACATTCTCTTTCAAAACTTCATTTTCCTTTTCTAATTTGTTACATTTTTCTGAAAGTTTTTCATCATTTTCTTTAAAAACTTTTTCTTTTTCTAGCATTTCTTTGCATTTTTCTTTGAAAATCTTTTCAATTTTTGTGAACTCAAAATCTCTTGTTCTAAATTGCTCATCTTTTTCAATACAAGCTCTGCACGGTTTCATGCATTTCTTGCACTGATCAATCAGTTTCAAGTTTTCAGAATCAGAATTTACCTCAGTAATTTGCATTTCGATGTTTTCAGCAACCTCTGTCTGCTTAGCAACATTCTGCTTTTCTTCAACACCAACTTCATCACCAACATTATCAGCTTCCTCATTCTCATTCTTTTCTTCTTTTTCTTCTTTCTTCACCTCTTCTTCAATCTGCTGTTCTTCAGTAACAGCTTTCTCAACCTCTTCATTCACAACAACTTCTTCACTTTTGATTTCCTTCACAACTTCAACTTCAACGGTTTCTGCTTTAACCTCTTCAGCAGCTTTCTTCAGATCGTTCACCATTTCTTCAACATTCTTCTTCGTCCTCTCTTCATCCCTTTTTCTCAGACACGATAACATAGCATATCTGATCTCCTTTTCAAATCTCTTAACGTATGTGTCATCTTTCAATACATTTCTATAGTATTCAGCTCTCAACGGGACTTTGAGAAGAACATCATCGAAGATTATGTCTTTCTTGGGAACAACTGGTTCTCCTTCTCTGTTATAATAGCATTCTCTCTTTTTATCCCATCTTTTGCTACCGACAGCCATCTCATACTCCTCCTGCATGTCATCCATTCTGTTGTAGACCACGTTTCTTTCTCTGTAAGTCTTCTCACTCAAGATCTCTTCTCGAGTTTTCTCTTTGATCTCAACTTTTTCTTCACTGATTTCAGCAGTATCTTTGTCTTTGTTTTCATCTTGAATCTCAGCAACAAGAACAAACTTTCTTTCTTCTGTCATAGCTCTCCCTTGAGCTGTTTTACGAACATTCTCTAAACGATCTTCTTCTGGACAAACTGTACTCCAGTCAAATCCTTCATCAGGATAGATTACTGCATATGCTCTTGATTTTTCTCTCGGCTTATCTTCGATCAACTTTGGTTCTTCTCTGCTTCGATGATAAATCGCCTTTCGATAATAATCATCGTTGAAAGGACGTTCACTTCCTTCAGCAACTTCAGAATTCCTGCATTCTCTTTTGAAATGACCCTTTTGCTTGCATTTGAAGCAGGTCACTTTGGATTTGTCAAATCCAAGCTTTGTTGACGCACCTCCAAGAGATTGTTTCCCGGTAATCTCCATATACCTCTGAGCTCTTCGAATACAACTAGCTAAACACCAACGAATGTCAATGAGCTCCATCTCTTCCGGATCAATCTGGTCGTAGTCTTCTTTGGTCAATTCAGAGTTTCCAATTTTGCCAGCTGCTAGACCTTCATATGACTCCAAAACAGATGCAAGGAAACTCATTTGTTGCTTAGCTGCATTTATGCTCATTGCAGGAGAATTCTTCAGTTTAAGAGCAATGTTGCACAGAATTTCTTCAGATTCATCAGAATTTATCTTTGAAGATGAATGATATCCAGAATGATGACTTGTTGACGTTGTTGGTGGTTCTTTCATCTTTTCACCACTAAATGCTGTTTTTGGTGAACCAACGCCTTTATCAGAAAGCACACTGCTTTTGTAGTACAAGCCAACGTTCTGTTGATGTGAAGAGTCAGTCATCTTATTTTGCTTTTGTAGCTCCAGATCATGACTTTCAATCTTTTCAAACAAAGCATCAAGAGTAATTGTATCATACAAAGCATCATTTTTCAAAATAAAAACAAACGTTTGCCACTGATCAGCTCGTGGTAATGCTTCAATCACTTTGTCTATCAATTCCTCTCTTGTTTTATTTATCTCTAATCTTTCCAATTCAATTTTAAGATGACAGAATCTCTCAATCATTTGCCTCACCGACTCTCCTTTTATGTTATCAAACAGATCAAATTCTTTCTTTAATAAAGCGATTTTGTTCTTTTTAATCTGTTTACCCCCTTCAGCTTTAACACGTAAAGCTTCCCAGACAGACTTAGATGACCCATCATGAGTTAGTAAAGCAAAAATATCATTTCTGATTGCTGACTGGATCAATGCTATCATTCTCTGTTCAGCTCCGTATTCGGCTTTATCTTCTCTGGAAAACTTCTTGAATACTAAATCTTCGCCTATCTCGTCTTTTGGTTTTTCATACCCATACTCCAAGCAGAACCAACTTTCATGAGCATACGCCTTTGCCTAGTTGATAAAACGTTCTTTCCACCAGGTATAATCATCAATGCTATCCAGAGTTGGTGGCTTTGAGTGAGTTCCATAAAAGTTATCATGCTTGATGTTCTCATTTAGCACCTTAGAAATGGTTTTTGGTGTAATATTTGTAACTTCAGACGATTCGGTTGCGAACGCGTTGAAAAACGTGTTGTAAAATTCCTCAGCCATGATGTAAATCTGACAATCACAAGAAAAACAAACAAACACAATCAGTATACACAATATCAAATATCCTGAACCAGACTAATACACAGTTGACGTGAAATAATCTCAACACGAAATTTCACTTTTCAAGCGAAAAAGGAAATTCAAGCGAAATCACTTTGTTTGACAACTCAAGCGAAATCACAAGTTGACCACGAAATCAAGACTCAACATCTTTCAAGCGAAATCCCAAGTTAACCAGTTTGAAGCGAAATCAAGACTTAACAGTTTTCAAGCGAAATCAAATCTATGCTGTTTCAAGCGAAATCTGATTTTATGTACTATCTCAAGGGAAATCAAGACCAAACATCATGTTCAAGCGAAATCTTCAGACTATTCAAGCGAAATCCAGCAGCTTTTTCAAGCGAAATCTGACTTATAAGGATTTCGCTTGAATTTTTCAAGCGAACTCTTGCTGTTTGTTACGAAGTCGGACACAAAAACTCGAAAATCTCCTAAACGACTAGGAATTTGAATCTGAAACTTGGCAGGATTGTAGATCAACTGTTTTCGCACAATATTCTAAAAAATCAGCTGATTCGGACCATAAAATCCCATTCAATTGGTCGAAAAACCGTAGAAAACGTGAAAGAATAAGTAGATGATGAAGAAATGATGCAATTCAGATCTGAAAACACTGTAATCTGGTACGAATCTTGTTGTTTGATCAACGCAATCGAGCTCCTGCTCTGATACCACTTGTTAGGACCTGTTTTGACACTGAAACGATTACGAATCGACTGTGCGACGTGCGGAATCCGTGCACAAACGAGACCAAAACACACAAGACGTAATAATAACGTGATTCTATTTATAAATCTGAAACGTACAAAGAACCTTGAATCACTTGGAGTACTTTCTCTCTCTAGACTCTCTCTCTAGAATCTAAGCTCTCCAAATGTGAAATGTGCAAAAGTCTTACAAATGATTTAGCTTGAATGCTATTTATAGTGATGTTGATTTAGCTTGAAATGACACATGCCACTTTCAAGGGAAATCAACATGTTGATTTAGCTTGAAACTGTCATGTGACACTTTCAAGCTAAATTACCTTAAACATACTCTAAAACCTCCTATACTCTCATATAACAAGATCTAATCTAACAATTCAAATCCTAGACTGGATACAAGACGAAGTCAATATACATAGTGCACTAACAGGCTCATTGGCATCGGTTTGAGGAGGTGCAACCTCCACCGGGACTTCTTGTAGATCTTCAAGAGGCGGTTCCGCTGGAATGTCGTCCCAACCGGTAGGATTGTGGATTCCAAGTGCTAGGTTCCAATCCTCTTGAGGGAGGATCGGTTCCATGGGAGGTGTTACAAGAATGTTTAACCTCTGGTGCAAGAGGTTAATTTCTTGAAAACTGTTTTCCAGCCCTACCGTAAGATAATTTATATGGTCTATTAAGACCTCCTCTACCGAAGTCATCTCATCAAGAGCTTCACGTAACGCCATTACGTATCGTACGAGAGTTGCTTCAATTGATGGCCTCCTTTCCCTTCGACTGTTTCTGGAGTGCGCAGAAGAGGTTCCACTGTTTTGGCTAGACATTCTACGAAAACAAACCAGAAATAATTCATTTTAATGAAACAGTACCACGGACACGGCCCCGTGCTCAATGAGCACGGCCCCGTGTTCACCTTTCTGCAGTTTTTTAGAACAAGGAATCTTGAAGTTTCAAATTATTTTCCCAACTTATGAAGCGTTTTTGAACAGAAATAACTTAAAACAATGTTGTGTAACTTATTTTTAACAAGATTCCTTGAACAAAAAGTTAACAAACATCACAATAAAGCTTGGAATCAAGCTTTAATGGAGGTGTTGTTGCAAGAAAGATGAAGAAGAAGGTAATGGATAAAAGAGGAAAGGACAAGATGTTTGTTAGAAACTTCATTTAGAACATACCTAGGATGGTAAGTTAGAAAATCCTTTCAAATCTCTATCCCTGGATGGTCCAAATGTGCAGGATTCTTGGCTGCATTTATAGAAAATGACAGCATACTGGACACGGCCCCGTGTCGGCTGGACACGGCCCCGTGTGCAGGCAAGATCCTGACACGTTTTGTCCGTATTCTGACAAAAAGTCAGAAGGGAATCTTTTGGTGGACACGGGGGCGTGTTGACCTGGGCACGGCCCCGTGTCGAAGGGCTGGTTATGAAGTTTGTCTATTTTTAAGGAACTTTTCCGGATCGGGTGGTTCCTTACTGGATGGAACAACCCCAAAGTACCTAAGATACCTTAATTGTTCTAGATTGAGACGAGAACACAAGAGGTTGTCGGTAAGGGTGATTCCTATGCTATATGTAGGTGGACAAGTCCAACCCTTTCCCGGGCTCTCGTTAAAGAAGGTGTATGCCGAATTGCTCAGGTCTATATATGCATCGAACGACGTCGATGGGGAGTCCTTCACGGCACAATCGGCACAGGGACGACTATCGCTCAAGTCCTCACTAGAGTTAGAAGTATCGTCGGGGACAACGAAGTTGTTTGAATGCGATTCCAACACTTCTTCTTGGTTATCATCTTGAGATAAATTATTGAAATCTATCCTAAGTTCTTTTAACCAATTAAGAATTAGATCTTCTAATTGAAATAGTTCGTCAAGAAGCATTTCTCCTAGAAAATCTGGTTGGGAGCATTCGAGGGAGAGATAGGGATTATTTTTACTTTCGCCCCTCTTAAGGATACAAGGAAACGATGGGTCTATATAGTGGGGCTTATAATTTAGAAAATAACATTCTAATTCCTCATGGGTACCACCACATAATTGACACCACGTACCATAAGAGTGCCGAAAGTAAAAAGTATCAGTATCACTCATGTTTGTGTCAGAAATTACCAACCGTCGGGATCTTACGGTTCTGTTTTCAGTAACTGAATCTTGGGCACGGGGCGTGTTGAGTGGGCACGGCCCCGTGTTCAGCTTACTGTCTGACTTAAAACAGGATTGCCAGTTCCAATGATTGGGCACGGGGCGTGTTCAGCGGGCACGGCCCGTGCTGAGTTCTGCAGAAGCTGAAAAACTAAGAAAAAATCCTTAAAAAATAGAAAAATAAGAAAAGCGATTAGGCCGTTGATTCCTAACTTACTTAAAATCCTTGTGTCCCCGGCAACGGCGCCAAAAACTTGATGCGTGTGAAGTGTGTATATAAGTTTAAGTATATTTTAAGCCATTTTACACTTTCTTTAGCCAAGTTTTAAATTTATAAAACACGATATTTACTAACACTAGACACACATATGGGCAAGTACACCCATCGTGAGCGTAGTATAGTGTTGGTAAGATACTGAGGTCGTCCAAGGACACAAGAGCTTTTAGTACCGGTTTATCTTCAACGTCTAATCAAATCAAAAGTTTAGAAAAAGGTTTTAAACTAAGAAAAATAAAAACTAACTAAAATGCTGAAAATAAAAATAAAATAAAAACAGATAGACAACATGAATCACTTGGCTCCGACTCGTGTTTAGTGTAACCTTTGATTATTTCCGCACTTTTGCACTATTTAAGATATTATCTTAGTTATTGTAGTAGGCCCCTCTTTTGGAGGTGACGTTACCCTCAACCCAGTAGTTTGAGTCAGCAAGGATACAATCCTAAAGGGTCGGATTATTGAAAGATAATTAATTAAGTTATTAATGCATAATGTGGTAGGCCCCTCTTTTGAAGGTGACGCTACCTTCGGCTAAGTAGTCTGAGTCAGCAGGGATACAGTCCTAAGTAGCCGGGTTAAAATATTAATAGTAGTTTAACTTATGAGGGGGTCAAAGAGTTTGGACCCCCGCCATCCAATACCGTTAAGTATTGAAGGAGGTCCTACTAAATTTGACCCAGGTCCTTTGCAGGATCTATACACTGAACAATGGCAAGACTCTTACCAAACCGTTCCCTTAACCCCCGACCAGGTAGCCAACATACCTCCATATAGACCGTGGAGATATGAATGGTGAAAATCTTTTATTTTATATAGACAGTAAAATAATGGCAAGACACCACGGACAAACGATAAGGAAGAATCACCTTCAACATAAGAAACTAGTTATTAAAGTCATTAATACATAACCAATTAAAAAGTGCGAAAAGATTAAAAATAAAAAGTATTACACTAGACACTTTGTCTTCACCAAGTGATGTAAGAGACTTAGGCAAACATGGCCTTGATTGTCAAGAACTCTTACGATCAATCTTGGATCCCGAGACGACTCACACACTCTATGATGGACAATGGACAATGGATGATGGTGGTGGATGATGGTGTTATGGTGGTGGTGGGTGGTGGGTGAAGTGTGAGAGAGGTGGTGTGCCAATGGATGGTTTGAGCTTGAGCCAAGCACTCCTATTTATAGGCTGAACAGAAGCTCGGGCACGACCCCGTGTCCACATCCTTCTCTTTCTTCATTAATTGCTCTTGTCTTTATTAGTTGACCACGGCCCCGTGTCCGCTGGGCACGACCCCGTGTGCAGAAGCATATCTGTACTATCAAGATTTTGCCTGGATTCTGCGAATCTTATAGTTGACCACGACCCCGTGTCCGCTGAGCACGACCCCATGGTGGGCGATGGAAGCTTCTACAACTTTGTCTTTTATGCTGACACTTGGGCACGCCCCCGTGCTCACTGAGCACGGGGCGTGTTCAACCTCCTGTTTTCTTGTTTTGCTTGGGAAGATGCTTTCGGGGAGGTCGGGCATGCCACGTTTATTCCTTTTCTTGTATTTATGTTAGATTTAGCTGCCTTTTTGCTTCTTTTGTTAATTTGAGCTCATTCAATCCTGAAAATACAAAAGGAAGACAAAAACACACTTTTTCCAACATTAGTACTAAAAAGGGGTTAGTTTTATGCCACAATTGATGTAATTTATATGTTGCATTTTGCACACATCACTTATCTTAGATAAGACATACAAATCAAAGCCTTGATTTAAATATCTTTTGTTTAAATGCCCTTGTGGAACTTAGTACTTGAATGGTTTGTAAACTAAACATGAAGTGTGTTGGTTGGTGCTGAACAACTTTTTTTTGTATTATTCTGGAACTTATGAATGGATGCACATCATGTTTTAATTATATAGATGTTTATTATAATTGAATGCAATGATATTGATCAAGTCACACAATACACGCTTTCGCAAAAAGTCAGGGTGTGACAGGTTGGTATCATAGCTTTGATTGTAGTGAACTAGGATTCCTTCTCGAGTCTAGACTACAATCACTAGGATTCTCTCACGCAAACATTTTTACAAAAAGGTTTTACATTGCATTTACGAAAGTGCCAAGATCCATGAATCAAACATTTTTTGAAGGAAAGACAAAGCAAGGACATTAGTAGGGAGGGAGAATACCCCGACTAATGTGCCAATTGAGGTATAGTTAGTCCATGTGGGATAGACTTGCCAAAGACGAAATGACCCCCGAAAGAACAAACGAGAGTTATATGTGACATGTTGCATTTGATTGCCTGTATATACTAAGTAACATTATTATTCATTAATATATATATGCATACGAAATAATTATTGACGGGAACGAGATACCTTCGACTTCGAATTCTATTATTGTTCTTGACTTGCACAATGAGACTATCGACGTCGCATTTATTGCGGAGCTCGTGGCTGAGGTAATTACTAACGAGACCCTGAGCTTGATTCCGTAGAAGATGGTTGTTCTTCCCTCTCGAATGAGAAGGTGCCTGACTACGGCAGTGACGGCGAAGCGGAGGTGGTAACCTTGGACAACAACCTTATCAGCGGGATGAGATCCCTGTGGCTCTTATGAAAGAAGATTGACGACACCCTTGTCCAGACAAGGAAGATGAGGTACTCCTCTTGAAGGTGCCCCTACAACTACCATGTCTAGGAAATTCTCTTTATTCCTACCTTGACTAGCATTGTGCCATTTTGTGCGTGACAACGATGGACGTTAGCGCGTGGACCATCATAAAGGTCCTTTCTATGTTGAAGGTATAAGGACAGTAGGGGCCCCCCTTTAGCTGATCGGCTGCTTTGAACGAGACAAAATTTGGGTAACCATGCAAGATGATTTATTATTACGGGGGCCCACATAATAACAACTTGTAGTGCATGGAAATCTGGTGGACTCTTCGAGTCAAGCTAATGATCATCACCCATTAGAAATTTCTAAATTGTTCAAATCTCCATCTAGTAGAACACTAACCGAGATAGTTACTATAACACTCTACAAAGTAGGAAGTCTGTCTTAGGTGATGAGTTAAGATACAAGGATATGACAGGGAGAGTATCCAAGTTTAAGTGTTCGGTTGATGAGATTAAAGATATGCTGAAGACCTTGGTGCAAAACTCAAGACCTCCACCAATCAATGCCGAAATTGCAAAAGAAATGTGGGTGCATGCACAGATGTATATTCACCTTCAAAAGCAATCTGTAGAGGCAATACAAAACATGCAAATGGAGCTGATATGAAACATGGTGGATGCTAGGTACAAAGATACTCAAGCAGAGCTTAAGGCCATTAAAGACCATATTCTTCAAACCACTAGTACAGCTCCCATTCTCCCTAAATACATAGATGATGCCAAAAAGGGGGAGAGTGATAGCATGAGAAAGCTCCCTCCTCATGTAAAGAAAACCCAAAAGAGGCCTGATACTTCTTAAGCCAAAAAGGCTAGACAAGAAGAAATTGAAAAAGAAAAAAGGAAAGACATGATGTCTGTCGTAACGAACAAAAACCAACAAACTCTATAGCTAGGATAAGTCGGGTATCGAACCACAGGAGGATTGTGGAAAGTGTGTACGTTAAGTATTTATTTACAACTATAAAAAAATAAACTGATGATTGTTTGATTTGTGGATTAACTAAATTACGAATTAAGAACTTGAGGCTTTAAATGTCACACCCCCAAAATCCACCTGCGGAGTACTACCGCTTGGAGGCGTGACTGACCAGGATCCAGCCACCAATCATATTGAACAAGCATATAAGTAGTTATAAAATCCAACCAATACAATTGGTGTTCAGACAAAACATAGTTTGAGTTGTAAGCGGAAGCATAAGTCTTAAAGCCAAAACATAAGTTTAATTGTTTCAAAGTTTAACATGGCACACAGCCGTCCGTGTCCCACAACGACTCTCTTCCATGCAAGCTCTAGCTGAGTACCTATTGTCCTGCAAAGCATGTAGTAACGAGTCAACAACAAGTTGAGTGAGTTCACGGTTGGGTGTTTGTTTTAAGTTGTTTCGAAAACAGTTTCCTTTATCTGGCATCCTGCCGTGGGGGTTACCCCATAGTTAAAAACGTGACTTGTTTATTCCCGGTTACTCTGGCAATCCAGCCGTGGGGGCTACCCCATGTTAGTTATCTGGCATTTCGGCCGTGGGGGCTACCCCATGTATCCACTAGACTTGTTACCATATCGACTGCTGACTGTAGTCATGTTTAAGTGCCCTGAAACTGTCAATGTCTATCATCATTGACGTGCCCCAGATCCATTAGTTCACGCCCGTCCTCTGCGGCACGGTGTGAGGTTTGTCAGACCTAAATAGCGCTATCTAACTAATGACCCGCTCGCCATTGGCCCAGCGATTAAGTCGATATAAAAAGGAGGGACTTCGTGATAGAGTTTTGGTCTAGTACGAGTTATCTGTCCTGTGAGGACGAGGAATTACATTCCTGAACCATTTCTGTCCTACCCAAGGAGGACGAGGAACCCATGTTCCTTAACCCCAATTCCCGACCCCTGGGAATCCCATGCTTTGTAGAGGGTGTGAACTCACCTTGGTTTGCTCGGCAGATACACAGAAAAGTCAATCAAGCAATATTGTGGTCAACTACGTCCTAACATAGATACCGTACAAGTCAGGTTCGTATTCAGGTAGTGCACGTATGTTTCTACACGTATGCTAGCACATTGTATGCAAGTATCATTCATGGCAACCCAAACCACATTCACATTCAACAGTAACACATAAGGTCCATGCATTAGGCCCAAAAGTCCGGCCCAATCATCTAAGTCCGTAATGGGGTGCAAGTCCAAACAGTGTGCACATGCACATGGTCTCAAGTCGAGACTGTGCGGTCTCTAGTTATAGCTTACAAGTTTCGAGTCGCAACTGATGAGGTCTCGGGTTACGCATGTGTTGGTCTCGAGTCGCAACCGGACTCGTAAGTAGGGTCTCGAGTCACGATGTTTGGATGTTGATCACGTGGGGTCTCGAGTCGAGACTATAGGTTCTCGACTCGCAACTTGTGTCGAAACCAGGGATCTCGAGTTGACATTTGGTGGCCTCGAGTCGAGACAGAAGGTCTCGGCTGGGGACATTTGCTGAATTCGACATTGTACTTGGCCAATGAGATTTCATGGTCATGATATTATGTACTACCCAGTAATATTGCACTAACATGTTCTCTTGTCTATTACTTACCAAAAATGGATCAAACATGGCAATTTCAAATGTTCATAACATATTCATATCATCTTCAAGTTGTTCTTCATATATTCAAGTCATGTTCATGTTAATTATTTAAACTTGTTCATCATATTTTCCGGATTTTTAGCATAAATCACAAACATAATCATGAACAACAAATCAACACACTTGAACATACCCATCTAATGGTTTCAATCATCACATAACATCTCAAAAATCAACTCTACACTAATCCGATTAACATGGTACTTCACATATGCAAGCCGGTTTTCATGAACATCAACAATCGATGGTTTGAATCGTATTTAGACATAAGATATCATGAGCTCATTGTGCAATATATCCGAAACATGTTAGCCGATTATCAACAACACACACATCCGATTCACCAAAACATTATCAAGCATACAACTATACTAGTTAAATCATATCATTCATACTATCATTTAACAACAAACATCATAAAGTCACTAACCGGTTGATGAGTTTCAAAGGTGAGTATGAGGCTTCTAAACGGGTGTGTGTGTGTGAGCCGATCCGAGAGCTCCTAGTGGTCACCGGTTTGATCCGAGAAGGAGGAGAAGAAGTGTGATGTTTGGTGTCTAGGGTTTTAGTGAGAGGGAGTAGGGGAGTGTGTGTGTTGTCCAAAGAAAATGGCAACATGGCTATCCACCAAGTTTATATATCCGTTCCAAGTAGTGCACCCTAGTGGGCTTTCGGTTGGGTTAAGTGAGGTGTATGGCCCTTCCGGCCCATCGTTTCATTGATCACTCGAGACCGCATGGTCTCGAGTTGGGTCCTTGTGTCTCGGGTCATGATAATACACACATACATACAAGCACGACACATAACATAACACATAATCGCATAGGATGTTCACTTATATCATTAAACCAACAAGTTAACTAATCACATAACGTTCAAGCAAGTAACATCGAGACATAACGAAAGGTTCTAAATTTCGAGTTGTCACATCATCCCCAAGTTGAAAGAAATTTCGTCCCGAAATTTGGTAAGCACTCACTGAGGAAGCTAGTTAAGTTGTATGGTTTTCCTGGGGTGTCACATCCACCCCCCGTTGATCTGGAATTTCGTCCCGAAATTCCGTAGCTTCAGCCTCAGTAGTGGTTGTACTGTTTGCGAACAGTTGGGGATACTTTTGTTTCATCTGATCTTCGCGCTCCCAGGTGAACTCTGGGCCGCGACGTGAGTTCCAACGAACCCGAACGAGAGGTATTCTAGTGCTCTTGAGGACCTTAACATCCCGGTCCGTGATTTCGACTGGTTCCTCGACGAATCGTAACTGCTCATCGATGGTGAGTTCCTTCAGAGGAACTACATGGGTCTCATCTGACAGACACTTCTTCAGATTCGACACGTGAAAAACGTTGTGAACTGCACCGAGTTCTGCTGGTAAGTTCAGTCTGTAGGCCACCCTGCCTATTTTCTCAATGATTTCGAAAGGTCCAACGTATCGTGGGTTAAGTTTTCCTCGTTTACCAAAACGAACCACACCCCTCCAGGGTGAAACTTTGAGTAGTACCCGCTCCCCAACCTGGAGCTCAAGTGGTTTCCTGCCCTTATCGGCGTAGACTTTCTGACGGTCACGGGCTGCCGCCATGCGTTTTCGTATCTGGGCGATTTGTTCGGTTGTATCTACCACATGTTCTGGACCAGTGATCTGACTATCCCCCACCTCTGCCCAATAAAGAGGTGACCGGCATTTACGTCCGTACAATGCCTCAAACGGAGCAGCTTTAATGCTGGTGTGGTAGCTGTTATTGTACGAGAATTCCACAAGTGGCAGATGCTTTTCCCAGCGGTTGCCAAAGTCGATTACACATGCACGAAGTATGTCTTCTAAGGTTTGAATAGTGCGCTCGGACTGCCCGTCCGTCTGAGGGTGGTACGCTGTGCTTATATCTAATCGTGAGCCAAAGGATTTGTGCATTGCTTGCCACAGCTCTGAAGTAAAACGTGCATCTCGATCTGAGATAATAGAGGTGGGCACCCCGTGCCTCGAAACAACTTCCTTGAGGTATATCTCTGCGAGAGTGGAGAACTTATCCGTCTCCTTGATAGCCAAGAAGTGTGCAGATTTTGTAAGTCGATCCACGATCACCCAAATAGTATCGTTTCCGCGTTGGGATCTAGGTAGGCCAGTAACGAAATCCATGGAAATTTGCTCCCATTTCCATTGTGGTATCTCTGGTTGCTGGAGTAGGCCTGAGGGTTTCTGGTATTCAGACTTGACTCTCGAACAAGTCAAACACTTGCTGACGTAGGTTGCTATGTGGGCCTTCATGCTAGGCCACCAATACGTAGTTTTGATATCGTGATACATCTTGTCTGATCCAGGGTGTACTGAGTAGCGAGACTTGTGTGCTTCATCCATCACAAGCTCTCGTAGGTTGCCATAGCGTGGGACCCAACCGCGTCCCGTTACGTAGTAAGCACCGTCTTCCTTCTGTTCTAATCGTTGCCTTGATCCGCGTAGGGCTTCGGCCCTGACGTTTTCTGGTTTCAGTGCTTCTATCTGAGCAGCTCGTATTTGGGACGGAAGGCTAGAATGGATCGTGAGTTGTAAAGCTCGCACGCGCTTAGGCGCAGTGTCCTTTCGACTGAGGGCGTCAGCCACAACATTGGTCTTGCCCGGGTGATATCTGATCGAGCACTCGTAGTCATTCAGTAGCTCGACCCATCGTCGTTGCCGCATATTCAGTTCCTTCTGCTTGAAGATATGCTCGAGGCTCCTGTGGTCGGTGTAGATGGCGCACTTGGTACCGTACAGGTAATGCCGCCATAACTTAAGTGCAAAAACAACAGCTCCCAGCTCTAGGTCGTGTGTAGTGTAGTTCTTCTCGTGAACTTTGAGTTGGCGTGAGGCGTAGGCTATAACTTTATCTCGTTGCATCAACACGCAACCAAGGCCTTGAATTGATGCGTCACAGTAAACCACGAAGTCGTCTGTGCCCTCTGGCAAGGAAAGGATAGGTGCACTGCAGAGACTATCTTTTAAGTGCTGAAATGCTAACTCCTGTGCATTTCCCCAGCGATAGACAACGCCTTTCTGCGTTAGCGAAGTGAGAGGCTGTGCGATCTTAGAAAAATCCTTAATGAACCTCCTGTAATAACCTGCCAATCCCAAGAATTGGCGAATTTCCTTTGGTGTACGAAGTGCAGGCCAGTTCTTAATCGAGTCTACCTTGGATGGATCAACGTGAATCCCATCCTTGTTTACCACGTGGCCTAAGAAGTGGACCTCACGAAGCCAGAAGTCGCATTTCGAGAACTTTGCATAAAGCTGTTCTGTTCGAAGGAGTTCCAGGATGAGCCGTAGATGTTGCTCGTGTTCCTCCTGACTCTTAGAATAGATCAGGATGTCGTCGATGAAGACTATAACGAACTTGTCCAGGTAAGGCTTGCACACTCGGTTCATCAAGTCCATGAAAACCGCAGGTGCGTTTGTCAGCCCAAAAGGCATGACCAAAAACTCATAGTGCCCATAACGCGTTCTAAAAGCCGTTTTGGAGATGTCCTCTTCCCGGACTCTCAGCTGGTGATAACCCGATCTCAAATCAATCTTTGAATAGTAGCTCGACCCTTGCAGCTGGTCGAACAAGTCGTCAATACGTGGTAGAGGATAACGATTCTTCACCGTCACCTTGTTGAGTTCCCGGTAGTCGATGCACATTCTGAAGGTACCGTCCTTCTTCTTCACAAATAGTACTGGAGCTCCCCAGGGCGATGAGCTAGGACGAATAAAACCCTTATCCAAGAGTTCTTGTAGTTGCGTAGAGAGTTCTTCCAACTCTGATGGGGCTAAACGATAAGGTGCACGAGCTATAGGCGCAGCTCCAGGAGCTAGTTCAATCTGAAACTCGACTTGGCGATGAGGCGGAAGACCAGGTAATTCCTCAGGAAATACCTCAGGATAGTCGCGTACAACTAGAAAGTCTTCTATCTTCTTCTCTTTTTCCGAGGTGTCAGTAACGAGAGCCAAAATGGCAGTGTGGCCCTTTCTCAAATACTTCTGGGCCTTAAGGAGAGAGATGACGT
The DNA here is from genome assembly GCA_030545235.1 of Helianthus tuberosus. NCBI lineage: Eukaryota > Viridiplantae > Streptophyta > Magnoliopsida > Asterales > Asteraceae > Helianthus > Helianthus tuberosus. The sequence goes on from CM060401.1 coordinate 122,401,459, forward strand.
TCTCAACGGCACTCCTCTTGTCGCCGCGAATCATGAGAGGTTCACTACCGAAGCCTGGAATACGAACTATCTTTTCATTGCAAAGAATCTCTGCTCGATGTTGGGATAACCAATCCATCCCAATGACAACGTCGAAACTACCCAAGACGATAGGAATAAGGTCGATAGAGAAGGTCTGGTCAGCGAGAATAAGTTTACAACCCTTGACTACGTGTGTGGCTTCTAAACTCTTACCATTCGCTAGCTCTACAGTGTGCTTGTTGTTCAAAGGTGTTGGAATACGCTTAAGCATTCGACTAACTTCTAGTGACATGTAGCTAGTATCGGCACCCGAATCAAATAATACTGAAACGTAAAAGTCGTCGAGAAGGAACTTACCCGCCACAACATTGGGGTCACTCCTTGCTTCACCTTGACCAATCACGAACGCCCGCCCCCCGGCACCATTGTTGTTGTTGTTCCCATTGTTACCATTCCCCTGATTGTTGTTATTGTTGTTGTTGTTGTTGTTCTGGTTCCTGTTCAGTTGGGGACAATCTCTCTTGAAGTGGCCTTCAGCTCCACACTGAAAGCACCCTTTGTTATCACCCTGCTGCTGCTGCTGACGTTGGTTCTGTTGAGCTTGCTGGCGATTCTGATTGGCGGGGTATAAGCTCCTGCAATCCTTTGCAGCGTGACCAGGCTTGTTGCACCGATGACAATTGCCCCTGGTGCATGGCCCGCTGTGGTGCAGGCTGCAGCGATTGCATTTGGGGTGATTCCCTTTGTACCCACCATGGCTTTGACCACCAGATGATTGCTGACTAGGGCTCTTGTAGTCATCAGTCTTTCTCTGCTGAGACTGGGATTGAACAGAAGTCGACCCCTTGACGTGACCGTGTCGTCCCGATCAGTCAAAAACCCAATTAAACCTAGGTAGCTATGGTAAGTCGGGTATCGTATCCACGAAGAGCATGTGGTCAGTATCGCACGACCTGTTCGATTAGTTAGACTATTTACAAATAATGTACAAAGTGATTATGAAGTTTGCTAATTTTATTTATTAAATTAGTTTAAAAGGATATCGGAGTGAACCGACAAATTGATATTATCTAAAACGATGATTTGTTAACGAAACTTTCAAAACTAAATTACTTAATTGAAAACAAGAATTAAGAATACGGATCACACCCGGTTTCGGTAATTGTAAGTCCTAGGGTTCCTACATGTTTTAATTCAACTCAATTGCATACGATTAGCGGATTTAGTGTACCGTGACTTAGGTGCCAATAACTATCAACGTCCCGAAGAACGGACAAGAATACACTTTGTAATCAACACAAGTAAATCCTAACCACGACAATGCATAACTACACATAACCATTTCGCAAAGTCATAACTTTTAACATCGTTCGACAATTTACGAATACGAAACAAATGTAAACTATTGTCAATGGTTTCAAAAATCAATACAAGTTGTCACAAAGTCGAATCAAAGAACAAATGCATAAACCCTAGAAAATACAACTACCTACACCGGGGTGAAACCGAAGAGACTAGCCGCGCATGTCGGTTGTGATCCTTGAAACCCTCACGTGATTTTGTTCGAACCTCGTGTCTGCCTATGTCGGCTGCCTCCTCCCTTCTTGCCGTCAAAAGATGATGATGTCTGATGAGTTCGAGAGCCAAAAGGGTGATGTGCGGCCCTCCTCCAACTCGTAACCGTCCCCCTTCTTAAAAACTGAAAATTCCTTGTATACGGCTGCCAATCGAGAGTAATAATGGGCTGCCAAAATTTCGTTGATAAAGATGTGTCTTATGGCTGGCCCAATTCGATGGATATATGATGATGTTGTGTGAGTTTGAGAGCCCACCAAAAGATAATGATTGCTGCTAATAATCATCAATGTCGAAGTGTTTTGAGACTCCCTTCTTTATAATATGGCTGCCAATAAATGCTCCAATAATCGATATAGTGGGCTGCCCAAAACTTCCCACATGTGCTGCCAATTTCTCGTGGATCCAGAAGCCCACGAAGTAAGGTTTCTTAAAAACATTAAATCCACCAAACACAATCATCAACCGTAGGCCCCATGACACTTCCGTAAGCCACAACTCCATGTACAATCCTCTGTTTCTTTTGTGAAAATGAGACCAAAAGTCAACATGAATTATCATATGCCTCCAATCACAATCGTCCAACATGTTGCATGTATTATTGTGATGATGACTTCTATTAATGTTTGTTGACTCCTTTTTAATGTTCCAAGAAACTTTTCCATCAAAACTTACGTATACTTTGCCAATTATGTCATAACTTATGAGCATTCAATGTGTTCACATTTGTAAGTTACTCTTTGCACCCTGAAAGTTGAGATATGAATCGATGTATTCCTCATCTTGTTTTCCACTCACAAAAACAACTTTCACTGAATAACACATTGGCCCCTCAACTTCAATATTTCATATTTCTCGCATAACCAAACCATCCATTCGACCCGAACACAACCGTTGGTTGCACTTATCAATCTCACTTAATCCGCTTTCTCTCTAAACCCCGTATCTTCACCAAGTTACGCGTTCTTACCTGCAAACATACAAACTCTCGCAATAAACTAATTCCAAGCATATAATCATATAAAACAAGCTAAATCACACAAAATCAACCTTTAAATACCCATGGTTCCCACTCTACATCACATCCCCACACTTGTCGTTTGCTTGCCCTCAAGCAAATCTGTCTTTCACTTTCACGTGGGTAGAACAAGAAACACACTTCCCATTCTTGAGACATAAGATAAGGTCTATTGTCATACAAAAGTTCAAACTCTTTACAGTTTTCAACATATTTAACGGTAAAGTGAACATTCACATATACAACGGTTATCCAAGATTAACCCGCCCTTAAAACTCGCAATTCATACATATCCCTCACAATGTTCACTCCACTCGGTTTACAAGTTGGCTAATTTTAATGATGTATTAGCACTTTTTAAAGTAATCGCTCCAAACCGAATAGAACATGTACCCGCATAGGCTTGCAACTCAATCATTCTCCACCACCGAACACAAATACTAAGCACAAGTCAAAAGGTCTTCGGAGGGTTGTAATGGGGCGAGGCGAAGGGTAGGAATAGGATATTTGAAAGTGGCTAAGGTGATGAAAATTTTGATTTTTATTACAAACGACTATGCTAAACAAAACTAACTATAAACATCAACTACAAGGCAACAACTTTAGCCTTTTATTTCACAACTACTAACTCATATTTTTGTGTTTTTCTCAACAATTTTTTTTTCTCTTTTTTTTTTTCACAACTTTTCTGATTTTTTTTTTTTGAATAAATAAATCACAACTATACAAACATATACTCCTAAAATCGAATTTTCATCACACGGGTTTAAAAGAAAAAGGTTTAAGGTTATGGGCTATAGGGTGGTCAAACGAAAGGATTAAGCTCAAAATTGGCTACTAGGGGATAATTTTTGGGTAAGGATATAAAAATGGTATAAAAGGAAAAGGTTTACCTAATGCCTTAATCATTCTCGTGCTTGTATTCGGTCTATGATCTCAAACGTATCAAAAGTTGCAAGTTCTACAATACATGACTAATGGTCCACTCAAACAAAGAAACATAGGTATGTAATCTATGATATAAAAGTGGCTCAAAACCTCACATATCTAAAAGGGTATGGTATGTGACATGCATAAAAGACTAGTTTCTTAGGCGGATTATTCCCAAATAATCACCCGTTAAATACCCGTCATGCTATTAATTTGAACTTGACCATGACAAAAGACCAAATGGGTTGTGACATCCCTCGTTGACTTAGTTACTTGTGCTTTAAGACCGCTTTTGAAACAAGACATTTTTGAAAATTTTTTGAAATTTTCCCCCATCCCCACACTTGAGGTGAACATTGTCCTCAATGTGTAGTATTTAAATGAACGGGTCAAAATCTAAAATTTTTACTACTCCCCCATCCCCACACTTGAGGTACATATTGTCCTCAATGTGTAAGAACTAGAGTTTTAAAACGCACAAGGGATGTGACACGACTAACCCCCCAAAATTTCACCCCGGAAAAATAATATACAAAATACACTCCACTTATTTGCTAATCTAAAGATCAAAAGTAAAAAGAAACGTATGCACCTGGTTTGTGAGCTCATTTTTCGTATGCTCCTCTCCTCTTCATGAAAGCGGTTGTCCCACGAACCAAATGTACCTACAAATCTTAACCCTTGTGTAGAAGCATGCTTCTCACAACCATTAAAATTTGTTAGTTACCTAGTTCTACCACTTTTATGAAAATATTACCAAGCTGTACGTTATTTCACTTTGATTTATGTGGAAAATAAATTTACAATAACAACAAACCTAACTCACTTTCGTAGGAATCACGGTTGCATTTAGCTTATGCAACAAGCCCTTTTGAACCTCTCGATAGCTCGGGAGGACGAGTAGGTCTCGTGAGGGTTATATAGGGAACACACCCACAACGTTCATTTAACTAAGGAAATAAAATAAAACGAAAATAATACAAACTCTACAACAATTATACCTGATTTATCTCTCATGGTGGTCGAAGTGAACATTTGCCTACCGAGTTTCCAACATACGCTCGGTAGTTGGCATGCCGAATCCATACTCTTTTTATTATATTCGGCATACGCACTGTACAACTTCGGGGTCGTTTCTTAACAATATGGCTAATGTCTTGCAACGCCACCCTTCGAATCCTTATGCACAAACCCGCATCCCTAACTTTGTTGGTTGGAGTGATAAGTTTGGAAGAAGGATGAATATGAATGTGAGCTTCTTTCGAATCCGATTCGTCTTGCGGTGTTACGTCTTCCGGTCGGTTCAAACATTCAATTACTTGCTCTGGAAGTTCAATAACCTCTTCCACCCCATCACCATCCACCATTGTACCACTAGCCAACACCTCTCGGTCTCGTCTAAGTTGAGCCAATTCTTCGGCGAGTTGACCCACTTTCTTTGCCAAGGCTTCATGAGCTTTATCTCTCGCCTCAAATTCCATCTTAATCTCTTGATTTGAAGTGGTGATGGCATTCATGATGGCATCGAGCTTGGAACTTATTGAGTCTTGAGGTTCCTCGTATGCCGGTTGAGGGTATTCATTATAATAATCATCATACACCTCCCGGTGACTTGAGAAATGTGGCAATTCGGGTTTATAGTAGTACTCTTGATAATATGGTGGTGGTGGATTATCGTATGGATAATATGAGGATGGACCATTGAAATCTTCATAATCCGCCCTCCTATATTCAAACAATCCACTGAGGTAGTCTTCCCGTTCCTTGTTGGCTTGAACTTTTTCGTAGAAAACAGAGCAATCCTCTAAATAGTGCTCTCCGCTTCCGCAACACTCACACGGATCATCATCTACCCAATTCATATTGAAAGATGGTACCTGCAAAACATGAACCTGCACAAACAAGCTCGACCACCCAAAGTAAAATCACAAAAATACAAGAAAGAAAAACTAAACTAAAATCGAACAAGCAATGAAATACTAAGCGCACTAGCTCCCCGGCAACGGCGCCATTTTGACGTGACCGTGTCGTCCCGATCAGTCAAAAACCCAATTAAACCTAGGTAGCTATGGTAAGTCGGGTATCGTATCCACGAAGAGCATGTGGTCAGTATCGCACGACCTGTTCGATTAGTTAGACTATTTACAAATAATGTACAAAGTGATTATGAAGTTTGCTAATTTTATTTATTAAATTAGTTTAAAAGGATATCGGAGTGAACCGACAAATTGATATTATCTAAAACGATGATTTGTTAACGAAACTTTCAAAACTAAATTACTTAATTGAAAACAAGAATTAAGAATACGGATCACACCCGGTTTCGGTAATTGTAAGTCCTAGGGTTCCTACATGTTTTAATTCAACTCAATTGCATACGATTAGCGGATTTAGTGTACCGTGACTTAGGTGCCAATAACTATCAACGTCCCGAAGAACGGACAAGAATACACTTTGTAATCAACACAAGTAAATCCTAACCACGACAATGCATAACTACACATAACCATTTCGCAAAGTCATAACTTTTAACATCGTTCGACAATTTACGAATACGAAACAAATGTAAACTATTGTCAATGGTTTCAAAAATCAATACAAGTTGTCACAAAGTCGAATCAAAGAACAAATGCATAAACCCTAGAAAATACAACTACCTACACCGGGGTGAAACCGAAGAGACTAGCCGCGCATGTCGGTTGTGATCCTTGAAACCCTCACGTGATTTTGTTCGAACCTCGTGTCTGCCTATGTCGGCTGCCTCCTCCCTTCTTGCCGTCAAAAGATGATGATGTCTGATGAGTTCGAGAGCCAAAAGGGTGATGTGCGGCCCTCCTCCAACTCGTAACCGTCCCCCTTCTTAAAAACTGAAAATTCCTTGTATACGGCTGCCAATCGAGAGTAATAATGGGCTGCCAAAATTTCGTTGATAAAGATGTGTCTTATGGCTGGCCCAATTCGATGGATATATGATGATGTTGTGTGAGTTTGAGAGCCCACCAAAAGATAATGATTGCTGCTAATAATCATCAATGTCGAAGTGTTTTGAGACTCCCTTCTTTATAATATGGCTGCCAATAAATGCTCCAATAATCGATATAGTGGGCTGCCCAAAACTTCCCACATGTGCTGCCAATTTCTCGTGGATCCAGAAGCCCACGAAGTAAGGTTTCTTAAAAACATTAAATCCACCAAACACAATCATCAACCGTAGGCCCCATGACACTTCCGTAAGCCACAACTCCATGTACAATCCTCTGTTTCTTTTGTGAAAATGAGACCAAAAGTCAACATGAATTATCATATGCCTCCAATCATAATCGTCCAACATGTTGCATGTATTATTGTGATGATGACTTCTATTAATGTTTGTTGACTCCTTTTTAATGTTCCAAGAAACTTTTCCATCAAAACTTACGTATACTTTGCCAATTATGTCATAACTTATGAGCATTCAATGTGTTCACATTTGTAAGTTACTCTTTGCACCCTGAAAGTTGAGATATGAATCGATGTATTCCTCATCTTGTTTTCCACTCACAAAAACAACTTTCACTGAATAACACATTGGCCCCTCAACTTCAATATTTCATATTTCTCGCATAACCAAACCATCCATTCGACCCGAACACAACCGTTGGTTGCACTTATCAATCTCACTTAATCCGCTTTCTCTCTAAACCCCGTATCTTCACCAAGTTACGCGTTCTTACCTGCAAACATACAAACTCTCGCAATAAACTAATTCCAAGCATATAATCATATAAAACAAGCTAAATCACACAAAATCAACCTTTAAATACCCATGGTTCCCACTCTACATCACATCCCCACACTTGTCGTTTGCTTGCCCTCAAGCAAATCTGTCTTTCACTTTCACGTGGGTAGAACAAGAAACACACTTCCCATTCTTGAGACATAAGATAAGGTCTATTGTCATACAAAAGTTCAAACTCTTTACAGTTTTCAACATATTTAACGGTAAAGTGAACATTCACATATACAACGGTTATCCAAGATTAACCCGCCCTTAAAACTCGCAATTCATACATATCCCTCACAATGTTCACTCCACTCGGTTTACAAGTTGGCTAATTTTAATGATGTATTAGCACTTTTTAAAGTAATCGCTCCAAACCGAATAGAACATGTACCCGCATAGGCTTGCAACTCAATCATTCTCCACCACCGAACACAAATACTAAGCACAAGTCAAAAGGTCTTCGGAGGGTTGTAATGGGGCGAGGCGAAGGGTAGGAATAGGATATTTGAAAGTGGCTAAGGTGATGAAAATTTTGATTTTTATTACAAACGACTATGCTAAACAAAACTAACTATAAACATCAACTACAAGGCAACAACTTTAGCCTTTTATTTCACAACTACTAACTCATATTTTTGTGTTTTTCTCAACAATTTTTTTTTCTCTTTTTTTTTTCACAACTTTTCTGATTTTTTTTTTTTTGAATAAATAAATCACAACTATACAAACATACACTCCTAAAATCGAATTTTCATCACACGGGTTTAAAAGAAAAAGGTTTAAGGTTATGGGCTATAGGGTGGTCAAACGAAAGGATTAGGCTCAAAATTGGCTACTAGGGGATAATTTTTGGGTAAGGATATAAAAATGGTGTAAAAGGAAAAGGTTTACCTAATGCCTTAATCATTCTCGTGCTTGTATTCGGTCTATGATCTCAAACGTATCAAAAGTTGCAAGTTCTACAATACATGACTAATGGTCCACTCAAACAAAGAAACATAGGTATGTAATCTATGATATAAAAGTGGCTCAAAACCTCACATATCTAAAAGGGTATGGTATGTGACATGCATAAAAGACTAGTTTCTTAGGCGGATTATTCCCAAATAATCACCCGTTAAATACCCGTCATGCTATTAATTTGAACTTGACCATGACAAAAGACCAAATGGGTTGTGACATCCCTCGTTGACTTAGTTACTTGTGCTTTAAGACCGCTTTTGAAACAAGACATTTTTGAAAAAATTTTGAAATTTTCCCCCATCCCCACACTTGAGGTGAACATTGTCCTCAATGTGTAGTATTTAAATGAACGGGTCAAAATCTAAAATTTTTACTACTCCCCCATCCCCACACTTGAGGTACATATTGTCCTCAATGTGTAAGAACTAGAGTTTTAAAACGCACAAGGGATGTGACACGACTAACCCCCCAAAATTTCACCCCGGAAAAATAATATACAAAATACACTCCACTTATTTGCTAATCTAAAGATCAAAAGTAAAAAGAAACGTATGCACCTGGTTTGTGAGCTCATTCTTCGTATGCTCCTCTCCTCTTCATGAAAGCGGTTGTCCCACGAACCAAATGTACCTACAAATCTTAACCCTTGTGTAGAAGCATGCTTCTCACAACCATTAAAATTTGTTAGTTACCTAGTTCTACCACTTTTATGAAAATATTACCAAGCTGTACGTTATTTCACTTTGATTTATGTGGAAAATAAATTTACAATAACAACAAACCTAACTCACTTTCGTAGGAATCACGGTTGCATTTAGCTTATGCAACAAGCCCTTTTGAACCTCTCGATAGCTCGGGAGGACGAGTAGGTCTCGTGAGGGTTATATAGGGAACACACCCACAACGTTCATTTAACTAAGGAAATAAAATAAAACGAAAATAATACAAACTCTACAACAATTATACCTGATTTATCTCTCATGGTGGTCGAAGTGAACATTTGCCTACCGAGTTTCCAACATACGCTCGGTAGTTGGCATGCCAACTGAACGACCTGCTGGATAGTAGCGAGGTTTGCTGAAGTCACATGGCTTTGTATTTCTGGCACCAAGCCCTTGAGAAAGAGTTCAATACGCTTAAATGGAGGGTCCACCATAGTAGGACACAGTAAGGCAAGCTCATTCGATCTCTTAGTGTACGCCTCAATTTCTGACCCCGTCATCTTGAGGTTGAAGAACTCGACCTCCAGCTTATGAATGTCATCACGACTGCAGTATTCTTCCTTGATCATCTCCTTAAAAGTTTCCCATGGGGTGGCGTTGGCAGCAACCAACCCCAGCATTTGAACCTGAGCGTTCCACCATGTGAGGGCTAAACCCTCGAGAGTACCGGTAGCATACTTCACCCTGCGCGCCTCAGGGCATTCACACATTTCGAACACAGATTCTAGTTTCTCAAACCAGTGGAGGAGACCTACTGCTCCTTCAGTGCCGCTAAAAGTAGTTGGTCGGCAGTCCATGAAAGTCTTAAAAGTGCACACGGGTGGCTGAGCATGCTGACCTATTGTGGGTGAAAGAAAAGACAGAGTTTAACACAAAGGTTGGTTCACGAGAGTAGGATTCTAAAGATCCTAGAATGAGTTCGGACTGCAGGATATACCTCCTGCGTGTGCAGCTGCAAGTGCTGCGGCAACTCGTTCGTTGATCAGAGCCGTCAACTGGGCTTGTGTCAGGTTAACGCATCCAGACATGATCTTCATATTGAGAGGAACGTGAGTGAGAGGGGTTCGCGAAAAATGCGATGACAGAAGTGAATAAACATACACGTGTTCAAGCAACAGTAGTTATACTAACCAAGCACACCATAAGCAATGTACTATGTAACTAACAAGTGGGCAATATATACACAGATCATATCACCTAGAATGTCGAGCCTTGCATGTGGAGTGAAGCGTCGTTGTGGACCGTTGAGCACTATACAGGTTATAGTCTGATTTTAATAAACCTTTCCCTTATTAAAACCAAGTTCACTATAACCAATGGCTCTGATACCAATCTGTCACACCCCCAAAATCCACCTGCGGAGTACTACCGCTTGGAGGCGTGACTGACCAGGATCCAGCCACCAATCATATTGAACAAGCATATAAGTAGTTATAAAATCCAACCAATACAATTGGTGTTCAGACAAAACATAGTTTGAGTTGTAAGCGGAAGCATAAGTCTTAAAGCCAAAACATAAGTTTAATTGTTTCAAAGTTTAACATGGCACACAGCCGTCCGTGTCCCACAACGACTCTCTTCCATGCAAGCTCCAGCTGAGTACCTATTGTCCTGCAAAGCATGTAGTAACGAGTCAACAACAAGTTGAGTGAGTTCACGGTTGGGTGTTTGTTTTAAGTTGTTTCGAAAACAGTTTCCTTTATCTGGCATCCTGCTGTGGGGGTTACCCCATAGTTAAAAACGTGACTTGTTTATTCCCGGTTACTCTGGCAATCCAGCCGTGGGGGCTACCCCGTGTTAGTTATCTGGCATTTCGGCCGTGGGGGCTACCCCATGTATCCACTAGAGTTGTTACCATATCGACTGCTGACTGTAGTCATGTTTAAGTGCCCTGAAACTGTCAATGTCTATCATCATTGACGTGCCCCAGATCCATTAGTTCACGCCCGTCCTCTGCGGCATGGTGTGAGGTTTGTCAGACCTAAATAGCGCTATCTAACTAATGACCCGCTCGCCATTGGCCCGGCGATTAAGTCGATATAAAAAGGAGGGACTTCGTGATAGAGTTTTGGTCTAGTACGAGTTATCTGTCCTGTGAGGACGAGGAATTACATTCCTGAACCATTTCTGTCCTACCCAAGGAGGACGAGGAACCCATGTTCCTTAACCCCAATTCCCGACCCCTGGGAATCCCATGCTTTGTAGAGGGTGTGAACTCACCTTGGTTTGCTCGGCAGATACACAGAAAAGTCAATCAAGCAATATTGTGGTCAACTACGTCCTAACATAGATACCGTACAAGTCAGGTTCGTATTCAGGTAGTGCACGTATGTTTCTACACGTATGCTAGCACATTGTATGCAAGTATCATTCATGGCAACCCAACCCAAACCACATTCACATTCAACAGTAACACATAAGGTCCATGCATTAGGCCCAAAAGTCCGGCCCAATCATCTAAGTCCGTAATGGGGTGCAAGTCCAAACAGTGTGCACATGCACATGGTCTCGAGTCGAGACTGTGCGGTCTCTAGTTATAGCTTACAAGTTTCGAGTCGCAACTGATGAGGTCTCGGGTTACGCATGTGTTGGTCTCGAGTCGCAACCGGACTCGTAAGTAGGGTCTCGAGTCACGATGTTTGGATGTTGATCACGTGGGGTCTCGAGTCGAGACTATAGGTTCTCGACTCGCAACTTGTGTCGAAACCAGGGATCTCGAGTTGACATTTGGTGGCCTCGAGTCGAGACAGAAGGTCTCGGCTGGGGACATTTGCTGAATTCGACATTGTACTTGGCCAATGAGATTTCATGGTCATGATATTATGTACTACCCAGTAATATTGCACTAGCATGTTCTCTTGTCTATTACTTACCAAAAATGGATCAAACATGGCAATTTCAAATGTTCATAACATATTCATATCATCTTCAAGTTGTTCTTCATATATTCAAGTCATGTTCATGTTAATTATTTAAACTTGTTCATCATATTTTCCGGATTTTTAGCATAAATCACAAACATAATCATGAACAACAAATCAACACACTTGAACATACCCATCTAATGGTTTCAATCATCACATAACATCTCAAAAATCAACTCTACACTAATCCGATTAACATGGTACTTCACATATGCAAGCCGGTTTTCATGAACATCAACAATCGATGGTTTGAATCGTATTTAGACATAAGATATCATGAGCTCATTGTGCAATATATCCGAAACATGTTAGCCGATTATCAACAACACACACATCCGATTCACCAAAACATTATCAAGCATACAACTATACTAGTTAAATCATATCATTCATACTATCATTTAACAACAAACATCATAAAGGCACTAACCGGTTGATGAGTTTCAAAGGTGAGTATGAGGCTTCTAAACGGGTGTGTGTGTGTGAGCCGATCCGAGAGCTCCTAGTGGTCACCGGTTTGATCCGAGAAGGAGGAGAAGAAGTGTGATGTTTGGTGTCTAGGGTTTTAGTGAGAGGGAGTAGGGGAGTGTGTGTGTTGTCCAAAGAAAATGGCAACATGGCTATCCACCAAGTTTATATATCCGTTCCAAGTAGTGCACCCTAGTGGGCTTTCGGTTGGGTTAAGTGAGGTGTATGGCCCATCCGGCCCATCGTTTCATTGATCACTCGAGACCGCATGGTCTCGAGTTGGGTCCTTGTGTCTCGGGTCATGATAATACACACATACATACAAGCACGACACATAACATAACACATAATCGCATAGGATGTTCACTTATATCATTAAACCAACAAGTTAACTAATCACATAACGTTCAAGCAAGTAACATCGAGACATAACGAAAGGTTCTAAATTTCGAGTTGTCACATTAAACAATAGGAAAAAGAAAGGTTCCTCCGAATTTCAGGTTTGCAAACAAGTTCAGTTATGGGCTTAATCAAAACATTCACATAGACATAAATGTTTAACCTAATTAACCAATTGTGATGATCAAAGACTAAGTACTCCGGTTCATACATAACGGGAGGTTATCATATGGTCATCAATTACATTTACCAACCCTAACCCCATGTCAAATATATCCCAATTACTAGAACTCTCGGGAATTGAATGCTTAAGAATTAAGGATAAATAAATGCAACCAGATACAATCAGTAAATTAAATCCATGGTGAAAAGCATCTTAAGAATTAACGATAAATAAATGCAACCAGATACAATCAGTCAATTAAATCCATGGTGAAAAGCATCGAATGCTTAGATCACCAAGTTACAATGATTAGAAACACATAAAAGTACCTAATTAAACAAACCCTCCATCCGGAGGAAACCCAAGAAGTTTAGCCGCTCATCTCGCAAATAAGATCGAAAAAAGTTTGAATTGATGACAAACTCATGATCGGATTGATGATTTGGTGAAGAATCTTGATGAATCGGATGAAAAAACCTGGAACTTTGAAGCCCTCGAGTGCCTTAGGTCGTCCTTGGGTTATGAGATAATGATTCGCAACTTTCGCAAACCCTAATATACCTTAACAACTTATTTTTTGCGTTTTTCCGTCATGGGAACCGTAAGCTACGGCCAGAGGCCGTAAGCTACGATCCAGGAGTTATGTTTCATTAATAACACCCAACCGTAACCTAGGGTTGTGAACCGTAGGCTACGGTTCACACATTCTGGTGACTTTTGGCCAAACAGCCCCAACCGTAAGCTACGGTTGGGTAACCGTAAGCTACGGTCGCGAATGTTCCAGCTCCTTCCCTTCTTTAGCAACTTTCAACAAATGACGTTTTGACCCCTGGACTTTATTCTTGCATGTTTCTTGTATATTTGCCCACAAATGAACTTTCCATTAATTACCGAATACCCCCTAGACTTCGTTCTTTCTCAATTTTTGCACTCTCAAGCCACTTCATTTACCGAACACGTTCCGAATCCAAACTAAGAGTTGGAATGGCCATTCCAACGCGTTCCACTTTATCTTTAACCACCATAACTCCTCCGAATTACATGTTTAACCTGCAAATCAACGAACACTCGTAGTTATCTCATTCCATGCAAATAAACACATAAAACACATGTAAAACTCACAAAATAGGTACTTTAAAGCTCGGGTTTCACCCTCTCAATCACATTCTCACACTTACCTTTGATTGTCCTCAAGCAAACCAACTAGAACTACTCACCACAGTAACAACACCTCTAAACCCCTTAACCAATTCAACATTTTAAGTTCCCAAGTCATACCCGTCCCATAGACTAACACATTCGAGATTGACAATCTGACATGCAAATCAAGCAACTTTATAACTCAAGACTTGTCTATCTAAGACTAACATGTTTACAATTCAAACACATGCTACACGCCCCTCACAATGTACAATTCAAACACATGCTACACGCCCCTCACAAAATAGGTACTTTGTTCTTCAATCTTTGTAACTTGTTAATATTTTATTTTTTTCTACTTTTAGAAAGAAATGACCACCTCACGACTGTAAAATGTCTCGTGTGATTGGCACCTTAAACCCCTTATATACTTTGAGAAAAATCCAATTTTCGAGAAATACGGGCCGTATAACATTATACGGCCCGTATAGTACGTTCGTATACATTGTATACGACCAGGTAACTTATTTTCACATAGTGTATACGGGCCGTATAACATTATACGGCCTGTATACACAATGTGAAAATAAGTTTTTTCCATGTATTAATATTAGGACCCATAAAAAATTATCATAAACCCCATCTCAACTTGGCCTTTTGCTATTTTGTCCCATAAATAGTGTCCTACGTGGCAAGAAGGACCATGGATATTTTCAACTCTTGCATATATATTAGGGGCCCTACAAAGCACTATAAAGAAATGCTTTCTTTCTGTGAAGAACAATTGGATTAGCAACATTGCCATCCTATAATGGCACATATTGGAAGATCAACATTATCCTGGACACCATTTTTTTCAATTTATTTTCCTGTTTTAAGGGGAAAAAACATTTTTGAACACCAAACATATAGCACTCTTCTAAGTCTTAAAAAACATGACCATGTAAGCCTTTACACCATTGGGGTGGTGGTCCATTGATAGTGACAAAGTCTTTAAACTCCTTGAGAGGTCCTGGGTTCAAGCCCATAGACGACCGGAGTAAAAAAAATTGTCGTTCAAAAAAAATGTAAGCCCTTACCTATCCTATACGCAACTTATCTCTTTTATCGTCAAAACCATCTATAAATCGAGTCTTCTCTCCCATCTCCCTTTCATTTAACCAGTTACTAGACGTTTTAACACAAGAACATTCATCCTCTCCTCCACATCATTTCCATTTTTTTCTAAAAAAAACACCTAAAACTGGTGTATCAAGGTTGTAATGCTACTCAGCCAAGAACGTGACAACTGACAATCCTTATATAAAACATTTAATCCTCTATCTTTATTAAACTCATGAACTGAGAAGATAAAGCAATTGATTATATAAAATATCATTATACAGATTTTATAGGTCGTTCATTTAAGAACCAAGAATATAATAAATTGTGAGAACCGTATAATACAATTATACATTTTACTTTAATTATGATATTACGTAAGATGGTTGTATAAACTGCTAGTACCCCCACTATTTTCCACTCTCTCATTAAATTATCAATGTATTATGTACCAATAATTTATGTTGTTTCCAGTATCATGACATATTGGCTGTGAAAATAACATGTCCAGATATAGATATGTGATAAGTACACTAAACAAAGATTATCTATAAGTTGATGCACAAATATCTGTACAGAATAATATCTATCTTCAGATAAAGGAGAGATTCGGGGTCAAATACCACCACAAATTCATTTGTAAGTTAAAGAAAGGGCTTGATGAACCTATGAAAGAAGAGCACTACGATCATACTTATCTCCCTTTTACTTCTCTATCTATATAATAAAACGCTTTTTAAGGTTTCAATTTACTTGTAGCACTTTGTATGGTCGTCGTATTTTTTGAATTAAATAATTTGATTTTTTTCCTACTTGTGTTTTTTCTATAACAATACACTAGTTTAGAACCCCGTGTTATACACGGGTTGCATAAATTTAATTTTATATAATAAACGATGTAGTTATATTTTTAAAATACCCGATATATTGCACGAGATAAATAAATATGATATAATCGATTAACACATACGGTCATCAAGATATGTATTTAAATGATAAACTTGATGTACTATTTACTTATTAAAATTTTAATTTGTCTTTTTTTATTTAGGTTAGAAACATCTGTATTACATGTGATAGAACCAATAAAATATTAGATGATTATTAATAAGTGGGAAAAATAAAATAAATAGTAAATAAATAAATAACAGAGAACCATGAAGTTTGTGATTTAATATAATTTTCTTATTATCATTATCTAAATTATATTTGGTTAAACAATTGTTTAGTAGAAAAAATAAATTAAAAAATAAGATAAGGAGATTATTAATTCAAAGTTTGATAAAAAATGTCATCCTTATCTAAATTATATCTATTTAAACTATTTTTTAATAGGAAAAATTGAAAAATTAGATAAGCAGTCACCAAAAATTAACATGTGTCAAAAAATATTTTTATTTATTAGTATACTAGGTTAGAACCCCGTGTGTTACACGGGTTGAATACATGTAATGTAATTTAATATAGTAAGTAATAAAAAGGTAAATATATTTATAAAAAAACCCGTGTATTAGGTTGAATAAAACCATATATTACACAGGTTGTATAATATATAATTCAATCGGTTAAGAATAGGGGGAAGCGGAAAAAATAATGATTTGATATTGTGATTTAAAAGGAGAGAGAAGCAAACATATTATTATTTAATATGAGAGTAAGACGTTCTATTACTTTGAAATCTCATATATGACCTTTAACTTCATATATTATATTTACTCTTTTCTAGCTTAATTTAGTTAGCTTAAATATTATATATATGGAGAATACTATTGTGTATAGAAAAAAATAGAAAAATAAAAACAAAAAAAGGGTAAAAATAAATTTAAGCTTAAAATGTGTTATATAAAAATATGAAAATAGAAAAATAAAAACAAAAAAAAGGTAAAAATAAATTTAAGCTTAAAATGTGTTATATAAAAATATGAACATATAAGAAAACTAAAAAGTTAAAAAAAAAGTGTAAAGTGACTATTTATTAGATTGTTTTTAATAAATTGGGTATTTTTGATATTTTAACTATTTGTAAGGACATATATGATATTTTTGGTTTTTGTAAGGGTATATATGATATTTTTCATTTTTTGCTGGGAATATATGAAAATTTTCAAGTTTGTAAGGGTATATATGAAATTAATCCTATTATTATTAATAAAAGGTAATGATAAATTAAAAGATTAAAGATTAACTGATTAAGTGATAATTAAATAAATAAGCATTAGGGGATTAAATTTAATAAAAAGGAAAAACCAATCACATATGTATATTATACGTTCAAGGAATTCAAAATTTTAAAATTAAACTTCCTTAATTTTAGGATTTATAAAAGCAGATATATTTGAAATTTAAAGTATTTATCTACAGTATAATAGGTGTTGATAATTCTATTTAGGCGGGAAAACACATTAAAGGGCTTCCTATTTAATGACATGTGTCCTTCATACGATTTACTTTATTATATGTATAGATAAAGATTATTGAAGTATAGAAAACATTAATAGTCTTATTAGTATTTTATTTAAGGCTTCTACTTCCAACATAGTATTTATGTATATGTAACATAGTATTTATATATAGTGAGAGGTTACACATATTTGTCCCGTGTAAAATGTATAAGTTTTGTATAGTTTTTATTTGTTTTGTAGGCAAAATATCAAATACAAATAAACTTAACCTACTAAACATACAAATTGAAGGAAAAGTCAAAAAGACAAGGTGGCATTTTTGTAATTACCACCAACTATCAAAGTTACTATACAAATGTGAACTCAACCAAAAATACCTAAAAAACACAAAAAAAAATTGTTAATATTTTTTATAAAAAAATCGCTACATTTTGTTACAAAAAAATATTTTATTTATTTTTTTTTGCTGCTAAAAGTAGCGATTTTTTTATAAAAAATATTAAAAAAAATGTGTGTTTTTTTTATTTTTTTAGATTTTTTTGGGGGTTTAGTTTTTAGCATTTTAGCTTGGGTTGGGGGGGTTAGGTTTTTTTGATACATTTGCAGAGTAACTTTGATAGTTATTGATAATTACAAAAATGACACCTTGTCTTTTTTACTTTTCCTTCAATTTGTATGTTTAGTATGTTAAGATTATTTGTACAAGAACTTTCCCCTTGTTTTGTATAGGTTTTAGTATTATATTACATTATTTTGTGTTGTGTCAGGTCCTGGTGCAAATGAAACGAAAATGAGTAATAAGTAAACAAGCAGCCAGTTGGGCAGAGTAGGACGTCAGTAACAGAAGTAAAAGCTACCGCTATTTTTCTTGAGTGGGCCAAGCCCACTATCTCTACTTTATAGGCTAGAAAGGCCCGTAGATTACCCAAAATATCTATTGTTAGAGAAAAAGGGCGGCTATTATAATTAAAAAAGAGGAGTTGAAAGCTTATTACATGTCATGGGAGAGTGCATTCTTGTGAAACCTTTATGGGCCGCTAAAACTGTACAGCATTTACGTAAATTTTGGGGGATTATTGGGATTTTAAAGATGTTATGCATGGAAAAAACCCTAAGGCATTGTATTATAATTTATATATACATCAGTGGACGAATGAAGGGGGAATAGCGACCTGAATATATTGATCACGATTTTCGTTTGGAACTCTTGGAGGGCAGGAAAGGATTTAAAGAGGTGTTGGTGATTTCCATTTATTATTATTGTTTTCGAAAAAGTAACAGGCGACAAACAAACAAAAGGAGATTGGCTATTACTATTATTTTCGAGAGCATCAGTGGGATTCCTATTATTATTTTTCGAACAACATCATCCATAGGAGGTGGAGTCGCACAACAGAAAAAGAAAAAAGCATACGACTGTTTCCTTTGGCGCAAGAGAAAAGAAGCGTTTGGGTCGTGGTTGGAGCATTACGGGTTCGATATTACGTCTATTTTTCCAATCTTTTGCATTAAAACCATGTCTTGTTTGATTTTCAGAACTGAGTTTGTTATGTTTTTTATAAATATGAGTAGCTAAACTCTTAAACTACTTGAGTTGAGATGAACTAGATGTTTGTGACGTTGTTTTGACTCGGTTTGGCTATTTTATGTGATTTACATAACTTTATCCTGAACTTGATCTTGATATGGCATGTTCTAGTGTTTGTATTGGTTATTGATTGATGAATTCACGTAGAAATACACCCTAGACTTAGAATTTAATTTGAATCGGTTGAACTTGAGTTTTCGGTTTGAATCTTGTGTTTAGAAATAAACCAAGTTAATCAATTATTAAAATCAATAAACTAAAACTTACATCCTCATTAAGTAACTCGAGAGACGATTTAGGTATGCTAGGTTATTAGGTAATCGTTGTTGGGTAGATTGGGTGACCGATAGCTCGGGCTCGTTTATTTCATCGCGTTTAGGGTTTCCTAGGATTTCAATTATCAAGGTTGGGCTTACTTCGCGATAGAGGGTTTGGGGGGTAATTTAGCTTTCATTATTTAATATTCGTGGGATTTGGTATCGATAGGTCGAGCTGGTTCGTTCTAGCACTTCGTATTTTGTCCATATCTTTCGATTGATCATCTCTAGCTGGAGGTTATTCGGGTAGATTAAGATATTTAGCCATCGTCATAGTCGAAACAGCATTGCATGATCCTAGGGATTCGATACCTAGGTAGTCTTTTCTCATCATATTCGTTCTACACCTAGCTCCCGAGTTCGTGTTTGTGTTGCGTTGCTTGTCTTGTTTGTCACATTTTCTTAATTAATTAGGTTATTAGTTAAACATCAAAATCAACTGAAAATTGACTTTGTATTCGATAACGGTTCATTATCTAGAGTTTGCACATAGTGTCCACGGATTGATATCCGGTCTTGCCATCTACACTACACTGCGACCGGTGCACTTGCCGATTGTGTGTGGTTTAGTTTGTATTTCATTTTAAAACTTGTTCGAATTTAATATATACATTTTCACACATCAATTATAAAAAAATTAACATGTAAAAATTAAATCTTAAAAAATTCAAAGCTTTTGCATATAAAGATATATAGAAGTCATTCTAATTAAAAATTATTTTTTTTGTAAAAAAACCAAAAAAAATTACCTTTTTTAAACTGTTTTAAGCTTCTTCTTTTTTTATATTTTTAGTTTTTGAAATTTTTTTATTTAAAAAGCTTCTAAATGTATATATATGCAAAAGCTCTGAAAAAACACATTTTTATGTAAATATGTTTATTTTTCAAAAACCCTCTATATCCAACTCTCTATCTCTATTTATATCATATTCACTAACACTTATTTTATTATATTTTCTCTTTCTTATACATGCACAGCAAAATATAAAGGTGTATTACATAAGCCTCTAAACATAGAGGTGTACTTTAGTTTTCTCTAAATTATTATATACTATAGAAGATCCATTGTAGTAGTGTTTTAGTTGTGTTCTCTATTTTTTGCTCTATACTATAAAGAAGTGATAACTATAAAAGTTCCAATGTGGATGCTCTTATACTAATCATTGGTGTGTATTTTCTTGACATTGCATTTTAACTACATATACCCGTGTTTATTTCTTCATGTAATGTTTTAACTGCATTTAATATTGTTTATTTCTTTGCATAGTGTTTTATCATTTAAGATTTGGTAAATATTGTGTGATATGTATTATGCAATGATTCATTGGTGTTTTATCGGATTTGGTAAAACATACCGTTCAAACTATAAAACTCACAATTCTTTATATAGGTCATCCAAACTTTAAAAGACATATGCTCACCCAAACACCCTACTAAAACACACAACTCATCACTATAAAACACACCATTCCGTAAAGCACACAATACAAACCGTCAAACACGTTGTCATATAAAACACATCATTACTGGTAAAATAGATCAACTAGTTGAAAAGTAATTTTTTTTACTTATGTCAATATAGTACTCATATTAAAGATAAAATATGTTCATTATTATTATGATGTAACCCTTTTTTTAAAACAAATTACGTATAAAAAGTTATTGACGTTTTAAAAAGATGAGGAAAAGTTGCATGTGACTTGCATGTGGGTTCCTAAATTTAAGGGACACTAAATTTACTTTTATACTTTTAATCTAAGAAATTAATCAATTTAGTTAAATCAAATATTATAATTTTACCACTCATTTAATCTCATCCATCACTTGGTGCAGAGTGAGGCACTAGTGGGTGATGGAGAGGGAGAAACCCGAGCCTTAATGTGTTTATATCATAGTTTTTATTGTGTTTTAGGTAATTACATGCTTTGAATGTGATAACTACGTGAGATTGTGGTTTTGCAGGTTAATTGCTTAAATCGGTGAAGTTAGAGTGCTCGGTGATGAAGCGGAACACCCAAGGATGATAATCAAGGTACACCATGTTGATCAGAAGTTGTTTCGGGTTGAAAAATAACTTGGAAGTGCAAGAAAAGTGAAAGAATAAAGTTCAAGGGCCTGTGGGTCATTTAATGAAAGTTGTATGTGTGATGGAAAAGCAAATGGGAATCCTACCGTAAGCTACGGTGTGTATCCCGTAGCTTACGGCCTAGGCTTGACAACCTAAAGAGACCAGAAGCTGCATTCCATAGCTTACAGGTTATATACCGTAAGTTACGGTCAAGTGAAAGTGTACCAGAGTCCATAAACTGTAGCCTACGGCTGAAGCGCCGTAGGTTACGGCAGGTTTATGATTATCCGTTTGACTTTTTGAGATGTATAAAAGGGTTTTCCAAACCCTAAGCATGATTATTCATCTATTAGACGAATTTGGTGACCTAGGGAGCATACCTTTGGACGACTTTCACCTATTTTCCATCATAATTTCCATCAAGTTAAATGTGTCGAAGATGAAATCAACCATTAGACTATACGTAGTGGGGCGGTATATACCGCCAGAATCCTCCATTGTGCCCCATAGCGCCTGGCCACACCACTACGGCCGGCGCTATGGGTGAAAATCCCTCCTCCTCGCGAAATGCATAATGGCGTTGCCCATGAAGCCCCACTCACACACATATATATACATATATATATATACAAAGCCTCATACATATATAACCCCACTACACCCTCTTGTGATATAAAGACCTTCTCTTACGCGTTTCGCCACTTGTCGCATAACGCCCCACAAAGGGTACTACACATGGCCTTATGATAATACGTAAGATGGTTGTATAAACGGCTAGTACCCCCACTATTTTCCCCTCTGTCATCAAATTATCAATGTACTTATGTTTCCACTATCATGACATATTATTGGGTGTGAAAATAACATGTCCAGATATAGATATGTGGTAAGTACACTAAACAGAGATTATCTATAAGTATAGTTTTAAATATCTGTACAGAATAATATCTCTATTCAGATAAAGGAGAGATTCGGGGTCAAATACCACCACAAATTCATTTGTAAACAAAAAAGTAAAGAAAGGGCTTTGATGAACCTATGAAAGAAGAGCACTACGATCATACGTATCTCCCTTTTACTTCTCTATCTATATAATTAAACGCTTTTTAAGTTTTCAATTTACTTGTAGCACTTCATATGGTTGTCGTATTTTTTGAATTAAATAATTTGATTTTTTTCCTACTTGTGTTTTTTATAACAAAACATTATTGAAGTACAGAAAATACTTGTGTTTTTTATAACAAAACATTATTGAAGTACAGAAAACATTAATACTTATTAGTATTTTATTTAAGGCTCCTACTTCCTACATGGTATTTAACTATTTATATAGGGCCAAACTATGTACACACCAAGTGTGTAGATAGTCACCCAAAAAGGTGGTTTTTGTCTTTATATGCACACCCTGCAATGTCGAACTGTGGCTAAAACGCGGCGTTTTGATCCAGTTAACCAGACAAAGACTGACGGGTCTGTTGACCGGACCAAAACGCCGAGCTTTGGCAGCGTTTTGGTCCTGTCAACCAGACCAGGTGTCAGTCTTTTGTCTGGTTGACAGGACCAAAACGTGGCCAAAGCTCGGCGTTTTGGTCCGGTCAACAGACCCGTCGTCAGTCTTTTTATGATTAACCGGACCAAAACGCCGCGTTTTGACCACAGTTCGACACTGCAGAGTGTGCATATAAAGACAAAAAAAAAACCTTTTTTAGGTGTGTATAAGTGAAAAGGGTGTGCCAATAGATACACCATTTATATATAGTGTGATGTCCAATGCGAAATATATAAATAAATAAAAAAAAAGCGAATCGAAGAACCATACATTTAACATATAGAATATATTATAAAATAATAATTTAACATGTAAAAATTAAATCTTCAAAAAAATTCAAAGTAATATCAAACTAAAAGACTTTCATGGTTTGTGTGTATTCAAACCAAGATGTAAGTTACATACTCTGTTTCAGAAAGTCGGCAATTTTACATAGGTATATGCACTATTCAATTTCAACTAGGGCTGACAATAGGTAACCTGCTAAGATACGATAACAGAAAAGTACACCATGTGATTTTTTACGTTTTTAAAAATAATCAAAATTTGAAAGTTAGGATCCCTTATTTCTCCTTCTAGGTGCATAAAATATGCATCTGTCTTATAGACATTGGATATAAAGTAGTTAAACGAGTCGTATTCATGTTTAAAATTTTTGTTGTTCGCGTTATCAGATACCTGTTAAACCTGCTAAGACACGATTTGCCAGCCCTAATTTCAAGACAACAAATTATCTATATATTAAAAAGAGAAGGCAATGAACAGTTTTTTTTATATATTGTAATATAATAAAATACTAGCTATAGTTTTTATTTTCTTTACCTTTTAAGTTGAATAAATTTGGTGTCAATCGGTACTTCTATCGAAAATACCGGTTCGTTATCGGTACATTATCTATATATTAAAAAGAGAAGGCAATGAACAGTATTTTTTTATATATTGTCGTATAATAAAATACTAACTATAGTTTTATTTTCTTTACGTTTTAAGTTTGATAAATTTGGTGTCAACCGGTACTTCTATCGAAAATACTGGTTCGTTATCGGTACATGAAGGTAAAAATCAGCACCAGTCTGGTACATAAAACGCCAAAAGTCGGTACCGGATTGAGTTTGATAGTCTTTTAGTTCGAGAAATTTGGTACTGCTACCCAGTACCATTTGTTCATCCCTGATCACGGGTACCGTACGAACAACAACGGTACCGTAAAAATCAGAACCGTTACCATGAACGTCAAACGTCAGTACCGAACTGGTACTTAGGATCTTTCGGTTCAGGAAATTCGGTACTGGTACCCATTACTATTTGCTCATCTCTAACTACGAGTTTCTACCGAACAACATCATTACCATACAACTTTTTAGTTGATTTTCTTTCGGTTATTTTTTAGTGTTTTTTTTTTACATTTTCTTTTTATTCTTGTCATCAATTCCGTATGCAACGTGCTCATAGTGATTTCAAACACATATAAACACAGACTAAATAGCAAAAGAAGTTCGCCGCAATGCGGCTATAGTTTTTATAACTAGTTAATATCAAACTAAATTTCAATCTCACTAAATTTCAATTCAAATTTAGCATTTAAAAATTAGTAAATTTGTCTATTAATTTTTCAATTACAACAAAAATGAACTTACATTCTTCTTTAAATCAGAAGAAAATTTAACGAAATTAAGAAATAAATATTAAAACAAGGCTAAAGTACCAGTTGAAGGGGTGTAAATGGTGTTGGAGGAGTTGGATATGGAGTTAGAGGAAGTCGGAGTTTTTCCCCTTCAATTTTTTATATAACCTTCACCATTGCCACCACCATTCTCACTACATCCCCATAAACAACCACCATTGCCATTCTAACTACATCCATGCCACCATAAACCCTGGAATCTGAGATGTTTTCGAAGCACCATAAACCACCTTTTTCGTTCACCATAAACAACCCATGTCGTTCACCATTCTAACTACGCCAAAACCCTAGCATTCCCATTCTCTTATCACTGCCATGAAACACCGACAGAATGTCATGCCTGTTGCGGCTGGGTCTATCCAAACCACCACCTGTTGTTCACCACTCCAGCCGGCACCTCCACACCACTCGCCACCTAACACCTCCACCCCCCCCCCCCCCTCTTTTTTGTCACACCCTGACCCGTAAGAGAATAGTATGGGGTATGATGATTGTCCATAGCTCATGATAACTATTATAAGTTTAATATTTAAAACATGATCAAGTTAAATTTGTCACACTTTACATAGAAATCACAAATAAATCATACAATATTCAAATTCATCAAACATAAAAAAAAAAATCCCTCATTTATTAATGTAAGGCATGTCTTGCGTGTCTTTATCTTCATCTCTATCTCATACTTGTGTGCCTCTATCATGCGTTAAAAGGTTTTTGGGTCAACATAAAATTAGTGTATAGAACTAAATTTAAATAAAATTATTTTGCTTTATTACTTGATTTATTTCATTTTTAAAAACAATTTAAAAATAATTTACATTCAACTTCAAATGTAGTAGAAACATCCATATCATCTTAAAAGTAACAACAATCATCACAATAACAAAAGCAACCAACCAACCACATCAACAATAATGAAACAATCGAAACAATGAGATTCAAGCCCCTAAGAGTGAAGCTAATGATAGCGATACTAAGTTCAACCCATAGCCGTGGGGAACCTAGTCAGCCGTGGATCCACAATGGAAACTTGTGACACAAAGCGAGTAAACAGTAAACACATAGATACACGTATATGCAACAATAGATACTAGAAACAATAAAAACAATGAGTATCAAACACGTAGCGACACATTGATTTTGCATGTCATTTATTCAAATAGAAAACAAGACACATGATAAACCCAAAAATATTTAATGATCAAAAAGGGAAAGAAATAGATCTACTCACAGGTTGTGAAGAATTTATCCACGAGAATTATCGCACGAAAAGGAACATATTATATCTAAACAATAATCGTCAAAAATAAATAAACAAAATACTAATCTAATGGATAATCTATTAATTTTTTGAAATTGGGTTCCGGGTCCAGTTATAATTATTTAAACATATAAGATTATCACAAATGTTCACTGCCACCTATTCGATCAAAAACATTCATGAAACCGATAATCTGAAGTGAGAATTTAATCATCACTAACACACTTGTAACACCTATGGAACATCATTTGGGTTTTTATCTAATTCTTAGAATTGGAGCACAAACCTTATACCATTGTAATCCTTTGCTAAAATATAACAAAACCCCATTGATAATTTCAAGTTTGTCACACAGAATAAATGGAAGAACCTTCTAGGGCTCCAAATTTCCATTAATCATATCTCCCTTGTTCTTGCACCCTTTCAGGTAATCCCAAAGCCCACTGTGCTTGGTATTTCATCCTATACAAAAGCCCTCTATCAATTTCAGTGATGGAAGGTTAATTTATTTGAATTTAATTATAGAGGAAATTAGGGTTCTTCGTTCATAGAATTTTGGGGCTTTTATGGTTATAGACCGGTGTTTTGATGAAATTGAAAGTAGAGTACTGTTATATATCATGTTAGTATATTTTGTGCAACTTTTGGGAATTTTTAGACATCATTTGGATTTTTGTTGCATTATTCATGTTAATCATTAGGAAAATCAATTAAAAATACAAGATAATCATAAATAAATTCCATAAATATTTTATTGATTATTTCAGGTTATATAAACACTATGGATTTTTTTACAGAATTTCTCCATAATTTTTGGGGATTTACGAATTTAAATTGGATTTATTTGAGTTTATACATGTTTTAATTATTTAAACATATAAGATTACCACAAATAAATTTTATAAATATTTCTACTAATTTTTTACAGATTTTATAATTGCTATAGAACTTTTAGAAAAAATTTCCATAATTTTCGATAATTGTTATGTAATTAAAGAATTGGTGCAATTGTTAAACAAATAAAATCCCAATATAAAATTTATTATTTTAAATAAAAATAGGTGATAATCTGTAACGCTCCGCATTTTCTGTACTTTTCATATTTAAAAAGTTGTATTCGTATTTCTATTTTTAGAAACTTGTATTCTTACTTCATTTCAGTCCTTGTAATCTCGAGACTTTGATCATAATGAAAATCGTATTTTTATATCAACCTTGTTTAATCATACATGCATAATATGTAATCAGTCGCGGAATACACGTTTTAATTTAAAATCGAGACATACATCGAGATTATATTTTCTCGGAATCACATTCATACATGTATCATACTTATAAAACATTTGCATACACCTTTATAGCATAAAATAACCAACAATACAAGTGCAATGACTAAAGATGAAAATTTCCATCTACCAACCACTTTCTTTAATGTTCTAATTCCCAACTACCTTCATTAACTCCCAAACCCTAACCTGCACTTATAAATACAAGCCTCCACCATTTTCTAAACACTTTCCACACACCTAATCTTCTCTCAAGTTCTCTAATCCTCTCAAATATCTCAAAACAAGGCAGAAACATTCAAGTGTTCTAAGTGAGTTTTCACTCACAATTCTTCACATTTCTTCTTCTTTCTTCTTTCAAACTACTTGGATAACCTTTAGGAAGGTTTCCACAAGTTTGCCATGGAAAACTAATGTGGAACCTCACCACATTTGAGGTCTAAAGTAGTCATAAAATTATGCTTTGTTTTACTTTTTTATTTCGTATGTATCTTGCTTAACACTTGATGAAAACTTACACCAACCTTGCTCCTAACTAAACTCAAAGTTATTGATTTGTGTTTTGGTTGATTTCCACCATAAATGAGACTTAAAACCTTCTTAAAATTAAAAGTTCCACGTGACTTAAAAATTGTTGGAACCATCCAGGCTTTCAACCTTTAATGTTGAAAGACTTGTGTTTTGGTAATGGTGTGAACCATGGAAGCTTTAGCTCTCCAACCTTGTTCCACCACCTCACTTATACAAAATTTTAGCTAGATTCATACATTAAATCTCAAAACAATTTCTAACAAAGAGACAATGCTACATCACGTCTCCAAACACTCTCCATGTTTCGGAGCACGCATCTAGCTTGCTCACTTAGTTGTTTTAAGATTTAGTAGATTGTGTGTTTTTCATTTTAATTCCATATTCGTGACCAACCAAAATCATCAACAAAGTTGATGATTTTGTGCTTTGGTGAATCATATAATGAGGTTAAATGAATGGAATTCATCATACCTCCTTGCATGACCATTCTCACGGTACTTTACTTAACATACATTAGCTCTTAAATTCCGAATCCAATCCGTTAAACAAAAATCACAACTCACACACCTTCGTTTCCCTTTAGTGTAACTTTGGTGTTCCAAACTCAAGAACTCATCCAACTCACTTTTGTGGAATCGCTACGCAAACCGTGAGTATACATGACCCATTTTCTGGTTTTACACTTTTGTGTGCAATATATATATCATATTAAAACTCACACAAATACATATACGCAAATACTTTATTCATACAATCGAATCCAATATACATGCTTTATACGTTTATGCTCTAGAAATACATTCATGCTAGAAAGCCAATCTTGTACAATACTTTGTCAATAACTTCGTAAAAGCCACCATTAACATGTATAGCGCTATAGGAGTAGCACACCGCCCGTATTCTTGTGGTCATGTTAAATTTATACATACAAACGGTCTTGTCATTATGACGACATGATTACGCTAGTGGAATCTTTGGGTTGACACATATGTAATGCATGCTAGTTCATGTTATGTTATGCCTTAGTATACGTTATTGCCATGTGGATTCCGTCAAAAACTTTTATACTTATGCTAGTAGCCAAACTTGTATGCTCACCAATGCTTTATTCGATGACATGTTACTTTAATATATAATGCAGGATTGTGATCACGAAGCGTTGAAAAGAATCTAGTAGGAAGGACTAGAAACGCACCAAACTTTACTTCATGTTTAGTAGTTTAGTCGTTATGTTACCTTATTGTACTTTTGTTTCCAAATCATGTACTTGAACCGTTAGCAATAAAATGAAAATTTACTTTCTAAATACTTGTCACAATTAGTGGTTGTGATCTCTCTTACAATCTCGTTTTCGTCTCACTCCGATGTTTCCGCCATCAGTTGGGGTGTGACATAATAATTTAATCTAATATATATAACTATTAGATGAGTTTGATGAATTTATCTAAATTTTTTTTCAAAATATTAAAACCTATTAAATTGGTATTTCTAGGATTTTGCCATGTTTAATAATTTTTTAAATACATACATATTGTTTTGGTTATTTTTGTTGTTATATTTATGTCCCCAAATAGGATCTTTATTTATGCCCTAGTTATTTTAGTTGTTTCCCACTTGCTAATACTAAGTCAAAAGATGTTTATATAACTTGTGACTTGAAAATTCACACAAAAAAGATATTAGCTCGTCAGTCAGCTCGCCTTTTCTCGTTTATATAAACCAAGCCTAGATTGGCTTAGATCATTTACAAACCTAGCAAGCTTGGACAGATTCGTTTACAAAGTTGAGCACGAGTTAACCTTGACTTTGCTAGGCTTGTGAATAGCCCTAACATACCCACATGCGTATTTGATGTTAATTTGCAAACAAATGTTCATAAATAACATTTGATGAATAGTAAGTAATATATCCATTGTTGACTACTAAATGTTTACATATTTCCCCTCTGTCAATTCACAAAATAGTTGTAAGTTGACTTTACTATTCAATTTTGTATAAAATAGAGAGTAAATTGCCATTTTAGTCCCTGAGTTTTGTCCAAATTTGCCATTTTGATCCAAATAGTTTTATTTTCCCCCTTGGGTCCCTGACTTTTACATTTTGTTGCCATTTTGATCACTTTGCCTAACTCCATCCAAAAACTCAGTTTGTAACAGGGGTATTTTGGGGATTTCCTGAAAAAATGTTTTCAGTTGCCATTTTGATCCAATTCCAAAAAATCAAAAAAATTCCAAAAAATTCCAAAAAATCAAAAAAAAATTCTAAAAAATTCAAAAAAATCTAAAAAATTCAAAAAAATCGAAAAAAATCTAAAAAATCATAAAAATTCAAAAAAATATAAAAAATTCTAAAAATCATAAAAATTCTAAAAAATCAAAAAAATTCTAAAAAATCCAAAAATCATTAAATGTTTCGGCACGAACCGTTTCGACCCGTACCGTTTCGAACCGAACCGTTTCGACCCGTACTGTATCGAACCGAACCGTTTCGACGCGAACCGTTTCGAACCCGTACCGTATCGAACCGTACCGTTTCGACGCGAACCGTTTCGAACCGTACCGTTTCGACCCGTACCGTATCGAACCGAACCGTTTCGACGCGAACCGTTTCGAGCCGAACCGTTTCGACACGAACCGTTTCGACCCGTACCGTTTCGAACCCGAACCGTTTCGAGCCGAACCGTTTCGACGCGAAGCGTTTCGACCCGTACCGTTTCGACCCGTACCGTTTCGAACCGAACCGTTTCGACGCGAACCGTTTCGAACCGAACCGTTTCGACGCGAACCGTATCGTATCGAACCGTACCGTTTCGACGCGAACCGTTTCGAACCCGAACCGTTTCGACCCGTACCGTTTCGAACCCGAACCGTTTCGAGCCGAACCGTTTCGACGCGAAGCGTTTCGACCCGTACCGTTTCGACCCGTACCGTTTCGACCCGAACCGTTTCGACGCGAACCGTTTCGAACCCGAACCGTTTCGAGCCGTACCGTTTCGAACCCGAACCGTTTCGAGCCGTACCGTTTCGAACCGTACCGTTTCGACCCGAACCGTTTCGACCCGTACCGTTTCGAACCCGAACCGTTTCGAACCGTACCGTTTCGAACCCGAACCGTTTCGACCCGTACCGTTTCGAGCCCGAACCGTTTCGAGCCGAACCGTTTCGAACCGTACCGTTTCGACGCGAACCGTTTCGACCCGAACCGTTTCGACCCGTACCGTATCGAACCGTACCGTTTCGAGCCGAACCGTTTCGAGCCGAACCGTTTCGAGCCGAACCGTTTCGAGCCGATCCGTTTCGAGCCGAACCGTTTCGAGCCGAACCGTTTCGAGCCGTACCGTTTCGACGCGAACCCTTTCGAACCGAACCGTTTCGACGCGAACCGTTTCGAACCGAACCGTTTCGACCTGTACCGTATCGAACCGAACCGTTTAGAATTATTTGGATTTTTTAGAATTTTTATGGTTTTTTAGAATTTTTTTGATTTTTATATTTTTTTGAATTTTTTAGATTTTTTATGATTTTTTAGAATTTTTATGATTTTTTAGAATTTTTTAGATTTTTTTGAATTTTTTAGATTTTTTTGAATTTTTTAGATTTTTTAGAATTTTTTAGAATTTTTTAGAATTTTTTGAATTTTTTGGAATTTTTTTGATTTTTTGGAATTTTTTTTATTTTTTGGAATTGGATCAAAATGGCAACTGAAAAGGTTTAAATTGAAAAGAGTAACTGGGGTTTTCGATGGAGTTAGGCAAAGTGATCAAAATGGCAACAAATGTAAAAGTCAGGGACCCAGGGGGGAAAATAAAACTATTTGGATCAAAATGGCAAATTTGGACAAAACTCAGGGACTAAAATGGCAATTTACTCTAAAATATAGCTTTACGTATAATTAACTAAAGCACACATTATTTTTCTTTTTTGGTCCATCGAGCCATTTTGTCTTTGATAACTTTGTCACAAAACATTTTTCTTCTCGTTTATACAATTAACAATTCACCCCTATAGTTTTTGTCTTTGATAACTTTTGTCACAAAACATTTTTCAATTTTTATCCAAACTATTATACATCCTAACAAATGCAAAGAATATATATAGTAAATTACAATTAATTAAACATAAGGTACAATGTGAAATATATTTCCATATTATAAATTTTCAACATTTGTAGGCAAAGAGTGGTTGTACTTAATGCTTTGGGGGATTTTCAAAAAAAAAAAACTTAATTTTTCACTTTTAACCTTAACCTATTTGATTTTTTTACTTTTAACCCAAAAGTTTTCGTCTTTCGCAATTTAACCTCGCAACTTTTTTACTTTCAACTTTAGTCCCTCATACTTTTCATCTTACGCAAATTTTTCGTTTTACGTTCCGTTTTAAATTCTGCGAGTTAACACGGCACAGGGCACAACATGTGTGCGGTTCAATATCGTCTATTTTTTCCGGTTTGATAGGTTCGTTGCAATGTGCGGGTAATAGGTCAACTTAGTTATTCTTTTATATGTTTTACGTTTCGGTCTAAGTTATTCGTATTAACACGCTGCAAGTTCAACGTTGATAGCCCCGCCGCAACGCGGGGGGTGTTTAATACTAGTTAGTTACAAATGTCAAAAGAAAAGGTTTTAAAATATTTTTTTTTATTATGGCTTTTATTTACTAAGGAAAAGGTTTTAGAATTTTTTTTATTGTGGCTTTTATTTTACTATTTTAAAATAAATCTTTTTTATACTAAAATTACTTTAAACATATTATATTTTTTGCTTATGACTATTAAGATACAATGTTTTATAAAATTCTAAATATGTCATTATGGTATACTTAAAACCGAGTTGTAAATAATAATTTACAAGTGCTCAAAACACATGCGTACATGTCATCAACATCATGTTGTGATTTAGTTTTTTTAAGTGACAAACTTACCTTCTTTGTTATTTTAGCAAAACAATATATTGTTCTATAAATTACAAATATTTGTTACAGCGTACTTATTTTTATCTAGGATAAGATAAATTATCTGAACGTATCAAATATAGTTATTTTTTGTTCTTTCCTTAAAAACTAAACCAATATCAACCAAATAACATCAGTATTGGTACCATAATCATTTTTAATGATTTTCTTAATGTGCCAAACAACATTGTTACCTGTACTTGTATAGCAACGGATAGGGCTGTCCAAAAAGCTCGAAGCTCGCTGGGATTTAGCTAGAAAAAAACTCGCTCGATGTGGCTCGGTTAGAAAGTGAGTCTAGCTTGGCTCGTAACGAGCCGGATTGGCTCGGTTTGGCTCACATACCAGCTCGGCTCGGCTTAGCTCGAATTATTTTACTTTTAATATATTTTATTTTTATAATACAATTTAATATATCACACAAGTAGGGTTGTCCAAACTGCTCGATGATCGAGGATCGCTCGACGATCGCTCGAAAAATGCTCGTTCGATTCCCGCTCAGTTTGTAAATGAGCCGCTCGGATCGGTTCGATTCAAATTCAATCCAAGCATGAGCAAAGGTCCGCTCGCTCGTCGATCGCTCGGTTTCACTCGAATTATTAATAATTACTATATATATATATATATTATAGATTTTAAAGATTTGTATTAACATTTTTATTTTGTTTTTTTAATGTGTAGCAAGTTGCAAGAGACAGAAAAATTGGAAATTGATGTTTTGACTCTAGACGGGTCTGATAATAAATGAAATGTATTTTTATAATTAACAAACCATAAAAGTGGTAATGTGATGTGTAGAACTTAATGGTTTTGTTTAATGCTTGTGCTTATATGTTATATGTTGATTTGAAGTTGAGTTTTGTGGATGGAGATGATCAAGCTTAAAGAAGAAGTTTATAGCTTTTGAGCTAAATGACAATAATTATTTCGCACTTTATTTTGTGCTTCTTGATATTGTAAGAACATTTTTAGAATCATGATTTTAGTTATGTATTGCTTTTGTTAGTAAGGTGTTGGACATGTTTTAATTAAGTTAGGATTTGTTTTTGTTGAATGCAGCCTTATAATTCAATCGAGCCAAACCGATCGAAAACGATTCGCTCGATTTTAGTTAGGATTTGAGAAAAACCGAGCGAAAACGATCCGCTCGATTCAAATTCAGTCCGAGCATGAGCATCACTTTTGTGCTCGGTTTTGCAAATTCGATCCGATCGGATCGGTTGTAATTCAATCCGAGCACGAGCATACCCTTGATCGGATTGGATCGGCTCATGAACACCCCTACACACAAGTTTATTATTTACATGTGATTAGAAGTGTAATTTGATATTTATACCACATTTAAAGGTTGATAACATGCTAATGAATTTATATTGCATTTCGTTGAAATTTAAAACATATTTTGTGTTGTTAAATGGCTTGTAATGTATTAGGTTGAGCTTATTTTGAATATGTTCTTTTGAATTTTGCATAATATTTTAGATTACTAAATTTTGAGAGTCATGTATTAATTTTTCTTTTCAAAATCGGGCCAAATTAAGCCGAGCCCGAGCTTAGATTCTAGCTCGGTTTCAAATCCAAGCCGAGCCAACTCGGTTTATAATCAAGCCGAGCCCGAGTTTTGCCCTAGCTCGGCTCATGAACAACCCTTCCCTTACTGACCAAATCAATACAGGCTGAAAGCCCACAAGGAGGCGTGGGAATTCCACTAGTTTTATGTAAGATTAATCATTTATCCAATACTTTGAAGCAACTTGTATTTAAAAAAACTGTAAATATAGTGTTCAGGAAAACAAAATGTGGTTGAAATCCAGATACACTGATATATTGTTGCAATTATCATTATTTTACTAAATGATTATCACAAATCGCTTGTAAAAACTTGTAAGATGAAAAAACATTTTGAATGAAACACATAACTTGAATTAAATTGTTAAAAACAAATAGGTGACAGTATATCATATAAGCATATAGTTAAACTAAAACATGTTGACCATATATAAAACGACTAAGATACCACTGTACATAACACTTCCCAAACAACCATGAAGAAAGCACTTGGAAACTAGATCCCATTCCCCTGCCAACAGGCCAATAACTTTAACTACCACAAGCCATGCATTCCTCACGGTTCATCAGCGAACACACCATCTGTGACATTTTAGTGTTATCATCCTCATCACCAGACGGTTTTGAATCAGGTTTTGAATCCTGCATTGCAATTATCAAAAGGGTTTCAGTCAACGTTTCAATGTAATAAACAAAAAACAGACTTTCAAATGGTAAACTTGCCTTGAGAAGGGAAGTATCAACAGTGAACTTTATTGCATCAGCTGCAGCACGCGACCTCAGATAATACATACCTGTTTTAAGACCCTGTTGCCACAAACGTTTACCAGTTAGATAAAACCGATTACACAATTTTACATAATACTTATTACAAGATAATTCATGTTCATATACCTTAGACCAAGCATGAAAGTGCAATGACGTAAGCTTGCCAAAGTTGGGTTGGTCCATGTGAATGTTTAGACTTTGACTTTGGTCAATGTAGCATCCACGGTCAACAGCCATGTCAACCAAAGTCCTTTGCTTGATCTCCCACACAGTTCTGATTCCATATTGTTTCAAATAAGTACAATAAAAGAAATAAAGTGTAACTACAGAAAAAAAGATAAATATAAAAAGAATCATACTTGTAAATATCCTTCAGATGTTGAGGAAGCTCAGAAATTTTCTGAACAGAACCACTCTCATATATGATCTGGTTCTTGAGGGTGGGTGACCAAAGACCCATCTCAGTTAAATCATACAGCAAATGCTTGTTCACCACAACAAACTCACCACTGCATACGAGAATAACTGGTTAATATTTTATATAATTTTTTTATATCTTTTTATGTAACAGAAATTAGCTACCTTAAAACCCGACGGCTGTAGATATTGGAAGTGTAGGGCTCAAAACACTCGTTATTTCCAAGAATTTGACTTGTTGAAGCAGTCGGCATTGGTGCTACAAGTAGTGAATTTCTTACACCATTTTTGGCTATCATTGAACGGAGCACTTTCCAGTCCCACATATCTGAAGGCGTTACTCCCCACATGTCTGGTTGCAGAACTCCCTAAAAACAATTTATCATTAGTCGCTACTATTTTTATATATTTAAATAAATGAAAATCAACTTAAGTCACCAAATGCAAATATTCACCTTGCTAACAGGACTTCCGTTGTATGTTTCATAGGTTCCTTCTTTCTCAGCCAACTCAGATGAAGCTTTCAGAGCATGGTAGTATATTGTCTCAAATATATCTTTGTTCAACTGTTGAGCCTGCAATTTTGACAGATTTACAAAACCACCTAAATCATGTATTCATTGAAAAAATAACACAATTTTTGTAACCATATGTGATTATTATTACCTCTGGAGAATCAAATGGCATACCAAGCAGAATGAAAGTATCTGCAAGACCCTGAACGCCAATGCCAATGGGCCTGTGCCGTAAGTTTGACCTTTTTGCAGTTTCAACTGGATAGTAGTTGACATCAATAATTTTGTTGAGATTTGTAGTAACAATCGTTGTGATCTGCAAAAACAATAAGTAAAGATTTATAATCATGCTCCACAACATAATCCCCATAGTCAGCCAAATAAAAAAGATGAAAACCAAACCAAACCTCAGCTAGTTTGTCAAAATCGAAGTATCGGTTGGAAGAACCTTTGCTACCAACGAGCTTTGATGGTTGAGCTTCAGCTGGAACTCCCTAAACACAACCTCAAACATAAGCATAAGCCAAAGATCCGTAATGAGCCAATCATAGTTAACAGCAGTTCATACCTTCTCTCTCACATATCGCGGTAATGCAATGGATGCAAGATTACACACTGCAGTTTCTGTTGGACTTGTGTACTCAATAATCTCAGTACACAAATTTGAAGACTTTATGGTACCAAGATTTTGTTGGTTGCTTTTTCTATTACAAGTGTCCTAACAAAGGATAAAAGAAACACGTCTTTTATCTATTTATAAAAAGAAGTAAATTATGAATACAATAACTAAAATTACACAAATTACCTTGAATAGCATGTAAGGGGTCCCTGTTTCTATTTGGGATGTTAGAACTTCAAACCAAAGATTCTGCGCCTGGACAACTTTTTTAGCTTTTCCCTGGGGTTTTAAGAAAAAATAAACATTAGCTGATAACAATAGAATAATATCAAAATTTGATTAAATTGTTAAAAAACTATATACCTGTCTTTCATATTGGGTATAAAGATCCTCAAACTCTTTACCCCAGCAATCAGCCAACCCAGGAGCCTCATTTGGGCAAAACAAAGACCAAGTTCCATTACTTTGGACTCTTTCCATAAACAAATCAGGCACCCAAAGAGCATAAAATAGATCACGAGCACGTTGTTCTTCCTGCATATTCATTTAATTACAAAAACATGATTGTTTTAACTTGAGCATATCAAAGAAATTTGGCAGAATTTACAATATCCAAGTGCTTTCTACCTTTCCATGGTTCTTTCTCAAATCAAGAAACTCAAATATATCAGCATGCCATGGCTCCAAATAGATAGCAAATGCACCTACAAAATTTCAAATGAATTACCTCAAAACACATAATTAACTAAAATTAGAAAATAAAAATGTGACAATTAACAAAAGCACATACCCTTCCTTTTGCCACCTCCTTGATCAACATAACGGGCAGTGTCGTTGAAGACACGCAACATTGGGATAATGCCATTGGATGTACCATTTGTCCCACGTATGTAACTTCCAGTTGAACGAATGTTATGAACAGAAACACCAATCCCACCTGCTGATTTGCTGATAACAGCACATTCCTTCAAAGTGTCATATATGCCTTCAATGCTATCATCTTTCATGCATAACAGGAAACAGCTACTCAACTACAAATGAGAATCATCAAGGTTAGGAAGGACAATTGTGTGAAGTTGCAGTTGAATTGTGCAGCCCAAAACACCCACATATTTATTCATGTCATTAACATTAGCCCATTTTGAGAAGTTATTTAAAAAGTTTGACTGTAGTAATCAAGTTGTAAATGTGTTAATCAGGTTTTAAACGGGTCATAGAAGGGTTGACAAGTTGATCTATGTGATTAAACAGGTTAAAAATCAACCCAAACACAAGAAACGAGACCAGTATATCATACAGATTAGATAAGACAGTCTAAAACCTAATCATTTTCATGTCGTGTCAAGGATTCCTAACCCATAGTGTATTTTGTGAACTAAGTGAGCAAATCCTGGCCATTGATTTACATCATCAAATCGTAAAATACAATAGTGTATTTTCATCATCAAATCCTGATCAAATTCTGACCACTGATTTACACTTGTGTATTGATAAAGGCTATGATTAGTTCAGATAGTTCACTATCAAGGGGGTTTTTCACAAATGTACATAAACCAAATTTAAATGTACAGAGTTGATCATACCTGAGGCCTGGGTGTCCCTGCATTGAAGAGAGTGGGAGAAGCATGTGTGAACCACCTCTGTGACATCAAATGATAAGTCTTGATGACAGAATCAATGTCATCTTTGTGAATCCCAACTGCAACCCTCATCAGCATATGTTGAGGCCTTTCCACAACCCTCCCTTTGATCTTCAACAGGTAAGATCTCTCAAGGGTTTTAAAACCAAAATAATCATAATCAAAGTCTCGATCGTATATGATCTCACTGTCCAACTTAGCAGCATGCTGATAAACGATAAAAAAAAGTTACAGATCAGTTAATATTATGATGTTATCATCTACAAAAGAACATATTGTAAACATGATCACATGTGCACCTTCATGATGATTTCATAAACATCATCTGCAACAAGAGGAGACTTCTTCCCAGATCTCTCACTGACGTGAGAATACATATCTTTAATTCTGCATTCATAAATATAAATTGCATGGTCAACACGGAGCACACAGATCAACCTATACAACTACTTGATTTATATATCCATTAACACAGATTCACTTAC
The DNA here is from genome assembly GCA_030545235.1 of Helianthus tuberosus. NCBI lineage: Eukaryota > Viridiplantae > Streptophyta > Magnoliopsida > Asterales > Asteraceae > Helianthus > Helianthus tuberosus. The sequence continues at coordinate 122,440,294 of CM060401.1, forward strand.
GTTTCAGAAAACGATTTCTTGGTGTTCTTATGCAGATTTGACACCACAATCCTTGCAGCCAGCTGCATCATGACAAATTAATTACTAATAAAATTGAAAAACCACCAAATTTAAAACAATTGAACGTATAGTTTCATCAACACATCAAAACTGCAGATCAACCTAGAGTTGATATCAAACACCAAACAGTACAGTAAATGTATCATTAAAAAGCCCTAACAGTACCATATATATTCACTACAGACCAAAACAACAGATCAACCTAGAGATGAGATCAATACAGATACAAAAAAATTAGCTAAAATCAAAACCAAACAGTACCATATATGTTCAGTCTATACCATTACAGTACAGTATCATTAAAAAGCCCTAACCTACCACATGATACTATACTCATACCAAAATTGAGCTAAATTCAAACCGAATGCGTACTAGTATAGTAACACACGAGTATCATGTACGGAATTTCTCTATCCCTAGATCTAACACAAATCGAAGCACCTAATAGTGGGGGAATTGTGCATAACAACAAGGAAACACCAAAATCAAAACCCTAAACAAGCAATTGAAATAAGGAAAAGAAGAATTAGGTAAGAGAAAACATACAGAAGCATAATCAGGATGATTAGCAGTCATGGCAGCAGCGGTTTCAGCGGCAAGTTCATCAAGCTGGCTAGTGGTTACACCTTTGTAGACACCGGCACAGACCTTCTGGGAAACAAGGACCGGATCGCAGTGTTCGATGCTGAGTCCGTAACTCAGTTTCTTCAATCGAGCAGTGATTTTGTCGAAATGCACAGTTTCCTGACGCCCATCTCTCTTCACCACATACATGGTTTGGTTTGTGAATTTGGGGGGAATTTGTTAGTTAATTGAGAAGGGGGTTTTGTGAAGAAGAGGGTTCCTCCTGTGAGTTGGTTATATAGCAATGGAGAGTGAGAGTGTGTGGAGGCGTTTTGAAAATTTGGAATTAGGGTTTCCCACAAAAATCAGGGTTTCCCGCCAGTTGGTTGGCGCTATGGCTAATTTGGGTTTGGGTGGGTGTGGAGTTGTTTTCTTTTGTTTTGGGACCACTTGCCCTACCTTTTCTTTTGAGTTGTCTTCATTAAATTTCAAATGAGATAGATGTGATATTTTTAATATGGAATAGGTTAGCGTACAAAGTTTAGAAATACCGTAAAGTTACAATGTATCGCAAAATATGAGGGTGATCGAGGCACTTCACAGGTAGGCTCTCTTGGGTTCGAACGAGTCCCATAACACCACTGTCAACCTAAGGGTAGGTAAGGTGGATTGGTTAAACTAGTAGGATAACCTGTGTAAGGGTTGAGCTGTTTGAGGAGGTTGTTGACCTTGGAATTGGTTTGTGGGTTTGGATTAGTTTGGGCATTTGACTTTTTTTAAATGAAATAAATATATAGATTTAGCTAGTGTTTCATAGCTAATGGGTACTTTGAGCCAAATTTGACATGATGGGTGTTCGTCTGTTAGGGCTATGGTACTACCCTTCCTCCCTGATACACACCGTAAAATATAACACCATGCCAAGAAATGTAATACAATGCCGACGAAAAAAGACATAATGCCAAATAAAAAGACACAGTATCTAAAAAATATCTGAATTTATAAGCTAAAAATTCAAAATCGAAAACCTAAAATCTAAGATCATAGAGCTCGACGAAACAGTTTCGATATTACTAGAATGAGTTCAATCAGAATTTGTTTGATACAATTCGTTACCCTTGTTTGAGTCTTTGGTAAGCATGGCGTGCTTAAGACGATAAAGAGCCAAGAACATCATAGGTTTGAGTGGAGACGGTAGTGTGTGACATACTTGTATGAGTTCGTATTTGTTATATAAATAACTTAAATTAAAAATTGGTATGGATCATAAAACCATAGTATAGTGTTGTAGATCTGATAAAGAAATAGAATAGTTTTGTGGTTCCATAATCATGTTGCCTATATTATAAATAAATTTATTAATATTTGTATGTTTACATGTGATTGTTTGAATACAACAACTATGTTGTAACTTTGTTTTTATTGAATGTAAATACAAATATTATGAGTAATAACAAAAAACTGTCGGTCATTAAATAAGAGAGGTTGAAAATTTGAAGTGTGCGGTTGGTGATAGCTTCTTAGAGCATTCACATCCAATCCATCAAATTATACATACATTCTACTAAAAAACAACTCCTATATCAATATATTTCCACTAAAAACAAATATTTTTTCTCTCTCCTTTCAATTAAATAATATTATCATTACATTTTTCTCTCACTTCCACTCACAACCACTTTCAAAATATATTAAAAAATTATAACGGGTGAACAGTGTCCCCCCAAATATACAGATGAACAGTAACATTTTCTCTCTCCTCTACTCACAACCACTTTTTATACCCTTTATAATATAAAAACCCCTCCTCACATAATTTGATGGTTAGGATGTGAATGCTCTTAGGTACGTTTTGATGAGTTCATTTTTGGCGGTCTCATTTAAAAACATAAAACTACTTTTTTTTTTTTTACTTTTTAGTTAATGTCTATTAGTAACTAATAAAATTATAAGTATTTGTCTATTAGTAACTAATAAAAGAGTAAACTGCCATTTTGGTCCCTGTGGTTTAGGCACTTTTGCCATTTTAGTCCAAATCTTAAACTTTTTAAATCTGGGTCCCTGTGGTTTCAATATTATTACCATTTTGGTCCAAAAGTGAAATTTGACCAGATTCCCCAACGTAAAACATGATATTTTGTCTTTATCCTTAGGGTATTTTAGTCATTTTGAAATTATTATATACCCTAAAACAATTAATATATATATATATACACACACACAGACTCAGCTCTCTCTCTCTCTTTGATCTACCGCCACACCACCACCACCACCACCACCATCCCACTGGAGCGACAGTGCCGGAGACGCCGATAAAACACCACAACCACCATCAACGCCGGTAAAACACCACACCCCCTTTCTCTCTCTCTTCTCTCTCCCCCCTTTTCACCACCTCCACCTCCTCCCCCCTCCATTAACACCACCACTGCACCACCCCCACCGGACCACCACTGCACCACCACCACCCTTGTCTTCCTCATTTCACCCAAATTAACACTTAACACAAATTAACAACCTTAAAGGCGGCTAAAGAAGAACCACCACCGGAACCACTGTTGGGACGAAGATCAGACAACACCTGAAACCCTACCTTCTGATCCGTAAAAAAAAACTCCGTAAATATCTCATCTGCATCTCTCGGATCAAACCTAAACGTCGCACCAGATCTACTCTTATTCGTACCACTGTTTAAACTTCGATTCAGCGACTTTATCATCGGTTGATGATGCGATGTTATTGTCTGGATGCCATTTCATCGCGATTTTTTTGTATGATTTCTTCAGATCTTCATCGGTTACAGTTCGATTCACTTTCAGGATGTTGTAGTAATCGACGCCCATTGATTTTGTAGATTTTTTTTTGTGGAATTTTGTTGATTTTTGGTGGTTGAAGGTGGTTTGTGAAATGGATGAAGAGAGTGTGTGTGATGAACGGTGGTGATATAGATATGTGGATTTGTATGTATAAGTGGTGATATAGATGATCTGAGTGTTAATAGGGATTAAATGTATTTTATGTAGTTTTTTAATTAAGAATATGTTAAATGAAAATTAGTTGGACAAAAATACCCCTGCACAAAAAGACAAAATAGGCAGGTTGCAACAGTAAAAAAATGGAGTTTTTGAATTTTGGACCAAAATGGCAATAAAAATGAAACCACATGGACCCAGATTTAAAAAGTTTGAGATTTGGACTAAAATGACAAAAGTGCCCAAACCACAGGGACCAAAATGGCAGTTTACTCCTAATAAAATTATATTTTTAAGTATTTGTGAGTTTTATGACATTTGATACAATTTCACTCATTGACACTTAGCAAACACTTTTGCTAAATCAAGTAACAAATCTTCGGCTTTTATGTAGAAAATCAAACATGTTTTCAGATTTAGAAGATAACCAAACATTAATCTCTTACCCTTAAAGTATTATCTCCATACTTAAGTGTACGGTGTACTTAATTGCGTTGAAATCAATCCTAACACTATGTGTTATGAGGACTAGGTTGGTGTTTAGTTGAGAAAAAAAGTGTTGCCACATAAACGATATTTAAGTACATTTTTTTTTACCGTCGAAGCCACCAAATGGATATGGTGGAGGGACTTTATTGGGGGCTTTCTTGATGATTATTTAATCATTTTTTATCTATTACTTTTGGTCTACCGGTTGGAATGACTTGGGTTTTCCTTTGAGGCCCAAGTTTAATTCTCACTAGTGCCATATTTGGTGGATAAAGGCAATGAAGACTAGTTCTCCCAGACCTTAGGTCAAGAGTTTGAGCCCGAGCCCTCCCTCCCCCCACCCCCCGGGTTTTAGTCCACTGTGCGTTACGACAGAGAGATTCTCTTTTGTGGCGGCGCAAGCCCCTGCCACTAGCAGTGGGTGGTATGGTTTCCCGGAAACGTCGTTAGTCAAACTCTGATGCCAGCGTGAACCCGGTTAAGACAACATAATCTGGCCAAAGTAGAGTTAGAGCCCTCTGTTTAGGAGGGTGTGAGATCTCTCTCACAACAAGTTAAAGATTATCACCGTTCAAAAAAAATTAATCATTGTTTTTTTAAATTATTTTATTATATTTTACTTACTTATTTCTATATATAACAATTAAGGTAGTTCCTTAGGAACAGTTCCCATGGTAGTTTCGTAATTTTGTCGTTCGCATATCAGAGCTTCACCTCTACTCTTTTCTCCTTCACATTGACACTCTACCCATTTTGTCCCATGCTTGCCTTTGACTACGCCGGAAAGAGTGAAACCGCTAGAGAGTAAGAGAGACGACGCTGATGGGAGCAGGTGCCGGGCATAGCCTTTGATTGCGTGTGTCGGAAAGTCAGATCGGAGAGAGAAAGAGATAGAGGGAGAGACGAAGATGGGAGTGGGTGCCGATCTATGATGCTGCTTGTGGACGTCAAAATAGGTAACGGTGGTGTGTTTGGGGGTTTCACATCGACCGATAACCGAGTTCGATGATAGTGTTGGTAGTTAATTTCACGGAAATGAAGATGAGTGGAATAGGTGGTTTGGGTGGGGTAGCAGAGGGGCCGTTGTTGGTAGGGGCAGTGACGATTGATCGTCACACGGGATTGTCGTGGTTGACCAAAAGGGGGAACCTTTTTTAAATCCTCGCAGTCATCGGGTACATATTTCATTTTCTTCTTACGGTTTTTGAAACTTATCTTCATCGATGTTGATTATATTTTGTTTCGAAATTGGTTTCCGATCTTATACACTTGTGGAAAAGTAATCTGCCAGATTTTATTATTTTTATAAATGAGGTTTGTTATTTTGGTAGTATTAGCATGGAGATAACCAAGCTACAAAAGATGTTGTATGGGTAATTACTTAAGTGGCAACTGCGTAATGTAGAGCCTATGTGTATCTTTTTTTACCTTCAACCTCTGCTTCGTCTTTATAATCTTTGAAATTTTATAAATTATAAACAAGTCATAGCTTTTGGTAAGGATGCTCAACGAGGTAAAAATGGAATGTTTAAGAGAATAGGATATCAAATAGATATCATCATAGAAAGCAATTCAACACATTCCCTCTCTAGAAAAAAAAAAAAAAAGGCAAATGGAGCCTCAGACTATAGAGTAAAAACAATAAGGATTAAATGCAAAGTCAATGCTTAGTTTGTTTATTTTTTCTCTCTTTACATTGTTGTGACTATAAACATAATTTTGCTATAATGTTGTGCTTATACAATCTACAATCTGTACAATGACAAGTATGTTTTTCTAGCAGGGTTCAAATAACCACAATGATGTCTATTTCTTTGCAACTGGAGTTGAGAAAGTGCAGTTGGCTAAACAATCCTTCTCTTGTGTGTGCTCATGGCGGTGATGCTTCCAAGGCCTTCCCTTATTCAGTATGTGTACTGTGTGTCTATATTATATTAAGTTATGTCTTATCCTTCCCCTATTTCTAATGTGCATATACGTATATTTGGATTTCATATAAAAAGTACAAGGCATGCTATGATGAAAAGAATGTACATACTACATATAACTATGCTTGATGTACAATCGTTTAGGGAGATAGTTGTCTAAATATTATATTAGATTCTTCTCTTCTTAAGGTTTAGTGTTATTTCATTTTATTTTTTACGCAACTGATGGTTGCTTACAATATTGTTCTTCGTTCTTAACAAGACTGCATTGAGATTGATGTTTCCCGTCCTGCTGATGGGGTTTTGTTTGCTCTTCATGACAGGTAAATATGCTAAAATGCTTAAAAGATTCAAAACGATAAATATTTTATTAATGTGAAAGTACGGAGCAAATATGAATTAGTCTGAGGTATTTGTAGACTTGATTCTGATATGAAAGATGCAGGGATTTGCAGCGATTACTTGGAACAGTTCATCTAAGGTTGGATATCTGAGTGCAAAAGAGTTTATGTAGCATGTGTCATTTGTTTATATATGCATCTGTGTGTCACCCGACACCCGCCGCGAAGCGCGGTGTATCTACTAGTTACTTAAATATGTAATCTAATTAATATTAAATAAAAGTAAAAAAAATAATGATAAAAAACTTAATATTAAAACATAAAATGTAAAATTCATAAACTATCAATAAAGGTAAAAAAACAAAAAATAAAAACATTGATTAAAAAAACTTAATATTAAAACATAAAATTCATAAACTAAAAATAAAATACAATTCATATTACAGTCATGACGCCAATGAATGGGATTTCCAATAATTAAATGGTCACCCCCCCCCCCCCCCCCCCCAATTCCAACCACAACAAAGCCCTAGTATGATGGTATTCTCATGTCCATGCAGGCCACACCCCCTTTGGCTCTTGTAACACCCAGCCTAAAGTTAAGTGGAATCGTATATATTAGTTACCTTAAATTTTATATGCTTAAATATCATCTAATTTTCACTTTCAAAAGTTTGAACTCACACCATTTTTTTAGGGCAATTACCATACCATTAGACCATAAAGTCATGAGTATTAACTACCTCAATTAGCTTATGAAGAAAAAATCTAAGATTATGTGTGAACTACCAACAGGAAGGATCTGATTAAAAAGGATCTGAAAACTAGTTAGAGGTTTCTATCTTGTTGATCTTGATTAGTTCGTAAGTCACATTGTTCGCTGATGATCTCGAACCCAATCTAAAAACCTTAAGTCATAAGAATCCATTGCAACTCTCACTTTACTAAACTTGGTTTTAGAGGCGTGTCTATAACTTCCACTCCTTATTTGGTAGGATTAACCTTAGATGACACTATCCAAGGTCGTCCAATAATACAACAACTTTTAGTACCAAGTCTTCGTCAACGTCTAGTCAAACCAAAAGTAAAAGAGTTAAAAATGGCTAAAAAATAAAATGAAGAGATAAATAAAAAGTTTAGTAATCGATGATAAAAAGTGGGTGTTTTGGATATGTTTACCTCTTAATGCTTCGTGAACTAAAACTTACCATGGATAACAAGAGTCTGACTATCAGACCAGAAGTTGTATTCTATTAATGCATATAGTTCTGGAGTTCTCTTTCAGGAACCCTCACACACTCGACCATATTGCTTTGAATCAACAAGGAAACGCCACGCAAGGTTGTATCTAACACAACAATATTACCGAATCAGCAGGGAACCTATATATCGTTGTGGTTTAGTATTAAGTAATAAAATAGTTTGAGGGTTTTAAATTACTTGTTACTATGGTTCATTTGGTGAGGCGTCAATTCCCCAAAGGTAGTTACTTTTATAAAAACCAAGTCCTCTGCGCGTTGATGTTATCGTTACACTTTCGCAAAATCTTACCAACTCAAATTCCCATTCCAAAACCTTTAACCCCCTTTTGAGGCATCAACAAGTTTTGACTCACACATAGACATAGAAAACATGAATGTCCTACGCTAGCAGCGACACAATATTGTTGGTAGTTTTTAAGGGTCAAGTCGAAAGATTACATGCCCCGCGTTAGCGGCTACATGAATATTCCAATCACTTTCAAAAAGTACTTTCTTACATAAAGTCAGTAACACACATGTGACTCTTGTTAGTCCATATCTTACTTTACTTAACTCCCCATCAATGGGGTATGTTTCCCCCAAACACCCACAACTTAGCCAACAATGGCCATGAAGGTAGTTTTCATCAAACTTGAAAAGATTATGTTAATCATTAAAAGGTTAATTACACTAATGATTCTTTAGTTTTACTTGATGATTACAACGAATAGAGATAATGGGTTGAAGATAAGTGTGTTATGAAGAAGAGAAATTTTTGAGCAAGTGAAAATAGTGGCTTGAAGGCTCTATTTATAGGTTGTTGGAGGCCTAGACACGAGGCGTGCTTGGCTGGCACTGCCGTGTCTGGTAACCAGTGATTGGTAGTTGGTTGTTGCCCAGACACTCCCCGTGGTCAATGTTTTGGGCCCCACTTAATCTTCAAAATCTTCCACAATCTTTTTGTCGTTTAGTGCTTCGAGACATAAAGAGTGCCTTCAGGGAACAGGGTGTGTCTTAGTTTCTTTTGTCTAGACCTCAAGTGGTGGTCTTCATAAGGTATTATTGTTTCCGGATTCGATACATGAGGCATGTGTGTGAGACGTGGGTTGTGTCTGGTTCATTCTTTAGTATTTATAATGATTTTTTTCCGGTTTTGCTTCCTTTGTTCAATTTGGGTCTTGGATAGTGGCAACATATAATACCAAGCAAATCCTAACTAGCATCACAATTATGGCTCTCGCAAGACTATTATATCAGCTTTATCGAGCCAAACGTTCAAGAATTGAGCAGTGCCACGCGACATAGTGAACATTAAAGCAGCCTTAAACAAAACTCGTAAGCAATAGACGGCTGCGATATTCGTTGCCATGCCAAGTCCAAAGTAACATCATGGCTAATGGTCTTCGATGAGCCATAAGTCATTTTCATCGAACCAACAAACTAACATCATAAAGACCCACAAAAGATGCAAAACCTTCACAGACCCTTAAAACGGAGAACCGGACATTGTGTAAAACTGAAACCAAAGAAAAACACAAACAAAAATCATCAAAAGGTCTCGTCCAAATATCTGATAACAAATGTAAACTAAAACCTCAGATGAACAACAACATCAGACGTAAGATAACGAGACCCGAATTAACATAAAAAACAACACATGCACAGACACATCAGTCATGCCAACACAAAACCCCAACTTAAAAGTACAAATAGAAAGTCGACGACTAAGTCGTCTTCTTTAACCATGGTGTAACGTTAAAAGAAAAACGAATCGAACACGACAGAACCAATAATCTACCCTGAAAAAACATAGAGGCCGCTGATTGGCGCAAATTTGGTAGTCGTCGACGACACAAGGAAGCCCAAATGGTGGAGCCTAGTCGATGGTAGAGAGAGGGAGAGAGAGAAAGTGGATGCTTCAAAGTCAAACCACAAAACCTAGTAAACCACTGTAAGGACCTAGATTGTTTGGATTACATATCAATAGGTTAGGTGTTGTGGGCCGTATATGACATTTGGGTCATAGGTCTCTTAGGCCATGTGTTGTGTCACACCCGCTCGTAGCGGAAGCGCAAGGTGTGATCATGAAAGGTTTTCATAGCATTCGAGAGTGTAAATATTCTACATTATTAAAATAAACAATGATGCCAATTCCATATATTACTTGAAACAATAATACAAGATTAAAGTATTTTGTTCACAACATAACCAAAGTACTTCAAGTTCATAAAATGATTTTTGCACAAAATAAAGTTTTTTAAATCAAGGCTTTAGCTCCTATATTCTCGCACGAGCGCAGTATATACGAGGCAAACCCTTCAAAAGGTGGCATCGTTCGTTGCACTCTTTGTTCATTGTCTTCCAACTGTGCAATGCTTTTACTTTCCTGAAATGTTAAGTAAAAAGTCAACAATAATGTCGGTGAGTTCACATGTTTTGTTTTATCACAAATGAATCTTTAAAACATTTGTTACGCTTTGTATTTGAAAACCAGTATGCATAGTGTCTATGAAATTCGTAGATCAATTAATGTTTAGCTAGGACATTAATGTACGTGCCAGCATAAGTTAGCAATTAAACCTTGACAATGTTTCTATCGTCCGAATCACTAAACCTAGTGTTGCGCGACTTTCCGGACAAAAAATCACTCTCGCATGGTCTCACATACCAGGAGTGGAAATCGCCTACACTCAATAGATTTATCCCTTTTGTTCCTTGGTCTGTAACGTGGCTAATGGCTACTCAAGATTTTCTACTTATGTGCACATGATCTAAGTGATTTCATTCTATAACTACCATACCCTTGTGTAACATGTATCCCCCATAATTTTGAATATAAAATATATTTAAAGGAAGGGACATGAACTCAGAGTTTGCGTCCATGCAAATTTGCTAACAATCCATTATTTTCCAGTTTTGTACCCGACCCTACAAGTGTCCTAATTTCGTTAAGGCACTTAGGTCTAATTGTTTGATCATGTACACGTCTTTCACCATAAACCTTGTTAAGACTTGACCTTGTTTTGTTTGTTTGAAAACCTTTGTTTGTTTAGACCCGTTAGTGGTTGATTATCCTTATGATTATATGTGTAACATGTATACATACATTTGTATCCTTATTTGTATATGTCTGGGGCCTAGCCTCGTGTATGACATTGTGTCCCACATGATTGTTCTATTCAGTGTAAGCAATATATTTTTATTATCCAAAAATATTTTCTTGTTTCATGTATTCTTGTTACAATAGACCCTTGATTAAGGCAATGTTTATACACACACACACACACACACACACACACACTTCAAGTTCGATACTTTTTTAAAAATAATATTTTTAACATTGCCCTTGTATATGTACTCATGTATATATACTTGTTTGTATACTTGTCCAAGTCATGTAGTTATTGTGTATTTGTGCATATACGTGTACCCAAATATATATATATACCTATTTCTATACTTCTTGAATAGGTACTTGTGTGATATTTGTACATTTATACATGTATAATACTTGTAACCTTGTATTCTACTAAGTGTGTTATGGTATATGTGGGCATGAATTTGTACATATAAGTATATATATTTATATACTTGTATTTCTTGAATTAGTCCACACTTAGTCTTTTATAGGTCATTCCGAAAATTGTATTTTATGAAATTTGTTTGTTAGGATATGAGTTTGATACTTGTCAGTTAATTCAAGTTAAAACATGCAATTATGATTGTAATACAGATAATAAATTCACAGGTAGGAAGATATCATCAACTGTTTTTCAATAGAATCAAATTATTACAAAAGTTTTACAGAATGATTCTACAATCCCCCCTCAGCCTGATCACTCACAGATCTGTTTGTACAAAAGAGAATGTGTGTGAAATGTTAAATAGATCTCTAACATGTGAGATCTATTTATACTAAGTACAAACGTATGTTTGTAATTGGTTGACATCACCCTGATAGAGACATCTAACATTCTTAACAGAAAAGATTCCATAGATGTTGCAAACATATATGGGAATCAAACATCTTATCTAGCTAAGCTAAACACTGTTATACAGGCTAATACTGTTACATTGGGAAACATTTGTTAGTCTATCCTCTGTTGTTTCGTTTCAAACATTTGTTTAGGCAGACAGATGTTTGGTCTTCATGTACAGACCTTTGCTTCAACAGACTTTAGGACTTCAACATATCTTGCTTTTTCATGAACAGCGGTTCCAAGGCTTCAAACAAATGTTAGATAGTCTTCAACAGATGCTATAAACAATATATCAAATTTGTTGATGGGAAAATTTGGAGTTCAATCGTTTAAGGTTCAAAAGCTATTACTACTACTCATGAAGGTGGTGTGGTCTTGCCAAAGCAAAAGCTAAATAAACTGATGAATAATGGGAAAAATAGAACAAGATGAGAAAACTTTGGATCTCGAACTATGGCTTTGACACCTGAAGTTACTGCATGTTTCAAACGTTGTATTCTACTAAAGAAAAGTGGTATGCGTTGATTGAATAGATCTCTAACATGTGAGATCTATTTATACTAAGTATAAACGTCTGTTTGTAATTGGCTGACATCACCTTGATAGAGACATCTAACATTCCTAACAGAAAAGATTCCATAGATGTTGCAAACATATATGGGAATCAAACATCTTATCTAACTAAGCTAAACACTGTTATACAGGCTAATACTGTTACATTGGGAAACATTTGTTAGTCTATCATCTGTTGTTTAGTTTCAAACATTTATTTGGGCAGACAGATGTTTGGTCTTCATGTACAGACCTTTGCTTCAACAGACTTTAGGACTTCAACATACCTTGCTTTTTCACGAACAGCGGTTCCAAGGCTACAAACAGATGTTAGCTAGTCTTCAACAGATGCTATAAACAATATATCAAATTTGTTGATGGGAAAATTTGGAGTTCAATCGTTTAAGGTTCAAAAGCTATTACTACTACTCATGAAGGTGGTGTGGTCTTGCCAAAGCAAAAGCTAAATACACTGATGAATAATGGGAAAATAGAACAAGACGAGGAAACTTTAGATCTCGAACTATCGCTTTGACACCTGAAGTTACTGCAGGTTTCAAACGTTGTGTTCTACTAAAGAAAAGTGATATGCGTTGATTGAATTTTATGAGGGTAATAAAGACAAGGAGCACAAAGCACATGTCAAAGCATAAGTTTAACATGCTTAATTATATCTATGGTTAATCTCTCAAGACTCATATACATAGATTTGTTGTCAGAATCTGCTGGATAACAGTGTTGTAAACAAAGAAGCATCTTAATCTCGTAGGTGGGATACTAACATATCTATCATCAAGAGAACTCAAAACATTTCTAGATGAGTCTGACAACACTAATTTCAGGGATAAACTATTATGAGCTGGATAACAAGTAACGTGATCTCAATCATATAAGTTATATGAATTCAACAGAAGTTCAATCCATAAATACTACTTTGTTTCAAGCCAAGGTACTTATCAAGGATACGAGTTTCCATAGTTGGCTGCAGCTACTAGTATTCAAAATTTTACTGTGCCACATGTTCAACAGAGTAAAAACATGAATCCAAAACAGCTAGAGAAGGTTGAAAAGAACATAGCCTTGTACAAATGGCATGTTGAGTTCTTACCATGCATTAATTACTGGTTAGTTGATAGCAGGTAATATGAAATCGAATGAAATGAATCAGATTCATCATGTAGATATTGAAGAGATGGACATTAACTGGATAATTGTTATGGGTGTCTGGAAGGCTAAGAATTTTGTTGAAAGTTATGGGGTTAACAAGTAGGGTGATAACCGTGCTAAGCCTGTGGATACTGATAAGTCTCAGTTTCGATGTTATCACTGCCATGAGAAGGGCATTTTGCCAGGTAATGCACAAAGCAGAAGATAGATTGCACATTAGAGAAGAAAAGGGAAGCTGACATTTCTCCTTCTGCTAATGGACCTGCAAGCTCAAGCAAATCAAAGGCATTGGTGACTTAAGTAGGTGGAGGTTTTGATTGAAGCATTCAGATGTAGACACTGTATATTAATTCACCAAATCATGTTTCCATGGTTGCCATCAAGGATGCTTCATCCTCTTCTGCTGAAATCGCTGAGGTAAATTTTAATATTTGTTCTCAAATGTGTATTGAATGTGTTGCTTTTTATCATAAACATAATGATGAATTGCGCACTGAAGTTGGGATATGCAAAGGGTTAAAAGAAGAATTCATAACTAAAGAAAAGACTTATGAAACAAAAATTGAAGCTTTAAAGAAAGGCATATCCAACTCAAGCAACAAATCAGTGACAAGAATTGCATTCACCTATGCTCTAAGAAAAATATACAAGATCTAACTAATGAGTTAGAACATGTTAAAGCTAAATATCAAAGTGCTTATTTGAGTTTCAGAAAGTTTATAATATATAACAAGGTTGAAGAAAATATCATGGATACACAAACATAGGGTCTTACGGTCCGCAAGAGCTTCCGAGGGGCAAAATTGTTGACAACTCGTAGATTAACTCCGAAATCCACCTTTTAACCACTTTTTCCACTTCCCTTCTCCTCCAATCACCTTCTAACTTAATTATGACTTAACCCTAATCCTACCCTATAAATCCAAGCCTTCTATAACACATTTCCACTTTCCACAACCTCATTTCACTCTCAAACACTCCAAGAATTTCAAGAAAACTCCAACTTTGGGCAGATTACTACAAGTTAAAACTTGTGAGTTTTAACTTGTTTCTTCAACCCTTTCTTCTCATTTCTTGATTTATAACTCCTTGGATAACTCTAAGGATGTTACCCAATGTTCATCAAGGTGTAACTAGGTGGTACATCACTTATATGAGGCTCCAAAGTGGGATCAAGGTTAAGTTTTGGATTAAACTTTACAACTTGTTCTTGTTTTCATTCATCTTGTGGGAATCTTGTGCCAAGCCTTGTCCCCAACTAAACTCATGTTGTGGGGTGATAAGTGCAAAATACAACATATAAATTATATAAAACATGACATAAAATCAACCCTTTTGTGTACTAATGTTGGAAAAAGTGTGTTTCTTTGTATACTTTTGATTTTCAGGACTAAATGAGCTTAAACATATAAAAGGAACAAATTAACGGCAAAAACAAACACAAAATACAAGAAAGATGTAACAACCCCCCAAAAGGACATAACGGATCATAACCGAAACCCCGAACATGTACCACGAGAACCAGCACAAGAAACGAGGTAACCCACATAACAATCATTCTTTTGACTAAGCCCTCACACAAAAGCCAAAATACTCCAAATTCATGAGAGACTTCCTCACCCACAAAAGGAAGATTGAATCAATTCAAAAAATTAACCTAAGTGAAGAATGCTCGGCGGTACTCAACAAACTTCCCCAAAAGAAAATTGATTCCGGAAGATTCACAATTCCTTGCTCCATTGGAGGATTGCCAATAAGCAATGCGCTTACCGACCTAGGAGCTAGTATTAATTTAATGCTTGCCTCTATGTTCAAACAACTCGGACTAGGGAAGCCGCATCCTACCCGGATAAGCATCCAACTTGCGGATAGGTCGGTTAAGTACCCTCAAGGTGTCATAGATAATCTTTTGGTTAAGGTCGGAGAATTTGTCTTTCCGGCCGACTTTGTAATCCTTGACATGGAAGAAGACACCGATATCCCACTCATACTAGGAAGACTGTTCCTTGCCACCGCATGGGCCATGGTGGATGTTAGTGATGGAAATCTAACATTGAGGGTTGGCGACAAAAAAGTGAAATTTGAAGTGGGACAACGCGTGGAGGATGATTCGGCCAACTAAATCAAGGCAATATACTCGAGCTTGGACTACGCTCTCAGCTGGTGCCACTTGGTTCTAGCCAAGGACCCTTATAAACTTGGCGCACCATGGAGGCATTCCATGGACTATGAATTAATAAAAGTAGTTTACTTAAACATACTTGTTCCATTTTCAAAAGTATGGTGTAGATGCACTATGTCTGTAGCTTTCGTCTGTACTTAGTCTATATTTTGTCCTCGTGTCATCATTGTATAGTTTTTTTTTTTATATTATCGAATCAGGGATGAAACGAAGTTTAACAGGTTTTGTATAGTCCATCCGATCGGATGGGTATGGCTCATTCGGACAGATAACCATCCGATCGGATGGCCATCCGGATGGTTGGTGGTTTCTCCCTGATCTAGCTCGCCTAAAAATAGGAGACTTGTGTCTCATTTGTAAGTGTGGTTCATTGGTTGTCTCTGAGGCGGAGCTCTTGCTAATTCTCACCGGATCTTTGTACAATTGCATATCATTAATGAAAATGGTAGTTGACTACATCCGATCGAATGGCTGAAATGAGAACTATTATATCATACAAACTTCACGTGCCTACATTTGATGTTCCATGCATCTATTTTTGTATATTGTAAATTTATGATGTCATCATTACATAATGATGACATCACCTTTGATCTTGTTCAGTTTCCTTGCGTCGTGCCGTACCGTATACTGACCTGACATTACCTAACTACACCTAGTGAAACCTCTGTCCGGTATAATACAGACTCAAGACATTAAACGTTACAAATACAAACAGATTTCTAACTATGGACATACAAAATGCACTCACAGACTCCCCCTTGGACAAATCTTAGAAATCTGTGAAGTTTAGACTTGATCTGCCACGGAAAACATATTCAAGCAAACAAAGTAAAACTGTAAGCTCCCCCTTGAATAATGCTCTGAATCACTAAACACTTTTAGATTTGACAATTAATCTTGCTCCCCTTTCTATTAGCTTCCTGTCAAATCTTAGCATTATTCAAACGTTTAGATTTAACTGGTGAGAGTTTTCTAAACACATAAATGTCTATTATCATATTTGACTTTTAAGCATGATCAAATCCAGTAACCCTCACAGATAATCAAGTTTAAATTAATGACCTTGATTATCCAACTTATAGATTTTTTAAATTTTCATTTTGAAATTCAAGTTTCAAATTAATGAACTTGTTTATGTTCAGCATCTTCAGATTTTGAAATTCAGCCTTCCATTATCGATTGTCGAAACACAAAATCTTTTTGTATTTTACAAAGTTTATGCTAAAACACTCTGAAAATATTTTTGAAAATTTTCTTTAATGAAAAGCAGTAAAGAAATATTTACAGACATACTTTTGTTGATTTTGTGTCAGAGGAACATATAAGTTTATGAGACATCACAAGCACCGTGGACCTTTTAAAGACTTTAAGTTTTAAACGATTCATTTAGATTGCCAGTATACTGATCCACTTTAATTCTCACACAAAGTTCAATTGTTTCGAGATACGAGAATTAGTCTTTTAAGTACTTAACTTATTCGCGTGTCCCACCTCAGAATATACTCTCGTATCCAGATTTCCTATATTCAGTCTTACAGGTGAGTATACCATATTGATATCTGTTCTCTGGGTTAATGTGATGCCTTGAGAGCTCAGGTATGAACTACCGTTTAGTCAAAGAGATGAAGGCTCGACTTAGGTGTATCCCCCTTGGGGATCTTCTTTACACCTGCATTTGATTCGTATCTTTCGATATTTTCTCAAATTTTTATGCAGAGGGTAAGCTTTTAAAGCGTGTAAAGCATTATATGAGGTCTAGGCCATTGCTTCCTCAATATCAGAAGACCAGGTATAATACCCCAGATATCAAACAGTATAAAGACCTAGTATCTCAGAATTAGGCAACCTCTCAAACGAGATTTCGGGGGTTACCCATATATCCCAGAGATGTTCCCCACGAGATAAGCAAGTATTGATATTTAGGTTTATATCTCGAAATCAATCTACTAAATGTGTAAAAACCTACTGGCATATCATCAGTGAGACCGTTTATCACATTTAAACTTTCCATTTCTTTAGCGTACTGTGATTGTCTACTGATGTACTATCATTTCCTCTTTTTTACACAAAAACTCATTTTTGAATTTTCTATTGTTTTTTGATTTTTCAAATTTTCAAATGTTTTTGTATTTTATGAAATTTTCTTACTCCCCCTAAAATCCAAAACATTTAATAAAATTTGACAAACCGATGTAGATAGCTTCATCTCGCCATCCATTTCTGCTTCACATTCTCTGTTTAGCTCACATTCACCCCCATGATCTACAAACCATTTGATTATAACTTTTTGAAACCGTTTTTCAATCTAATTTTATCATGTGTTTGTTCAGCCATGAGGGTTTTGGCGTATTCCTTTAAAATTTTTAAAAAATTTAACAATTTAAACCAAACACTTCCTGTTTTAACACCGGTTTTCTCCTTGTGTGCCAGGTTGTTCTGTTATTCATGCTGACCTTGAATTGTCCTCCAGAACACCTGCACATGCAAATGAACTTAGTTAATTTTGAATTGGAACCCAATCCATATTGGATTTGGGTTGACCAGATTCATCATCATAAGGAACATTAGTCCATTTACAGTCTCGTCTTTCATCAAACAGTTTCAAAATTTATTCTGGGTCATTCAAAACCTTAGCTTTCCAAATTTGCTTCGGTTTTGCAACTGTTTGAAGAATAACTTTATTTTCTACCGTTTTCTCTTCTGTCCTTAGATTTGTATCTGATGAATTTGTTTTACTTGACAGATCATTCATTGGAGAGCAAAACGATTCTTCAGAACTGTTATCTGGCTCATCGGTTGTATCCGAGGACAAAATCTTTTCTAGATACTCTCTCGCTTTCTTTCTTTTCTTTCTCAGTCTATCTTTCTGCCCTTGTGATAATTTGATTTTCTGTTCTTTGGGCTTTTCTTCAATTTTGACTTTTTTCTTCACAACTTTCTTTTTCTCCCCCTGAGATTTATTCGACGATTCTCTTCTCAAACTTATCGGACAATCTGTGATGATATGACCTTTTATTTGACATTTAAAACATCTCCGCATATCATTTCTCTGTCTCTGTTGCATCCTTGGTTTCATGCAATACACAACAACATGCCCAATTAATCCACAGTTGTAGCATATTCTGTTATCACACCAATCATTTCTTTCAAACCAAACACTCAAATCATAACACTGATTTGATTTGTAGTACTCATCATTTCTCTGTTTTCTATCATTGTAATGATTTGCCTCTGAAGAATCTTCATTACATCTTCTCCTGTAAGCTTGATTTGACTTTTGAGCACCGTGGTCAAACCTGCACCACTTTTTACCAACTTTATGTGAGTTTTGATTTTCAAATTTTTGTGAATTTTTGTTTTTATAGTGATTTGATGATTGAGCTGATGATCTTTGCTTTTGAACATTTTTTGAATTTTTAAAATTTTTAACATTTTGTTTTTGTTCCCCATTTTGCTTAGAAGTCGAACATTCCCCTTTTTCAGTAAATTGTGGAATTATTTCTTAAAATTTTTCTTTTAATTTCAAAAATATATTATTTTTATCATTTTCATCATCACAATCTTCAATTATGACTTTGTCATAATTTGTGACATTGTCACTTAATGGAGTTTTTACTGGGGGAGTTTTGTTTTTCGTGTTACCAGGTACAACCGTTTTTGTTTTGCCCTTTCCTGACGGTTGACACCCAATACCACGGTTACAAAATCATATTCATCCTCCCCCGTTTCTTCATTTTTATTGATCGGTTTTGACACTATATTATCAAGCATTAAGAACGAATCAACAATACCTTTCAATTTCTTTTCTAAATCTCCAATTTTATTTTTAGAAATCTCAACATCTTGTTCAAGTTTTGTGATTTTTTCTAGATGCGAGTTTATTATATTGTGTTTTTCTAAATCATTTTTATTTAAAATTGATTTTTCATTTTCTAAAATTTTTATTTGATTTTTCAAATCATTTTCTAATTTGATAAAATTTTTGTTTTCTAATGTCAAACTTTCCACATCTCTCAATAGTTTGACATTTTCAGATTTTGATTTTTCACAATCTGAGCACACAATTTGAGGACCGTGTTCTTGAAGCTTTGTGACGTTTGAGGTTTCTTAGATGCTGATGTAGGCTCTTCAACAACCTTTGGTTGTTGCCCTGGAGTCTTCTCACACTCCTCTGAAATATGAATTGTTTTGTTGAACGGTGATGGTGGAGGTGTTGACTTTCTAACTCTAATAAACTCCACCTGAACGTCTTCAGCCCTAACTTCAACTCTTTCAATCTCTGGAACTTCTGGAACTGCTGTTGTGTCTTGAGGAATAGCAGTTGTATCTTTTCTAGCTCTGACTTTTCTAGGCAGCCCTCAGTTGGACGTGCTTTTCTTTTCTTGATACCCTTTTTTCTTCTTTTCTTTGTCAGCAGGTGTTGGAACAAATGTAGCATCCTCTTCATCTGATGCTTTCTTTTTCTTTGGTGACCTCTTGTACTTCTGCTTTCCACTGACGTAAGATGTTGGTGCAATCTTTGTAGAATCTATTTCATCACTTTCAGTAGCACTTGGACCAGTATGTATTAGACCTTCAACAAACGTCTTTTCTACATTCTCACCACCAGCTTCAAGATTCTCTGTTGTCTTTTTAGCTTCTTTTTCACCTTGAGTACTTTGAGCAGTTGTAAGATTCTCGAACTCAGCAAAGGACATCTTCAAAAGATCTGCACCTTCTTTGATCAACTCAGTTGGAGGAATGACATGCTCATCAACTAAACGTGGTGGCGACTTCTTTTTCTTCCTATCCTTGATCACAACTTTTGGTGTAGAAACTTTTGGAGTTCTCTTTCTCTTCTTCTCATCCTTCACAAACCAAAATCTCAGCTTCTTCTCAACCATCAGCTTCAATCCTTCTGTCTCATTGTCAGAATTGCTTTCAGCGTGTCTCCAATTATCACCTTCAGGTGCAACATAATCAGATTTCTTAATCTTTCCAAACTTCTGTCGATATCTAGGTTCATCCTCAGGCTTCACTCCCCTATACTTATCCAATTTTTTCAGAGTCTCACTGTCCATATGTTCCAATGGAAGTTCATCACTTGGATCTTTTGGTAAGTTCGAAATTTGATCATCTAACAACATCAGTATGAACCTTGGATACATGATATATTTTTCACCTTTTGTGTTATCTATCATGTGGTTAAAGATGACTTGTGAAATGTTGTATGGTCGATTAAGCACCAAACAAGCAATAATGTTCATGATGTAGTCAGAGGTTTCATTATATGCACCTTTTCTGTGTGAAAGTGCATGAATCACACAATGAACGAGAAATTTGTAGGGTCTACAAAACTTTGATTTTATGTAACCTTTATCGTTTATGAACCCTGTATATCCCATTCTCAGCCAAAATCCTTTGCATAATCTTTCAGGAATGATAATGGGATCATCATCTTTGTCCTGCAATTTTAAAACTCTCCTCACATCTTCCACCATAATCTTCACAGGGAAATCGACATCCTTTTTCTTCTCGTCCTTGATTCTAACTGCCGAGTGAATCGCCTTATCTTCATCTTCATAATGTGCTGCATTCCAAAATGTTCTGACATGCGACTCATAGCACTTATGCCTCTCAGTCAAAGCTTTGAAGATTCTGCTCTGTCTCAAGAATGGCACAACATCTTTGAATGGTTCAATGTTAGGAAAATCCTCATCTAAAATGCATTATATGTTGTGTTTTGGATGAAAATCAGAAGCTCTTGACTGCAAAAATATCATTACTAAAATATGCACGCATTTCAAGACACAATGTTCATAGTGAAAAATTTCAAAACTTTGAAAAATATTTCTAACACTTTACACTATGTATAGTACTGAAGTTGTCTGACGAATGGCCATCTGGCCGGATGGTTATCCGTTCGGATGAGTCTGTTCTGAAAAGCTCAATGTTTCAAGTGAAAGTGTTGTGGCTCGGATGGTTATCCGATCGGATGGTCATCTGATCGAATGATCATTCGAGTGGCATCACTTGATCATTCAATGCACAAGACAATGACATGGGTCGGATGGTCATCCGATTGGATGATCATTCGAGTGAAATCAGTTGAACAAACAAGATCATTCAAACAGTTAAACACTTAAGATCATTAAAACAAGAAAGTGTAATGGATCGAATGGTCGTCCGATCGAATGATCATTCGATAAACATGAAGAACAGTTTGAATATATGAACACCTCAATACATCAGATCAAAAATTTTCATGATTTTTCAAAATTGAACACAATTTCTCTCAGAAAACTCGCCGATATGCAAAACCCTATGTTCAATTTCTACCAAAACCCTCTAATTTGGCCTAGATCTGAGAAAAAGCATGTCGGCTACCGACACCCTCTAATGATCCAAGATCCAAATCTGTTGATGTAATGATGAAATTGGAACGGTGAAACCTTAAATCTAAGGCCAATTATCTAAGATCTATGTTCAATTTCTATAAACAACACTCAATCAAGCCTAAATCTAAGAGAAACCCTATGTCGGCTGATGTGTGCAAAATGCAACATATAAATTTCATCAATTGTGGCATAAAACTAACCCTTTTTTAGTACTAATGTTGGAAAAAAGTGTGCTTTTGTCTTCCTTTTGTATTTTCAGGATTAAATGAGCTCAAATTAACAAAAGAAGCAAAAAGACATCAAAATCTAACATAAATACAAGAAAAGGAACAAGACGTGACATGCCCGACCCCACAACAGCATCTTCCCAAGCAAAACAAGATAACAGAAGACTGAACACGCCCCGTGCTCAGCCAGCACGGGGGCGTGCCCAAGTGTCAGCAGAAAAGACAAAGTGGTAGAAGCTTCTATTGCCCACCACGGGGCCGTGCTCAGCGGACACGGGGCCGTGGTCAACTATAAGATTCGCACAATCTAGGCAAATCTTCATAGTACAAAGATTCTTCTGCACACGGGGTCGTGCTCAGCGGACACGGGGGCGTGGTCAACTAATAAGACAAAGCTGCATTAAATGAAGAAAGAGAAGGATGTGGACACGGGGCCGTGCCCGAGCTTCTGTTCAGCCTATAAATAGGAGTGCTTGGCTCAAGCTCAAACCATCCCTTGGTACACCACCTCTCTCACACTTCACCCACCACCCACCACCACCATAACACCATCATCCACCACCATCATCCACCACCATCATCCATTGTCCATCATAGAGTGTGTGAGTCGTCTCGGGATCCAAGATTGATCGTAAAAGTTCTTGACAATCAAGGCCATGTTTGCCTAAGTCTCTTACATCACTTGGTGAAGACAAAGTGTCTAGTGTAATACTTTTTATTTCTAATCTTTTCGCACTTTTTATTTGGTTTTGTATTAATGACTTTAATAACTAGTTGCTTATGTTGAAGGTGATCTTTCCTTATCGTTTGTCCGTGGTGTCTTGGCATTATTTTACTGTCTATATAAAATAAAAGATTTTCACCATTCATATCTCCACGGTCTATATGGAGGTATGTTGGCTACCTGGTCGGGGGTTAAGGGAACGGTTTGGTAAATGTCTTGCCATTGTTCAGCGTTTAGAGGTCCTGCAATGGACCTGGGTCAAATTTAGTAGGACCTCCTTCAATACTTAACGGTATTGGATGGCGGGGGTCCAAACTCTTTGATCCCCTCATAAGTTAACTGCTATTAATACTATAACCCGGCTATTTAGGACTGTATCCCTGCTGACTCAGACTACTTAGTCGAGGGTAACGTCACCTCCAAAAGAGGGGCCTACCATAATTTGCATTAATAACTTAATTAATTATCTTCCAATAATCCACCCTTTTAGGATTGTATCCTTGCTGACTCAAACTACTGGGGTGAGGGTAACATCACCTTCAAAAGAGGGGCCTACTACAATAACTAAGATAATCTCTTAATAAGTGCAAAAGTGCGGAAATAATCAAAGGTTACACTAGATACGAGTCGGAACCAAGTGATTCATCTTGTCTGTCTGTTTTTACTTTTTACTTTTATTTTTCAGCATTTTAGTTAGTTTTTATTTTTCTTAGTTAAAACATTTTTCTAAACTTTTTTATTTGATTAGACGTTGAGGATAAACCGGTACTAAAAGCTCTTGTGTCCTTGGACGACCTCGGTATCTTACCAACACTATACTACGCTCACGATGGGTGCACTTGCCCATATGTGTGTCTAGTGTTAGTAAATATCGTG
Organism: Helianthus tuberosus; assembly: GCA_030545235.1. Taxonomy (NCBI): domain Eukaryota; kingdom Viridiplantae; phylum Streptophyta; class Magnoliopsida; order Asterales; family Asteraceae; genus Helianthus; species Helianthus tuberosus. Next base: position 122,463,977 of record CM060401.1, read on the forward strand.
TTTTATAAATTTAAAACTTGACTAAAAAGTGTTAAAGGGGCTTAAAATATACACCTAATATATATAACACTCGACAACGCATCATCGGCACTGTCAACAAGAACAAACATCAAACTCATCAAATTAAACGGTGAAATTAGTGAAACTTACCTTTCCCATAGCGAGTGATGTGCTAACAAACAATCCTATGTAAGTGGATAGGCAAGAAATTGCTCAGAAATCAAAGAACAGTTGAGAGAGAAAAGTGTGTGAGTGACGGATGATGAACCGATCGAATGAGGTTGACTGACATGTTGACCCTTTATATAGTATATCCCCCACTCGGATGATCATCCGATCGGATGATCATTCGATCACCTCAATCTTTCAAAAAATTTCTAACTTTTTCAAACTTTTCAATTTAATCAGTTTTGGTCAGTTTTAAGCATCCACTCAAGTATCCAAGTCCAAGTTAATGACCCTGGTTACTCAATTTGCCTACCAAGTCCAAGTTAATGACCTTGGTTGACTCGATACGAACCAACTGACATTTTGTTCAAACATTTCAACTTTTTTTTCTAAAAAAAATACAGGTGTCAAATTAATGAACTTGTTTGACTTTTAAAATTTTCAATCATTTAGATTAGCTCCCAACCCAGTCGTTCAGCCAAAACTTTCTTTGCATCGCTTCTGAGATTCCGAAGATCAGCTTTCCACAATGGTTTGTCAAAACTAAAGCAGAAATAAAATCTTTTTGGATTTAGAAAGTTTATGCTAAAACACACTGAAAATCTTTTTGGGTTTATGCTAAACTGAAATAAAAGTAAACTATATACAAACATCTTTTTGTGAGTCGTGTTAGAGGATCATATCAGCTACCGACGTGTCACAGGCACCGTTGAGCTTACGTTTCACACTAAGTTTTAAACAGTTCACCTAGATTGTCGATATACTGATCCACTTAAATTCTCACACAAAGTTCAACTAATTCATGATACGGATTAGTGTTTTAAGAACTTAACTTATTCGTGTGTCCCACCTCAGAATATACTCTCGTATCCAGTTTCCCCATATTCAGTCTTACAGGTGAATATACTATACTGATATCTGTTTTATGGGTAGTGTGAGACCATGAGAGCTCAGGTTAGAACTTCCGTTCAGACAGAGAGATGATGGATTGACTTTGCAGTGTGTCCCACTTAGGGATCTTTTTTACAATAGCACTTGATTCACATCTTTCGATATTTATCAATTTTTATGCTGAGGGGAAGCTTTAAATATTAAAGCGCATAAAGTTTTATACGAGGACTAGGCTATTGCTTCCGCAAAATCAGAAGTCCTGGTATAATACCCCAGATATCTCTAAGTATATCGACCTAGTATCTCAGAAACATGTAATCTTTCAAACAAGATTTCAGGGGTTACCTATATATCCGAGAGATGTTCCCCACGAAATAAGCAAGACATGATTTTTATGTTTATATCCCGAAAAAGTCTACTAAATGTGCAAAAACCTATCGACGCATCATCAGTGAGACCGTTTAACGCTTTTAATCATTACAATTCTTTAGCGTACTGTGACAGTCTAGCTGATGTACTATTATTTCCTCTTTTTACACAAACTCTTTTTGGGTTTTCTATTGTTTTTTACATTTTGAAAATTTCTATTGTTTTTGTATTTTTGCATTTTTTTAATGTTTTTTGTATTTTCTGTAAGACACTATCTCCCCCTAAATACCAAAAAAAAAAAAAAAAATGCGACAAACCATAGCAAATTGCTTCTCGACGTCCTCTACTTTGGATTTCTCATCAACGCCAACTATTGCTCCCCCTGACGACAAAAGTTTCATACGTTTAGTTTTAATAAGTATTGAAAACGTGACTTATCAAATGGTTTAGTATGTAAATCAGCCTTTTGTTCATCGGTGTGGATCTTTTCAATTCGAATTAACTTCTTCTTGAAACAATCTCGGATGAAATGATGTCGAATTTCTATATGTTTAGTTTTAGCGTGATGTACCGAGTTTTGTTATGTTGATTGCTGCCTCGTTGTCAACAAAAATAGGAGTAGTAAGAAATTGCAAACCATAATCCCTCATTTGTTGCTGGATCCACAGAATCTGCGAGCAGCAGCTGCTTGCTGAGACATATTTTGCTTCACACGTTGAAATAGCAACGGTGGTCTGCTTCTTACATTGCTAAGTCACCAGACGTGGTCCGAAAAACTGGCATCCTGCTGTTGTTGACTTTGAATTAAGCTTGCAGCATCCGAAATCTGAGTCAGAGTAGCCTTCGAGTTTGAAATCACCGTCTTTTGGATACCACAACCCCAGGCTTGGCGTTCCTCTCAGGTAGCGTAGAATCCTTTTGACGATAACCATGTGTGAAGATCTTGGACTCGACTGATAACGGGCTGTGAGGAAAGTCGGGTACATTATATCGGGTCGAGATGCAGTGAGGTGCATCAGCGAACCAATCATTGAACGGTATAGTGTCTCGTCGACCTTCTCTCCGGTGAGATCAGGGTTAATACTGTGATTAGTTGCTAACAGGGTGGACATAGGTGCAGTCTCTGACATCCGAAATTTCTCCAGAACATCGTGGACGTACTTCGTTTGATGTATGAAGATTCCCTCCGGCATCTGATCGACTTGTAGCCTAAGGAAAAACTTCATCTCACCCATTGACGACATCTCAAACTTCTGCTTCATCACTTATTCAAATTCTTTGCAGAGTTCCTCATTCATGGACTCGAAGATAATATCATCAACATATATTTACAATCAGTAAATGTCCAACGACTTCCTTTGTGAAAAGAGTAGCATCCACCTTTCCTCGAATAAAGCCGTTGGAAAGCAAATGTTGAGAGAGCGTCTCATAACAGGCTCTCGGGGCCTGGTGCAATCCGTAAAGCGCTTTGTCCAAGAGGTAGACTTTGTCTTTGTAAATCGGATTGGTGAAGCCCGGTGGCTGACCGACGTAGACCTCCTCTTCACTTTGTCGTACAGGAACGCCGACTTGACATCAAGCTGATAAACTTTAAACCCTTTCCATGAAGCGAATGCAAGAAAGATTCTGATGGCTTTGAGTCTGGAAACCAGAGCATAAACTTCCGTGAAGTCTATTCCCTCCTGTTGACTAAAGCCCTGAACGACTAGGCGAGCTTTGTTTCTTACGATCACTCCCCTATCATCTCGCTTACATTTGAACACCCACTTGGTGTTAATCTTTCTATGCCCATCAGGTAGGTCGACTAGCTTCCAAACTCCGAGCTTTTCAAACTGACCGAGCTCCTCTTGCATTGCATTAACCCATGATTCTTCTGTCAGTGCCTCTTTGTACGTTCGTAGTTCAACCTGCGAGATAAAGCAACTGTTTTGGTTTTCGAAAAGATTTCGGATTCTTGTTCGGTCATTGAGCTTGAACTCTTCACAAATGTTGTCTTTTTCACAAACTTTGATTTCTGAGAATTCCTTTTCTAATAATTCTTACCACCCTGATGCCCACCAAACCCTCTGTTTTGGTTGTTATTGTAAAAACGCGGTAGCACATTAGGTTTGTTGTAGTAAGATTTATCTCGTTGGAAGTTCAAAAACCTTTTCGAACTCGACAAACCTTTGACCTCATAAACATCAATTTCAACTAACTTGAAAACCTTTTTCAGTTTATCCACATTAATATTTTCGATCCGAAACTCTTTAACCGAGTACAACTTATCTGAACCGTTCATCTTGTACATGACAAGAGTCGGTTCGTCCTCTAAGTTGTTCTGAGACTTAGGTTTCAGGTTGTAATTGTTCAAGAAACAATCATCATCTTTAATTGTGGAATCACTGTCAGATTTTAACACTTTTTCAACAACTTCCTTCACAACCTCAGATTCGATGCTATCTTCATCAGATTGTGAGTTAAACGTGACATCAATGTTATCTTGTAACTTTCCAGCATCACTTTTCTCACTTGAATCTGATTCATTAACCAACCCTGATTGTTTTTTCGTGAAGTTATTACACATGGGTGGTGGAACCTTGTGATACCCAACTCCGGTTCCATTAGAGTAAACATCTTCACCATCTTTGTTCTTTCCAATTGGTTTAGGAACTATGTGTTGTAGAACAAAGCTGGTAGAAGTGTATCTGTTCAGCTTCAAGTTAATTCTCTCATTCTTAATTTTAGCTTCCTGATATTGAAGCTTGAGATTCGTAATCCAGTTGCTCATTTATCAGTTTCTCTTTTGCTTCAAGAACACCTGACAAATGTGAGTTTTCTTTTCGAGTTTTATCTGAGTCCTTAATCGTTCTTTTTAATTTTTCAAAATCCTCATAAATTTTTCAGTTCTCAATCATCAACTTTTCATTTTCTTTTCGAAATTGTTCAACATCATTTTTAATCTTCTTATTTAACTCATTGATTCTGTCAGTTGAACTTTTCACCAGTTTATCTCGATTAATCATGTTCTTTTGTAAAGTGTTGATTTTATCTATTAGCTCCTGGATTTTTGATCTTGAGAGATACTCGTGAGTATTACAGACTTTGCAATCTTTCATGCAATTTCTGCAATCAGTTTTCAGATTTAGCTTTCTCACTCTTACCTGGTTCATCATCTAAACCACTATAACTGACCTTTTCTGATGACTCAGACTCAGAAGCAGACTTGGAATCTACCTCTAGTGCCTTTGCCATCATGACTTGGTCTGCTATCTTTGTTAAAGTCTCAGCTGTCATCTCTACCTCAACATTGATAATTCCTTCATCCACCTTCTTAGGCTCCTTAGACCTCAGAAATGCCTCATATCTTTCCTTAACACCTCATTTTCATTGGCAGTAGACGTATGCAGATCTCCCAGCATTTCATGTAACATTTTGTTGGAATTATCAATAGTCTTATACTGAATATTTACCTCATCGATCTCTTCTGTCAGCTGATCAGTCACTTCAGCATGATCTTCAACCTCTTTTCTCAGAGCAACATTCTCTGCTTCAACAGCTTCCAGCTTTTCTTTTGACTCCTTTAGTTCTGCTTCGAGTTTAGCTTTAGCTTTCTCTAGAACACTGACTTTCTTCATCAACACATTAACTTTTCCATCATTGAACATGTCATAACTATCAGAAGGAAAATCAAATGGAAAATCACCAGGAACCTTTGGAAAACCGTGACGCGAGGAAACTGAACAAGATAAAAGGTGATGTCATCATTATGTAATAATGACATCATAAATTTACAATATACAAAAATAGATGCATGGAACATCAAATGTGGGCACGTGAAGTTGGTATGATATAATAGTTCTCATTTCAGCCATTCGATCGGATGTAGTCAACAACCATTCATTCGGATAGGGAAGTCCTCATCCGATCGGATGAGGAATCTTCACTGAGCAAGCTTCAACTATAAATACATCACTGAATAGAACATCAAATAATACACATCGAAGTCCATCCGTTCAAACAGTTTCTTCAAAGTTCTTCACAGATCATCATCTACAACAATAAGATCACTCTCGGTTTTGTCACGATTCATATATTTTGAGTGTTCTAGTGTGTAGATCGAGTCAAAACTCTGTCCGGTTGTCGTTGATACGTAATAAAATGATGTTTATTTACGTTTCGCCCATGATTACGGTTTGATTTAACGGATTCCGCACGTTAAATCGAATTCATTGCAGATCTAGTGATCATTTACGATCCGATCCTATACTCACAAGTGGTATCAGAGCTACGCTACCGATTTAATTGATCTAACAGTCGGTTAAATCACCAAGCTCATCAATTTTGAGTTAAACGAGAGTTTTGACATTAAAACATAGAAAACCATCAAAATAAAGGTCGATTCACGGATGGATTTTCGAATTGAAGCCATCATTCTGTTCGGAATTGATTCACACACAATCCCGTGAAGTTTCATCATGAAATTTACACAAATAAAGATTATGGATCGAAAAAATGTGATTTGGAGTGTTCTTGAGGTGTTTGAACATTTTCACTCGAATGACCATCCGATCGGATGACCGTCCGATCGGATGACCGTCCGATCGGATGACCGTCCGATCGGATGACCGTCCGATCGGATGACCGTCCGATCGGATGACCGTCCGATCGGATGACCGTCCGATCGGATGACCGTCCGATCGGATGACCGTCCGATCGGATGACCATCCGAACCATTTCACTATCATAGTCTTGAATGTTCATCAGTGCTTTCGATCGGATGACCATCCGAACGGATGATCATCCGGGCAAATAGTAATTCGGACCATATAATCATTCTATCAGATGAATTAAAAAAAGGCATATTTTGATCGCAACGACGAGGAGAGTCTCCAGAAAAAATTTGGTGATTGAAATTTTTTTTCGGGTTTTTAACGACCAAGCTGGGTTGTTCGGGGACACCGTCTGGGGCTTCAGTGAACTGATTTGATGATGCGATCACATATTGTGGAAATTAGTGGGGTAGTCATGATACTGGTGCAGAATGTTTATTTTCTAGGTTATCTGACTATTTATGGGCCAAAACGTAAAATCCGCAATAGTGAAAAACTGACGTTTTGAGGAAAATTGTTATATTTTCGGCACTGTCGAGTTTTTGACAGATAAAAGAGGACTGAATTGCTCAGTTTGAGGGGGAATTCAGTGATAGAAACGTCAGAATTTGCAAAAATGAGGTGGAATAAAATTTTCAATGTCATATGTTGAAATTTCGTCATTTTTGAAATTCGTGACACTGCAACGGTATTCGGGTGGTTTCGACTTCAGATTGTCAAGGGGAATGTGAATCTGATCATGGGTGAAAGCTTCCGAGATCTAGATTATCCGAGGTGTTGATATCTGATCATGGACGAAAGCATCGGAGATCTGAGAGTGATCGTCGATGATAGCTTCTGAGATCTAGATTATCCAAGGAGATGAATCCGATTATGGACGAATGCTTCAGAGATCGGATTACATTACCAGATGATTTGTTTTTTGATGAAGATTTGCTGATTGTGGAGAATACCATTTACACGGATCTGTCATTCTTACGGTGCGTTAACGTTGATCGCGGAAAACGGGATATCAGATCTTCAGGGGGAATCACGGATTTGAAGTTAACCAGTGGGGTATTTGAAGTTTCTATCAATTGTCGGTTGAGTTTTTGTGCATTCTTAGATAGAGCAAGCGGAATGCGAGATCGTGGTGTTGACGTGTCATATCAAAAACTGAGCTTGGATGCGGTTAAAGCTGAAACAGAGGATGATGCATTGACTAGTTTCAAGTTGGTGATTGTTCGTGAAGGTTGCAGTTTAGCAAATCAAAGGAGAGTTGTGAACTATGCAAAAGACCTGAAGATTCATTTAAGGGGGAATTAGTGCTTTACTCTGTCAAAGCAAACCTGAATCATCAATCGAGGGGGAATCTATTGTCAGATTTCAAGATGCTTGATTGAAGTTGCGGAAAAGTTGAAGATTACAGAATATTCAAACACGACTCAAGGTTCTCAAAGTGTTAGAGACGATTCAACGGTGACAGCCGAGGGGGAATCTGTTGGTGCATATTTCGTACGTCTGCCACTGTGCGAATAGCTAGATAGAGCGCGTGTTGAATATTGTATAGTATAGGATCAGTTGGACACGGTATTGATATTGTAAAGGTTCAACCGGACGGATGGACAACATATAGTCCATACCCCATCCGAATGTATAGACTCATCTAGAAATGTTGTCCAACTGGTCTCATGGTGCTGTAACTTGTCTAGATATGAATGGAGACCAGATTATAAGTGATTTCTCGGTGTTATTTCTATCTTCTACACATTTCTTGTCACCGAATCAATCATATCGGGACCGAGGCTTCGTCAAACTCGTCAGTTCATAGATTAGCATATGGCTTCCTTTTAGAAAGAACAATCATGTTTAAGATTTAGTTTTGTTCTTAGTTAATGCTTTTGTTTTAAGTTTTCTCTTTGTAGGAATAAATGCACTCAAAAGGGGATTGAAACCAGCCAATGGATCTTGAACCAAGATCCCAATAAACGAAGCAGAAGGTCCTTCGCCTCGAAATCTTCATTACAGTAAATGCAGCACAGGGCCGTGTGTGGTAAGCATGCTCCAGTGTCTCCTACTAGCTACAAAAATTTGGCCACTGGACCTCTCACATGGGGTCATGCCTATTAGGAACGGGCTATAACAACCCTCCTAAAATATTTCCGACACCCCTATAATATTTAAAATATCCCTAAACACTTTAAAATACACCCCATATACGTAAAATGGTCCTAAATATCTTTATTTTAAAAAAAATCAAGATTTAGTGGTCGCTCGCGGGTCGCGAAGACTTAGCCTCCGGCTTACGCGGGCCGCGACAGCTGGCCACCCGCCCGCACCCCCTGCTGCCACGTGTCACAACGCGTGTCGAGGCTACCCCTTTGAGCCAGCCAAGCTAGGCCCTACATAGTCTACGTCGCGGGCCGCGAAGGCTTTGCCTTCGGCTTACGCGGGGCGCGACAAAGTGCCTGATCAGCACTATAAACAGGGTCGATCAGTTTCAATTGCAAATCGTTCACATCTCGTTTTTCTCTCTCAAATTCTGAATTGTAGACATTATAGCGGGTATTATACCCACTAAAATAGCGAAGCTTTGCCTCGATGCAAGTATTATAACCCCCGGTTACGTATTAGATACGCTGCCCGATTGATATAGCGCTCCGTAACGGCTGTCGAGGTTCTGCCCGACGTAGTCGTTGGAGTTCTGTCTCAGGGAGTGTATAACTAATGTAAATATTGGGTTATTATACTAACGCGTGTGCATTGTTTAATTCGTTTGATTATAACCAGGAAACCACAGGAAAAAGTCTAAACTAGCAATGTGAGTAATCTCCGTTTTGTAAACCTTTCTGCAAACTGTTTTTACAGCTGGCCACCCGCCCGCACCCCCTGCTGCCACGTGTCACAACGCGTGCCGAGGCTACCCCTTTGAGCCAGCCAAGCTAGGCCATACATAGTCTACGTCGCGGGCCACGAAGGCTTTTCCTTCGGCTTACGCGGGGGGCGACAAAGTGCCTGATCAGCACTATAAACAGGGTCGATCAGTTTCAATTGCAAATCATTCACATCTCGTTTTTCTCTCTCAAATTCTGAATTGTAGACATTATAGCGGGTATTATACCCACTAAAATAGCGAAGCTTTGCCTCGATGTAAGTATTATAACCCCCAGTTATGTATTAGATACGCTGCCCGATTGATATAGCGCTCCGTAACGGCTGTCGAGGTTCTGCCCGACGTAGTCGTTGGAGTTCTGTCTCAGGGAGGGTATAACTAATGTAAATATTGGGTTATTATACTAACGCGTGTGCATTGTTTAATTTATTAGATTATAACCAGGAAACCACAGGAAAAAGTCTAAACTAGCAATGTGAGTAATCTCCTTTTTGTAAACATTTCTGCAAACTGTTTTTACAAAACCTCAATTGTTTTTATATTATAATTAACAGTGATTGAGTATTTGTAATTCTACAATTATCGTCGGTATGTTGGAGTTTGTATACAAAATTTGTTACTACACTGTGAGTAGTAACATGACCACAAGTCATGTCGACAGTACCGTGGGTGGTAATTAAGGTAGAATAATAAACAAATGTAATTGTTGATTGCCCTCAATGCTTTACAAGTATAAAATATGTTTTGATTAAATTGGGATTCACTCACCAGTATTTCCCACTGACAAATGTTATTAAAATGCGTTTCAGGTAACAAAATGTGAAAGTCAAAATAGAAGCCAACTGGAGAGCACTGAAGGCTTGGAAAATGTGGCTATAAAAGTTACCTAAATAAAGAAAGATGTTTTATTCAATAAATTAGGATTTATCCCTATAAACATGTTTGCAATAAAACTTTGGTTTATCCCAATATGTTTATTATAAAAATGTTGTGTTTTACTCTGATAAAATATTTCCTAACTACGGTCCTGATGTAAATTCCGCTGCCATATAATGATAAACACCGATACCACCTTCTCTGAGTAGGCCGCGACTGCCCGCCTCCCGAGGCAGGGGTCGGGGTTGCGGCAGAAGGTGGTATCAGAGCTACAACCACTAATTTCAGCCAAAGAAGTGTTCTGCTGACATTGAAATTGTCAATTTTGTTAGGAAATAATCAATGAGACTACGTGCATACGTATAGATTATTATCTTGTGTTATTTGAAAATTTGTTAGTTTACAGTATGAGTGACCAAGGACCTTCGGATGCTTACCGTCAACTGTCCAGTTCACCCAGGGACGAAGGAACCTCTTCTTAGCCTACCCCCTCGGGGTATTCGACTGATACCGAAGAAGGGATTTTCGTATTCAAAGCACAATCTGAGGAGCCATTCCCTCCCAAGAAGAGAGGATGGTTCAGCAGAGGAGCTCATGAACGTAGAAAACGGATGAGAAAGTTACAGCAGCAGCGGGCCTTAGCAGCGGCCAGTAGAGAAATGAATGTTCAAACCCACGATATACTCAATAGGAGACTAGCTAATTTTCATATATTAGCCACCACAGCTGCCGACCCGAATTTGGAACAACTCATAGCACCCCAGCCGTTACCACTACTTCCCACACAACCTATGGAAATTGAGCCAAACATAGGAGACCAAATTCCAGCACTTGCTTTTGACCCAACTGAAATTTCTAGGGTACCAGCACCCCATCCCCCAGACTATGACCCATGGTTTGACGACCATAGGGATTACCAACAACTTTACCCAATAGCGGAACCCATGCAAAACCCAGTAGCACCTTACCCAAACTTGGATCCCCTATACCCATACTTTGATAATGACCAATATATCAGGGAGATCCTAGAGAACCCATACCCACGAGAAGAACCGATGCCCCAATACCCTGAACCAATACACGCACCCGCACCACCCATGAGTACTAAGAATGTGCAAGAACTCCGAACCTTTGGTGAGGATATATTAGAAGGAATTGAGAAAATGAGACAGATAGGTAAGATGCTCGTTTGGAAGTATGACGAGCGTAACATGTAGTTTTGGATGGACCCCCATTAAGTAGTAGTAATAATATTTATATAAAATATGTTTGTATGAATATATATATATATATATATATATATATAATCCCATAGCTACTGATGCCTACTAGTATTGTATTTTAATTTCCAGTTATGGTTTGTACTAGACGCATATATATATATATAAAATAGAGTAAAGGTCGCAATGTCCGATGATTTTGGATCAATATGTTTGTTGTGTGATTGTTTACATTTAATATTGTAGTTTGTCTGCATTAGTTGACCACGCCCCCGTGTCTGCTGGCACGGCCCCGTGTGCAGAAGTGTATCTGTACTATCAAGATTTGCTTGGATTCTGTGAATCTTAGCGTTGATCACGGCCCCGTGTCCGCTGGGCACGGCCCCGTGTCCGCTGGGCACGCCCCCGTGTCAGGAAATAGAAGCTTCTACAACTTTGTCTTTTATGCAGACACTTGGGCACGCCCCCGTGTTCAATGAGCACGGGGCGTGTTCAGCCTTCTGATCTCTTGTTTTTGCTTGGGAAGATGCTGTCGAGGGGTAGGGCATGCCACGTTTATTCCTTTTCTTGTATTATTGTTAGATTTAGCTGCATTTTTGCTTCTTTTGTTCATTTAAGCTCATTTAACCCTGAAAATACAAAAGGAAGACAAAACACACTTTTTTCCAACATTAGTACTAAAAAAGGGTTAGTTTTATGCCACATTTGATGTAATTTATATGTTGTATTTTACACATACCTCACGGGAGATCACTCAACACTCGGCCGAAGAAGTAATTTTGTGAAACACTCGGGACCGGCATGGAACTTACTTCTACCATATGCTTGCCAAGCAATCAATCCTCCTCCTTTTTAACTATACACCTTTGTAAATATCAAGAGGACTTTGGGGAAGGGTTAGGCTTGGGTTAAAGGTAGGTGGTTTTGGGTTAGTGGTTAGTAGAAAAGGGCGAAAGGCGTAAAAAACGTCGGTTTTCGTAAGACTTTTTATTTTTATGACTTTTTATTATAACGAAGCATTTTTTCAATCAAAGTTCTTTTTGATGAACTTGTTTGTTTATTATTATTATTTTCTTTTTTTGACTTCAACATTTTTTTTTAGGAATGTCACATGAAAACCAAGCTTTTTACTAAAATAAAAGGTTTAAAATGAAAAAGGGTTTTGGTGGGTAAATGGTGTTTGTTTTGTGGGTTTAGAAATGAAAAAGGTTTAGGATCAAAGAGGTTAACTAGGGGGATTTTGGGTAGGTGGTAAAAAAAAGAAAAAATAATGGTGTTGAAAGAAAAAGGGTTAGTCCTAATGCCTCCATCATTTACTTACTTGGGTTTAAGTTGGTAAGGATCGGGAATGTATCGTCCTGGCAAGTTCTAGAGTCGTAAGAAACCAAGCGGTTATTCACACAAGAAACGAAAAATAAGCATTTAGTTTAAAGATGTGTATTTGTATGCTCAATAAAGGCTTAACACTCACTTTTTGTGGGAATATGTTTTTATGTGATCAAGTATATATAATCGAATTTTAACTAGATTTGTCATGTTGTTTCATAATTTTCTTATGTTGGTTCTTTTTATCACGACGCTATAGGTTGTAAATTTGTAAAAATATAACCTTTTTAGAACTTGTTATTCCCAAATTAAACCAAGACAAGTAAAAAAATGAAAAGTTTTTGAAAAAAATTTGGGGGGTTTAGTGGTTCCAATAGAGTTTTGTGTAAGGCTTGTAATTAGGACTTGCAAAATTCAAGGTTTTAGCATCCCCCCCCCCCCCCCACACTTAAATTACACATTGTCCTCAATGTGTCCCAAAAATAAGTTTTTAGGTTGATTGAATGTGTAAAAGGTGTGTTAAAAACAAAATTTAACGTTAATGGGCAGCTGGACACGGGCCCGTGGTTTCCGGGCACGGCCCTGTGTTCAGGTTGCCTGTAACAGAAATTATCAGAAAGTAACAGAAGGCTGGGCACGGGGGCGTGTTCAGCGAACACGCCCCGTGTCCAGTTACCTGAACTGGGCATTTCCTGCAGATCTTTCAGCATGGGGCCGTGTTGGCTGAGCATGGCCCGTGCTGAACTTGCTGTAATGAAGAAAAAAATGTCGGGAGGCTCTGTTTTTGTTCATGGAGTGTTGGTTCAATTTTCCCTTAGTATCCTTCACCATCCCGAGTGTGTTTTACCCATCATCCAAACACCAATTTAATTAAAACCATCATTTCATTAAAAATAATACATTACATAGGGTCCTAGAAAATTAAAAACAAAGCGGAAAAATAAAAAAAAAACTAAAAGTTCTAGATAGGTCAAGTGATACATAAAATCATCCTAAGGAGTTCTACCCTTACAATAGGAATCAAAATTTCGGAAATAACTTTCCGGTATTTAAAGGCTTTGTAGAACTCCGAACCGAGGGGTGTCCCCTAGACGTTGTTAAGCCATTCTTCTATCTCCCTTGGGAGGAAGAAGGCAGGCTCATTTTCCTCAACATCTTGTGGAGGAGGAGTGAAACCAACTGGAACCCCTTGTAATATGTCTCGAGGGGGCTCCGGGTGTATGGTGTACCACTCGGCCGGTATGATGACTTCTGGTACCACATTCCATGACCGTTGGGTGATGATTGGTACCAAAGGAGGAGAAGTGAGAATGTTCAACCTTTGGTGAAAAAGGCTGACCTCTCGAAGACATCCTTCTAGCCCCACCGTTAAATGATTGATACGGTCGACCAATGCTTCTTCTACTCCCGTCATCTCATCAATGGCCTCTCTTAAAGCGTATACGTAGTTTACAAGAGAGTCTTCTACCGATGATGACCTTCTCCCTTGTCAGTTGTTCCTGGAGTGCGATGAAGATGTTCCGCTAGCTCTGCTCGTCATTCTAAGAAAACAAACCGAAAAAGATTTCAATTTACTGGGACAGTACCTCGGACACGGCCCCGTGTTCACCTATCTGCAGATTTTTGGAACAAGGAATCTTAGAGTTTCAAATTATTTTTCTGACTTTTGAAGCATTTTTAAGCAGAAATAACTTAAAACAATGTTGTAAAACTTATTTTTAATAAGATTCCTTGAATAAAAATCTAACAAACATTACAATAAAGCTTGAAACCATGGTGATTTCAAGCTCTAATGGAGGTGTTTGAGGAAAAATTGCAGAAGAAGGCAGTGGACAAAAGTAGAAAAGACAAGATGGTTGTTGAGAACCTTCTTTTAGAATATACCTAGGAGGGTATGTGTGAAGATCCCACAAGATCTTTGTCTTTGGAATGGTCCAAATGTGCAGGAATCTTGCTGCCTTTATAGAAAACGACAACACGCTGCACACGGCCCCGTGTCGGCTGGACACGGCCCCGTGTGCAGACAAGATCCTGACACATTTTGTCCATATTCTGACCGAAAGTCAGACGGGAATCTTTTGGTGGACACGGGGGCGTGCTGACCTGGACACGTCCCCGTGTCTAGAGGCTGTTTATGAAGTTTCGTCTATTTTTAAGGAATTTATCCGGATCGGGTGGTTCCTTACTGGACGGGACAACACCAAAGTGCCTGAGATACCTTAGTTGCTATAGATTTAGACGAGAACGCAAGAGGTTATCGGTAAGGGTGATTCCTATGCTAAATGTAGGTGGACAAGTCCAACCCTTTCCCGGGCTCTCGTTAAAGAAGGTGTATGTCGAATCGCTCAGGTCTATGTATGCATCGGCAGAAGTCGATGGGGAGTCCTTCACGGCACAATCGACACAGGGACCACTATCGTTCAAGTCTTCACGAGAGTTAGAGGTGGTTTCGGGAACAACGAAGTTGTTTTTATCCGAATGCGATCTCAACAATTCTGCTTGGGTATCGTCTTGAGATGAATTAATTAGGTCTATCTCAAGCTCTTTTATCCAATCAAGAATTAGATCTTCCATTTGAAATAATTCGTCAAGAAGCATTTCATCTAGAAGGGATGATTGAGATCATTCGAGGGAGAGATAGAGATTATTTTTACTTTCGCCCCTCTTAAGGCTAGAGGAAAACAATGGGTCTATATAGTGGGGTTTGTAGTTTAAAAAAATGGCATCTTAAATCTTCATGACTTCCACCACATATTTGACACCACGTACCATAAGAGGGCCGGAAGTAAAAAATATCAGTATCGCTCATGGTTATGTCAGAAATTACCAACCGTCAGGATCTTACGGTTCTGTTTTCAGTATCTGATACTTGGGCACGGGGCGTGTTCAGTGGGCACGGCCCCGTGTTCAGCTACTGTCTGACTTAAAACAGGATTGCCAGTACCAAAGATTGGGTACGTGGCGTGTTCAGCGGGCACGGCCCGTGCTGAGCTCTACAGAAGCTGAAAATTTACGAAAAATCCTAAAAAACAGAAAAATAAGAAAAACGATTAGGCCGTTGATTCCTAACTTTCTTAAAATCCTTGTGTCCCCGGCAACGGCGCCAAAAACTTGATGTGTGCGGTATGTTATATAATTTTATGTATATTTTTATTCCTTTTTACACTTTAGTCAAGTTTTAAATTTATAAAACACGATATTTTATTAACACTAAACACACATATAGGCAAGTGCACCCATCGCGAGCGTAGTATAGCGTTGGTAAGATACCGAGGTCGTCCAAGGACACAAGAGCTTTTAGTACCGGTTTATCCTCAACGTCTAATCAAATCAAAATTTTAGAAAAAGGTTTAAACATGAAAATAAAAACTAAAAATGTTGAAAATAAAAAAATAAAAAAATAAAAACAGATAGACAAGATAAATCACTTGGATTCGACTCGCCTTTAGTGTAACCTTTGATTATTTCCGCACTTTTACACTTTTTAAGATATTATCTTAGTTATAGTACTAGGCCCCTCTTTTGAAGGTGACGATACCCTCAACCCAGTAGTTTGAGTCTGCAAGGATACAATCCTAAAGGGTTGGATTATTAAAAGATAATTAATTAAGTTATTAATGCGTAATGTGGTAGGCCCCTCTTTTGAAGGTGACGTTACCCTCGGCTAAGTAGTTTGAGTCAGCAGGGATACAATCCTAAGTAGCCGGGTTAATGTTTTAATAGTAGTTTACATATGAGGGGATCAAGAACTTCGAACCCCAGCCATCCAATACCAGTGGGTATTGAAGGAGGTCCTACTAAGCTAGACCCAGGTCCTTGTAGGATCTATACACTAAACAAGGCAAGATGCTTACCAAACCATTCCCTTAACCCCCGACCAGGTAGCCAACATATCTCCATATAGACCGTGGAGATATGAATGGTGTAAATCTTTTATTTTATATAGACAGTAAAATAACGCCAAGACACCACGGACAAATGATAAGGAAGTTTCACCTTCAACATAAGAAACTAGTTATTAAAGTCATTAATACATAACCAAATAAAAAGTGCAAAAAGATTAAAAATAAAAAGTATTACACTAAATGCTTGTCTTCACCAAGTGATGTAAGAGACTTAGGCAAACATGGCCTTTGATTGTCAAGAACTCTTACTATCAATCTTGGATGAAAACTGCAAGTTGTGCAAGAAAAGATCACAATTAAATGAGATAAGCCAAGTAGATACACAAAAAGGTGAAAAGATCACAATTAAATGAGATAAGCCAAGTAGATACACAAAATTCATCTCTTTGATGAAAACTGCAAGTTGTGCAAGAAAAGGATCACTAGTGTATATGGTTTCCATAATCATTAACACTAAAGCAAAGGAACTAAAAGATATTCCTGTAGTATCCCAATTTTCAGATGTATTTCCAGAAGAATTATCCGGACTACCGCCGGATAGAGAAGTCGAATTCAGAATTCATCTGCTACCAGGAATTGCCAAAGCACCTTACCGTTTGCCACCTGCGGAAATGCAAGAGCTAAAGAAACAGTTAGACGAACCGTTGGAGAAAGGATTTATACAGCCAAGTTCATCGCCATGGGGAGTACCGATCTTATTCGTAAAAAAGAAAGACGGGTTAATGCGAATATGCATTGAATACCGCGAATTGAACAAAGTCACCATTAAAAATCGGTATCCATTACCGAGAATTGATGATCTGTTCGATCAACTGCAAGGAGCTCGATTCTTTTCTAAAATCGACTTACGTTCAGGATATCATCAATTAAAGGTACAGGAAGAGGACATTCCTAAGACCGCTTTCAGAATAAGGTATGGCCATTATGAATTTACTGTCATGCCATTTGGTTTAACCAATGCCCCAGCCACATTTATGGACATGATGAACCGAATATGTAAGACATATTTGGCTAAATTCATAATTGTCTTTATAGATGATATTCTTATCTACTCTAAAAGTAAAGAGGAACATGCAGCACATTTGCATGCACTCTTAAGTTTATTAAGAAAAGAAAAGCTCTATGCAAAATTTTCGAAATGCGAGTTTTGGTTAGAAGAAGTTTTGTTTCTTGGACATTTAGTTAATCATGAAGGAATTCATGTGGATCCCACAAAGATTGAGGCTATTACTAAATGGAAAGTCCCTGAATTACCAACAGAGGTTAGAAGTTTTCTAGGACTAGCCGGTTATTATAGAAGATTTATCCGAGATTTTTCTAGAATAGCCATTACCTTAACTAAGCTAACCTGTAAATCTGTTAAGTTTGAATGGGGACCAAAACAAGAAGAAGCCTTTAGAATCCTTAAGCAAAGATTAACCAACGCACCCATACTAGCATTACCAGAATGAACTGAAGATTTTGTAGTGTACTGTGACGCTTCTAAGTTAGGTTATGGATGTGTGTTGATGCAACGTCAAAAGGTTATAACCTATGCCTCTAGACAACTTAAGAATCATGAAGAGAATTACACAACCCATGATTTAGAATTATGAGCTATAATTTTTGCCCTTAAAATTTGGAGACATTATCTTTACGGTAGTAAGTTTACTATTTTCACCGATCATAAGAGTTTAAGATATGTTTTCGGGAAAAAGGAATTGAATATGAGACAAGGACGCTGGATGGAAATTCTTAGTGATTACGATTGTAGTATCCAATATCATGCAGGAAAAGCTAACATAGTACCCGATGCTTTAAGTCGAAAATATCACGAAAAGCCAAAAAGAGTACGTTCTCTTAAATTAAATATGCAAATAGATTTAAATGAACATATTAGAAAAGCACAGGAATCAGTAATCAAGGATGATACTGAAAAATTGAAAGGAATGATTAAGGAATTAGAACAAGGAACAGATGGAATTTGGTGATTCCATAAGAAAAGGATTTGGATACCTAAACTAGGAAACCTACGTCACCGAATACTAGAAGAAGCCCATAAATTTAAATATACAATACATCCTGGAAGTGATAAAATGTATCAAGACTTAAGAAAGAATTTCTGGTGGATAGGAATGAAAAAGGATATAGCAGCTTATGTTGCCAAATGTTTAACTTGTTCACAGGTCAAAGCTGAACACCAGAAACCCTCAGGTTTGTTACAACAATTGGAAATGCCTGTATGAAAATGGGAATTAATAACAATGGATTTTGTTACCAAATTACCCAAGACAAGAAAAGGTAATGATACAATCTGGGTGATTGTAGATCGATTAACTAAATCTGCTCATTTCTTACCAATGAAGGAAACTTTCGGTATGGAACAACTAGCCAAGTTATATGTGAATGAAATAGTTTCATTACATGGAATTCCTTTATCTATTGTTTCTGATAGAGATAGCTGTTTTACTTCTCATTTTTGTACAAGTTTCCAAAAGGCAATGGGAACTAAGCTAAATCTAAGCACCGCTTATCATCCTCAAACGGATGGACAAAGCGAAAGGACGATACAGACGATGGAAGATATGCTTAGAGCTTGTGTAATTGATTTCGGAGGAAATTTGGATGATCATTTACCATTAATAGGATTTTCTTATAATAACAGCTATCATTCCAGTATCAATGTTGCACAATTCGAAGCACTTTATGGACGGAAGTGCCGAACCCCAGTCTGTTGGGCAGAAATTGGAGAAAAGCAATTATTTGGACCAAAGATAGTGCAAGAGACAACAGACAAGATTATTCAAGTCAAGGAATGACTAAAAGCAGCCTTGATCAACAAAAGAGTTATGCTGACAATAGGCGAAAGCCATTGGAATTTCAAGTAGGAGACAAGGTATTATTAAAGGTTTTTCCTTGGAAAGGAGTGGTGAGATTCATCAAAAGAGGAAAGTTATACCCCAGGTATGTTGGACCCTTTGAGATTATTAAAAGAATAGGACCAGTAGCTTATCAGCTACAACTGCTAGGGGAAATGGCAGGAATACATGATGTATTTCATGTTTGTAATCTCAAAAAGTGTTTAACCGATGAAACATTAGTGGTACCTCTTAAGGACACAGAGGTAAATGAAAAGCTTAAGTTCGTAGAAAAGCCTCTACAAATTGAAGACAGAAAACTCAAGAATCTTAAACACAAGAGATTAGTTCTAGTCAAAGTAAAATGGGATTCCAAGAGAGGACCAGAGTACACTTGGGAGCTTGAATCAGAGATGCAGAGGAAATATCCACACCTGTTCCAGTAGACCTCGAGGACGAGTTCTAAAACAAGGTGGGGAGGATATAACAACCCTCCTAAAATATTTCCGACACCCCTATAATATTTAAAATATCCCTAAACACCTTAAAATCCACCCCATATACGTAAAATGGCCCTAAATATCTTTATTTTTATAAAAATTAAATAAAATCAATATTTAATGGGCGCTCGCGGGCCGCGAAGACTTTTTCTAAAATTTTGATTTGATTAGACGTTGAGGATAAACCGGTACTAAAAGCTCTTGTGTCCTTGGACGACCTCGGTATCTTACCAACGCTATACTACGCTCATGATGGGTGCACTTGCCCATATGTGTGTTTAGTGTTAGTAAAATATCGTGTTTTATAAATTTAAAACTTGACGAAACTGTTAAAAAAGGGCTTAAAATATACATAAAAACATATCACGCACTACGCACATCATTTATTCCTGAAAAGTAAAGCTAAACTTGAAAATATAAAAGTTACACTAAACTAAAAACTACGGATAGTTTCGCGGAATGCCCCCGGGGCGCACCACGTTTATAAGGGTCCTTGGCTAGATTCAGTCATATGTTACCCGACCGGGATGTCTCGCATCCCGTGTTGCACTGTCAGAGAGCGTCATCCAAGCTTGATTCTATGACATCCATTAGTTAACCGGTTCATCCTCTACTCTTTTCCCAACCCCGAATTTCATCTCTTTGTCTCCGACCCTCAATGTTAACTTCCCATCACTCATATCCACCATTGCGTGAGCGGTGGCAAGGAATGGTCTTCCTAGAATGAGTGGTACTTCGGTGTCTTCCTCCACGTCGAGTATGACAAAGTCGGCCGGGAAGACAAAGTCTCCGACTTTTACCAATAAATTTTCGGCGACACCTTGTGGATATTTGATAGATCTATCGGCGAGTTGTATGCTCATCTTTGTGGGGCTTGTCTTACGTAGTCTGAGTCAGTCAAACATTGATGCGGGCATGAGATTGATGATAGCCCCAAGGTCGGCTAGTGCATTGCGTACAAGTGATCCTCCAACGAAACAAGGGATGGTGAAGCTTCCAGAGTCAATTTTCTTTTGTGGGAGTTTGTTGAGTAGCATGCGGAGCGTTCTTCACTTAAATTGACCAATTGCAATGTTTCAATCTTTCTTTTGTGAGTGAGGAAGTCTCTCATAAATTTTGAATATTTTGGCATTTGAGTGAGGACTTCCATAAATGGAAGATTGATATGCAATTGTTTTAGTAAATTTATGAATTTTGTGAATTTCTCATCGGTCTTTTGGCGAAGTAACCGACCGGGGTAGGGCACCGAGGTGTTCTTGTTAGGTTCGGGATTTGGTGGAGGAGTTGTTTCCTTATGGGTTGGTGGTGAGGTCGTGGTTTGAATGGGTGGATTTTTGTCGGATGGGGGTAGTGGGGCCTCCTCGGGACCTATGGTCCGGTTTCTTAGTGTTATGAGATGTACTTGCGCCTTTGGGTTGGTTTCGGTATTGCTAGGTAGTGCGCCTTGTGGTCTCTCGGAGAAATTTTGGGCTAGTTGATTTAGTTGTTTTTCAATGTTTTGAATACTATCTTGTTGATTTCTAAAGTTCGATTAGACTTATAGGCATCGATCCGAGTTGCTTTTTTCGGTTTCGGAGATGAGGTGTGAAACAGTGTCTTCAAGCCTCTCTCGTCCCCCTTGTGGTTGTTGAGAGAAATTTTGTGACTCATTTCTTGGTTGTTGTTGAAAGTTTGTTCGTTGGTTTTGGTTTTATTGGTTAATACTATTGTCGGGTTCCCTCCAACCAAGGTTAGGGTGGTTACGCCATCCTTGATTGTAGGTGCCAGTTGGGGGACTCGACGGCCTAGGTCTATTATCAATGTAGTTTACCATTTCCGTTTGATTATCCATTTCTTTCATACAACTCCAATTTTCATGTGGCCCACCACACCCTTCGCAAGCCATAACCGAGTCCGTTTTTGCCATTTCTAACTTTTTGATTTTTGAAGATAGGGCCTCGATTTGGGATTGTAAAGAGGTGTTTTCTTCCAATTTATGGGCGCCCGAGGCAATAGATTTTGTGCCTCGAGGGGTGTGCTATTGAAAATTGTTTTGAGCAATTTCTTCAATTTGATTATAAATTTCATTTGGGCAACGATTACCTAGGAGTCCCCCGGAGCTAGAGTCGAGTGTTTGTCTTGTGTGTGGCAACAACCCATTATAGAAAGTGGATACTTGTTGCCATACTGCAAGACCATGATGAGGGCATTTTTTATTAATAGCTCCTTGAATCTTTCCCAAGTTTTATATAAGGATTCCCCGTCCTCTTGTGAATATGTATTAATTTCAGTCATTAATTTAGCGGTTTTAGAAGGCGGGAAATATTTATATAGAAACTTTTGGGTAAGTTCATCCCAAGTGTTTACCGACCCACTTGGTAGGGTGTTAAGCCAAGCCATAACTCGGTCTTTTAGTGAAAATGGGAACATTCGGAGGCGGATGGCGTCGTTTGATGCTCCATTGATCCGGAAAATATCACATATTTCCAAAAAGTTGGTAATATGCAAATGGAGATCTTCATCAGCTAGGCCATGGAAGGTTGCGAAATTTTGGAGCATTTGAATCAAATGCGGCCGAAGTTCGAAGTTGTTGGCATCGACATTCGGGGCATTGATGGCGGCTCCAAGATTACCTACCGTTGGCCGTAGGTAATCCATCAGGGTACGTTGATCCGCCATTAGAAGTTGGTCCCCCGAAACTATCTCTTGATTTTTAGCTTTTAGTCTCTTTCTTAGAAAGCGTTCGTGTTCATCTAGAGGCTCTTTTATGTCTTTATTGGAACTGGAGCTCATGCACTGCGCAAGTGCTGTGATTGGGTTCCAAGTCCTGCGATAAAAACAAAAGGAAAATTGGTCAGAAGTCTCACCACGGCCCCGTGGTCACTGACCACGGCTCGTGGTCGTGGTTACAATGGTTTTTTTCTAGATCCTAGTTACTGGAGAGTTCAACACGGCCCCGTGATGCACCGCCACAGCCCGTTGGTCACTCTTTTGTAACCCAGAAAACAAAAACTGCCAGTAAGTTTGATGGACACGGCCCTGTGTCCGACCAGGCACGACCCGTGCTGAAGTCTGCAGAAACTGAAAAATTTAGATAAATCCTAAAAAATAGAAAAATAAGTAAAAATAATTAGGCCGTTGATTCCAAACTTTCTTAAAATCCTTGTGTCCCCGGCGTGTGCAAAGCGTGATATGTTTTTATTGATATTTTAAGCCCATTTTACACATTAATCAAATTTTAAATTTATAAAACACGATATTCTACTAACACTAAACACACACTTGGGCAAGTGCACCCATCGTGAGCGTAGTATAGCGTTGGTAAGATACCGAGGTCGTCCAATGACACAAGAGCTTTTAGTACCGGTTTATCCTCAACGTCTAATCAATCTAATTTTTTTTGTGAAAAGGTTTTAAACATGAAAATAAAAACAAAAAATGCAGAAGTATAATAAAATAAAAACAGATAGACAAGATTAATCACTTGGATCCGACTCGCCTTTAATGTATCCTTTGATGATTTTTGCATTTTCGGACTTTTTAAGAGATTATCTTAGTTATAGTAGTAGGCCCCTCTTTTGAAGGTGACGTTACCCTCAACCCAGTGGTTTGAGTCAGCAAGGATACAATCCCAAAGGGTCGAAATATTGAAAGATAGTTAATTAAGTTATTAATGCGAAAAGTGGTAGGCCCCTCTTTTGAAGGTGACGTTACCCTCGGCCAAGTGGTTTGAGTTAGCAGGGATACAATCCCAAGTAGCCGGATTAATGTATTAACAGTAGTTTACATATGAGGGGATCAAGCCATTCGCACCCCCACCATCCAATACCAGTGGGTATTGAAGGAGGTCCTAGTAAGCTTGACCCAGGTCCTTGCAGGATCTATACACTGAACAAGACAGGAACCTTACTAAACCATTCCCTTAACCCCTGACCAGGTAGCCAAGATATCTCTATATAGACCGGATAGACATGAATGGTGTAAATCGTTTACTTTACATAGGCAGTAAAGTAATGCCAAGACACCACGGACAAATGATAAAGAAAATTCACCTTCAACATAAGAAACTAGTTATTAAAGGCATTAATACAAAACCAAATAAAAAGTGCCGAAAGATTAAAAATCAAAAGTAATACATAAAATACTTGTCTTCACCAAGTGACGTAAGAGGCTTAACCAAACATGGCCTTTGATTGGAAAGAACTCTTACTATCAATCTTGGATCTCGAGACTACTACACACTCTAAAGATGGATGATGGATGATGGTGGTGGGTGTTGGTGGTGGAGTGGTGGCAAAGTGAGAGAGTAGTGGTTTTGCCAATGGATGCCTTTGAAATGAGCCAAGCACCCCGATTTATAGCCTGCACAGAGCCCTGGCCACGGCCTTGTGTTCGGTGGGCACGTTGTCACAGCCCTAAAATACCACATGCGGAAACCCCCGCGAGGCGTATGACGTACCAGGATCTAGCCACCATTCACATTGAACTCATAAAAAGATTTGAAATAAAAGCTTTCATTTATTAACATAAGTGTTACAAAACATTAAATGTAATTCATCGTGTTCAGCGGAAGCATAAATCATTTGTTAAGTGTTCCATAAACCATATGTACGAAAACCAATAGACTTGTCTCGCGATTCCATGTATCTCGACCCATGACCACTCTAGCATCCCAGACAGCAAGATCCACGTTCCGCATATCTATAATCTGCGAGCAAGCACACAAGTGTGTCAGACAACACTGGTGAGTTCACAGTTTTATGAAAACGTTTGTTTACCAAGTGTTTAATCCAGTTTAATAACAATTCTGAAAGTAATGTTGATAATAACTCGAGTACCGTACAAGATGGCTTCCAGATTGTTTTGCCTGTCCCCAATGCCTCCTATCTATGCATTGGTCATGATTAAGGTCATTAGTTCACGCCCGTCCTCTCAGGTACGGTGTGAGGTTGCCAAGCCTAATAGCGCAATCAACTAATACCCCGTTACCTCTCAGGTAACTATTCGGTAGAAGATGGGACTTAAGGTGATAGGAAATGTGTGTATTATCTAACATTCCAGTTTTTACCCAAAGACTTATTCCTCTCAGGAATACTTGTTTGATTAACCCAAAGACTTATTCCTCTCAGGAATACCCATTTATCTGTCCCGCCCACCGGGACGCATGCTCAAGAGAAGTGAACTCACCTTAGATTGCTCGGTATGTTACGTTACCCATTCTAAGTTGGTCAACCATACCCTACCGTGGTTACCAAAGATAGTCAGTTTAATATTCAAATATATCACGTATCCTCAGTACACGTTACACAAATAGCATACATGTAAGACACATATCCTCATGCAAGTCATGACTGTTAATCATGCGACCCATTGATCCATGACGTTTATTGTATAATCACATAACAAGTGTTTGGGCTTCATATACAAGTAAATCATGTAGCAGTACGCGTATACTAGCAAGTTACACAAAAGCGTGTAGCATAACAGTCAACACATACAGGCACGTTTAACGTCTAACAGTGTACATGTTCAAGTGTGCGACCCAACGTAGGGTCCGTTGAAAGTGTGCGAGTCCAATCAACTGTGCGGTTCAGGTTCTTTGTATTGGGCTTATGAGCCCACCCGTAAAGTGTGCGGCCCGACAGACAAGTAACCCAATCACGTGTGCGACACAGACATATTGTGCGACCAATGTTAAATTGTGCGATTCAATATCTCACCTTGCCCAAACACCTAGTGTGCAACCCAATGATGTTGGCCCAATACAACCAGTCCAGTGCTAATGTGTGATCCACAAAAGGAGGTGCGACCCAGGTTTAACCCGTGTGTGAGATCAGGAGATGGTGCTGCCCCATTGTGCGGTTGACCAAGTGGTTACTTGGTCAGCCGGTGACCATCCATGATTCCGGGACCCCATTAACAAATCCGTAACCGTTTCCCTTTAACATTTACCCCATCAAATAACAACTTTCCATACCAACACACCAACCCTAATCACTATCTAATAATGATTCTAATCATTATCAATGTTCGGCCAGGTCAGCCCATCACGTGCTTCCTAAGCATTTTCATGAACATTTGTTATCATACAACCCTAGTTTCATAATACAACATTCAAACACAATAACAGCCGATCTAACTCGTTAATCACCATTATTTTATGCACTACCAACCCTACATCATTCCATTAATTATCACCACAGATTCATCAATCACAATCATGCATCCCTAGCCATTCTAATCTTTCATGTTATCACATAAGCATCAAGATCATGATCCAATCATATCAACTCACATATAGCCGAGAGTGATTAACAGAAATTAACATAAATACGAACACTAACCAGGGGATCATGGGAGATGTGTTAGAGGAGAAGAGAAGAGTGCTCCGAAAGAGAAGCTTTGTTGAGTTCGAATGGACGCGAGTGGGCTGTCGTCGTGCACGCAAAAGAGAAGAGGAGGCTAGGGTTTGTTATTTCATGCAACTTGTAATTATATGGAAATCGATCCATCTCTTATGCGTGTTAAATGAGGGAATCCGGGCTCGGGCTTGTTTTAGGCTTAGGATCTTTGGGCTCGGTTTGGGTTTGGGCCTTTGGGTTTACGAAACCCATAAGGTTTTAAAAGAATGTGCGGCCGGGTTTGGAAGAGTGCGCGACTAGGGAATTACATGCGGCTTCATTAATCACATACATACTATTCTCGAAACACATAGACTCATAATCATTTAATTAAACCCAACTATAACAATTTCACACAATAAGCACAAGATCACAACGTATGACGGAATATAGATAGAAGAGATGCAAATATAATTAACCTCAGGAATTCGGGTTGTCACATCATCCCCAACTTGAAAGAAATTTCATCCTGAAATTTGATAAGCAGTCTCGTGAAAGGGAAGTGACAGACTAGGATGACTGTGGATCTCCTCGGGTGCCACATCATCCCCAACTTGAAAGGGAATTTCGTCCTGAAATTTGCTAGTTGCATCAGGATTCAAAACAACAGTATCAAACAGATTAGGGTACCCGATCTTCATCGGGTCCTCGCGTTCCCATGTGAGCTCTGGTCCATGTCTTGAGTTCCAACGAACTCTCATAACAGGAATTTGGCTGTGCTTTGGTTCCACAACCACTGCAACTTATCGTCAATCTATGGTTCTTGTAAGGGTACTACTGGTGTTTCATGGGCAAATACTGCTTTAGGTTAGAGACATGAAAGACATCGTGAACATCACCTAATACATCAAGCAATTCAAGTTTATAGGCCACTATACCGATTCTTTCCAGAATTCTGAATGGATTAACGTATCGTGGATTAAATTTGTCGCGACTCCCAGAATGTAACACACCCTTCCAGGCTGAGACTTCCAACACGACACTATCACCTACAACGAATTCTAAGGATTTCTTACGCTTATCAGCCCTGCTGACCGTCACGCGCTACCACCATACGATTTCTGATTTAAACGATCATCTCTGGAGTTTCAAGTACAAATCCTGAACTTGTGATTAGGCTGGCATCCACCTTAGCCTAACAAAGAGTTCGGCATTGTCGCCCATACAATGCCTCGAACGGAGTTGCCTGAATACTAAAATGGGTTACCGTTGCACTAAAAACTCTACCAAAGGTCAGTGTCATTCCAAACTTTATCAAAGTCAATCACACATGCACGCAACACGTCTTCGAGTGTCTGGATGGTTCCTTCATTCTGACCGTCTGTCTGAGGGTGATAAGCAGTGCTCATGTCTAGACATGAGCCAAGGATTTATGTGCTGCCAGCCCTAAATCGAATGTAAACACAGATCAAATCAGAGGTAATAGAAGTTGGCACCCCGTGTCTAGAAACTGCCTCTCTCAGAGGAATATTCACAAGCCGTGAAGACTCGTCAGTTTCCTTGATTGCAAGGAAGTGTGTTGGTCACGTGTGACAATCAACGATCGCCCAGGTGATATTGTTCATGTTTTGAGTTTTAGATAGACCAGTGACAGAATCCATGGCAGTCTGTTCCCATTTCCGAATGGGTGTTCCTGGTTGCTGACACAACCCAGAAGGTTTCTGATACTCCACCTCATCTTTCACACAAGTCAAACATCGTAAACATACTTTGCTATGTGGGCCTTCATGCCCGGTTACCAGTACAAGGTTATAGATCCTAATATATCCTAACAAAACCCAGACGACTAGAATATCAAGGCCGGTGTGTTTCGCTGAACGCAAGTTTCCCTACGGTTGCTGTATAGTGGGATCCATATTCGTTCCATGAAGTAGTCAATATCGTTCGACTTGCCAAAAGTTGCTCCTCCATGCCCCGCATGGACCCAACTTGAAAATTCTCTTCTTTCAGTGCTTCTGATCGGGTAGGCTAGAGTCGATGATGAGTTATAGGCTCATACGCGTTTAGGTTTGTCACGGCCCCCGACCCACCCTGGATGGAATCAGGAGTCGCGAACAGCCCAGTGGTACCGGTGATTATTTTTGAAAAATATTGCAGCGGAAATTTCATCAGGACCGTGAGTTAGGAAAAATATCAGAGTTTAGAAAACACCGGATTTTATTTATTAAATAGATGGGATAAACCCATGTTTTACAATGGTAGCTTTAATAAAGATAAATTTGATTACATAAAACAATATTTCTTAATTTGATTTAATTAATAAAATAAGCCACTTCTGGAAGCCTTTCAGTGCCGTATCCATCTCTTACTCCAATCTACTGTAATTACCTGAAACGCGTTTGAAAAAGGTTTTGTCAGCGGAAAATACTGAGTGAATCATTCTATTTTCTAAAATGACTCATTTATTATAATTTACAGTATTAAGAGCGATTACAATGTTTCTGATATCAACCAACTACCCACAGTATTTGTCACCGACTCGTTTCGGTGACTATGGTCATATCACCATTGGCTGCCCCAATGATAACGTATATCACTGTTAGGGCTTATTTGCCTAACCTGTGTTAGGGCTTATTAGCCTAACCCCGTGAGAAATTAATATTGTGCACAATACCCCACATACCGGCTGTAAATTGGTGATTACAAAGACTTAATCCCTGTAATTATAACCTTGAAAATAAACATGCTTTTGAAAGTAATTTGATAAAAAGAGAATGACTCACATTATAAGCATGCAGATTTATACGGCAAAGTTTAGTCTACAGATAAGCCTTGATATATTGCAGATTTATACAGGCAGAGCTTAGCCTATTGATTAGTCTTGTAACCTAGTGTACACGAACTAGGTAAGTAACTAATACAGCATTTACGATAACTCACGAGATTACAACCCTCACAACGAATGACAAAGTGCAATCACTTAAACATCCATCGGATTCACAACGAATGACAAAGTATTCCCCGAGTTCGGGTGGTACTCAAACATCCTGTCGGAATCACGACAAATGACAAAGGATAGCGCTTAAACATCCATCGGATAGTTTCTATCGATCGGACATTGAATCGTAGCAGCGATCGAGTTAATACCCTGTATCGTAGCAGCACCCCGCTATACTAATTAGTGATTTTGAGACTGTTTCTACTATAACTCGGAGTGTATAACGAATTTCTTCGTCGAACGAACGCCAGAAATCAAGTGCCAATGCCTGCTATTTATACACAAAATTGACATCGCTTACGGACCGTAAGCCTTATCCCTTACGGTCCGTAAGGGACACGAAATGGTCATAGGGTAGCTACGTGTTGGTGTAGGCTTGCTGAGTCGACGGAATATTAAAATTTGAATTTGACAACGAGATATAAAGATAATCGTCGAGTAGGGAATACCCCCCCCCTCCTGAGTTTTAGAGGCCCTGATCCTGATTCTGATTGTTCTGAAATTTGTAGGGTTTGTGCAGAATCACTTGGGTGTCTTAATTAGGGTTTCCTATTGGATAAAATAATAAAATAAATAGGACTTTTAATGAGGGTTGTTACATTCTCCCCACCTTAATAAAAATCTCGTACTCGAGATTTGGGTTATGATATTTCTTTTAGACTTATGTCATATTTTAGTTAATAAAAACAATTTTTAAGGTAGATGACATAGATTAAAATATCAAATTTTGTGAATACGAGTTGTATAATAAGTAGGATTCAATGGTTCAACTGAATTAGTTTAAGAAATCGATGACAAACGAATGAGATGAAATGATATAATTTCCAAAGTGACTAGGTTCAAGCCAAAAGATATATGATCAATAGATATTAATGTGAAGGATTTTTTTTAGAATAAATGAAATTCTTTGTCAAAAGAAAGCTTACTTTGATTGGCAACTGAGAAATACTTAGAATTGACAGGTTTAAAATGAAATAAAAGCATGAAAAATGATTTGTCAAATATTAAATTATGATATGAGAAAATCAATGTGCTAAGATGAGTGAATTGCAAAGATACACCAAAAGACAATAGAGTTAGTGTATCATTGTTTAGAGTTCCAAGTTGTTTTAATTGTGAAACAATGTGATAGTACACTATTAGTGATCATATTTTTCATACTATGTCCTAGAGATTGAAATAAGAACAAGTTGTTTTGGCATGACCAACTATTATATTATATTTGTAAAGCAAATGTAATATATATTATTTGTGTTCCTGTTTAAACCGTATTTTACATAACAAATATAAATACTATGTAATATATATTATTTGTTACGCATTTTTACTATATGTAAATGGTCACCACTTTTAAATAAATATTATTTTAGTATTTTACTATACTATGTAAAATAACTTATATTTACTATGTAATATATATTACAAAACACCGCAATGAAGTTATTACATTACAAAATATTTTAGTATTATTATTTTGTAAAAGAAATCACTATTATTTATAAAATTAAATGAAAGTTGTAAATAAAGGTGTAAAAATATTTATTGTACAAAAGTATTTGTAAAATATTTTGTAAAGATATAACACTTAATGAGTCGATTCTATGTGATTACTTATTTTCATTTTTGAAACCATATAACGTTGTGAATGTACTTACAAATGTTGTAAATAAGTGAAAACGGGGACTATTCTTATATATTACTATGTTCTCATAATCCAACGTGGTTGATGACTACCATGTTATTTTTATATGGTCATTTTCTTGCCAGAGCGTTACGGTACATAGTTACCACAAAACATGTGATAAACAATTATTTATATAATTTTATTCTTCCCTCTAATTCTTGTATTGTTTTATGAAAATATGTTTTCTCTTTACAATACAAAGTAAAATATTTTTATATATAATTAAAATTTACTAACTAAGTATGATGACTTAATATATATATATATTAACTAGTCATTATCATGGTGGATATTGATTAGTGCTGCCTTGTTTAAGCATAGGTGGCCAGTCCATGCCTAACTAAGGCTAGGCTATCCAATACCTGCCCCTGACAATAACCCTAGTATTTTAAAATAATACTAACACTATTATTATTAATATTTTATTACTAATAATAAAACTAATATTAGTAATAAATAACTAAACATACACTTAAATGAGAGTATAATTCAAACATAATTTTTTTATACATATATATATAAATCTAATTTCTTCACCTCAATGGTTTAATAAGAATATAGTAATACTATTTTGTAAATTAGGTAATCACTTATGTAAGTTTCCATATATAATTAATTTTATATAATGTTTTTCGATTGAAGACGTTAAAGCAATAATTATCACGAAAGGCTCGATTGATGTTGTAAGAATAATTAAGAGATACACTGAAATATGAAAAGAATTTGTGTATCATTATCTTAGCACACAATTTGTGTTAAGATGGCTTTTATAAGATAAAACAAAGCAATTTAATATATAATTAAATAAATAATTAAATCCGTATATGATATATATATAAACGAGATTTAGTGCAAGCTTTAAATTTTGTGAAAATGTCAGTACAAGGTGATCGTGATCAAAGAAATGATTTAATGAAGTCGAAGACTAAACAAGCCTATTATGGTTCAAAACAAATGAAGTACTTGTTGGGACTATTTTGAATATGATAGCTTCCATCCATCATATGGGATCTTGAAATGAATATGTAATGTGAGCAAGTCAAATAATTTGAACTTGATTTAAACAAAATAAGTTTTAATAAGAAAGTTCGGACATGGTCACAATAGAAATTATGTATGCCAAAGGAAATTGAGTTTCTTAAGAAATTTATTGACTCGATATCAAAGGGTCATTGTTTTGCAATAATGCGGTTCACAGTGCAAAAAGCAGAATGATATTTGAGTTCGGATAAAATAACAAATCGGAATGAAGCCCTCCAGTGGTCTTTATAAATCAAATGAACCAAATGCATAACAAACAATGCATGTGTAACGTGTGGATTTACCAAGAAATGAAATAGATCAATATTCGCTACTATGAAAGAAATCCTCATGGTATGATGACTATTAGGGGAAGTAGAAACACGAAAGTTAATTTATTATATGCAAAAGTCAGAATTTCAACGAAAGAAATATAAGAACTTTTATCTGGAATTTCGTGTGATAATTATTGTTAAGTGATATTACCAGGGAATGTGAATAAAATAAAATAGGGAATTTGCAAAGGTATGTGACTCCTTTTTGCAGTGATAATAATTATGACCCTGATTTAGACTGTGCACTGATGGTTGTGAAATCTTGTTACAACATACCTCAGCGAAATTCATATTGCTTGTAGGATCGCGTGATAAAGTGCTTCTTTTTTATTAGTAGTTTTTCTACTGACGGAATTAGTATTGGTGTCATCGTGTCTAATTTATATTTTCCAAAGGTCTTGCCTTGGAAGTCGTGTGTGATATACTTTGACGTCTGTGGACGTATAATTTAAGTTTCATGTGTTTTCTTGTGTACTAGCACAATCTTTATATGCTTCTTACTTGCGTTAATAGTTTATGGTAACGCAATTGGAAATTCTTTATACTTTTGATGGTATTCCAACTTAAAGAGTTCCCATTGTTTATATTGTCGCACGGGTTACGAGGTAGATGATCAAATGAAATAATGTTTAATATTGGAAAAGAGATTCCTAATAAAGAAATCTAGACACATATACTTGTGCTTTATTCCTATTTGGCTTTTGGAATTCCTTATAGATATATATATCTATATAATCATATATTTCACATGCTGAAATAAACATATCATCTATCAGGTCAATGTATTTAACAGATTCATATTTCCAAAAACCAGTCAGATATCTGGTCATGATACTATTTAGGGAAATCTTGTCACTCGTTTGACATATTACATACCCTGTCTTATCCGGTTCGCGCCGGAGAGGTAACCTCAGTATATCCGGACAAACTGGAGAGTCTGCTACACCATACCCAGTCTTGCCGGAGAAAATTTTCTATTTCCCATAAATAGTATCTTTTCAAGATTTTAAAAGTGCCTATCTTATCATGGCTTTTATCCAGAATTTAGGGAAATTTGTATTCCCGTAACATATCTTATTCTAGACCAAGTAATATCAATAAGCAAGGATTAATAACAATTAAATGTTATTGCTTATTTATCGTATCTTGCAATATTCTAATTACCATTCTTATGGCATAAAAAAAACCCATCATAATTTATTCACATAAGTACTTAGCTTATCTTGAAGTTTATACTAAGGCACCTTTTCTTAAGTTCAAATCTAAATGCTATCATGTGTGCTACCAGTTAACAGCAATCTCCTAACTCTTTTATACAAACTTAGGTATTATTGTCACAACACCTAAAGGCTTAAATCAGTGGCTCTGATACCACCTTCTGTCACGGCCCCCGACCCACCATGGACGGAATTGGGAGTCGCGAACAGCCCAGTGGTACCGGTGATTATTTTTGAAAAATATTGCAGCGGAAATTTCATCAGGACCGTGAGTTAGGAAAAATATCAGAGTTTAGAAAACACCGGATTTTATTTATTAAATAGATGGGATAAACCCATGTTTTACAATGGTAGCTTTAATAAAGATAAATTTGATTACATAAAACAATATTTCTTAATTTGATTTAATTAATAAAATAAGCCACTTCCGGAAGCCTTTCAGTGTCGTATCCATCTCTTACTCCAATCTACTGTAATTACCTGAAACACGTTTGAAAAAGGTTTTGTCAGCGGAAAATACTGAGTGAATCATTCTATTTTCTAAAATGACTCATTTATTATAATTTACAGTATTAAGAGTGATTACAATGTTTCTGATATCAACCAACTACCCACAGTATTTGTCACCGACTCGTTTCGGTGACTATGGTCATATCACCATTGGCTGCCCCAATGATGACGTATATCACTGTTAGGGCTTATTTGCCTAACCTGTGTTAGGGCTTATTAGCCTAACCCTGTGATAATTCACTGTTAGGGCTTATTAGCCTAACCCCGTGAGAAATTAATATTGTGCACAATACCCCACATACCGGCTGTAAATTGGTGATTACAAAGACTTAATCCCTGTAATTATAACCTTGAAAATAAACATGCTTTTGAAAGTAATTTGATAAAAAGAGAATGACTCACATTATAAGCATGCAGATTTATACGGCAAAGTTTAGTCTACAGATAAGCCTTGATATATTGCAGATTTATACAGGTAGAGCTTAGCCTATTGATTAGTCTTGTAACCTAGTGTACACGAACTAGGTAAGTAACTAATACAACATTTACGATAACTCACGAGATTAAAACCCTCACAACGAATGACAAAGTGCAATCACTTAAACATCCATCGGATTCACAACGAATTACAAAGTATTCCCCGAGTTCGGGTGGTACTCAAACAACCTGTCGGAATCATGACAAATGACAAAGGATAGCGCTTAAACATCCATCGGATAGTTTCTATCGATCGGACATTGAATCGTAGCAGCGATCGAGTTAATACCCTGTATCGTAGCAGCACCCCGCTATACTAATGAGTGATTTTGAGACTATTTCTACTATAACTCGGAGTGTATAACGAATTTCTTCATCGAACGAACGCCAGAAATCAAGTGCCAATGCCTGCTATTTATACACAAAATTGACATCGCTTACGGACCGTAATCCTTATCCCTTACGGTCCGTAAGGGACACGAAATGGTCATAGGGTAGCTACGTGTTAGTGTAGGCTTGCTGAGTCGACGGAATATTAAAATTCGAATTTGACAACGAGATATAAAGATAATCGTCGAGTAGGGAATACCCCCCCCCCCCTGAGTTTTAGGGGCCCTGATCCTGATTCTGATTGTTTTGAAATTTGTAGGGTTTGTGCAGAATCACTTAGGTGTCTCAATTAGGGTTTCCTATTGGATAAAATAATAAAATAAATAGGACTTTTAATGAGGGTTGTTACAAGGTTCCATAGTCGAAATCATTCGAGAGTTCCATCCAGTGACGCCGTCGTATGTTTAACTTTCGCTGTTCGAGATATGTTGAGGGTCCTTGTGATCGGTCTATATAACGCCCTTGGTACTGTCCAAGGAACACCTCCAAATCCTAAATCCAAAGGCCATGGCTTCCACCCAGGTTGTGAGTCATGCAATTCTTCTTGTTAATCCACCACGTAAGCAATCACCCTCTCGTGTTGCATTGGTGTGTAACTGAGACTCCGATTCGGGCCTCCATGGTATACCACTAGATCACCCGTACCCTCGGGTAAAGACGATGCCCATTGTATTATAGAGTTGGATTTCAGAAGCTGAAAAGACGTTCTCCTATTTTGTCTCCCATGAATACACAGCACCCCGCCGTGCTAAAGTGGTTAAAGTTGCGCAATCCTCAAAAATCCCACGATGAGTCTGCGATAGTATCTAGCGAAACCAAGGAATTGTTGTATCCCCGAAGGAATCTTTGGTGTCGATCATTTTCTAATAAAATGGGTCTTAGCGAGATCCACGTGTATTTCCCACTTCGTTGATTACATGACCAAAAATGTACCTCTCGAATCTAGAAGTTACATTTAACAAGACTTCGCGTGGAGTGGCTCCTCCCTCAGGAGCTCTAAAATAAGCTACAAATGCCTCCCATGATTTTCCTTTCTCCTGGTGATCCATAAACACGGTTGATCCATGTGATCCATAAAGCTGCTGGTGTGTTGATTGACCCAAGGGTCGCGGAATACAAAGTCGTAATGACCGTACATCGTTCGATATACCGTTTTAGGAACATTCTCCCCTTGGACTTCCATCTGATGATAGTTCGTTCGTTAGTTAACCCTCGAATAGAAGTTTAACCCTCGCAACTGGTCAACAGGTTGTCAATACATGGTCGTAACAAACGGTTCTTGACTGTCACCTTGCTGAGTTCTCTATAATCAGTACACATGTCCAACGATAAGGCTTATATTCACGGATATAATTGGGCCCAAAGCGAAAACTAGGTCCTACAAAACTCCTGTCCAACAGTTCCTGTAGTTGATTTGACAGTTCTTGCAACCCTACTTGTGCAAAACGGTAAGGAGTATGAGAACCAGGGCTGCCTCTGGCGCGAGATCAAACTGAGATTCTTCCCTACAATTGTGGAAGTAAACCGGATAGTTCCTCAGGTAGCACACCAAAAGGAATCACGAGCAATTGGTGGATCCTCGATCCTCTTTTCCTTAGTCTTATCATCAATAACGGTTGCTAACATAGCGGGGTAATACCTCCATAGACAGACGACGATGCAATCCTTTACACCACTTGGATACTTTAAGACAGACGACGATTCTCCTCTAGGGAGAGGGATACGCAAAATTTTATCCTCACAGGGTATATCTGCGTGATATCTGGATAACCAATCCGCACTAACTACTGCATCAAAACTATCAACGGTAGCAGAAGGAAGGTCGATGTCGAACACTTGTCCCACAAGGTCGAGTTTGCATCCCAACGAACATATGTGGTTTCAATTCTCTTGCCATCAGCCGATTTCACAACAGGTTCGGTTTCAAGAAGCATCAGGGTTAAACAGAACAAAGACGAAGCGATTAGCTACCCATACAAGCTACCATGTTGCTATTATGTCTGGCGTCGCCTACGCCAATCCTAAATGCCCTTCCGCGAGCACCACTACTGGTGTTGTTGTTACGGGGATTCCCAATATTGTCATTTTTCCCTTGGTTGTTGACGTTTTGATTTGACAACGACCAATCCATGTCGTAGGCACCTTCATCTCCATACTGTTAGCTACCATTACGAGTAGCTTGATGTTGCCGTAATTGTTGCCTCTAATGTCGTTTCTTGAAACGGAGCCCTACAATCTTTCACCGACAAGGTCCATCTTCTCACATTCCGTGTCGCGTCCTAAGGCGCTACTCATTGTGGTGTCAGTTACACATTCCACACTATAATCAATTGTCATCGTTTATGTCCCAATTGGTTTGTAAGAGTTGACTCCCATAAGTCGCTGATTAGGATTAAGGATTCGATTGAAGTCAATTCGCTGGTGTTCGTTGCTGGTAGTCAGGGTCGTCCTACTACTAAGGTCGGTAAAGTACTACACTCATCTTCTTGTCCATCGATCTTGCAAGTCGATTGAGTAATACAAGGTATGTTGCTAGAGTGTTACAGAAATGATCGCACTTCGGGATCTAAGGCGTCGATGCGTTACGTTCCAGCAAACTAAGATAAGTGAGAAAGGTATGGATCAATCATTCGACGCTGCGACATCCAACTCAGAGACGTTCGTACTAGCACCTAACATTCTACACAGTTCGCTAGACGTTCGGATGAGTGTTCAGGTGATACTCGATAGCATCGAGATTCGTAAGGATTCAGAGAGGAGTGAAAAGATCACGCCCGAGTAGGAGACAATCACTGCTATGACCCCTATAGGTTTGTTATGTTTCTCATTGATCGAATGATGGAACATAACCCCTTTTTCACTTGTTAAGCCTCACTGGGACTCACATGCACCCCACATTATTATTATGTGTGCACCCACAATAATATTGCGATTTGCATGCTCATCTCAGTTCCTCCTAACTCATGTCAAATGGTTCCTCAAACTCGAATGCCAAACAGAGGTTATCAAAACGATAAGATCACAAAATCTAAGGACTACGACATACCAACTACGCATCATAAAATAAACAAGCAATTCATGAAATTATGCTATAGTGACGAGTGTGTGTTCGTACGCTACATCATAAATAAATAAGTACTAGTCATGTAGTGTATGCAGCAGGTGAAAAAGACGAACCTTGCTGTCTGGAGCTGAGTGTCATGGTCGTATTCACATATTCAGAACTGTTCGGTTATAGTCTGGTTTTATAAAAACATTTTTAAAACCAAGTTCACTATAACCTGGCTCTGATACCAAACTGTCACACCCCCAAAATACCACATGCGGAAACCCCCGCGAGGCGTATGACGTACCAGGATCTAGCCACCAATCACATTGAACTCATAAAAAGATTTGAAATAAAAGCTTTCATTTATTAACATAAGTGTTACAAAACATTAAATGTAATTCATCGTGTTCAGCGGAAGCATAAATCATTCGTTAAGTGTTCCATAAACCATATGTACGAAAACCTATAGACTTGTCTCGCGATTCCATGTATCTCGACCCATGACCACTCCAGCATCCCAGACAGCAAGTTCCACGTTCCGCATATCTATAACCCGCGAGCATGCACACAAGTGTGTCAGACAACGCTGGTGAGTTCACAGTTTTATGAAAACGTTTGTTTACCAAGTGTTTAATCCAGTTTAATAACAATTCCAAAAGTAATGTTGAAAATAACTCGAGTACCGTACAAGATGGCTTCCAGATTGTTTTGCCCGTTGATGTGCACAAAATGCAACATATATGTTGGATCGTTGTTTGACCCGACTGAGTCGTTCCGAAGAGTTTTACATCCAGTTTAAAGGCGGAATCAGTAAACCGGACACGAATACAGCTTGTAATCTTTAATCTGTCAATTATATTGCTTTTAACACTGTTTACAACCTGACAGAAAACCGGCAGCACTTCGTTACACCTTCAGAAGTTGCGTACCAAATGAAATGACAAGTGCACTATTTATAGAGGACAGGATTTCGCTTGAGACAACCTAAACCAGCTGAAGCGAAATCTCAAGTGTGTGATTTCGCTTGAAGGAGACCAAAACATATTCAAGCGAAATCTATTGTGTGTGATTTCGCTTGAACTTGTAACAAATTCACTTCAAGCGAAATCATTACTAAAACCACATATCTCAGTTTCTCGAACCTCGTGCACAGAATATCCTATTACATGATACAAGACGAAGTCAATAGACGTAGTGCACTAACAGACTCCCCCTCGGATATTGACGCAGTCTTCAGTGACTAATCTCTGTTATGACACCTTCTTCAGTCTTGATCATTCTGCCTTCTCATTTAAATTGTAACATTGTAAGCATCTATCACTTCTCTCTCTTCTTTCCATCAGATTCAGGCTCCCCCTTTCGTCAAGCTTCCGAGCTTTGGGATCGACACCTTCTTTCCGGTTACAAGCTCCCCCTTGCTTTGAGCTCGTCTTCAGACTCCCCCTTAGACTCTGCTTCCGGGATCGTAGTCTGGACTATCTGCAATTACTCATACATTTATAAGTAACAACATTTTAAACTATCAGGAATCGTAACCTGACACTTCCAATCTTCTAAAACACTTCTCTATCAACACACTTCATTGATTTAGCAATGTTTAAGAATCCAACTCCCTCACAGTTTATCATCCAATTCCAACTTAATGACCTTGGAGATATCACAAACTGTTTTTGAAATTTTTGATTTTAAATCAAGTTTCAATTTAATGAACTTGTTTTATTTTCAGAAACACAATCAGCTTACTTAGATTTTGAAACTCAGCAATTCAGATATCAGTTGTCGAAAATAAAACAGAAATCAAAATCTTTTTGTATTTTCTGAAAATATAAAGCTATAAAGAAATATGTACAAACATATTTACAGACAATATTTTTGTTTTGAGTATGCGTCAGAGGATCATATCAGTTTATGACAAGTCACAAGTACCATTAAGCTACATTTCATACTCAGACTTAAACAATTTACTTCGATTGTCAATATACTGATCCATCTTAAATTCTCACACAAATTTCAATTTACTCAGGATACGATTTAAATGAATTAAGAACTTAGATCATTCATGTGTCCCACCTCTTGAATATACTCCCGTATCCAGAATCCCAATAATCAGTCTTACAGGTGAGAATACTACAATGATATCTGTATATAATTTAGGTATGCGAGGGCCGAGGGATCTCAGATCGATACTTCCGTATACACAGAGAGATATCAGCTTCGACTTTTCGGTGTGTCCCCTTTAGAGGATCTTTTTGCTTACAACAGCAGCATATATCAATTTTAATTGTTTCAGCATACTGAGGGTTTAATGCTGTGTTTCAAGCATTGCAGCAAGTATTAGCCAGGGACTAGGTCAGAACTACCGTTCAGCAGAAGTCCCGGAATAATACCCCAGACATCATAGAGTATAAAGACCTAGTATATCAGATTACGAGACCTTTCAAACGAGATTTCAGGGGTTACCTATATATCCAAGTAGTGTTCCCCACGAATTCACAAGTTTGAATTTAGGTTTATATCCCGAATAAATCTACTAAATGTGTAAAAACCTATCGACACATCATCAGTAAGATTGTTTAATTCTTTTATACTTTCCAAATCTTTAGCGTACTGTAACCGTCTACTGATGTACTATCATTTCCTCTTTTTACGCAAAACTCAAATTTTTTTTTTATCATGTTTTTGACTTTTTCAAATTTTCAAATGTTTTTGTATTTTCTGACAATTTTTCTCCCCCTAAAATGCAAAATCATATAAAGAAAATTTTGACAACCAATACTGATAGCTTTGTCTCGCCATCCATTTTCTGCTTCAAGCGCTCTGATTGGCAGAAAATATAATGTACCCCCATGATTTACAACCCATTGATTTTTACAGTTTGAAAACCGTTTTTCAATCTGATGACAGTAATCATGTTTGTTCAGCCGTGAGGGTTTCGGCGTATTCAATCAACATATATTTTTGTATTTTTGAATATTTGACAAAAATTAAAAACAAACATATTTTTGGTTTTTTTCAAATTTTAACAAACTAAAAACATATTTTTGGTTTTTTTTTTTTTTTCAAATTTTTAGGGTTTTGAAAATATTGTTTATTTATATACATAAAAAACATATAAACTTCCTGTTTCAACCAACACAGGATCCAGCAGCCTCCACTCCTTGTTGTGCCAGGCTGCTCCAACCTCCATTCCCAAAATCTTTGAATTCCGTGAGCACCTGCACATTCAAACTTTATCAATCATTGAAACAATTTAGCCCAGGTCTGTTGGACCTTAGGCATTTCAATACAAAAATGTTCATTCAATTTTGGAAACTCTTTGTCATTTAAAACTTGTTCAACTTTGACTTCAACTTTCTCATCTTTTTCCATCGTCACTTGTTTCTTAGCACTCCACATTTGACCTTTCGGAGTACCTCTTTTGTAAAAATTTGTCTCTTTTTGAACCTTTTGATTTTGAACAACATTTTTAGGTTTCCAAAACTCTTGAGGTTTTGTCATATCAACAGATGTTCTCCAACTCTGTGTTGTTCTCAATCTGGGTGTATGAGAATTCCAGGTCTGTCTTGAATCGAACCTGTTCGTGTTTGATTTCCAATTTTGATTTGAAGCAAACTTGTTTGTATTGTACCTCCAAGTTTGTTTCGAATCAAATCTGGTTGACCTTGATTTCACATCCTCAGATTTCTGTTTTTCAACATCAACAGGCTTTGGATTTGGACACTTTCGTGCAACATGTCCAATCTGATCACATTTAAAACACACTTTCTTTGAAACATCCTTGGCCTGTTGTTGTTTCTTTTTCAAAGCATCAAACTCATCATTAGACTGTTTCATTTTGAGTTCTTTTTCTTCTTCTAAACTGCCTCCTTCAACAAAACTCGTTTTTGTTTTAAAATTCAGAGTTTCATTTCTTTTCCAACTTTGTTTCTTCTTATAACCCAACCCAGCCTTCATGTTTTTCTTCTTATAACCAGGTTTGTTATACGAACCTCTATGACTCTTACCAGCAAACTTTGAAATCTCAGACTTTTCAATCTCAACCATTTTGAAAACTTTATCAATCTTTTCTGAAATCACATTCTGAATCGGGAAAACAACATCTAAGAATAATTTGTCTGATCCAATCATGGTATAAACCAATCCTTTTGAATCATCATTCAAACTTTCCTCGGATTTTGTGTTTTTCAGATAACCATCATGAAGATTTCCTTCATCTTCATCCTGTGATTCAGACTTACCTTTTGTAGACTCATCTTTCAAAACGCTTTCAACAACCTTACTTACCACCTCTGAATCATTAGCATCATCAGATTTGGAGTAAGTCACATCGATACTTTCAGGTAACTGGTCAGCTATGTTCAAACCCTTTGCCACCTTTTCTTCATCATAAAAAGTATAATTGTTTCTCAATGGTGGTGGTACCTGATGAAATTCTGAACCAATACCCTTTTTGCAATTTTCAGTATCTTTGTCATCTGGTGTGATGTTGAAAATGCGTTCGAGAATGTACGAATTGTTATGATAACTTTGAAGTTTTGTAACAATCTTTTCTTTTTCAGCCAAGACTTGCTTAAGATTAGCAATTTCATCAACACATTTGTTCAATTCAATTTGCTTTTCTTTAAACCTTCTTTCATACATTTCTTTAGTTGTTAAAGTTTCAGACAATCTTTGATCAAAACTTTTGACTTGGCTCTTCAAAGTATCATAAGCTTCTTGTACTCTCTGACTCGGCCAATTTAAAGAATCATACTGTTTTTGTAAATCTTGAAACTTAGATTCTTTTTCAACACAATCGACACATTTTGTAGAACACAATTCTCTATAAACATCATTATCCTTTTCAAGACCTTGACATTTCTGTGTCAAATTTTCAACTTTTAATTTCAAAATTTCTTCTTTTTCAACCATTTCTTTACATTTTATTTTGAAAACATTTTCAAATTTGGTTGCTTCAATTTCTTTTGCTTTTATAATGTCATCCTTTTGAGTACAGGCTTTGCATATTTCTATGCAATTCCTGCATTTGTTTTCTTTTTCATCAACCATTTCAACATTAGATAGATCAGAAGATTTTCTAACCTCAGTCTCATTCAGCACTGATTCTTCTGACTCAACTTTCTGATCTTGCTCTTTGTTCTCCTTTTTCTGAGCTTCTTCATTCTTCTGCACTTCTTCATCTTTTTGTTCCTCTTCAACAACAATCTTCACAACAGTTTTTACTTCTTC
This sequence comes from Helianthus tuberosus, assembly GCA_030545235.1. Classification (NCBI taxonomy): domain Eukaryota; kingdom Viridiplantae; phylum Streptophyta; class Magnoliopsida; order Asterales; family Asteraceae; genus Helianthus; species Helianthus tuberosus. Next base: position 122,506,762 of record CM060401.1, read on the forward strand.
AATCATCTTCTTCAGTTCTTCTTCTTTTCTCTTCTTCATCTCTACCACCTTTGGTAAACTTTCTTCAAAAATTTCTCTTAACTTGATCATCAAATTTGGCAAATAACTTTTATCAGAAAGCCTTCTTGTGTTGTAAGTGCCTTCACTTGGAAACACATCGGTTACAGCATCAAAATCCACTTTTGATGGATCAACTACTGGATTACCATGTGGATCCATGTAACACTCTAACTCTTCATTCCATCTATTGGCTCTTTGTGCTTCCTTAAATGGTTCATGCAGTTTGCCAATCTCCCATCTTGCACTGTCTCTTCTCCACCATCTATCATGATCATCATTTGCAACAAATGCATAACCAACTGCATCTTCTTCAGGTAGAACCTCTTGACTCCAGTCATACCCTTCATCTTCGTATATAACTGCAAGAGCCCTTGATTTTTCTTCTGGTTGCTTTAATCTTGGTGGCTCAGACTTGTTCTGATGGTAAATTGCCTTTCTATAATAATCTTCATTGAATGGATTTTCAGAATCATCAGCAGCATACGCATTTCTGCACTCGCGCTTAAAGTGACCTCTTTGTTTGCATTTGAAGCATGTCACCTTGGATTTATCAAATCCCAATTTGGTAGATGGTCCACCAATTGACTTTCTCCCCGTTATCTCCATGAACCGCTGTGCTCTACGAACCGCACTAGCCATGCACCATCTGATATCCATTAGTTCCATTTCTTCGGGGTCTAATTGATCGTAATCTTCTTTTGTCAAATTGGTATTGCCAATCTTCCCTGCAACGAGGCTTTCATACGATTCAAGTACAGATGCCAAGAAAACCATCTGTTGTTTTGCCGACTCTTCACTGAAATTTTGTCCATTCTTCAGATCCACTGCGATATTACACTGAAACAAATTCTTTGAAGCAGATTGATCAGAAGTTGTTGAAGAAGATCCACTGTGAAAACCACTGTGAAAACTTTCATTGTTCACTGGACTTGAACTTTCTGCAGAAAATGCTGTTTTTGGAGACCCAGCCTGTGGTACTCTGTAGTAAAGCTCTACATTCTGCTGATAAGCTGGATTGTTGACTTTAGATCTCTTTATCTCCAATTCATGACTTTCAAATCTTTCAATCAGCAAATCCATTTTCAAATCTTCAGGCTTGATTGTATTTTTCAACATTAAAGCAAAGTATTTCCACTCTTGATCATCTGGCAATGAATCAAACAGTTTATCCACCAGTTCCTCTTCAGAAGGTAAGATTTGATGTCTGATCAGCTCCACTTTCAAATGTCCAAATCTCTCAATCATTTTACAAATAGATTCATTTTTCATACAATTGAATAAATCAAACTCTTTACGCAACAATTTCTTTTTGTTTTTGACAATTTCATTACTTCCAACACATTTTCTTTCTAACGCTTCCCACAAACTCTTTGAGGTTTTCTCTTGTTCAAGTAACGAGATAATATCTTCTCTCACTGACTGTTTGATTAATGTGATCATTTTATATTCAGCTACAAAATTTTTTGTGTCTATGTCTGTGAAATCTTTTGCTTCTATTAACTCTCCTCCCTCTTTTACTGGTTCAGTGTATCCATTTGTCAGTTTTAACCAGCTTTCAGGAGCAAAAGCTTTTACCCAACCCTCAAATCTATTTTTCCACCAATTATAATCTTCAACTTTCATTAGCTTTGGTGGCTTCTGTTGACTTCCGTACATGTTCTCAAACTTCAAATTTTCCGAAATCTCTTTTGAATATTCTTTCATCTCAGATCTTCTATCTGACGATTCGGAAGTGAACGCGTACATGTCGCTAAACGGGTTTATGAAATTATCATCCATCGTGAACGTACCTGACAAAATCAGTCAAACACTTAGAAATTTTCAAAGTTTTGAAACTTCAGCAATTTCAAGCGAAATCTTTGAAGTATATATATCTTCAAGCGAAATCAGATAACAACACTTAATTCAAGCGAAATCAACTATTTCGCTTCAGATGATCTCAAGCGAAAACCAAGTCCAGATCTGATTCAAGCGAAATCAATAACAATCTATTTCGCTTCAACTTCAAGCGAAATCCAGCACAGACTATTTCGCTTCAGCAGTTCAGAATCTTCAAGCGAAATAGTTCAAAAATTCAGATCTGAAGCGAAATCAACATTATCTTTCGAACACTTTCAAGCGAAATCTAGTTTTAGGTAATTTTTAACATGTTTTAGTCTGAGTTTTAGTCCGAAACTTTGTAGGCTTTGTTAAAACAACGTTTTACACGTTATACTAAAAAATCAGACCATTTCGACCGTTGGAACTAGTTCAGATCTGAAAAATGTAAAAAGAATGAGTAGAAATGAGAAAATCCGGTAGAATCAAGCTGTAGTAGTATGAACTCCTCGTCCTGAGCTCTGATACCACTTGTTGGATCGTTGTTTGACCCGACTGAGTCATTCCGAAGAGTTTTACATCCAGTTTAAAGGCGGAATCAGTAAACCGGACACGAATACAGCTTGTAATCTTTAATCTGTCAATTATATTGCTTTTAACACTGTTTACAACCTGACAGAAAACCGGCAGCACTTCTTTACACCTTCAGAAGTTGCGTACCAAGTGAAATGACAACAACCCTATATATAGACAAGTAGATTTCGCTTGAACTGGCCTGAAGCGAAACTGACCTGAAGCGAAATCAACTGTCTGAAGCGAAATCTTCATGTTCAACATGTCTAAACCCTAATCAAAACCCTGTTGTGTATACATTCACCCTATCTAGACACAAGACTTGATTATGACGTAATCAACAGACATATAGTGCACCAACAATATAAATTACATAAATTGTGGCATAAAACTAACCCTTTTTTAGTACTAATATTGGAAAAAGTGTGTTTTTGTCTTCCTTTTGTATTTTCAGGATTAAATGAGCTCAAATTAACAAAAGAAGCAAAAAGGCAGCTAAATCTAACATAAATACAAGAAAAGGAACAAACGTGGCATGCCCGACCTCCCCGACAGCATCTTCCCAAGCAAAACAAGAGAACAGAAGGCTGAACACGCCCCGTACTCAGTGAACACGGGGGCGTGCCCAAGTGCCAGCATAAAAGACAAAGCTATAGAAGCTTCTATCGCCCACCACGGGGCCGTGCTCAGCGGGCACGGGGCCGTGGTCAACTATAAGATTCACAGAATCCAGGCAAATCTTGATAGTACAGATATGCTTCTGCACACGGGGGCTTGCCCAGCGGACATGGGGGCGTGGTCAACTAATGCAGACAAACTGCAATTAATGAAGGAAGAGAAAAGGATGGACACGGGGCCGTGCCCGAGCTACTGTTCAGGCTATAAATAGGGGTGCTTGGCTCATTTGCAAACCATCCCTTGGCACACCACCTCTCTCACACTTCACCCACCACCATCACAACACCATCATCCACCACCATCATCCATTGTCCATCATAGAGCGTGTGAGTCGTCTCGGGATCCAAGATTGATCGTAAGAGTTCTTGACAATCAAAGGCCATGTTTGCCTAAGTCTCTTACATCACTTGGTGAAGACAAGTGTCTACTGTAATACTTTCTATTTTTAATCTTTTCGCACTTTTTAGTTGGTTATGTATTAATGACTTTAATAACTAGTTTCTTATGTTGAAGGTGATTCTTCCTTATCGTTTGTCCGTGGTGTCTTGGCATTATTTTACTGTCTATATAAAATAAAAGATTTTCACCATTCATATCTCCACGGTCTATATGGAGATATGTTGGCTACCTGGTCGGGGTTAAGGGAACGGTTTGTTAAGAGTCTTGCCTTGTTCAGTGTATAGATCCTGCAAGGACCTGGGTCAAATTTAGTAGGACCTCCTTCAATACCCACTGGTATTGGATGGCGGGGGTCCAAACTCTTTGATCCCCTCATTTGTAAGCTATTGTTAATACTTTAACCGGGCTACTTAGGACTGTATCCCTGCTGACTCAGACTACTTAGCCGAGGGTAACGTCACCTTCAAAAGAGGGGTCTACCACATTATGCATTAATAACTTAATTAATTATCTTTCAATAATCCGACCCTTTAGGATTGTATCCTTGCTGACTCAAACTACTGGGTTGAGGGTAACGTCACCTTCAAAAGAGGGGCCTACTACAATAACTAAGATAATCTCTTAAAAAGTGCAAAAGTGCGGAAATAATCAAAGGTTACACTAAACACGAGTCGGAGCCAAGTGATTCATCTTGTCTATCTGTTTTTATTTTTATTTTATTTTTCATCATTTTAGTTAGTTTTATTTTTCTTAGTTTAAAACCCTTTTTTCTAATTTTTGATTTGATTAGACGTTGAGGATAAACCGGTACTAAAAGCTCTTGTGTCCTTGGACGACCTCGGTATCTTGCCAACACTATACTACGCTCACGATGGGTGCACTTGCCCATATGTGTGTTTGGTGTTAGTAAAATATCGTGTTTTATAAATTTAAAACTTGGCTAAAAAGTGTTAAAAAGGGCTTAAAATATACATTAAAAACTAATAACACTCACGCACATCAAGTTTTTGGCGTCGTTGCCGGGGACACAAGGATTTTAAGAAAGCTTAAAATCAACGGCCTAATCAGTTTTTCAAAACGCGCGCACGTTTTTTTGCATTTTAGTTTAGTTTTGCGTATTTTTCATAAAAAACCCAGTAACAGAAACTGAACACGGGGCCGTGCTTACTGAACACGCCCCGTGCTCAACGAAATCAGTAACTTAATTAAAACGCCCAGATACAGAATCTCTACACGGGGCAGTGTCCACTGAACACGGGGCCGTGTCCAGCCTCTGTTTTCGTTTTTATTTTTGTTTTCTGATCTCGAGACGTTGTTGTGGTCTGCTGAGTGATTCTTATGGATCAATACTCAGGAGGTTACAACTACACCTATGAGGAGGATGATTATAAGAATAATTATTGCACCAATTGCGGTAACACCCACTCGGTTCAATATTGTAACTTATATCAACCATCCACTTCATACACCTACTATGAGGAGCCCAGGTACGAGCCATCAACTTCATACACATCCTATGAAGACCAAAGGTATGAACCTTCTCCCTCATACTCATATTTTGATGAACCAAGGTATGAGCCTTCTTACTCATACTTTGAGGAACCAAGATATGAGCCACCACATTCGTATACTTATTATGAGGAACCATGGCATGAACAACCCACCTCATATGAGTATTATGAAGAACAAAATTACGACCCTTATCCATCATATACTTACAATGAAGGACAATGGTGTGAACCATCTACTTCCTATGAGTATTATGAGGAACAAAGGATCGAACAACCGGATTCAAGCTTTGAAAATCCCGATCCTTACTCTATCACCGAAGTGACCGATAGGATATTAGAACACCTTAAAACTATCGAGAGCTACATAAAAGAATCTCGCACAAGGGAAGAGGAGTCCCGTGCAAGAGAAGAATTAAATAAAGAAGAGATAGTTGAAAGTGTAAAAATGGAAGAACAAATAAGTGAAAAACCGACACATGAGTTAAACAACGAAAAAGGTGAGTCCGTCAATGTTAAAATTCAAGAAGAGTCTAATTTTGAAGAAATTAATCTCTTGTCACCTTCTTTTGAAAATCATTGTTTAGTTCCCACTCATGCTAAGTTTTTAAAAGAGTTAAACACTAACACAAAAATTGATGAAACGGTAAGCATTAAGTTAACTAATGATCAAACTTCGCTAATAAAAGAAGACCCATTTGAAATTAACATTACATCGGTTCCATGTTTTTTTCAAAATTCATTTATTAGTAATATCACAATTGATAAGGATCTTTGTGTTAACATAATGCCAAACAACATTTTCGAAAAATTAAGTATTGGTGATTTTTCTCCACTTCAAATACCCATTTTTCTATCCAATCGGAAAGTAATAAAATCAATCGGTGTAGTTGAGGATGTCTTGGTTCAAACAAATCAAACGGTAATCCCAACCGACTTTGTCATCCTTGATGACGCTCCTCTAGTGTTAGGACGACCCTTTGTAAAAACCCACGAAGCTTTGAAAAACCGGAAGCGCAACAATCTACCTATTCAATTAGGGGCATTTAAAAAGAGTGTCGATCTTGAGCGTTCAATGAAATATCCATTCGGCAATGACGACCCCCTAATTGAAGATGAGCCAGAACCACCCGATAAGGAGGGTCTAGCCAAGGACCCTCATAAACGTGGCGCACCACGGAGGCATTCCGCGAAACTATCCGTAGTTTTAGTTTAGATTAACTTTTACGTTTTCTAGTTTAGTTTTAATTTTCAGGAATAAAACACACTCGGGATGATGGAGGTTACTAAGGGAAACTTGAACCCACACCCCATGCACAAAAACAGAGCCTCCCAATGATTTTTCTTCATTACAGCAGGTTCAGCACGGGGCCGTGCTCAACCCAACACGCCCCCGTGCCCGAGGTTTTGCAAAAAATGCCCAGTTCAGGTAACTGGACACGGGGCCGTGCTCACTGAACACGCCCCCGTGCCCAGCCTTCTGTTTAAATTTGATACTGGCAGTCTGACCACGGGGCCGTGCTCAGCCAACACCACCCCGTGTTCAACTACCCAGTACCATAAAATCTTGTTTTTAACCAACTTTTACACATTTTAATCAACCGAAAAACTTATTTTTGGGACACATTGAGGACAATGTGTAATTTAAGTGTGGGGGGATGCTAAAACCTTGAATCTTGCAAGTCCTAAAAACAAGCCTTACACAAAACTCTATTGGAACCGCTAATCCCCAATTTTTTTCAAAAATTTTCATTTTTTACTTGTCTTGGATTAATTTGGGAATAACAAGTTCTAAAAAGGTTATATTTTTACAAATTTACAACCGACCGCGTCGGGATAAAAAGAACCAACATAAGAAAATTATGAAACGGCATGACAAATCTAGTTAAAATTTGATTATATATACTTGATCACATTAAAAACCCCATTCCCACAAAAAGTGAGTTTTGAGCCTTTATTGAGCATACAAATACACTTCTTTAGATTAAATGCTCATCTTTCGTTTCTTGTGTGAATAGCCGCTTGGTTTCTTACGACTCTAGAACTTGCCATGACGATACATTCCCGGTCCTTACCAACTTGAACCCTAGTAAGTAAATGATAGAGGCATTAGGACTAACGCATTTTCCTTTCAACACCATTATTTTTCATTTTCTTTATCACCTTCCCAAAATCCCCCTAGTTAACCCCTTTGAGCCTAAACCTTTTCGTTTCAAAACCCACAAAACAAACACCCTTTACCCACCAAAACCTTTTTCTTTTCAAACCCCTTTTGTTTTAGTAAAAAGCTCGGTTATCTTGTGGCAGAAAAAAAAAGAGAGGATTTAGCAATAACCAAACAAGTTACTCAAAAATCTTGTTTGAATATGTTTAGTTTAAATAAATGTCAAAAAAAAAGAGAAAAAGGTTCACGATAACCGCCGCTTTTTACGCTTTTAGCCCTTTTTACTAACCACTAACCAAAACCACTTACCTTTAGCCCAAGCCTAACCCTTCCCCAAGTCCTCTTGATATTTACAAAGATATATAGTTAAAAAGGAGGATGGTTGATTGCTTGGCAAGCTTATGGTAGGAGTAAGTTCCATGCCGCTCTCGAGTGTTTCCCAAAAATACATCTTCGGCCGAGTGTTGAGTGATCCCCCGTGAGGTATGTGAACTTGTATATAAATGGAATTTTAAAAAGGCATCTTATGCCCTAATAAGTAATTTATTTTATGTAATGTTCTATATAGATCATGACGAATAGGATTGTAAATAAATAAAAATAAAACCTAATAAAGAATCTTGGAAATCCCGACACTCAATGACAAGCCCAAAAACCTTCTCTTCTACCCATTCCATTTGGGAGTGTAAAACCACAAGATAAAGAGTTTTGCTTGAGGACAAGCAAAGATTCAAGTGTGGGGGTATTTGATTTGCACAAAATGCAACATATAAATGTAAGGCCCGCGTTTGTGTCTAATAGAAATAACGACCAAAAGACACTCAGAACGTAACATTTTAAAATAACCAAACTTTTTGTCAATTCAAGAGGTAAATTACCAATAACATTAACAAACGTTGTTAACACAATTTGGGCATGACTTGTCCATACGACGAGTCCATCCCTGTTTTTAACCATCACTTACATAAAAGAAAACTACAACCCGTTTTACGGACGCAACCAAAAACATAACACCAAGTTTGAAAAGTATAACTACTAACAAAGTTAAACACAACAAGCATTTTGACCTATAATATTACTACAAAATAGCGGAAGCGCTTGATATAACATATCATGAACATGTGCTCGCTCCAATTCTCCAAATCACCTAAATCGAGGATTTACCTACATTCAACAACAAAGCTTTAAAAGTTAGTCATTATACTTATCACACTTACAGTAGCATCGTTTTAGTTCCATTCGTTTATGTACTTTCATTTCTCTTACGCATACGACTACCCAATAAATTGGGTATGGCATATACTCTCATAATGAGATTCAACATATACATACGACCCAGTAACATCGGGTTGATTTCTTTTAACATAAATCCTTCGTTCTATCCGTTAAACGGATTGAACTTCATACACTCGTTATTGCATTCATGACCACCCGTTCTAAACGGATGGTACCTTATTCTTACTCGACTTGTTCAATTCGAACTGGTCGACTTGCATAGCTTGTCATAACCTTCGTTAGCATAATCAAATCCACAAGGGATTTGCTATCCACTTACTAATCACCATATTCATTAAAACTAGTATTGTTCATTATAATTATTAACAAAATTTAAGTAAGGTTTTGTATGCAACGAAACATACCTCGATCTTGCATGCCTTCCGTTTTCCTAGTGCTTGTACCTTCTTCCTTCACGCCTACATTACAACATTCATTCATTTATTTAGTCTACCAAATTCATCCTACCATTTTAACATTACACATACATTCGTCTCCTAAGCATTTCATCAAACACTTGGTAGGCATCATAATTAAGGTATTAGGTACAAGTCTTTAAAGCAAATCTTTACTAGTTCATCATCACCCAACATTCATATCTATTCTAATTTGCATAATTATTTTCTCCTACATCAATTTATCTAACATTCAAGCATTACAAACAAGATCATATATCAAGATAACATACCATCACAATCATTATGATCTTCCTAATCATAACACAATTTCACAAAGTGGGTTTTCACTACAATCTTTCATGCAACCTAAGATCATACATGATTCTTGTTCTAGAAAGCAATTCTAACTCAGATTTCTCATATTTGATACAAGAAATCGAGATTGGATTGAACCACTCTTCCAACAAATCATAATTTCAGAAAATTAAACTCACTATTTCACTAACTAGGGTTAGATTTTCGAAAAAGAGGGCTCATGCACTGGATTATCTTGTGATTTAGGCTTCAATTGCTTGATTTCTTGAGTTTAGGGTTTCTCCCCCCTCTGCCTGTTCTTGATCGATCGTTCCCCAGACACCTTCACTGTGTTTGGGGTTTTATTTATTTTAATAACTTTATTTTAATCACTTTTTCATTTTACCCCCTTCACTTAATTGCTAAATACAATTCTAATCTTAAAACCACCTTTAACTACCATCTTGTCATAAATCCTTAACTATGTTAAGTTTATTATTTATCCTTACTTATTTTATCGTGTTATCATTTTTGGGGCGTTACAATAAATTACATCAATTGTGGCATAAAACTAACCTTTTTTTAGTACTAATGTTGGAAAAGTGTGTTTTTGTCTTCCTTTTGTATTTTCGGGATGAAATGAGCTCAAATTAACAAAAGAAGCAAAAAGGCAGCTAAATCTAACATAAATACAAGAAAAGGAACAAACGTGGCATGCCCGACCTCCCCGACAGCATCTTCCCAAGCAAAACAAGAGAACAGAAGGCTGAACACGCCCCGTGCTCAGTGAACACGGGGGCGTGCCCAAGTGCCAGCATAAAAGACAAGTCTATAGAAGTTTCTATCCCCCACCACGGGGCCGTGCTCAGTGGACACGGGGCCACGGTCAACTATAAGATTCGCAGAATCCAGAAAAATCTTGATAGTACAGATATGCTTCTGCACACGGGGGCGTGCCCAGCGGACACGGGGGCGTGGTCAACTAATGCAGACAAACTGCAATTAATGAAGGAAAAGAAGATGATGGACACGGGGCCGTGCCCAATGGACACGGGGCCGTGCCCGAGCTACTGTTCAGGCTATAAATAGGGGTGCTTGGCTCATTTGCAAACCATCCCTTGGCACACCACCTCTCTCACACTTCACCCACCACCCACCACCATCACAACACCATCATCCGTTATCCATCATAGAGTGTGTGAGTCATCTCGGGATCCAAGATTGATCGTAAGAGTTCTTGACAATCAAAGACCATGTTTGCCTAAGTCTCTTACATCACTTGGTGAAGACAAGTGTCTACTGTAATACTTTTTTATTTTTAATCTTTTCGCACTTTTTATTTGGTTATGTATTAATGACTTTAATAACTAGTTTCTTATGTTGAAGGTGATTCTTCATTATCGTTTGTCTGTGGTGTCTTGGCATTATTTTACCGTCTATATAAAATAAAAGATTTTCACCATTCATATCTCCACGGTCTATATGGAGATATGTTGGCTACCTGGTCGGGGGTTAAGGGAACGGTTTGGTAAGAGTCTTTCCTTGTTCAGTGTATAGATCCTGCAAGGACCTGGGTCAAATTTAGTAGGACCTCCTTCAATACCCACTGGTATTGGATGGCGGGGGTCCAAACTCTTTGATCCCCTCATTTGTAAGCTACTATTAATACTTTAACCCGGCTACTTAGGACTGTATCCCTGCTGACTCAGACTACTTAGCCGAGGGTAACGTCACCTTCAAAAGAGGGGCCTACCACATTATGCATTAATAACTTAATTAATTATCTTTCAATAATCCGACCCTTTAGGATTGTATCCTTGCTGACTCAAACTACTGGGTTGAGGGTAACGTCACCTTCAAAAGAGGGGTCTACTACAATAACTAAGATAATCTCTTAAAAAGTGCAAAAGTGCGGAAATAATCAAAGGTTACACTAAACACGAGTCGGAGCCAAGTGATTCATCCTGTCTATCTGTTTTTATTTTATTTTTCCGCATTTTAGTTAGTTTTATTTTTCTAAGTTTAAAACCCTTTTTTCTAATTTTTGATTTGATTAGACGTTGAGGATAAACTGGTACTAAAAGCTCTTGTGTCCTTGGACGACCTCGGTATCTTGCCAACACTATACTACGCTCACGATGGGTGCACTTGCCCATATGTGTGTTTGGTGTTAGTAAAATATCTTGTTTTATAAATTTAAAACTTGGCTAAAAAGTGTTAAAAAGGGCTTAAAATATACATTAAAAACTAATAACACTCACGCACATCACCCGTCCCCAATGCCCCCTATCTAAGCATTGGTCATGATTAAGGTCATTAGTTCACGCCCGTCCTCTCAGGTACGGTGTGAGGTTGCCAAGCCTAATAGCGCTATCAACTAATACCCCGTTACCTCTCAGGTAACTATTCGGCAGAAGATGGGACTTAAGGTGATAGGAAATGAGTGTATTATCTAACATTCCAGTTTTTACCCAAAGACTTATTCCTCTCAGGAATACCCGTTTGATTAACCCAAAGACTTATTCCTCTAAGGAATACCCATTTGACTGTCCCACCCACCGGGACGCATGCTCAAGAGAAGTGAACTCACCTTAGATTGCTCGGTATGTTACGTTACCCGTTCCAAGTTGGTCAACCATACCCTATCGTGGTTACCAGAGATAGTCAGTTTAATATTCACATATATCACGTATCCTCAGTACACGTTACACAAATAACATACATGTAAGACACATATCCTCATGCAAGTCGTGACTGTTAATCATGCGGCCCATTGATCCATGACGTTTATTGTATAATCACATAACAAGTGTTTGGGCTTCATATACAAGTAAATCATGTAGCCGTACACGTATACTAGCAAGTTACACAAAAGCATGTAGCATAACAATCAACACATACAGGCACATTTAACGTCTAGCGGTGTACATGTTCAAGTATGCGACCCAACGTAGGGTCTGTTGAAAGTGTGCGAGTCCAATCAAGTGTGCGGTTCAGGTTCTTTGTATTGGGCTTATGAGCCCACCCGTAAAGTGTGCGGCCCGACAGACAGGTAACCCAATCACGTGTGTGACACAGACATATTGTGCGACCAATGTTAAATTGTGCGATTCAATATCTCACCTTACCCAAACACCTAGTGTGCAGCCCAATGTTGTTGGCCCAATACAACCAGTCCAGTGCTAATGTGTGATCCACAAAAGGAGGTGCGACCCAGGTTTAACCCGTGTGTGAGATCAGGAGATGGTGCTGCCCCATTGTGAGGTTGACCAAGTGGTTACTTGGTCAGCTGGTGACCATCCATGATTCCGGGACCCCATTAACAAATCCGTAACCGTTTCCCTTTAACATTTACCTCATCAAATAACAACTTTCCATACCAACACACCAACCCTAATCATTATCTAATAATGATTCTAATCATTATCAATGTTCGGCCAGGTCAGCCCATCACGTGCTTCCTAAGCATTTCATGAACATTTGTTATCATACAACCCTAGTTTCATAATACAACATTCAAACACAATAATAGCCGATCTAACTCGTTAATCGCCATTATTTTATGTACTACCAACCCTACATCATTCCATTAATTATCACCACAGATTCATCAATCACCATCATGCATCCCTAGTCATTCTAATCTTTCATGTTATCACATAAGCATCAAGATCATGATCCAATAATATCAACTCACATATAGCCAATAGTGATTAACAGAAATTAACATAAATACGAACACTAACCAGGGGATCGTGGGAGATGTGTTAGAGCAGAAGAGAAGAGTGCTCCGAAAGAGAAGCTTTGTCGAGTTTTAATGGACGCGATTGGGCTGCCGTCGTGCACGCAAAAGAGAAGAGGAGGCTAGGGTTTGTTATTTCATGCAACATGTAATTAGATGGAAATCGATCCATCTCTTATGCGTGTTAAATGAGGGAATCTGGGCCCGGGCTTGTTTTAGGCTTAGGAGCTTTGGGCTCGGTTTGGGTTTGGGCCTTTGGGTTTACGGAACACATAAGGTTTTAAAAGAACGTGCGGCCGGGTTAGGAAGAGTGCGCGACTTGGGAATTATGTGCGACTTCATTAATCACATACATACATACTATTCTCGAAACACATAGACTCATAATCATTTATTAAACCCAACCATAACAATTTCACACAATAAGCACAAGATCACAACGTATGACGGAATATAGATAGAAGAGATGCAAATATAATTAACCTCAGGAATTCGGGTTGTCACACACGCCCCCGTGGCCAGCCTTTTCTCTTCCTTCATTAACTGCATGTGTCAGCAGAGGGTTCCACACGGCCCGTGTTCAGCGGGCAAGACCCTATGGGCAGAAGTGTATCTGTACTATTAAGATTTTGAAAGATTCTGCTTATCTTAGCGTTGACCACGCCCCGTGCTGAGATGGGCATGCCCTCGTGGTGGGCATAGAAGCTTCCACAGCTTTGTCTTTTTTGCAGGCATCTGACCACGCCCACGTGTCCAGTGGGCACGACCCCGTGGTCAGTCTTCTGTTTCTTTGTTTTTTGCTTTGGGGATGTTGCCGAGGGGTCGAGCATGTCACGTTTATTCCTTTTCTTTGTATTTATGTTGGTTTTTGTTGTATATTTGTTCCCTTTGCTCGTTTAAGCTCATTTGGTCCTGTAAATTCAAAAGGAAGACAAAAACACACTTTTTTCCAACATTAGTACTAAAAAGGGTTAGTTTTATGCCTCATTTGATGTAATTTATATGTTACATTTGGCACACATCACTCCACAAGATCTTTCCCTGAAAAGGAATCTCTGGTCAACCCTCAGTGATTTTATGTTATCATCCAATGGCCTTTGGATCTTTCTGGGGGATTTTAATTGTGTTCGGGAACCCTTAGAAAGGAAGAATTCGAGATTCAATCCTAAAGCAGCCGAAGATTTCAATCATTTCATTCGTTCCACTACTTTATGTGAGTACGCCATGCTCGGTTGCTCCTTCACTTATCGTTCGGACGACGGAAAGAGTTTCAGCAAAATTGATAGAGTTCTTGTTTGCCATTCTTTCCTTTCCAAATGGCCGTTTGTGAAACTTACATGCTTACCAAGGTACTGCACTGATCACAGACCATTATTGTTAACTTGTTCGAAGGTGAATTTCGGTGCACCTCCTTTCCGTTTTTTTCAATTCATGGCTGAAAGAAGAAGGTTTATCCAGTATTGTAAAAACTGCTTACACCGGCATTGTAACTTTTGGACCTCCGGACAAATTATTGGCTGCAAGGTTGAAAGCCATAAAAGTGGCTTTAAAACAGTGGAGTGTGGGGATTAAAGCTAAGAACCGTGAGGCTTTTTCGGAGTTTTCTAAAAAAGTGGAGGCACTGGATTTAAAAGCTGAATCAAGCGTACTAACCGAGACCAAGGTGGATAATAGAGAATCGTGGGTAAAACGCTTGAAGGAAATTGAAGGTGCTCGTCAAGAAGACCTCAAGCAACGTGCAAAGGTGAAATGGATCGTAGATGGTGATGAAAACTCTTCATTCTATCATGGGATCGTCAAAGGTCACCAAAAGCATAATAGAATCAACGGGCTTTTATTCAATGGGATTTGTGTATCACAACCAGATGAACTTAAAGTTAATATAAAAGAATATTTTGCCGACCTGTTCAGGGAGGAAGATCTAAATAGACCGATTTTCTCTAACAATGGTTTCAAGGCTCTCTCCCAGGCTCAAGCATCAGGTTTGGTAAAACGGTTTTCTATTGATGAAATTAAAGAGGCCGTCTGGGAATGCGGGGGTGACAAGACACCGGGACCTGGCGGTTTTACCTTCGGTTTTTTTAAGACACTTTTGGTAGCATCTCGAGACCGACTTTATTTTTCTCCTTGACCACTTCTACGTGCACAGTACCCTTAGCAGAGGTTGTAATTCTACTTTCATAACCCGTATGCCAAAAATTGACAATCCTCAACTCATCAAGGACTTTCGTCCTATTAGTCTTATTGGTTGCATCTCGAAAGTAGTTTCCAAAATCCTAGCTAATAGACTCAAACAAGTGATTAGTGATTTGGTAAGTGATACCCAAACGACATACATCGAAGGGAAGAGTATCTTAGAAGGGCCTATTATAATAAACGAATTGGTATCATGGGGGAAGAAAAACAAGAAAAAAATGTTACTCTTCAAAGTGGACTTTGAAAAGGCCTTCGACTCTCTAAGCTGGAGCTTTCTTGATTCCGTCATGCAACAAATGGGCTTCCCCGTACTGTGGCGTAAATGGGTATTGAGCATACTAACTACAACTAGAACGTCCATTCTAGTCAATGGATCGCCAACTTGCGAATTTAATGTTCAAAGGGGGGGGGGGGGGTACGTCAAGGTGATCCACTCTCCCCGCTATTGTTCATTCTTGCCATGGAGGCGTTACACGTAGCCTCAGTTAGTGCCAACGTGGAAGGGATTTTTAACGGTATAAAAATGCCTAACGACGGAGCAACAATCTCGCACCTACTATACGCAGACGATGTGCTATTTGTCGGCGATTGGTCCTTGTCAAATTTTAATAATCTTGCTAGATTATTAAGATGCTTCAATTTAGCATCTGGTCTTAAAATTAATTTCAACAAAAGCCTACTTTATGGGGTTGGAGTAACTAGTGCCGAAATAAATAACATGGCATCGATTCTCAATTGCAAGTCGGGGTCATTTCCTTTCACTTATCTTGGCCTTCCGGTTGGGGCCAACATGGGTCTCGCAAGGAACTGGAAGCCGATAATTGAAAGGTTTGAAAATAAACTCACACTTTGGAAGGCAAGAACGTTATCCTTTGGAGGTCGAGTAACTCTTATCGAAGCGGTCCTATGTAATCTCCCCACGTATTTCTTTTCACTCTTTAGTGCACCAATTATTGTAACCAAACAGTTGGAAAGAATACGTCATAAATTCCTATGGGGTGGCTGCTTAGAAAAAAATAAAATCAGTTGGGTTCCATGGTTTAAGGTGGTAGCGCCCAAGGAGGAGGGGGGCTTGGGTATCGGTAGTTTCGTCTCCACAAACAAGGCTCCGATGGTCAAATGGTGTCTCAGGTACAAGAATGAGAATTTATCGCTTTGGGCCAGATTGATTACGACACTACACTGTGGGGTTAGATGTCACGCTACCATTACAGTAAAAAGTTCGATCGCCGGTATTGTTAATATGGGAAAGGCCACACATGAACCGGTAGTCGATGTCAAAGCAAGGATGGTGCCAAAAGTAGGGGTGGGGGATAAAATGCTCTTCTGGTTGGATACTTGGGGTGGGAAACAGGCCTATCCGAGATGAATTCCCGAGTCTCTTCGCCTTGGAATCTGACAAAAGATGTTATGTTCAGCAGCGTTACAAGAGAAATCAAGATGCTGTGGAATGGCTTTGGGGCATCGCGACCCCTCTATCTCTCTCCCGGAACATTTCGCTAACTGGTCATCCTGTTCTGGGCTCCTTAGCTCAGCTAGGCTCGGGTCTGGCCCAGACCGTTGGATGTGGAAAACCGGCTCCACCAGCGACGACTTCACGGTTCGATGTTTAAGGTCCGAACTTGATCATATAAACATCCTACCAGAAACAAAATTGCTCACATGGCTACATTGGATTCCGAAGAAGGTGAATTGTTTCTTATGGCGCGCTGTCTTGGATCTTATCCCAACTAGAGAAGCACTGGTGGCTCGTGGAATCTAACTTCCATATCAAGGTTGTGCAATCTGTAATGATGCTTTTGAAAACACGAATCACCTCCTTATCTCCTGTGATTTTGCACAAAGCGTCTGGACCGTAATCCTCCAGTGGCACAAGA
The DNA here is from genome assembly GCA_030545235.1 of Helianthus tuberosus. Lineage (NCBI taxonomy): Eukaryota > Viridiplantae > Streptophyta > Magnoliopsida > Asterales > Asteraceae > Helianthus > Helianthus tuberosus. The sequence continues at coordinate 122,523,744 of CM060401.1, forward strand.
TACCACTTCCGCGTTATCTTATAAGTGTCGTTCAGCTGCTGGAACATATTTCAGCCCATAAAGCTCAAAAAGGTACTAAAAGGGCATTTGGAATGGTTATCGCTGCAACGTGTTGGAACATTTGGAGAGCGAGAAACGATTAGATTTTCAAACATCGGCCCCCTCAGCTGCCAAAACTGATCGGGGATATTAAGGCGGATTCTTTTTTCTGGGTGAAATCTCAAGCAGGATACACGGATCTTAGTTGAGAAAAGTTGCGAGGTTTTAAATTATTTGATTTTCCGTTGTAATTCTGATTGGCTGGAAAAATTTATATTGCTCTATTTATTTCTTTTCTTGTACTGTACTTCACAAAGCTTCTTGCTTGTGTTTTTTTTATAAAATTCCGCCTTTCTTCAAAAATATTGATTTGATTGTGAAGAGTTTACTTTGTTCATACTTTAGGGGGGATATTCCACGGTCCTTCCAACCGCCGAGGTGATCCCACCTCGCAGACCGCCACCCAGCAAGCCTGAGTCTGGGGTAAATCCGCTACCGTAGGGGCATTGGGAACGAGCAAGACTCGAACCCGCCACCTCCGAGTTAGAATGCGGGCTGGTGGCCATTGGGCTGACACCCAATGGTTTTGTTCATACTTTATTATTTGTCTATTTTGTGATCATGTTTTGAATTTACTTTAACGTGAATCGAAAATTAGGAGTTAAATAAAGTTTGACCTCCCGCCACTCCCCACCATCTCCCTCTTTTCAAACAATTTCGCTTCACAAACGCCGTCCATTCTCCCATCCCATTCCTATGAGGTGCGTCAATTTCATCCCCTTTTTTAGGGTTTCGATTTGTTAATTCATCCTTTCTTGTTTGATTTCGCAATCCAATTCAAGTATTTGCTGATTTACTTTATCGATTCATACTTCAATTCATTCGATCTGATGACGAATTACATACTATGTTGCTTATAGTGATTCTTGTTGTTAGGGTTTTACTTCACTGCCAACTTTTGAGTAATTACGAATTGACTGTGGTTGAGGATTGGATCTATAGTTTCTAAACCTATTATCAACACGTATGTTTGTCGATATCATTTACGAAACCCTAATTTCGCTACTATGTTTCTGTTCATCTTAACCATATTGAAATTACTGATTTCATGATTATACAAACAAAGCAGATGACATCTCTATTAATTTGCAGAAAGTCTCATTTGTTGTTGTATGACTTTTCCCCATGTAAAAAAATTGATGTGCATTAAAGAGTTTGTACACTAAGGTGTATTGTCGCAAATAGTAGGGGTGGGATCTATGCAGTTAATGCGGTAAAATATCGGATATCGGTCTAGGACCGATATTTGAGATATAGTATATCTCTGTGAGATATCGGTAATTTTAATATAATGCAGAATTTATTTATATAGCAATTTAACACTAATAATTCAGTGATATATCGGTCAAACATCGGTGATACATCGGTTATATTGCTGATACATCTGTTATATCGGTCAATATCGCCGATATTATTGGTACCAATGTTTTGACCGATATCTGAGACCGATATTTTACTAGGGGACCGATATGACCGATATTAACTGCATAGGGTGGGATGAAAGTTAGGATAGTCGATAAATACACGCACCTCATTATAATGTTCAAGGACGCCATTGTTTGGGATTCCTGGTTATTGAAGATGTTTGTGACTTTTTATCAGTCTTTTATGTAACAGTACATCCGCACTATCTTCAAATCTCATCTTGATTAACGAGTGTAGTAGGTCTATGCACTTTAATATTTTATCTTTTGTTATTTTGATTTTATTAGTGTTTTTCAGCATGTAAACATTTATAAGGTCATGTATCATACTATCATTTACTAACTTTGCCAAGTTTGTTGATTTGCGTGTAGGCCTCTTTTGCTGACATAGCCTTTTTTTCTCTTCAGATTATGTGTATTTTTTTTGGTGTCCTCTTCATTTTGTAGTAATCTAACTGTAAGAACTATTTACTTGACTACACACAATACTCAGGTACTGGTTATATTATGATTATAAGCTTTTTATGTTGGCAATAAAGCTTAGGTATTGAGAGTTGCCATGAAAGCAAACGTGCACAGAAAGGAAAATATAGCTCCACCACCTGGCAGGAACGTTGTAGCAACAAGTAAAGTGAAAAAGGGCACAACCGCACAAAAAAGGCCCGCACGAAAAGCATCAGGTTAGGTATCTTATGTTCAACTTCTGCATAAGATCAAAGAAAGTTGAGTTTATGGTCGAATTTGTCTTTACAAGTTAATTAATGACATCACACTTAAAACTATTGTAGTGGTGACAATTTTGACCCATTTACTTGTGAATGGTTTAAGTTCTTTTTTTCCGTCTCATCTCAAACAGGTGAAACACAAAAATCTGGTCAGATTATAAATGTATTGACCCATTTACTTGTGAATGGTTTAAGTTCTTTTTTTTCCGTCTCATCTCAAACAGGTGAAACACTTAAAACTATTGTAGTGGTGACAATTTTGACCCATTTACTAATTAATGACACAAAAATTAGTAATCTTTATTCAAAGCTTTAGATTATAATTGTATTGATGTTGCTTTTGTAGTTATGGTTAAATCGTTTATTATATAAACTGTTATAAAAACAGTTAAAAGTGTCTGCAGGTCAACCCACACGACTTGTTCCGCTTTGATCTGATAGGCTGTTACAAATATCACCCATTTTATCATCTCTATCTCCATGACTTGTATATTGTATTATTGCATCAAAAGCTCAATTAGTAATCTTAGATTGTTCTAGCTTTTCTTTTTCACTTTACTTTGTTAGTTTTTATTGATACTATGGGCATGCATGTATTCTTTAGTTTGACCAATTAAGTTAACTGATTAACATTATTTTTTAGCTTTCACAAATGGTACATGTTTGCATAAGCATTTACTTCATTTATGCGACTCTAATCTTCCATGGGAACCATTGCAGGTGTTTTGTCTGTTAGTGCTACAGAAGTTGTCAATAGACAGCTTTCAGTTAATGAAGGGTGTATAGGAACTAAAAAAGAAGTTGATCCCTTGACAAAGATAAAGCTGCAGCTTTTTCCAATTGATGAAGTTACTAGAATTGGATTAGAGAAGGTGAGTATATGAAGCCAAGTAGAGGTGGCAGTTTCAACCCATTTATCTATGAGCCGGTTTATTCGAGCTATGCTTTTATATTTACGGGCCAAACAGATAAAAACAAAAGAAATTGCTTGAAAAATAAAAAATAGCCAAACCCGTTGAAAGTCGCATGAAACACATTTTTAATGCATAAAACATTTTAAAAAGTTTTATCCAAAATAGACTATTTTAAAATAACATAGTTGTTGTAATCATATTTGACGCACTACATATCTTTATTTTTTCGACAGAAAGTGTTTTGGTTTATTCTCATCAATGCTTTTGTGTGATGGATCTGAGTTATTAATTATTATTATTACTATTAGTAACTAATTATATTATATTTATGCTAATATATTGAGTTTCCTTTAGGATGGTCTTAATCCATTCCTCGAACTCACACTCAAAGCTAGGAAGAAGATATCTTCTGTCATCAAACACATCCATACAAAATGGAGTGGGTCCCACATAGCTGTAGGAGAGCCAATGCTTTTGCCTTATGATACACACCTTAGACAATCACCTATGAGCAGAAGATGGACGTCAAAAGACTCCAGTATTAGTGCAGGAGATGTTTATATGGCTGTACAAAGTCCTGCTATATTTCGCTTAAGGTTTGAGTTTATTTCTTTTTATATTGCTATTCAGTAGACTTGGAAAAACGGAAGGGTTGGGAGAAATGTCAAAATGGGCCATTGAGCAAAATAGCTACATGTGTGATAGTATAAGCATTCAGTCATCTAATTTCATCATTATATTTTTATAAAATATATTTAAACGATTAAATTTGTAGGTTAAGGAAGGAAAAAAATAGTGCTAGTGGGTCAACCCCACACGATTCAACCGTAAAATAATATTGTTAGCTTTAGCTCATTTGAACCGTGTGATATGTTGCCTGGTACGCCCCGCTTGCGGTATGCTCATATAATGTATATATGCGTGGGCGCTCGGGGGGCAAAAGTGAAAGTGCACTAATTTTAACGTTATTTTACTAATTTCGTGAAAATAACGTTAAAAGAGGGGGACGGTTAATCATGCATCATGTGGTGGCGTTGATAGCCAAAAGACAAGGGGGTGCATGCACTAATCGGCGTTTGTCTCAATTGCTGAGTGTTATGTGCCTTATGTCCAAGGCTTGATGCAAAACCACAATTGAGCCGGGGGTCTCATTGGAAGTAGCCTCTCTATTCCTACAAGGTAGAGGTAAGGCTGTCTACATCTCACCCTCCTCAGACCCTACCTTAGCTTTGCTATTGGTGGGATATACTGAGTATGATGATGATGATGATGATGATGATGATGATATGTTGCCTGGCACAAAACCAACCAACCAAAATGGTTGACCAAAAACTCTGAATCAAATAATTATATATTTATATCTATTTAAAGCCAAAATTGTCGTGTCTGTTACTGAGTGTGTGTGTTTTTATGCTTTATATATATAAAAGTATAAAGTTAATGTTTTGTTTTTTTAGTTACGGGTGGTTCTCTGATCACCAGCCTGAAAGAGTTTCTGCAACAACTGATGTGCATAATTGCATAAAATCTGATGGCATACACAAATCGATCTCAGAAGATAGGAACTGTGTAGATGCAACAGCTCAAGTAGCTGTGACTGCGCCTCTGGTAAATGTATATAATTTTCATCACATTTTTCACTCTAACACAAACATTAATGCTTTGAGATTTACATGTATAACATTACCAATGAAACGTATGTTGTTTTTAATAGGATACTGAAGTCAAGATTGGTCAAAGCCAGGAATTGTCACGGTTAATGGATGATAACATGACCGATTTGACAATGGGGGGACTTTTTACGTTAGAGGGAAACAATGATACAGAAGTCAAGATTGGTCAAAGTCAAGATTGGTCAAAGCCATCCACTGACATAAGCATTGGAGGCTTGCTTTCTGAGGCATCATTACAGGGAAAACTTAATCATCAAGCAGCAATTCCAGCCCCAGTTACATGGGATGATAATTTAACCGCTTTAAGTATTGGTGGACTTCTATCAGAAGCATCTTTGCAGGCCAAGATTAATAACAACAAATCTGATGGGGGATTTATTTCTGATTCACTTGATGCCATGGTCTCTTCACACGTAAAAACCAATTGCTCTTCTATATTGGATGCTGAAGAGACATGTCATGCATTTGCCTTCAGGAAGTTCTCTTCATCCACCAAGAACGTTCGTGTTACTGCAAGATCTACTCAAGATTCGACTTCAAACCCATTCAGATTTCCTCATCTTCCAGAGGTTAGATTAAATTTTACACATGGAATTCTTCTATAGTTGGAAGTCCCTAAGAAATTGTTAATCTTTATCTGCAGCAGCAGGCTGAAAATGCTTCTGGTCCTCAACAATTTGGTGAAGACAGCAGAAGTCTTGGATTAAGAGGGATAACCTGGGTGGGTATTCTTTCATTATATATTGACTTTTCATCAGTCTTTGTCTGCATCAACCGGTTAAACTCCACTCGAATACTATTTCAACGGTGGTCTCAACCAGCATAGCTCGAATTCGTGAGAAAGTTTTCAAGCTTGAGCTCGGCTCTTCATTATTTTCTAATTATTTTTTGTTATTTATTCAAATATATAGGGTTAAGTTCATTTCCGAACTCTAAATAACTATAGAACTTTTAGAAATCCCAATAAACAATCTTTTTATTTATATATTTAGGGTACTTTTATACTTTATTATATATTTTTTTATGATTGTTAAGAATAGTTTTATCTTAACATAATATATATTATTTAATTATTTTTATCATATATATATTAGTAATTATGTAATATATTTTTTATATTTAATTAAAATTATATGCTTTGTAGTTATTTTAATATAGTTATATGTATAATAATGGTTATTATGTAATATATGTTTAATTAAATTTGTTATATTTATTTAATAACAGGTTCGTTTAGGCTTGGAGCCCAAACGAGCTTGGTATGTGAAGCTTGGTCTTGTTTATCAAACGAGCTTTAATTTTGGCTAGAACTTGGGCTTGAGCTTGCTGCAACTAGGTTCAATTCAATCTTTTAGCTAGTCGCTGTCGAGTAGCTAGCTCACAAGCGACTATGCTAGTTCACACCTGTAATTTCAATATGTGTTTAGATGGTTCCTCTGCATTTCTTTTTGTTATTCTCTAAAAAATAAAGATAAAACAGCTAACCTTGTCTTTTTTTTTTCTTCGAAATATGGAGTACAGAATGAGTCGTTGGGTCCATTTGATCTTGGCAACTCCATGCCGTGGAAGGTTTTTGGTGGTGGTAACGTTTGATTGCTTCATCTTCTTCTGCAAGTAGATTATGGGAAATTAAGGGTGTATAAAGTTGATTCATGGGATTTGTTATACAAGTTTTGTTAATGATTTTAGCCAACTCTTATAAATCACTTTTAGCAGATATTATATTTGAACTATGTGTGTCAATCAAATCTATGAAAGAAAAAAAAATTCGACAAAATCATAACCACTTATCTTATTTTTTTTTTCTCTCAACTTTGTGAGTTGGATTAATTCAATATTAACACAAGCGAACTAATTCTCTTGTTGTTTGGCTTCAGTTTCAGTTATTGAGATCTTGTTTGGTTTGTGGTTAAGGATTCTGGGTTGAAACATGTTTTGGTGTTTTTAGTCGCATGGTAAAACTGTATCTTTTGGCTCACCAGTAATCATTTGTCTTCTCGTGTTTTCATTGCTAATTTGCTTCCAGCAATCACATTGCCTTTCATGGGGTGATTGAATTTTAGTCAGTTGGTCTTAAGTTGGACATGTTTCAACAAAGTAAAAATGAGAAATAAATAATTAAACTATTAAAAATATGTAAAGTAATCAGACTTCTAATTACTGAAAAAGTTGATTACAATGATATTGAAATGTGAAGAACACGAAAACGAAGAGTTAAAATTTTGAAATGAAATTCTCTGTTGATACTTGAGAGAAAAATACTAGTAAATTCATTAAGCAATTACAAACCTGGTAGAGACTCTTGTCTCTTAAGGGGAGGTCTTAGGTTCAATCCCAAGCAAGGAGTAGTTTAGAATTAAATTTGGTGTAAATTAGGATTGAGTAAGCGTTGTCATTCAAAAAAAAAAAAAATTTACAAATCATGTAAAAAAAGTAGTGATAACAAAACGATCCGTTTAGTCTTTGATTATGGAAGTTCTTGCGAAGTCTAAGAGGTTCAGATTTAGATCATTATAAACAATAGTTAGACTGACGTTAAGACGTTTTTTACACCATATTGTATTTACAATATGTAAATAAAAATACAAGTCTAATATGATAACTTTCACAAAACACTAAATAAATACAAGACTTAAAAAAACTACACCCGAATTAAAATAATAGTATCACAACCAAAACTAATTTCAACACAACAAATCATAAGACAAGGTTTGTTTTGCATCAACACAAAAATATAATATCATAATGATATTTAGACGGTGTTTGGGATTTTGCTTATTTAATTTCTAAAGTGCTTTTTTACAAAAATGTTTATTAACTTACTTGTATTCAACTTCAAAAGTGTTTTTTTTAATAAAAATGTTAATTGACTTTATGACTTTTTCAAAACTAGTTTTAGAAAAGTGTTTACATTAGCTTTATGGTTGGAAAAGTAAAATGATCAAAAAAGGATGAAGTAAGTTTTCATGTTTCTTTGCTATTTTAAAGAGGCGGGTTTTGGTGGCTTTTAAAAACAACGTTTTACTCATTTTAAAAAAATCAAGAGTAAAATGCCAAAATTCTCTCTAAGTTTAGGTTACTTTTGATAAGATGTTCATTGAAAAGTCTGATAAGATTTTGATTTTGGATGAAAATGACAACAAAATTGAAACCAGAAGGACATAGATTCAAAAAGTTGAAGTTTTGAATTAAATAGTAAAAGTGACCAAAACTCAATGAACATTTTGGCTATTGGAATTTTATTTTTGTTTCCAAACTCAAACCCAAACACCTTCTTGATAGCCCAACCCAACAAATAGAGTAAATTATTTTTGAGTTCTTGTGTTTTAGTTGTTTTAACCAGTTGAGTATAAAATCAAAAAGTTTAACGCCCTGAGTCTCTAACCACTCATTTTGTAACGTTTTGAGTCATTGTGTTTTAGTGCTTTTAACCACTTGGGTCCAAAATAAAAAATACAAGTGTTATAAATTAGACTCAAAACATTATAAAATGAGTGGTTAGGGATAAAACCACTAAAACAACAAGCACTCAAAAAAGTAATTTACTCCAGCAAATATTTACAACCAGAAGTAAAACCCCCCCAAAACCCTAATCGTGCCACTACCTCCACAAACCCTCAGTCAGTCGGTCGTCAATCTCTACTTGAAAGCACAAACCAGAGGTAACCTTTTCCAAATTCTTCAAACTAGAGATCTATTCTATCAAATCATCATTCGTCTTCATCGATTTTTGAATTCACTTCTTCCTCCGATTGCTCATAAATTCATAATTATCAATTCGTTACTTAATTTGCAGTTATGGCTGCAGATGGGATGGAAGAGACAAATAATAACAAAATTGAAAGGTCTGTTTTATGATATCTAGTTACTCCATTCATGTTTCTTTCTTTCTTTTCTTTTTGTATATCTACAATTAATATATGTGTTGTAATTGTTTGTTGTTGTCATCTTGTTTTGCTTTCAGAGAAGCTCCTCAACTAGTTACTGCATTAAAAGACATAAAAGGTGGCCTTGATGATCTCAGAGCTAAAGTTCAACTGTTAACTTCAAAGGTTCCAAACTATTCCAACCTCTGTTTCACTTGATTGGCAATCAAGTAAAACAATATTAACGTTTTATAAAGTGAGATTACACGACATCTTATGCCTAAAAACATCACTAATTTGAATCACATATTTATATATACATGGGTGTATAAACATATTTTTTCAAACTACACCACTTTTGGGGATTTTTGTTTATTTTGTAACAATTATTGTCGTATTGTGTTTTCTTGATATATAACTGATGAGTTTATATTATAACAAGTGGGCCCAATTTTTTTGTTTCGCCCGAGGCCCAATTTTTATTTTTTTATCGTTCTCGGAGACAGCCCTGTTGATTGCATCAAATAGATATAAACCAAACAGATAAACATTTTATGATCAGGTAAAGTCAGGTGTTTATCCAACATCAGATGGGATCAGCTACCTTGAGGCTAAACATTTACTCCTTTTGAGTTACTGTCAGTCACTTGTATATTACTTGCTTCGCAAGGCGAACGGGCTTCCTATTCAGGGGCATCCTCTTGTTCGCAGCCTTTTGGAGACACGATTGTTTTTGGAGAAGGTCGTTCTTTAGTAATTATTCATCTCAGATTTTGAAAACTGGTTGAGTTGTATAATTTGGTTAACTGTTTTGGCTATCATGTGCAGATACGCCCCATCGATAAGAAGTTGCAATACCAAATACAGAAACTAACGAGGCTAACCGGGAATTCAGTGGATGGTGTGGGCTCAGATGACAAGAAGCCTCATGAGCGAGATGATGCTTTGAAGCTTCGTCCGAACCCAGAAATGCTTATTGACAAAGTTGCCCCTGATGTGAGTTGTTTTATTTAAACGGGGTTGGTAATGGGTCCTAACAAAGGCATTCTTGTTAACAAAGTTGGGTAATGGGCCATTTGGTACGGGTTGCAACGGTGGGGTCGGGTTGGTTTGATTACATATAAATAGTTAGTATAAAATGGACATCTCATTTCATTTAGGATAACATGTTTGGTGGTTTTTTATTTGCATACGGTTATGGTTGCTCATGGATGTCATTTGATGTTATCTGAAAAGCGGGCCTCATTATTATTTGATTTGAATTATAGGATAATGATGGCAAGTATCGACCCCCAAAGATTGCCCCTGCATCAATGGATGAAAGCAAGACTTCAAAACAGGAGAGAAATGTGTCAAGGAAAGAGAAACAAGCGCTCAGGCAAGCTCTGCAGAGCGAGTATACTAGAGATTTAATGAATGATCTCGAGGGAAGGCCTGAAGAGGTTAGGTTTCTCTTATTTATATTCGCGGTTCCTTCAAAAGAAAATTACAATTGATTTGATGGCATGAAATAGGTGAGGGAGGTTATTGGAACCGAAGATAGAGATGTGACCAGATATAGAGCAAAAATGGAAGAACGTGCAAGGAGAGAAGAGGAGCTTTTCACCCGAGCGCCTCTTACAAGAATGGAAAAAAAGCAACACAAAAACATGCTCAAAGCAAGAAATGGGTCAGATTCTATTTTCTATTTGTCTCATATGTGAAATCTTTTCTAAAGTGATTTTGTATGCAGGCTGTCTGGTTTAGCTGATGATTTTAGCCAGGATATCAAATCTTTACCTCTGGAGGATGGTGTTGATGGGCAAAATTCATCTTTCATGGATTTAGAAGGTGGAGAAAGGAAGTTCAAGAGGCGCAAGGTAAACAAACTTTGAATTTCACTATCCCATTTTTGTTCACAAGAAGCTCGAGGGATAATTTCAAGGGGGGGGGTAACTTGAGAACGCTAAATATTGCGGGAACCGTGAGAACGAAAGAAAAAACCAATCAAAACCAATTTTTTTAATTCAAACCTCATCGTAATTAAAATACATAAAAAAAATTTTACAACATCAAATAATTCCTTTTTCCTCCCAAAATCACTCTTATTAGAATTTTTACACGTGTAAATTTTCTTTATTTACGAATTCTCGTAAATTTAAGCGTGTAAATTAAATTTCTAACATTGTATTCGAATAATAATGATAAGTGTAATTTTTTTTGAATTGTTTTTATCTAGTTCTCATGTTTTTTTTCCATTCATTTTCACGGTTCTCACAATATTTAGCGTTCTCATGTAAACCTTCTCCTAATTTCATATATACAAAATATTCCATTTTCATATTTATTACAGTATATATTCATTTTATGTAAAGATTTAGATGGAATTTTAAATGTTTTGAATTTGAACAATCCTATATTGTTTTTCTTTAAGGCTTGACTGGTATGTTTCTGCAAAAATAGTTATTTTGGGTTTTATTTATACACTTTATTTTGTGTATTTGATAACAGAGAAGACATTAGGGATGGTTAAGGCATGAAGAAAGGTGAAGCTGTGCTGTTCTATGACAACTGAGACTATTTATGGACCTCAAAAAACCAAATGATCAAACTTTTCTTCATTTTTTGTTGCTGCAATTGTTTTTTTATATTAATCAGTGATTAAAAAGTTGAACGATCGTATTTGTTCTCTTCAACGATCGTAATTTAGCCTAGATATAGATATCGTCATTCTTCCGGACTAGATATAGATATCGCTGTCGAAACTGATCAAGACTGCATTTTGTTTTAATTAATCAAACTGAAATTCAATCTAAATCATTTTGTTTAACTGTTTATGCTCCAGTCATTCTGTGCTCTCCATATGAAATCAGTTTGGGTTTATACCAACTACCCTGCTTTCATCACCGCTTTAGAAATTTCCACTTTTATGACAACCCCTTCGATCTTGTGGTTATTCAGATTATAGATGCGATTGTAGATGAAGTTGGATACTGATTTATGGAGAAGATTATTGTTGCCGGAGTTGGGGGTCATCCGAGTTGCATTGAACGGTGTCTTGGTCCTGCGAAGAGATCATGGACTTTGTTAGTTTTGTCATGGGTAGTTTTGTCTTTTCACAAGTTAACAGAATAAGTGGATAAGGTTAGTGTGGGTGGGTCTAATTGAAACGAAAATGAAACCATTTATAGTGCTTTGGCAAGATTTGAACTTACCAGGTCCATAGGCTGGGTTGGTTACCAGATATTTTAGCAATAAAATAAAGAGGTTAGACCTACGAGCAGTGTTGTAAGAATCGCTAGGCGCTAGTCGGGCGGTGGGGTACCGACTAGCGATTAATCGGGATTAATAGGGATTAATCGGATTGATATTTTCATATGTAATTTTTAGTTACATATACGCACACACATTTTTATATGTAGTTTTTTAAAGTAGATGTGTTTTAACCCCTCATTAACCCATTTTTTAAGTAATTGGAAGGAATTTATATGGTTTGGTCAAAATTTGGCTGGCATCTAGCCAAAATTTGGCCAGAATAGCACCGCCATTGACTGCTTAGCTATTAATTGGTGAACCTCCGATTAGTGATTAATCGGCGACTAATCAGAGACTAGTCGGGATTTTTACAACCATGCCTGTGAGACTTAAATGGTCCAACTATTGCTTTTTCTCTCCGTACACTTTTACTTTAACGTTAACCTGCCACCGGTCAACCTCCAACCAACCTCCGGTCAGACATTTCACCGACCAATCTCCGGCCAGTGACCGGCAACAAGCACCGGTGAATCTCCGACCAACCTTGGTGCTTTTCTTTTTTCTTTTTTCTTTCAGTCAATCCAACAAACATCTGGTGTGCACGTTTTTTTTTTCTCTGGTTCTTTTTCTTGTGATTAGTCTTCTGGGTTATCTTATTATTTGGGTTTTGTACTTTACTTGAGACTTGTGATTTGGATCAAACTGTTGTGGGATTTTAGTGTTTGGTAATAAGGTATTATCTATTCTATAAATTTATTGTCTTGAAGTTCTTTCAGACATTTCATCAACTACCGGTCAGGCACTTATTAGGTCTCTTAAAGTTGATATTTTCTTCACTTGAATTGCTTCTTGTTTCCTTTTAAGTACGTTATTTGATCGTTTCATCATCTGGGTTTTCGTTTTTTACCCAAGATTTCGTTTAAACAGTTGTGAGATTTTACTATTTTGGTGTTTATTATTGGGGTGTCAATCTCCGACCAAGCTCTGGCCATTGACCGATAACAAGCAACGGTCAATCTCCGACCAATCTGCAGCTGAAGAAGCAGGACCAAGAACCTTTCTCCGGCGAGTAGCAACACTGCAGCAAGCTAAATTATAAGGGAGACCAAACCCACCAGCGGAACTTCAGTACTTCTAGCGGTTTACGTCTCGGAAATCTCTCTCGGGCCAGGTGCTTTCGTTTAAAAAAAAATTATATATATAAGTCTAATAGTAATAGCAGACATCTTGTGTGCCTCTTGTGTGGCTTATTGTGTTTTCGTGTTAACTCTATTACTTGGTCATAGTCATCTACGCTATTTATTGTCATTGTGTGCTTGTTGTTGCGGATTGCATAGTTTTGCCCTTCGTGTACTTTGTGTTGCCCGTTGTTTGTTACCTTGTGGTTAGTTGTTAGTTGTAAACATTAACAATAGAAACCATGACTTTTACTTGAGATCATGTCCAAGGACGAGAGGTGCAGGGAAGGGTAAAGTTAGAGGGTGTAGTTTACGGGTGGCATCTTGGAACGTAGGAACTCTTAGTAGTAAATTGTTGGAAGTGATAGACGCTCTTAAAAGACGTAGGGTACATATAGCGTGCCTTCAGGAGACTAGGTGGAAAGGACACAGAGCAGAAGAGCGGAATGGATATAAGTTGTTGTATTCCGGGTCGGATGGAGCCAAGAATGGGGTAGGATTTTTGGTGTCTATAGAACTGCATAAGAATGTAATTGAGGTGATACGACACAACGATAGAATTATGGTGCTAAGGTTAGTATTAGGTGAGCAAGTTGTGACAGTGGTATGCGCCTATGCACCGCAAGTGGGACTAGGAGAACAAGAGAAAAGAGAGTTCTGGGATTGTCTAGATGTAGTAGTAAGGGACATACCTAGGGAGGAGAAATTTTTTATAGGATGAGATTTTAACGGGCACATTGGTAAGGACAGTGATGGCTTTGAGTTGGTACATGGGGGTTTTGGTTTTGGCGATAGGAATAACCCCGGTAGAGACCTTCTAGACTTCGCGGCAGCTCACGGCCTAGGTATTATAAACTCGTTCTTTAGGAAGAGGGAATCTCATTTGATCACTTTTAGTAGCGGAGGGCGTAACACGCAAATCGACTATCTTCTGATGAGACAGGAAGATCGACGGATGTGGATGGACTGCAAGGTTATACCAAGGGAGACTATTGCGGCTCAACACCATTTGCTGGTAGCAGATATAGCCATAAAAGTAAGGCTAACTGAGGGGGAGAGGAAAACCCGACCTAGGATCCGTTGGGGAGACCTGAAGGGAGAAAAAATTACTATGTTTAGAGATAAAGTTAACTCAATGGCATCGATGCAGCTAGCTGACGACGCAAACCGGATGTGGGAGGATATGGCGACGACGATCACTACGGTGGCAAATGAGACGCTAGGGGCAACAACAGGAAAGACTAGTGGGCATAAGGAGTCCTGGTGGTGGAATGGAGACGTGCATGCCAAAATAAAGGCTAAGCAACAGAGTTTTAGAGATCTTTTGAGGTGCACAGATGAGGAGGAGCGGTTGAGGGTGACGGAGATATACAAGAAGGCAAAAAGGGAAGCGAAAAAGGCGGTGACTGAGGCGAAAAACACAGCTTATAAACAAATGTATGAACGTTTGGAAACGAAAGAGGGGGAGCACGATATGTTCAAGATTTCAAAAGCTAGGGAGCGAAGAAGACAAGACCTAGGAGTAGTAAAGTTTATCAAAGGAGAGGATGTAAGTGTTTTAGTCAAGGCACATGACATTAAGTTGAGATGGCAAACCTACTTCCATAATCTTTTCAACGACGGTAGGGCATACCAACAAGATAGCAGCAATCCCAGAACCCAAAGGCGACAACAGAATAATTGCTACTGCAGGAGGATCACACATGAAGAGGTGAGGATGACACTTAGGAAGATGGGAAGAGGCAAGGCAGTAGGTTTGGACAACATACCGATTGAGGTGTGGAAGTGTTTGGGGGAAAAAGGAGTCCGATGGTTAACACTTTTGTTCAATAGCATTTTCAAGACTGGAAAAATGCCAGATTAGTGGAGGAGAAGTGTCGTGGTGCCTTTATACAAGAATAAAGGAGACGCTCAATGTTGTGGGAACTACAGAGGAATCAAACTGCTAAGCCACACTATGAAGCTCTGGGAGAGAGTAATTGAAACTAGAATTAGAAGAGAAACGCAAGTTTCAGTAAACCAATTTGGATTCATGAAAGGGTGATGTGTGCTAAACAGACTATTAAAAACAACTATATTAGACTCTCTAAACTAGACACTACAAAGCTTTAAATATAGACTCAACCTAAAACCACACAATCGGCAAGTGTACCGATCAATGTAGTATAACCTAGGAAGTCCGGATATCGAACCACGAGACTCTATAAACTACGTAAACTAGACTCTGACAGACACTGACGGACGCGACTTAAACTTGTTTAATTGTTGGGGGGGGGGGGGTGTTACTGAAAACTAAGGAAATCTATATTAGACTACTAAATTAAACTAGAAATAGACTAAAAACGAATGACGACTGAGGACTTTACTTATATGAGAACGGGACCACCTAGACAAGAACCCTGGATTGTTTTTAAGAGATTACCGATTAAGTTAAATGCACGAGTTATGGAACCGGGATCTTAAAATACTAAACCTATTAAGAACCAACGAGGCCCCTCGACCCTTCTCAAGGAGAAACCTGTGGCACTACCTAGGCCGTTAATTCTACCGGTTATTAGACTTCTTCCCAGTTGTCTAATTATTGTGTAAGTACCCTAATGTTGACCTATTCTTTCCCAATCCTAGATCTAGGGTAATTTGAAGTAATTAACTTGACTTGATAGACTAATAAGACCGACAGGTAAACCAAGACATAACCTTTCCCAAGGCCTATCTAAAGGAATTCGCCGGGTAAGACCTACCAATAGCCTCTCACTTCCCAGGTATTAGGACTAGTAGAACACTAAGACTTAGCAAATTATTAGCACTTACTTCTAGGGGTTATTGCGCAATTCTCCCTAAAGAGTGAAGGTTTTCTAACGTGATATAGACACTCACCGAAAGCCTAAACCCTAATATGACTCTACGTTGTGATATAGACCGTCACTAAGAATCATATGAAGCAAGTAATAACAATAAACCGAATCAAAGTATGCATACACATCAAACCATTAAATCAAACCTCTTACTAAACACAATCACCCATAACAATCATGCAAATAACGAAAACCGGTAAAATCTTTATATTAATCCATTCATCAAGTCTAGGTGGTTTATGAAATTAGCCAAGCATCTCAGTAAATGAAAACAAAACAAAGAGGTCTAAACATGAATTCATTGTAACAAAGTTTCAAGAAAGTAATCGACAAAACAAGGGATTAGAAAACCCGATTAATTCTTCGATTCTTCACTCTCGACTCGTACCAATGATTCCCTTGCCTTGAAATCTCCAATTGTTCTCCAAGAATCCTCCAAGATTGCTCCAAGATGTCCCCAAGTTCGAACTAGGGTTTCTTCCAAGCTTAAGATGTATTTATATCACTTTTTTCTAACACCCCTTTATTAAATTCGAATAAATCTGCCAGCAACAGCCTTCTGGCGGGGCTCCACCCACTTAGGAATGGGTGGCGGGGTGCCACCTTGTTTTTTTTCTCATGTACTACATTCAGTCTCTCGCCGGGTGCCAGAAAACTTCCCACGGGGTGCCAGAGAGTGATTTTTCAGCCTTTTAACTCTATTTCAACTCCCCGGCCTTTCTAACATGCTCCAAGACTTGACACTTCGATGTTTTGACTCGTTTCACTCGGTTTCCCGCATATTTAAGCATCAAGGCCTGCAAAACACGATTTTATCAATAGTATGCATATTCTAACGAAAAACCAAACTAAATATAACAAAAACTATACAAACTGTACACGAATAAAAGATGTATTTTGCAATACATCAAACATCCCCACACTTACTCTTTTTTCGTCCTCGAAATAGAATTATGCAACGGAATCAGAAACAAATAATCACTTGGGTCAAAAGCATAGGTATAATTAATTAAAAACCAAGACTTGCGTTAGCCGCGATTGCGAATATACTTATCCCCTTAAACCCGAATCCAATCCTAAGCCCTTATCATGTGAATTTAATTTAAGTGCGGTCAGTCTACCTAGGGTCTCACACTAGAATCTACGGTCCACCTACTCCCACCTCAAGCTTATAGGACTAAAAGAACGATCACTGGACCAATTCCTAACCGTCTTATATCAAAACCAAGAGAGTTTACAATCAACTTTTTTTTTCTTTTTTTTTGCTTTGCTTTTTGCTTTTTTTTTCGTGAGTCTAGACGATGCTTTCCCTAACCAAGCGGTATTCCGGCTGTAGAGTCGCGATCCCCAACCACAGATTACTTAGGTTTCGGTACCTTTATTCGGCAAGTCGATTTCACACATCCCAGAGGCATTCCGGCTGTAGAGTCGCTATCCCCAACTCGGATTACATAGACCTGTGTTACTTTCATTTAGTTTCTAGCTCACTTTTTATTCTATTTTTTTTATTGATCACAAACTCTAACGGTTCTAACTTATAACGGTGCCCCTTATACTATTTTCGGTAGTTTTGATTTCCCATATTTCCCAGGCGAAAACCCACTAGCAGACCGACAATTAAGGTATATTTTAACTCAAAGGGACTTAAAACCAAACCCGGGCCTATCCACATATCCCTAACTAGACGCAAGCTCGATTTATTATAATCTCATATTATTATTATTCGACCCCGAGCAAAAATTCATCTTTTCTATCATTTTCCGCTTTAATTGCAAACTTCTTTTTTATTCGAAAGACATTTTCTATTTTTTTTAATTTTTTTGGATTTTTCAAAATTTTCTAATTTTTTTTTAATTTTTTTTTGTGTTTTTCATATTTAAGACTCGAATATTTACAAGTATCCCATCCCCACACTTAGAGATTGCATTGCCCCTAATGCAAGAACGAAAATACGACTCAACAACTACCTAAAAATAAAAACTGCAAACGAAATAAATAAAATATACAACAACAACAAAAAGGGAAACGACTTAGCTGAGTATGTGAGACTGTCAAAGTGCCAGTCGTTTCCACATAAGCCCTCCAATTCGATACGCGCTCAGCAGACAACTCCTAACCTCGGACACGCGAACGAAAGCGGCTAACACAATCTACCTTGCCATCCCTACACTACTCCTGCTGCCCAGCTGCTCTCCAACCACCTGAACTGGAGACTCCGGATCAACTCCCGCACCAGCACCAGTCGGGGCCCTCCTGCTCCTTGAACTACTTGCCATGCCTGTAAAACAGATAAATTTCAAGCCAAAACAAGCAGACAATCAGTAAATAACAACTGTTTTTGGTATTTTCAGATTTTATAATTTTTTTGAATTTTGAATTATTTATTTATTTATTATTATTATTATTATTTTTCTAAAGATTAGCCGTATAGCATTTCGTTCGCGGCTAAAACAACCGGGCTACTTTTTTTTACAATTGCTAAGTGGTGGCTAAACTCGCCCGAATGGAGATTGAGTACGGGCGAGTTCAAACCACTTGTACGTGCAAGTAAACCCAAGCAATACTAAACACTACTCAAACTATGCTAAACGACACAAAGACGACGCGAAAACACTAAACTAGACTCAATGTACACTACCCCCCTTCGGCACTTTTAATTGTCCCAATTAAGAGCCAAAGTGCCGAACAATGACATTGAAGTCCAATTCGCGCTTTAAATGTAGTTACCTTGTAGTTGTTTTGAAAAGAAATTTTAACGTTGAAAGATTCCGCCTAATGAAAGGAAGTTTCTTCGTATGCAAAAACGTAGTTTCAATGCGCAAAAGCGGAGCTTCAATTCAATGTATCACACCAAATCAATCAAATATCAAGCAAACCGACATTAAACACCAACCCGACTAGCAAATCCAATCCCAATAGTCAAGTGCAAAACAAGAAATCCCACACTTAACTTCTACCAAATATAACCATTATGCCCCAACCCGAGCCATTCCGCAATCCCATGACAAAACAACTACATGACGCAACTCAACACACACACACAAGACCCAACCAAAGACTATGGACTCGACACAATGTGCTGGCCCTAAACAGAAACACAGGATACCGACTCGAACAACTCAACACAACGGACTCTATTCAACCTATTAGCGACTCAATAACGCACCAGGACCGACAGTTGACTGGACAAAGACTCAATTCGACTCACTCTACGACCAACAACTGACCTAAAACTGACTGACATTTGACCCGAGACATGATTCTACCGAATCGACACACACAAAACTGACCACAGGACCTACTCGACCCGACAAGCACTCGACCTAAAAATGACTCAAAACACCTACTTACAAGCACTTGACTCAGGGACGACTGACCAGACACTACGCTGAAACGAACCAAAAGATTCAACAAATCACAGATGTGACTCGAAACTTCTTTGACTTGACTCAACAGACTCAACACATCACAAACACCAGCTGAGACCCGACACTACTCGACACACCACAAAAGAGACAACTGACTGATTAGAACCCACTCAGACTGGATTGAAACGCCACACACCCACCTGATCCGACCACTACACCGGACTGAACTCAGACCTAAACGGACACGACTGCAGACAGAGACCTCACTAACTCGACTCAATAAACAAACCAAACAGACTACTCGACTACTAAACTAAAATACAAGAAAAGCTTTGCAGGAAAACATACCTTGGATTCGTTAGAAACACGAAGAAATAGAAAGATTTTTCGGTTTTTGCTTTGACTCCACAATAAAAAACCGAAACTTGAATGATGAGAGTGGTTGATGTTAAGGCGACTGAATGTTAAGGGTGTAGGGGTTACGAGTGATTGTGGAGGTTTAAAGGGTTACCAGTGATGTAGATTGAGGGTGAAGGTTATCGGTGAGGTGTGGAGTTCGGTTGAGGGTATTGGCTGTGTAGAGGGTAGAGGGTTAGGGATTGCGGTGTATCGGCTGAAGGGTAATCGGTGGGTAGTGGATAAAGGTTTACGGTAGTTAATGGTTGAAGGGGATGGGGGTAGAGTGGGTATGAATGGAGGCTAATAAGTGGGATTTACGGTAAAGGGAGAGGTCGGCTATGAATGGAGGAGCAGGAAAAGGGTCTATCGGTTAAGAGAGTGGAGAAGGTAAGAAAATTAGGTGGAGGTTTTGAAATTTGGGTTAGCAAATCAATTAAGTGCAGATACAACTTCTAGCGGCCCGCCAATGAAGGTCAATGTTGGTGGCGGCCCGCCACCACGAGATTAATTTCCGAAAAACTCCCCTACGTGGTGGCGGGGGCGAGAGGTGTATTGAATAGGTGGGTGGCGGGGTGCCAGAGGCCCTTTTTAACAGAAAGAGTGTAATTTTTTTTTACATGCCTTAGAAAATTTTATGTTTTTTTTTTCAAACCCATCAAAGTTAAACCTTGATTTTTTTCTAAGTATAAAACTCACCTGGAACCTTATTTCTCTCGCGAATTCCTTCAAATCCTCGGTGATGCCCTCCTGCAAACGACTCAAGACACAAACAAAGAACCGAAAAAAAAACTAACAAAACGACCGTTAGCTACTAAAAATTACGAAAAATAAACGAAAATACAAACGGTACAAACTCTACACATGAGTAGCAACTTCTCACATACTTATGGAGGATCATGGAGATGCAGCTCACCTCCAAACATACTCTCACGGGCTGTAGCACCACTATATGTATCGCCCGAATCAACCCGAACACCCTGAGCTCTCTCAAAACCTCTCAACTCCTCATCTAGCGTTTTGAATCTAAATTCTCCATATCGAAATTTATCCCCACACTGAGGTTTTCTCAGTGTCTCAATCCTAGATTCTAAACGCTCCACTCTCTCCTCCAATTCCTCTAATTTCCTATCCGGTGGGTCCCCACACTTGAATCCTGTCACCTTTTCAAGACTCAGATCACTTACCACCTTCTCCTCATCTGTTTTATCCTTCTCAGATTCCCCCACTAACGAAACCGACTGCACTCTATCACTAGGCCCTTTTGAACTCATGACCTCAAAAACTACTGATTCCTCGCCCACTCTCAGTGTGATGGTGCCTAAAGAAACATCTATTAGAGCTTTAGCGGTGTTTAAGAATGGGCGTCCTAAAATTAACGGTATGTTTTCATCGGCTTCCATGTCAAGAATAACGAAATCGGCCGGAAAAACAAACTTATCCACCTTAACAAGCAAATTCTCAACTATTCCCCTCGGGTGTTTTACGGACCTATCAGCTAAGGACAATGTCATTCGGGTAGGTGAAAGCTCGCCTAAGTCTAGCTTCTCGTAGAGCGAAAAGGGCATCAAATTAATGCTAGCACCTAGGTCGGCTAAAGCTCTAGTGTTTGTGTTACTACCGAATAGACAAGGAATAGTGAACACACCGGGATCGGTAAGCTTTTCAGGAAGCTTATTTGAGACAATGGCTGAACACCCTCCATGCAACGGGACATTCGACAACTCACCTAATTTCTCCTTATTCCTAAGAAGGTCCTTAAAAATTTTTGCATATTTCGGCATGGACTGGAGTGCCTCAATGAAAGGAAGATTAATCTTCAATTGCTTGAAGATATCTAAAACTACCCGTATTCCCTTGAGTATTTTTGGTTCTTAAGACGTGAGGGAAACGGAACATACGCATGATTCACATAGGGTGAAGGTCTAACGTCTATGGGTTTTTTCTCAACTTTCTTCTCACTTTGAGACTCGCCGGACTGTGCGGTACTTGCTGGGCTTAGCCTCTTTTGCACTTTGCCGGGAGCCTCCATCTCTTCATCTACAATATCTCCATCCTCATCAACTACTCTCTCCTCTACACTCGGGTTCCCTACGGTTTTGCCACTACGAGTGGTAATGGCCTTTACATGAGCATTCGGGTTCAGTTGGGTGTTACCCGCAAAGTGACCGGGTAATCTCTCTTCTAGCTTTCTAGACATGTCCCCTACGACCCTTTGAAGGTCTCGGAAGGAGGCTTGATGGTTCTTAAGCATTAGGTCATGTTCGCTAAGTTTCTTTTGGGTGGTTTGGTCTCTAACAACTAGCTGGCTCATCATAGCCTCCATTCTTTCTATGCTGCCCCCTAAATCAAAACTTGAACCCTGTCCTGTTTGAACCTGATTATTTGACCCCCCATCCTTGACCTGCCCATTTGAACCCCCACCAAAAAGTGAACCTAGACCCCTATTTGGATTTTGAGCTATTTGAAAACCAGGCGGTCCATTTGAGCGGAAATTGCTATTAGTATTAAAGTTATTATTATTATTTCGCCAACCCGAACCAACATTATTATTACCAAACCCACTAGATTGACCTCTACCGAACCCTCCTCCTACGAAATCAACTTGCTCCTCACCAACTAGCAATGGACACGCACTCGTGTCGTGCCCCCCTCGGCAAAACTCACACTTATCTACCTTGGCTCTAATCTCCTTGAGCTCTCGAGTAATGTTTTCCAACACAGCGGCCAAACTAGGGTCCATGGTGACATGGTTCACCCCGCGGGCGGGTGCACTAGTAGTGGTATTTGAATTACCACTTTGAGACCGCTGATCGGATCGTGATTGGGATTGAGACTGAGCAAATGCCTCAAAACGTTCTAAACACTCAGCAACAGTAAGTATACCCATCATATGCCCCCTGCATTAGTATCAAACCTATCACGAATCTCTTGGGTGAGACCGTTGTAAAATTTCTCACATAAAGCCCAATCAGAAAGACCATGCTGGGAGCAACGAGCACAAAGGTTTTGGAAACGCTCCCAAGAAAGGTAATAAGGCTCGTCGGGCTCCATGCGGAAGGAGTGGATTTGGTCCCTAAGACGTGAGGCTTTTGCGGGCGGGAAATACTTATTCAAAAAGGCTTGACGAAGCCCCGCCCAAGTGGTAAAAGTGCCGGTTGGTTGAGAGTCCAGCCAAGTAGCCGCACGGCCAGCTAGTGAGAACGGGAAAAGCTGTAGGTAGGTAGCATCGTTGGGTGCACCGTGAAGGTTAAAGGTAGCTAGCATACGAGAGAAACGGTTTATGTGGGCCGGGGCGTCCTCATCGTCTCGGCCATGGAATTGGATGGTATTGGTGATAGCCTGCATGGCATACGATGGAATCTGCCATGAATTGTCATTAACTATGGGTGGGACGGTGATGGGTGAAGCAAGGCCGGTGAAATCCTGAGTGGCTTGCTGATGGACGGTTTGCCTAGGGTTTGCCATTGGTTCTAAGTTCACTGGATTGCTAGAGGTACTAGAAGTAGGGCTATTGGGCGGGGAAACCTTAGGTGAGGTTTTAGGTGAATGGTTTGGCGAAGGTGGTGGTGTAGGAGGTGGGGTGGGTAACGGGGTGGAATCGAAATTGGGGAAACGAGAAGAGGATGTAGAAGTAACCTGTGGGCCTTCGCCCAATTGAGATGATGACTGCTTGACTGGTGGTGGTGGTCCGTGCGAGCGCAGATGTGGCATCCACTACAAGCAAAAACCTGAACACAAGAAAAGCAAACAATAGTCACTACGACTCAAAATGAAAATAAAAGACACAAAACAAAGTAAACACGTAGCACGTATTTGTCAAGTAAATCTATCAAAGCTAATGAACGCAATTACCAAGAGTCCCCGGCAACGGCGCCAAAAACTTGATGTGTGCTAAACAGACTATTAAAAACAACTATATTAGACTCTCTAAACTAGACACTACAAAGCTTTAAATCTAGACTCAACCTAAAACCACACAATCGGCAAGTGTACCGATCAATGTAGTATAACCTAGGAAGTCCGGATATCGAACCACGAGACTCTATAAACTACGTAAACTAGACTCTGATAGACACTGACGGACGCGACTTAAACTTGTTTAATTGTTTGGGGGGGGGGGGGTGTTACTGAAAACTAAGGAAATCTATATTAGACTACTAAATTAAACTAGAACTAGACTAAAAACGAATGACGACTGAGGACTTTACTTATATGAGAACGGGACTACCTAGACAAGAATCCTGGATTGTTTTTAAGAGATTACCGATTAAGTTAAATGCACGAGTTATGGAACCGGGATCTTAAAATACTAAACCTATTAAGAACCAACGAGGCCCCTCGACCCTTCTCAAGGAGAAACCTGTGGCACTACCTAGGCCGTTAATTCTACCGGTTATTAGACTTCTTCCCAGTTGTCTAATTATTGTGTAAGTACCCTAATGTTGACCTATTCTTTCCCAATCCTAGATCTAGGGTAATTTGAAGTAATTAACTTGACTTGATAGACTAATAAGACCGACAGGTAAACCAAGACATAACCTTTCCCAAGGCCTATCTAAAGCAATTCGCCGGGTAAGACCTACCAATAGCCCCTCACTTCCCAGGTATTAGGACTAGTAGAACACTAAGACTTAGCAAATTATTAGCACTTACTTCTAGGGGTTATTGCGCAATTCTCCCTAAAGAGTGAATGTTTTCTAACGTGATATAGACACTCACCGAAAGCCTAAACCCTAATATGACTCTACGTTGTGATATAGACCGTCACTAAGAATCATATGAAGCAAGTAATAACAATAAACCGAATCAAAGTATGCATACACATCAAACCATTAAATCAAACCTCTTACTAAACACAATCACCCATAACAATCATGCAAATAACGAAAACCGGTAAAATCTTTATATTAATCCATTCATCAAGTCTAGGTGGTTTATGAAATTAGCCAAGCATCTCAGTAAATGAAAACAAAACAAAGAGGTCTAAACATGAATTCATTGTAACAAAGTTTCAAGAAAGTAATCGACAAAACAAGGGATTAGAAAACCCGATTAATTCTTCGATTCTTCACCCTCAACTCGTACCAATGATTCCCTTGCCTTGAAATCTCCAATTGTTCTCCAAGAATCCTCCAAGATTGCTCCAAGATGTCCCCAAGTTCGAACTAGGGTTTCTTCCAAGCTTAAGATGTATTTATATCACTTTTTTCTAACACCCCTTTATTAAATTCGAATAAATCTGCCAGCAACAGCCTTCTGGCGGGGCTCCACCCACTTAGGAATGGGTGGCGGGGTGCCACCTTGTTTTTTTTCTCATGTACTACATTCAGTCTCTCGCCGGGTGCCAGAAAACTTCCCACGGGGTGCCAGAGAGTGATTTTTCAGCCTTTTAACTCTATTTCAACTCCCCGGCCTTTCTAACATGCTCCAAGACTTGACACTTCGATGTTTTGACTCGTTTCACCCGGTTTCCCGCATATTTAAGCATCAAGGCCTGCAAAACACGATTTTATCAATAGTATGCATATTCTAACGAAAAACCAAACTAAATATAACAAAAACTATACAAACTGTACACGAATAAAAGATGTATTTTGCAATACATCAAAGGGAGGTCAACTACAGAAGCGATACATATTCTAAGGAGACTGATGGAAAAATATAGAGCGAAGAAACAAGATTTACATATGGTGTTCATCGACCTTGTAAAGGCATATGACAGTGTTCCACGACAATTGATTTGGGATAGTTTGGAGGGTCGAGGGCTACCTGGGAAGTATATAGACATAATTAAGGATACATACGATAGAACGGAAACTAGTGTCCGCGCGCCCGTAGGGGATACAGACTTCTTTCCTGTGGAGGTAGGACTCCACCAAGGGTCTGCGTTGAGCCCTTTCCTTTTTGCGGTGGTTTTGGATGAGTTGTCCAAGTTGATCCAGGAGACAGTTCCGTGGTGCATGCTTTTTGCAGACGATATTGTGTTGATAGCAGAAACTAAACAGTGCCTGAACGCGAGGGTAGAGGAGTGGCGATTAGCTCTAGAGGGCAAGGGCCTAAGGATTAGTCGTTCTAAGACTGAGTATCTACACTGTGATTTCAGTGGTGTAGCCGATGACGATGACACCCAAATCACCATTGAGGATCAATTGGTCCCGCAGGTTACTAAATTTAAATATTTGGGGTCGTTTGTACAAAGGGATGGTGACATAGATAGTGATGTAACCCATCGCATACAGGCTGGCTGGTGTAGATGGAAGGCAGCCAGTGGAGTATTGTGCGATAGGAGGTTCCCTACTAAACTAAAGGGAAAATTTTATAGGGTTGCAGTTAGACCAGCTATGCTGTATGGAACAGACTGTTGGGCTATCAAGAAGACACAAGCGCGCAAGATGGAGGTAGCAGAGATGAGGATGCTGAGGTGGATGTGTGGACACACGAGGTTGGATAGGATAAGAAATGAGGTTTTTAGGGAGAGATTAGGAGTGGCTAGTATATCGGATAAGATTAAGGAAGGGAGATTGAGATGGTTTGGGCATGTGAAGCGGAGACAAACGACAACACCAGTTAGAGTAGTGGAAACTCTTACTGTGGAGGGGAAGAGAGGAAGAGGCAGACCCAAACTGAAATGGGAAGAGCAGATTAGGCATGATTTACTAGAGTTACATCTTTCTGAGGACATGGTCCAAGATAGGACTTCGTGGAGGCGTAGGATTAGGGTTAAGGACTTCTAGAGGATACTGCAGTAAGGTCTTAGGTGTTTTTTAGGGAAGTAGGTTTTCTTATTCTTTTAAGTGACTTTACCGACGATTGACTTCTTGTGTATATGCCCAAATGATGTTGTATGCTATTATACATGTTTTACATTATACTGTGCCACTCTGATCACTTGCTTCGTATAGGTGACTTATTTTTTCTCTAGTCTATTTTTCTATTTTTCTATATTCTTGGACTTGATGTGTTGGTTTGCTGTTCGTTTTGGAGCCGAGGGTCTCTTCTGGAAGCAGCCCCTCTATCCCTAGGGATAGAGGCAAGGTCTGTCTACATCCCACCCTCCCCAGACCCTATGAGTAGCTTTGCTATTTGTGGGATTTACTGGGTATGGTTGTTGTTGTTGTTGCCTGCGAGACTTAAATCACGTACAAGATATACGCGAGAGGGAGGTGATAAGTGTCATTGGCTGTCAGGGTAATTTAGTCAATTTTCAAGTGAAACAACTTTCCCTTTGATTTTCAAACATTTATAACTTTTTTATACGTTAATAGTTTAAAAAAATTAGAGTTTATTAACAATCATTTTATTCTCTTTAATTTATGAAACCTATTGCTATAGTTTTCTTAACTTTTTTACAGGATTTAATACCCATTAGTTCATTTGGTAATTTTCAATACCCATCACATGACTACGTGATTTTGAATATCCATTACGTGATTAGACATTCAACATAAACTATCACGTGATTACACATTCAATATAAATCAATTACTTGATTACACATTCAATAATAAGAACTTGATTGTTTATGCTTTTACGTGATTAAATCTCTAATATAAGTCATGGTAAGTCATTATGTGGTTATTATAGGTTGATTTGCCTATGTTTGTATATAATTTATCCTTTATACGTGATTAGATCTGAAATATTAGCTATTTCATATGAAATATTATGTATAACATGTTTTTGTTTTTACGTAATCACTTAGTGTGGTATCACATAAAATACTATAATAAAATCACGTAATCACGAAACGGGTATTCAAATCACGTAGTCACGTAATAATATATAGTCAACTATTGTTACGTAATTACATAATCACTTAGTTTGGTTTTACATACTATAATGAAATTACGTAATCACGTAATGGGTATTCAAAATCACATAGTCATGTGCTGGGTATTCAAATTCACTTAATGTGTATTCAAAATCATGTAATTTTTTAAAGAAAACTATAACAATAGGCTGCTTGAATTAAAGAGAGTGAAATGCACGTTAATACTGTGTATTTAAATTTTTTTTATTAACGTATGAAAAAGTTATAGCCGTTTGAAAATCAAAGGGTGGGGGGGGGGGAGGAGTTCAAGTGGGACATGACCAAAATACCTTTTCTCTATTTGTTTCTTCAATTGTTTGAACCTAACATTTAGGAAAATGCTATTACCTAGTTTTGAACAATTGATCTTAGGAGATCAATAGTTAAACTTGTCACATATACTTCATACGATCTTGTTGTCTTGTACAAGATCTCGGATCATAAAATAAATTATTAACAGAAAAATGGACTAGTTGTTATTTTGTTTTTTATACTATTACTAGTAGGATGCCAACGCGATGCGGCGGAAGCGACACATCGCATTGCAATACTCGTTTTTGGTAGTTTTCTTATTCATATAAGATCTATTGTAGCATTATTGTGATACATATACATCAAAAGCAAAGTAATCAGGTAATTTATCTCATTGTGATGTGTATGGTTCGGTTGGTTTGGTTTGGTTATTATCCTCAAACGAAGCTGAAACCAAAGTCATCGGTTAGTCTATTTTATTAACCAGCCTGTTTTCGGTTAATCACTTTAGTTTATTCAATTAGATTAATGGTTTTCGGTTTGGTTCATTTAATTTCGAAAAATAGAAAAAACCAAACTTGGGCTAAAACTTTTGCTTAGAAATATATGAAATTGAGGTATAAATATATGAAATGGAGATTTAACATATGAAATATATAAACGGGAGGTATTAGAGCTAGAAATATATGAAAATATGAATAATTCGGTTTGGTTCAGCTAATTTTGGTTAAACGAGAGTACAAAAAATTGATAACCGGGTTTTGGTTAATCCGGTTTTCAGTTAATTCAGTTTTCAGTTAATTCAGTTTTTGGTTGATTTCGGTTCGGTTTCGTCTGTTTTCGGTTTGGTTTAGGTTAATGATTTAGTTATTGCTCACCGATAACCGATTTTGGTTAATAACCGATAGGTGCGCGCGCGATGCGACGAGAAATACAGACATTGCTACGATGTGCATTGTTCAGTTGATTAGATTATTATCCTCAACCGAAATCGAGGTCATCAATTAGTTTATTTTATTAATCAATTCGTTTTCAATTAGTCAGTTTGGTTTTTTAAGTTAGATTGACGGTTTTGGTTTGATTAATTTAATTTCGGTTAATAGCTAAAACCAAACTTGGGCTAAAACTTTTGATTAGAAATACATGAAATTTAGGTATAAATACATGAAATGGATGTATAGGTACATGAAATGGAGGTATGAATACATAAAATGAGGGTATAAATGTATAAAAACTAGCATTCCAACTTATTTTTTTTTATTAGACACTTGTCACAATATAATTATCCTCACTCTTCTTATTTATTTATTTTCAAATTACAAAATTGTTAATTACCAAGGTTCCTATACATCTCACATTGTATAATTTCATACAATTTGAGTTCCGTTTTCCATCACTATTTAAAGCAATTAATTAATGGTTATGTTCATAAGTTCTAAGCATAACTTTTGAACACTTGCATGTTGCCGGAATTTTCTTTTGGAGAGTTGTCTTAGACATTTACTTGTATTTATTGGTAGCGGAGTAAGGTGTTGGGTCCCGATACCCCATAGTCTTGGGCCAAATGTCATACGTTCTAAGGTAGGATGAATTATAACCCGACTTTGTAACAAGTGCGTATGCCAAGTACAAATGGTGTGTTAAAATAGATGGGCTACTGTTGGAAAAATGGACCGGTCCGATTAATTAACGTGGTCAACTGAGTTATGAACCGTAAGAGTTACACCGTGGGCAACGAACTAAAATCCACTTAATTGGTTTAACTGGTAATTACGAACAATATGCGAAATGGATCATAATTATATTTATGATCGTGAGCCGGTTTATATTCTTAATACTCGTTATTAATAATATAATTGTTTATCTTAATTAATAAACTTGTTGCGGGTATTAACTGAGAGACGGCTACATGGACCGGGTGAGACATGTACACTCGCCTCGCCACTTGTCGCGCACGCACCCTCGTTGCGCCATTTGTCGCACATGCATCCACGCTATGCCACTTGACGCGTATGCACCCTTGATGCGCCACTTGTCGTGCATGCGCCCTTGATGCGCCACTTGTCGCACATGCACCCTTAATGCGCCGCTTGTCCAACTTCCATGTGCATGTCTGCCATTTGTCGCACATGCATGGATCTCCATATTTAAATTTCTATATTAAATAGAAGTATGGACTTGGAGTTAGGGTGGAACAACTTGCACAAAAGAACTATCATAACACCCACAACCACCACCGCCGCCGCCAGTATCGCCGGCCACCACCGACGCTACCCGGCCTATACCCGCGTTTCGTTAGTTCGTAGCACGTGTGAGTTGAACCTCACTGTCTCAACCGGTTAGTTATTAACCGACGTATATCTTTTTCACCGGTAGTTAGATATTCTTATCACTGTGCTTGTATTTGCATGTAACCGGATCCTGTCGGGTTTCGTTTATTGTTGATCACTTGTTTACTTTTTACGCTGCGTTATGATTAATTAACTCGCTTAATTAATTGACTATTATTTATTGAACCGGGTTTTGATAAATCAAATATTTAAACTGATCACCATAGAAACTCAACAACTAGACGTGTCAATATAACAATTTAACTGTTATGGACACCCATAAAGTCTAAGATTTGAACTAAAAATGCAATTGGTTACAAAAATCCTACCGATCAACTTAATTTTTCATAAGAACAATTCGACTCCTTACAAGAAGGTATATGGGTCACGTTGATTGTTGCCTTTAAGGTTTTCATACATTAAATGATTTATTATATTAAATTTAAATATAGAAGGCACTAAAATTTCATTTGAAAGGTTTCTATAGTAGATGACAAAAATGCAATCAGAGATAAAAAAAAAAAAGCAGAGTAAATTGTCATTTTAGTCTCTCAGTTTTGTCCAAATATGCTCCAAATAGTTTTTTTTGTATCTGGGTCCCTGACTTTTACATTTTGTTGCCATTTTGATCACAATGCCTAACTCCATCCATAAACCCTATCTGTAACCAGGGGTATTTTGGGGATTAACTTAAAAAATGTTTTCAGTTGCCATTTTGATCCAATTCCAAAAAAATCAAAAATATTCCAAAAAATTAAAAAATCAAAAAAATTCAAAAAAATAAAAAAAAATTCCAAAAAATCAAAAAAATTCCAAAAAAATCTAAAAATCAAAAAAATTCTAAAAAATCATAAAAATTCTAAAAAATTCTAAAAATTTCTAAAAAATCATAAAAATTCTAAAAAATTCAAAAAAATCTAAAAAATTCTAAAAAATCCAAAAATCATTAAATGTTTCGGCACGAACCGTTTCGACCCGTACCGTTTCGAACACGAACCGTTTCGACCCGTACCGTTTCGAACACGAACCGTTTCGACACGAAGCGTTTCGACCCGTACCGTTTCGACCCGTACCGTATCGAACCGAACCGTTTCGACGCGAACCGTTTCGAGCCGAACCGTTTCGACCCGTACCGTTTCGAACCCGAACCGTTTCGACCCGTACCGTTTCGAACCCGAACCGTTTCGAGCCGAACCGTTTCGACGCGAACCGTTTTTAGATTTTTGGATTTTTTAGAATTTTTTAGAATTTTTATGATTTTTTAGAATTTTTTGGAATTTTTTGGAATTTTTGGAATTTTTTTTTTATTTTTTGGATTTTTTTTATTTTTTGGAATTTTTTTGATTTTTTGGAATTGGATCAAAATGGCAACTGAAAACATTTTTTAAGTTAATCCCCAAAATACCCCTGGTTACAGATGGGGTTTATGGATGGAGTTAGGCATTGTGATCAAAATGGCAAAAAAATGTAAAAGTCAGGAATCCAGATGCACAAAAAAAACTTTTTAGACTAAACTGCCATATTTGGACAAAACTCAGGAACTAAAATGACAATTTACTCCTAAAAAAACTATACATAAAATTTGTGTATTGGTTTCATAATTTATGAATTGTGCTAATGTGAGACAAAAAGTAGTACTTTTTGAACAGATCAATCCGCAAGATTACTGCTTGCAATACATACACCTTCATTCATGATTATATGAAAAAAAAAAAGAAACCCAAAGGGACACGTGTAGTATCTATCATCCACGTGGTAACATTGCATGCTAGCCATCTTGGAGAACGACCCTACTTATCATCACTTCATTCATCACCAGATGAGATTAAATTTAAAACACAACAACAACATTTGCAAAACGATGATGAAAATAACCCCGACAAATCTCAGCCATGTAAGGTGGAGTCGCCTGTTTGCCGGAAAGACTCCTAACCGCGCCGCTGTTCATGGTGTTAAACAACCACCGACCTTTACTCTAGACGACGTCGGTCCATATCATAATCTTATTACCCTTTTTTCTTTTTTCATATAAATCAATACGCTGATAATAATAATAATAATAATATATATGTATCAATATTGTTGTTGGCAGAGGGAAAGAATTGAAGCAGAGATTGATAAGAATAAAGAAGAACAAGGAAAGATAAGGAAGGAGGTGGAAGAGAAGGTTGACTCTGAGCTCAAGAAAACCGATAATGGGTCACCGGAATCTCTAACTAGCTCATGAACATGTTCATCTCAGTTTATAGATCATGTACTCCTTTAGGATTGTTTTTGTAGTTGGATTAATTCTGCAACATTGCCCATTTAGACATTTAGTGATTGTTGAATGTCATGCTTTAGTTATAGCATAATTTAAATTAGTCTGTTGGATTGGAGCAAACAATTGATATTACCGATTGATTGACTACTCATAAAGTTGTTTCCAGTGGCGAAGTTTGAGATTTCCGACCGGGAGTCGAAAAGATATATACCAAAAGAAAATTATAAAACCAACCGGGGTGGGAAACGTATATACTAACAAAAGTCTATACTAAAACTAAGTTTTAAGATCTTATCTGCATGACTTTCTTGTTTTATTGTTATTTCACCTTTCTTTTTCTAACACTTCTAAATCAAGATAATATGCGTGTAATCCCAGGTCTTGCATCTCAAATTTGCTCTTCATTTGACTTGAAATCTTCAATTTTCCGACGACTTGATCCTGTTAGAATCAAATCATCAACATAGATTCCGACAATAATTAATTTTTGATCATCACTTCTCTTGTAAACAGCCGACCGACTCTCTTGGACATCGAATGAAACCAACTTGTTATAAGTGAAAATCGAATGAAACCAACTTGTTACAAGTGAAACCCGTAATCAAAGCATCCCTGAGTTCAGTTCCACAAGTCGTTTTATGTTTATTAGATTTATCGTTAACGGGTCAAACATTGAACTAGCTGTTTTATTTTCTATATGTCGATTGGGTTGAACATAATTAGAAGTCCAGTTAGGGTGTGTATTGATGAAACGACGCGTCCACATATTTAGACTCTAATTCATGCTAAACTCTAAATCTTGCTAAAATTAGAGTTTAGCTAAGTTCTCCCATGTATCATTCTTCTATGCATCCAGTTTTGTTTTCATTGCTTCTGTCCAATTCTCTGATTTTAGAGCTTATTTGAGGGTGACCAGAGTTTTTTTCAGAGTATAGTGAGGCAACAAATACCTTGGCTTTTTTTTTTTTTTTTTTTTATAAGTTTCCTTAGGCTATGTTTGCAAAGGATATTTTGAACTCCATTCCACCTTGTCAGGAGAATATCTTTTTGGAGGAACTCCTCTGTTAGCTCTTGGAGGTAGAATGTATCTTTCAGTTGACCCGGTTTGTATTGGATTGTCTTGTTCATTCTATACAGGTACATCCTACTCTATCTCATGGTTAACATGATTAGATTAATCAGAGATGTCAATACTCTCATTGGTTTGAGAGTTAGATGAATCAGAAGAAGAGTAATCAAAATTATCATGGGTTTGAGAGTTACTTACCTTGGACGTCAGGTTGGGAACCATGGACTGTGTTGTGGGTTTTAAAGGCGACTCGGCTTGGGCACTATGATTAACTTCTCTTGATCATGGCATCTATTTCAACCAACTCAATGTGTCACTATACTCTATATCTCTCTCATACTGACGAGTGTGTTCGGTATTCTAGAAGTATTTGGTTTTAAGAAAATCACAGTTTATGGTAGTATAAATGTGACGTTTTTTCAGACTATAACACCAGTATCCTTTGGTCTACTCCATAACCCATGAAAACACATTTTTCGGGTGATCGAGTTTGGTACTTTCTGTCTTGGGTATATGGACAAAGGCAGAACAACCAAAGACCCGAGGTTTGAGAGTAGGGGTAGACGGGGGTTTAATGAATTTAGAAAGTGTTTGAAGAGAGGTATTGTGATCAAGAGCTTTGGTTGGGAGACGATTTATAAGATAGGTAGCTGTGGGAAGGGCGTCAGGCCAAAAAGATATCGGGACTCGGGATTCAATTAGGAGGGCACGCGTTATATCTAAAAGAATATGGTTTCTACGTTCGGCCACACAGTTTTGTTCAAGGGTATGAGAGCAAGAGGTTTGATGAATTATCCTTTTGTTTGGCAAAATTGTTTCATGGAGGTATTCACAAAATCCCCTCCATTATTAGATCATAGAATTTATCTCTCTCTTTTGAATTGGGTTTTGATCATGGTATAAAACATGGTGAATTTATCAAACACTTATGATTTGTTTGTTAAGAAGCAATTCCGCGTCATACGTGTACAATTATCAATAAACAACTAAAAATGCCGAAAGTTTTCCCCCAATAATTTTTGCTAGCCTCCACACATCCGAATGAATTAATGAAAAAAGACAATCCACTCTAGTCTTATTTAGTTAAAGGTATGTTTATGACTCTTGGCCAAAACACAAGTCTCACAACTTAATACTTTATTCGAAGGAAACAATTTAGGAAATCCAGTGGACAGGTAACCAAGCTTCCCAATTCATAGTTCCATGAGCAAGCATCTCAGTACCTTGTTGATTCACTTCATCCACATAGTATAATCCTAGGTATTCAGTTTCCCGTCCAATAATCGTTCCCGTCCTGATGTCCTGTAGAATACAAAAAGGTAGGCGCATTAGTACCGTGCAATTTAGTTCTTTTATAACATGGCTTATGCATAACACTTTATGTGATAAAGATGGGACGTAAAGGCAATTTGATAATTTAAAGGTCAAAGAGATTTCAATTGTTCCTCTCCCTTTACTTGAACTATCCCCTCATTTGCTGTACGAATTTGAGATTTTCGAGGCTTTGATATTGAACACATGTCCAAAAAAATCAAACGTCAGGGTGTCAGTAGCACCACAATAAAAAAATGCATGAATTATTATCATTATTTTTTTCATAATTTGTTGCCATGTTAACCTCCCCATCAGTTATAGGATGTTGAGATTCCCATATTGGAAAATTTGAGGGTTGGAGGTTATATTATGTTAAATTAGAAACTTGTAGGCTGTTTAGTAAACTGAGTACTTTAGGGCTAAAATACTTGGGGGTTTAAAATACAATGAACAGAAATGGAAGGGCTTGAGAGTAAATTCTTAGACCCTATACTTAATGCACCTTCCTTTTCCTCGTCATTGTTAGTGCATATTGTGTGTGTCCGCCACTATACAAATAGGCTAGATAGAGCGTGTGTTGAATATTGTATAGTTGAGAGTGAGATACGAACATATGACACTTTGGAGAGGACGACACCTTTGGAGAGGATGATACTTTGGAGAGCACGAGTGCTGATCTGCACGGATGAGGACTCATCCGCACGGATGAGTCATCCGCTCCAAAGCTAATGTCTATAAATAGGAAGTCATGTGTTCAAAGTTCACAAGTTTTGGGGAACGGCTGGAGAGTCTCTTCAGCTTGTAAAATGATGTATGCTCTTTCGGTATTAATGGAAGCTTCTATAATCATGTTAACCTAAAGTTATGATGCCGAAATTTTTACCGAACTAGCTTTATCTTATCCAAACTTTCGTCGAAACCGCCGTTTCGGATCCTACTAGTCATTTGTTGCCGCTAGACACCCAAATCCATCTTCTTTTTTTTCTGGCAGTTCTCAGGTGGTATCCTCCACTATTGGTGATTTCCAGGTTACCCGCGGCTGCCTTAAGTGGTCTCTGCCACTATTGGTGACTTCCAGGTTAACCGCGGATGTTGCCACCATGCTTTCTTTACCCTTCTTGTGGTCGTCAGCCCACCATTTGGGATACCATACTAGTTTAACGCACTACTCTTTTATGTGCTTTATCATTCCACTATGGTTGCACTTCTATCGTGACTTTCCCACCCAAGATGAAGACCCCATTGATTGTCCACGGTCTAACCGGCTTTGCCCCTTCACAACGAATCTTGAGCCCTCGGTAACGAGTCCGGTTGCCGCACCCTGCTGTGATGATGTGCCACTTGAAGTTTCCCCAACAATATGTTGGTGAGTGGTTTCTTTTCTTACGACAACGTAGGCTTCTTCAGCTAAGGGCAAGGGATCTCATCGCAAGATTTCTCTTTGATGGGGCCGTATTTGCGATCCTAGGCATTCAAAAACTTGAATACTTTTCGCTTAGATCTTCATTTGTTGTAAGCAGTGATATTAGTTGCACATTTCATAGGATTTGGATCTCTGCTTTCTATCTCTCCCTAGTTTCCCTACATCATGATCCACAAATCTTTAAGAGGCATGTTGGTCTGCTTGATTTCATTCTCATTGACATGAAGGTCAAAAGTTT
Source organism: Helianthus tuberosus (assembly GCA_030545235.1). Classification (NCBI taxonomy): domain Eukaryota; kingdom Viridiplantae; phylum Streptophyta; class Magnoliopsida; order Asterales; family Asteraceae; genus Helianthus; species Helianthus tuberosus. Next base: position 122,560,178 of record CM060401.1, read on the forward strand.
GCCATTGCTGTATGTGATAACTAAAGCGTCCCAGAGCGACTTTGTAGTGGGAAACTCAGTCAAATTGCTGGCAAGGGTAGACTCTATGTTTTGTATAAGCCATGAGAACACAACCAGGTCGTCTTGCTCCCATTGCTAATATATTTCATGTAGTTTTTGGTGGATTTTCGGATAAATGGCATAGTAGGATTTTTGATTTACCTTCTATCGCCACCTTAATCATCCGTGCCCATAAATCATAGTTTTGACGGTTGAGGTTAAGACTAATTTTATGGCTACTTGACAGATTTTGTTTTGGGTTTGGTGGTTGGGAATTGAGACCATTTTTGATGAGGATGGCAATTTGGATGGTTAAATTATCGTTGCTAATGTTGGTTTTATGGGCTTAGCTATCGTCATTAGTCATGGTAACTTGCTAAGAGAGGCTCAGTGGGTAATCGGTAGATGATGAGCAGAACTGTGTTGTTTGATTCTTATTATTCAACGTCGTTCTAATACCATATTATCATTGGTAATCAGTTATGGATTGTATTGATATTTCTTGGTGCATTACACCGAAAGGAAAGGCCTTTATTTATAGGCATTACAATAGAGGTATAATAGGAAATACAAAACATCATGGAGCTATAATGGATGAGGATACATCGTGTGTTAGATCCTTGAATTTTAGGCGATGATGCTGGCCATTTACTATTTTTTCCCTTTTAACAGTTTGGTATTTAAATAACATAAGTATAAAAGAAAATAAGAAAAAATCTAACCATTTATATGTTTATTCAAACCTGTCATCTTTAAAGAGTTATAATAAACCATGTTCATTTCTGCAGTAAAGAAACACATTTCAGGGATAAGCTTTTAAACAAGGAGGAGCCGAAGTAACAACCGATTATCGATGTTGCTCCTAACGTGTGTGTTTTTATAGCATGGTTCGATCTGGCTATTATAGCAAAGGTTAAAGAGTTTTCGCACTTGATATCGTTGAGGAATAATCTGGATGCGGTTGGTTTCAAGAATGTGGAGATCAAGTAGGCGGTTCTTTTGTTCTTTTAAAATTCGATAATCAAGACGAAGCTAACAAGTTAGTGTTGGAAAAGGAGGTTTGGGATACGTGGTTCGACAAGATCGAGATCTGGAAAGGACAATGGTTACCGTATGAATGTGTGGCTTGGGTGAAGATATATGGGGTACCATTAAACTTGGCATTGACGCCAGTGTTTAATGTCATTGGTAGTAGGTTTGGTAAGGTTGTTCAGTCGGCCAATTTGTCGGAGGAAGATGCTGATCTGTCTTTTACATGTCAGGGAATTCTCTACAAGAATGGGAATCGGATCAAAGAAACAGTGACTATTCGGTGGCAAAACAAGTTGATTCAGGTCTGGGTAGAAGAAGAGCAACGTGATTGGTTTTCGGACTGTCTGGTAGAAGATCAAGAGGAGGAGTTGGAAGTTGTTTCGAATGGGTCGGAAGCGGAGGATACCTTTAATTTGAATCCGCAGGATAATGATGTGGATGGGTCGGAGGGTATAGCAGAGCCGAAGAAAGCCACAGAGGTGCCGGATCATGAAGAGTCGGTGCATGTTGGTTCGCTAGACCCTATTTTGGAAAGTTATGCAAATATGGATACTATTAATGAGATGGACGTGAATTCGGCAACAATTAATAAGGTTAATATTTTTTTTTGCTTTTTCTTTTGTTAATAAGGAAAGAGAAGGTTTGAAAAAATTCAAATGGGTAAAATCTAGACAAAGGAACAGTCTAAATCACCCCGAGCCCATGTGCGTGTGAAAAAGAGGCCCAAGAAAGATAACCCTTTTGATTTGAATGGCTTGTTGGGCCTGCAAGATGAGAATAGTTGCGAGGAGAGCCCAAATTCGGATGATAGACCAAAGGAATTTTTAACTCTTGATCTTAATGTCACTCGGCGCGATAGATCGATAGATGAGGATGGTGATGATGTCCTCGATGTTTGTAACACTCAGGGGGATAAAGTTGACGTCCGTAGAGGCAATCGTGATAATGATAATAGTACTACCAATGCGGATATTAAGAAGCAATCGATGGAGGGGCTTTTGCATAGTGAAGCTCGATTATGTTTAAAAGAGGAAACAAATGCAATTATTTTGTTAGGACGAGACTTGGGGGCCGATAACTTGGAACATTTTCATGCTCAGGTACAAAGAGTAGTGGTTAAAGAAGGTTGTCAAGTGGTTAACCAATGAACATTTTGTGATTGAATATAAGGGGTTTGGGTGTTAAAGGGAAACCGAAATGGGTTAGGATATGAGGAAGGAGCAGGAGGCTTCATTTGTTTTGATTCAGGAAACACAACACTCTTCCTTGGAGAGGGTTGATCTTTATGGATATTGGGGTAATGGCGGTTTTAATTATGATTTTGTGGAGGTGGTTTATTGACTATGTGGGATCCAAATTATTTTAAAGTGGGGAATTTACAAAAAAATAGATATTTCTTATGCATTTCGGGAGAGATTAGAGGAAGTGGGGAAGTGGTTAATATTCTAAATGTGTATCTCCTCAAGGAGTTACTGAGAAAAGATCGTTATGGGGCAATTTACATCGGGTTGTTGGTTCGGCGAGTGGTTTTTCGGTGGTCGCGGGAGACTTTAATGTGGTCCAGTCTAATGAAGATAGAAGAAATTCTATTTTTGATGCTTCGAGTGCTAGAGACTTTAATGATTTTGTTGAAGAAGCCAATTTACATGAGTATACTCTCAAAGGTAATCGTTTCACGTTTTACTAGGGCACTAAGATGAGTAGAATTGATCGTATTTTGGTTGGTTGGCGTTTGTTCAATAAGTGGTCGTTCGCAAAATATAGAGCTCTTCCTAGACTTCGATCTAACCATTGTCCTCTCATTCTTAAAACAGAATTGAGGAATTTCAGACCGAAGCCGTTTCATTTCTTTAATTCATCGCTTGATAGAACTGATTTTGATGGGGTGGTGAAGTTGGCTAATGAAGAATATGTAGGTTTGGGTTCGTCTGACATTAATCTTATGTTGAAATTTAAATTTTTGAGGCATAGAATCAATAAATGGAAAGATGAAAGATTTAAATTAGAGAATGAGGAACAAATTGGCCTTCAAATGGAATTGAGTGCTTTGGAGGAAATTGTAAGGGATAGGGATCTTGTGGAATCGAAACAATGGGTGTGTGAGGAGATCAAAAAGCGTTTATATGAAATTGATGAGATTAAGTTCAAGGACCTAAAACAGAAGGCGAGGAACAATTGGGCAAAGTTTGGGGATGACAATACGAGTTTTTTTCATGGTTGTATAAATAAAAGACGAGCTTCTAATACAATTCCCAGCTTGATGATTAGCGGATCATGGATTACGGCTCCGAAACAGGTTAAGAAAGAAGTATTTGATTTTTTTCGATCCAAGTTCGAGGAGGGTATGCATAATCGGCCTACATTGCATTATTATTGCTTGAAGCGACTAGCTCCTGTTGATGCGGATTTCCTTGTATCTTGGTTTTCGGTTGAAGAAATAAAAAATGCAGTTTTCTCATGTGGTGACGATAAGGCACCTGGGCCTGACGATTTCAATTTCAAATTTATTAAGCGATATTGGAATATGTTAGTACAAGACTTTGTGAATGTGGTCGAGTATTTTTTGGATCTGGTACCATCAATAAGGGAGTGGGATCGTCTTTCATTACTTTGATTCCAAAAGTAAAAGATCCTACAGGGTTGGGAGATTACAGGCCGATTAATTTAATTGGGGTTATTAGTAAGGTGATTTCCAAGTTATTGGCGAACAGGTTGCAAACGGTTATGAATGATTTGATATCCGATTCTCAGTCGGCGTTCATCAGTGGAAGATATATTTTAGATGGTCCGTTGATTATTAATGAAATATTATCGTGGTCGTGGGTTATGGGGAAGAGTTTATTACTTTTCAAAATTGATTTTGAAAAGGCGTATGATAATGTTCATTGGGAGTTCTTGATGGATGTTATGCGGCAAATCGGATTCCCAGAAAATTGGTGTATTTGGATTTATGGAATATTATCGCCGGCACCATCTTATGTTTTAGTGAATGGATCGCCCACTTTTGAGTTTCAATGTACAAAAGGAATTAGGCAAGGTGATCCTTTATCTCTTTTTTTGTTCGTTTTGGTAATGGAAGCTCTTTCAAGCTTATTTACTAAAGCTAGAGACATTGGGGTTTTTGAAGGAATTCATCTTCCTAACGGGGGCCCAAGCTTAACACATCTATTGTATGCGGATGATGTTATGGTGTTTGAAAAGTGGGATGATAATACTCAAAAGTGTGATGAGGATTTTGCGGGTGTTTTATTTATGTTCCAGACTTAAAATTAATGTTCATAAATCGTCTATTTTCGGTTGTGGTATCAATTATGAGTTGGCTAAGGAGCAGGCGAATGTGATGAAGTGCAAAGTTGGAGTTTTTCCTTTTACATATTTAGGTGTGAAGGTCGGAGCTAATATGAATCGTATCTCCAATTGTGAACTGGTTAAAGAGGTATTTCGGTCTCGGCTCTCTAAATGGAAATCGCAAGTTTTGTCCATAAGGGGGAGTGTCACGCTAATTAAATCGGTGTTGGAGAGTTTGCCAACGTATTATTTTTCTATTTATAAGGTGCCGATAAAGGTTATAATTGAATTGGAAGCGATGATTAAAAAGTTTCTTTGGGGTGGGAATTTAGAAAAACGGAAGTTACATTGGGTTGCTTGGGAGAAAGTCACGTGTACGAAGAAGAATGGAGGTTTGGGTTTGAAGAGATTGGATATAAGTAATAGTGTGCTTTTACTTAAATGGGTGTGGAGATATAGAGTGGAGCCTTGTGCATTGTGGAGGAAAATAATCGACTCAATTCATTGCACTAAGAAGAAATGGGGTGTGATGCCGCTTAATAATCGTTTAACAGGTACATGGAAAAATCTTTTGAAACCTGGCTTTAAGACCAAGGTTGAAGGCAAACGTTTAAATGATTTGTTGGTTGGAAAGTTGGGAGACGGGAGAGGTATACGGTTTTGGATCGATGTTTGGTTGGGTGATGAGCCTTTCAAAGATAGATTCCCTAATTTATTCAAAATAGAGAAAACCAAGTTAGTCATGGTAGAAGATAGATGTGGCACACAGTCGAACGATGCGGATGCTTCGAGTTTTTGGAATCAAGTGAATACTTCTTCAGTTGCAAATGTAAGGGCCGAGAGGGAGTCGTGTCTCAATGTTATGGCCGATGTGTATGCTTGGAAATGTTTATTGGATGATTCGGGCGTGTTTTCGGTTAAGTCGGCTAAACATTGGCTTCAAAAGGAGGAACAACATAGGCCGGCCTTTGTTTTGGATAGGTGAAAATGGTTCCGTCCAAGGTCAACATTTTTGTTTGTCGAGCGGAGATGGATAGAGTTGCTACAACATCGGCCTTAGAAAGAAAAAAACATTCAGGTTCCAAAGAAAAGTTGCGTCTTTTGTGATCATAAACCTGGAAACGGCAGAACATTTATTTTCAGGATGTATCTTTGCATCCGGCATTTGGGTGGCGATCTCTTCTTGGTGTGGTATACCAAATATCTTCGCTTTTTCGGTTAGGGATATTGCGAACATGCATCATTCGGTGGGGATGAAAGGAATCAAGAAGATAGCGTTTCAAGGGATCATGTTCACCTCGTTGCGGAGTATTTGGAGAGCTAGAAATGATCGCATTTTTGCAGATAATAAACTCACGGTTTCGGACGTGGTCGCGGAAGTAAAGATTCTTTAGCTTCCCATGGTTTAGACGTAGATATAAACATGGATCTATAGATTGGAATTCTTGGTGTAAATTTGATGTGATGTAATTGTTTGGTTGCGGCGGCTCTTTCTCCTCCTTGGAGACAGAGTTGGCGGTTGGTGGTAATAAAAGTTAACTTTAAGAAAAAAGGTTAATTTTGTTTTCTTTTCTGAGAAAAAGACCACTGGAGCCATGTCAATCCTAATGACAGCATAATTATTATATTTATTTAAGTTTAAGATCTACATATGAAATTTAGACACGTGCACAGATAATATAAACTAGACTTTCATTAACAAAATCAATGTAAAGCAACAATGAAGGCATGAAGCAACACAAAAAAAAAAAATAATAATAATACTAAAAATCCAACACACTTATGTACACACTGACACACACAAGATTATTAAAATCAAGAACAAGAGGAACCATAGGTGTCTGTAAACTTGTTCTTGATCCACTTGAAGCTATTTCTGAAAGAAGACTTGAGTTTGCCTTCCTTGGTGTACAAGTTATATGATGCCACTCTCTTTCTTCTCTTCACTTCAGGATTATCTCGATCTTCAGGCCCATTGAAGCTGAACGATTTATCACTATCTTCAAAGGCGAACCGGGCTTCCACGTACGGAGTCGAGTAATTTGGGAACGATTTACTTTTCTCCATTCTTTTATATAGGTGATCAAACAAAAAGAGTTGAGGTGTTGAGCTCTCTACCTTAGCTAAAACTTGTGTTTTGTTGGTTTGTACTCTTTACCTATAAACCACTAACTCCATTACTCTATATATACACACAAACACACATGATACACAAAATATAATTTAGTGGGCCTTGAGTGTTTTATACAAGGAGACATCTTTTAACTCATTTTTCTTGTGGGGTACCATCATACCTAGATTTTAAGCAACTAATATTCACAAGTGATGACACGTAATCATTTCATTCGGAAACTATATACATCACACCCATGTTTTCACTATCAAGTAAATTAGATGATTTTAGTGACCAATACAATAGTATTTTATAGATAACATTCATTATAAATAGAGTAAATTACAAAGTTCGTCCTTTATGTATGTCTAAAATATCAAAGTATGTCCTTTATCTTTAATAACCTCAGAAAACATCCTTAATGTTTACAAATCCTTACATGTTACGTCCTTTAGTCCTAATCCAGTTACTTTTCATGGTTAAATTTGACTAAGTCAGCCCCACATAAGGGTATTTTGGTCTTTTTATCATAAATATTAAAATAAATAATCATAAAAAATAATAAACACATTAATCATGTTTAAAAAAATTATACACATAATTTCTGTCTCTCTGTCACACTTCTTATCTCTCTCTAACTTCCCTATCACCACCACATACTCCCACCGTCTCCTACCACCTCCCCCCACCTAATCCAATATCAATTACATCGTCTACCCAGCCAACACAATCATACCCATAAATAAATTTCCATATTTTTGGTCAAACTATGATGAAGAACAGAATACAGATTCAACACCCAATGAAAAAAGATCAATACAACCAGCACCCATTAGGGCAATGTACCACACATATCTGTCATCAAAATGAACTTTGCATCAAACACGAAGAAGTGGCGAGTCCCAAATTGCGTCAACAGCGACGACAGCAGGGATCACGAGCTGGCTTCTAGGGTCAGTGAATCTTGAAGAGTTGTCAGCATCAGAGCCAAAGCCGGACAACCACCGACGAGTTAACCACCGGCTGAAACCCTACGCCGCCACTAAAACCCTAACTGCCTCTCCGCCTCTCCGACCAGATATGGAGGTTTAATGGAAGGATCGGAGTTCGTCGACCAGATCTAAATGTCGAACCTACTTTCCGGCGACGCATGACTCTCCGGTGAGTAGAGAAAAAATTGCACGCTTCTGTTTTGCTTAGTTCCGTTACATCTAAGGTTGTTTCTGACATGTTTGGTGACTTTGGTGGTGGTCTCGATTGTTTATAATGGTTGGATTCGTAGTTGCAGGTGGTGCAGTGGTGGTTGACGGTGGTGATAGTGGTGGAGGTGCGGTTTGCAGGCGGTGGCAGTGGTGTTTGACGGTGGAGAAGGTGGTGTTAGTGGTGGAGGTGCGGTGGATATGGTGGTGATGCGGTGGTATTAATGGTGGTGGCAGGGTCTAGATGAGAGAGAAAGGAGATATACAGAAATGTGAAATGAATGAAATGAATGAAGTGTGAGAGAGAGAGGGTTTGGTGGCAGGTGAATGTTGAAGATGATTATGATTATTAATTTTAGAGTAAATTACAAAAGACAGGGTAAAAAGACTAAAATACCCTCATGTGGGGTCCATTAGGTCAGATTTAACCATAAAAACTAACTGTGTTAAGGCTAAAGGACATAACTTGTAAGGATTTGCAAACATCGAGTATGTTTCTTGAAGATATTGAAGATAAATGACACGATTTGATATAAGTGACATACATAAAGGACGAGTTTTGTAATTTACTCTTATAAATATAGATAATATTAGAATAATAAAAGTGTTAAAAAAGCTATATATTTTTATTTATAATAATACAAACACTATTTATTGGGTTTGTTTATTAACATATAGATAATATTAGAATAATAAAAGTGTTAAAAAAGCTATATATTATTATTATTATTATTATTATTATAATGAAAACACTATTCATTGGGTTTGTTTATTAACAAATAGATAATATTCATTGTAAATATAGATAATATTAGAATAATAAAAGTGGTAAAAAAGCTATATATTATTATTATTATTATTATTATTATTATAATAATAATAATAATAATAAAAGGACTATTCATTGGATTTGTTTATTAATACATAGATAAATGTCATGTGTTATTTTTTTTAAGAATTTAATTTCAATCATCTATATTGGAGTCTTTATGTCTATCTCATTCGCTATATGTATCTCTGTATATGTTTGCGAGTGAAGTAAACAGAAAGCATAATATAATAAGAGGAGTCAAGTGCCGTTTACGTCCCAATGATTTGTTCAATTTTGTCATTTAGACTAAATTTCAAAATTATATCATTTTTCTCCTTACATTCTTAAAACGTATCATTTTAGTCTAAAAAACTAACCTCAGTTAAAAAAACTCGTAACTCAGCTATCTTGGGGACGTAAATGACACTTAAAATCTAGGGACGTAAGTGACACATCACTCCTAGTTTTTTTTTTAATTTTTCGAACTTTTATTATTATTATTATTATTATTATTATTATTATTATTATTATTATTATTATATACAACCCCCTTCCCCATTATTCAACATATACAAAGACAATGGCAGGGAATAGTGTTTCCCTGCCATTGGTCGAAATGGGCGGCCGCCCCTCCTCTATTGGACCAACCATTTTATTATTTTATATCCACTTTAAAATTAAGATTTTGCCCACAGTTTAAAATTACGCTTTTCTCCCAACTAAAAAATATAATAACCCTTTTGCCAGCATCTCAAAATTACGATTTTGCCATAGGTTTAAAAATTACGATTCTTCCCTCAGCTTTTTATTTTATATCCGCTTTAAAATTACGGTTTTGCCCCCAGTTTAAAATTACGTCTTCGCCTCCGGTTCAAAATAAAATTATGCTTTTGCCCCCAGCTCAAAATTACAATTTTTCCCTCGGTTCAAAATTACGATTTCACCCTCAGTTTAAAATTACCTTTTTGCCCCCAGCTAAAAATAAAATTATCGTTTTCCCCTACCTCAAAATTACGATTTTACCCTCGGTTCAAAATTATGATTTTCCACCAATTCAAAATAAAAATATGACTTTACACCCAGCTAGACCGAAAATACGATTTCGCCCTCGGTTAAAAAATTACGCTTTTACCCTCAGCCAAAATTACGTTTTCGCCCCAGTTCAAAATAAAATTTTCTTTTTCCCCCGGCTCAAAATTACGATTTTACACCAGTTTAGTATTTTATACCCACTTTAAAATTACGGTTTTCTTCTCAGTTTAAAATTACGTCTTTGCCCCCAATTCAAAATAAAATTATGCTTTTGCCACCAGCTAAAATTTACGATTTTCCCCTTGGTTCAAAATTACGATATCACCCTCAATTCAAAATTACGTTTTTTTGCCCCCAGTGCAAAATAAAAATACTGTTTTCGCTTAGCTAAAAATTAGGATTTTACCCTCAGGAAAAAAAAATTCATTTTACCCCCACGTAAAAATAAAAATAGGACTTTGCTCCTAGCTAAAATCGTGTCAAGGAGCTGCCTATGTGAATGGAAATCAATTGATTGGAAGAAGTGATTTTTTACATTAACCTCAAAGGGTATTTAACAAGACTACAAGCTGTAATCTAGGAGATAATTAAGCTACCGTTACAATAGAAATTTGACCTATTCAATTTGTATACACCTACCTAAAATACAATATATGGAATAAATACAATGATACATAAATATAAATTATTTATTGTTAATACGCCCCCGCAAGATGGAGGATCCGTTGGATACGCCAATCTTGGAGCGAAATGAAGTGAAGGGCGTCCTTGATAGTGGTTTGGTGAGAACATCCGCTAGCTGATCTTTGGAGCTAATATGTTGAACGTGTAGCTTGCCATTATTAACCTGTTCCCTGACAAAGTGATAGTCTAATGCAACATGTTTCATTCTGGAGTGGTATACCGGATTGGCACACAAATATGTTGCACCGGTGTTGTCACAAAACAGTCGTGGGGTATGAAGAGATTGGATTCCAATTTCAGAAAGTAAGTTTTGTACCCAAGAAATTTCGGCTGCCGCATTTGCAAGTGCTTTATATTCAGCTTCTGTGGAGGAGCGAGAGACTGTCTTTTGACGAGATGAGCGCCACGAAATGATGTTGGAGCCGAGATACAGAATGTATGCCGTAGTAGACCATCCCCCATCATTGACACCTCCCCAATCAGAGTCTGAAAAGGCACAGAGTGAAAGGGGAGAGTCACGATGTAAGTATAACCCGTAGTGCACCATTCCTTTCAAATAGCGTAGAACCCGTTTGAGAGCTTGCCAATGATATTGTCTAGGTGTGTGCATGAATTGGGAGAGTTTGTTAACAGCGAAGGAAATATTTGGTCGGGTAAAGGCCAAGTATTGGAGGGAGCCAACAAGTTTGCGATAAGGAGTGGGATCAACTATAGGAGTGGAGTCGACCGGTGAGAGAGGGTCGGAGACACTTAAAGGAGTAAGAACGTCCTTAGCGCCATCCATTTTGAAGGTGGTGAGAACATCCTGTATGTGACGATGTTGTGAGAGAAAGAGACCTTGGGGTGTGGGGATAACCTCAATGCCTAAGAAGTGGTGTAGGGAACTAAGATCCTTGATAGAGAACTTGTGGCCAAGAGAACGAATGAATGTCTCCAGGAACCCAGGATCACTACCAGTGATGACGATATCGTCAACATAGACAAGGAGGTAGCATGTGACTCCCTGATTTTGATAGATAAAGAGAGAGGGGTCCGAAAGGGATTTGCGAAACCGGAATGAACAAGGAATGAAGTGAGTTCATTGTACCATGCGCGCGGGGCTTGTTTCAGACCGTATAAGGATTTCCGAAGTTTGCAAATATGATTGGGAAACTCCGTGTTGGTGAATCCAGGTGGTTGGATCATAAAGACTTCTTCATGCAGAGTACCATGGAGAAAGGCATTGTTGACGTCGAGTTGGCGTAAGGGCCAACGTTTTGAGAGGGCAATGGTGAGTACAGTTCGGATGGTGACGGGTTTTGTCACCGGACTGAAGGTGTCGAAGTAGTCCCTGCCAAACTGTTGATGAAAACCCTTTGCGACAAGGCGGGCTTTGTATTTATCAATTGTGCCATCCGCTTTACGCTTGATGCGAAAGATCCATTTGCAGCCGATGACATTTTGGGTGGTTCGGGGAACAAGTTCCCATGTGTGGTTTTGGAGGAGGGCATTGTATTCAAGATCCATGGCGTACCTCCATTACGGATCTTTCATGGATTGGAAATGAGTGTTGGGTTCAAGAGAGGGAGGTAAAGGGTGAAGGGTGGTTGTGTTTACAAAGTTTGGGTTGAAGTATTTGCTGTTTGGTTTTAGTTGCCGTTTAACCGGAAGAGGCGAGGCCGTTGGATTGTTGGTGGAGTTTGACACGGAAGTGGAAGATGTTGCGGAGGGAGAGGGATCAGGAGTGTGAGTCGAGGACAAGGGTGTGTCCGCGGACGTGGGAGAGGAGGGAATGGGTTGGTTGGTAGAGTGGGTTGGGTAGTGAGAAGTGGTCGGAGTGGGTTCGGGTATGGGAGGAACATGATTGGGTGATATGGAGTGTAAGTAAGGAGGTGAGGTAAAAGGTGGTGAGGTAGGTGATGTGGTTGTAAAGGAAGAGGAAGCTGAGGGAGTGGAATGAGGAACTGGAAAGGAATATGTTTGAGGTGGACAGGACTTTGGGTGTTCAGTGAGTTGAGTGGGAAATGCATGTGGAATGAATTCCACATGTCGAGAATGGTACAACTTCGAGGTGGCAGGGTCAAAACATTTGAAAGCTGACCGAGATGTCGAGTACCTAAGAAAGATACATGATTTAGAACGGGCTTGTAGTTTTGAGTTAGTGTACGGGCGTAGCCATGGGTAGCAAAGACACCCGAATGGTTTAAGTTTTGTGTAATCGGGTGGCTTCCCAAACAACATGTCGCAAGGAGATTTATTGTTAAGGATGGGAGTCGGGAGACGATTGATGAGGTAGGTGGCAATTTGGAAGGCGTGTGACTAGAACTTTTGAGGTAGGTTTGCATAGTGAAGGAGAGCAAGGCCCGTTTCTACCACATGACGATGACGCCTTTCGGCAACACCGTTCTGTTTGGGTGTATGGGGTGGGGTTGTGTAGTGAGATATGCCATGTGAGGTGAGGTAAGGTTTGAGGCCGATGTACTCACCGCCATTGTCGGTGAATAAAGACACAAGAGGTGTCTTGAAGAAACGCTCGGCAAGAGTTTTAAACTATGGAAATAGAGAGGAGACATCAGATTTTTTCTTCATAGGATATAACCATATATATTTAGAGTAAAAATCGACAAATATGAGATAGTAATTAAACCCATCAAAGGAGGTTTGTACCGGTCCCCAAACATCCGAATAAATGAGTTCCAAGGGTTTGTGAACAGTAAATGAATTTTGGCCAAAAGGAAGCTTGTGGCTTTTATTCAAGGAACACGATTTACAATGAAACGACTCAGGTGACACCTTATTACAGTTTAATCCTAACTTATTAAGTAAAGACTTAAACACTTGGTACGAAGGATGTCCAAGAGTGTGGTGCCACGCGAGTAGTGATCTTGTTCCGGTTGCATTGACTTGAGGAGACGAAGGAAATGGTCCATAGTAAACATCATTGATGTTCACTCCCCGCATGAGATGGAATGGGAAAAATTCAACCGAAACACGATTGGTACGACATATTTTAGCAACGGAAATAAGATGATTACGTAAGTGAGGAACAACAAGAACATTATCTAAAATGAGTGGTCGTGAGTTTATGCGGATTTGAGTATGACCAATGTGTGTAATGGGAAGAGATTTACCATCACCTAAGACAATTTCATCGGGTCCTCTGTATTCGGAAAGAACGGGCAGCGAGTGTTGATTTGGGGCGGTGTGACCTGATGCTCCGGTGTCCCACATCCAAGGCGGTAGTTGATTCGGCGCAGAGCCTGTAGTAGGAGATGTAGTTGTGTAGTTAACTGATGGTGCGGACCCAGTAGTAGGAGAAGGACCTTGAACAAGATAGTTGTAGTCGCGTAGAAATCGTCCAAGTTTACGGCAGTCCTTTGTTTCGTGTCCCGAGATATTGCAAAAGTGACAGTACATGCTGTTGTGGTTCGATCGGGTTTGGTTGGAAACCTGAGATTTGTCTCGGGTTGTCCAGGATGGACGAGTGGAGGGTTGTTGGGTGGTTTGGTGGTATCTATTTTGTGGTGATTGTCTGGAGTAGGGTCGGGAAGGTTGGCGAATGGTCTGGTTGACAGTGGCAATGATGGGTTCGATAACGGTTTCCTTGAGTTGTCGTTCATGGTCCAGCAGTTTATCAAATAACTGAGCAAAAGAGATCGTCGTGTCTCGGGATTTCAGGGATTGAACGAGTCCGGTGAACTCCTCCCCGAGTTGGTTCATGGTGTGAATCACAAGGTCCTCTTCATCACTGGGGCTTTGGGCAATGGCTAATTCATCCGCAATGGATTTCATGTCGTGCAGAAAGTCGGTCACAGAACGAGATCCTTTGGGGTTTTTTTGAGAGCTTGGACTTGAGGGAGATGATGCGGGAACGGGATCCGCTGGCATAGCTAGAGTTGAGGGTGTCCCAAGCTTGACGGGCCGTGTCGGCGGAGGAGACCAGAGGCTGTATTGCGTCCGAACAGCTGCCGAGAAGGGCGCTGATAATCATCTGATCTTGTCTGAACCATAGCAAGTATTCAGGATTTGGTTTGGAAGCATCGCCGGTACCGAGGGTTTTGGCCGGAGTTACAGCCCAGCCGGTGATATGTTGGTTGAGTTCGAGACTAATGAGTGTGGAGAGGACCTGTTTTCGCCAAGAGGGAAAGTTGGTTGAAGTGAGTTTGATGGGAAAGTGAGTAGAGGCTGTGAGAGGAACAATGGGTTTGGAAGCCATGGTAGGGTTTTGGTTGAGGAAGATGAAGTGCAGAGAAAAAGAAAATAGGATCTGGAAAAAGAAAAAAGAAGGAACTCGTGGGAGATGCTTTAGGCTCTAGATACCATATGTGAATGGAAATCAATTGATTGGAAGAAGTGATTTTTTACATTAACCTCAAAGGGTATTTAACAAGACTACAAGCTCTAATCTAGGAGATAATTAAGCTACAGTTACAATAGAAATCTGACCTATTCAATTTGTATACACCTACCTAAAATACAATATATGGAATAAATACAAAGATACAGAAATATAAATTATTTATTGTTAATACTGCCTAACACTCTTTTTACTTTTTCTTTTTAGCAAAACTATGGTACTGTTTTTTAATTGGTTAAGAAGTATTCGGCCATCTCCCCGCAACGCGGGCGGGGCAACACCTAGTTCTCTACAATACATCACCACCATCATAGCCACCATCGCCACATAGATGTGAGTAATTTTTAGACTATATGTTGGTGCATTCGTTTTTATTATTTTCAGTGAAAGTATAACATATGTTGATATCATTTCAATCATATCACATTTTTTTATTTTATCTTTCGGTTATACAGTTACTATGTGATGCTGTATATAATTTTTATTTTGTAGTATAAATTTTCCATGTGGCGTTGCACGTATGAAACTTAGGGTCGGTTTGATATGGGGTAATGGAATAGCCGAATAGACGAGAGAATGAAATGGACAAGGTAATGGAATGGAATAAGATGGACAAGGTAATGGATTGGATCATTACCGTTCCATTTCTTATTTGGTTACCATGTAGAAATGAAACGAATCATTACTTTGTGTTGTTTGGTAGACAAGAAAAAACGAAAGACCAAAATCGGTAGTGAGTGGCGGTTGTGGTCGGTGGCAATGCAACTGGTGGGTGGTGATAGGTGGCGGCGGCAGGGATGGGTGGTGGCTGTTGGGTTTTTCACAAGTTTATCAAAGTGATTTCATCCATATAAAATCAAAACGCAGCGTAATATTTATTTAAAACATGTTACTTTCATGATATAAATTCATTTTATAGGTAAAACCAATTCCTGGATCCATATACGTACATGCACCTATCAAGATAAAACACAACCATAGGGTGTTTTAAGGATACTACCTTCCAAGGAGTAAAAGATATGAAGAAGATGATGCTTCTTGAATGGTAGTCTTCAAGTGTAGAATACCTCAAGCTTGTATACCCCAAGCCTTCCAACAAATACTTTAAATTTAGCTAGGATTTTACACTTGTAACTCACTTGAAAAATCCCTCATAATCAACCACCTCTTAGCTGAAAATTTGGAGCAATTTTCTAGAGTTCTTGCACTTGATTTTTCAAACTTAAAAACCCTCTTGGATAGCACACTATGGCCGAAAATTTGAGAGAGTATTTCACAAGTTCTTGCACTTAAAATTCAAATGAAAAATCCCTCATGGACCCCCATCTTGGCCGAAAGTTGAGAGCTCTCTTTTGAGTTCATCATCTTGAATTTTGTCTCTAGAAGTCTATTAAAAGTGTGAGAGAATAAAATCCATAATTCACCCAATCAAAAATGATGTTGTAAGAGCTTTTTTTGCATGTAATCTAATTGGAGGAAAAACCCATTTGGGAAGAGAAGGTGGCCGGCCATAGGGCCATAAATTTTGGCCAATCAAAAATTTTCCTTTTCCAATTTTAAGTCTTGTATTATATTTATAACTTTTATAAATATAACATCATATATTTATAAGACTTTTATGCAATCATAACTTTTATAATGTTATTTAACCTATTAAATAACAAGATAAAATATTCTCTCAAAATAAATTATCTATATAATTTATTAGTTTGTCAAGTGCAATTATTTAGAAAACCAATTTCTAAATATTCTAAGTGTTAATATTTATTTGTTTGATCATATCACAAATAAATATTATAAGTGTTTGTCTAGCTTGTTATTTGGTAAGACCCGACTTGGATCATAACGTACTAGCCACATCAATTTAATATGTGTCTTGGGCATACAACTCCAACAATCTCCCACTTGCACAAGATACATAGAAGATTGATGCAAGCAGTAAATGACGCCTAACTACGGTTTACTATCCCTAATACGTATGACTATATGTCCCATTCAATAACATCATCCCCTTCAAGTCCCTTACTTGAACATGATTTAGGTGAATCTATCATTTATCCCTTTGTTATAGATGTCATGTCACACCCCAACCGATGACGGAAACATCGGGGCGTGACACTGAGCGAAACAGATTGTCCAAGAGAAATTCCATAACAACTACTTTACCGAATAGTTAATATTATGTCCCATACCATAACCTATTAAGTAAATCAATTATTACAGATAGCGATATCTCAAAGACAAATTTCATGTTCCGACAACTCAGATTTAGATAAAAATATATTGTCTTTGTTGGTTTCTAGACTCTCCTACTTGATTCCACAAAAGCAAGAGCACAACATCCTAAGCATTTCAAACACCTGTCACATACGTTAAAATAGAGGTCAATAAACATAGTGTAAAGGTGAGCATACAATTTTAAATAGATATAATAGAGTTCGAAATCGTTTACGCATAACCAGCATGTAATATGTATAATGCTAAGCTAGTAGGTTATCGACAATGAAATATGCACAGACTAGACTGCGAGTTGTAGAATGCGCAACACATATCACCACTGTGACATGTGAGAGGTAACCTTAACAACCCCTGTCCACGACAGGTGCTGAGTCCAAACAAATAGTACTATCGTTGCTAAGGCATCAGGAAACAATCACTGTGTTAACATAACATACAAGCATTCATCGAGTAACAAGTAACATGCAATAATGGTCAGCGTATAAATAGTGTTTGCGTTGTGTGTTTGATTGTGATTTAGGATAAGTAACGTATGTAACACCCAAAAGTGCGATAAGCAAAAAGGGTTCGAGTATACTCACAACAATGGAAATGGATTGAAGGGAGCGCTAGAGTTATTAGCCTGAACAGTTAACGATAGCATAAGCGAAGAGCGGTGCGTAATACGGTGAAAAGTGACCAAGTGTCGGATGGTAATCCGATCAGACGGTCACTCGATCGGATGTCAATCCGTTCGGATGGTCATCCGATCGGATGGCCATTCGGTCGGATTGACATTCGTTTGGTAAGGATGTGTTTGTGTATGATGGCTTTGAAGTTTTCGTTGTAGCATTTTGAAAATAGAGAAGTACCTATACCTTCAGGTCGATCAATCAAACGACCGTTCGATCGGATTGTGATCCGATTGGCTAGGCTTCTCAGTTGAGAACAAGTTCACAGCAGGACAGTCACTCGATCGGATGGCAATCCGATCGGATGGCAATCCGATCGGATGGCAATCCGTTGGAACTGACTGAACATTGAACATGTTGAAAATTGTTTAAGTGTTGAGCCTCAAGTGCAATCTGATCGGATGGCGGTTCGATCGGATGGCAATCCGATCGGACGGCAATCCGTCCCAACGCATCTAATCATTTTGAACTTGATTATTTTGAAAGTTTGCGGTTTTTTCGAGACGGTTTGACAACGTATTAAACAACAGAACCTCGTCAAGCCCTAAGTCAGGAATCACCCGAATCCGATCAGTTTACTGGTTCGTGACGGCTGTTCTTGTTTAACCCCTAATTGGTTGTCTCCTTGGTAGTAACCAGATCTTGAACCAACTCATCACTAAGAAAGAGTAGAAGATTGGAACGAGCTCCAGTTCTACCGGTTTTGAGTGTATTGAGTGTAAAAGAGTTGAAAGAAAGTTGGAAAACCATCTTTCTATCATTTCCACTTTGAAAATGTTTAGATCTATGCAAAATCATTGTCTATTCATGTGGAAATCTTTCAGATCTAAGTTGTCCTTGGTGGAATGAAGCCAAATCTTGAAGTTCATAAGAACTCCATGATGACATCACCCTAGAACACCTCAAATCCGTTGATTTCACGGTTAAAAGTTAAGATTCAAAGGTGAAAAAGATGAAGGAGTGCGTGTACATCATAGAAGTACAAGATTTGAGTTGAAAACTTACAAGAATCGCGAGAAATCGAGAGAAAGAAGGCTTGAGTGCAGCTGGTCGAGTGGAGGAGCTGTCACATCACAAATGATTTGACAGGAGGGTATTTATAGGGTTTCCAAAAGTGGAAAGTGCATAAGTGTCGGATTGGCCACCGATCGGATGGCGGTTCGATCGGATGGCCACTCGATCTGTTGGGCATTCGATCCATGTGTCTGGCGTGTTGAGTTTTGTCGTTTCGATTCGCGTGTTGAGTGTGGCGATGCGATTCGAGTGAGCGGTGCGATAGTATTAACCATTAGTTACACAAATAACCTAACTACTATATCTAACATACAATCTCTATAAATAACTTGCGTTTAGCGTTTTGCGATTAGATTGCGATTGCGATATAATTGCGATTGCGATTAGACACCTCAACATAACATAACATGCACAAGTAACACATAATGGCACACACATGTAAAACAATATCCTGAACACATAATTTGAGTTGCGATGCGATGGCGATGCGTTTAGCGTTAAGTCGATTAGCGATTAAACATGCGATTAAACATCGATTATTAATAGATACTGCACATAATACAACTAAAGCAATTAAATAAAAAGATTCGAGTACAAGTCATTAACGTACAATCAATAGTTAAGCAATGAGTGACAAATCGCAATTAGCAATCTTTTCTTCCTTTGACTCTGACTTTGACTTGTACTTTGACTTCCCAAAAAGCGGATTGTTACAGCCTCCCCTACTTTAGGAAATTTCGTCCCGAAATTTAAGAAGCAGGCGTAACAAACAGTTGCGGGTACTTCACCTTCATGTCACTTTCGAGTTCCTAGGTAAACTCGGCACCGCGTTTGCCTTCCCAGCGAACCTTCACAATGGGAATGCGTGAGCGTCTGAGCACCTTGGTTTCTCGTCCCATGATCTCGACAGGCTTTTCCACGAAGTTTAATGTTTCATCCACTTGTAAATCTTCGAAAGGGACATGAAATTCCTTGTCGGCTAAGTACTTTCTGAGGTTCGAAACATGGAAAGTCGGGTGGACATTACTAAGTTCCTCCGGTAGTTCGAGTCTGTAGGCCACTTTTCCAATCTTTTCCAGAATCTTAAAAGTTCCAACATATCGAGGCGCGAGCTTTCCTTTCTTGCCGAATCTGATCACCCCCTTCCAAGGTGCAACCTTTAGGAGTACGTGATCGCTAACGTCAAATTCAAGGGGCTTGCGACGTCAATCGGCGTAACTTTTCTGTTGGCTCCGAGCTTTTAATAGATTGTATCGAATTTGGAGGATTTTGTCTGTCGTTTCTTGTAACAACTCAGGACTGATAATTTGCGCGTCTCCGATCTCGTGCCACACAACAGGCGATCGACATTTCCTTTCGTATAATGCCTCAAATGGTGCCATTTGTATGCTAGATTGATAACTGTTATAGTACGAGAATTCGACTAAAGGTAAGTGGGTGTCCCAATTACCACCGAAATCTATGACACACGAGCGGAGCATGTTTTCAAGGGTGCGAATCGTTCTTTCAGTCTGACCGTCGGTTTGGGGATGGAAAGCGGTACTTAAATTAAGCGTAGTATCGAGAGCAGATTGAAACGTTTCCCAAAGATGCGAGGTAAACCGACCATCGCGGTCAGAGATGATGTCACGAGGCGTCCCGTGTCGACAAATGATCTCATCGGTGTAGATTCGGGCTAATTTTCTACCTTAAAGTCTTCTCGTATCGGCAGAAAATGGGCTGATTTAGTCAAACGGTCAAGGACAACCCAGATGCTGTCATGACCTAATGTCGTGCGTGGGAGTTTCGTTATAAAGTCCATAGCTATACTCTCCCATTTCCACATCGGGATCTCGGGTTGTACGAGTAAGCCAGAGGGTCTTTGTTGCTCAGCGTTGACCTTGGAATGTCACAGCCCCCGCGGCCAGTTTTGGTGGTATCGGTGTTTATCATTTTGGCAGCGGAAATTACATCAGGACCGTAGTTAGGAAATATTTTATCAGAGTAAAATACCACGGTTTTATAATATTAAACACATGGGAAATTCCCAAGTTTCAATACACACATTTTCATAGGGATAAACCCGATGATATTTAAATAAAAACATCTCTTTATTTAGGTAACTTTTATTGCCACTTTTCCAAGCCTTCAGTGCAGTCCAGCTGGCTTCTATTTGGCTTTCACATTTTGTTACCTGAAACGCGTTTAAAAACATTTTGTCAGTGGGAAATATTGGAGAGTGAATCCCAGTTTAATCAAAACAAATTTTATCATTTTACAGCATTTAGGGCGGTCGCGCAATTACATTTGTTTCCATCTACTTTAATAACCACCCACGGTACTGTCAACCTGACTTGTGGTCATGTTACTACTCACAATGTAGTAACAAATTTTGTATACAAAACCCCAACATACCGTTGATAATTTTAGACTGCAAATACTCAATCACTGTTAAATATATTATAAATTAATTGAGGTTTTGTAAAAACAGTTTGCAAAAGGTTTACAAAAAGGTGATTACACATTGCTGTCTTACGGTTTTTCTTTAGGATTTCCTGGTGATTATCTATTAATTACACAAATGCACACGTGTTAGTATAATAACCCAATATTAACATTAGTAATACCCTCCCCGAGACGGCATTCCAACGACTACTTCGGGCAGAACCACGATAGCCGTTACGGAACCCTGGATCAATCGGGCAGCGTATCTAATACGTAATCGGGGGTTATGATACTTATAACGAGGCAGAACTTCGTTAATTAGGGGGTATTATGCCCTGGTATAGTGCCTACTATGTAGAAATTGAGAGAGAATTAAAAAAGTTGAGCGAGTTGGACTTAAGGCTGATCAAGGGAATTTATAGGGCTGATCAGTCATGGCGTCGTGCCCCGCGAGGGAAACAGGGAGGTCGTCGCGCCCCGCGACGTAGGGTCCGTAGGGCCTAGCTTTGAGGTGTCACCGATCTAGCTTCGCCACGTGTTGACACGTGGCGGCTTCCGGAGGAGGGCGGGTGGCCAGGCTCGTCGCGCCCCGCGACAGAGGTTGCTAGGGTCCATCGCGCCACGCGACAGCCATTTAAATTTTGTTTTTATTTAATTTTTGTAAAATTAAAGGTATTTTGGGCCGTATTTCGTATACGGGGTGTATTTTAGGACGTATAGGGACATTTTAAACATATTTAGAGTGTCAGAATTATTTTGGAGGATTGTTATATCCTCCCCACCTTGTTTTAGAACTCGTCCTCGAGGTCTACTGGAACAGGTGTGGATATTTCCTTTGCATCTCTGATTCAAGCTCCCTTGTATACTCTGGTCCTCTCTTGGAATCCCATTTTACTTTGACCAGAACTAATCTCTTGCGCTTGAGGTTCTTGACCTTCCTGTCTTCAATTTGTAGAGGTCTTTCCACAAATTTTAACTACTCATTTACCTCTATATCCTTAAGAGGTACTACCAGTGATTCATCAGCTAGGCATTTCTTGAGATTAGATACATGAAATACATCATGTATTCCTGCCATTTCCTATGGTAGTTGTAGCTGATAGGGTACAGGTCCTATTCTTTTAATAATCTCAAAAGGTCCAACATACCTGGGGCTTAGTTTTCCTCTTTTGATGAATCTTACCACTCCTTTCCAATGAGAGACTTTCAATAATACTTTGTCTCTTACCTGAAATTCCAACAGATTTCGTCTGTTATCTGCATAACTCTTCTGCCGATGACGTGCTGCTTTCAGTCGTTCCTTGACTTGAATGATCTTGTCTGTTGTTTCTTGTACTATCTCGGGTCCGGATAGTTGCTTTTCTCCAATTTCTGCCTAACAGACTGGCGGTCGGCACTTCCGTCCATAAAGTGCTTCGAATGGTGCAGCATTGATACTTGTGTGATAACTGTTATTATAAGAAAATTCTATCAATGGTAAGTGGTCGTCCCAATTACCTCCCAAATCAATTACACAAGCTCTAAGCATGTCCTCCATTGTCTGAATTGTTCTTTCGCTTTGTCCGTCCGTTTAAGGATAATAAGCTGTGCTTAGATTTAACTTGGTTCCCATTGCTTTTTGGAAACTTGTCCAAAAATGAGAGGTAAAACAGCTATCTCTATCAGAAACAATTGATAAAGGAATTCCATGTAATGAAACTATTTCATTTACATATAATTTAGCTAATTGTTCCATACTATAAGTTTCCTTCATTGGTAGGAAATGAGCTGACTTAGTTAGCCTGTCTATAATCACCCAGATTATATCATTACCTTTTATTGTTTTGGGTAATTTAGTAACAAAATCCATTGTTATCAATTCCCATTTCTAAACTGGATTTCTAATTATTGCAATAAACCTGAGGGTTTATGATGTTCAGCTTTAACTTGTGAACAGGTTAAACATTTAGAAACATAAGCTGCTATATCATTTTTCATTCCTATCCACCAGAAATTTTTCCTTAAATCCTGATACATCTTATCATTTCCAGGATGCATCGTATATTTAGACTTATGGGCTTCTTCTAATATATGGTGGCGTAGGTTTGCTAATTTAGGTATCCACATTCTTTTCTTATGGAATCTCCAAATTCCATCTGTTCCTTGTTCTAGTTCTTTAATCATTCCTTTCAATTTTTCAGTATCGTCCTTGATCACTGATTCTTGAGCTTTTCTAATCTGTTCATTTAAATCTGCTTGTAGATTTAGTTTAAGAGAACACACTCTTTTTGATTTTTCGTGATACTTTTGACTTAAAGCATCAGCTACTATGTTTGCTTTTCCTACATGGTACTGGATATTGCAATCATAATCACTAAGTATCTCCATCCAGCGTCTCTGTCTCATATTCAATTCCTTTTGCCCAAAAACATACCTTAAACTCTTATGATAAGTGAAAATGGTAAACTTACTACCATAAAGGTAATGTCTCCAAATTTTATGGGCAAAAATTATAGCTCCTAATTCTAGATCATGGGTTGAATAATTTTCTTCATGATTCTTAAGTTGTCAAGAGGCGTAGGCTATAACCTTTTGACGTTGCATCAATACACATCCATAACCTAATTTAGAAGCGTCACAATAGACTATAAAGTCTTCAGTTCCTTCTGGTAACGCTAATATGGGTGCATTGGTCAATCTTTGCTTAAGGATTCTAAAGGCTTCTTCTTGTTTTGGTCCCCATTCAAACTTATCAGATTTACAGGTTAGCTTAGTTAAAGGAATGGCTATTCTAGAAAAATCTCGAATAAATCTTCTATAATAACCGGCCAAGCCTAAGAAACTTCTAACTTCGGTTGGTGACTCAGGGGTTTTCCATTTGGTAATCACCTCGATCTTTGTGGTATCCACATGAATTCCTTCATGATTAACTAAATGCCCAAGAAACTGTACCTGTTCTAACAAAAAATCGCACTTCGAAAACTTTGCATAAAGCTTTTCTTTCCTTAATAGACTTAGAACTGCGTGCAGATGCGCTGCATGTTCCTCATTGCTTTTAGAGTAAATGAGAATATCATCTATAAAGACAATTTTGAATTTATCCAAATAGGGCTTACATATTCGGTTCATCATGTCCATAAATGCGGCTGGGGCATTGGTTAAACCAAATGGCATGACAGTAAATTCATAATGGCCATACCTTGTTCTAAAACCGGTCTTAGGAATGTCCTCTTCCTGTACCTTTAATTGATGTATCCTGATCGTAAATCGATTTTAGAGAAAAATCGAGCTCCTTGCAATTGATCAAACAAATCATCGATTCTCGGTAATGGATACTGATTTTTGATCGTGACTTTGTTCAATTCATGGTAATCAATGCACATACGCATTGACCCATCTTTCTTCTTGACGAATAAGATCGGTGCTCCCCATAGTGATGAGCTTGGCTGTATGAATCCTGTTTCCAACAATTCGTCTAACTGTTTCTTCAGTTCTTGCATTTCTGCAGGTGTCAAACGGTAAGGTGCTTTGGCAATTGGTGCTGTTCCTGGTAGCAGGTGGATTTTGAATTCAACTTCTCTGTCTGGAGGTAGTCCTGGCAATTCTTCTGGAAACACATCTGGAAATTGAGATACTACAGGGATATCTTTTGATTCTTTTCCTTTAGTGTTAATGATTATGGAAACCAAATACACTAATGGCCCTTTTCTAGCATAACTTGCTGTTTTCATCACATAGATGAATTTCGTGGATCTAGAGGGCTTATCTCCTTTAATTGTGATATTTTCACCTCTTGGCGATTTTACTTGGATTAACTTTTAATCACATAAAATACTGGCTTTATTGGCTATTAAACAATCCATTCCTAATACAATATCGAATCCTACCAGATTCATTGGATAAATGTTTGCAATAAATTTTTGATTTAGAAATTCTATTCTTGCTCCCTGCAACATTTGCTGTCTCTTCTAGACATTCTTGTGAGAGTTTAGTTAATGGTTGATTGAGAAGTTTGCAAAATGAAGTATTAATAAAACTTTGGTTTGCACCAGAGTCAAATAATACTTTAGCAAAAACATCATTAACTAAAAACGTACCGGCGATCACATCTGGGATCATCTTTGCTTCTTCTGCCGTCAGAACAAATGCTCTAGCATTTTTAGTAGTCTTGTTGTTCATGGCTGGAACTAGTTTCGGACAGTTCGGCTTAATGTGACCTTTCTCTCCACAGTTGAAGCACATTCCATTTTTAGGTTTCTTCCTGCAATCTTCTTCCTTGTGTCCTGGTATGTTACAGAAATTGCAGTAAGTGGAGCATTTTCCTGAATGCTTCTTCTTGCAAGCCTTGCAGTAAGATGCAGAGGTAGAACCTACATTTTTCCCACGGTTGGAATTTCGATAACGAAATTCTTGGGTAAGCTTTTGAGCTAGGTTTCTCCTCTGGTCCTCTTCTCGTGTACGCACTAATTCATCAGTCAAGGTGTTTGCTAGTTCTACGGCTTCTTCTATGGTTTGAGGTCTAGCTGCCTTGACTACATGCCTTATCTCACCGATTAATCCCCAGATGCAGCGGGGGATTAATATTGGTTCAGGTGATGCAAGGGTTGGCACTATTCTTGCATATTCAAAGAATAAAGTAGTGTACCCTTTACTATCTATTCCAGTTATTCTAAGGTTTAAGAACTTATTTGCTATCTGTTCCTTTTCATTGGGAGGACAAAATTCTCTTTCTACCATATTTTTAAATTCTTCCCATTCCATATTGTAAATCTTGTCACTTCCCCTAGACTGGAGGATAGTGTTCCACCATTCTAGTTCTGAATTCTTAAACATATTGGAGGCAAACATTATCTTATCTTCTTCTGCACACTTGCTTATTTTTAAGACTGCCTCAGTCTTTTCTATCCAGCGTAGAGCTGTAATGGCCCCTTCATTGCCCGAGAATTCTATTGGTTTACAAGAACAAAATTCCTTATAAGAACAACCATAAGACATGGTTCTTCTTCTTTTGGGAATGGGTACTTGAAGTATGGGTCCATTGTGCACGCTGTGACTAGGTTCTGTATGGTTCGTTTACTTCCATTACCACTTTTATCATTATTTTCTGCATCCCTAACAGTTTGGATAATAGCTGGCATGGCATCTCTAATTACTTGGGTTACAAGGTGTCGAATTTCACTATTATTCATTTGATTTTCATTATTCTGGTTTTCTGGATTTGCTGCATTGGCCATCTGGATTTTAAACAATTACCAAGTATTAATATCATAGGACAATATCTAATTCAAACAATCATACGACAAGCAGGTTGATCAAAATCGTCGAGCATTGCGACTTACTCTATTTTATAGTATGCATCTATAATTATTACAATACAACTGGAATAAAAATACAATACTAGTATGCATCACTAACCACGAAGTGGTCTATACTAATATATATATATTATCATTTTTTTTCAAACATACACACATATTATATATATATATATATTATTTTTATTATTATTATTACTAATGATAGGGGTTCATCCAAAAGTCCATATTACGCTCGTCATATTTCCAGACGAGTCATTCCCCTATTTGCCTCATTCTTTCGCTCTCTTCTAAAATCTCCTCACCAAATGTCCGGAGTTCTTGCACATTTTATGTTCTCATTGGGGATGCAGGTGCTGGTATTGGATCTGGGTACTGTGGCATGGGTTCTTCCTGAGGATATGGATTCTCTAGGATTTCCCTAGTGTATTCATCGTTATCATAATAGGGATCTAGAGGGTCCAGACCTGGGTAAGCTGCTAAGTTTGGCATGGGTTCTTCTGTTATTGGGTAGCGTTGTTGATAATCCCTATGGTCGTCAAACCACAGTCGTAGTCTGGGTCTAAGGGATTGGGTGCTGGTACTCTAGGTATCTCAGTTGGGTCAAAGGCTGGTGCTGGGATTTGGTTTTCTGAGTTGACTTCAATCTCCATTGGTTGTGTGGGAAACAAGGGTAATGCTTGGGGTGCTACGAGTCGCTCTAAATTAGGGTCTGCAGCTGTAGTTGCTAGAATATGAAAGTTTGCTAGACTCCTATTGAGCATATCTTGGGTGTGGGCATCTGTTTTTCTCTTAGCGGCTGCTAGAACTTGCAGTTGTTGTAACTTTTTCATCCTCTTCCTACGTTCATGCGCACCTCTGCTGAACTATCCTCTCTTTTTAGGAGGGAATGGCTCTTCAGATTGAGCCTTGAACACGAATATCCCGTCTTCATTGTCAGCTGAATACCCTGTGAGGGTAGGCTGTGAAGAGGTACCTTCATTTTGAGGTGAGCTGGACAACTGACGGTAGGCGTCGGAAGGTCCTTGGTCGCTCATACCGGAAACTAACAAAAACTCAAATAACACACAACAATAAAATACAGATATGCACTTATTTTCGTAATCAATTTCCTAACATTTTAAATAATATATTGGTGTCAGCAGAACACTTCTGTGGCTGAATCAGTGGCTTAGCTCTGATAACACTTTCTGTCACAGCCCCCGTCCCCTATCAACCCGGGAACGGGCAGCCGCGGCCAGTTTTGGTGGTATCGGTGTTTATCATTTTGGCAGCGGAAATTACATCAGGACCGTAGTTAGGAAATATTTTATCAGAGTAAAATACCACGCTTTTATAATATTAAACACATGGGAAATTCCCAAGTTTCAATACACACATTTTCATAGGGATAAACCCGATGATATTTAAATAAAAACATCTCTTTATTTAGGTAACTTTTATTGCTACTTTTCCAAGCCTTCAGTGCCATCCAGCTGGCTTCTGTTTGGCTTTCACATTTTGTTACCTGAAACGCGTTTAAAAACATTTTGTCAGTGGGAAATACTGGAGAGTGAATCCCAGTTTAATCAAAACAAATTTTATCATTTTACAGCATTTAGGGCGGTCGCGCAATTACATTTGTTTCCATCTACTTTAATTACCTCCCACGGTACTGTCAACCTGACTTGTGGTCATGTTACTACTCACAATGTAGTAACAAATTTTGTATACAAAACCCCAACATACCGTTGATAATTGTAGACTACAAATACTCAATCACTGTTAAATATATTATAAATTAATTGAAGTTTTGTAAAAACAGTTTGCAAAAGGTTTACAAAAAGGAGATTACTCACATTGCTGTCTTAGGGTTTTCCTGGTGATTATCTATTAATTACACAAATGTACACGTGTTAGTATAATAACCCAATATTTACATTAGTAATACCCTCCCCGAGACGACATTCCAACGACTACGTCGGGCAGAACCACGACAGCCGTTACGGAACCCTGGATCAATCGGGCAGCGTATCTAATACGTAACCGTGGGTTATGATACTTACAATGAGGTAGAACTTCGTTAATTAGGGGGTATTATGCCCGGGTATAGTGCCTACTACGTAGAAATTGAGAGAGAATTAAAAAAAGTTGAGCGAGTTGGACTGAAGGCCGATCAAGGGAATTTATAGGGTTGATCAGTCATGGCGCCGCGCCCCGCGACGTAGGGTCCGTAGGGCCTAGCTTTGAGGTTTCACCGATCTAGCTTCACCACGTGTTGACACGTGGCGGCTTACGGAGGAGGGCGGGTGGCCAGGCTCGTCGCGCCCTGCGACGAAGGTGGTTAGGGGGCGTCGCGCCACGTGACTGCCATTTAAATTTTGTTTTTATTTATTTTTTGTAAAATTAAAGGTATTTAGGGCCGTATGTCGTATACGGGGTGTATTTTAGGACGTATAGGGACATTTTAAACATATTTAGAGTGTCAGAATTATTTTGGAGGGTTGTTATAAACAAGTCAGGCACTTCGAAACATAAATAGCGATATCGTTTTTCATGCCCGGCCTCCAGTACTTGTAGCGCATGTCCTGTTACATTTTGTCAGCACCAGGATGAATAGAATACTGTGATTTGTGGGCTTCGTCCATCAGAAGTTGTCGCAAATTGGTACGCTTGGGAATCCAAAGTCGGTCAAAATAATGAAAGACACCATTCGATTTATTCTCGAGTTGGGCGCCATCATTTAGAATCCTTTCCTTCCTCAAAGTTCGTTCAGCAAAACAAGCATGCTGCGCGTCGCGGATGAGAGTTTCAAGATTATGCTGGGCTTGAATATTACGAACGCTATGCAAATAGCTTCGTCGACTGAGAGCATCGGCAACGACGTTTGCTTTGCCTGGATGGTAACGAATCTCATAGTCGTAATGTTTGAGGAGTTCTACCCACCGGCGTTGACGCATATTCAGTTCCTTTTGGTCAAAGTTATGTTGCAGGCTCCTATGATCAGTGAAGATCATACACTTGGTACCGTAAAGGTAGTGTTGCCAAAAACAACTACACCAAGCTCGAGGTCGTGTGTGGTGTAGTTCTTCTCGTGGATCTTGAGCTGTCGAGAAGCTTACGCGATAACCTTATCTTGTTGCTTGAGAACGCAACCAAGACCTAGGTTTGAGGCATCGCAGTAGACTATAAAGTCGTCGTTTCTGTCGCGCAGTGAGAGCACGAGAGTATTGCAAAGCATAGCTTTGAGAGTTTGAAAGGCCTCCTCTTTTTTAGTTCCCCGAACAAAAGGTTTGTCCTTATGCGTAAGAGAGGTGAGCGGCAAAGCGATCTTAGAGAAACCTTCGATAAATCGGCGGTAATAGCCTGCCAGTCCGAGAAAAGAACGGACTTTAGACGGGTTCTTGGGTGTAACCCAACTCTTAACAGCCTCGATCTTTGCGGGATTGACATGAATTCCTTGACTATTGACAATGTGACCCAGGAATTGGACCTCATCTAGCCAAAATTCACACTTGGAGAACTTGGCATAGAGACGGTTTCCCTGGAGTAACTCAAGAACCAACGTAGATGCTGCGAGTGTTCGGCTTTTGACTTGGAATAGATCAGGATATCATCGATGAACATGATTACGAAGCGGTCAAGAAAGGGTTTGCACACTCGATTCATTAAATCCATGAAAACTGCGGGAGCGGTGGTCAAACCAAAAGGCATAACAACAAACTCATAGTGACCGTATCGGGTTCGAAATGCGGTTTTGGGGGTGATAGCCTGAGCATAGATCGATCTTCGAAAAACACGTAGCACCTTGTAACTGGTCAAACAAATCATCGATTCGAGGCAAGGGATAGCGATTCTTGATTGTCAGCTTATTCAGCTCCCTATAGTCGATGCACATCTGGAACGATCCATCCTTCTTTTTGACGAAAAGGACAGGTGCGCCCCATGGAGAGGTGCTAGGGAGCCTTTATCAAGTAGTTCCTGGAGTTGACTCGAGAGTTCGCGCATTTCAGAAGGAGCGAGATGATAAGGCGCTTTAGCTACAGGATTTTCTTCAGGAATGAGGTCGATTCGAAAATCGATATCGCGAGTGGGAGGTAACCCGGGTAAATCATCGGGGAAAACTTTGGGGAATTCACAAACTACGGGAACGTCTTTCACTCTGGTATTTCCTTTCTTTTCCTTCTCCGCTACTACAATGTTAGCCAAGAAAGCTCTGTATTCCTTGCGGAGATACTTGCTAGCTTGGACACATGACATGAGTTTAAAACCTTTCGAAGGAGTTTCTCCATACACACAAAGTTGATCACCATTAGCGAGCGAGAAACGATTCATCTTTTCGAAGCAAACAACTTCAGCATGATTTTCGCGAAGAAAATCCATGCCTACTATGATGTCAAAACTACCGAGCTGCATCGGAATCAGGTCGATAGGGAAGATGTGATTGTTGAGTTCAAGCGTACAATCACATAGAACAGAATTGACGGCAACTGTTCTTCCATTGGCAACTTCAACATCAAACGTCAAGGGGAGATGGGCGCGCTTACGATTAAGGAGCATTTCGAATTCAAACGATACAAAACAGTTATCGGCTCCAGTATCAAATAAACACGAAGCATATATACCATTCTCAAGGAACGTACCATTGACCACATTGTTGTCTGCTAGAGCCTGACGGGCGTTTATGTTGAAGGCACGTCCGCAGGCTGCTGGCTGCTGCTGTTTTTGCTGCTGTTGCTGGAGCTCTTGCTTCACTACCCTATTGGGGCACATGTTTGCAAAGTGGTTGGGATCACCACACGTAAAGCAAGCTCTAGCATGAGCTGCGGGTGTAGGAGCTGCTTGATGGCCTTGAGGAGCAGTAAGTAGAGCTTGTTGAGCAGGAGCTTGACCTTGAGTTGGAGCTGAAGCTTAACATGGACATGTACGGCAGTTTGCGGTGAAGTGGCCGTACATATTGCAATGTACATAGAACCGGCATGCGAGACCCACAGGGTGATGATAAGTGCAGGTAGGGCAAAGCGGGTGTGGTCCAGTGTATGCACGCTCACAGGTGCCGCTACTTGGCGGTGTGGAGGTTGCGGTTGGGCAGGTACTGTTTGGAGCAGGGCAGTAGTAACTGCACAGTTCTTGTTGCTGGAACTGTTGTTGTTCTTCCTCTTTCGGCGTGAGAATTTTGAAGATTGCGGTGCGACAGTGGTTTTAGCGGTTGAAGCAGCAGCAACTTGATGCAGATTCTTGGCAGCTTTGTCAAAATAACCAGCCCTGACTCGCTTATCGTTGATCTTAGCGGCAAGCAGGTAGGTTTCCTCGATTGTTGTCGTCTTGGCATCCTGAACAAAGTCTGCAACGCAATCCGGAAGAGCACGGATATACTTCTGGATTGTGATATCTGGGGTAGTAACCTGACCAGGGCAGATAATACTCAACTGCTTGAAGCGAGCAGTTAAACCACCGTTATCTCTGCCATCCTGCTTTATATGCCAGAATTCATCCTCGAGCTTTTGGAGTTCATGGGGTGGACATAACTCTTGCATCATTATGTTCTTCAACTTGTCCCAAGACAATCCGAAAGCTGCATCATTTCCTCGTTTATTCCTCTCGGCTGTCCACCAATCAAGAGCGCGGGATTGGAAGACGCCGGTAGCATTGACGGTGCGCATGTTTTCTGGACAGCCACTCTGGCGCAGGGTGAATTCGATAGAATCAAACCATTGAAACATGGCCGTAGGACCATCTTCGCCGGTAAACTCTTTTGGTCCTGCAGGCTTTGAACTGCTTGAAGCTAAAAGCGGCCTTAGGAGTATCAGTCCTGGACTCTTCCGAGGACTTGCTTGCATTCTCGTTCAGTTCACTGACGATCTGGTGGATGACTTTAGCTATTTGCTTAGAGACGAGAGCGGCGATTCGTTTGTCATCATGGTTTCGGCGTGCGGCGCGGGAGTGGAATGATCCAAACGACGACATTGTCTGCAATAGACATCGCCATAGGACTCAAACACAATTTCAATTAATCCTAGTATAGTCTAGCGATACACCATAAAGCTCAGGAACACGTAGTCACATAAACACAGAATCACATAAGCACATAAACACAGAAGCACATAAGCACATAAACTAACCTAAACACATATGTTGCACGTATTCACCGATCCTTCACAGCACGTATAACGATTAAATATAGCGATTGCAATTAGCAAGCAGCGGCTGCGATAATCACAGGAGATTTGTTGGCGTTTTGAGGTAAATGTGCAGTGCGAGTCGTGCGTGTTGGTTAAATCGAATAGCGAAAAGCGAGTAAATCCCTAAAATCGAACACATAAACACATAAAATCACATAAAATCGATAGATCACAGAGATAGCAGCCGCGGATTCCAGAATTGAAACACATAAAATCGAGGAGAGATTGTCTCAGGTGTATAGACATCGACTACCCAAAGTGATTCGACTATTCACAAGGATCTTAGGCACACACTTTGGCTTTCTGGATTGTGCTCTCGCTTCAATTTGAGCGATCGGCACGCATCCTTCCAGTTACAGCGTGACCCAAGTCGTTGGAGTCCGTCGAGACTTTGGTGAGAGTTTTGTAAAACCAAAAGTATAGAGCGGAACGAGTCCTCAATGTACGGGTTTCACCCCTGTCTTAACGACTACAACCCTGTTTGTATGATAAAATCATTAGATAGATAAGGAGATTTGCGTCAAAGTATGGATTTCACTCCTGATTCAACGCAAATTCTCTTGTTTTATGGTAAAAATAACGAGTCGAATGAGTGATCTGGTTGAGAGTTTACGGTTTTCACACCTAATCTTAACCAAATCATCCCATTGTGTGTATGTCCAGCCTTAGGAAAGGCTGATTTTGCGCAGAACTGTAGTATGCGATTTTGCGAGAATATGCAGTCCGTTGGTACTTAGACTATAGACTAGGTCGTTTCTAAGACATAGACCCGGACTAGGTCGAGTCTTGCCTAATTCCCTATAGTTGTGGCTCTGATACCAATCTGTCACACCCCAACCGATGACGGAGACATCGGGGCGCGACACTGAGCGAAACAGACTGTCCAAGAGAAATTCCATAACAACTACTTTACTGAATAGTTAATATTATCTCCCATACCATAACCTATTAAGCAAATCAGTTATTACAGACAGTGATATCTCAAAGACAAATATCATGTTCCGACAACTCAGATTTAGATAAAAATATATTGTCTTTGTTGGTTTCTAGATTCCACAAAAGCAAGAGCACAACATCCTAAGCATTTCAAACACCTGTCACATATGTTAAAATAGAGGTCAATACACATAGTGTAAAGGTGAGCATACAAGTTTAAATAGATATAATAGAGTTCGAAATCGTTTACGCATAAACAGCATGTAACATGTATAATGCGAAGCTAGTAGGTTATCGACAATTAAATATGCACAGACTAGACTGCGAGTTGTAGAATGCGCAACACATATCACCACTGTGACATGTGAGAGGTAACCTTAACAACCCCTGTCCACGACAGGTGTTGAGTCCAAACAAATCGTACTATCGTTGCTAAGGCGTCAGGCAACAATCAATGTGTTAACATAACATACAAGCATTCATCGAGTAACAAGTAACATGCAATAATGGTCAGCATTTAAATAGTGTTTGCATTGTGTGTTTGATTATGATTTAGGATAAGTAACATATGTAACACTCTAAAGTGCGATAAGCAAAAAGGGTTCGAGTATACTCACAGCGATGGAAATAGATTGAAGGGAGCGCTAGAGTTATTAGCCTGAACAGTTAACGATAGCATAAGCGAAGAGTGGTGCATAACACGGTGAAAAGTGTCCAAGTGTCGGATGGTAATCCGATCGGATGGTCACTCGATCGGATGTCAATCCGATCGGATGGTCATCCGATCGGATGGTCATCCGATCGGATGGCCATTCGGTCGGATTGACATTCGTTTGGTAAGGATGTGTTTGTGTATGATGGCTTTGAAGTTTTCGTTGTAGCTTTTTGAAAATAGAGAAGTACCTCTACCCTTCAAGTCGATCGATCGAACGGCCGTTCGATCGGATTGTGATCCGATTGGCGAGGCTTCTGAGTTGAGAACAAGTTTACAGCAGGACGATCACTCTATCGGATGGCAATCCGTTGGAACTGACTAAACATTGATCATGTTGAAAATTGTTTAAGTGTTGAGCCTCAAGTGCAATATGATCGGATGGCGGTTCGATTGGATGGCAATCCGATCGGACGGCAATCCTTTCCAACGCATCTGATCGTTTTGAACTTGATTATTTTGAAAGTTTGCGGTTTGTTCGAGACGGTTTGACAACGTATTAAACAACAGAACCTCGTCAAGCCCCAAGTCGTCCGATCGAACAGGAATCACCTAAATCCGATCAGTTTACTGGTTCGTGATTTTATTCTTGTTTAACCCGTAATCGGTTGTCTCCTTGGTAGTAACCAGATCTTGAACCAACTCATCACTAAGAAAGAGTATAAGATCAGAACGACCTCCGGTTCTACCGGTTTTGAGTGTATTGAGTGTAAAAGAGTTGAAAGAAAGTTGGAAAACCATCTTTCAATCCTTTCCACTTTGAAAATGTTTAGATCTATGCAAAATCATTGTCTATTCATGTGGAAATCTTTCAGATCTAAGTTGTCCTTGGTGGAATGAAGCCAAATCTTGAAGTTCATAAGAACTCCATGATGACATAACCCTAGAACACCTCAAATCCGTTGATTTCACGGTTAAAAGTTAAGATTTAAAGGTGAAAAAGATGAAGGAGTGCGTGTAGATCATAGAAGTACAAGATTTGAGTTGAAAACTTACAAGAATCGCGAGAAATAGAGAGAAAGAAGGCTTGAGTGCGACTGGTCGAGTGGAGGAGCTGTCACATCATAAATGATGTGACAGGAGGGTATTTATAGGGTTTCCAAAAGTGGAAAGTGCATAAGTTTCGGATTGGCCACTGATCGGATGGCAGTTCGATCGGATGGCCACTCGATCGGTTGGAC
Organism: Helianthus tuberosus; assembly: GCA_030545235.1. Classification (NCBI taxonomy): domain Eukaryota; kingdom Viridiplantae; phylum Streptophyta; class Magnoliopsida; order Asterales; family Asteraceae; genus Helianthus; species Helianthus tuberosus. Next base: position 122,595,343 of record CM060401.1, read on the forward strand.
ATTCGATCCAGGTGTCCGGCGTGTTGAGTTTTGTCATTTCGATTTACGTGTTGAGCGTTGCGATGCGATTCGAGTGAGCGATGCGATAGTATTAACCATTAGTTACACAAATAACCTAACTACTATATCTAACATACAATCTCTATAAATAACTTGCGTTTAGCGTTTTGCGATTGCGATTAGACACCTCAACATAACATAACATGCACAAGTAACACATAATGGCACACACACCTAAAACAATATCCAGAACACATAATTCGAGTTGCGATGCGATAGCGATGCGTTTAGCGTTAAGTCGATTAGCGATTAAACATGCGATTAAATAGCGATTAAACCTCGATTATTAATAGTTACTCCACAAATACAACTAAAGCAATTAAATAAAAAGATTTGATTACAAGTCATTAACGTACAATCAATAGTTAAGCAAGGAGTGACAGATCGTAATTAGCAATCTTTTCTTCCTTTGACTCTGACTTTGACTTGTACTTTGACTTCCCAAAAAGCGGATTGTTACATGTTATGTCAAATCCAGAGACATCTTACTCTCAATGAATAAAAGGAACAAATCCCTTCTTGACTACATACATCTCTCACAATCACCTTGTACAAAACCTGAGCCTAGCTTTATGTACCGTCTTATTACAGACAGCGAAGAACTAAGTCAAGGTACAATATTTGGTAAATATCAAGACCCAATATGTATCTCAGGTCAGAGGATACTATGATATTCTCCTTTACTCAAATTTACTTATGATCAATCACAAATGATTCCATGTAGTAACATTTGAGAGCAAGTCAGTCCAATATTTGTATCCCACAAATATCTATGAACTTTGGTAGCAACACTTTGCTCTATTTTCATACCTAATGAATATCCACCAATCCAAGTTCATAATAGTCTTACATTCATATTTGTTCCCACAAGTATGATCGACTACGGACATTTAGAATAAGTAACTTATTCATGGATTTAAACATGCTAAAATGGAACATAACTCAACATACCATAAAAGAGTTAAAATAATAATGGTTCCAATATCCAAATACAAAATAGATCAAATCCAATCACTGGAATATCGAAGTCCTAAGGCACAAGTATGATCCTCTCATGCTTTGCCCTTTTAAGGAGCTTTGTGAGTGGACCCGTAATATTTTGATCAGTGTGAACTTTGCGAATACATATATTTCCTTTTTCAACTTCATCCCTTATGTAGTTGAAAATCCGCTCAATGTGCCTAGACTTTTGATGTGCCCGAGGTTCCTTGATTTGAGCAATCACACCATCGTTATCACAAAAATCTCTAGGGGTCCTGAATGGTAGGGACTACCCCTAGATCGGCAATAATTCAAGTGGCATATCCATATGATTTATCTCGATTAATGAAGTGGTGATGCATTCAGATTCTGTAGTGGACAATGCTACCCTGATTGTGATCGAGAATCATCTCGATCAGTTTGGAAACTCATGTTCGTGTAACCCTTTACAACGAGTTCCGAATCCCGCATCCTTGTAACCCTTTACAACGAGTTCCGAATCTCGCATTCTTGTAACCCTTTACAACGAGTTCCTCTTCACTAGATCCATATATTAGAAATATATCCATAGTCCTCCTAAGGTATTTCAATATTCTCTTAACAGTCATTCAATGATCGTTACTTGGATTTTGCTGGTATCTTCTCGTCATGCTTAAAGCGCATGACATGTCCGGTCTAGTGCATATCATTGCATACATAATGGATCCTATAGCAGACGCATATGGGATTCCTTTCATTCTTTCTTGCTTATCCTTTGAGCTTGGACATTGAAACGCTTTCAATATTGTCCCCTTTTGAACATGTACCAAACCTTTCTTAGAGTTCTCCATCTTGAACCTTTTCAAGACTTTGTCAATGTATGCACTTTGGTTTAAACCTATCAAGCACCTTGATCTATCCCTATAGATCGTTATTCCCAAAATATAGGCGATTTCACTAAGATCCTTAATGGCAAAACAACTTCCAAGCCAGGTTTTTACACCTTCCATGGTTGGAATGTCATTTCCAACTAGTAGAATGTCATCGACATACAGTACTAAGAAAGTGATAATGCTCCCACTAGCCTTCTTATACACACAAGCTTTATCGACGTTCTTAATGAATCCATATTCCCTAATCTCTTCATCAAAAAAGTGATTCCAACTTCTCAATGCTTGTTTTAATCCACAGATTGATTTCTTTAACTTGCATACTTTGTCAGGATGTTTTGGACCGACAAAACCTTCAGGCTGAACCATATAGACATCTTACTCAAGATATCCATTAAGGGGAGCCATTTTGATATCCATTTTCCAAATATCATAATCATATTATGCAGGTATGGCAAATAATATCCTTATTGACTTTACCATCGCCACAGGCGAGAATGTCTCATCATAATCAACCCCTTGAGTTTGAGTGAAACCTTTTTCTACAAGTCTCTCTTTATAAGTATCCAAGTTACCTTGCATGCGGTTTTCTTCCGGAAAACCCACTTACTTCCAACCATTTTGGAATTAAGAGGTGCTACAACCAATTCCCATATTTGGTTGTCATACATGGATTGCATCTCTATGTTCATGGGTTAAAGCCATTTGTCATAATTGGATTTTGACATTGAATCATGGTATGTGGTTGATTCACCCGAATCTACCACGTAGCATCCATCTATGAAAAATCCATATCTTTCAGGTGGACTACTAATTCTACTAGATCTGCGAACGTTTTGTGTGTATTGATCAACCACTTGATAGTTTTCAACAACCTCTTGTTGAGTGCTAGTATCAACCATAGGGTTTAACCAAAACCGAAACCCGAAAATTTCATATCCTATGAAGCATGCACTCTTATAAGCGGCTCTGATACCATTGTTGGGTTTTTCACATGTTTATCAAAGTGATTTCATCCATATAAAATCAAAACGCAGCGGAATATTTATTTAAAACATGTTACTTTCATGATTTAAAATTCATTTTATATGTAAAACCCAATTCCCGTATCCATATATGGACATGCATGCTATCAAAATAAAACACAACTATACGGTGTTTTAAGAATACTACATTCCAAGGAGTAAAAGATATGAAGAAGATGATGCTTCTTGAATTGTAGTCTTCAAGTGTAGAATACCTCAAGCTTGTATACCCCAAGCCTTCCAACAAACACTTTAAATTTAGCTAGGATTTTACACTTGTAACACACTTGAAAAATCCCTCATAATCAACCACATCATGGCCCAAAATTTGGAGCAATTTTCTAGAGTTCTTGCACTTGATTTTTCAAACTTAAAAACCCTCTTGGATAGCACACTATGGCCGAAAATTTGAGAGAGTATTTCACAAGTTCTTGCAATTAAAATTCAAATGAAAAATCCCTCATGGACCCCCCATCTTGGCCGAAAGTTGAGAGCTCTCTTTTGAGTTCATCATCGTGAATTTTGTCTCTAGAAGTCTATTAAAAGTGTGAGAGAATAAAAGCCATAATTCACCCAATCAAAAATGATGTTGTAAGTGCTTTTTTTGCAAGTAATCTAATTGGAGGAAAAACCCCATTGGGAAGAGAAGGTGGCCGGCCGGCCATAGGGCTATAAATTTTGTTCAATAAAAAATTTTCCTTTTCCAATTTTAAGTCTTGTATTATATTTATAACTTTTATAAATATAACATCATATATTTATAAGACTTTTATGTAACAAATCATAACTTTTATACTGTTATTTAACCTATTAAATAACAAGATAAAATATTTTCTCAAAATAAATTATCCATATAATTTATTAGTTTGTCAAGTGCAATTATCTAGAAAACTATTTTCTAAATATTCTAAGTGTTAATATTTATTTGTTTGATCATATCACAAATAAATATTATAAGTGTTTGTCTAGCTTGTTATTGGGTATGACTCAACTTGGATCATAACGTACTAGCCACATCAATTTAATATGTGTCTTGGGCATACAGAGTCCAACAGTGGCGGTGAGTCGTGACGAAGGTGAGTGGCGACGGTGGCGAGCGAAGGTTGGTGGGTGGCGGCGGTAGAGGTTGGGGACGACGGTGGGAGGTGGTGAACGTCGGTGGTGGGTTGCGGCCGGGGGGGGGGGGGGTGGATGCCGGCGGTGTTGGAGATGGGTGGTAGCAGTGGCGGCGGCCTGTAGTAGCGGTGGTTGGCGGTGACATCCTTGGTAGCTACCATGGCGGGTGGCGGTGGTGGGTGGTGGCGATGTTAGTGGATTGTGATATTGTTAATGAAGGATGATAGAAGGAATGTAATGGAAAAAAACATGGGGGTAAATAGAATGATTTTGAAGGAATTGAATGCCTTATGTAATGGGCGATTCCATTCCCTTGACCAACCAAACACGTTTTTCTCCATTCCCTCTCAATAGTCCATTCCGCTTCTCATTCTTGCATATCAAAAACTACCTTACTAGTTAAAATCAATTAGTGTCTGTTTGGTATGGGGTAATGGAATATACGAAGGAATGAAATGGACGAGGTAATGGAATGGACGGGGGAATGCAATGGTTCATTACCATTCCATGTCTTGTTTGGTTACCATGTGTGAATGGAAAGAATTATTATTGTGTATTGTCTAATAGGCAAGAAAAACGGAGTAATAAAATCAGCGGTGAGTGGTGGTGGTGGTGGTGGTCAGTGGTAGTGGGTGGTTATAGGTGGCGGTGGTGGGTGTCGGCGGCGGCGGCGAGTGGCGGTGCGGCTGTGATGACGAGTGGTGGTGGCAGCAAGGTGGCCGTTGGTGGTGGGTGGCAGTAGAGGTAGCGGTGGGTGGTGGCGACGGAGGCGGCTAGTGGTGGCAGTGGTGGTGGCGTCGACGATGGTGGTGGGCGGCGGCAGCGGCGAGTGGCGTTGGCGGTTGGTCGCGGCTGTGGGTGATAATGGTGGCGAGTGGGTGGCGGCGGCGACGATGGCTGTCGTGGTGGAGTGGTGGCGGGTGGCGGCGATGGTGTCGGTGGTGGGTGGTGGTGGTGGGTTGTGGCGAAACTGGTGGGTTGTGGTGTTGTTGATGAATGGTGCAAAAGGGGATGGAATGGAAAAAAAACATGGGGGTGGAAGGAATGATTTTGAAGGAATGGAATGCTTTTTGGAATGGTTGATTTCATTACATTGACCAACCAAACACCCTTTTTTTCATTCTCTCGTAATCATCTATTTCATTCCACCCCTCATTCATGCATACCAAACACTACCTTAAGGTTAATCCGTTAATTTTATTTTTATTTTTAAATACACAAATAAATAAATAATAAAGGGAAAACTACACGTTTTGTCCTTTATGTTAATACCATATTTCAGGTAGTGTCCTTTTACATGAAAATTGATTAGTTTTGTACTTAATGTTTCAAAATTTTGCACATTACGTCATTTAACCCTAACGCAGTTAAATTTTCTTGTTAAATCTGGTCACTCAAATGTATTTTAATCTTTTTATCTATTTATGTTAAAAATAAAACTAAAATAAATTTAAAATTTATTATTATATATACATATATTACCACTAATATCTCTTTCTCTCAACCAACCCCACCTCCACCAGCCACCATTCCCACTTCCACCAGCAACCACTCCACACACTATTTTGAAACGAGATTATTGTGTTCCAAAAAACAAATGATTACAGATTAAAAACACATGCTATTTACAATTTTTTTTGAAAAGAGAACTTCATTAAAAACACACCCCCGACCCAAACGGGCAAAAGGCTATACACAACAAACACCTCCGACCCAAACGGGCAAAGGGCAGAAAATTATAACATATACAACGGGTATTTACACCAATCACACGAACTAATACTATAACAAGACGTTCTATTTTTAATCCAATCATACCCTCTCGATTTAATCTCCCTAACAAACTCCTGTGGGCTTCGGTTGATTTGCTTGAAAACCATTTCGTTCCTACCTTTCCAAATACACCAACATGAAATTATAACCAAACCTTGAATGATTTTCTTAGTTTTTTTTACCACATTGAGAATAATTATGGATATCCAGAAAATCTTTGAAGTCGAAAATAAATATCGGGGGTATTTTACACCACACACTTATCTCCGACCAAACACACATCGCCAAAGGACAAGCCGTGAAAAGATGCTCCACCGTTTCCTCGACCTCGTTACAAAAAGGGCACATAACCGATATAATGTCAACATTCCTTCTTCTTAAATTCACTCTCGTAGCAAGCCTATCCAAATTATCTCTCCAAGCCACAATGTTGCATTTAATAGGCACCCATTTGCACCACTCAAAATTAGGAAGCTGACTATTTTCCCTTTCGTCAATTAAAGCCTTTTTTATTATCTTCACCGAGAATCCGTCTTGGCTATCTTCATTCCAGCTCCACCTATCTCTAGAACTGCTAAGAGTCACCTTATTTAAGGTCTCTCTGCATTCCTGCCACTCCTTTATCTCCACGTCCGACTCTGGCATTCTAGACCAATACCAATTGAAACCGCCATTTCCCCTATTCATCTCCACCCTATCTGCGACCCTGCATGTTTTAAACATTTCCAACCCGAACAAATGTGGCCATCTAACCATAAAAGGCCTATCTCCCTCCCATGTGTCAATCCAAAATCTAATATCCTCCCCGTTCCCAATCTTACCCAGGATAAAATGGTTTAAACCCTTCCCTTTAATTTTAATATGGTTAAACGATTTCACGATATTTCTCCAACACCCTCCCAAATTACCATTACAAGGAAGAAAACTTCTTTGAATTAAATTACCATGACAAGCATCGACCACTTTCCTCCAAAAGTTTTGATTTTCTACCCTGTATCTCCACCCCCATTTAACCAGAAGAGCCTCGTTAACCTCTTTAATGCGATTGATACCCAATCCCCCTTTAGATTTAGGCCACGTCACCCACTTCCATGCCACCCAATTTATTTTATTGTAATCATTTGACCCCGCCCAAAGAAATTTTTTCATTTTAGCTTCCAACATCTTAATGACCCCAACTGGAATTTTATACAGCGACAAGTAATAGATAGGGAGGCTTTCCAACACCGAATTGATCAGGGTGAGTCTCCCCCCCTCGAAATAGATTTCGCTTTCCAAACCGACAACCTTTTATCAAATACCTCAACTATCGGAGTCCAGTTACTTATTCTATTCATATAGCCCCCACCTTAATCCCCAAGTATGATAGGGGGATGTTGTCCGTATTACATCCCACCACGTTGGCCATATCATTAATATCGCCATCTTCCACCCCCATCCCATATAAATTAGATTTATGTAAATTAATTTTTAAGCCCGAACATAGTTAAAAAATTCTCAAACATCTCGCCACACTCAAAACATTTTCCTTATCCCATTCCCCATCAAAAAGGCGTCGTCCGCATAAATTTACAAATCTGCCATTCATTCTTGTAGTTTATATGTACGAGAAGCAGTCAACAAAACACTTAGGTGCTGTTTGTTTTTGCAGACATAAACTGTCTGCAAGCTGATTTCATCTGTTTTCATGTCTGCAACTGAAGATGTGGTCTGAAGCTCTGCAAGCTGTAAATAGAAGACTGTTTGTTTTTTTTTAAAAGATAATGTCTGCACAAACTAAAGCATCATACATTCATGAGCAACTACACCAGCCAAACTCTCTGCATTCTCTCTAAACACCAGCCACCGCCACCGCCACCGCCACCACTTCATCATCATTGTCATATTCGAGTATAACCTTAACAGCAACATCATCATCTTCTGTAACATAAAAATGGTATTATATATTATATAACCATTCTCAAGTCCCAACCAACAGACCCTCCTTATGACATAAACACTATCACAAACAAATTGTTAAAAAATAAACAAAGATGAAAAACCTTAATTGTTAAACAACTCAACCCTGTACTCCATCTCCTTCTCAGCCATTCCAAAGATCTATAGAACAAACATTCACTTATTTTAAGTCAAACACCATCAGTCAATAATCAATTTGCGTGGCCATATAAAATCCACAAAAATTGCATTTAAGTTCGAAACCTAAACAGTTTGAAGCTCAATTTGAGCATAAGCATACGTAATTACCTGTTCTTTGTCTAATGCGGTCGGCATATTGTTGTTGGCAGCCATTAACGAACTCGCTGTTTTGTTTAGCTCAATTTGAGCATAAGCTCCGACCAACCACACCGATCATTCTCTCTCTCCCTGTTTCTTCCGCCGCTGCCATGAACGAACTCGCCACCGGTCGCGATCAAAGAATCTCTGACGACCGGATTCAAGAGAAAACGAGTGGGAAGGGGGGTTGTCGAGGGAGAGAGAGAGACAGAAGAGAGAGAGGACGGTAGGAGGGAGGAAGGGCCGACCACCGCAGGCGGCGGCGGCCATGGTGGTGCTAGTTGTGGTGGCGGTGGTGGAGGAAGAAGTTAGGGTTTGGAGATTTGTTGAGTTCTGATATGTTATATGAGTTTTGTGAAGATGAAAGAAGAAAGGGTTCCCTAGCTTTTTTTTAAGAGGAAAGAAGCCATTTTCAGATCTTTTTGAAAAAAAAAACAACCAGTCTTCAAGGGGTAATGTCTGAGCGCCTGCAGACATTAGCTCCTTGAAGATGTTATAAGAAAAAACAAACACCCCCTTACACACCTGCCACCAAAAACATCACAAACACCGTATTCTCTTAACTGGAAATTGGCATTATTTTACATGACACCTGGGTTTTTGCAAAAACCATAACTAATACATTTTTTGGAACGACGATTTTCTTGTATTAGGTTATCGCACACCCTAAATTAGAGAGCTCTGTTGGTTCACTTCGGCCAGACTATCTTGTTTTAACCGGGTCCACGCTGGCTTCAGATTTTGGCTTGGGCACTCCCCCGGGAAACCTTACTGCCGAATGCCACTTGACAGCCATTGTGTCACCACGAGAGCCGAACACTCTCTGGTGTAACACCCGGTGGTACGAAAACCCGGGTGAGCTCAGGATAGAACCTGACACATCTCTAAGGAGGCTAGGCTCTATCCATCATTGCCTAATTAACCAAAGTGACACAAGTGGAGAATGAACTTGAATCTCCATTAAAGAATCCAAACCTCCCTACCACTGGGCCATAAGTGGTGGATCCATAAGTAATACATATTCAAGGCTTTTATGAAGGTATTGTGCAAGATTTTGAGACATTAAATACAAAAATAACCAATTTTCACGTACAAACACACCGCCTAAAATATGGTATTAACATAAATGGCAAAACGTATAACTTTTCCAATAATAAATAAAGATGCAATTTTTCATCCATGCATCCATTATGATTTCGTTAAAAAACTAGTTCCTTTCCTACAGGAAAAAAAACTTTAATGATGACAGGTATGAATGTTGAAAATATAATTGCATCATATGCATAGACATTAAATAAGCATGGCTGGGTGAGTGCATGGGCCATCAAATGACTTGGATTTTGATGATGATAGATCCAAAAGGGTTTCAATTATTGAGGTAAATACACATTTATTTCTTGGTTATTAGATTTAAATAACTTAAACTAGGTGGATTTGTCCGCGCGATGTGGCGGGAACTCGGTCGGTATCGGTTTGGTTTGTTATACAAAGGAATTTGATTGGTACCGGTTTGATTAGTTATGGTATTGGTATGGCACCGACAATTGAATTAAAGTCATGATATGTCAAAAAAAAATGTGTTTTACATTGACAACAAGAAAAAAAAAATCTTTTTCAACAAAGTTAATAAAGAGACAATAAGAAAAAAATTTCGATAATAACTACACCGGTACCGATGTCGGTATCGGGTCGGCAACAAAGTTAATAAAGGAACGATGAGAATAAATATTAAATAAAGTTGCGTGTTCAACTTTATATAAAAAGTTTTTGAACGTGAGTTATCGAATGAAAATCCAATTATATAAAAACTAAATGGGTTAAAAGTGTATAAATTTTTAAGTATATACCGATACCGGTATCGACTTGTTCGGTCGGTATACATTTTGTTTGTCACGATAACGCTATGACGTCGGCACTTGATCTAGCCTACTATACAAAAAAAAAAAAAAAACTCTATTTCGTATACAGCTCTGTTTTCAATAAAATTTATATAAGAATGTCGAGAAATTAAATCAAACACAACCACGCATTTAGTTTTTTTAAGCAAACGAACGCAAGTTATTGGAGAAAATTAAATTTGTAGAAAAAGTTGAACGATTAAAAACGTATATTATACCGGATAAACGAATTAATTATAATTGTAATAATGTCTAAAATTGAAAGGCTTTTACCGATGGCATCCGTTATTAATATATATATTTTTTTGTTTTTTAGTTTGGAGCTAAAAAAATAATTTAGAGCACTGTTCATTGGCTCCTGATATTGATATTCATAGCGGAATTCCCCCCGCGTGTTACGGCGAAAATTCAGTCGGTATCAGTTCGGTTTATTACGGTATTGGTACACCGGCAGTCTTTATAGCAACCGTTGTACATTGATCAATGACCATAAAAACCAAAATCGGTAACTATTCATCTGATATCGATACCACTACCGTTGTTGTTTAGTAAGAGTCAGATTGGTTTGTGACGTCACCATAGGCTAAACATCTTTAAATATAGATATACACACGTTTTGAATCATGTTATTAACGTTTTTAAATGTCTCATAAACAACAAAAAGTTAATAATAGACGCGTGTTTTTTCAAATATTTAAGTATCATAAAATGTAAGCATCACATATTATATATGTAAGAACATAAGATTTTATAAATTGAATTATTATTATTATTATTATTATTATTATTATTATTGTTTTTTTAAATATTTAAATATCATAAAATGTAAGCATCACATATTATATATGTAAGAACATAAGATTTTATAAATTGAATTATTATTATTATTATTATTATTATTATTATTATTATTATAAAACTACTGTTCATTAGCAGTTTCAAATCATATGTATAATATTCATTATTATTTGGTTAGTAACTTTTCTAACTTACAAATTCTATCACATTATTCCTTTTTTTTTGAAAGGTAAATTTTATAAAACAACCGACCGGCCTGGCAAAAAACCGTAGAACCGCGCCAAAAACCTACAATATGTACAAAGAAAAATTACACCATTCTCTCCAATTTAAGTTACTATGCTTTGAACGACATTTTAACAAAAAAAAAAACCTAGGGACCTCACCTCCCAAAAAATCTCAACACTATTACCATTCCCATTTGAGAAGATCTTGACATTCCTGGTTTTCCCAATGCACCAACAAACCACGAATATAAGCCCTCGAATAATCTCCTTAGCTATCTTGTCTCCTGCTACACCCCTGTGGAATTCCATAAGGTCATTAAAGAGAAAGCAAATATGTGAGCTATTTTGGCCCAAACACACATTATTCCTAATTTTCAGTTTAGAGTAAATTACAAGTTTTGTCCTTTATGTTTACATCAAATTTCAGTCGCTGTCCTTTTGGCCAAAAGTTTACAGGCGGTGTCCTTTACCTTTCAAAATCTTGCACGTTTTCTCTTTTAGGCCAAACCTGGTTAGAAATTTCAGTTAAAAAATGTCATGTGCAATGCATATTAGGGTAAAATGGTAATTCCCTCTCAACTCTTTTAATTCCCCATTTATGCTATGTCCATGAGGTCTGAATATATGTAATAAAGAAATATATAAAGATTTATTTAAAGAATTGCCCAACATAAACTGCAACAGATGAAAATATTGTTTCCATTCCATCAAATAAGAAAAATACATAGGAAAACACCGTATGCTACTATGCTCACATACTCCAATCACTCACAATAGCATATTATAGCATTCTTGTAGAATACAATAAGTGAGAAAAAGCATCTTAATTGACATTATTATTCTTTATGGACAACAATTACCCATTGGTGTCCCAAATGCACCCGGAGGCAGTTCATCAATCTCCGTTCCAAGAGATGGTCCATCGTCTCTTAACGGTTCACCCAATTGAGCCTCCACACAATCAATCATCCTTCGTAACATTATCTTCTGTTGAGTCAACTCATACGCCCTGCTATGCAACAACGGCTCATTGAACTAACTGGCTAGAATCTGAATCCGAATCCGAACCCGACCCTGATCCGGACCTTGACCTTGACTTGGCCCATGACTCATGACGCGACCTGGACCGTGAACCGTGGTCACTCCCACCACCGCCGCGGTCAGCCACAACCAACTCTTGTTTAGCAGGTTTTAATACATCCTTGCGTTCCCCAACTCTTGTTTAGCAGGTTTTAATATAAAGATTCCGATAGTTGTGCTCTTACGGCCTCGGACGGATACATATCCGCCGCAAAACAAAATTAACCACAAGAAACCAAATTGCTCAAACAAACGTTTAAAATTACAAGCTTCAAAACTTTAATCTACAACAATCAATGAATCCCTAAATTAACCCTCTTAGATACACAACCCATAAAACCAACAAAAAATCCAATAAATCTGAAACATAACATAACAAAACAAAAAATCTCATAAACTAAGAATTAATCAGAAGGATGAACACATACAAGCAAAATTATTCACACCATGCTTGTCCATGAGGTTTGAATTATTGCCTCTTTTCCACAATAGCATAAAACCATGATCGATTCCAAGATGAAGAAAACCCTAATTTGATTACAGAGGAAATTGAAGAGATGAACTTGGGTTGGTTTGAGTTATAAATCTATACTATCTATAATAGGAGACTTTCAGCTAATGTAAGTCTGCCTTTGTGTCAACTTATAGGCTATGCCATGTGTAAATGCTGATGTCATAATCTTTTTTAAACACTCCAATTAAATCAATTTTAATTAATAAATAATAATGAATAATAAGTTGGTGAAAAAGTTAATAGAAAGATGGAGGAAAAATTGAATTTCAAAATTCAAAATTCAAAATTCAAAATTCAAAATTCAAACCTGTGAACCTTGAAAATGAAGTGGAGAGAGAAAGTCCCGCATGTGAACCTTGAAAAACCCTGGTTTCTCTCTATTTGGTCTCTCTTTCTTCATTGTGAGACCAACAACAAGAAATTGAAGGTTTCGGGAATCAATCCAAGCCTTCAGTCTTTTCTTATCGAGCTAAGACAACACAACAAACACACGTGAGCCATTTTCAGTTTGTTTTTCTTCTCTCATGGTCTTACAGTCTAGGGTTTTGCTTTGTTCATCCTCTTTGATGAACGAATATGTGGATTTTGTTGCTGATTATTGTGTAATATACATCATGTTTGCTGAGTCATGGAGTAATATACATCTGTTTCGCCTGTATAGATGAGATTGAAGTTGAAGAGGATGAGCGAGAAGAGCCTGATGGTGAAGATGTTGATCCTGGAGATCAAGATGATGATGAAGATGAAGATGAAGAGGATGGTATGAAGTTTGTATAATTGGTTATATTTTGTTTCAATTTGGATACTGGTGATGTTATTGATTGTGTAGAAAGATTGTTAGGGTTTCGTTATGTTTTGCCCCAATTTTACAGATTATTGTTAAATTATTTGTCACTTATTTGCAGAGGTAATGAAAGTTTTGATATTTTTAGCTTCATATTAATCAATTTATTATGTCATGTTGTTAGGGTTTCTTTTTTGTTCCTATGTTTTCCCAAAATTTCAGATGTTATGTTTGAGGTCAGGGTTTAATTTCAATGATTTTGTTGGGTGTTTTGAACTTTGAAGGTCATTTGGGCTTTAGGTGATTTCGCTAATTTTGGATTTTGTAGGTTCCTGCTTATCTAGGGTTTCTAAATGTAACACCTCATAAATTTATGTCCAAAAACTGATTTTTAACGTGGCAGCTTGCATGTATACGCGATTCAGCGAGTTTTGCCACCCTTTATCTGCATGTTACACGTCCCTTAACACCTGTTATCACCTATGGAGTAGCCCTAACACTTGTGTCCACCTCCTTGCACTTCCTTGGCTATATATAGAGCCCTTGGTTGCATTTGTGAACTCACACTTTGAGCATATCACTTGGAAAGCTTCCAAACTCTTGCTCTGAAGATTTCTGGAGCTCAAGGGCACTTCTCAAGCATTCTTAGTCGTGCATAGGACTTCAGTAAGTGCCCATAACCTTTCCTTAATTCGTTTTACTTAGTTAATTAGTCTAAAGTCAAACCGTCGTAATTAAGATTTGACTTCGTCATTAATATTAATTTGTCCAGTCAAATTCTAAATTGAAAGTACCTATGAGTTGGTAATTATGTGGGCAATAAACCCTTAAAAGAGCACCCTCTGATTCCCACTCTAACTAGGTCAATTGTCGGGTCAAAGTTAACTTTAAAAAGTCAACAGAAAACTAATTTTCGCATAAACACATAATTAACAATGTAGAAGCTATGCAACCTGTTTTATCATTCATATAACTTGGTAATTAATGTAAGAACATGTCTAAGCATGTTCAACCCGACAATTTTTAGTTTCAAGCTCGGTTCGGAACCGAAAGTATCAAAAGTAGATTTTTTGCTTTGGCTTTCAGTTCTGACCCATTAGAGCATGTTTTAGAAATGACTTAGGGTTCTTTTAGGATCAAGTTATTGATTAGTGTAACCCTATGAGGTTATACAACTTGGTTCATTAGTTATCCAATTCATATGCAAGTTTCCGTTATATGCCTAAATATTGACCATAATGCCCTTTTGACCTTAAAACAAGAATTTTGAAAATGTGAGAGGACAATAATCTTTATTACTGATTTATAAACATGTCCCTAAATTTTCACATCAATTGGAGGTCTAGATTAAGAGTTATGCTCAATAGCATAATTAAAAAGCTTTTTATTAATTAAACGGCGTAATTAGCATATAGCCTATCTAAACCCAATTTTTAATACCAAAATTTTTACCCACTGATGTAATATAATATTTTGAGATTTTTGAAGATTTTTATTTATTTTTAAGCTGAGCATAACATAGAGTTCTAAGCTTGATTCGCTTATTGTCGGTTTTGCCCTTTTGGGCTATAAAATGAGTTTTACAAATCCTTTTGATACCAAACCTTTTTCTACTGATATAATATGATAAATAAAATATTTTGAGCCTTCTGGAATAATAAAAATATCAGCTTTCCTTTGAAAACCCGGAAATGGCTCCAAATCGCCTTTTAAGCGTTTTTAACGCATAGTATGTATCAAAACTATTTTAAACATATAAGGGTTGATGCCTACTGATATATTAAGTAAATTTTTATATTCTATCAGCAAGTAAAAGTTTTTAAAGTCAGATTCTAGATTTGACCTTGTAAGCTTATGTGAAATTACCAAAATGTCCATTCGGTGCATAGTTTGGTTATAAATAATAAATTTCACATATATGTAATACCCTACTGATATAACCTATCAAATTAAGTATTTTTACTGATTATATCAGACCTGTAACTCAGATTTATATTAAATCTCTTTTATAACCTTTTAAATGACCAAAATACCCTTCGGGGCATAAATTGAGTTTAAATTCATTTGGGGCATAATAGAAGATATCTTACTGATGTCACAACATATTTAAGGCATATTAACTTAGGAAACTTGTATATGACTCTTTTGGTTACTCGTTACGCACTATTCGCGTTCGGATCGGCGTATGTAACTAGTTTGCATATATTAGCCGAAACGGGTCAAACCATATCCTTTTCATCTCAAAATCCAGAATGTGTTTAAGTTACCCATATTAAACAAGCATACAAGCTTTTCGGGTCAAAACCACATTCTAAATTGGTTTTCGCTTTATCATGCGTTGAACCGTATCTTACTTTTGAAAACTAACCGGTCTAAGTCTAAGCTTAATTAAAGACCCGTTAGGATTCTAATAGGTTAATAAAAACCTTCGTTCCAGATTTATGAGCCCAGTAAAAGCTATCTGTACTTGCTGATTTGATACGGCTGGGATTGAATTTATATTTAGCTCAGGTAAATACTTTTAACTTATTTTCCCTATACGGGCTTGGGGTACGGTATATAAAATACCGCTTGGTCGGGCATTGCATCTTTAATTGTATGAAGGTTAAATCATTGAAATGTCCCGTTGGAAAATGTTTTGTTTGCTTAAAGCCTTTGGGGGGTTAATGACCATGTCCCGGATATCCTTGGTATCATTTTACGAAATGGCCACGACCTAAGCACGGGGTGTAGGCGTATACCCGTCAGTGCATAAATAAATAATGTGGTGTGTCTATTAATCTTTAACCCGGTCTACAGATCGGGCTACTGAACGTATAACAAACATGTAATTCTTTTACAAGTATTATATACAAATAATTATCCCAAGTTATAAAAAAATTTTGTGCCGTTTGCACTCAAATCAATTTTCTTTAACATTTTCAAAATGAGACAGTTAAATTGTATTTACCAGTGTAAACTGACGTATTTTCCAAAAAGGCTAAGTGCAGGTACTAATCGGAATAGGCTGGCTACTCCTAGCATCAATAAAGAGTCTCGCAAGCTTAGATGCCTAAAGTCTATTGAACAATTTCCTTTTATTTGATCCGCCTGAGGATCCTTTACATTCCGTTTGTAATACTTTGATATTACTTTATATCGGTTTGTAATATATTTATCTTTTGCTTCCGCTGTGCATTTAAATTGTGTTGTTTGTCTATGATGATATCAACTACGTCACGTTACTCCCCACCGGGCCCACCGGTAATACGTGGAAATATCGGGGTGTGACACTAAATTTTCAACATCTCATTACCGGGTAAGAAGATGCACACCAATTCAGTTCCGTTTGATCCTCAGTAACTCATTAGATCTGTGGTTTTGACTTATTATAGCGTTTGAGCTCCACTTGAATTTGAGGGAAGGATCATGAGACCGAAGAGATGCAAGTTGTTGCTGATGATTGGATAACAACCAAGTTTTTTAGTTTTGACTCATCACAGATATGTTCATGTTTTTTTCTTTTTTTTTCCTTTTTAATTTGTGTCTGATTTCCATTCATGGTTTTTATAGGGCTATTTACGGGATGTTTCATTGCGCTCTTCGCTGGGAGATCCAACAGAACATCAACTATTCGTCTTTTTGGTAATATATACCATGTTGTTTGTTCGAGGCCTAGGAACTCAACATCTTCGGTTCCACCTTGAACGAGCCTGCTATGAATTTAAGATGGCAGATGTGGTATGTGTTCTTTGATTTAGTTGTTTTATTTCTCTGAAGAAGTTTATATCTTTAAACTGAAGTTGATTATTGTGTTTATCTTGCAGCTATAAATAGGGGTGGGTACATTACTGTCTCTCTAGGCTTACTTGCACCAATGAATACTTCATAATCAAGTTCGGTGAACAAGTTGCTTCAACTGAAGGCATTGCTTTGGTGGTTCTAGATACAACTCCTGGCAAGTGAGATTTCTTTTTATTTGAAGTTTGATTTATTTTAATTATATGTATGCAGCTTTTACACTTCCTTTCAATGTTTACTGAAAGCCTAATACTTGGTTTGTTCCACATATACATCTTCCGTTGTGTGTAACTTTAAACTTTACATTTATATTTCATCAGTCCTTTGCGTTTCATCTTTCCTAATCCCAAACCCTAATTGGATATTACTTATCATTGAACAGTCACTTAACAGTCTCCTGATTCCGTTTCAGCCTACAACACCGTACCTCCGCCTGTAGATGAGACTGAGCTCGTGAAACAGAAGGCTCAGGAGATCGCTGCTCGCCTGTTCAACAATGCTGAAGCTTCTAATGGAATTATTGTAAGTGATGATGCCTATATCTACCATGTTAATGATTTCATTAGTTTGGAAATAGCAGCTTTTTAATTTGATGTGCATTGAGATGTTTGAACTTTGATATGCTTAATTTTCCAGTAAACTACTGTATCACTTACTATTGTTATATGATAGAGACTAAAAAGTTGTGTAACTCAGCATGAGACTAAAAACTTAGGATATTATTCTGTCTTTTAGTTTTGCTTTTCTTTCAGTTACTAGAGAAGGCATTGTTGGCATTTTTGTTGCAACAATATTTAGTAGCATATGTACTGCTTATACATTATTATATTACTGATAATTTATCTGGGTTATATCTGCAACTATTGCGACTGTTGTCACAATTGTAGAGATTCTCAAGAACATTGGATCCGCTGTTGAGGAGAGTAAGAATGTTTATGACAGCTATTAGGGCTCTATATGTGCGAATCGGTTGAAAAATTTGTTTCTGTATGTTAATTTGATGTATTTGAGAGTTTGTTTAATGAAATTCTGTTGATGAAATTCTGACAGTGAGAATATCAAAAGCATTCAAGGATTTGGTGATGGTAAAGATATTAAATACGAAGAAGTTACGAGTTTTCAACAACAAGATTCATGGAATGCTTATATTGTTGGTGTTTCTTAATGATTTTTTTGTGATAAAAACAGTTTATTTAAGTCATTTAGCTGTTATATCAAGAATTAATGTTGTTTATACTTGATTTATCATTGTGTTAGGTGGTCGTTACCGGAGATCAAAGATTGTTTGGAAGAAGCGTGTAACACCCCGAAAAATATAAAACTTTATATTAGAATTATAAAGTATAAATAAATGAGAATTTACCAACTAGGAATTTTAACCTAGTTAGTTACAAGTTTAGAAATAACCTATAGTAGGGTTAAAAACAACTAAATTAAATGTTGATCAAAATGGAGGGACCTAAGTTGTAAAAATTGAAACTTAAATTTTATTAATCAAATAAAACACACCAAACACCCCACAAGGAGGTGTCTGGTCGTACAAGCAGAGCAGGGGGGTGATCCCCACACATCAAAACCCTAAATCTTCACTAAACTTGCAAATTGAAGGCTCAATCCAAGTTTAAATCGAAATTAAAGCATAGATTCTTGATCCTCATCGCAAGAGGATTCCAAGGTATGTAAAATTTAAGGAAAACTCTCAACTTGAATGTCTCATGAAATTGGGAAAAATCTGAATTTCTAGTTGCATGTGTGTATTATGATGATTAGGAACAACTATAGTGTCTAGGGACAAAACCCTAGACAAATAGAAGTTGAAATCATATGAAATTTTGGTGAACCCATGAACACCATTGTAGGTGATTAATGGGTTATGTGTAAATTGATGAACACTAGGATATTGGGTGTTAATCTTGTGTAATTTGACAAATTGGAAGTGATTTCAGAAATCTAGAAGCTAACAATCATGTAAAATGTTGATTAAGGTGAAATTAGGGCTAAATGATAAGCTAGAAACTTGTCATATAATCATGTAAAAAAATATGCCCTTAAGATGTTTGTGAAAATGCCTCAAAGAAGGCTTAAAATAGAAATTTAAAGATTAAACGCATAATTATGATGTTTCAGTGTATTATGCGATGTAAGGTTTAAAGAGAGTTCTAAACATGTCTTGAATTGAACTCTATAGGAAAGGATACCGGAACGTCGAGTGGAGAAGCCGGTGGTGATTTGCGGTTAAAGGGCGTACACTAAGGTATGTAACTTGATCCGTTACATTCGTTGAATTCTGAATAAACTATGCGTTATTGATAGAATTTATATTGATTATGGTTGGAATGTGAATTGATAGACTTAGTATAGTCAACGAACCAAATTGGTAATCATCATAAGTGGATGGTTCCACAAGATGAGCCAATGGATCTATTAGTTGTGAAAATTGTAGTTTTAAGCGTTCTAGTAGTCGATAATGGCGACAATAATCACAAGGGCATTAAACCATGAAATTGGTAAGAAATGTGGGTGATAACAAGCCTCGGATGTTGGGCATAAGGCGCCATAGGTTTATTAGTTAGATGGTAGTAAAATGTGTAAGGTTAGAATGGGTCGAATAATTACATAGTGACATATGATCTTTCGGTCCGTAAAATAAATTTTGGATATCAAATTTATAATAGTTATGTCGGTAATGAATTTACAGACATATAGGAAGAAAAATCACTTAAAACGGACTTACGAGTCAAAAGTTATGCACATTTGAAGTTGAAATCTGAGTTTTCCGGAACTGGCAGAATATGCAGCTCAATAAACATGAGCTGCTGGAAAACCCGATCCCCCGCGCCACGCGGAAGAGGACCGAAATTGTGCCGCGACACGCGACGCCCGCCGCGCCACGCGACAGAATGATCGGAACCTGCCGTGGCACGCGGCAGGGTAACTTTCAAAATTTTTATTTGTTTTCAATTGTTTTGATGCTAGATTTCAATTATACGTGTTATATTATTGTCAAAATTAACCTTTGATGTGGTTTTGACATTAGGCGATGTTGGTGAACTTACGGACGACGATCAAGCAATGATGAAGAACCGAACACTACATTTTGAAGCTTCCGCAATATTTTAAACCTTTGGTCGTTTTGTGTATGGGTTGTAAACACTAGTTAAACAACTTTTGAAATGTTTTTAACTTAGTCATTAGTTGACTAAGGTTGATGTTACTTATGAACTTTGTTTATGAAAGTCATATTACTTAAACAATATTTTATTTGAAATGGTATATCCTATTACTAAAATCAAGTAAAATTAGACGGGTGTTACAAGTTGGTAATCAGAGCTTAAGGTTGTCAACAAAGTGTTCGGTTCAAGCTTGATCGATTGTCCGGTAAGAATTAACTCATTATGTTAGTAAATTATGTCTTATGTAAGGAATGAGAAACAAATTGTTATGCATGGGAAGAGCGTGTTAACACACTCAAACCCGGAAAGTGCATTAAATGTGAACGGTTAAAGCAAGTTAGGAACTTGGCTAAACCGAAACAAACAAAGCAATGTCATGAATGAAATGTTTAACGTTTGACGTAAACATTTCAGTTTCAAGATGTCGAAAGGGAGCAATAATGATCCGGTGCCGACAAGCACCGAACAAATGAAAGAAATAATTGCCGAGGAAGTAGGAAAGGCAATTGAAAGCAGTCTATCCAGGTTTATAGACAAGATTCAAGGTACGGTGTTGTCACTCGTAGAAGAACGAGTTAAAAGGTTGGAGGATACGGTCAACCTTATGAAGGACAAAACTGGAGAACGTAAAGGATGCTCATATAAGGAATTCATGGCGTGTAAACCGCCAATCTATAACGGGGAAGTCGACCCGATAATTTTCCAAAGATGGTTGGGTGACATTGAAGGGGTGTTTGAAAGGACCCATTGCGACGAAAGCGATTTCGTTGCTTACGGAACGGGTCAGTTAAGAGGACAAGCCAAGGATTGGTGGGATAACAAAAAGAATGAAATAGGGGCCGAAGCGGCAAGAACCATGACATGGGAAGAGTTTAAGACACCATTTCTTAAACATCATAGTCCCAAGGCGGTCATTAACAAAATCAAGGAAGAGTTCATGCAACTTAGGCATAAGGGTGAAACCATAGACAAGATCACGGCGATGTTTATGGATAAGATGAAGTTTAGTAGTGAGTTGGTGACGAACGAAGAACAGAAAATATACTACTACTACTACAATATGTTGAGCGCTGAATATAGGGAGTTTATGACTCCTTCAAAATACGAGACCCTTACCGAAATCATTAATGTTGCTCGGGAACGGGAAATCGATTTGAAGAAGCAAGTCGAAAGAGGTGAGCGAAGGGCACATGATGTGAATCCAAGCCCTACAAAGAAAGCCCGAACTGGAGAATCGGAAAAGAAGGTGGATGCCAAAGGTGGGTCGCCAAGTTGTAAAGTGTGCGGGAAGGGACACAAAGGCGAATGTCGGTTCAAAGACAAGCCATGCCCCATATGTAATAAGACGGGGCACACGGCCTCGCTATGCCCGGGAAAAGTCTCTGTTTGCTACAAATGTTATCAACCCGGCCACAAAAAATCCGAATGTCCGGACTTAGTTGGAAAGAGAGATGTTAAAGAATCTCCAACAGATGCTCCCAAAGTGAAGGCTAGGTCCTTCCAACTCACCGCGGCTGAAGCAAAGACAGAACCCGATGTGGTTTCAGGTATATTCACAATTAACTCAATTCCAGCACGTGTATTGTTTGATACGGGTGCGAATAAATCCTTCATTTCGCATGGATTTATTCGACATCCTTCATTTGTATTGACGAAATTACCTGTGCCCTTAGAAGTTGAAATAGGGGACAACAAAAGTTTTATAGTTTGTGATGTTTGTCGAGGTTGCAAATTAAGCATCGATGATGAAGAATACTTGATAGACCTAATCCCGATGTCAATGGGAGAATTTCAAGTAGTCGTTGGGATGGATTGGCTAGCCCAACACCATGCAAAAGTCGTGTGTTTTCGTAAAGAGATAAAACTAACATCTCCGAGCGGGAAACACGTTACCATCTATGGCGAAAAAGGAGGTAACCCCATAGTGTGCTCAATGTTGAAAGCTCACAATCTTATGAAGCAAGGATGCAAGGCGTTCATGATATACGCAAATGAGCCCGAGAGAGAATCACGGAAGATTGAAGATGTACCGGTAGTACGAGATTATGAAGATGTGTTTCCGGAAGATTTACCGGGGATATCGCCTGAACGGGAAGTAGAGTTTGGGATCGAATTGATTCCGGGCACAAAACCCGTAGCAAAAGCCCCGTATCGACTCGCACCGTCGGAATTACAAGAGTTGATGTCCCAAATTCAAGACCTGCTTGACAAGGGATTCATAAGGCCGAGTGTGTCTTCTTGGGGCGCACCGATATTGTTCGTGAGAAAGAAAGACGGGAGCATGCGCATGTGTATCGATTACCGGGAGTTAAACAAACTCACGGTAAAGAACCGATACCCGCTTCCGAGGATAGATGATTTATTTGACCAATTACAAGGTGCGAATTGGTTTTCAAAAATTGACCTTAGATCTGGGTATCACCAACTAAAGGTCAAGGAAGAAGATGTGCCTAAGACGGCTTTCCGCACGAGATACGGACATTACGAATTCCTCGTGATGTCATTTGGGCTAACAAATGCACCCGCGACTTTCATGGACCTCATGAACCGGGTTTGCAAGCCAATGTTGGATAAGTCGGTCATCGTGTTTATCGATGACATCTTGGTGTATTCGAAAAGTGAAGCGAAACATGCACACCATTTACAAGAGGTGTTGGAGACACTTAGGCGAGAGAGGTTATATGCAAAATTCTCTAAATGTGCGTTTTGGTTACGAGAGGTACAATTTCTCGGCCACGTCATAAGTGCTGACGGAGTATTGGTGGATCCATCCAAGATCGAGGCTGTGTCAAAATGGAATCCCCCGAAGAACCCTTCGGAAATTAGAAGCTTTTTTGGGGCTTGCGGGATACTATAGGAGATTCATTCATGATTTCTCCAAGATTGCGTCACCGCTAACAAAGCTAACCCAAAAGAAAGAGAAGTTCATTTGGGGTGTCGATCAAGAAAAAGCGTTTCAAACGCTAAAAGAAAAGTTAACTCAAGCTCCAGTACTGACATTGCCGGACGGAGTCGAGGATATGGTGGTTTATTCGGATGCTTCACTATCGGGGCTTGGATGCGTCCTGATGCAACGGGGCAAAGTTATAGCTTATGCCTCGAGACAATTGAAGATACACGAGAAGAAATATCCCACGCATGATCTTGAGTTGGCTGCGGTGGTATTTGCCTTAATAATATGGAGGCACTACCTATATGGGGTAAAGTGCACCATATTTACCGATCACAAGAGCTTGAAATACTTCTTCGATCAGAAGGAGTTAAATATGCGACAAAGGCGATGGCTAGAAACGGTGAAAGACTTCGATTGTGAAATACATTATCACCCCGGAAAGGCTAATGTGGTGGCGGATGCTCTGAGCAGAAAAGCGGACTATGTCCCAATACGAGTAAGGTCGATGCAACTCGTGGTGACCTCGGGTATACTTGAACGTATTCGAGAGGCGCAATTAGAAGCAATGAAAGAAGAGAATTGGAAGAAAGAAAGAATAATCGGTCAGTTGAAAGATTTGTCGGATGGGAATAACGGGTTGAAGACTCGATCCGGAAGGATATGGGTCCCACATACTTGTGGGGTGAAGGCGCTTCTACTTAATGAAGCTCATAAATCTCGATATGGTGGAAATGGGAACATATTACAATGGACCTATTAACCAAGTTGCCTAAAACAAATCAAGGTTTTGATGCCATATGGGTAGTGGTGGATAGATTGACGAAAAGTGCTCACTTCATTCCGATCCGTGAGACTTATACGTCAGAAAAGATGTCAGAGGTTTACGAGAATGAAATAATAGCACGTCATGGGGTGCCGGTATCCATCGTGTCTGATAGGGATACCGGGTTTACTTCAAATTTCTGGCGAGATTTCCAAGAGCAAATGGGAACCAAATTGTTCATTAGCACTGCGTACCATCCTCAAACAGATGGACAGAGTGAAAGAATGATACAAACATCGGGGGACATGCTACGGGCGTGTATAATCGACTTTGGAGGAAGTTGGGATGTTCACCTACCGTTAGTCGAGTTCTCGTATAATAACAGCTACCAATCTAGTATTAAGATGGCACCTTACGAAATGCTTTATGGTAGGAAGTGTCGAACCCCGGTATGTTGGGGTGAAGTGGGACCACGTGAACTCGCCCACCAAGATATAGTACGAGCCACAAATGAAAAGATTGAAATAGTTCGGGCACACTTGAAAGCGGCTCAAGACAGGCAAAAGGCGTATGCTGATAAAAGGAATAGGCCAATCGAATTCCAGGTTGGCGACATGGTCATGCTAAAAGTTTCCCCATGGAAGGGCGTTATTAGATTCAGAAAAAGGGGGAAGCTAAGCCCGAGGTTTATTGGGCCATTTAAAATTATCGGAAGGGTTGGCAAGGTAGCTTACCGCCTTGAGCTACCGGAGGAACTAAGTGGGATTCATGGCACATATCACGTGTCACAATTACGAAAGTGCCTAGCAGACGAAACGGCCTATATTCATTACGATGATATCGAAGTGGATAATAGTCTGAATTATGCGGTGAGACCGGTGGAGATTTTAGACCAAAAGGTCAAACATTTACGGAATAAACAAATTGACCAAGTCAAAATCAAATGGGAGCATAGGAAAGGTTCGGACACTACGTGGGAGTCCGAAGAGGAGATGCGACGTCTCCACCCTACATTATTTGGTACGTACTTCGGTTTCGGGGACGAAACCCTTTTTAAGGGGGGTGGACTTGTAACACCCCGAAAAATATAAAACTTTATATTAGAATTATAAAGTATAAATAAATGAGAATTTACCAACTAGGAATTTTAACCTAGTTAGTTACAAGTTTAGAAATAACCTATAGTAGGGTTAAAAACAACTAAATTAAATGTTGATCAAAATGGAGGGACCTAAGTTGTAAAAATTGAAACTTAAACTTTATTAATCAAATAAAACACACCAAACACCCCACAAGGAGGTGTCTGGTCGTACAAGCAGAGGAGGGGGGCGATCCCCACACATCAAAACCCTAAATCTTCACTAAACTTGCAAATTGAAGGCTCAATCTAAGTTTAAATCGAAATTAAAGCATAGATTCTTGATCCTCATCGCAAGAGGATTCCAAGGTATGTAAAATTTAAGGAAAACTCTCAACTTGAATGTCTCATGAAATTGGGAAAAATCTGAATTTCTAGTTGCATGTGTGTATTATGATGATTAGGAACAACTATAGTGTCTAGGGACAAAACCCTAGACAAATAGAAGTTGAAATCATATGAAATTTTGGTGAACCCATGAACACCATTGTAGGTGATTAATGGGTTATGTGTAAATTGATGAACACTAGGATATTGGGTGTTAATCTTGTGTAATTTGACAAATTGGAAGTGATTTCAGAGTTCTAGAAGCTAACAATCATGTAAAATGTTGATTGAGGTGAAATTAGGGCTAAATGATAAGCTAGAAACTTGTCATATAATCATGTAAAAAAATATGCCCTTAAGATGTTTGTGAAAATGCCTCAAAGAAGGCTTCAAATAGAAATTTAAAGATTAAACGCATAATTATGATGTTTTGGTGTATTATGCGATGTAAGGTTTAAAGAGAGTTCTAAACATGTCTTGAATTGAACTCTATAGGAAAGGATACCGGAACGTCGAGTGGACAAGCCGGTGGTGATTTGCGGTTGAAGGGCGTACACTAAGGTATGTAACTTGATCCGTTACATTCGTTGAATTCTGAATAAACTATGCGTTATTGATAGAATTTATATTGATTATGGTTGGAATGTGAATTGATAGACTTAGTATAGTCAACGAACCAAATTGGTAGTCATCATAAGTGGATGGTTCCACAAGATGAGCCAATGGATCTATTAGTTGTGAAAATTGTAGTTTTAAGCGTTCTAGTAGTCGATAATGGCGACAATAATCACAAGGGAATTAAACCATGAAATTGGTAAGAAATGTGGGTGATAACAAGCCTCGGATGTTGGGCATAAGGCGCCATAGGTTTATTAGTTAGATGGTAGTAAAATGTGTAAGGTTAGAATGGGTCGAATAATTACATAGTGACATATGATCTTTCGGTCCGTAAAATAAATTTTGGATATCAAATTTATAATAGTTATGTCGGTAATGAATTTACAGACATATAGGAAGAAAAATCACTTAAAACGGACTTACGAGTCAAAAGTTATGCACATTTGAAGTTGAAATCTAAGTTTTCCGGAGCTGGCAGAATATGCAGCTCAATAAACATGAGCTGCTGGAAAACCCGATCCCCCGTGCCATGCGGAAGAGGACCGAAATTGTGCCGTGACACGTGACGCCTGCCACGCCACGCGACAGCCGCCGCGCCACGCGACAGAATGATCGGAATCTGCCGCGACACGCGGCAGGGTAAATTTCAAAAATTTTATTTGTTTTCAATTGTTTTGATGCTAGATTTCAATTGTACGTGTTATATTATTGTCAAAATTAACCTTTGATGTTGTTTTAACATTAGGCGATGTTGGTGAACTTACGGATGGCGATCAAGCAATGATGAAGAACCGAACACTTCATTTTGAAGCTTCCGCAATGTTTTAAACCTTTAGTCGTTTTGTGTATGGGTTGTAAACACTAGTTAAACAACTTTTGAAATGTTTTTAACTTAGTCATTAGTTGACTAAGGTTGATGTTACTTATGAACTTTGTTTATGAAAGTCATATTACTTAAACAATATTTTATTTGAAATGGTATATCCTAATAGAATGTTTATATGTTAGGAAATTATTGTACATAATTAATTCAGAATATCTCCTTCTTAGTAGGAGATTTACTTTGTATTTTATATAGGGTTTTGTATCAATGGGAAATCAATCAACGAATCAATTCTATCATGGTATCAAAGGCCATACGACCCTGCCACCCTTTTCTTTTCTGA
This sequence comes from Helianthus tuberosus, assembly GCA_030545235.1. Lineage (NCBI taxonomy): Eukaryota > Viridiplantae > Streptophyta > Magnoliopsida > Asterales > Asteraceae > Helianthus > Helianthus tuberosus. The sequence continues at coordinate 122,622,603 of CM060401.1, forward strand.
TTGCCGCCGACCGAACATCCTTCTCCACTGTTCGCCGTCGTCGGACCACCCCTTACCCTCCTGCTTCCCTTCTGTTTCGCACCTCTGTCTCGTCTTCCCTCATGGATTCTAAATCCCATCCGGCCCTTGCTGTATCGAACATCAAGACTCATGTTCCGGTCACTCTCGAGCATGATTTGTCTCACTACACCACATGGTCTGCCCTCTTCAAGGTCCAATGTCAAGTGTTTGATGTTCTTGATCACCTCAGCCCTCGCCCGGAATCCACTTCTTCATCTACGGATTCAGCGAAAAACGCCACTGAACCGGCCGACGCAACACTTTGGCAGCGTATAAATGCTTTTGTACTTCAATGGATCTATGCGACCATCTCGCCCGACCTTCTTCACATCATCCTCTCCCCTGGACAAACGGCTTACGAAGCCTGGACAGCTTTGAAGAACCAGTTCAACGACAACAAAACTACCCGGGCCGTCTTCCTCGGTCAGGAATTTGCTCACCTTTGTCTCGATGGTTTCTCCTCCATGTCGGAATATTGTCACCGGGCAAAGCACCTTGCTGACCAATTGAAATCTGTTGGCTCTCCAGTTGATGACAGTATGTTGGTGATTAAAATATTAACTGGGCTAACGGAACAATATGACAGTATTTCCACTGTCTTACAGAATCGCGACCCCTTACCCGACTTTACTGAGGTGCGTTCGCGCCTTATTATGGAAGAAGATAAAAAGAAGCGTCAAACTGCCCGCGCTGCTCAACAGTCCGCCACCGCTCTCACGGCTTCGGTGTCAACTTTTTCCCCGGCTAACACGACTGACCGTGGTCGTGGTCGCTCACGCGGACGTGGTCGTGGCCGCAACTATAACAACACCAGAAACTACAACAATCGGGCCTCTCAACCGAACACACCGAATCACCCGTACATTATTTTTCCAAGCAACTGGACGGCAAACCAATGGGCCTCGCTCTTGCAAGGTTCCTCCTCTCCTGGACACTCATCTTCGGCTTTAAACACACCTCCATGCCCCTATCCCTCCAAGCCGAATAACAATAATCAGAACTCACAAGGCATTCTCGGCCCTCGGCCCGATCAAACCACCTACACTCCTACGGATATTGAACAAGCTTTGTACACCATGGCTTTAAATCAACCGGATCACGGTTTCATGGACACTGGTGCTACTACCCACTCCGCAAACGAACAAGGTATCTACTCCCCGTCTAATTTTAATAAGTGTACTGACAAAAATATTATTGTTGGTAATGGCATGACCATTCCGGTTTTGGCACAAGGCAACCAAACCTTACCTCCCCATTTTCCACCTTTAAAATTAAACAATGTTCTTTTTGCCCCCCAAATCATTAAAAACTTAATTTCAGTTCGCCGACTTACTACTGATAATCTTGTTTCAATTGAGTTTGACCCTTTTGGTTTTGTTGTGAAGGACCTCAAAACTCGGGCGCCTATCCTTAGATGCAATAGCACCGGCGATCTTTACCCACTGACACAACCACTTTCCACCATCTCTCAACATTCCGTCCTTGCTGCTGTTACTCAAGATCGCTGGCACCAACGCCTCGGCCACCCGGGCGACAATCTATTGCATTCTTTAAAAGTTTCTTCTAGTATTTCTTTTGGAAAACCAAACAATAAATTATGTGAACCTTGCGTCTTTGGAAAAAGTGTCAAATTACAATTTCATGATTCAGTTAATTGCACTTCTTTACCTTTTGATATTGTTCATAGCGACTTGTGGACCTCCCCTGTTTTAAGCACGGGCGGGCATCGATATTATGTCTTGTTTCTTGATGATTACTCTAATTTTTTATGGACTTTTCCTCTCTCGACTAAGTCCCAAGTATTTGCAACATTCACAAAATACTATAATCACATTACCACCCAATTTGAACGAAAAATTAAACAATTCCAATGTGACAACGGTAAGGAATATGCTAATAACAATTTCTTGCACTTTTGCAACAATCACGGTATGCATTTCCGTTTCTCTTGTCCTTACACTTCGTCTCAGAATGGTAAAGCGAAGCGCAAAATCCGCACCATCAACAATATGCTACGCACACTCCTAGCCCAAGCTAACCTTCCGTCGAATTTTTGGCATCATGCCCTCGAGACTGCCACATACCTTCTTAATATCCTACCAAATAAAAACCGTGATTTTTTGTCACCTACTACTCTCTTATATAAATGCCAACCCGAATATCAACATCTCCGTGTTTTCGGGTGCTTGTGTTACCCCATTCTACCCACCACTACAATCAATAAACTTGCCAATCGGTCTCAACCGTGTGTATTTCTTGGCTACCCTCCAAACCACCGTGGCTACAAGTGTCTCGACCTCCAAACTCACCAAATTTTCACTTCTCGTCATGTTCAATTCGAAGAAACAATTTTTCCATTTAAATTTCAATCCCCCTCCACACCTAAATCCTATAACTTTCTCTTTTCTCCTCTCGTTCCTGTTCACCCAGCCCACAATGTCGACCCCACCTCCTCTCCGCCTTCGGCCCAAGCAGCCCCGTCCCATACCACCTCTCCTTTTATTTCCCCATATCTGTCTAGCCCAGTTCATTACATCTCTCCCTACACCTCTCAACCCTCATCATCACACCCATCTAGCCCACTCCAACCGACTAATACCTTCCAAATGTCCGGCCCAGCCCAACATACCACTTCTGCTACCAACACTACTCTTCCCAGCCCAGACAACTACCCCTTCCCCGAGTTCTGCCTCAATCCCGAGCCCACACATTAGCTCACCTTCCGGCCCACACATTAGCTCACCTTCCGGCCCACCCTTATCTCCTCATTCAACCCCAAACCTTGACGCTCCTTTGACCCACATACCGACCACCAACAGCCACAGTTCCACCCCGCACCCCCCCACTCGAACTATTAGAACTCGATCCATGAGCGGGATCGTTAAACCTAAACAACTGTTTTCTCTCCATACCACCACTGTTGCACCAATACCCCGAAATCCTCAGGTTGCCTTGTCCATTCCTGAATGGGACCGTGCCATGACCGATGAGTTTAGTGCACTTCTTAAAAACAAGACCTGGGAGTTAGTGCCTCGTAAATCGAATATGAATATTATACGTAGCATGTGGCTGTTTAAACACAAGTTTAATTCTGATGGCAGTTTGGCACGTTACAAGGCTCGTCTAGTGTGCGATGGTCGCCGTCAACAACCTGGTATAGATTGCGGGGAGACATTTAGTCCGGTTGTCAAACCGGCTACCATTCGCTTGGTCTTATCTTTGGCATTGGCTCAATCCTAGACTATTAATCAGTTGGATGTCACTAATGCGTTTCTTCATGGAACGTTAAGTGAGACAGTTTACATGTATCAACCATTGGGGTTTCGTAGTACTGACTATCCGGATCATGTTTGTCTTCTAAAGAAATCTTTATATGGCCTCCGACAGGCACCTCGGGCATGGTACCAACGCTTCACCGATTTTGTGGTTTTACAGGGTTTCACGCAGAGCAAGTCTGACACTTCTTTATTTGTCTATCGTCATGGTCGTGACGTTGCCTACTTGCTGATTTACATGGACGATATTATTCTCACCACTTCATCGGATGATCTTCGTCAACACCTCATGCAATGTTTAGCTGGAGAATTTGCCATGAAGGATTTGGGATCTTTATCATACTTTCTGGGTATTCATGTGACACGAACTGGCAACAACATGTTTCTTTCTCAGTCGGCCTATGCTAAAGACATTATTCATCGCGCTGGAATGGATTCGTGTAGGCCTGTTGCCACGCCAGTTGATACACAGTCCAAACTTAGTGCTGATTCCGGTCCTATGCATAATGATCCTACTACTTATCGGAGTCTCGCGGGTGCTCTCCAGTACTTAACTTTCACCCGTCCTGACATTTCTTACGCCGTTCAGCAAATCTGCATGCATATGCACTCTCCTACAACGACACATTGGAATGCATTAAAGCGCATTATTCGTTATATACAGGGGACGGTTAATTTGGGGCTTCATCTTGGTGCCACTGACTCGTCCTCCTTGCGAGCTTACACTGATGCTGACTGGGTAGGTTGCCCAGACACTAGACGATCTACATCAGGTTACTGTGTGTATCTTGGGGACAATTTGATTTCTTGGTCGTCAAAACGGCAGTCTACTATCTCTCGGTCTAGTGCTGAAGCTGAGTATCGCGGAGTCGCCAATGTTGTCGCTGAAATCTGCTGGCTTCGCAATCTTTTACTCGAATTGCATCATCCTCTATTACGTGCCACTTTGATTTACTGTGACAACGTTAGTGCTATCTATTTGTCCGGTAACCCTGTTCAGCATCAACGCACGAAGCACATAGAGCTTGATATTCATTTTGTTCGTGAGCAAGTACAGAAGGGCAATGTTCGAGTGCTTCATGTTCCGTCTCGGCTGTAGATTGCTGATATTTTTACTAAAGGCCTGCCGCGTGTCTTGTTTGATGATTTCCGATCCAGTCTTAACATCCGGCCACCCTTCGCTTCGACTGCGGGGGTGTAATAGAATGTTTATATGTTAGGAAATTATTGAACATAATTAATTCAGAATATCTCCTTCTTAGTAGGAGATTTACTTTGTATTTTATATAGGGTTTTGTATCAATGGGAAATCAATCAACGAATCAATTCTATCATATCCTATTACTAAAATCAAGTAAAATTAGACGGGTGTTACAAGTCGGGATTTCGGTGTGTTCATTTCTGGATCCGTCAGATGTCAGATGCCTGACAGTGAGAATATCAAAAGCATTCAAGGATTTGGTGATGGTAAAGATATTAAATACGAAGAAGTTACCAGTTTTCAACAGCAAGATTCATGGAATGCTTATATCGTTGGTGTTTCTTAATGATTTTTTTGTGACAAAAACAGTTTATTTAAGTCATTTAGTTGTTATATCAAGAATTAACGTTGTTTAGACTTGATTTATCTTTGTGTTAGGTGGTCGTTACCGGAGATCAAAGATTGTTTGGAAGAAGCGGGATTTCGGTCTGTTCATTTCTGGATCCGTCAGAAGCCTGACAGTGAGAATATCAAAATTATTCAAGGATTTGGTGATGGTAAAGATATTAAATACGAAGAAGTTACGAGTTTTCAACCGCAAGATTCATGGAATTCTTATATCGTTGGTGTTTCTCAATGATTTCTTATGATAAAAACAACTTATTTAAGTCATTTAGCTAATTATATCAAGAATTAACGTTGTTTAGACTTGTATCAGTATACATGGGAGCAAGCGGGATTCGACATTATTCAAAGGAAAACACGAATCAGTCTGCATTATACTCTGCATAAACATCAAAACAAGAAACTTCGCCACGCGTTTTCATACAGCTGGAGATTGTAATAGTTTCTTTATCTCCTTACGGTTGAAGGGTGTTTTAGACATTTGACTAACAGGCAAACGTTTATTTATCTTTGTGTTAGGTGGTCGTTACCGGAAATCAAAGATTGTTTGGAAGAAGCGGGATTTTGTTCTGTTCATTTATGGATCCGTCAGATGCCTGACAGTTAGAGTATCAAAAGCATTCAAGGATTTGGTGATGGTAAAGATATTAAATACAAAGAAGTTACGAGTTTTCAACAGCAAGATTCATGGAATGCTTATATCGTTGGTGTTTCTTAATGATTTTTTTGTGATAAAAACAGTTTATTTAAGTCATTTAGCTGTTATATCAAGAATTAACGTGGTGAATCCATTAGAACTTGAACAATTCCACGTCGTTGCAGACGTGATCTTCTTGAGCATTTCTTACCTTTTACTGAAACGTTTATTCAGTTTTAAATGATTATAATGTTACTTTCTCACCACTTTCTTTCTTCTGGATTATTTGCTTTCAGAATTGTGTTTTTTTGTTTCAACATAGTTCGAATTAGCACTAGTGTTAAGATCTTGGATGAGTGAGAAACAAGGTACGCAAAGAACTTTAACTTTTTAGGTCAAAACTGTTTCCATTCATATCTATATTTGTGAAGGCTTCGTAGGAAACATAAACCAACATTTGCTTCACGTGGTAGTATTTGTCTAAAACTCTAAACTGTCGTCCAAGATCATTAGAAAAGAGTAAGAAATTATGTCAAATTTGAAGGTCATAATTACTCTGTTTGACCTTTAAAGCCAAACATGAAGCCTTGGTTTATTGACTATGCTTGCGGATTGCTTATCTTGAAGGTTATACAAAGAGAAGTTCATGAGTATTGGTATTGTTTGTCTGATTGATTGTTGATTTTTGGAGTTAGATTGGATAAGGACGTAGCTGAATTGAGCAGCTCTGGATGCAGTTCCAGCTCAAACTGTAGATGCGAATTTCAAACTCCATAGGGCGACAAGTAAAAGAAGAAAAGCGGAGGTTTCTAGAAATACCAATCAGCCTAAATCATTCATAGTTTCATTTTTCTATATATTAACGATGTTTCTAGCATTTAAATAGGACTAATTTTATGTTATTTTTTTCGTTTTTATAGACCGGTTTTTAGAAATAGTATGCTAGATTTGGAGTAGTATGCTGGATTTGTTAAATCTGTTAGTTGACTCACAAATAAGTTTTTGAATTCAGCCTGATCGGCCGGATGAACCCGCAAGAATCGAAGAGGTCGGTGGTCGTGTTATATATTGGGATGGCGCTAGAGTTCTCGGCGTTCTTGCCATGTCTAGAGCAATTGGTATGTAATATGATCTGAACTTTTGATAATATTGTTTATTATTATTATTATAAATATTAATTGTTGTTGCTAAACAATCACCAGCTGATAACTATTTAAAGCCTTACGTGATACCGATAACCGTTGGTTCACCCGTTTGAGATTTGTTTAGAGAGAGATAGAGAAAGAGAGAATGGATATAAATATATATGTGTGCGCGTGATGAACTTAGTCAACCGAGCAAGTGTTACAGTCACTTCAACAGAAGTTGAATGTGTTGGTAAGTTGACTTTTTTCATTTTTTTTTAGTTCAGAGGATTTCCTAACATAAGATTGTTTGTTATTGAGAGGATTTCATGAACGTAGTCAACCGAGCAAGTGTTACCGCCATTTTTGAAGAAGTTAAGAGGATTTAACTACTAGACGACGTCGTGTGGAGATTCAACAACTTAAATTATTTGCCGCTGCCGCATCAAACATGGTGACGAAGAGCAACCGCAAGCGGAGAAAGGTTATCGAGAAGATTGAACCAAAAGAATGGGTCTGATATGTTTTTTGTTGCTGTAGCTACGGCTGTTTGGGCTCAACCAAAAGATTTTAAAGCGACTATGAAAGGATAGGCTGCGATTCAGATCCAGGCCGCTTTTCGCGGGTTTTTGGTAATTTGTTTTACTTGTGAATTTCCAGTATGACAGTTTGAACCATTTTTTAATCATTAGTTTATATTATATATTTTTTTTCAAATAGCAAAGGTAGTTTATTTTTTAAAGATACATATGAATTGTTTTTAAGAAATCAAAAATATAATAAAGGTAAAATGGTTGATTCAGAAACTTCTTGAGAATATGGTTAATGGATTTCATACCAAAATCAGGAAGTATTTGTAGTAGAGTTTAGCAATGGAATCGTACTATGGAGAGTCGCTTTCAAATGCTCTAAATGAACCGAACGTTTAGTGAATAGTTCAATGAATATGGTTCAACGGATGTGGGAAATATTTTATTTTTAATTAACTGATAAAACAGATGTTTGAAATCACTGTTGGGTTAAAACAGTGTTTTGTGGAGAAAACAGAGGTTGGTTTTTTTTTTTAAAAGCAGTGGTTTGACTTTGGTCAAATAGTGGTTTGATTTAGCTCAAACAGTGGTTTGACCTTGGTCGAACAGACTTTGGTAAAAACAGACTTTTGCTCAAAAAGACTTTGGTCAAACAATGGTTTGACTTCTAGATGTGTGAACTTATGATATTGTAATGTTTGGGATGTGACAGTGGATGATATATTACATATTAATGTTTATTAATAATTCTTCAGACCGTTAAAACCCTTAAATCTCACATTACGCGTCATTTCTGAATTCAGGATTCTTATAATTTATAAAAACGGTTTTGTTACACTATGGTCAATTCAAGATAGCAAACCAGTCTTTACAACAGGAGGAACATTAATGTTTATTAATATAAATATAGTAGTAGTCTTAACGTGCTTCAAGTGTATGTTTCTTCTTTCTTTCTTCACACCATAATCTGGTTATAATACATAAATGGACCTCAGGTGTGGAATGTATCTACTGGCCAAGGATTGTCTCAATATACAGAACACCAAAGGAGGGCTTGGTGTTGTTGACTCTCTCATGTGGACCCTACAGAGCATAACTTGTGTAAATAAACATTCTACAGTTATTTAGTTTAAGTGAAGTAGAGGCTTTGATTAAAAGATCAATAAGCCATCAAGTTGTCACTCGAAATTGGAACGCATCAGTTTCTCTTTGAGTCCGACTACAAATATGTGTACCTTATATAGAGATCACATTTATTTGTCCTTTTACCCGTCTTTGTATCTACACTATACAATTACCAATCAAATCTCTGTTAGAGACATCAATACGTAATATCATTCCTTTTGGTTCACAAGTTTCCTCGGATATGACTTCTTATTTAACTATTAATCTAAAGCTTTTAATACAGTATGTCAATATGGTGAATCAAATTCATCACTATATAACAAACAAAGAGAAATTAAACATAAAACTATGGTAAGTATCTTAAAATTCCTACTTAATAACAAGAAGGTTATAAAGTATAGTCTTACTACATAGGATTCTGTTTTTACAAGTTTTTTTGGATCTGTTTGATGATATTAGCTATTATTTTATGGGGTATTATAATTTTACCATCATTTGCTTTTGGTATAGTCTGTTAATCAGAGGTTTGGTTTTTAAAACAGAGGTTACAAACAGAGGTTAGGATTTCAAACAGTGGTATGAGAAACATATGTTTGAAACCTCTCTTTGGTTACAAACAGAGTCTTAAGAAACAGTGATTTGGCGAAACAAAGATTATTCTTTACTAACAGTGGTTGACTTTAGTCAAACAAAGTTTTAGATACCTCAAACAAATGATACTCTTTTGAAACCTAAAATATGTTTATTAATCAGAGGTTTGGTTTTTAAAACAGAGGTTACAAACAGAGGTTAGGATTTCAAACAGTTGTATAAGAAACATATGTTTCAAACCTCAGTTTGGTTACAAATGGTTTTCTATAAACGACCCGTGTTTGCACACGGGTCTTACCGCTAGGGATCCTGCGTTTTGTTCAATGTTTACTGAAAGCTTTAATTTTCTCAAATTCTCCGAATATCCTAATAACAATAGCAAGCGGATCTCTACTTCCAAGAGATAGAATGGTCATTGGTTCAACAATATAGACCAAGAATTGTTGTTATGATTGTAATTTTACAGTCGAGATCTGACTCGTGCGTTGTATTTTACCACATTTTATTCAAGTGTAAAGATTGTTTTATAAAGATATGTAACTAAATGCAAACAATTTAAATGATATATTATAATCTGTTTTTTAGGGTTTGATTTCGATCGTTATTAAACCTACCAGTGTGTTCACACGGGTCCTACAACTAGTGGGGAATTAAAAGAGTTGAGAGAGAATTACTATTTTACCCTCATGTGCATTACACAGGACATTTTTTAACTGAGATTTCTAAACAGGCTTGGCCTAAAGGATAAAACGTGCAAGATTTTGAAAGGTAAAGGACACCACCGTAAACTTTTGGCCAAAAGGACATCGTTTGAAATTTGATGTAAATATAAAGGACAAAACTTGTAATTTACTCTTCAGTTTATTTTCTTTAAGAGTTAATTACTATTTTTCGTCCCTGTGGTTTGTCAAAAATCACTATTTCAGTCCATTAGTTTAAAATTTGCGATTTCAGTCCCTGTGATTTCACTTTCGTAACCATTTCAGTCCACCTTCGTTAACCCCATCCATTTATTCTGTTAAGTACACGTGAATTGACCATAATGCCCTTATTAATAAAAAACAAAAAGATATCCAAATGAGTTAATTACTGTTTTCATCCCTGTGGTTTGTTAAAAATCACTATTTCAGTCCCAGTGGTTTCACTTTCGTAATCATTTCAGTCCAGTCTCCTAACATCGTCTATTTTACCGTTACGTTTTTAATGAAATACCTAAATTACCCTTGTGTTACTTAAATAAAAAAAACCATGGAAATTTAAAAGATTGTATTCTAGGACACACTTGTTAAAACACAACCCCACGCTACCCCACCCCACTCCATCCCTGCTCTCATTTCCGGCAAAAGTTTCCGGTAATCTTCTTCGGCATCACAACCCCACCCTCTTAATGTCCGACGACCCATTACCCCACCCCAATTAATATCTTCCTAGCAGCATCAATTAACATAATAACATTGAAAAATAATGCTAACCTAGATATTTTCTCATTCTAAAATCCAAAATTAAAATTTTGGAACCATATATGTAAAAATAGTGCCAGACTTCTACTTCTACTGAAGCCATGGTGGGTCGAACCCTACAATCCAATTTAAGTCCATATGTCATACAACAATAAAATCATATAAATTCAATAATAAAACCATATAAGTCCATATTTAATTAACACAAAGGTAATTTATGTATTTCATTAAAAACTTAACGGTAAAATAAACGGTGTTAGGAGACGGGACTGAAATGGTTACGAAAGTGAAACCACAGGGACTGAAATCACAATTTTTAAACTAATGGATTTAAATAGTGATTTCTGACAAACCACAGGGAAGAAAACAATAATTAACTCATTTAGATATCTTTTTGTTTTTTTATTAATATGGGCATTATTGTCAATTCACGTGTACTTAACATAATAAATGGATGGGGTTAACGGAGATTGACTGAAATGGTTACGAAAGTGCAACCACAGGGACTGAAATCACAATTTTTAAACTAACGGACTGAATAGTAATTTTTGACAAACTACAGGGACGAAAACAGTAATTAACTCTATGTTTAACTACTTTTAAAACTAATCTAACCCAAACCCAATTTTTTTACTGATGTGACTTATGTGTCAAAATATTAACTTTTTAATAACAGAATCTATATTAATTTTGTTTTAAAAATAAAAGAAAAATAAAAACATTTTTATCACCCCTAGCTCGTGCTCTCTTTATCTAATACCTCAACCATACCAAACCACTACCAACACACTAAACCCACCACCACCCCACCTACTAATCCCCCACAATAGCCTCCGACTAGAATGGTGCTTTCCCCAGAATTTAACCCCTCGTCTTCCTCAACGGTCCTTCGTCCCAAATTTCAGATTGATGAGAAAAACATTTTTAAAAGGTGGGACTGCCAATAACAGTTTTTTAAAACTTAGATTATTTATAGCTAATTACCTCTAGATAAGATTATTAAAATTCAATTTTCCTTTTATTTAATGGTTGAAAATTGCTCTAAAATTTGCAACCTTTTTCTTAAAGATTGTATATAGTTTCAACAATTAATGTCCCATAAAATTAATTGTCATTTAATTGCTAAGTTCTTCTGGAAAAAAGACGAAACACAATTACAGATAGGGGTCGTGAAGATGGAGACAATCGTTTGTGGAATGACTACTTTGCTCCAACGCCTGTGTTCCCTGAGAATTATCTAAGAAGGCCAAGCAGAATTGACATCCAATGACTACTAGAAGCATATTCATCTTTGCATGGGTCCCCGGAATGTTAGGGACATTGATTGTAAGCATTAGGCTGGGATAAACTGTCCAAGTGAATGGAAAGGTCAATATACGCGTGGTGACCATGTACATCCAACTATTATGCTAGAGGCAGTTGCATGGCCTTTGGATTTAGCATGTATATTTTGTTCTTAATCAATCGCTACTATGATATTAACGTTCTTAATCAATTGCTACTATTCAACCAAGGTCTAGAGGGAAATGATATTAATGTTCTTAATCAATCGCTACTATTCAACCAAGGTCTAGAGGGAAATGCGCCAGAATGAAACTTTACAGTGAATTGGACACAATACATTATAGAGTACTATCTTGGACATGGTATATATCCAGAATGGGCTACACTAGTGAAAAGATCTTCATATCCACAAACCGACAAAATGAAGTTTTTTTTTAAAGACCGGGGTCTGCAAAAAAAAGATGTTGAAAGAGCCTTCAGGGTCCTTCAAGCTCGGTGAGGAATTATACCATGTCCTGCGAGAGCTTGGAGCTTAAACATGATATATGCATAGATTATACTTCCGAACATGATTATGGAGGATGAAGGTTATGCCATATTTGTTTATGAACCCCATTAGTGTTTCAACAATAAATGAAAAGGTAAATCATTTATGTTTTCTTTTATTAATGTTTGTTTATTTATGTGAGGTTTATTTTTTTAGTTCAAAATTTTAATGTTTAAAAATCTATTTTGTCATTTTAAATATATTTTAAACACATTTAATTATATTATTATAGTTATCGTTAATAGTTTTAGTATATCTTTAATCAAGTGAACATAAAAAATAAATGTATTTATTATAGAAAATAATTTGAGTATTAAATAAATGTAAAAGGTGGTGATAGTGTGTAAATTTAAGTATTGATAAGTAAGTTTGTAGGGTTGGAGTGAAAATAAGTGTTTTTATTCATTTGTAAAATTTGATCTCATTTAGACATGCATTTAGCACTTTGCAAGGATGCAATGTATGTAATAATGTATAGATTTTAAATGCAAGTATGTACATAATAAATGTGCTGGTGTATCAAGAATGAATTTTAAAACCTAACTATGACAACGATCCATGAACTAGCTTTGAATCAGGTCAAATCCACTATTTGTTCTCAAACAAACATGTGTAAATCTTGCTACAACACTTTGTCTTTTTTTTTTTTTAATCTCTATGAAGTTTTGAAAACTATCTCATTATAGTTGTGGTTCACAGATGTTTTAATAGATCTCACTACTAGAAAACTACATTTTTTCCTACAAAAGTTTCCTACAAATTTCCCACAACTCAATTTTTTTTACAATTTTCCTACAATTTTTTGACAAAAAAGAAAAACAAAAAAAAACCCAAAACTTATCCACAATTTTCCTACAAAATTGCCACACAACAAACATTTGTAGCAATTTTGTAGCAAAATATATTATCTTTGTGACAAAATTCCTACAAAATAAATAAGAAATTTAAATTATTTGTTACTATAGCAAAATAAATAATTTAAAAAATAAATTTTCATAATTTGTCGGAAATTTGTAGCAACTAGCTACAAATTTGCGACAAGTGTAATTTATTTTATTTTCCAAGTCTGAATTTCAGTAAAATAAATAATTAAATAACATAAAGTGTTAAATCTGTCGAAAATTTGTAGCAAATTGATCTTATTTGCTACAGTTTTCCGACAAAAAAGGGTCAAATTATTTGTTATTTCTTAAGTTAGTTAAATAAAAAAAATTTAAAAATAAAATGCTAAATTTGTCGAAAATTTGTAGCAAATTGACCTCGTTTTCTACAATTTTCTTACAAAAAAAAAGTTATTATATTTGTAATGTCTAAATTTTTGCAAAATAAATAAATTAAAAAATTAAAACTTAAGTTGTAGCAAATTTGTAGCAAGTTGCTACGGATTTCCTACAAAAATGTTATTTTATTTGTTAATTTATCAATTTTAGAAATAAAATGTTAAATTTGTCGGCAATTTGTAGCAAACTAACACACCAGTAGCTACAGATTTCCTACAAAACCATATTTTGTAGGCAATTTGTAGCAAACTAACACACCAGTAGCTACAGATTTCCTACAAAACCATATTGATTATAAAAAACATATAGTTTTGAAAATAAAATTTTACATTTGTCGATAATTTGTAGGAAATTGACCTTATTTGCTACAGTTTTTCGACAAAAAAGGGTCAAATTATTTGTTATTTCTTAACTTAGTTAAATAAAAAAAATTAAAAATAAAATGCTAAATTTGTCGAAAATTTGTAGCAAATTGACCTCGTTTTCTACAATTTTCTTACAAAAAAAAGTTATTATATTTGTAATGTCTAAATTTTTGCAAAATAAATAAATTAAAAAATTAAAACTTAAGTTGTAGAAAATTTGTAGCAAGTTGCTACGGATTTCCTACAAAAATGTTATTTTATTTGTTAATTTATCAATTTTAGAAATAAAATGTTAAATTTGTCGGCAATTTGTAGCAAACTAACACACCAGTAGCTACAGATTTCCTACAAAACCATATTTTGTCGGCAATTTGTAGCAAACTAACACACCAGTAGCTACAGATTTACTACAAAACTATATTTTGTAGGCAATTTGTAGCAAACTAACACACCAGTAGCTACAGATTTCCTACAAAACCATATTGATTATAAAAAACATATAGTTTTGAAAATAAAATTTTACATTTGTAGATAATTTGTAGGAAATTGACCTTATTTGCTACAGTTTTTCGACAAAAAAGGGTCAAATTTTTTGTTATTTCTTAACTTAGTTAAATAAAAAAAAATTAAAAATAAAATGCTAAATTTGTCGAAAATTTGTAGCAAATTGACCTCGTTTTCTACAATTTTCTTACAAAAAAAAAGTTATTATATTTGTAATGTCTAATTTTTTGCAAAATAAATAAATTAAAACTTAAGTTGTAGCAAATTTGTAGCAAGTTGCTACGGATTTCCTACAAAAAAGTTATTTTATTTGTTAATTTATCAATTTTAGAAATAAAATGTTAAACTTGTCGGCAATTTGTAGCAAGCTAACACACCAGTAGCTACAGATTTCCTACAAAAACATATTGATTATAAAAAACATATAGTTTTGAATTATAAAATGTCAAATCTGTAGGAAATCTGTGGCAACTGACCCTACAATTTTGTACTATATTATATCATACCTCATACCATACTATACGTTATATTATACGATACTATATTGTGTTGTACCATACGATACAATCTTATACAGTACCATACGATACAATCCTACACTACACGACACGACACGACACGACACGACGCAACACGACACGACACTATACTATACGATATAGTATACTATATAACATTGTGCGATACGATACGGTCCTATACTCTACAACACTACACTATAGTGTACGATGCTATCATATACTATACAATACTACACTATAATATATTATACCATATAGTATACGATACTATACTATATATACTATATTGTAAGATACGATATGATCATATACTATATTGTACGATACGATACGATCCTGTACTATGCAAAACTACACTATAGTATATTGTACTGTACTGCACTATATTGTACAAACATATCATGATTTTAAACCGAGGGCAAGTCCTATATCGATTCCAAACGTTACCACCCTGAATCCCTTGTGTAATGAATCGAACCGATACGGACGATTTCTTACCGCATAGCACGGGCAAGATGCATTTAATTTTATATAATTCTTCTGATAATAGACCATATTGGGCTTTACTGGGTCACAATGGCCAATAGTGGTCGTAGATATGTTAATGGACCATATTGGGCCTCAATAGATCACAATGGACAATAGTATATCACACATGTCTTAATGGACCATATTGGGCCTAAATGAAGCACAATGGACAATAGTGGATCGTATATGTCTTAATGGGCCTTATTGGGCTTTGATATGTCACATTGGCCACATTGGGCCTAAATGGATTACAATGGCCAGTATTGGATCGTACATGTCTTAATGGACCATATTGGGCCTTAATGGACCTCCATGGCCAATACTAGATCATAAATGTATTAATGGGTTATATTGAGACTTAACGGATCACAATAGACAATAGTAGATCATACATGCTTTACGGTGGGGCCTTAATGAATCACAATAGACAATAGTAAATCATACATGTCTTATGATATAGCATGACTTACTAAAACCTTATATAATCCTTTAACACCCAATACAACATATTAAAGCCCATCATGTTCCAATATAAATCATGAAAACTATTAATGGACCATATATGTCCTTAATGCATCATAACTGATAATACTAATACGTCATATATGTCTTAATGGCACATACAGGGCCTTAATGGAATACAATGGACAATAGTAAATCATATACGTCTTAATAAGCTATATTGGGCCTTAATGGACCATATTGGCCCCTAAGGGGGGAGGGGGCGGTCCGTTATGGACTCCCCATAACGAGTGATAGTATCACTAACACCGCCGCCACCACTTTGGTAACGAGTGATAGGAATAACTCGTTGTTTATATAACGCGTTAAATAATTATTGAGGAATGTGTATGACTTGTACATTGTGTATTAATACTTGTACATTGGAATCCCATCACTAGTGATGACCACCCCCACTACATTTCTATCACTAGTGATAGAATATTGGGTGATGGCATGGCATGATTTGATTTGATATTGGGAGTGATATAATTATATCACTAGTAACCCCCCTCCCCTAATGTATCTCAATAGCCAATAGTAGATCACATAGGGCTTAATGGACCATATTGGGACTTATTAGATCATTATGCCCAATAGTAGATCGCATATGTCTTAATAGATAATATTAGGCCTTAATGTATCAAAATGACAAATAGTAAATTCCTTAGTATTGCAAAGAACCAAAAGAGTGAATCGAAAAAAAAGAAAAAAAAATATGAGATACTCTGACAAGTATATAACCAATATATTCGGTTTATTACAATATCACTTGTCATTTATTAAGTTTTATATAAGTAGACTATGAAGAATCCACCGAACGAACACATCCTCTGTTCATGTTTGTTCGTTTAGCTTAACGAACAAAATTTCTTGTCTATATTCGTTCATTTAGTAAACGGACGAAAATAAACAGACTTTCGGCCGAACGGTTCACGAACTATACGCTGAACGTTCGATTCGTTTATGGACCTATATATAGGTATTTAATTAAACAATATATTTGCTAGGGGTGCAGACGAGCCGAGCCTGAGCTTGACTAGGCTCGAGCTTAGCTCGTTTATTAATTAATACATTAAATAAAAATAATGTATATAATAGACTTGTTTAGACCCACAAGCTCGATAAGTTCGGGCTCGTTTACTAAACAAGATTAGTTTTAGGTTTGGGCTCGGCTTATAAACAAATTTAAATTAGCTCGGCTCGACTCGTTTACTAGACAATTTTAAATAAGTGGTAAATATTATTAAAAAATAATAAAAACTAATATTACACTAAAGCTCGACGAGCCTGACGAGCTTCGCATGTCAAGCTTGAGCTCGGGCTCGATAAATAAACGAGCTTTATTTTAGGCTCAAGCTCAGCTCGGGCTCGATAAGGCTCAGCTTGTTTCAAGTTTTTTCTCGAGCCGATCTCGAGCCGCTCGGCTCGTTTGCACCCCTAATATTTGCACAATGTGTTATAAAAAATAAAATAACTTTTTTCTAAATCACAATTTCCTTGTTGAAATTTCCCAAATATTTCAAACATTCCCTCCATTCCAAAATTTGCCTCTTCTTGATTAACCCTGACCGTTGATTAGGGTTGTGATCCAATGGATGGGAAATATAATTATAGGCGGGCTTTTTCCCTCCCATCTATTTTCACCAGTTCTCTCATACGCCCCCAAATATTGCCTCCAGTATTGCAGTATCTCCCCCAGAATCACCACCCATACGAGACCCATCTCCAAAATCACCACCACATACACCAACTGGCACCAGACGCACCCCACCTTCAACCCTTCGTGCATCAGACGCACCCCCACCTTCAACCGCCATCTTCATCCGCGGCTCCGAAACCACCACCACTGGTCTTCATCACCAACGACCCACCAACATCCAAATCGGTATCTACATTCCTAATTTCTTTGAAATTTCAGTAGATTTGTCTTATTTTTTAGTTTAACACACACACATTCTAGTCGATTAGGTGGGTCTTTTGACCATTTGAGGTTTTGATTCCATGTTGTTTGACTTTTTTTAGTCAAAGACAAGTGCTGTTAGGGTTTTGGGTCCGGGTCCAGGTGTGGGTTGGGCTTGATTGTTCAGGTTGTTGCAGGTTGCGGGTCCGGGTTCGGGTTGGGTATTCAGCTTGTTGCGGGTGGGTTTTCAGATTGTTGCGGGTCTGGGTGCAGGTTGGGCTTGAGTTTTTCAGATTGTTAGTTTGGATTGTTTAGACATGTCGTTACTACTTTAGAAAAAATTCATGTTTTGACTAAAAAGCAAATTTGCATATAGTGCATCATATTATATTTAAAACACATAAGAATACTGCAAACGTCCAGGTCAAATCTCCATTGTATCAGTAGTTCAGAGCTAGTTGAGAAGTCAACTGAAAACACTTAAAATCTCTTTTTATTCTTGCCATAACTATTTCTAATTATATTTAAAATGGACTTTCAAATAGTATATTGCTATAAGTGACGTGTATAGAGACTGCAACAATTTTTAATGAATGAAAATAACTAGTAACAAAACAGAGAGGCTTTTCCAAATCTTAAACAATTAAACTAAGTTCCATGTTTAACTATTAAAACTAAAACTCGCTGCTTTTCCAAATTGTTGGTCTTCACGAGCATGTAGTGGTGGCAAAGTGGGCAAGTTGGATGGGCTTGGGTAATGGGTCAATATGGGTTTGGGTTAGGATGGGTATAGGTCAGGATGGTATTTTAAAAAAAGGGTCGGATGGGTAATGGGTTAATGTGGGTTCGGGTTAGGATGAATTTATATTTCATCCGATTTGTTCCGAAACAGAATTTACATCAAAACATACCCCAACTCAAAATATATATAAAAATAAAACATTATATAAATTTGACCCACCGACTCGTTTCCGGACAAAAATTACGTTAAAAGCGTAGTGAACTCGAATTTATACCGACACATAAAAAAAATAAAACGTAAGAAATTAGTTTTACCATCAACTCGAAACTTTGGAAACTTGATGGGGTTAAAGTGACATTTACAAAGTTAAGAGGGGTTAGTTTTGACATTGTCACAAAGTTCATAGGTAGAAAGGGTCGGTGGCAAAAGCCACGGACCTTTCTTTTTAAGGTATTATAAATATAAATTAAAAAAAAAACTGATTTGTACATTTTGTTTGTTTTTAGAGGTCTGGGACCTGAGGAAGCAAAAACCGATTATAAGGTAAATTTCAGGAATCTCACATAATGATTTTGTGATGTACTGATGTAAACCTGAACTTTTAAATTTTGCCAATTCAGTAATAATATTTAAATCTACAGTTTTTCAGACTCAGAAGACGATGCTCGGTTTTGCAGTGGCATCCAGATTTTGCCACACAACTTATTGTTGCTTCAGATGATGATACAGCACCTTCTTTGAGGGTAGCTTTTCTTTTTCTTTTTAACATATGTACACATAAATGTGACGTTCATGTAATTGATCAACGTTTTCCATGCAGTTATGGGATATGCGGAACACAATGACCCCACTGCGGGAGTTGGTAGGTCACACTAAAGGTACGATGATAATCGAAATGCGATTTATGTTTTTTATTTTATTTACGTGTTTCGTTAACAAACTAGTATTCTAGGTGTTGTTGCAATGTCATGGTGTCCTATCGATAGCTCCTATTTGCTTACCTGTGGCAAAGATAACCGCACGATTTGCTGGGACACTAATTCAGCTGAGGTCTATTTTAGTTTTTTCTAAGTATATTATATATTTTTTTTGGTTTTAAGAATATCTGAGCTATCATGATGGAAAACCATTTGCAGATTGTCTCTGAACTTCCAGCAGGAACCAACTGGAACTTTGATGTGCATTGGTATCCAAAGATACCAGGAGTTATATCAGCGTCCTCATTTGATGGAAAAATTGGTGTTTATAACATTGAAGTTTGCTGTAATAGTAAAAAAATTATATCCATATCATCTGTTTGATTGTTATGGAAGCTTATATATGCCCCTTTGCAGGCTTGTGCTCGCTATGGTGTTGACGAGAGTTACCTTGTCTCTGGTAAAGTATCTCTTCGAGGTCTTTTTTTACACTTGTATTTTTTTTTTTTTTTTTGTATTTTATTAAAGCATTTGGTTTTAGATAAAGCTGAGTGGAGGTGATGTTCTTATGATTTTCTAATGTAGTTATTTATTTGCATACTATTTGATATTTTAGTCTTAAGTCTGTTTGCTTTCTTTATTAGGTAACTTAGCGTTACTTTCTTTATTAGGTAATAATGCATTGTCTTATCTAATCGGTTTGCATAATTTGTATTTATAAGGTGTGTGCTCATTATTCTAATAGTTGTAACCACCACAAGTGGCCTAGTGGTGGAGTGACTTGGGTTCTCCAATGGAGACCCAAGTTCAATTCCCATTAGTGCCACTTTGGTGGCCACCGACACCCGCTTTAAAGCCGGACCGAGGACACTCGAGGTCTCGGGTTCGAAACATGTTTCTTACCCCTCTTTGATGGCTATGGGTATTTGCCGCCAGGGATCCTTGTCGGGTGGTGAACTGGGAAGGGAGATCCCTTCCGCGGTCAGGGATACCGTGCAACTACCCTTTTTTTTTATTCTAATAGTTGTACACGTCAACTTTATAGTTTAGTTAAATAGTTTTTATTTGTACACTTGTATGTCATGCTGTGATAATTGTATGATTTCTTTGGGAAAGTTATTTGTATTTTCTGTGATCAATTTAATATATGGTTGTAAAAATCCTGCTTAGCCTCCGATTAGTCACCGATTAATCGCTAGTCCCAGGTTCACCGAGTAATTTTTATCTAATCGGTCAATTAATCAGTAGGCAGTCAACAGTGGTCAAATCCAGACCTAATTGGCCAAAAATTGGTGGTAGTCTAGCGATTCCTGTCAAATTTAGGCAAGATTCTTGACCAAAACAAGTAAATTCTGGCAATCAATCCTATCTACTTGAAATTATGGGTCGAATGAGGTGTTAAAACATGTCTACTTAAAAAATTACATCAAAAAATGTGTGTATATACATATAAAACTGAAAATTACATATAATATCCCAATCCGATTAATCCCGACTAATCGCTAGTCAGTACCTCACCGGCCGACTAGCGCCTAGTGATTCTTACAACTTTAATGTTCTGAAGTATGAGTTTCTTAATAGCTGTTCAGCGTCTAAGTTCTTACCATGTTTATAATTTGATTGCAAATGTTAAAAAGATAGATTAAATGTTCAGATTGATTTTTTTTACTTCAGTCAATAATTCCAGTGTTATTTAGTGATTCTTTGTTTGTGTACATTATTTTTTCTATAATCTTTTTGAATTCTAAAAATGCACATTTTGAGCCTTGAGGGAATATTCAAATAGAAGGCATCTATTAATATGCAATTCACTTTGGAACTCTTGTGCTCTTCTGAAATTTCATTGCATATATATGTAACTTTGTTTATTATTTACGTGTGATTTTGTTTGCAGCACCACTAAAAGCCCCAAAATGGTACCAGCGCAAAGCTGGAGTCACTTTTGGTTTTGGTGGCAAGCTTGTTTCATTTCACTCAACTAGTTTGACACCTGGCCGCTCCGAGGTATTTCTAGCAGCTTCAGTTATTTTCAACTAAATTTTTTTATTGTTATCTGAAATTCTGAATGTTGCAAGTTGCAACTTTAACCCTTCGACTTATGAATGGGTCGAACTGGGTTGAGTTTTTATTGAAAATGGATCAAATGAGAATAACAAAAAAAAGCTAAAAGGAGAACATGTCAAGTGGGTTGAAAGTCACCAAAAGTCTGTTTTTATGCATACTTCTTAAATCATGTTGTTTATGGATTTAGGTTATTACTAGTGTATTTCATCATCAAATCCTAGCCCTAAAGTCGACACGCCTGGGTCAACATCAGTCAACAAATTTGGAACTGAAGGATCTGTTGCTGATGTGGAAGCATGTTCAAGCGTCTAGACTTATCAAAAATATCGAATTGGTGGTCGTTTCACCTTTGCACAGGTACTTCCTCCCTATCTTTTTGATGTGATTGAGAAGCGCACAAAAAGCGAGGGCCTAAGAAAAAAAATATATACATAATTGCTGAGATATGATTCTAAAGGATTTTAAATTAGCTGTAAATATAATCTTGTTTTTAAAAGATAGGGTTTTAAAAAAAAAACACGTTGCCTTTTTTATCTAGGAGACAAAAGTGCAGTTTGTAGGGTTGTGTTGATCGACCTGTTCGGGTTGATATGTGATGATTATGGTTTTATAATTTTCAGCTTCAAAAAGTTCAGGCGGAACTAGAAAGAGAGCGTGAGGCTCGACAAAACATAGAAGCCCGTTTCGAACTATTTCAACAAGAGCGTGAAAAAGAGCGGGCCGACCAAGACGCATGGCAAAAAAATATGGAAGAAATGGTGAAAAACATCGGAAAGAAGTAAACAAAGCTCTCGTTTTGTTAAGTATTGGAATGTTGGATTAGTTTTGAATCAAAAAACTTGCTCTTAATTAGGATTTTTTTGTGTGTTTTGTAAGTTTTGGAATGTTTTAGAATCTTGCTTGTTTCAAATGTTTTGGAATTTTTTATAATTTTGCTTGCTGCAATTTTTTTGGAATATTATATATTTTGCTGCATTTTTTATACAAAAAATGGTTTTTTAAAATTCAGATTTGTTATTTTGTCACAAATCTTTGTCACAAATCTGTCGTAGAAGAGTTTTATAGTTTGTAGGAATTTTGTCGCAGAAGAGTTTTATAATTTGTAGGAATTTTGTCGCAAGAACGTTTTTAACTGTTTGTAGGAAATTTGTAGTTACATTAAAAAATATATTTTTTAGTTGTAGGAAATTTGTCGCAAACTGTTTTGATAACTTTGTAGGAGATTTGTTGGAAACCGTTAGTTTTGTAGATAATTTGTAGCAAATTGTTTAGAGAAAATTTATAAATTTGTAGGAAACTTGTGGAAAGTTTTATGATTTGTAGGAAATTTTGTCGCAAGAAAGTTTTATAATTTGTAGGAATTTTGTCGCAGAAGAGTTTTATAATTTGTAGGAATTTTGTCGCAAGAACGTTTTTAACTGTTTGTAGGAAATTTGTAGCTACATTAAAAAATATATTTTTTAGTTGTAGGAAATTTGTCGCAAACTGTTTTGATAACTTTGTAGGAAATTTGTTGGAAACTGTTAGTTTTGTAGATAATTCGTAGCAAATTGTTTAGAGAAAATTTATAAATTTGTAGGAAACTTGTGGAAAGTTTTATGATTTGTAGGAAATTTTGTCGCAAGAAAGTTTTATAATTTGTAGGAATTTTGTCGCAGAAAAGTTTTATAATTTGTAGGAATTTTGTCGCAAGAACGTTTTATAATTTGTAGGAATTTTGTCGGGAAAATAAAAAATTATGAATATTTTTTTAATAATGTTATTAATTTTAAAAATAAAATATAATAAAATAATATACAAAAAAGGCAAAAACGTGGAAGAATTGTAGGAATTTTGCAAGAAGAGCGATTTGTCAGTATTTTGTAGCAAATTTTGCGACGAGAGATTTTGTAGGAATTTTGTAGCAGATTTTGTCGTATTTTTGTAGCTAACCCGGTTACCCACAAGTTTATTTCCTATGAATTTTTTTGTAGGAAATTTGTGGGTAAGGCCAATTTCAGACAAATTTCCTACAAATTTGGTTGTCACAAACTTGGCAATTTTCAGATCTGATCTACTTTCTAGATATTAATAGCCTTATTGCTCGATCATGCTTATGCTTCTTGTTGGAAATTTTGTGAAAATTCCATTTTTCACAAAGGCAAATTGAAAAATAATAATCCTATATTTCTGAAATTGGCCGATAATAATCCCAAGTCAGTTATTAGCCAATAATAATCCGACCTCGTACAATTTTTTTGTAAAATAGTCTGCCGTTAAAATAAGCTTAAAGGAGTTAAGTGTTTTACCGAATTACAAACCTATGTTTTAGTGCTTTTGACCAGAACGAGGATACGAGTCGATTGATGTAAAACTTATCTCGAAATGGCTTGAATTTTGTTAATTGGAAGTTAAACACCCGAAT
Organism: Helianthus tuberosus; assembly: GCA_030545235.1. Lineage (NCBI taxonomy): Eukaryota > Viridiplantae > Streptophyta > Magnoliopsida > Asterales > Asteraceae > Helianthus > Helianthus tuberosus. The sequence goes on from CM060401.1 coordinate 122,646,571, forward strand.
TGAAGCACAGTTTTCGTAGGTTGGGGGTAGTATTTCGAGGTAAGTTTTACATCAATCGACTCGTATCCTTGTTCTGATCAAAAGCCCTAAAACATTGGTTTGTAATATGGAAAAACACTTAACCCCGTTAAGCTATTTTAACGACGGACTATTTTACAAAAAAAATTGGACGAGATCAGATTATTATTAGCTAATAACTGACTTGGGATTATTATCGGCCAATTTCAGAAAGATGAGATTATTATTTTCCAATTTGCCTTTCACAAATATAGGAAACGAAGGAGATTTCATATATTTGTTTATGGGTTTGTGTTCTATGTTGGAAGAGCTTCGCAATGAACTAAACCACGTCAAAAACGGAGCTAAGATGAATGAGATATCGATGCTCAAAGTTTGGTGTTTGAAACATTGAATACTGAACAATTGGGAAAGTGGCACATTGTCCCACATAGGATGAGAGATGAAACTTAAAGGGGTATTTAAGTGGGAACTCTCAATCCTAATTGTTTCATGGAAGCACACACTAAGTGTACTCCGCGTGGCGTGGGCGATAGGAGCAATATGGCGCACTTCGCACGCTAGCAACGCCGCGAGGCGCTTGAGAGCCGCCTTTGTATTTTTGACCGCGCGCGCATGGTGAACCACATGGGCTGCAAGGACCAGGTGACAGGTAGACCTTGGAGGTTGACGTGGCAGTGGCGCGCGAGTACACGTGGTAGGTTGGCGCACACTAGTGTGTGGGGCACTGAATTGGCGCGCGTAGGTGAACCAGAGTGAGCCAATACGGCATGACTGTGTGGTCTGCTCGTATGGGTTCACTGGTGGCTGGCGCACGCGCGCAAGGAGTGGTGTAAACCTGCTAGTGCACGCGCGTATGGGTTGTGCAAGTCTGCTGGCGCAAAAAAGTGAGCCAAAATGGCGCACGCGCACATGAGCATGCAGACCTGCGAGCGCATGAACTTGAGCCAAAAGGGCGCGCTCGCACTAATGTGACTTGCGCGCGCGCAGAAGCTGCCAGATACTAATGACTGAGCAGTTTCAGTTCAACATTCGAAACTGACGAGTCAACGGTTTTGACTGAGAATTAAATGATGAATTAAATTGCATTGAAGACGTTTAATGCAATTTAATTCTCTCCTTTAATTCGTTTTGGCTGTTACGACTCAGATGCTATATAAATACAACATCACCTCCACAGTAGAGGGACACCAGCAACTAGACAACATATGCAAACAATCGTTTTCTCACTATTGTCTTGTTCTTGCTTGCTTCAAGGTATTCTTCGGGTCCTCGAGCCAACTCCGGCAGTACACACTGCTTCGGTTGTTGTACCCTGGTAAACAAAACGAGTTCTCCTGGGAGACTCGGAATTTGTTTTAAGGGCCTTGTGTTAAACACAACCCTTAGCCACCTTATATTCTGTTTCATCTTTCCTGTTCTTGTATTCTGTTTTTCAGTTGTTATTGTACAAGTTATTTCCAGCTTTCTATGTTTCTGTATTGTAATTGAGTAATAAAATTGTTTATTTTATTTAATTACGCGAATGGTTCCTACACTTCTCGTGTCTCGCTAGAGGCATGGGCTTGATAAATGCGCCTGTTAGGGTTTTATCCGAGTCCACTTTGCCAATGGTGACATCTCCTCATTTCACACTCTAATATTGTGAAACATTAAAAGAATGTGCTTGGAATTGTGTTGTTAGATTTTTCGGGTGCTGAATTTTTCGTGTCTAGTTTTTAATATTGTTCGTGGATGTGAGCTGCGATGCAGTTGAAAGAGTTTATAATTGAATGAATGATCCTCTCCTTCTCATTCATTGGCAATTTATAATTATAATATGAGATCAATTAGGATCTCGTAAATATGGAATACAATAATCACAATAATATACAGGGGAATATGCTATAATATTCTATTACACCCTCGCAGTCGATGCAAGAGGTGATCAAATTCTGAGACTGGAGCGGAAGTCTTCAAAGAGGACGCGAGGTAAGCCTTTAGTAAAAATGTCCGCTATTTGGTAGCGTGAGGGGACATGTAAGACACGGACTTGACCCCGTTGAACCTGTTCCCGAACAAAGTGGATGTCGAGCTCAATGTGTTTGGTGTGCTGGTGTCGAACTGGGTTCCCTGTGAGATATATGGCACTAGCGTTTTCATAATATACAATAGTGGCTTTGGAGGGTGGACGGTGTAGTTCAAGGAGCAGATTTCGAAGCCAACATATTTCAGCAACTACATTGGCAACTCCCGGTATTCGGCTTCAGCACTGGAACGTGAGAGAGTCGGCTGATGTTTGGAGGACCAAGAAATGAGATTATCCCCGAAATAAACACAATAGCCACTAGTGGAACGACGAGTGTCATGGCACCCAGTCGGCATCCTTGTATGCCAGAAGAGTAGGGTCTTTGCGATTCCTTAGAGTAAGACCGAAAGTGACCGTGCCCTGAACATATCTGAGGATCCGTTTTAGAGCATTCCAATGGTCAGTTTTGGGAGCATGCATATGCATACGATCCTATTGAACTTCGTAGCTGATATCTGGGCGAGTAAAGGTCAAGTACTGGAGTGCACATGCGAGACTTCTGTAAAGAGTTGGGTCTAAGAAATCCGTGCCAGCATTGGCACTGAGCTTAGAGTTTGTGTCAACTGGAGTGGCAACGGGTTTGCAAGAAGTCATGCCCGCGCATTCAATGATGCCAGCTGCATAGGTCTGCTGGGAGAGAAACATAGAGTCATGCTTGCGGGTGACTGAGATCCCGAGAAAAAAACTTTAGGGTCAGAGGTCCTTCATAGCGAACTCCTTAGAGAGATGAGTCATGAGAGTGTCTCGTAGCTCAGTGGACGATGTAACAAGCAGAAAGTCCACGTAAAGAAGATGGTAGGCGGTGTGGCTGTTACTGTGTAGTATGAAGAGGGAAGCATCACAGCGACTCTGTATAAACCCCAAGGTGAGAACGTAATCAGTGAAGCGTTGATACCAGGCGCGGGGTGCTTGCTTGAGGCCATATAAAGACTTTTTCAATAAACACACATGATCTGGATACTGTGTGCTGCGAAAACCCATGGGTTGATGCATGTGATACGGTCTCATTGAGATTCCCACTAAGAAAAGCATTTGTTACCTCCAATTGGTGAACCTGCCATGAGTTAGAGAGAGCAATAGAAATAACTGTGCGAATAGTGGCTGGTTTAACCACTGGACTGAAAGAATCCCCACAATAAACCCCAACCTACTGTAAGCGCCCATCACAAACTAATCGGGCCTTGTAACATTCAAGTGTACCATCAGACCTGAACTTGTGTTTGAGTAACCACATACTCCTAATAATATTCATTTGTGGGGTACGTGGCACCAATTCCCAAGTTTTATTTTTAATAAGTGCATGAAACTCATTAGTCATGGCGGTCCGCCATTCTGGTGTGGACAGGGCCAGTGATAGGTTTTTGGGAATGGGAGTAATGGTGGTAGTGTGTAGGTTAAATAATTTTTTAGGTTTTACGATGTCGTCCATGGCGCGCGTCTGCACGGAGCGTTGTGGGGCAGGTTGTGATGGTGTGGTTAGGGGAGCGACAGGTTAGGCCGGTAAAGGGTTGGGTGATACATGAGGAGTGGGAGGGTTGGATGTAGGGACAGTTGGGCCGGTTTGCAATGGTGAGGTGTGGGCCAGGGGTTGGGTAGTGGTGTGCGTTAGGTGTAATATGTTTTTATTAATATTTTAAGCTCATTTTACACATTAGTCAAGTTTTAAATTTATAAAACATGATATTCTACTAACACTAAACACACACATGGGCAAGTGCACCCATCTTGAGCGTAGTATAGCGTTGGTAAGATACCGAGGTCGTCCAAGGACACAAGAGCTTTTAATACCGGTTTATCCTCAACGTCTAATCAAATCAAAATTTTTAGAAGATGTTTTAAACAAGAAAAAATAAAAATTAAATGCTGAAAAATAAAAATAAAAGTAAAAACAGATATACAAGATGAATCACTTGGATCCGTCTCGCCTTTAATGTAACCTTTGATGATTTCCTCACTTTTGCACTTTTTAAGAGATTATCTTAGTTATAGTAGTAGGCCCCTCTTTTGAAGGTGACATTACCCTCAACCCAGTGGTTTGAGTCAGCAAGGATACAATCCCAAAGGGTCGGAATATTGGAAGATAATTAATTAAGTTATTAATGCGAAAAGTGGTAGGCCCCTCTTTTGAAGGCGGCGTTACCCTTGGCTAAGTGGTTTGAGTCAGTAGGGATACAATCCCAAGTAGCCGGTTTAATGTATTAATAGTAGTTTACATATGAGGGGATCAAGCCATTCGCACCCCTGCCATCCAATACCAGTGGGTATTGAAGGATGTCCTAGTAAGCTTGACCCAGGTCCTTGCAGGATCTATACACTGAACAAGGCAAGAACCTTACCAAACCATTCCCTTAACCCCCGACCAGGTAGCCAACATATCTCTATATAGACCTTAGAGATATGAATGGTGAAAATATTTTACTTTATATAGACAGTAATGTAATGCCAAGACACCACAGACAAATGATAAGGAAGTTTCACCTTCAACATAAGAAACTAGTTATTAAAGTCATTAATACAAAACCAAATAAAAAGTACGAAAAGATTAAAAATCAAAAGTATTACACTAAAGACTTGTCTTCACCAAGTGATGTAAGAGACTTAGCCAAACATGGCCTTTGATTGATAAGAACTCTTACGATCAATCTTGGATCCCGAGACTACTACACACACTTTAAGGTGGATGATGGATGATGGTGGTGGATGTGGGTGTTGTAGTGGTGGTGGAGTGGTGGTGAAGTGGGAGAGATGTGGTTTGCCAAGGGATGCCTTTGAAGTGAACCAAGCACCTCTATTTATAGCCTGAACAAAAGCCTGACCACGGCCCCGTGTCCGCTGGACACGCCCCCATGGCCATCCTCTTTCTCTTCCTTCATTAATTGCTCTTGTCTGCATTAGGTTCCACACGGCCCCGTGTTCGCTGGGCACGACCTCGTGTGCAGAAGCGTATCTGTACTACCAAGATTTGCTAGATTTTGTGAATCTTAGTGTTGACCACGCCCCCGTGGTGGGCAGTAGAAGCTTCTACAGCTTTGTCTTTTCTGCAGACATCTGACCACGCCCCCTTGCTCAGTGGCCACGGGGCCGTGGTCAGCCTTCTGTTTCTTGTTTTTTCTTGGGAAGATGCTGTCGAGGGGTTGGGCATGTCACGTTTATTCCTTTTCTTTGTATTTATGTTAGTTTTTGTTGCATATTTGTTCATTTAAGCTCATTTGGTCCTGAAAATACAAAAGGAAGACAAAAGCACACTTTTTCCAAACTTAGTACTAAAAAAGGGTTAGTTTTATGCCTCATTTGATGTAATTTATATGTTGCATTTTGCACACATCAAATACCCCCACACTTGAATCTTTGCTTGTCCTCAAGCAAAACTCTTTATTTTGTGGCTCACACACCCAAATGGAATGGGTAGAGGAGAAGTTTTGGGCTTATCTTGAGTGTCGGGAATCCAAGATCTTTATTAGGTTTTATTTTTATATTATTTACAATCCTATTCGTTATGGTTTATTTAGAACGTTTCATAAGAGACATTACTTTTTTGGGCATAACATGCCTTTTTAAAATTCCATTTATATACAAGTTCACATACCTCACGGGAGGTCACTCAACACTCGGGCGAAGATGTATTTTTGTGAAACACTCGAGACCGACATGAAACTTACTTCTACCATATGCTTGCCAAGCAATCAATCTTCCTCCTTTTTAACTATAAACCTTTGTAAATATCAGGAGGACTTTGGGAAGGGTTAGGCTTGGGCTAAAGGTAGGTGGTTTTGGGTTAGTGGTTAGTAAAAAGGGCTAAAAGCATAAAAAGCGTCGTTCGTTGTAAAACTTTTTGTTTTTATGACTTTTATTCAAACTAAGCCTTTTCAAACAGAGTTTCTTTGAGAACTGTGTTTGTTTATTGCAAGACTTCCTCTTCTTCTTTTTTTATTTTTGATAAGGAAGCGTCACAAGAAAACCGAGCTTTTTACTAAAATAAAAGGTTGAAATTAAAAAGCGTTTTGGTAGGTAAAGGATGTTTATTTTGTAGGTTTAGAATTGAACAAGTTTAGGCTCAAAGGGGTTAACTAGGAGGATTTTGGGTAGGTGATAAAAGAAAATGAAAAATAATAGTGTTGAAAGGAAAATGGGTTAGTCCTAATGCCTCCATCATTTACTTACTTGGGTTTGAGTTGGTAAGGACCGTGAATGTATTGTCGTGGCAAGTTCTAGAGTCGTAAGAACCAAGCGACTATTCACACAAGAAACGAAAAATGAGCATTTAATTTAAAATGTATGCTTGTATGCTCAATAAAGGCTTAAAACTCACTTGTTGTGGGAATGGGTTTTTAATGCGATCAAGTATATATAATCAAATTTTAACTAGACTTGTTATGTCGTTTCATAATTTTCTTATGTTGGTTCTTTTTATCATGACGCTATTGGTTGTAAATTTGTAAAATATAACCTTTTGGAACTTGTTATTCCCAAATACCAAGAAAAGTATAAAAAATGAAAAGTTTTTGAAAAAAATTTGGGGTGATTAGCGGTTCCAATAGAGTTTTGTGTAAGGCTTGTTATTAGGACTTGCAAGATTCAAGGTTTTAGCATCCTCCCACACTTAAATTACACATTGTCCTCAATGTGTCCCAAAAATATGTTTTTAGGTTGATTGAATGTGTAAAAAGGTGTTTAAAAACAACATTTTATGTCACTGGGCGTCTGGACACGGGCCCGGGTTGGTCCGGCCACGGCCCCGTGCTTAGATTGCAAGTAACATATTAAACAGAAGGCTGGACACGGGGGCGTGTTCAGTGAGCACGGCCCCGTGTCTAGTTACCTGAACTGGGCGTTTTCTGCAGAACCATGGGCACGGGGGCGTATTGGGCTGAGCACGGCCCCGTGCTAAACTCACTGTAATGAATGAAAATTGTCGGGAGGCTCTGTTTTTGTGCATGGGGTGTGGGTTCAAGGTTCCCTTAGTAACCTCCACCATTTCGAGTGTTTTCGATCATTACAACATCATCCAAACACCATTTAATACTTAAAAACCATCATTCATTCAAGAGTGAATTACATAATTTCTAGAAAACTAAAGACTAAATAAGTAGGTCATAAAATTCAAGAAATCTTAAATCTCAAAGAAGTCCTAGCCTAGATATGTTTATTATAAGAGCAAAATTTCCGCAAAGATAATTCTTTCGGTTGAAAAGGCTTGTAGAATTTCTTCTCCGGAAAGGGCTCCTCACACATCGCTAAGCAATCACTCTATCTCCTGGGGGAGAAGGAAGGCGGGCTCATTAGCTTCCTCATGTGGAGAAGCGTATCTGTACTACCAAGATTTGCTAGACACGGCCACGTGTTCGCTGGGCACTGCCCCGTGTGCAGAAGCGTATCTGTACTACCAAGATTTGCTAGATTTTGTGAATCTTAGCGTTGACCATGCCCCGTGCTCAGTGGGCACGCCCCCGTGGTGGGCAGTAGAAGCTTCTACAGCTTTGTCTTTTCTGCAGACATCTGACCACGCCCCCGTGCTCAGTGGCCACGGGGCCGTGGTCAGCCTTCTGTTTCTTGTTTTTGCTTGGGAAGATGCTGTCGAGGGGTCGGGCATGCCACGTTTATTCCTTTTCTTTGTATTTATGTTAGTTTTTGTTGCATATTTGTTCCTTTTGTTCATTTAAGCTCATTTGGTCCTGAAAATACAAAAGGAAGACAAAGGCACACTGTTTCCAACATTAGTACTAAAAAGGGTTAGTTTTATGCCTCATCTGATGTAATTTATATGTTGCATTTTGCACACATCGGGTAGTATGGGGAGTTTGAGGTGTCGGTGGTTGTTGGGCCTGGGTAGCGGATTGGACTGGATGGGAATGCGGTGTGGTAGATGGTAGTGATGTTGGGGCCAAAGCTAAGTGTTGGGCCGATGGGTTATGGTGAGCCGATGGATGGTGTGAAGAATTATCCGCTGATGGTGGATGGTCCGAGTCTTCTGGGCCGTGGGGTTGGACCGTAGGCCAAAGGTGAGTGGGAAAGGGATTGTTTAAAAATTCATAAGTGGGCGAGGCTGTGGGAGTGGGAGTTTTGATGGCCGGAAATGGGAAAACGGATTCGTCAAACAAGACGTGAAGAAAGATGGTTATTTGTTTGGATTGTGGGTTGTAGCATTTATAGCCACGATGTGAAGTAGGGTAACCAAGAAAAACACATGGGTAGGAGCGGAGAGCAAGTTTGTGAATGGTATTTGAGGGTATAAGAGGGTAACATAGACACCCAAAAACGCGTAGGTGATCATATGTTGGTATTTGGCGATATAGGAGATAGGTTGGTGTGTGAAACTTGTGAGTTTTAGAAGGGATGATGTTGAGGAGATATGTGGTTGTGTCAAGTGCATGATGCCAAAAGTTTGGTGGTAGAGAGGTTTGGGCGAGTAATGTGCGTGTGATATTGTTGATGGAGCGGATTTTGCGTTCTGCTTTTCCGTTTTGGGAAGAAGTGTAAGGACAAGAGAGGCGAAATAGAATGCCATTTTTATCAAACAATTGTTTAAATGAAGCGTTAACATACTCTTTCCCGTTATCACATTGAAAGGTTTTAATTGTTTGTTGAAAATGGGTTTGAACAAATTTGGTAAAGGATTCAAATATTGAATAAACTTGGGATTTGGTAGAGAGAGGGAAGGTCCAAAGAAAGTTGGTGTAGTCGTCCAAGAAGAGGACATAATAGCGATGTCCTCTCGTGCTTAAAACAGGGTAGGTCCAAATGTCACTATGCACAATATCAAATGGTTGTAATGTAACATTAGTAGAAGCATAAAAGGAAGTCTAGTACATTTTCCCAAAACACACGGTTCACACAAATTCTTATTCAAAGACTTAAAAACAATAGAGTTTGAAATCTTTAAAGACTGTAATAAAGAGGGGCTAGGGTGACCAAGGCGTTGATGCCAGAGACTTGATGGTTGAGCAATGGAGGTGGATGTGGAGAAGTAGTGCGAGTCTTTGGTGAAGGTGTAGAGGTCACCGTTGTTGTTGCACCGAATTATAGGGGCACGGATCTTGTAGTCCTTTACAAGAAAACCAAATGGGTCAAATTCAACAGACACAGAATTATTCTAGTGAATTGATGTACGGAAATTAGTTTTCTAATAAGTTTTGGTGCGTAAAGGACCCGGTTTAAAACAAATGGTGGGTAAGGTCGGGGAAAGGTTTGTGGGCCGTGTCCAAGTACCGGTATAGTGGTACCATTTCCAACAATAATAATTTCTTTCATGCAAGTATTAAAAGTAGTACCGAAATTACCTGAATTGGGATCCATGCTGATTGTCGCACCCGTATCCATCACGCCATGATTGTAATCTGGAGGGTTAAGGCTCATGGTGTATAAGGCTTATTGGATATCAGTCTGGGTGTATGAAGCCTGATATGCCTGGTTCGGTCTGGGTCCCAATATTCCTTGTCCAGAGTTAGGGTTTGTGGTTGAGGCGGTGGTGGGATAGGGGCATGGTGGGGGCGACGGGGACCATTGAAGCCATTGTTGCTGAGGAGCGGCAACCGGCTGTTGATGAGGCCACGGTTGGGGTATTGTCCAAGTGTAGGTAGTCAGGATCGTCCAAGAACCATGGGGCTGCTGTCCACGCCCGCAGGACCAGTTGGTCCGATCTCATCCCCTTCCGCGGCTGCGACCGCGTCCACGAGTTCGGTCTGAAGTATCAAATGTTGCTGGGGAAGATGCTTTAGTTGTGTTTGCTGTGAGAGCCTGGGCCGCCACCTGTGATGCATACAATGCCTTTTTGGCCTTTTGACCTTCAATCATAATAAGTTGTGATCTCACCTTGTAGAAGAATGGAGTAGGGTCCTTTTGTTGGAGTATGGTTGAGATGCTCTCATAGGGTTTGGTTAAGCCGTCAAGAAGTTGAAGAACCAGTCATTTGTTGTCAACGAGGGCATCGACATTTGCGAGTTGATCCGCAAAAGATTTAAGTGCCTGACAATAAGTCGACATGTTGGGGAAGCCATCTAACCTGGTATTAGAGAACTTGTGGGTGAGTTGAAGGGCTCTAGCGGTTTTGTTGTCATGAAATAGGCCTTCCAAAGTAGTCCATGCATCGTAGGCAGTCATACCCAGGGTCATAATGGTATTGAGAAGGTCATTAGAGATTGTACTATAGATCCATTGGAGCACAATGGCATCCAACCAATCCCATAGGTCATCGGCCGATTTCGCGGGTGCTTTGTCTTTGTTCGCGGGTGCTTTGTCTTTGTCTATGTCAGAAGAAGAAGAAGAGGGTTTTGGGGAGAGGAGTTGGATTACTTGATAGGCTCGACAAATGACATGAAAAAGTTCGCTCCATGTCAAATATTGGATGGTCTCCATCTCTAGGTGATGGGGATTAGGTTCTTTATGTTGGATACAGTAATTGCAGGGTGTATTTTTTGATCCATGAGGATAGAAGGTGGCTGCCAACTGATCAGCAAAAAGACAGCAGGGTAAAAAAAGAGATGCGGCAGTGGTGGGAAAAGAAAGAAAAGGGTAGGTCAAACTCTTGATACCATGAAAGAGTTTATAATTGAATGGATGATCCTCTCCTTCTCATTTATTGGAAATTTATAATTACATTATGAGATCAATTAGTTGAAAATTTCTAGACAGAACCAAAACTTAGCTATATGAGTTTGTGGTTGAATGGGCGACTTTTAGCTTTCTCCGGTGTCATCTCTGGCTTTCAATCTTTTTCTGGTTCCGGTGAGCTCTCAGTCCTTTTCCTTAATTCAATCTTTCTCCTGTTATGTGTAACAATCCTATGATTGTTTGGTTGGATTTTCTTCCATCTGAGTGATACGAGTATTGTTAGCGGGGTTTGGGTCCGATCGTTTTTAGGCTTCTTTGTTTTAGTTTCTACGGGTTTATCTGGTTCTATCCGGTTCTTGATTGCTTAGTAGGTCTGTGATCAATCGCGTCTATTTTTATAGTTTAGCTTGATTCATACGAATCATATTAACCTCTTAAAGATCCGTGATTTAGTTCGTTAACCCTTCCCGTGTCCAACCTAAGAGAAAATGTAGGAGGAACAAGAAGGAGCCTCCGGAAGTCATAAGGGTGCCGGAGTCACAAAGTTTTATGTTAGTAATCTGCCAGACAGGAGCAGCTCGAAGGAGGTGGAAGAGGTTTTCAAGCAATATGGGAATGTTTCAGGTGTTTATATTGCACGGAAGAGAGATAAGTGGGGTAATAGGTTTGGTTTTGTAAGTTTCGGTGGGGTTAAGGATGCCATAGATTTGGAAAAGAGGTTGTCTAGAGTGAAGATGGGGTACGTCATGTTGAAATCTAATCTTGCTAGATTCTTAGCCGAAAACAAGGAGTTTTCTTCAAGACAAGATAAGATGGAGCCGGAACGACAGCCGACGGTCTAACCTGCTCCTCCGTACAGGCCTCAGACCGTTCCTTCGTTTGGGGCTTTGTCATACAGGGATGCGGTGGCCGGAGGTCCGTCGGTGAGTAAAGAAAAAACGGTGGTGGTGTCCCCTTTTGTGGCTGCTTTCAAGGAGGAATACGAGTAAGCTCTGGTAGGGAGAGTAAAAGACCTTACAACACTCCGAAAGCTTAACAAGTATATCATAGAGGAAGTAGGTAATTTCTTTCATATCAAGTACCTGGGTGGCCTTAGTGTTTTGATTTCTTTCGAGTGCTCGGAGCTGGCTGTTTCGTTCAGAGACTCGAGCTCGAAGTTTATGGATCTTTTCACTTCCTTAGAGATTTGGAAAGGTTAGACCCTTCCTTTTGAGAGGATAGCTTGGATTTCCATCAAAGGGGTTCTGTTACACCTGCGTGAGAATGAGGTTTTTGACTCGGTAGGAAGGCTTTATGGTAAGATCCTTCACCCGTCCCAGCTCGGTGGTGAAAATGGTGATCTGACTTCTGATTTGGTAGGAGTGATGGTGGGTGAAGGAAGACCTATCAACGAGGAGGTCACTCTCATTTGGGATAACAAAAAATTCAAAGTATGGATTGCTGAGGAAACAAGCGAATGAGTTCCAGATTTTCTGGAATATGGGGACGACGACAATGTTGAATTGTTTTCCAGTATTAACGGCTCGATTGGTGAGCAAGACTCCGGCAAATCGGTCGGAGATATTTGTGCTAATCCGGTGGACGTTGAAAAGAGGCAAGAAGACGAAGAGCCATGCATGCAGGATCATTTATTACGTAATAAACAGGTGGAATTCCCTAGGTGGGAAGATGTTTGGGAGGAAGGGGAAATTAGAGAATCACAAATTCCTAAAGGGGTTCCTAGTAAAAAAGGTGTGGGCTATCGGTTTAAGGCTTTGGGCTCGGGTAAACACATGGCCCGTAAAAGCTATAAAGCCCAAGCTATTTGTTATAGTGGATTGGGCCAGGAGAGGTCAAAGAAGAGAATGAGGGTTACTGGTCCCTTTAATTCAGACAAGAGCTTGGGATCAGAAAAGTATTTTGGGTATTCTCACGGAGGAAGTAGCAATAGAGCTGATAAGGCTACAGGAGTTTTCGACCTCAATATTAACTTAGCTCCTTCTTCTTTTGGGGACCCTATTAGCTCCGATATCAGAAGGTCAAAGGCTGATCCAATGGAGACAGTGAATGGGGTGGAATATCCTAACAACAGCAGTGGGGCAGCGGTCTCAAAGGAGGTGGAGGAGACAGAGTCAATGGTGGATCTAGCGGCTAGACTTGGTGTTAATTTACAGGATCATATTGACATGGTGAAGGAGTCAATTATGGAAGAAGGCTTCCAAATCGGTAAGTTATGATTTTTTTTATCAATTAATATTAGAGGCATGGGGGTGGAAGCCAAGGCTGGGTGGGTCAAAGGGATCAAAAGAGTCCATGGTGTGTCTTTCATAGCGTTTCAGGATCTTGCTAAGTATTGGGGGGAATCCGATTTTGATATGGAGTGCGTGGCAGCTAATGGTCGTTCTGGGGGCTGTCTAAGTGTGTGGGATCCAAAAGTCTTTAGGAAGGAAGCTTCAGTCAAACACAGTAACTATCTCCTTATTAAAGGTAATATTGTAGGCTCAGAAAAAGAATTAAATATTTTTCACATTTATGCGCCTCAAAAAACTCTGGAAAAGAGGGCCCTTTGGAATGAAGTTGTGGGGATTATGGGTAATTTTTCCGGTCAATGGGTGGTGATGGGGGATTTCAATGCGGTTAGGTGCCCAGAAGAAAGGAAGAATTCTAAGTTCAATGCGATTAGTGCCAGAGATTTCAACGACTTTATTGCGGAAACTGGGTTATTGGAGTAGAGTATGAAAGGCAGTAAATATACTTACTTGGCGGAGAATGGTCCGAAATTGAGTAAGATTTAACGGTTTCTTGTTTGCCATAGTTTCTTCACTGACTGGCCCAAAGCATGCCTTAGAGCTCTTCCGAGGAATCTATCGGTCCACAATCCACTCCTTTTAACTACGGTGAACATGAATTTTGGAAAGAAACCTTTCAGAGTGTTTAACTTGTGGTTGGACAAAGAGGGTTTTGAAGAGGTAGTTGTGAAGGCGGCTGTTGATTTCGAAGGTTCTGAGGTTTTCCCGGATGTTTTGCTGACCAAAAAATTCAAATACATTAGAGGCCTTATCAAGGACTGGAGAGATAAAATGTTGGCTAAGGAATAGCAAGAGGAAGCGGCTTTAAGGGAGGAATTGGAAAAAAATGGATCGTCTCCTGGAAGACAGAAACCTTACTGAAGAAGAATATTAGATTAAGACGGAATGTAAAAAAGGTTTGGGGGTGATCGAATACAACAAGGTAAAAGATCTCGAATAAAGGTCCAGGATTCGGTGGGCGATCGATGGGGATGACAAATCTGCTTTTTTTTCATGGGATCATCAATAGAAGAAAGGCGTCAAATATTATCCACGACCTCTCTGTGGATGGCGAATGGACCCAAGATTCGAATAAGATTAAAAAAGAAATCTTAATTTTCTTTAGGCTTCATTTCTATGATAGGTTTTGCTCTAGACCTGGAGTTCGGTGTGACAAGTTGAAAAGGCTTTCGGTCGAGGAGGCTCGGGATATTTCAACTCCTTTTTCGGCTAGGGAGATCAAGGACGCAGTGTTTGAATGTGGGTCAGATCGTGCCCTAGCGCCAGATGCTCTTAATTTTAGATTCATCAAGAATTTTTGGGTTATTTTCGAGCAAGATTTTGGGGATTTAATGAAATACTTCTACGAGTCTGGGAGAATTAATCAAGGGAGCGGGTCTTCTTTTATCACCTTGATTCCCAAGATCAAGGATCCCACTAGCCTTAAGAATTATCGTCCTATTAACCTCATCGGCGTTATCAGTAAAACTATTTCGAAAATCATGGCTAACAGGTTAAAGAAGGTGGGCAGGGTGATTTCTTTTTCTTAATCGGATTTCGTTAAAGATAGGTACATTCTCGATAGCCCTTTATGCTCAATGAAGTTATGTCTTGGCTTAAGTTTAGAAAGAAAAAAGCCTTTCTTTTTAAGATAGATTTCGAGAAAGCGTACGACAACGCTAACTGGAAGTTTATTATGACATTCTATCTTAAATGGGGTTTCTGGCTATATGGTGTAAGTGGATTAACGGGATATTAGAGTCGGCGAGATCGGTCCTTCTAGTTAACGGGTCGCCAACGTTTGAGTTCCAATGCCAGAAGGGTTTGTGGCAAGGAGACCCCATATCCCCGTTTCTCTTTATGATTGTCATGGAAGTTTTATCGCGTTTTATTTCGAATGCTAGTGACTTGGGGGTTTTTAAAGGAATTGTAACACCTAACGAAGGACCTATTTTGTCGCATTTCCTTTATGCTAGCGATGCTCTTATTTTGGGGGATTGAAGTGAGGATAATATTAAGACGGTGGTGAGAAGTTTGAGGATTTTTCACATTTGCTCGGGTCTAAAGATTAATTTTCACAAATCTAATATTTTCGGGATAGGGGTTAGTGTAGAAGAAACTGATAATATGTCAAGTTTATTGGGATGTAAGACAGGATCTCTGCCTTTCTCTTATCTCGGTATCTCGGTTGGTGCTAATATGAACCTAATTAATAACTGGTACCCAGTGATGGAGACGTTTCAGAGGCGTCTCAATTCATGGAAGGCCAAGTCTTTATCTATTGGGGGTCATGTTACATTAATCAAAGCAGTGTTGGAAAGCCTTCCGATTTATTACTTCTCTTTGTTCAAAGCTCCAGTTAAAGTTGTTGAAAAGTTCGAATCTATGATGAAAAGGTTTCTTTGGGCAGGAAATGAAGACGTGAAGAAGATGCATTGGGTTTCTTGGGACCGGGTAGCGTTACCGAAAAAACTTGGAGGGCTGGGTTTATGTAACTTAAAATATATTAATGAGTCTCTTTGATCCAAATGGATATGGAGATTCAAGGTTGAAGTTGATAGTCTATGGAAGTCGGTTATTGGGGCCCTCCATGGGTCGAGTAGGAGGGTGTCCGCTTTCCCATTTAACCCCGCTCTTTCTGGAGTGTGGAACAATATAGTTAAAATGGAGGATAAGACTGTTATCAAAGGAAAAAGGTAAACCTTCTCATTAAAGGAATGTCGGGTAATGGAAATAATATTAGATTTTGGACTAATTACTGGTATGGGGAAGGGCCGCTGATGTTCCTTTGGCCCAGTTTATTTACGTTGGAGAAGGATAAAAGGTGTAGTATTTCAGAAAGACTGATCAGAACGGAGGATGGTTTGGAGTTTTCATGGCAATGGGCGATTCAGCCATCTACCGTAAGAGAGTGTTCGGACTTGCAAGACATGTGTAACAGGCTGGAGGAGGTTATTCTCTCGGATCAGGCTGATAAGTGGTGCTAGAAAGGAGACCGAGATGGTTTTTTCTCTGCTGCGTCAATGAGAAAGCTTATGGTAGAGGAGAATGCTGCTAGTTATGACAATATAATGGGGTGGGTTTCGTGGGTGCCAGCAAAGTGTAACATTTTCTTCTGGAGAGCTTTGAAAAATAGAATTCCGACGAGGACCGCACTGGCTAATCGGAATATTTTTATTCTGGATACCAAATGCAGTTTTTGCGGTGAACACGAAGAGTCCACTGATCACATCTTCACGGGATGCGTTGTGGCGCTGAAGGTTTGGCAGTTTTTTTGCTCTTGGGTTCGTCTTCCTTTGATTTTTGCGTTTGCTTTTAAAGATGTGGCAGACTTCCATTTAGTTTGTAATTCAGAAAGGAGGAAAGAGTGGTGGTGAAAGGGTTGATCATGATAGGGTGTTTGTGTATTTGGAAGGCGAGGAACGAAAATATATTCTCCAATGGCTGAGGAAGGAGTGAAGATATCATAGGGGATATAAAATCGCTGGGTTTTCTTTGGTTAGGTAATAGATCGAAACACAAAAGGATTTTGTGGGATGAATGGTGTAATTTTCCTTTGTGTATGTTGTAGTTTGTAGTGGCGTGCCGGCCTTGTTGGGTTTGGTCTCGGTTTGTTAATAAAGTTTACATTTCAAAAAAAAATTTGAATCTCGTAAATATGGAATACAATAATCGAGTTAAGTTCCCGTGAAAATAAAATAAACGTATGAAACATACGAATTGAAAGAAAAGTAAAAAAAGTGGCGGTGGCATTTTGGTAATTATCAGCAACTTTAAAATTACTCTAGTAGAGTAATTTTGAGCTTTTGTAGAGTAATTTTGTAAAAGTTCATGTAGAGTAATTTTGGTCGTGTAGGGTAATTATCAAAATTGTAGGGTAATTATCAAAATTACACTACCCCCCCCCCCCCAAAAAAAAAAAAAAAAAAAAAAACCTAACCCCCCCCCCCCCCTCTACTAGAGTAATTTGATAATTACCCTACATTTCCCAAAATTACTCTACAGATGCTCAAAATTACTCTCCTAGAGTAATTTCGAAGTTGCTGATAATTACCAGATTGTCACCGCCACTTTTTTTTTTCCCCAGTAATTTTGAAGTTGCTGATAATTACCAAAATGATACCGCCACTTTTTGCTTTTTCCCTCAATTCGTACGTTAATTTTGTTTTTATTTGATCCTTTACCTAATATATAGGGGAATATGCTATAATATTCTATTAGCAATTAATGTAACAACTGGATCAGGTTTCCTAGAAGTTAGTTGAAGGCAAGACGCATTTTTATTTGCTCCAAATTGTTTGGTGACTATGGTGGGAGTGAGATGCTATATATTTTGTAAACGTGATGCTAACTACTAATTAATCATACACATTGGAATTTATATGCAACTGAAATCTCATATAAAAAAAAAAAAAAAAAAAAAAAAAAATTGCTGCATGTGGAGCCCTAACTCTATGTGGTCTAGTATAGTCTTCTAGTGCGTGTATGATATATGTGGCTAGCAAGCAAGCATTTGATAAGATTGAGTAAGAAGCCAGTTGCCTTGGGAAAGATGGGTACCTAAGTCATAAGTTTTCCACTTAAGTCGCAGTTTAAATGGTTTATGTTTAAGATCCAACACTTTACTCTGTTGCAAATTAAGGGCCTATGACGTGTCCTTGTTGCCATACGTGGAGTGGCTCTACGTTAAATTAGTTAGGTTTTGTTTTGTGTCCCCTACTCCAACATACATGTGCTGCTTTCTTTGTGGAATAAAAAAAAAAAACTATTTCATTGAACTTGAATAGTTTTCAGATTTCCAAGACGCATTAAAGAATCCCATGGATTCTTCTGCATCATTATAATTAACCAAGAGGAAATGGCTGCTCGCCACTCATCAACATTAAGGATCCACGTACGTATAGTGCCTCACATGCATCACAATCTAAAACTATTAAGCATTTATATCCAACATCTTTTGGTTGCCTATAAATTCAAAAGCATAGGCCTGGTAGTTAGTTCAAAAGCAATAACAATGGGGGGTGTTTCCTTTAAAAGTTGTTCAAGGAAGCCTGTTCGGTCTGCTACATTGCCTTGCAGAACACATGATCCAAACACGGATAGAATCGAGAACTTGCTGAATAAAGTCAAGACATGGGACTCCAATCCAACTGCAGAGATGATTTGCAGCGGTTTCTCTTACCTTACAGCCATGTACGAATGTTTGGAGGATCTTTTCAACTCAAATCTGTCTCATACCATGAGTTGGACAGATGAGGTACTCGATATATCTGTCAAGTTGTTGGACATTTGCAGCAATACAACTCAAGTCATGTCTCAGACAAAACAGCAAGTGAGAGATTTTGGGTGTCATCTAAGGAGAAATGGCCTGAAACCATTAGTGCCAAATACATTCAATTCAGATATAAATTGAAAAAAAGACATCAAAGGATCAGTGGCTAGCCTAAAGCAAATGGATAACATGATCCGTCGCTGCCCCTTCACCATAGATTCCGAAAACTACCATCTGCTCCGTGTGGTCAGAGAGGTTACATCATTCAGCACTGTCGTTTTCGGTTCTTGCTTGAATTCTTGGCTATCCCAGGTGGGCGAACAGGTAGGTGGAAAGCCGTCTCAAGATTTCTATCCAGTAGTAGTAAAGTGGTACCTGAAGACAAAGCCGATACAAACGTGAATGAATTGCAACGCATTGATGCTGCACTATTAGGGTACTGTTTCAGTGAGAAACATAAATTCATTCAAGTTGTACCAATGAACCTAGAGGCAGTGGAGGCTACTCTTGAAGGCATCAACTCTCACCTACATCTATTCTCAAGGCGCCTTATTTTAACCAGAGTCTCTATTCTTAGGGGAGGGGGTGGTCACTAGTGATAGATTTCTATCACTCTCAATATCTAATCAAATCATGTCATGTCATCACCCAATATTCTATCACTAGTGATAGAAATGTAGTGGGGGTGGTCACTAGTGATAGAAAATAGCTATTCAATTACATAAATTACATAAAGGACAAAACATCTCTGCAAAAGTTAATTCAATTACAAAAGATCTCTGCAAAAAGTTAATTCAATTACATAAATTACATAAATGACAAAACATCTCTGCAAAAGATTTCTTTTTCAACGCGTTAACAATTCAACGAGTTGTAAAATTAACGCCTGATACATATAGGGGAGGCGGTGTTCGTGGTGGTATAACGCGTGATGGGGTGGCCATCACGGACCACCCCGCCTGGCCTTAACATGGTCTCTATTTACTAGTGGATACCTCATCATCATATAGCCCCAAATAGAGTGCACATATCCAAATTTTAGATGATGGATTGAAGCACTTGAATAGTTATTGGTTCAAATTGTCATGTAAATGTTTCACAAATCCTATATATTGTTGGCATAGAGATATATTTGTATTTTTTGATCCAACCTTGTGTTATGATCTAGTTCCTCTTTATTGGTTTCCAAATATTCTCATGCATATTTTCTACCCCAAAATCCGTGTTTAGTATTAATTAACTGGTAAAATAGTGAAAGCTAATGTCCCGGTTGCTAATAGTAAGGCAATCATACCAGAAGGACAAGCATTGACAGATTTATCGCAAGCCGGTGCAACTGGTCTATACTTTGTCCCTATTCCCCATTCAACACAAAATAAATCGACTTCCTCTTGGGTCAGTCGAGAGAAGGATTTTGCCATATCCTTCCGAGCACCCATAACTATGAACAATTAAAGAGAGAATAAGAGAAATGGAACTGACCTGATTTTCGAATGAAAAGGGGGAAACTTGAGAGAAAAAAGGAAGGAAAGTGATGTTTATCCAAAGCAAATTGTGTAAATAAATGAGATATGAAAATATAAAATAACCTACAATAGGGGTAATAATGGCAAATAGTAACTGCCACCCTACGAACCGCCATACATCAATCACATCAACTGTCAGTTATTTAAAATTCAAATATTAACTGATCACAACCCTTCAAACCTTCAAGCATCGAACCCTTGAAACTTTTAGGCAGTAAAACACGCGTGTAAAAGTCAGACGTCTTTGAGCTCATCCCCCAAAAACCTCTGACTTGGGGGGCTGATGACGGGGGTAGCCCAAGATTGAATAAAATGGCTAATTGCGTAAATGCTTAAAGGGTTAAAGGGTTCAAGGCTTAAAAAGCTGTGAGGAAGGGAAAAGCAACACGGAAACAGTAGCCAGTCACATCCAGGGATTGCTTCACCAACCCACAGCCGCAAAAGCAATGCAAGTCTGCAGGAATGCACGCTATTATCCGGGGGACAAAAGGCTTCAACCCCCGAAAGGGTAAGCCCCTCACTGCAAGAAGGATCACTAGTCAAATGAATTCTACTTCGGGAAATGTCTTCTCCTATAAATTGACACTTCATTTACTTCAAGAAACATCTCCTGGCCAGCTCTGATTCTCTAATCTCTGGTTATTCACATTGAGTACTTGCTTACAAGCGAGTCACTCCTTTTCACACACACCACACACATTCTATTTGCTCCCACATCCGAATCTGGATACAATTCAGAGAAGGATCTCCAGCAAATAACAAGAATTAACTAGTGAACCTCCTTCCGCGTTTTGCAAACGTGGGGGGACCCCACGACCTGCGTTAGGCAAAGTTGAACCCTTCAACCTTTTTGCCTAACCAGCCCAGCTACTACCGTTGGTCTTGTATTTGTTGCATCAACAGTAGATTTTATGTACACATTGACTATAAAGAAAATGCTTTATTTAAAATCCCCTCCTATCAATGTGAGAGGGCATCAAATGCTCATGCTACAACACAAATATTGAAGATGTTCATAATTAAAGACTCATAATGATTAAAGAGAAGAAACCAAAGTATGAAGACTAAAGACAGGCACATCCACAAGGCTCAGGATGCAGATCCCTAACAAGAGGCGTCGTGTGAAGAGTCTCTCAAACATAGAAAGCAAAACATATATATATATATATATAGAGAGAGAGAAACGAGATCAGGAGAAAAAGGCAAAAAGTGTGAGAACGGTGAGAACGCATCCTGGCCGAACACGTGGCACGGAGCATGATCAGGGTCTGAGGGGTTTTTTGGTCTTTTTAGTATTATTCTCCTTTCACGATTTTCGCGTTTGACATGCTTCTTTATGTTTTGCGTGCAAGATAATTTTGGCGTTATGTAGATTTATTAATTATATGGCGTTTTACTGTTTTTCTCAGATTTCTTCTCGTTGAATTAATTCTTTTTGTGTCACATAGTTAATTTTTTGGCGTTATAGCTTTTTCCATGTCATTTTTGGCGTTTTGTATCTTTTTGTTAATAATTCATTACCATAGATCAATATTCTATAAAACTAAAATAACACGAAAATCAAAATAAACTAATAGTCTTTCGTAGGTGGGATTACATCAGAGATGTACCCATCGCTTTGTTCATCACTTTCTTCAGATTCTTCTTCATCAAAAATTTCATTTTTGCGTATAACGCCATTAGCTTGTCTCTTCTTTGCTACAACTTATTCTTGAATATCACTACATCCTTGGATTTTGGATCGTTTGAAGGTGTTAAATGACAGAGTTGTTCAATGATAGATAGCAACCCTGTCTTCAACATTTCTTCCATTGGCCTTGAATATTGCACCCCGTTTTTATAACTCACTTCAAGTGTTCCTTCTTCCTCATGCAATACCCAACTGCTAAGTTTTGGTATATGAGTATCTTCAATATCATCATCATATTCATCATCTTCTGCTGGAAACTTTTCTCCAGTCTTTTTATTACAGTTCTAATTCTTTCACAATCGTTGTCTATTGGAACCCCAAGGGCCATGATATCCTTCTGAACATTTTCATTCATTCCCATCATGGCTTTTATTGTTCTTACCTTTACCCTTGTCCTGTCAGAGAACTTTATGATAAATCGTTTCTCTTTCCTTTCAAACCTCCATGGAATAACCTTACCATTTTTTAAATTTTTTGGCGTTTTGGAGAATATGTGGCGTTTTAGTCTTTTTGGCGTGTTTGAGCTTGGGTTCTCATGGTCTTCTTTTATATTGACATTTTTTTTCCCGCGTATGACAGGTAATTATGGCGTTTTGAAAAAGATAAATAAATTTAATATAATAAATGTTTTGGTCAAAAATTACCAAAGCAATTAAGTGATCAAATTAATTAAGTGAGGTAGTGTGCTAAGAAAGTGTATCAAAAATATGCTAGTTAAGTTGTTTGCAAAAATAGTTTTCAGGATACGGCTCAGGATATTGAGTTGTATCTACAATCAAACAATGAGCAAAAATGTAAAGGGTGACACGGGATGTACGAGGAAAGCCCTTGATCAATCTAGATCGCCGGCACAAAACCTCAGGAGCTGATAATCGTAGCTGCCTTGTTCTTCTTATTACTTCAAATGTCAGGATACAGTGCAGGATATGATGCGGATCGACTAAGTGTTACAATGCAATTCGAATACAAGTGTAAGTGTGTTGTGAGTGTTTGCAGCTAGAGAGAAAAAGTGTGTGAGAGATTGTGTGTGTTCTTATCTGATCCAATCAATCTATTTATAGTAAAAAGAAACTAGCTAACTGGACTATAAATCCGGGATATATGGAATATTCCCTTTGTGAACGTTGTAGTCCACGTCTTCTGGCTTCAACGTCCATAATCTAACCGATTTGCCCGAGTCTTGTGGAGAAGAAGTCCATTTGAACGTTAGAGACTTGCACCATTTAATCTGCACGTGGGTTAATTAGTTACTACCAGGATATCGTATCAGGATGTTACCAATATCCTGATCCGGTATCATGGTCACAATAAAACAAACAAAGTCAGAATATTAGTCGGGATATATGAGCAGAAAATCACCCATAACAATAAATGTTAGTAATTATGTTTTCCGTCGTTTCATTTTACTGTTTTTTGCAGTTTACCGTGTTTTGTTTTCAGACTCAACTGTTTTAATGGTGTAACACGTCAAATCTTTTGACGATTGTAATTATGGCGTTTTGTTTTCCAATGGCGGTTAGATAACTATTGGACTTCTTTTGTTTTATATTCTTTGCACATTGTTTCACGCTTTTTTTATAATATTAGTTGTTCAAATTAATTTTATTATAGTTTGGTAGTTTTTGGGGACGTTTTTATGGCATTATGGCGTTTAACACGTATTTGCTAATTTTGGCGTTTTATTATATTTTTCGTTATAGCATTAATATTATTTTGTTGTTTATTAACTGACATTACAAAACAAACAATAGATAAAGAAAATTAAAAAAAAAACAAAGTAGAAGCAATTTATGATTTTAAATCTTCAGTGTCACCGGTCTCTTTTTTCTTTTGAAACTAAAAGAAATGTGACAAATAAATGGCGTTTTGGGTTTGGCGTAGTTTATTTTCTTTGTTCATGTGTTGAAGTGTCTTTGTGGATGTTGGATACATAGAGCGACCCCCTGTGGGTGGATGCTATCTGCCTATGGTCTTCATTATATTCATTGAGGCCAAAGTAGCATTTACACTGGTATAGGTCTCTTCTTATCATCCAAACCTTCTTCAGGAACAAAGATGACAGTATGACATATGGGTGTCATCAGTCCCTCTTTTTTCAATTTTGTCCATCTCATGTAGCAAAATCTTACTACACTCACATAACAAATCATTAAATGAAGCTTCATGCAGAACATTACTGAGGATCAAAGAAAAGATGTTTGCTTTCGTTGTATTTTTTGGCGTTTTACGTTGAGTTGTAAATTTTTTTAGCAACCACTGTGTGTTTTTTGTGTTTTTTTTTGTGTGATAAACGGAAGGTGGTGAGGCGTTTCTATATATAGAATTTTTTTGGCGGGTAGTTTAGGCGGGATGTTATTTTTATAACAAAAAATGTAATTAACATTTATCCGGATGTAAGCTTTGGCGTTATATATAATGGCGTTTCATTTTTTATGGCGTTTTTGTAGCCAGAGAGCTCAAATAAAAACACAGAAAAAAGTACGCAGTGATAAAATTGGCGTTTTGTATTTATTTGGCATTTTATTTTTCAATGGCGTTTTATGTGAGGAATGTTTTTTTTACTTTTTTACCCTTAATGACGCGCGTCCACGTAATAAAATTGGTGTTATTTACTAAAATGCCACCGCGCCAATCTAGTCCATAGATTGTTTTGATCGGACGATCAATAAGCGTTCTCACTGTTCTCACACTTTCTACCGTTTCTCTAAATCCTGACACTATATGTATATATATATATATAGAGAGAGAGAGAGAGAGAGTAAATTATATATATAGAGAGAGAGAGAGAGAGAGTAAATTATAATATTCCTTAACGAGAGAGAGAGAGAGAGTAATTATTGATACAACATGCGTCATTAGGTAAAAAACCAACCAAGCATGATTTTGTGTCAAAAAATAACGTGCGTAATTATTGAACCTATAACCACGCATGCTCCTGCATCCTCTGTTCTACGGGCTATTTTTCGAGTTCTCATTTTGATGGAAATTTTCAAAATCAAACACGAATTTGAACACAATTCGATGAAATTGACGGAACAATGGCCAATTTGAACGACAACGAAAGAAAATTGAAACGAATTGGACAAAATTGATCAATCCCAGGCTAATTGAAACGAACCCTAATCAAGCGTGATTTTTCTTCTTCATGCGTAATTAAGGTTTGAAATTTATAACGTGCGTAATTTACAAATGAACGTGCATAATTATAGGTCGTACTGGTTGCACGTTAAGAGCTATTGTATGTTAACCTTCCCCTATATATATATATATATATATATATATATATATATATATATATACATACATGTATAGAGGCCAGTAACGTACATTACGGCTTAACGTACGACTAGTACGACAGGTTATAAACTAAAAAACCCAAATGACACATGTTGAAAAACTAAAAAACCACGCACGTTATAAACTAAAAAACCCAAATGACACATGTTGAAAAACATTAATCACGCATGTTATACCTATAATCACGCACGTTGTCGTACATGATGTACGTTAAGCCATAATGTATTTTACGCTTTTCCTATATATATATATATATATATATATATATATATATATATATATATATATATAGAATACCTCTCTTAGCTGGACAAGAGTAGGAAGAAAGGAAGCATAATGCCTATACCAGGTGAGAAAGGAATCATGACTCATAGGGATATACTTTATATACTCTTTTTCTATCCAAACTTATGTTAAGATATTTACTCTCAATTGGTTTTCAAATATTCTAATGCATATTTTCTACCCTAATATATCTACTTAGCTATAATGGTAGATTAATGAAAACGTAAGCTCACTTTAACTAGTGTAAATACAATGGAAATATAAAAATACGTAGTGTTTAATTTGCAGGAATGAAAGGCGGGATGAAATGGACTATTACGAGAGAACCAAAAAATGTGTTTTGAATCATCCATTACATAAGTCATTCCATTCCCTCTGAAAATTTTCTAGGTCTGGTTAATTGAATGACTTATGTCCCTGATTATGTGTTAGTTGTTTTGTGTGTGCAGATATGGCACCTAAGCAAGCTACGGGCAAAAAGGTCAAGTCAGAGGATGATAAGCTTTGGGATCAACAACACAACATGTGTGCATTCTTAGATCCACATAATCAACACACGGCTGATTATCAGGGCATCATTACATTCCTTCGTCGCTAGAAAATCTTTTATGCCATATCACAAGAACATGTAGCGTATAAGAGTCATCAACGAGCCTTTTGGGATTCTGCTACAATAGAGGATGAGAACAATGAGGAAGTGACACAGGCCAAGGTTGAAGGGCATGAAGTTATAGTATCAAATGAGACTATTAGAACGACTTTACAATTTGGAGATAAGCCTGAAGATTCTCACACTTTTCTTGCACGATGTTATCAAGGATGTTTACTTAAAATGAAGTGCACAGGAGATGTACTTCCTGCACAGCTGTCACACCCCGATATTTCCACGTAATACTGGTGGGCCCGGTGGGGAGTATCGTGACGTAGTTGATATCATCATAGTCAAACAACACAAATTTAAAAGCACAACGAAAGCAAAAGATAGATTCATTTCAACTGAATAAATTGTAATATTAAGTATCACAAAATAGTTGAAACAGATCCACATGCGGATCGAGAGAAAAAAGGAAATTGTTCAACAGACTTTAACATCTAGAGCTTGCGAGACTTGATTATTGATGCCTGGAGTAGCCAGCCTATTACGTATAGTACCGGCACTTAGCCTTTTTGGAAAATACGTCAGTTTACACTGGTAAATACAATTAACTGACTCATTTTGAAAATGTTTTAGAAAATTGATTTCAATGCACATGGCACAAAAATTCTTTTATAACTTGGGATTGAATGCACATGGCACAAAAATTCTTTTATAACTTGGGACAATTATTAAAAATAATCTTGTATACAGTTTTACTTATTTGTCGTCCGTCCAGGGTGATACCTTAAGCAAATCGCATCACCCCCTTCCAGGGTGATACCTTAAGCAAGACTTTATCACCAACCTCAAACTTTAGAGGTTTTCGCCTTTTATCAGCATAACTTTTCTGCCTATCCCTGGCAGCTTTCAGGCTGTCACGAATCTGGACAATCTTGTCTGTCGTTTCAAGGACTATATCAGGTCCTGATAACTGAGCTTCTCCTACTTCTGCCCAACAAATAGGCGTTCTACATTTCCTACCATATAATGCCTCAAAAGGCGCAGCCTGAATGCTTGTATGATAGCTATTGTTATAGGAGAACTCGATCAATGGCAGGTGGTTATCCCAACTACCACCTAAATCAATAACACATGCACAAAGCATGTATTCCAACGTTTGAATTGTACGCTCACTCTGTCCGTCCGTCTGAGGATGGTAAGCCGTACTAAAATTTAAGTGCATACCCAAAGATTGTTGGAAACTTTTCCAAAAATGTGATGTGTATCTGGTATCTCTGTCGGAGATCATTGACACTGGTACGCCATGCAGAGATACAATCTTATCTACGTACAATTGGGCTAACATGTCGGAGCTATAAGTCTCCTTAATGGGTAGGAAATGTGCTGACTTAGTCAGTCTATCTACTATCACCCATATAGTATCATTTCCTTTCTTTGTCTTTGGAAACTTGGTGATGAAATCCATTGTCACCATCTCCCACTTCCACGTGGGAAGTTCAGGCTGTTGTAGCAGACCTGACGGCTTCTGATGTTCAGCTTTGACTTGCGCACACGTCAAACATTTAGCTACATAGGTAGCTATAGACTTCTTCAAGCCTATCCACCAATAATTTGCCTTCAGATCCTGGTACATCTTATCAGCTCCAGGATGAACAGAGTATTTAGAACTGTGGGCTTCCTGGAGGATAACATTCCGAAGTCCTCCATAAACTGGAACCCATATTCGTCCATTTAATCTTAAGATTCCATCCTTACCATAGGATAACTGCTCTTCAGTTACTCCTAGCTTTTCATTAGGATAGCTAGCTTCCAACACAGCTTCTTTCTGTGCAGCTAACAACCTTTCATTCAAACTATTCTTTAATTCAATGCTCTTGGCATTGATTCTTATAGGCTTTACCCTTTCCTTTCTACTTAAGGCATCGGCGACTACATTTGCCTTGCCAGGATGGTATCTTATCTCACAGTCATAATCATTCAAAGTTTCCATCCAACGTCGCTGCCTCATGTTTAAATCCTTCTGATTAAACAAGTGTTGAAGGCTTTTGTGACCAGAGTAGATCACACACTTAGTTCCATACAAATAATGCCTCCACAGTTTTAGTGCAAATACCACGGCACCCAACTCCAAGTCATGGGTGGTGTAATTCTTCTCATGCACTTTTAATTGTCGAGAAGCTTAGGCAATGACCTTGCCTTTCTGCATAAGCACACAACCCATACCTGTGTGCGATGCATCACAATATACTACAAATTCCTCTATTCCATCAGGCAATGTTAACACAGGCGCATTGCTCAACTTCTGCTTGAGAACATCGAAGGATTCCTGCTGCTTAGGACCCCAGTCAAACTTAATATTCTTACACATCAACGAAGTCAGGGGTGCAGCAATCCTTGAGAAGTTTTCAATAAATCGCCTATAATATCCTGCCAAACCTAGAAAGCTACGAATCTCTGTAGGCGTCTTTGGCTCTTGCCAATTCATGTCAGCTTCAACTTTAGCGGGATCTACTTGGATACCATGCTCACTAACAACATGTCCAAGGAATTGGACTTCACGAAGCCAGAATTCACACTTTGAAAACTTGGCGTAGAGCTTCTCCTGCTGAAGCAGTTCCAGAATACATCGAAGATGCTTCTCATGGTCAGCTTGATTCCTTGAATAAATTAGAATGACGTCAATGAAGACGATAACAAATTTATCTAGGTAGGGCTTACAGACACGATTCATGAGATCCATGAATGCTATTGGTGCATTAGTGAGCCCAAAAGGCATCACTAGGAACTCGTAATGACCATAACAAGTCCTAAATGCAGTCTTGTGCACATCTTCATCTCTAACCTTCATCTGATGATAGCCTGACCTCAAATCGATCTTAGAAAAGTAGCTTGCCCCTTGCAATTGATCGAACAGATCGTCGATCCTGGGCAAAGGATACCTATTTTTAATAGTAACCTTATTAAGCTCACAGTAATCGATGCACAGACGCATCGACCCATCCTTCTTCTTCACAAACAAGATAGGTGCTCCTCATGGAGACGAACTAGGTCTAATAAAACCTTTGGCTAGCAAATCATCTAGTTGTGTCCTCAATTCCTTCATCTATGTTGGTGCCAATCTATAAGGCGCTCTCGCGACAGGCGCTGCTCCAGGGATGATGTCCATTCTGAATTCTACTTGCCTATCTGGTGGTAAACCAGGTAGTTCTTCCGAGAAAACTTCAGGGTACTCAGAAATGACGGGAATATCTTCAATCTTTGGCTTCTGCTCATCGATAGTCACCTGTGCCATATAAATGACACAACCCTTCTTCAAACATCTAGATGCCTTGAGCATAGACACTTGCTCAGGCAGTCCATACTGGGTATCTCCCTGAATGGTAAGTGGCTCACCAGACGGAGTCTTGATCACCACTTGCTTCTTATTGCAGACGATCTGGGCTTGGTTATGGGATAACCAGTCCATGCCTATAACTATGTCAAAACCGGCTAACTTCAAAGGAAGTAGGGACAATGGAAAAGAGTGGTTCCTAATGGATATGAAACATCCATCTAACACGGTTGACACGGTTTCTAAGGTACCATCAGCTAATTCCACCTCATATTTCACACTTAGGGTTTTAACAGGTAAATTCAGCAACTTACAGAACTTATTATCTACGAATGACTTATCAGCTCCTGAATCAAAAAGTACTCTTGTATAGACATCATTTATAAGGAAGGTACCTGTGATCACATTGTCATCCTGAACAACTTCCTTTGCATCCATCCGGAAGACCCTTGCATTGGTCTTCTTGGCTTCCTCAGGCTTTTTAGCGTATTTAGGGCAGTTGGTCTTAATGTGCCCTTTTTCATTGCAGTTGTTGCATGTGGCATCCTTAATCTTCTAGCAGTCTACTGTCTTGTGCTCTTTAGACTTGCATAACCCACATGCAGGTGATCCTGACTGAGACTTGGTCTTAAGCCTGCATTTTCCAAAGTGGCGTTTCTGGCAAGTCTTGTACTTTGGCTTTTCCTCAGACTGTTGATTACCTTTGTTGGACCCAGACTCCTTCTTGTGGTCCGTGTAACCCTTATGCTTCTTTTCAGATTGTCGTGAGTTATCATCCTCACGCTTTCTCTTACTTTCTTCCGAACTCTTAAGCGATCTCAATCTTACCGCCTCTAAAGTAAGAGACAGAGATAGATCAACTGTCGACCTAAAAGTAGCAGGTCTAGATGCCTTAACACTGGCCTTGATCTCTGGGGCTAAACCCCCAATGAAGCGAGTAATTCGCTTGGGTTCCGGTGTTACCAGATACGGAACCAGCCTAGACAAGGTATTGAAACTGGTGAGGTAAGCTTTACAATCTAAATTCTTCATCACCAATGATAAGAAATCTGACTCAATCCTTTCCACCTCATGCTGAGGGCGGTAATTCTCCTTAATGAGAGCAACAAACTGATCCCATGTCATATTGTAGAGTGGGATCTTTCCAGCAGCCTGAATGAGAGACTTCCACCATGCTAGCGCATCTCCCTTGAATGATTGGGATACATACTTCACTACATACCTTTCAGCACAACCGCTGATATCGACCACGGTGTCCATTTCATCTAACCAAGTCATACAGTCAATTGCCCCTTTCTCCCCAGTGAAATCCCGGGGTTTTCAGGAAACAAAGTACTTATAAGTACAGGACTTGTTACGCTGTTCATTATCGAACACTATCCTCTTGGATGGAGCACTGTGTTGATTAGATGAATGTCGATCATCATCTTTCTTTGGCTCATCTTTCTTAGAGGGTGGCTTGCTGTGAGCCTCTGAATGAGTCTTAGGTTTGGAATGCGGTGCGGATAGGGTCCTACTTCGAGTCCCGCTAGATTCATTATACTGCCACTCTATAGCTTTTGTAACAGCATTATCTATTAATGCTTGCAGCTCCGCAGCGGTCACATGTATCTTAGCATTTTCATGGTTTTCCACCGGATTACTGTTTACCTCTTCTGACCTAGTCATGTAGCTTTAATTGCTACATAAAAGAAAATAAGGGCAAGGTTTATTTGGAAGTCTATACAGTACTATCGTTCTTGACGATTTATTAACCATGGTTTTAATAACTATTTTTGGTCAATTTGCTAAATATATTCATATTCAGGATCTTTATTACAATCCCTAATTATAATTTAATAATAGCACAAAAAGGCCTAGTCACGTAGACAAGTTTAATTTATAAGCCCAGATTTTATGGAATCAAGGCATTAAGGTTTGAATCAAAGTTCGTTACCTTTTCTTGACAGGGAGTTGTAGGCTACCACTGTCTTTAGTCTCAGAGGACGTTAATTATAGCCCGTAGACACTTCATCTTTAGAGGGATGATTATTTTAATAAGGAAAATTGGAGTAATCCAATTTATGAATGACTTATGCGATTTTATCGAATCACATTTTTGCCACCAATGTTAACAAGTCTTCAGATGTTAACAAGGATTTGAATCTTTTGAATAGGTTTTACCATCTTGGCCATGTCTGCAACGACATATAGACTAGGTTTTTCCTTTAAGATTCTTTTTTAATATTTAAACGCAGAACACTCCTAATTTGAGATGTTAATAAGGATCTGAATCTAATTGAGGAACTACCATCTTGGCCCTGTCTTAAAATGACACACGAGCTAGGTCTTGTCCTTTTTAGATTTTGTCATTTTATTATAATGGTAGATCTTATAAAAGGAATGATATTTTAAATCTAATCGTTCCACTAAAATTTAAACAAGTACATGGTTGCCCTAAATGGGACTTCTAACTGAAATGACTTGCCCATGCAGGGGCTAATCAGAAAAATAACAAAGGAAACAAATAAGGACAAAATAAAACGAATTAGGATTAGTCCTAAGTTCTTTGTCTAGACTCGAGAATCAAAGAATGTGCAATTGTGTAACTGAGATTAAACACAAAAGGCTAGTGTTTAATTCACTCAGTGTTGGCTCTGATACCAACCTGTCACACCCCGATATTTCCACATATTACCGGTGGGCCCGGTCGGGAGTATCGTGACGTAGTTGATATCATCATAGTCAAACAACACAAATTTAAAAGCACAGCGGAAGCAAAAGATAGATTCATTTCAACTGAATAAATTGTAATATTAAGTATCACAAAATAGTTGAAACAGATCCACAGGCGGATCAAGAGAAAAAGGAAATTGTTCAACAGACTTTAACATCTAGAGCTTGCGAGACTTGATTATTGATGCCTGGAGTAGCCAGCCTATTACGTATAGTACCTGCACTTAGCCTTTTTGGAAAATACGCCAGTTTACACTGGTAAATACAATTAACTGACTCATTTTGAAAATGTTTTAGAAAATTGATTTGAATGCACATGGCACAAAAATTCTTTTATAACTTGGGACAATTATTAAAAATAATCTTGTATATAGTTTTACTTATTTGTCGTCCGTCAGGGCCGGTTTGTAGGGCCGGTCTAGATTAACTGACACGCCACAGGTATAATACCCACAATGTTGATTCCTTTAACTGGACTACCAGTTTTTACATATGCAACTGTCAGGTGTACGCCTACACCCCGTGCTTAGGTCGTGGCCATTTCTTTGAATGATGCCAAGGATATCCAGGACATGGTCATTTAACCCCCAAAGGCCATACACCAAATAATACAGAATAAAACGAGTTATGTAAATACATTAATCACAATCCGATTTAAATGACTACATACCCGACCAAGCGGTATTATTATAATACCGTATCCCAAGCCCATATAGGGAAAATAAGTTAAGAGTATTTACCTGAGCAATGTATAAATCAAAAACATCAGTAGGTATCAAATCTTATATATCTAAAATGGTTTTAATACATACTATGTGCTTAAAACGCGTAAAAAGGCGATTTTAAGCGATTTTCAGGTTTTATAAGAAAAGCTGATATTTTTATTATTCTAGAAGGCTTAAAATATTCTATCTATCATATTGGATCAGTAGAAAAAGGTTTGGTGTCAAAAGGATTGGAAAAACTCATTTTATAGCCTAAAAGGGCAAAACCGACAATTACCAGATCAAGCTTAGATCTCTATGTTATGCTTAGCCTAAAAATAAATAAAAATATCCAAAAATCCCAAAATATTATTTTATATCAGTGGGTAAAAAGTTTGGTATCAAAAATCGGGTTTAGATAGGCTATACGCTAATTACACCGTTTAATTACTAAAAAGCTTTTTAATTACGCTAATGAGCATAACTCTTAATCTAGACATCAAACTGATGTCAAATTTTAGGTACAAGTTTATAAATCAGTAACTAAGGTTTCTACTCTTTTACATTTTCAAAATTCATGTTTTAAGGTCATATGGGCATAATAGTCAACATTTAGGCATTTAACGAAAATATGCATATGAATCGGATAACTAATGAACCAAGTTGTATAATCTCAGAGGGTCATACTTATAGGTAACTTGGTCCTAATAAAGCTCTAAGGCATTCCTAAATTATGCTGTAATGGGTCAGAACTGAAAGTCAAAGCAAAAGTCTACTTTTGCGACTTTCGGCTCCGAACCGAGCTTAAATGGAAAATTGTCGGGTTGAACATGTTTAGACATGTTCTTACATTAATTACCAAGTTATATTAGTGATAAAACAGGTTGCATAGCTTCTTCATTGTTAATTATGCTTTAATTGAAAATAAGCTTTCTGTTGACTTTTTATAATTAGCTTTGACCCGAAAATTGACCTAGTTAGAGTGGGAATCAGAGGGTGCCCTTTTAAGGGTTTATTGCCCACATAATTACCAACTCATAGGTACTTTCAATTTGAAATTTGACTGGACAAATTAAGATTAATGACGAAGTCAAATCTTAATTACGACGGTTTGACTTTAGGCTAATAAACTAAGTAAAACTGAATTAAGAAAGGTTAAGGACACTTACTGAAGTCCTATGCACGACTAAGGATGCTTGGGAAGTGGCCTTGAGCTCCAAGGATCTCTAGAAATTGAGTTTGAATGGTTTTCAAAGTTTAAGCCAAAGTGTTGCAACAATGGGTTCTTATATAGTGAGTTTAAATCATCAAGATCATGTCACAATAGCGTATAGATGTTCCTTGATCACTTCCAGGTGTCCTTAGGCATGGAAAAACCATCAAACAAGTCCCTAGAATCGAATACAAGGCTTCTAAGTCGGTTTAACTTGCTGAACTCGCACCTGTGCATGAATTCTGACCAGCTAAGGCCATCGCGTAGCGCGACGGAAGAGGGGGTTGCTGGTGGCGCTACGCCAGCATGTGGGTAACCAGCCAAACAAGTTTCAAAACTTGGCAGATTTAACCCCTGGACCTTAAATAGGGGTTTTAACTTATTATTTTGCACTTTTAACCCTCCAACTTGATTTCTAAGGACCCTAAGTTATAAAAAAACTTGGTTAAGTCCTTGGTTAACTTTGTGATCACCCGAAAAGCCTTGAATTTCAACGTTGATGCTTTTAACCCCTCGTATACGAATATTATCATAACTTTCTCATACTTTATCGAAACCTTGTGAAATTTTTATCACTTATTCTAGTGAGTATAATTTATCATTACAAAGCTTCGGGTTCGCTAAAAGGTCACTCAGAGGTGTACTTTAAACATGTTAACACATTTAACCCCTGTAGTTTGTAATCTCTCACGTTCTTTCACAATTAGTTTCGTATGATCCATGATTCATTCGTTTAAGGGTATAAACATCGTGTAGGGTTATTTAAAGGTACATTTATCCATTGTTGACATTTTGAACCCTTTACACACATAGATTCCTTGTTTGTCAACTTTAGTCCCTCTAAGTAATTCTTTACACGTTTTAAAGCCCATGACACGTGTCGATACATTATTGGACATAAATTTTCGAGGTGTTATAACAGCTTTACAAGATATACTTGCCTCTTCAGTACAAGTACTTTTTGCATGTGTTGATTCACTGCTTGGGCACAAGGAAAGTAGGTTATGATTAGGGGCGGACCTAGCATATAAGAAGGGGCAACCTCCGCTACGGCTTGGCGTTCCGGCGGTAGTGTAAAATTAGTGTAAATTTTGGAAAAATTTGACGTTTTTACGATTTCGTTACTGCTTTTTTATAGAACGTTACGGCTTGGCGGATTTTCTAGATCCGCCACTGGTTATGATATGGCATGGCATGGCATGGGATAGTCTTTTCTGTGTGATGACTGCGTTGACACTCAACAAGAACTTCAACTATTCTAAAACTGTTCTCGAGCAGAAAATCTTGCAAAGAAGACAAGAAATGTCAACAAGTTCTGATGTATCAGAGGTTTGTGCAGATGATCTTAGATTCAAAGATACCGAATCTTCCGAATGTTGAAAGTGGTGTTCTAAAGATTAATGTGTTGAAGGAAGACACTCTGAAGATAATGCAAAAGAACCAAACTCTTCACAAATTCATTATTTTGACCCGTTTGGATGTCATAGTGAAATCCATCACTTTCAATAACCAAACTTTTGTTATTCGAATTTATCCATTGGGTTCATTTGTATGAAATCCATCATTTAAGAATGAACCGATTTTCATGAATATGACCACATTGTTCAACATATATCAATACAAAATATTAACTAAATTCTACAAAGCGTAAGCCACGTACCTTAAAGCTTTTCCTTTAGTCGTGCGTTCGCCCTGGCTTGACTTCCCGAAACGTCACCCGAGTTGCCTATAATGTGCAACTCAATTATTATTAATACCTCATTGTCCATACTCATGGCATGTACACTTGCCAAGATTTTAACCATAAGTTCATATCAACGTTACTTGATTAATATTAAGAATTGATGTCTCATTTAAGCGTTTTATCGAACACCTGGTGTGCATGGTTTTGTGTTACTTCTAATAATCACAAGTAGACATCATTTATCCATAATTTCATTCCATCAAGTCATTATGTCCGATTTTGACCTAATTAACATCTAATTCTTGTTTATCATATTCCATAAGCATAAACTAATCACTATAATTCATGCATTCCAATCTTTCATATAACCCATTTAATATAAGCATTGCTCATCATTCAAACACTTGAATTTTAGCATTTGAATTCATATTTTCATCAAGGGTTTTGTTCCTAAACTTGCATACATCTCCAATTCAACTATAACATCTATAATTTATATTTACATAACAGCTTGTGATGTTCATCAAATTCTATACCAACACCAAACATCAAAATACACATATTTTATGATCTCCTAGCTTGGATGATCACATATTTCAGTTCATGCATACAATATTCATGCTTTGAGCCTTTTAATTTAGGGATTCTTGTTGATTAGGTTAAAATGGGGGTTTCCGCCTTTTGCTCTTGTTACTGATCGAACACACACACACAGTTTGTGTTGTATTTTAACTTTTCTAAATAAAACAAAGTTTCATTTTTAACAATTTTAGCCCCTCTAGTTTGTTTTCCCTTTTATTTAAAGGTTCCATTTACCAAATAGGTTGTTTAGTGTTTTCCGGATTATTAAAAGTTACTTAGGTTAAGTATTATGAAAGAGATATATTAATAGATTTTAGTGCCCATGAATTGATACTTGATACTTACATATGCTATGCTATATATACTGCTAGATACACTTGCCTAAAACGTGTGTAGTTAGTATTTAGTGTTTTTATCCTTAAAACTCGGATGTGTTCAGTATCAATTTATTTGTTACTATTTAAGCACGTCAAAATATAAAATAGGGTGTACCTAAAATGCATCAATCACGTATACAGAACCGAACAAGTCTCAAAGATGAAATAGAAGTTGAAGAACGTATACACAATGTAAAAGTGAATGATATAACAAGATCATTCTAATCTGAAAAAAACTTGCCTATAATGCATCGATTGCCATAAACCATAGTTCGAACGAAGAATAAACACTAAAACAAATCAAGAAATGAATTATTAATATATGTAACTTTAATAATTATGTTTTTTTTTGCTTTTAATCTTCTATTTTCTTGTTTTCGAAATTCTAAAAATTAATAAAAGTTGAATTTTATTTTATTTTTTGTCTAAAAACGATTAAAATGTGCACGCACAAAGAACGAAACCAAGTTTCATACCTACCAACTTGGTGCAGACACCGGTTCCTCCTTCAAATCAATTTCACCACCATGAACAAATAAAAGCCCAAACCGGTTTGTTTTGGGCCCAATCCAATTTGTGCACCTCTACGAGGGTCCATGAAAACGTTTCTCTCTTGTGTTGTGTTCATGAGTGTCATCTAACAAAGGAAAAGAAAGGATTTGAAAAGATGTAAAAAACTACAGCTTTTTTAAGAAAAGAAATTAAGAGAAAATGAAAGAAGAAATTAAGAGAAAATGAAAGAAAATTTATGTCTTTTTTCCTTTATTTAAATCCTTCCAAAACCGAAAGATTGAATGGAAAAAGTTTATAAATGCCATCTCGGGGGTGTTTGGGATTCCTTCTCAAAAACAACTTATTAACTTATATAAGTCATAAGTGTTATAAATATATTTTATGATTGTTATAAATATATTTTATGATATGACTATCCACATGCCTAACTCCCATTGGCATTTAAGTTGTGTTGAATGATAGCCCTATAAATAGTGGCTTTTGTATTTCATACATACATGAATAAGAATGAATTCTCATATTCTCTTTCTCTCTTACTTTCTATAATACTTGTTCTTTATGTTAATAGTTATACGTTGGTTGCTATTATGTCGTTGTTTTACAACACGTTATCAGCACGAGACTCTAAACACGG
Organism: Helianthus tuberosus; assembly: GCA_030545235.1. NCBI lineage: Eukaryota > Viridiplantae > Streptophyta > Magnoliopsida > Asterales > Asteraceae > Helianthus > Helianthus tuberosus. The sequence goes on from CM060401.1 coordinate 122,683,892, forward strand.
AATTCTGGTAATTCACATGCAGGTCGTCAACAAAAATCAAAGTTCTCAAAAATTATTAGTCGGCGTGACTATCCTACAAGTAAGTTTTATTTTGATTCATGAGATTTATTAATTATTAATCTTGTATTACTTATTTGTATTAAATCTTTGGATGATTAATTTATATTTTCAATTTCAAGCATCCAAAAATCATCATACATATTACCATAAAAATATTGGAAAGAAATTTTTGAATATCATAAAACAAATATTTTAGATCAATATTGAAGATTTCAATCATTGATATGTTATTTAATTATTTTGAACAAATCAAAACGATGCTAACAAAAGCAATGGTTTCTGTAAAAAAATTTTGTTGATATATTTAGTATTCTAATCAGAAAGAATTTGATACAACTTTTTTTCAAAATAGATGTTGATCCAATATTAAAAAAAAATAAAAAATAAAAAGGTTTTGTATAATGTGGACTAGATTTTTTATGCAAATTTCAGTAATTAATTATTAAGGTATTGATAATTAGTAATTTTTGCATGATCTCTAAATTTTAAATAAATATACTTGGGTTGTCTTCTATCCTAATAAATATGAGTATTATTAACATTGATCTCCTCACATGATTGCTATCGATAAACTAAAATGTTTATAATCTAGTTATGCTCATCTGCATATTCCTTGAGCCACCATGATCATATATTAATGCTTCTTTATTAACCCTGTTAAGTTGTAAATAAAATTGTTAAATTAGTTTGATTTGAGGATGTTAAATACTAACCCTGTTAAGTTGTAAGTAAAATTGTTGAATTATTTTGATTTGAGGAAGTTAATTTGCAATCTAGAGAATATTATATGTGCTTTTCGAACTCATGAAAAACAGTTGAATTCAATATTTATGGACTAAGCAGTGCAATTGTATTAGGTATATCTGCTTGTATTGGTGGTAATATATAAATGATGTATGTACTAGATTTTCATTTTGTATAGTTTATAATTTAAATGGATTTACTGATGTTATAGGATTAAATATTTGTTATACGTTTATGCATAAACCAATTGTATTCTTAAGAAATTAAAGAAGACTTTAAACGATATTAATATATATGGTATTGGTTAATGCTTAAAAATTAAAATAATTAAATATCATTTATTTCATTCTTTATTAATTTTAATTATAGTGTTGATTATGTTATGAATACATCATTAAGAGTAACTCTCCATAATAACTTTTTCTCATCATATTGGTTAATGCTTAGAAATTAAAATCATTAAATATCATTTATTTCATTCTTTATTAATTTTAATTATATTGTTGATTATGTTATGAATACATCATTAAGAGTAACTATGTATAATAACTTTTTCCCATCATGTTGGTTAATGCTTAGAAATTAAAATCATTAAATATCATTTATTTCATTCTTTATTAATTTTAATTATATTGTTGATTATGTTATGAATACATCATTAAGAGTGACTCTCCACATCCTTAACTCCTATGTTATGAATACATCATTAAGAGTGACTCTCCAAAATAACATTTGATGAAGATGAATTTGTAGTATACAATAGTTGACACATTATTATACTATGAAAAGTCCGTTTAGTATTTAATATGTTCATGTATCTTCACTTTTGATGCGTAATACTTGTATTTGTTATATAAATTTTAATGTGATTGTTCGTAACAATTTAACTAGAAATACAATACGATAAGTGTATGTTTATAGTGTTCTTATCTGATATATAAGAATAAGAAATTTGGTGCTTTATATGACATTCCATGACATGTTATCATATAATTTTTAATCCGTTTGATTACAAATTATAGCTATATTTTAGTAGTAAAAAAATCATATATTGATTTACTCATCTTTCATTATAAATGTTATCTTACTATTAACCAAGATGTATGATTTTATTGTGGCTTTCATCATATATCAACTTTGTCCTTTATGGAACACCACTAATTTGAAAACTAATGCACACGATGTCGATAAATTAGAGCATGACCTATATTAATAGGTCTATCATTATTGTAATTTTATGTGTCTTTTATATGCTTTGATTTATTTAGATGATATATTAAATAAAAAAAATTATATGTTTCTTACAAGTGATGAAAAAAATCTTATTTTATAAGGTTGTATCATAACCTATTTATTTGGTGACATGTTATATTGTCATGCATTGTATAATCTATTGTATATATTATGTTCCATATGTTATAAATTTGGAAGGGGACATGAAAATGACAAGGATTGTGGTATATGATCACAAGCTATAAAAACGATTCAATTATGGTCACGGTTTATATAAAAAGACACCTGAAGTGTCTAACTTCTCAAAGCTTATTATGAGTTTATCGAAGCTTATAAGATTTTAAACCGATAAGTATAAATGTCTCGGTTATATAACTACATCTCGATTTATATCATGTGATGAGAAAAATACATATCATAATCCATTGAGCAAAACAATTTCTATCATCAAATATCATTGATTGTTAAAGAATATATATATAAAGTTTGAAACAACAAGCATGAAAGTTCTGTGGTTCTAATTCATTCCCAAATATGAATGTGATGATGATCAATTCAAAGGTTATGATCATATACATAACTAAGAAAATTGTAATGATGCCACCATGAATGTTGTATGGGAGTATAGCAAATATGGCCAGAAGACTATATTAAAAGTTACTAGAAATGATACTAATTTTCCACAATATTCCATTAAATCAAATATGGCGAGTAACCAGAAGTTACTAGAATATTTATACGTTCACCACATGGCATGACCAAATAGGTCATCAAGATAGCATCATGATATGCTAAACAATCAAACATGCTAACCGGCATCTTAGCACCTCTAAGTAATCTAAAAACATTGCTCCCAAAATGTCTTATCATATGTCTAGTTAGTTTTTTTTTTGTTTGTGGCAAATAAATTTTTATGCCCTTCCAAACAATAAACTCCTACAAACAATCCCTCTTATATGGGACTATTGAAATGTATAGTTGTGTGGATTGTGACATTCATACATGGTTACATGTGAGTTTTTAGCTACCCGTATGTAGCATATGCCCAACACTATGGAACGTTGTTTTTTTTACATGGTTTAACACTGTTCTTTGACAACCCAATTGTAGGGACCATTGTTGGGCACAATGTGAAATATAGTGAGAGGCATACGTAAGTCGAGACGAAATTCGTCGATTGATTATATCAATTCAAAACCAACTGCTTATCACAAATACTCCCCTTTACAACTGGTCTCCTGAAAAGAACCAAGTTTCCATTTTTTTTTATATTTTGTTGTGCAGCCTATGTACCAATAGCACCACTATAACATATAAAATGGGATATGTACATCGTATTCCCAGTCTTAGGGGGAGATAAGAAAATGAAAGACTGGTAACATAAAAAAAATGCATCATATTATATATCGACCCCTGAAGTGGTTACTCACCATATTTGATTTAATGGAATATTGTGGAAAATTAGTATCATTTCTAGTAACTTTTAATATAGTCTTCTGGCCATATTTGCTATACTCCCATACAACATTCATGGTGGCATCATTACAATTTTCTTAGTTATGTATATGATCATAACCTTTGAATTGATCATCATCACATTCATATTAAGGAATGAATTAGAACCACAGAACTTTCATGCTTGTTGTTTCAAACTTTATATATATATTCTTTAACAATCAATGATATTTGATGATAGAAATTGTTTTGCTCAATGGATTATGATATGTATTTTTCTCATCACATGATATAAATCGAGATGTAGTTATATAACCGAGACATTTATACTTATCGGTTTAAAATCTTATAAGCTTCGATAAACTCATAATAAGCTTTGAGAAGTTAGACACTTCAGGTGTCTTTTTATATAAACCGTGACCATAATTGAATCGTTTTTATAGCTTGTGATCATATACCACAATCCTTGTCATTTTCATGTCCCCTTCCAAATTTATAACATATGGAACATAATATATACAATAGATTATACAATGCATGACAATATAACATGTCACCAAATAAATAGGTTATGATACAACCTTATAAAATAAGATTTTTTTTTCATCACTTGTAAGAAACATATAATTTTTTTTATTTAATATATCATCTAAATAAATCAAAGCATATAAAAGACACATAAAATTACAATAGTGATAGACCTATTAATATAGGTCATGCTCTAATTTATCGACATCGTGTGCGTTAGTTTTCAAATTAGTGGTGTTCCATAAAGGACAAAGTTGATATATGATGAAAGCCACAATAAAATCATACATCTTGGTTAATAGTAAGATAACATTTATAATGAAAGATGAGTAAATCAATATATGATTTTTTTTACTACTAAAATATAGCTATAATTTGTAATCAAACGGATTAAAAATTATATGATAACATGTCATGGAATGTCATATAAAGCACCAAATTTCTTATTCTTATATATCAGATAAGTACACTATAAACATACAACCCCTGAAGTGGTCAATGCAAATCTGAAGTCCAAAAGAAAGAGCGTGTATTTGCAAATAATAACAAATGAAATACAAGATGCATTCACTAACACAAATAAGGTGACAAAGTCACATATACCAGCTTAAACTTATATGCTCGAATGGAAGTACTCACAAAATGATTATCATATTAATAAATTGTGAGAGATAAATCGGTTCCAAAAAGATAAAACCCACAAACACAAAAAGAGCAGAGTAACGCAGTTGGTGTAACCCCAAAAGATGTGGCACATAAAACACCATAAGTGGTTGCATACAAAACCCCAGACGTGGTTGCATGCTAAACCTTAAAGAAGGTTGTTGTCAAAACCCCAAAAGAGGCTAATGGAGTTCTAAAAGAAACTCTAGTACCAAATAAATATGAGATCGCGATGAATTATGTACAAAATAAGTACAATATGGAACCGTAATGAAACACGTGTAAAATGATATATTTGATTATGCTATAGTAATAAATGTAATCGATGAAAAAAAAAAGATTACGTATATAGAAAGTGTGCAAGAATGTACGCACACAAATAGCCAAAAATGGCTACATGACTTAAGGTTGAACTAAATTTGCTCGACAAACTAAACGTTTTCGAACCAGCAATTCGAACACCCATAGACGTCAAACCAGTAGGTTATAAATGGGTGTCTTTAAATAAAAGGAAACGTAAATAATGAGTTTTTGCGATGTAAGGAACGCATTTTAACATAAAGATTTTTCCCAAATCCCAGCAGTTGATTACGAGGAAACGTATACCCCTGTAGTGGATGCAATAATCTTTAGATGTTTAAGCGGCCTCGCAATCTCAGAATGACTTCAGATAAAACAACTTATGGATGTCATCGCCGTATACATGTACGAGACAATTGCAAATGACATCTGTATGAAAACCCCCTGAAGGATTAAAAATGCTCAAAGCATTATGAAACAATAACCCCACAGGTGTTATATATATATGAATATGAAGGTAAACTACTCGTATGTGGTACAGTCGACTATACTCCGAAAAGAGGGGTATAATTTTGATAAAATGAGCTACATCTATTTAACAAGATTTCACTCTTACAGTGATAATGTAAACATCATCGAGAGGGAACTCTCAAACTAAAGAGGAAAATTTTGAATGACCTTTACAAAGTGTAGTTATTCTCGACATGTAGTTCGAGTATATATGTAATTATATTTTACTAATCCCTCAAGTACATCTAGAAGATGATGTTTGGATATTTTAGTATGGACATAGTTGAACCTTAAAGTATGTTAAAGGTTGTTAAGTCATTTGTTATAAGAAATGCCTATCATCATCTCCTACCATAGTAGAGATTCCCATTCTAGAAGTACCATTGTTAAATGCATAAGTGCATTAATATGTTTTACTAGCTATGTATGGTCACAATATCTTTCATTTGAGCTTATTGTCATGATATAACACTTGTCAAGCGAAGAGACATTGAAATGAGTTCAAAGAAATATTTCAGGTATAAACGATATTTGATTATATTTTACTAACCCATCAAAACAAGTTTGGTTAGTCTTGTAGATGCAGGAATGTAACGAAACACAGTCGTGGACATATGATATTTTTTGGAAGGAGGCACTTAAAGTCTCATTAAAAGATTATACAACATTGCTCAACATAAAGGATTGCACATTAAGGGATCAAGCGATAAATCATTCGCTACAAAAGCTTTGTTCGACTTTCAAGAAAGATTGACACACATCACTTAAATGATACATGTTAAAATGAGGGGGAGACTTATTCAAGTTGCACTCTTTTTCCCTTGACTAAGTTTTATCCCATTGGGTTTTCTTAGTAAGGTTTTTAATGAGGCAACATACCTGATCCAGAAGTATTAGGGGGAGACAGTACGCGCTGCACTCTTTTTCCCTTAGCTGAGGATTTATCCCACTGGGTTTTCCTTGCAAGGTTTTTAACGAGGCAGCACTACCAAGCGTATAATACATTGTTTTCTTTTATCATGTGGATAGTCAAGGGGGAGTGTTATAAATATATTTTATGATTTTTATAAATATATTTTATGATATGACTATCCACATGCCTAACTCCCATTGGCATTTAAGTTGTGTTGAATGATAGCCCTATAAATAGTGGCTTTTGTATTTCATATATACATGAATAAGAATGAATTCTCATATTCTCTTTCTCTCTTACTTTCTATAATACTTGTTCTTTATGTTAATAGTTATACGTTGGTTGCTATTATGTCGTTGTTTTACAACAATAAGTTATAAGTTAGAATTTCTAATTTCTCAAAAACAACTTTTTCACACACAAAAACAAGTTAAATAAATTAAACTAAACACTATAAAAACAACTTATTAACTTTTATAAATCAATAAATTATAAGTTGTTCCAAAATAAGTTAACCAAAACACCCACCTCGTTTCAAAACGACCAAAAGTGTAAACTTCCTATAGGGGTGTAAACGAGCCGGGCCGAGCCGGAGCTTGACCAGGCTCGAGCTCGGCTCGTTAGGTTTTTATTAAGCTTGAGCTCGAGCTCGGCTCGGTTCGAGCCTACTTCTTTGAGCTCGAGCTCGACTCGCAAGTAAAACCCAAAGCTCGAGCTCGGCTCGACTCGGCTCGAACTATTTTGAGAACAACCTTAAATGAGCTAAAAGCTCGGCTCGAGCTCACTTCAACATCGCCTAAACGAGCCAAAGCTCGGCTAATCAATGTTATCATTATTATTAATATATTATATATAAAAAATTAAAATTTTGTATGGTGCGTTTAGGCTCGCGAGCTTAAACAAGCTTTGTATTTCAGGCTCGAGCTCGGACTCGATAACAAAACGAGCTCTATTTCAGGCTCGAGCTTGGGCTCGGGCTCGTTTGAGCTTTTAACCGAGACGATCACGAGTAGCTCTTGAGCCTCTGGGCTTGTTTACACCTTAATTTCCTACAAACTTATCACTTGTAATGTTTTAGGGTTTTCAATTAAAGACAGTTGCCCAACTTCCCCTCTTTTCTGTTATCTCTCCATCAATAAGTTCAACTGTCACAATGAAGCTTTCCCTATCCCTTTGACTGTAATCTTGTCTTATTCATCATAAATCTTTGATTTTTCTAACTCAATTGGTGTCTATTTTTAGTGGATCGCACTGTTTGGTGTTGGGTTATGAGTGCTGTCGTTGATTTCTTATCCCTTTTTCTGATCTGGGGCTGTAATAATTCCTCCCTTATGAGCTTCAAGAGCAAGTTTTTACCTTTTTTGGGTGTTAGGGAAGAATATCAACAAAAAAGCGATCATGGTCTCCAATAATGATGATGAAAGTAGTGAAAATGAACAATGTGGGTCCCTTTTATTTTTGACCAGAGGAAAAGGCACTATCAGTTAGGAAAAGATGTCGATTTTGATGCTGTATTTGTCCTGCACACGCTTCAACTTTGGTTGTAATCTTCGTTTGTGTTAAAGGGTCTGTTTATTTTGGTAATTCATCCGTGCACACCAGATGTTTGTGGAAATGCCAATGTACACAGGTGGGCAGGTGTTGGATCTTGAAACAGCTGTTAAAGGTGGCATTTTGGGTGGTGATGGTGGAGGGGTTATCTGCAGTGACGTCACCACACCAAATTTGGTGAAATTGGATTTGAAGAAGATGATTGAACAGCTTGATTCAATCGAAGAAGTTGAAGTCCCGGCTGTGTTCATCTGTCCAATCTCATTAGAACCGATGCAGGATCCGGTCACCCTTTGCACCGGACAGACGTACGAAAGGTCCAACATTCTTAGATGGTTTTCATTGGGACACTTCACTTGCCCCACCACAATGCAGGAGCTTTGGGACGACTCGGTTACACCGAATTCGACACTTTACCATTTGATCCAAACATGGTTCTCCCAGAAGTATTTCATTATGAAAAAGAGGTCAGAAGATGTTCAGGGAAGGTGTTTAGAGCTCCTTGAGACATTGAAGAAAGTCAAAGGTCAAACCAGAGTCCAAACATTGAAAGAACTCCGAAAAACTGTGGCGACGCATGAATCCGCCAAGAAAACCGTAGTCGACAATGGTGGGGTAAGCTTCATCTCCTCACTGTTAGGCCCTTTCACTAGTCACTCAGTTGGATCAGAAGCCATTGCAATTTTGGTCAATTTAGAACTAAACTCTGATTGCATAGCTAATCTGTTACAACCCAACAAGATTTCACTAATGGTTGATGTTTTGAATGATGGGTCAACTGAAACCAAAATAAATTGTGTAAGATTGATGGAAACTTTGTTTAATGGCTCTAAAACTGTCCCAAGTTTGAGTCTTTTGGTGGGAGTTTTAAGATTAGTGAAGAATCGACGACACCCACCTGGGATATTGGCTGGGCTCCGATTGTTAAAGACCATCAGTTCACAACAATCACTAGGAAACTCAATTATAAGCATTGGGGGTGTTCAGCATTTGGTTGAAATGTTGCCTCAGTTTAACTCTGAATGTTTAGAATTATCTTTATATGTTCTTGAAATTATGTCGTTGATTCCGGAGGGTGCGTTGGCTCTCAAGAATTGCGCTAATACGATTCCCAATTTGGTCAAATTGTTGATGAAAGTATCAGAGAATTGTACTCGACATGTGTTATCGATTTTATGCGAAGTTTGCAATCTTTCCCCTGAAGAATTTACTGTCATTGCAGTCAACGCGGGTCTTGCTGCAAAACTTCTTCTTGTCATTCAGAGTGGCTGCAGTCCGGTATTGAAGCAACGGTCAGCAGAGCTTTTGAAATTTTGTAGCTTGAATTGTAAGTCTACCATTTTCATTTCAAAGTGTAAGCTAACAAGCACATTACATTGAGGATAAAAGTGGTCAAAAGTAAAAAGTCAAAACCTGTTCATATGATGCCCATAAGATTGGATCTAAAAGAGGTATAATATACCCTTCATCTATCCTGTGTATATCAGCTGAAAACATCATAAACCTGTGGATTTGGCCAAAATTCATTAAGGATGCAGTGAATAAATCTTGGTGAAGCATCTCAAGGTAGCGTAAAGGAGTACGTACGTTTGCGGTGTGCTTGGGGAAGATCATGTGCTTTGTTTGCATTACTGATGCCAAAATGTAATATCTACATAGTTAATTGTGTTTGAAGTTGTAATCCTCATTTGATAGTTATATGTTATTTCAAAGTATCCTTAAAATCAATTTTATATAATCTCTGGTATAATTATTTTCTGGACAAAAAATTGTGAGTTTTGCTTTTTTTTTTTTTACTACACACATTTCCTGTCCCATTTGAAATGAAAACTAACCTGATTTGATAATTGATACTAGATTACCAATTTTAAGTTGAGTGAAAAAGAAATTATGAAACTTATATTTATTGATTATTAAGAAAAAACACGAATTTTGAGGGGAAAAAAACACAAAACATTTTTTGTGAGTATTCGAGTATGCGACTTGGTATAAATTTATTTACAAAAAAAATCGATGATTTGGGATACGTACTATACTAAGACCACCCGTAGTGGGGCATTATTTTTAAAAAAAATTGAAAAAAAACGCCCCAAAACGCCCCTCTCCCCACTACACCGGGCGTTATAAGGCGTTTTTTTTGAAAAGTTTGCATGTTGGCGTTTTATTTAAAACGCTGAAGTGGTCAAATGAGCAAGTGCATGTGGCCAATGGGAGTGTTCTTCAGTCTGCCAAGGTTTGACTAGCCAATGGGAGTGTGAGTTTGCTTTTTTTTTTTGTTTAATGATTGGAAGGGGCATTATTAGGCATTATGCCTAGAGGGGGCAATCTTGACCCAAAGCTTTCCAAGTGGGTCAATTTGGGTTGATTTTAAAATCATATGGGTTGGTTTGGGTTAGATATTTTAACTAAATGAGTCACAATGGGTCACTTGAAATTTCATCTTTTTATTTTCGGGTCAAAGCGGGTCGACAACATTAAAGAAATGGGTCGATATGGGTTAGTGTCTTAAAGAAACGGGGAAGGTTTCGGATCAGAATGGGTTTCGAGCCGGCATAAGTATCTGCACGACACGGGTTACGGCACGAAACGGGTTCAGTTCAAATTGAGTTTCGGGCCGAGACAGGCTTCGGCACGACGTAGGTTTTGGATCGGAACGGGGTCGGTTCGGGTCGGGTTTCGGGCCGACACGGGTTTTTGCACGGGACGGGTTTCGGATCACAACGGGTTTTGGGCCGACATGAGTTTCCGCACGAGACGAGTTTCAGGTCGGGACGAGTTTCGTACCGTTTCGACGCGAACCGTTTCGACTCGTACCGTTTCGACCCGTACCGTTTCGACCCGTACCGTTTCGAATCGAACCGTTTCGACGCGAACCGTTTCGAATCGAACCGTTTCGACCCGTACCGTTTCGAATCGAACCGTTTCAACGCGAACCGTTTCGACCCGAACCGTTTCGACCCGGCCGTTCCGACCTGTACCGTTTCGACCAGTACTGTTTCGACCTGTACCGTTTCGACCCGTACCGTTTCGAATCGAACCGTTTCGACACGAACCGTTTCGAATCGAACTGTTTCGACCCGTACCGTTTCGAGTTCGACCCGTACCGTTTCGACCGGTACCGTTTCGATGCGAACCGTTTCGACCCGTACCGTTTCGACACCGTTTCGACCTGTACCGTTTCGACGCGAACCGTTTCGACCCGTACCGTTTCGACTAGAACCTATCCCATCATCAGTGACATACGAACCAACACCGATCAATTGCAAAATAAACTTTATGTAGCGTTATGTGTATTATACTTTTTTATATATCGTTATAGTAACTGTATGTGCAAGTTTGTGTGATATAAATATGTAGCGATGCTATATATATGTCTGTATGTATAATTTGCAGATCCAATTATTCAAAGATTATTCAAACACATATCCAATTATTCAAAGATTATTCAAACACATATCCAATTATTCAAAGATTATTCAAACACAGATCCAAAATTTGCAGTGAAAATAAACAATCAGAGATTGAATTTGGATATATCATAGCCACACATGATAGTCAACTCTGCAAAATATGAAATCCAGTTTACCTAATTTCATATGCGTATTTAATACTCACGCTGGTTAGTATAACTATAAAATATATGTATAAAATTTAATTGTTAACAGTTAATCATGCAGCAAAAAATCTCAAAAAACAGAGTAAATTATCAGTCCGACCCGAACCCGACCCGAAAACCGTTCCGACCCGAACCCGTTCCAACCCGAACCCGTTTTGACCCTAACCCGTTTCGACCCGAACCAAAACAACCCTTTTTTTAATTGACCCGTTTCGACCCGAACCCGTTTCGACCCATGACCCGACCCGACCCGACCCAACCCGACCCGTTTGCCAGGTCACTACACCACTTTTACAATAATGCCCCATGCTGACTGGGATGACACGTGTCGAATAATGCCCCATGGTGGAGGCATTATTTTGTTCCACCACTACACATGGTCTAAGGGATACCCGCCTTGTTATCCGATATCTATCTCATACTTGTAACTAGCATTGAAATCGTAATCTACAAATATAAAAAATGATAAACTAACATGGTTAGAAATTTAGAAGTATTAAAGTTATAGAGTTGTTAAGTATTAAATAATAATCCTTGAAGTAGACAATATCATAAACGGGTGTAATTAATTACTAATTAGAAAATGATTATTAAATGGTGTGTAGGGAGATGAGGAACCGCATTTTTGTTGGCATTTGTCATTTTGGTATCTTTGACTAAACCCCGCCCCACATACACTTTCTAATACAAAGGATAGATGAAGGGTATTATACCTATGCAAACCCGTTTCAGCAGTCGATAGGCTCCCGGCCCGACCGCCGGGCGACTGCTGAAACGGGTTTGCATAGAGAACCGGCCCGGTGTGCACTCCGGATCCCGATGTGAAAGAAACTAAAGCTAGCGATGTGAAAGTTTTGACTTTTTTAAAAAGATGTTGAAAGTTGCTAAAGCTAGCGATGTGAAAGAAACTATCTTAGATGAGAAGTTTTGGAATAATTGTTTTATAACGGTTCAGGTGATGACTCCTATCTTGAGACTTTTACGTATATGTGATTCCGATGAAAAACCTTCATTAGGCTACGTTTATGAAGGTATGCTTAGGATAAGGAAAGGAATGGAATCAAAGAGTTGTTTAAAAGGAAAAGACGTAACTATAAGAGGTATGTTGATATTATTGATGCTCGTTGGGATAAGATGTTACGCAAAAGTCTTCATGCAGCAGCTTATTGGTTAAATCCGATATTTCAATATGAAAAAGATAGTCGTGAAGAAAAGGATAAGGCATAGGTAGGGGTGCTTGATATGATTGAGAAGTTAACCAGTTTAGATAAAAGTGTGCAAATAACTATTTCACACTTGGCAAAATTTCGGGATAAAGTAGGTACTTTTGGTCGATCTATTGCTTTGAATTCCATGGAGCTTGAGCATCCCGGTTAGTCTACTTAATGTTTACTTACGATATTAGTTTTATATATTATAGCAAATTTATATTTTCATGTTAATTGTATGATTAGATGAGTGGTGGAAAGCGTTCGGTGGAGATGTACCGGCGTTGCAAAAATTTGCCATAAGAATTTTAAGTCAAACCGCATCCTCTTCCGGATGTGAACGGAATTGGAGTGTTTTTGAGAGAATTCACACCAAAAGAAGGAACCGCTTGGAGCATCAAAGGCTAAGTGATCTCGTATATGTGCATTACAACTTACGTCTACAAAATAGGTATGATACAAGCACAAACTTTACTTATTTTTAGTTTTTGATATTGAATAAAAGATTTTACATTTAAACTTGTTAGGCTAAATGAGAGCAAAAAGCCATATGACCCGGTTGATTACCAAGGCATTGATAAAAACGAATTTTGGGTGGTGGAAGATGAGAAGGAAGCTGAGATTAACTATGATGATTTAGAAAATATGCTCGATGAGGAACTCCCAATTGACCTTGATTCACAAACACAGCCATCCGAAGGTTAGTATTTTCTTTTTGATAAATTGATGATGCATAATTTTTTACTTTCAAAAAGTATATATTTAGATTTGTCATTTTTTAAATTTTAGGCCGAGAATTCAACGAAGAAGATAATGTGGTTCAAGTTGATGTTGCTATTAATGTTGGTCATGGTGATGGCGATTTTGATGATGATGAATCGGATTCGCAAGATGATTGGTAGATTTGTATGTTGTTGCATTGGTACTTTAATTGGTTGTCGGTTTTGTACTTTTTTATGTTCTTGGATTTGGTACTTTTGTATGTTTTTGGATGAATAATGGTTGTGTTTTTAGTTTCTTAAAAATTTGGAATTTTATCTATTTTTTCTATATTTTATATATATATTTATATAATTTATGACGTAATCCAGGTCTTAAATCAAGTTGAACCGGTCCGACCTTTGGCCCCGTAAGGCGACCGGGTCAATCTCCGGTCCGGTTCTGAAAATATTGTTTTTTTATTAAGTTTATGGTTGATGTTTTAATAATTTGTACTATTTTATTACTCTTCAAACACATTTGAGTTGATATATACTTTTAATATGCCATTGAAAATTATTGTGCATCATAGAAGTATCCGCACCCCATGTGAAATGGAATGATGCCATTAGAGATTCTAACCTTGACCAGATTTTAAAGTTGTTTGACCATACAGTTCACTATAGGGATGAGCAAAATGGACACCGGTACCGGTACCGAATTTACTGAACCGGGTACCTTTTCGGTACCGATTCGGTACCGACTTTTGACATTTTCGGTACCGGTTCGGTACCGGTATTTACCGGTTTTTACCTTCAAATACCGGTACCGAACCGGGTATATTCGGTACCGGTACCGGTACCCACTTTTGAGGATTTTCGGTACCGGTTCTTCCGGTACCGGTTCGGTACCGGACGGTACCGAGCTCATCCCTAGTTCACTATGTGAAAAATTAACATTTGTCATGTATCATTCACGTTAGTATGGTGAAATTAGTTCCAAAATACTGTAGTACTTCACCCCTTCCTCGTTAATTACCTAATTATTACAAAATGATTATTATTTTTTAAATAAAGTAACAATAACTAATTAAACACAAATAAATTCTTAAAAAAACAAAAAATAAAAATACATAAGCATTGACTTGGGCAGGTTCATATAAGTGAATTGGGGATATTGGGTCATATCCCATAGAGAAAAATCAGACATTCATGGCTACTAGGTTTCTTAAATTAATAGGTAAACTAGTTATAAAAACTATTGCCGCGTTGCGGCAAACTTATTTTGTCATTTAATCTGTGTTTACATGTGTCTTAAAATCAGTACGAGCGTGTTGCACACAGAATCGCTGACAAAAGTAAAAAGAAAATGTAGAAAATAGCACAATAAAAAATAACCGAAAGAAAAATCAACCAAAAAAGTTGTATGGTAATAATGTTGTTCGGATAAACCTGTGGTCAGAGATGAGTAAATAGTACCGGATAGCGGTACCGAATTTACCGAAATGAAAGATCCTAACTACCAATTCGGTACCGACTTTTGGCGTTCCTGGTACCGGTTCGCTACCGGTTTTTACCCTCATATACCGCTACTGTTGTTGTTCGTACGGTACCCGTGATCAGGGATGAGCAAATGGTACCGGGTAGGAGTACCGAATTTCCCGAACTATATGATTTTCAATCTTAATTCGATACCGACTTTTGGCGTTTTCTGTACCAGACACGTGCCGGTTTTTACCTTCATGTATTGATAACGAACCGGACCGTACCAGAATTTCCAATACCAATACCAGTTGACACAAAACTTATCCAACTTAAAAGGTAAAGAAAATATAATATATTAAAAACACTATTAATTAGATTGTGTTTTTAATATGTATATATAATATTAAAATAGAAAAACTATTAAAAAGATTCCATATATTAAAGTACTATATTCATTACATTTTGTTTTTAATATGTAGGGTGGAGATACAATAGAAAGTTTATTTGGCTAGGAAGGCTAGGAAGTGATCTTGACCATCCATTAAGTTAATCAAGGGCTAAGATTAAATGATGGAAATTGAAGAGAAGAAAAGAGGCGCGTGAGTTTGTTTAGGGGCATTCTAGTCAATCCAAGCCAGTAGTTTCTCTATCCTCCAATTCCCCCCCCCCCCCCCCCCAATTTTTTAAACGTTAATAACTCTTTCATACGACATTATTTTTTTTATAAAAATTGCACCAAAAAACGAGCGTTTTTTAATCTTTAAAACGAGTATACTATTGCTATATTTTCGAAAAAAAATTTGAAAACCCAGTTGCGTAAAACGCAATAGAGAAAACCCAGTTGCGTAAAACGCAATGAAAAAAAAAACGTAAAAAATGACTTTTTTCTAAAACGCAACGCACCAAAAACACAAAGAAATGTCTTATTTCTAAAACGCAATGACCAGAAAACACAAATAAATGTCTTATTTCTAAAACGCAATAGCCTAAAAACACAAAAGAAAGTGTACTTTCTAAAACGCAATGGACTGAATGTGTTTTACCTAAAACGCAATGCACCCAAAACACTTAAAAATGTCTTATTTCTAAAACGCAATGGCCAGAAAACACTTTAAAATGTCTTATTTCTAAAACGCAATGGCCAGAAAACACTTAAAAATGTCTTATTTCTAAAACGCAATGCCCATAAAACACTTAAAAATGTCTTATTTCTAAAACGCAATGCCTAGAAAACACATAAAAATGTTTTATTTCTAAAACGCAATGGCCTAAAAACACAAAAGAAACTGTTCTCTCTAAAACGCAATGAACTGAATACACATAAAAATGTGTTTACCTAAAACGCAATGAGTAAAAACACTTCAAAAATGTTTTATTTCTAAAACGCAATGACCAGAAACAGTCTAAAACGCAATGACCAGAAACTGTTGTTCACAGAACCAGAAACTGTTGTTCACAGAACCAGGATTTGTCTAAAACGCAATGACCAGAACCTGTTGTTCACAGAACCAGAAACACTGTCTACGAATGCAGCTCAACCCCAGTCAGGGGCTCTGCCCCTTGGACCCCGCCAGGGGCTGCCGCCCCTTGGACCCTGCTACCAGGGGCGCTGCCCCCGGACCCCCGCCAAGATCGTAAAACGCAACGACTAAATCAAAAACCTAGATCATAAAACTGAAATTAAAGAATTTCTTACATGGATCGAAGCCAATTTCTTCAACGATTGACGAAATTTGAATGATAGAACACTTATCAGCGATCGAACCGAACGGATCGAGTGATTATCTTCAAAATCATGAGGAAAAAACGAGATTTTGTATGAAATTAAACTGGGTTTTCTTCAAAAAAGCTGAAGAACACGTTGATCGGGTGTTTGAATCATTGATTGTTGACGAAAATTGCACTATAATGTAGTGATTATTGAGATAGAAAGTGAAGAAAAGGTTGAAGATGGTGGGTTTTAAAAATTGTGGGTTTTGAAGTTACTAGGGAGAAGAAGGAAGAAGAAAGGATACGATTGACTAAAATACCCTTGCTCTTTATTTTAAATGTTGCCACATGTCATAATCCTATTGCTTCCTATTCTTCCTAGCCAAAATAAACTTCCTATTTGATCTTTTCCCTTAATAATTATATAATATAAGAGGAGGAGTTGGGTAGAAAGTGGGTTTTTCCTAAAAAGTCTAGGAAGCAATAAGAATGTGACACATGGCATGGAGGGATTTTAACTAAAAGGGCACTTGTGTAATTTGACATTTTATTTTATTTTATTGTTAGAATTTATCACTCATTAACTAACAATGCATAATTATGGAAACTGTTTCTCCATGATTTTCTCAATGGTGGTTTTCGAAACATAGTAAGATGTGAACATCAAGAAAAAAACGAATCATGTCCGTCTTCTTCTACATCACAAACTGAAAACCCTAATTTCAGTTCACGGTGAAGGTGGTTGTCGTCGTAAGTTAATAGCCGGGGATGGTTGAACAGAGATGATGATGGTGATTATGATGGGTGATAGCCGGAGACGATGATGAAGGTGGGGGTTGAAGATGGAGGGTGTCGAAGAGAATCGGAAATGACGACGGAAGGGTGATGATGGAGGATTTCTTGACGCTGTGTTTTACCATCATGCTGGTAATGATGGAGGATTTCTTGACATTGTGTTTTAACATTCATGCTGTTAATGCTGGAGGATTTCTTGACGCTGTGTTTTACCATCCATGCAGGTAATGCTGGAGGATTTCTTGACATTGTGTTTTAACAGCAAGCAGATTAATACAGTTGTGTTTTAACATTCATGCTGGTAATACTGGAGGATTTCTTGACGCTGTGTTTTACCATCCATGCAGGTAATGCTGGAGGATTTCTTGACATTGTGTTTTAACAACAAGCAGATTAATACAGTTGTGTTTTAGCATTCATGTTGGTAATGCTAGAGGATTTCTTGATGCTGTGTTTTACCATTCATGCTGGTAATGATGGAGGATTTGTTGACATTGTGTTTTAACAGCAAGCAGATTAATACAGTTATGTTTTAGCATTCATGTTGGTAATGCTGGAGGATTTCTTGACGCTATGTTTTACCATTCATGCTGGTAATGATGGAGGATTTCTTGACATTGTGTTTTAACAACAAGCAGATTAATACAGTTGTGTTTTAGCATTCATGTTGGTAATGCTGGAGGATTTCTCGACGTTGTGTTTTACCATTCGTGCTGGTAATGATGGAGGATTTCTTGACATTGTATTTTTACATTCATGCTGATAATGCTGGAGGTTTTTTGACGCTGTGTTTTACCATCCATGCTGGTAATGCTGAAGGATTTCTTGACATTGTGTTTTAACAACAAGCAGATTAATACCGTTGTGTTTTAACAGCAAGCAGATTAGCAAGCAGCTTTAATATGATGTGTTTTCTTGATGTGTTTCTTCATGAAGGATGGAAGGAAGGAAGGAAGGAAGAGAGAGAGAGAGAAGAGAGAAAGGGAGAGAGAGAGAGAGAGAAAGAGCAAAAATCGCAAGAAATGTGGGGTGGTTATGGAATGACAATTATTTCCATATTTAAAACAAGCTAAATTACATATATACCCCTGATTAATTAAATAATCCTATTTTTAAGAAACACATATTACCAAAATGTCACAAAGATGATCTCAACCATTAAACACACCCATTGGATGGCCCAGATCGCTTCCTAGACTTTCTAGGAAAAACACACTTTCCGCAGGATCCCCACTCTATAATATAATATGTATATAATTAGGTTGCAAATGGTTCTCTCATTGAAACTCTCCCCTTTCATCGCGTGACCAAGACCATGAGGGTCGGCCAAAATGCCCCTTTCACGAGGGGGGTGTTCGGCATGTGGTTGTGCGTGAAATGCCATTTCACGTGACCACTACGCGTGGTCCTATATGTCTAATTTAGTCATTTCAAATTTTAAGAGGGTGTTTGGGATTGCTTAGTGTTTTATTGACTTATGACTTTTTCAAAAATAGTTTAAAAAAATACTTGGCTTAGATTGTGTGATTGGAAAAGTCAATAAATCAATAAGTTATTTTTTTAAAAAGGGCTTGTTTTAGCTTATGCATTTAAAATAACCAAAAATGACATAATTAGTGTGCAACCTATATTGATGGAATTGACGGTGATGGTACACTAGATGCAACAAAGACAGTCGTAGGTGTGGCGATGTGTATAAGTGAAGGTAGAGGGGTGGCGGGTGATGGTGGATGGTGGTCTGGTGAAGGAGTCAAGGGCGGCAGATGGGTGGCAGGGGGCGATTGTGGGGTGGCGGTGATCGTGTGTCACACCCCGATATTTCCACGTATTACCGGTGGGCCCGGTGGGGAGTATCGTGACGTAGTTGATATCATCATAGTCAAACAACACAAATTTAAATGCACAGCGGAAGCAAAGATAGATTCATTTCAACTTTAATAAATTGTAATATTAAGTATCACGAAATAGTTGAAACAGATCCACAGGCGGATCAAAATAAAAGGAGACATTGTTCAACAGTTTTATGACATCCAAGCTTGCGAGACTTATTGTGGACGCTAGGAGAAAGCCAGCCTAGTTCGAGTAGTACCTGCACTTAACCTTTTTGGGAAAATACGTCAGTTTACACTGGTAAATACAATTTAACTGACTCATTTTGAAAAGTTTAATAAAATTGATTTGAATGCACGTGGCACAAAACTTTTTATAACTTGGGATAATTATTTGAATATAATCTTGTAAAAGAATTACATGTTTCTTATGCGTTCAGTAGCCCGGTTTGTGCCGGGTTAAAGATCAATAGACACACCACATTATTTGTTTAGGCACTGACGGGTGTACGCCTACACCCCGTGCTCAGGTCGTGGCCATTTCGTAAAATGATGCCAAGGATATCCGGGACATGGTCATTAACCCCCCAAAGGCTTTAAGCAAACAAAACATTTCCAAACGGAGCATTTCAATGATTTAACCTCTATTTGATTAAAGATTCAATGCCCGACCAAGCGGTATTTTATATACCATACTCGAAGCCCGTATAGGGAAAATAAGTTAAAAGTATTTACCTTTGCAAGTATTAATCACAAATGGCAAGCGCGTGTAGCTTTTACCGGGTCTCATATTCTGGAACAAAGGTTTTTAATAACCTATTAGATTTCTAACGGGTCTTTAATTAAGCTTAAGCTTAGACCGGTTATTTTTAAAGGAAGATACGGTTCGAACGCATGTATAAGCGAAGACCGGAATGGAATGTGATTTAGACCTGACAAGTTTGAAGATTTGTATAATATGGGTAAACTAAACACATTCTAGATTTTGAGACAAAAATGATAAGGTTTGACCCGTTTCGGTCAATTTATGCAAACTAGTTACATAAACCAAATCGAACGCGAATGATGCGTAACAGGTAACCATAAGAGCCATATACAGGTTTCCTAAGTTAACATGCCTTAAATATGTTGTGACATCAGTAAGATCTCTTCTATTATGCCCGAAATGGATTTAAACTCAAACTACGCCTCGTAAGGGCATTTTGGTCATTTAAAATGTTATAAAAGAGTTTAATTAGTACTCTGAGTTACAGGTGTGATATAATCAGTAAAAATACTTAATTTAATAAGTTATAACAGTAGGGTACTAGATATATGTGAAATTTATCATTTAAAACCAAACTATGCACCTTAGGGGTATTTTGGTAATTTCACATAGGCTAAAAAGGTCAAAACTGGAATTCTGAGTTTAAAACTTTAGCTTACTTTCAAAGTATAAAAATATACTTAAAATATCAGTAGGTATCAAACCTTATATGTTTAAAATAGTTTTAATACATACTATGCGTTAAAAACGCTTAAAAAGGCGATTTGGAGCCATTTCCGGGTTCTAAATAGAAAGCTGATATTTTTATTATTCCAGAAGGTTTAAAATAATTTATTTATCATATAAAATCAGTAGCAAAAGGTTTGGGGTCAAAAATATTTGTAAAACTCATTTTATAGCCCAAAAGGGCAAAACCGGCATTAACCGAATTAAAGCTACAACCCTATGTTATGCTCAGCCTAAAATTAATTAAAAATCTTCAAAAATCACAAAATATTATATTATATCAGTGGGTAAAAATTTTGGTATTAAAAATCGGGTTTAGATAGGCTATATGCTAATTATGCCATTTAATTCATAAAAAGCTTTCTAATTACGCTAATGAGCATAACTCCCAATCTAGACCTCAAACTGATATCAAATTTTGGGTACAAGTTTATGAATCAGTAACCAAGGTGTCTACTCTTTTATATTTTCAAAAATCATATTTTATGGTTATATGGGCATAATAGTCAACATATAAGCAATTAACGGGAACATGCATATGAATTGGATAACTATTGAACCAAGGTGTATAATCACAGAGGGTTATACTAACATGAAACATGGTCCTAATATGGCTCTAAATAATTTCTAAAACATGCTACAATGGGTCAGAATCGAAAGTCAATGCAAAAGTCAAATTACGCGCCTTTCGGTTCCGAACCGAGTCTAAACTGAAAATTGTCGGGTTGAACATATTTAGACATGTTCTTACATTAATTACCAAGTTATATTAATGGTAAAACAGGTTACATGGATCCTGCATTGCTAATTATGTATTAATTTGAAAATAAGTATTACGTTGACTTTTTAAAGTTAGCTTTGACCCGACAATTGACCTAGTTAGATTGGGAATCAGAGAGTGCCCTTTTATGGGTTTATTACCCACATAATTACCTACTTATAGGTACTTTTAATTCGAGATTTGACTGAACAAATTTTAATTAATCTCGAAGTCAAATCTTAATTACGACGGTTTGACTTTTAGCTAATTAACTAAGCTAAACTGAATTATGAAGGCTTAAGGACACTTACAAAGGTCCTAGGCACGATTAGAAAGCCTAAGAAAACTTGTTGCTGATCAGAGGAGCTCCAGAAGTTAGCTTATGAGAGTTTGCAATTGAATGGCACAAGAGTTGCAACTAAGGGGCTCTATATATATGAGTTTTAAATCAACAAGATCATGTCAAGCAACTCTACTGATGTTATGAGATCAAGACAAGTGCCCTCTATGCATGAAATACCATTGGGGAGCCCCTGGTATAAGAAAACAAGCCTTTAAAGTCGGTTACAGACCTGAACTGGCAGCTTCCAGGTGAATTCTGTCGCTGGCACTCTCACGCGGGCCGCGTAAGCCCATAAGGTACCCTTACGCGGGCCGTCTGGCCTCCCAGAACCAGCCAAACAAGTTTCAACTTATTACACTTCAGCCCCTGGTCCTTTCTAACGCGGTTTTAAGTCTTGTTTTTGCATTTTTAGCCCTCTAACCTTACTTTTAAGGGCTCCAAGACATATACAAACATCGTTAAGTCCTTGGTTAACTTTGTGATCACCCGTAAGGCCTTAAATTTCAACGTTGACGCTTTTAACCCCTCGTATACGAATATCGTCATAACTTTCTCATGCGATAACGAAACTTGGTGAAATTTTTATCACATATTCTAGTGAGTAATATTTATCGTTACAAAGCTTCAGGATTGCTAAAAGGTCACTCAGAGGTATACTTTAAACATGTTGACACATTTAACCCCTGTAGTTTGTAATCTCTCACTTTCTTTCATATTTAGCTTCGTATGATCCTTGATTTATTCGTTTGAAGGTATAAACATCATGTAGGGCTATTTTAGAGTATATTTATCAATTGTTGACACTTTGAATCCTTTTATACACATAGATTCCTTGTTTGTCAACTTTAGTCCCTCTAACTTAATTCTTTACACGTTTAAAGTCCGTGACACGTGTCAATATAATATTGGTCATGAAATTACGAGGTGTTACATCCTCACCCCCTTAAAAGAAATCTCGACCTCGAGATTTACTTAAATAAATGAGGGTACTTTTCTTTCATTATGGATTCTACCTCCCATGTGTATTCGGGATCTCTGCGGGCATCCCATTTGACCTTTACAATAGGCACATGCTTCCTTCGAAGCTTCTTTACCTGTCGATCCTCAATCGACAATGGTTTTTCCACAAATTTCAAGCTCTCATCTATTTGCACATCCGTATGTGGTATGACTAGCGATTCGTCAGCTAGGCATTTCTTCTGATTGCAGACGTGGAATACGTTGTGAATACCACTGAGCTCTTCAGGTAAGTTTAACTTGTAAGCCACTGACCTGACACATTCGATGATCTCGAATGGTCCTATATACCTTGGGCTTAACTTACCTTTCTTACCAAATCGCATCACTCCTTTCCAGGGTGATACTTTAAGCAAAACTTTATCACCAACCTCAAACTTTAGAGGTTTTCTCCTTTTATTAGCATAACTTTTCTGCCTATCCCTGGCAGCTTTCAGGCGGTCGCGAATCTGGACAATCTTGTCCGTCGTTTCAAAGACTATTTCAGGTCCTGATAATTGAGTTTCCCCTACTTCTGCCCAACAAATAGGCGTTCTGCATTTCCTACCATATAATGCCTCAAAAGGCGCAGCCTGAATGCTTGTATGGTAGCTATTGTTATAGGAGAACTCAATCAATGGCAGGTGGTTATCCCAACTACCACCTAAATCGATCACACATGCACGAAGCATGTCTTCCAAAGTTTGGATGGTACGCTCACTCTGCCCATCTGTCTGGGGGTGGTAAGCCGTACTAAAATTCAAGCGCGTACCCAAAGACTGTTGGAAACTTTTCCAAAAATGTGATGTGTATCTCGTATCTCTATCAGAGATAATTGACACTGGAACGCCATGCAGAGATACAATCTTATCCACGTATAATTGGGCTAACATGTCGGAGCTATAAGTCTCCTTAATGGGTAGGAAATGTGCTGATTTAGTCAGTCTATCTACTATTACCCATATAGTATCATTTCCTTTCCTTGTCTTTGGCAACTTAATGATGAAATCCATTGTCACCATCTCCCACTTCCATGTGGGAAGTTCAGGCTGTTGTAGCAAACCTGACGGCTTCTGATGTTTAGCTTTGACTTGCGCACACGTCAAACATTTAGCTACATAGGCAGCTATAGACTTTTTCAAGCCTATCCACCAATAGTTTGCCTTCAGATCCTAGTACATCTTATCAGCTCCAGGATGAACAGAATATTTGGAACTGTGGGCTTCCTGGAGGATAACATCCCGAAGTCCTCCATAAACTGGAACCCAAATTCGTCCATTTAACCTTAGGATTCCGTCCTTGTCATAGGATAACTGCTCTTCAGTTACTCTTAGCTTTTCATTAGGATAGTTAGCTTCCATCACAGCTTTCTTCTGTGCAGCTAACAAACTTTCGTTCAAACTATTCTTTATCTCAATGCTCTTGGCATTGATTCTTATAGGTTTCACTTTTTCCTTCCTGCTTAAGGCATCAGCAACTACATTCGCCTTGCCAGGATGGTATCTTATCTCACAGTCATAATCATTCAAAGTTTCCATCCAACGTCGTTGCGTCATGTTTAAATCCTTCTGATTAAACAAATGTTGAAGGCTCTTGTGATCTGAATAGATCACACACTTGGTTCCATACAAGTAATGTCTCCACAGTTTTAGTGCAAATACAACGGCACCCAGTTCCAAGTCATGGGTGGTGTAGTTCTTCTCGTGCACCTTTAACTGTCGTGAAGCATAGGCAATGACTTTGCCTTTTTGCATAAGCACACATCCCATCCCGGTGTGTGATGCATCACAGTATACTACAAACTCATTAATTCCTTCAGGTAACGTCAGCACTGGAGCGTTGCTCAACTTCTGCTTCAAAATATCGAAGGATTCTTGCTTCTTAGGCCCCCAGTCAAACTTGCTATTCTTGCGAGTGAGTAGAGTCAGGGGTGCTGCAATTCTTGAGAAGTTTTCGATAAATCGCCTATAGTATCCTACTAGTCCTAGAAAGCTGCGAATCTCAGTGGGCGTTTTCGGCTCTTGCCAATTCATAACTGCTTCCACTTTAGCGGGATCTACTTGGATACCACGCTCACTAACCACATGTCCAAGGAATTGGACTTCTCGAAGCCAAAATTCGCACTTCGAAAATTTGGCGTAGAGTCTCTCATGATGTAGAAGTTTAAGAATACAGCGAAGGTGTTTCTCATGGTCAGCTTGGTTCTTCGAGTAGATGAGGATGTCGTCAATGAAGACGGTGACAAATTTGTCCAAGTAGGGCTTGCAGACGCGATTCATGAGATCCATGAATGCGGCAGGTGCATTAGTGAGCCCAAAAGGCATCACTAGGAACTTGTAATGACCATAACGAGTCCTAAATGCAGTCTTGCGTACATCTTCATCTTTAACCTTCAATTGATGATAGCCTGACCTCAAATCGATCTTAGAAAAGTAGCTTGCCCCTTGCAATTGATCGAACAGATCGTCGATCCTGGGCAAAGGATACATATTCTTGATAGTGACCTTATTAAGCTCACGGTAATAGATGCACAGACGCATCGACCCATCCCTCTTCTTGACAAATAGAATTGGCGCTCCCCAAGGAGACGAACTAGGTCTAATGAAACCCTTGGCTAGCAATTCATCTAGCTGTGTCCTCAATTCCTTCATCTCTGTTGGTGCCAACCTATACGGCCCTCTCGCGACAGGTGCTGCTCCAGGGATGATGTCAGTTCTGAATTCCACTTGTCTATCTGGTGGTAAACCAGGTAGTTCTTCAGGGAAAACTTTGGGATATTCAGAAATGACTGGGATATCCTCAATCTTAGGCTTCGGGTCATCAAAAGTCACTTGTGCCATGTAGATGACACAACCTTTCTTCAAACACCTAGAGACCTTGAGCATAGACACTTGCTCAGGCAGTCCATACTGGGTATCTCCCTGAATGGTAAGTGACTCACCAGACGGAGTCTTGATTACCACTTGCTTTCTCTTGCACACTATCTGGGCTTGGTTATGCGATAACCAATCCATACCTATCACTATATCAAAACCGGCTAGCTTAAAGGGAAGTAAGGACAAAGGAAAAGAGTGGTTCCTAATGGATATAACACATCTGTCTAACACAGTTGAGGCGGTTTCTATGGTTCCATCAGCTAATTCCACCTCATACTTCACACTTAAGGCTTTAACAGGTAAATTCAGTAACTTACAAAACTTATTATCTACAAATGATTTATCAGCTCCTGAATCAAATAGCACTCTCGCATAAACATCATTTATGAGGAAGGTACCTGTGATCACATTGTCGTCCTGAACAGCTTCCTTTGCATCCATCCTGAAGACCCTAGCATTGTTCTTTTTCCCATCCTCAGTTTTCTTGGTGATCTTTGGGCAATTGGATTTGATGTGTCCTTTTTCACTGCAATTGTAGCACGTAGCATCCTTGATTTTCTTACAGTCTAAGGTCTTATGCTCAGAAGACTTGCAAATCCCACAAGCTCTCGGCTGTGACTGGGATTTCGACTCGAGTCTGCACCTCCCAAAATGGTGCTTCTTACAAAC
Organism: Helianthus tuberosus; assembly: GCA_030545235.1. Lineage (NCBI taxonomy): Eukaryota > Viridiplantae > Streptophyta > Magnoliopsida > Asterales > Asteraceae > Helianthus > Helianthus tuberosus. The sequence goes on from CM060401.1 coordinate 122,710,326, forward strand.
CTTACACTTGGGCTTATCTCCAGATTGATGCCCATCCTTCTTAGATCCAGACCCCTTCTTGTGGTCATTGTTTCCCCTGTGCTTCTTGTCTGACCGTCGTGAATTGTCATCTTCACGCTTTCTTTTCTCGGCATCCGTGTTCCTCAGCGATCTCTGCCTGACCGCGTCCAGTGTGAGGGACAAGGATATATCAGCTGCAGACCTGAATGTAGCTGGCCGAGAGGCTTTTACACTTGCCTTAATCTCTGGGGCTAAACCCCCAATGAAACGAGCTATTCTTTTGGGTTCCGGGGTCACAAGATAAGGAACCAACCTTGACATTGTATTAAAGCTCGTAAGGTAAGCTTGGCAATCTAGATTTTTCATTACCAATGACAGAAAATCTGACTCAATCTTTTCAACCTCATGCTGAGGATAGTAGTTCTCCTTGATGAGGGTAACAAATTGTTCCCATGTCATATTGTACAGTGGAATCTTCCCAGTAGCTTGAATCAACGATCTCCACCAGGCTAAGGCCTCACCTTTGAACGATTGAGATACAAACTTTACTACATCCTTATCAGCGCACCCGCTGATATCAACCACGGTATCCATTTCATCCAACCATGTCATGCAGTCAACCGCTCCTTTCTCCCCAGTAAAGTCTCTGGGTTTGCATGAGATGAAGTATTTATATGTACAGGACTTACCACGCGGTTCCTGCTTAAGCTCGGTGTTCTTTGACGTGACACTTTGCTGGTTCGAGGAGTGATGATCGTCATCATCCTTCTTTGGCTTATCTAGCTTAGAGGGTGGCTTACTATGAGCCTCAGAATGTGTTTTTGGCTTAGAATGGGGTGCTGATTGGGTCCTACTTCGAGTACTACTTGATTCACTATACTGCCTATCTATGGCTTTAGTGACAGCATTGTCAATTAATGCTTGGAGTTCTGCACCAGTTATATTGATTCTGGTGGCGTCATGATTCTCATTTGGCCGACTGTTGACCTCTTCAGACTCGGCCATATAGTTGGATTACTACATAAGATGATGATAATGATTCATTTAGGGAATTATAAGTTTGTCATCTTGATAATTTATTAACCATGGTAATTAAAGAACCATATTGGTTAATTTGTTAAGTAATTTCATTTGGGACTTTTCATTAGTAACCCTTAGCTCTAGAATAAAATATAATAATGGCACAATAGGCCTAGTCACATGGACATTTCTAAATTATAGGTCAAGATCTTATAGGATCTAGTTATTAAGGTTTGAATCAAAGTTCATTACTTTTCTTGACATGGAGTTTATATGCTACGACTGTCTTTTGTCCCATATGACAAAATTATAGCCCGTAGGCATTACATCATAATTGGATGTTTAAATAATATTAAGGAATTGAAATAATTCAACATAAGGGTGACCTGTGTGATTTTGCGGATCACATCAGCCAAGAATGTTAACATGTTTGCAGATGTTAACAGAGATTTGAATCTTTTTAAACAGGTTTTACCATATTGGCCAGATCTTATAATGACATACAAACTAGGTTTTACCTTTTAAGATTATTATTTAACATTTAATGCAGAACAATCCTAAATTGAGATGTTAATAAGGATCTGAATCTAATTGGGGAGTTACCATCTTGGCCCTGTCTTACAATGACACAAAGGCTAGGTCTTGTCCCTTTAGATTTTATCATTTTTAATATAATGATAGATCTTGTAAAAATATTCCTATTATTTATTTTATATTTTTATTCATGCATATAACTAAAAATAGAAATTTAAATCTAACCATTTCACCACATGAATTTAAAATACGAGTCTGCCCTAAACGGGACTTCCAACTGAAATAACATGCCCACGCAGGGGCTTAACCAAACAAACATACCCACGCAGGGGTCAAACAAAAGACTTGCCCACGCAGGGGCTTAACAAACAAAACATACCCACGCAGGGGTTAAAACAGAAAACAGTCCCACGCAGGGGCTCAACTGACAACAAGGAAATACAACCAACAATTAAAGGATTCAATGGTCCTTTTTGCTTTTTCCTTTTATTAAACCTGCCAATCCCTTAAAGAAACCTTGTCGTTCCCTGCGATCTCTTTGAACTTCCCGCTCAACTTGGTCCAATCTTTGGAGAATTTCCTCATGTTCTGGCGGGGAAAACCGGGGTGACTGTGGCTGATGTGGAGGTCGAAGAGACGGTTGTTGTTGGTATCCATAAGCTGGGTATCCAACTCCCCAAGGAGCTCTGTAGGGCCCTTCGGGGTTAAGAGCATTGTAGTTCCACGCCGCCAGGTATGGGTCGATCTCCGCATAGTTGAAGCTGGAGTGAGCCGGCTGCTCGAAGGGATTATACGTTGCTGGGCCAGTGTACGTGGGAATTGGGTTGTCAAAGCCCAACGGTGGTGGCATGACAGGTGCAGAGTTCACTTCCGGGTTGGGGTTTGAAGGTCCCCCAAACTGCTGGTCTTCTCGGAGCGGCGGATAGTGGCTGCTACTTGATGGTTGGGGGTGCTGATATGCACTCCTCTTCCTTGCACAGACATTCGTGCATTTGTTCTCCTTCGCCTCGGTGGCTCAGGAGGCTGCTGCTGAGGTGGTGGTTGTGGCGGGGTAACTGCCACAAAGCGAGAGTCCCTGGAAGGATCTGATTGCTGCTGCTGCTGAGGCGTTGAATGGTAAGAAGGTGTAAAGCACCATTCATATTGGTTGAATCTCATTTGGTAGTTGTCAGGACCACGGTAAGGTGATCCATGAAAAGATGACCCATCAGAAATTTCTATGGGATGTGTGGGGGTACCAGTCGGTGGTTCGGTAGGGTCGGTATCCTCGTCCATATCCCTGTCGTGATCCCCATAAAAATGATCTTCAGGTCCCAATGGGTTAACACCCACTGGTTCCTCGAGGTAGTTTGTGGGTAGAACTGGCTTCGGAAGATATGGGAGGAGTTATCAAAAGAATGGCGTGAGTTGGATCGCTGGAGAGGGATAAACGAAGGCTGTGGGTTATCGGGTTCGTTTTCTGAATGGGGTCCAAAAGAGTGTAAGTAAGAAGGTGACGAAGCTAACGAGACAGACCGCCCCGCTGGCTGTAGATGTGCCCTCCAGTCTCCCTGTGGACTGGTGCGTATGTTGACGGGCGAGGTTCGTCTTTGAGAAGGCCCGGCCTCCTGGTCGTGGCCTGTTACAGGTGAGTTTCCCTTTCTTCTGAAGAATCTTGGCGGCATATTTAGACCTGTCATCATAAACAAAGATAATAACAAGAATAATATTAAAGACAAAATAAAACAAAATCAGGATTTGTCCTATGTTCTTTGTCTAGACTCGAAAATTCGAGGAATGTGCAATTGTGTAACTGAGATTAAACACAAAAGGCTAGTGTTTAATTCACTCAGTGTTGGCTCTGATACCAACCTGTCACACCCCGATATTTCCACGTATTACCGGTGGGAACGGTGGGGAGTATCGTGACGTAGTTGATATCATCATAGTCAAACAACACAAATTTAAATGCACAGCGGAAGCAAAGATAGATTCATTTCAACTTTAATAAATTGTAATATTAAGTATCACGAAATAGTTGAAACAGATCCACAGGCGGATCAAAATAAAAGGAGACATTGTTCAACAGTTTTATGACATCCAAGCTTGCGAGACTTATTGTGGACGCTAGGAGAAAGCCAGCCTAGTTCGAGTAGTACCTGCACTTAACCTTTTTGGGAAAATACGTCAGTTTACACTGGTAAATACAATTTAACTGACTCATTTTGAAAAGTTTAATAAAATTGATTTGAATGCACGTGGCACAAAACTTTTTATAACTTGGGATAATTATTTGAATATAATCTTGTAAAAGAATTACATGTTTCTTATGCGTTCAGTAGCCCGGTTTGTGCCGGGTTAAAGATCAATAGACACACCACATTATTTGTTTAGGCACTGACGGGTGTACGCCTACACCCCGTGCTCAGGTCGTGGCCATTTCGTAAAATGATGCCAAGGATATCCGGGACATGGTCATTAACCCCCCAAAGCCTTTAAGCAAACAAAACATTTCCAAACGGAGCATTTCAGTGATTTAACCTCTATTTGATTAAAGATTCAATACCCGACCAAGCGGTATTTTATATACCATACTCGAAGCCCGTATAGGGAAAATAAGTTAAAAGTATTTACCTTTGCAAGTATTAATCACAAATGGCAAGCGCGTGTAGCTTTTACCGGGTCTCCTATTCTGGAACAAAGGTTTTTAATAACCTATTAGATTTCTAACGGGTCTTAAATTAAGCTTAAGCTTAGACCGGTTATTTTTAAAGGAAGATACGATTCGAACGCATGTATAAGCGAAGACCGGAATGGAATGTGATTTAGACCCGATAAGTTTGAAGATTTGTATAATATGGGTAAACTAAACACATTCTGGATTTTGAGACAAAAATGATAAGGTTTGACCTGTTTCGGTCAATTTATGCAAACTAGTTACATAAACCGAATCGAACGCGAAGGATGCGTAACGGGTAACCATAAGAGCCATATACAGGTTTCCTAAGTTAACATGCCTTAAATATGTTGTGACATCAGTAAGATATATTCTATTATGCCCGAAATGGATTTAAACTCAAACTATGCCTCGTAAGGGCATTTTGGTCATTTAAAAGGTTATAAAAGAGTTTAATTAGTACTCTGAGTTACAGGTGTGATATAATCAGTAAAAATACTTAATTTAATAAGTTATAACAGTAGGGTACTAGATATATGTGAAATTTATCATTTAAAACCAAACTATGCACCTTTGGGGTATTTTGGTAATTTCACATAGGCTAAAAAGGTCAAAACTGGAATTCTGAGTTTAAAAATTTAGCTTACTGTCAAAGTATAAAAATATACTTAAAATATCAGTAGGTATCAAACCTTATATGTTTAAAATAGTTTTAATACATACTATGCGTTAAAAACGCTTAAAAAGGCGATTTGGAGCCATTTCCGGGTTCTAAATAGAAAGCTGATATTTTTATTATTCCAGAAGGTTTAAAATAATTTATTTATCATATAAAATCAGTAGCAAAAGGTTTGGGGTCAAAAAGATTTGTAAAACTCATTTTATAGCCCAAAAGGGCAAAACCGGCATTAACCGAATTAAAGCTACAACCCTATGTTATGCTCAGCCTAAAATTAATTAAAAATCTTCAAAAATCTCAAAATATTATATTATATAAGTGGGTAAAAAGTTTGGTATTAAAAATCGGGTTTAGATAGGCTATATGCTAATTATGCCATTTAATTCATAAAAAGCCTTCTAATTACACTAATGAGCATAACTCCCAATCTAGACCTCAAACTGATATTAAATTTTGGGTACAAGTTTATGAATCAATAACCAAGGTGTCTACTCTTTTATATTTTCAAAAATCATATTTTATGGTTATATGGGCATAATAGTCAACATATAAGCAATTAACGGGAACATGCATACGAATTGGATAACTATTGAACCAAGGTGTATAATCACAGAGGGTTATACTAACATGAAACCTGGTCCTAATAGGGCTCTAAAGCATTTCTAAAACATGCTACAATGGGTCAGAATCGAGAGTCAATGCAAAAGTCAAATTATGCGCCTTTCGGTTCCGAACCGAGTCTAAACTGAAAATTGTCGGGTTGAACATGTTTAGACATGTTCTTACATTAATTATCAAGTTATATTAATGGTAAAACAGGGTACATGGATCCTACATTGCTAATTATGTATTAATTTGAAAATAAGTATTCTCTTGATTTTTTAAAGTTAGCTTTGACCCGACAATTGACCTAGTTAGAGTGGGAATCCGAGAGTACACTTTTAAGGGTTTATTACCCACATAATTACCTACTTATAGGTACTTTTAATTCGAGATTTGACTGAACAAATTTTAATTAATCTCGAAGTCAAATCTTAATTACGACGGTTTGACTTTTAGCTAATTAACTAAGCTAAACTGAATTAGGAAGGGTTAAGGACACTTTCAAAGGTCCTATGCATGATTAGGAAGCCTAAGAAAACTTGTTGTTGATCAGAGGAGCTCCAGAAGTTAGCTTATGAGAGTTTGCAATTGAATGGCACAAGAGTTGCAACTAAGGGGCTCTATATATATGAGTTTTAAATCAACAAGATCATGCCAAGCAACTCTACTGATGTTATGAGATCAAGACAAGTGCCCTATATGCATGAAATACCATTGGGGAGCCCCTGGTATAAGAAAACAAGCCTTTAAAGTCGGTTACAGACCTGAACTGGCAGCTTCCAGGTGAATTCTGTCGCTGGCACTCTCACGCGGGACGCGTATGCCCATAAGGTACCCTTACGCGGGCCGCCTGGCCTCCCAGAACCAGCCAAAGAAGTTTCAGCTTATTACACTTCAGCCCCTGGTCCTTTCTAACGCGGTTTTAAGTCTTGTTTTTTGCATTTTTGGCCCTCTAACCTTACTTTTAAGGGCTCCAAGACATATACAAACATCATTAAGTCCTTGGTTAACTTTGTGATCACCCGTAAGGCCTTAAATTTCAACGTTGATGCTTTTAACCCCTCGTATACGAATATCGTCATAACTTTCTCATGCGATAACGAAACTTGGTGAAATTTTTATCACATATTCTAGTGAGTAATATTTATCGTTACAAAGCTTCGGGTTTGCTAAAAGGTCACTCAGAGATATACTTTAAACATGTTGACACATTTAACCCCTGTAGTTTGTAATCTCTCACTTTCTTTCATATTTAGCTTCGTATGATCCATGATTTATTCGTTTGAAGGTATAAACATCATGTAGGGCTATTTTAGAGTATATTTATCCATTGTTGACACTTTGAATCCTTTTATACACATAGATTCCTTGTTTGTCAACTTTAGTCCCTCTAACTTAATTCTTTACACCTTTAAAGTCCGTGACACGTGTCAATATAATATTGGTCAGGAAATTACGAGGTGTTACATCGTGGGTGTGACGGTGGCAGGGGCGGTGGATGGTAGTCGGGTGAAGGTTGAAGGGGTGGCGGGTGATGGGGTGTGTGTGTTATGTGTTTGTATGAACTGTGGGTTTTACGGTGAAAGGTGAAGGTAGATTGATAATTTTATATTCAAAAAACCAAAAGCTATTTAAAAAAGTCGGATTTTTGAGGCTTTGGAAATCAACTTTTTACCCATTTTCAAAAAAACCAAAATAAAAGGCATTTTTATCAATGTCAAACGCTTTTTTAACTTATTGGTTTTTTGAAAAAAAAAAAACAATAAGTCAATAAATCATTTCAAACTCATTCCCAAACACCCGCTAAGTCTTTAGCAGTAACAACAAACAACTAGTATTTGATTAATCGAACATTTAAAAAAAGTAAATTGTAATATTTATTTAACCTTTAATTTCTATTTGTTAAATTAACTTGATTATATAACATATGAAAAATGAAATAAAATGTAACATCTCACATCTATATAATTTAAGACAATAAGGATTAACTATGCTTAAATCTTTCATCTACTGATATCAGTCAAAGTATTGTTAAATTACTTTTATTAGAGGTTTTATCGAAAACGTGAGAAAACATCGAGAACACAACAAAGATTTTTTCTTTTTGTTTTAACCCTACGACATAGAAAGATAGGAAAAGGACTTATCAAAATCTTTTAAATTTAAAACGAATAAATCGGCTGTGTCTACAGATTTATTCTAACAATCAAAGAAATCCTAGAATTTTGGGTGGGATATGGGTTGTAATTCTTTCTACCACTTGGGGTATAATGACAGACCAAGAAGCTCAACTAGAAAGAATAGGATGAATTTTTTTATATACGGTAATCATTCTAATATCCGAAATAAATAGGAAACTTCCTTATTGTCAAAAAGAAAAGAGAAGGGGTGAGTTGTCTGATAAGGTTCTTTCACCACTAGTTCATACTTTGAGGAGGTTTTACCTGAAAAGAAATTACAAAAATGGATTCATGAAGGTCTAATCACTGAATCGTTTTCCAATGGCATGTTCCGGTTTCGAAGATACGATTCTAGGTTTTTTTTACCCTTACTTGTAGTATGTTGTTTTTGTTAGAAACAATTGGTATATTTCTTAGGAACACGCAAATTGTTTTGTGGGAACTCCATGTAACAACCCGCACTTTCGTGCGTTGTTACTACTCGCTATACTCGTTATGCCTAGCACTAGAGATTCGAATCATAGTGTAACTATATCGCATACATCGCTAATTCGAAGTATAATCGCAGTATTTTCGCATATTACGCATACTTTATCGCTATCACATCATATTTCACTTGCTGACAATCACGAAGATGTCGAGTGAGGACCTATTCTACCCTCCTCGATAGCCATGATATGTCGCAATGTAACTCATTATTTAACACACAATAACGTTCACGGTGACATTGAAAGAGGACCTATTCTACCCTCTTCGATGACCGTGAAGCGTCGCAAGAAATCGAATATTCGAAACGAAACCCGATTATTGTATCGCAACTTTGGATAATTAAATATATAATATGAATACGTACATACGACCCCATATGGATAATTAAATATACTAAACACAAATATATCTAAACGAAACGGTGTAACCGAACTATCGCGATGCTTAACGAACAAAACGGAACGCCTAAACGTAGCTCGCCGAAGGACATCCGAACGGATTGGTCATCCGGACGGATGGGTCAACCGAACGGCTAGGCCAGCCGATCGGATGGGCCAGCCGATCGGATGGGCCATCCGATCCGGATCACTGCCCCTCCTTCTCCTCTTTGCCTATAAATACCCCTCAGTCACATCAAGAAGATGTGACTGCTACTGTTCGACCAGACGCTCCAACCTCTTCATCTCTCGATTCCTCGTGATTCTTGTAAATTTTTCAACTCAAATCTTGTACTTCTTTAATCTATACACACTCCTCCACCTTTCTATCTTTTGAATCTCAACTTTAACCGTGAAATCGATGGATTTGAGATGTTCTAGGGTGATGTCATCATAAAGTTCTTATGAACTTCAAATGTTGGCCTCATTCCACCAAGAACAACTCAGATCCGAAGGAATTCCACAAGAATAAACAACATTTTCACAACAGATCTACACATAATCATGAATAAAAGAATTGAAAGATGGTTTTCCAACTTTCTTTCAACTCTTTTACACTCAAAGCACTCAAGACCGGTAGAATCGGAGCTTATGCCGACCTTCTGCTCATTTCTAGTGTCGTGTTGGTCCAAGATCTGATTTCTAACAAAGAGACGACCAATCTCGGGTTAAACATGGAAAAACCGTCAAGAACGGCCAGATCTGATGGAACGGGGTGGTTCCCGACCGTTAGAACAAGTCGGGCTTGATGGAATTTCAGTTTTTTAGCACATCACAGCAACATCTCGACCGAAACCACCGAAAAACCTTCAAACTTTGTCGAATACAGCTGGACGGGCCAGCCGATCGGACAGCCCAGCTGATCGGACAGCCCAGCCGATCGGACAGCCCAGCCGATCGGACAGGCCAGCCGAACGGGCCGACATTCGATCCGATTATCATTCGTTTCTTGTTTATTCCGCTATCATTTAACGCGTTATCAAACGCTCATGCAATCAGTCTGTTATCAGGGTATTCTCAAACACTTTCCCGTCAATCCAACCAAGCTGTGTTAGCCTACCAAATACGCACTGTGAGTATACTTGAACCCCTTTTTATCGCATTTTTTGGTGTAACATACGTTCCTAACAAATCGAACTTATCAAACGAATTATTCAATCAATCAATTTATCACTTGCGAATAACTGTTATGCATAGATATACGTGATGCTAGTTGCATATGTGCTAGGACTTATACTCGTGACGTCCCACCACGACTAGTATAGTACTATTGCGCCCGACGGGGTCTAGTTATGCCATCGAAGAATCGAGCATCGAGGACTTAGCTGGTAGTATCAGTTTTGTGAGTATATATGTCATGTATTACGTTTATGCATGTTGAAATTCGCAGCACTTTTAATCTATTACGCTACTATATATCAAACCTGTATACTCGCCAATACTCTAGTATTGACATTATTTTAACGTATGTTGCAGGTTTAGTCGCAGTCTACATCAATATCAAGCTAGGAAGTCTAGAAACTCACCTAAAAATCTAGGTTGTCGGATTTGTATTGTTCGAGAGGAGAAGAAATCTGTGATAACTTATGTGATTGTATTATTTTTTATTATGGGATAACGAATGTAATAAATATTATCGCAAGATAGTTGTTATGGATTCTCTTGAGCAATCTGATTCGCCTAGTGCCGCTCCCCGATGATTCCGCCATCGGTTGGGGTGTGACAGATTGGTATCAGAGCCATAACTATAGGGAATTAGGCAAGACTTGACCTAGTCTGGGTTAATGTCTTAGAAATTGACCTAGTCTATAGTCTAAGTACCAACAGGCCGACTCGTACAAACCCAGTAGGGTTCGTATTAGGCTACTTGATACTCTCGATCGAAATTGCTAAAAACTACAACTTTGTGTGAACACCGCGTACAACAGCTTTGCACGAAGACGCCTTTCCTAAGGCTGAAATACTACTTAGCCTTTCTTAAGGCTGACACAATGCACATGTTTTCAAAAATACACGCGTATCACAACCAAGTGATCCAGTCGAGACCAGGTGTGAAAGCCAAGAACTCTCGATAGCATTGCTCACTCCGCGCATTTTCTAGCACGAGAACCTTTCATCGAGTTAGGAGTGACATCCACATCTCGATGAAAGTCTCCATTTCAAACTCTAGTGGAACTCACGAATTTATTCGAAGAGCATAACCACAATTAGGAACGAAGTCGTTAAGTCAGAAGTGAAACTCGTACCTTAATGAACCGTTCCACTCTTTAAAATGGTTTTCAAAAAGCTCTCACCAAGGACTCGACCATGACAATGACTCAAGCCACGCGATGACTAGGAAGACAAATGCCATGAGCTGCATCCCAGTGGAAGCATGAAGTCTTCTAGGTCAACGCGCGTGCAGGACTTGTTGAATATAGTTGGGTTACCTTGGGTAGTCAACGCCTAAACACCCGAGGCACTCCGATTATTTTACTAAGATTACGACTCGACGGTTTACGTTCGATAAACTTGGTTACGATTTATGTGTTATCTTACAATCTATCAATTTCCGCTCCCTGTTTTACAAAACGCACAACTCGCACAGCCATCGCAATCTAAAACGAAGACCGAATGTTCGCAACAAAACAAATGCCAAATTACTCGCTTACGCTCTCGCTCACTACCTCTCATCACGTCCTCGCGCATTCTACATCGATATGTGTGTGTATAAGTGTAAACTACAACTATCTATACCTAAATACGAACCAATCATTGTGTGAGAACCTAGGAATGTCGTGTCTCCTATGTGGCTCCTATGTGAAATCTATTTATATTGCACGATACAAGTTTTAATCGCGCTCAATCGCATTGTGAACTCAAAAATCATTATGATCGAATCTCATTCCAAATCACTCTCTGTCTAGATGAATTCCAACGACTCTACCTCGAGACGAACAGCTAGGAGAAGAGCCAAACGAAGCGCCGATAAGAGGATTGCCTCACTTGTGACCAAGGAAGTGGTCAAGCTCATTCCTCAAATTGCCGCTCAAGTGAACTCTCTCAGCAACTCTCGAGCCTCGGAAGACTCCAAGACGGAAGCGCCGCAATCTGCTTTTCTCTACAAACACTTCAAAGCTTGTGACCCGATGGAATTCACGGGTGAAGGAGGTGTGACTCAACTGCTCCAGTGGTTCGACTCTATCGAAGTTACCCTTCGTCAAAGTGGGTGTCCCGATAGTTTCCGTACTACCTGCGCTACCGGAGTATTTCAATCGCGAGCACTCGACTGGTGGACCGCCGGACGCAACAAACGTGGGATCTCCGCGGCTTATGCCCTCTCCTGGAATGAGCTGAAAGAGCTCATGAAGAAGGAGTATTGCCCTCCCTACGAGATTCAGAAGTTGGAAGACGAATTTTGGAAAATCAAGCAAGACGGAAGTGACAATGCTGGCTACACCGCAAGGTTCAAACAGCTTAGCGTAATCTGCCCAAGTCAAGTCAACACTTCAGAAAAATCCATTCCTAAGTACATTCGCGGCTTGCCTGAGTGTGTGGGTGATTTTGTCGAAGCTGCGAGACCTGCTACCATCGAAGAGACCTACCGTTTAGCCGCCGAGATCAACAACAAACGACTCATGGGAGGATTTTTCTCCAAGAATCCTGTCAAGCAAACTTATCAAGCAATCGTCATTAATTCTTCTGATGGATCTGCCGACGATTCTTCAGACGATTATGCCGACGATTCTTCTGATGAGTCTGCCGATGATCCTTCTTACGAATCACGAGATGTTGCCGTAATTTCATGTGTAAAACTGTCCCTACTAATTGATGTTGCCGTTATGCGCAACATTGATTCGCATTCTCTCTCGTGTTTCGCACTTAGACTAGATTCACACACATACTATATACTATATACTATATCACGAGATGATGTGTTTTACCCTCACTGCACTCTTAAGAATAAGGTACGATAAACGTGCAAGGAACGACTAATCACGGGTGCACACGGGATTATTTTGGTCAGTGCACGGTGATCGTAGTAAATTCTAAGGTGCCATAAGCGTCTCGACAACGTGTGACACCAAATCACGGGATGTAAGTAGTGGGGGTCAAGCAAGGTGTGCTTCATCATACTACCGAAGTTTCGTGAAGAAAGTGTCGCGTGGAGTTGAACGCTATTTGACCTATTATACTATTACGATTATTTTCGACACCCTACACTCAATCGCAAGGCGTAACAATTGAATCGCATCACTGCGAGACTTTTCGTAAGTCTGCAAACGCAATGCAATCGCCTCATCGATAGACCTTGGTGGGTCTACCCCGCAGGCCAATTGCAGCGACGCAAGACTGGACGTAAGTCCACATCGCAACTCAATCGCAGTTTTGTTGGAATCTATCGCATTATCGTTATCTCGAAATCGCTATTGGTTATTATGTGTGTCTCGCAATCTCTATCGCTTATCATGTGAATCTCTATCGCTTATCATGTGAATCTCTATCTCTTATTATGTGGATCGCTATCGCTTATTGTGTGTAACGCTATGTCGCTTGCTGTGTGTCACTCCATCGCTATCACCACCGCTATCGCCTACCGTTATCTGTGATATTTGTGTTATGTTAGCACACATGACCTCGCTTCACGAGATAAAGCTCATATGGTTAAAGCAGGGTGTTTTAGTCATATCAGCAGGCTCTCGTGGAAAAAGGCCATGTGGGGTCTAATGTTAGTTAAACTCTGTGGTGTTAATCAATCGAATCGAATAGATCGCGCATATCCCCATCGCTTGCAACGCAACAGCCGTCGCTTACCGCTCGTCGGTTGTCGCTATCGCTTATCGCCATCCGTTTATCGTCGCCGTCATCGCTTGTGTTGTGTCTGTGTTATTCGCTTAATTGCCTATGTGCTTATCGCTACCTGTGTTACTTAAGCACCCCTGACATCGATTCACGAAACAGATCTAGTATGGTCAGAACATGGTAAATACATCGCTGGTACTTCCTATATGTATACGTGATTCAACCATACTAGCAAACTTTCGTGGGCAGATGCCATGTGGGGCTTAACGTTGGTTAAATTGTAAAGCCATGAAGACTAAATCGAATCGCATTACTCGCTTATCGCGTATCGCTTATCGTGTATCGTCTATCGCTTATTCGCTTGTCGTATATCGCTTATCGCTCGACGCCTATCCAGACGCGACACATCAATGTTTCGTGTCGCCAGGCTACTCGCGCACGCTGTTATAGCTACGTTCATAATTCAACTCGCCTGTTTAACCTATTCGATTCTATTTTCAACTCAGTCCGACTTCCTATATATTGGACCGAGGTAGCGCAATTCTATCTGTGTCATATCGACACACATGACACCGCCTCACGAAACGGAAGTAATATGGGAGAAACATGGTGGATACGCCGCTGGTACTTCCTATATATAAGTGTTTTAACCATATTAACAACCCTTCGTGATAAAGTGCCAAGTGGGGCTCGATGTTAATTAACTTTTCAAAAAAAAAACTGATATTTTTTATAAAATTTCTATTAAAACCATTGGACAAGTGAAATTTCCTCACAGTGTGGAGGTAACATCGTATCAGCTTAACTCCATGCCCAAGGGAAGTCTCAAAGGTCTAGTTTTCTTTAAAAACTTTTGCAACAATAAAACGAAATCCTTCTTAAGATATTGGTTCGACATCGAGTTCAGCTTGAACCCATGTCATAGGAGAGTCTCCGTAACCCCAGTTTTCATTTTCGAATTCCTTAAAATGTCTAAAAACGAACGTTTCTTGCAACGTTGGTTAACAATCGACTCAGTTAACCCTACGTTATGAGAAACCTTTCAAGTTCTTTAAAATTTCAATCGCATCGAACTTACAAATCCTTCGCGACTCGAGGTACTTTTGAAACGCCGACTCGTGGGATGCCACCTTTGTCATTACGTCGCTTCTCGCTATCGCAATCGATCTCTCTTACTCGAAACGCTCTCGCTTGTCAATTCTCGCTCGATTAACTCGTTGTATCGCTACTTATACAGGATCAACTCTCAAAAGTCTACCTGTTGGATTAATTTCGGGACGAAATTTCCTAAAGCAGGGGAGACTGTAACAACCCGCACTTTCGTGCGTTGTTACTACTCGCTATACTCGTTACGCCTAGCACTAGAGATTCGAATCATAGTGTAACTATATCGCATACATCGCTAATTCGAAGTATAATCGCAGTATTTTCGCATATTACGCATACTTTATTGCTATCACATCACATTTCACTTGCTGACAATCACGAAGATGTCGAGTGAGGACCTATTCTACCCTCCTCGATAGCCGTGATATGTCGCAATGTAACTCATTATTTAACACACAATAACGTTCATGATGACATTGAAAGAGGACCTATTCTACCCTCCTCGATGACCGTGAAGCGTCGCAAGAAATCGAATATTCGAAACGAAACCCGATTATTGTATCGCAACTTTGGATAATTAAATATATAATATGAATACGTACATACGACCCCATATGGATAATTAAATATATTAAATACAAATATATCTAAATGAAATGGTGTAACCGAACTATCGCGATGCTTAACGAACAAAACGGAACGCCTAAACGCAGCTCTCCGAAGGACATCCGAACGGATTGGTCATCCGGACGGATGGAGCCGATCGGATGGGCCAGCCGATCGGATGGGCCATCCGATCCGGATCACTGCCCCTCCTTCTCCTCTTTGCCTATAAATACCCCTCAGTCACATCAAGAACACTTGATGTCACTGCTACTGTTCGACCAGACGCTCCAACCTCTTAATCTCTCGATTCCTCGTGATTCTTGTAAGCTTTTCAACTCAAATTTTGTACTTCTTTAATCTATACACACTCCTCCACCTTCCTATCTTTTGAATCTCAACTTTTAACCGTGAAATCGATGGATTTGAGATGTTCTAGGGTGATGTCATCATAAAGTTCTTATGAACTTCAAATGTTGGCCTCATTCCACCAAGAACAACTCAGATCAGAAGGAATTCCACAAGAATAAACAACATTTTCACAACAGATCTACACATAATCATGAATAAAAGAATTGAAAGATGCTTTTCCAACTTTCTTTCAACTCTTTTACACTTAAAGCACTCAAGACCGGTAGAATCAGAGCTTATGCCGACCTTCTGCTCATTTCTAGTGTCGTGTTGGTCCAAGATCTGATTTCTAACAAAGAGACGACCAATCTCGGGTTAAACATGGAAAACCCGTCAAGAACGGCCAGATCTAATGGAACGGGGTGGCTCCCAGCCGTTAGAACAAGTCGGGCTTGATGGAATTTCAGTTGTTTAGCACGTCACAGCAACGTCTCGACCGAAACCACCGAAAAACCTTCAAACTTTGTCGAATACAGCTGGACGGGCCAGCCGATCGGACAGCCCAGCCGATCGGACAGGCCAGCCGATCGGATAGCAGCCCATCCGAACGGGCCGACATTCGATTCGATTATCATTCGTTTCTTGTTTATTCCGCTATCATTTAACGCGCTATCAAACGCTCATGCAATCAGTCTGTAATCAGGGTATTCTCAAACACTTTCCCGTCAATCCAACCAAGCTGTGTTTTCCTACCAAATACGCACTGTGAGTATATTTGAACCCTTTTTTATCGCATTTTTTGGTGTAACATACGTTCCAAACAAATCGAACTTATCAAACAAATTATTCAATCAATCAATTTATCACTTGCGAATAACTGTTATGCATAGATATACGTGATGCTAGTTGCATATGTGCAAGGACTTATACTCATGACGTCCCACCACGACTAGTATAGTACTATTGCGCCCGACGGGGTCTAGTTATGCCATCGAAGAATCGAGCATCGAGGACTTAGCTGGTAGTATCAGTTTTGTGAGTATATATGTCATGTATTACGTTTATGCATGTTGAAATTCGCAGCATTTTTAATCTATTACGCTACTACATATCAAACCTGTATACTCGCCAATACTCTAGTATTGACATTATTTTAACGTATGTTGCAGGTTTAGTCGCAGTCTACATCAATATCAAGCTAGGAAGTCTATAAACTCACCTAAAAATCTAGGTTGTCGGATTTGTATTGTTCGAGAGGACAAGAAATCTGTGATAACTTATGTGATTGTATTATTTGTTAGTATGGGATAACGAATGTAATAAATATTATCGCAAGATAGTTGTTATGGATTCTCTTGAGCAATCTGATTCGCCTAGTGCCGCGCCCCGATGATTCCGCCATCGGTTGGGGTGTGACAGTACTTCACCCCAGAAGTTGTGAAACAAAAATAGTTAAAAGAAAAGGGGGACATGAACTCACAGTCTTGCATCTTCAGCGATCGTAACTCGAACTTCTTCGGTGAACACGAATACCTACAACGTACTAATGTCTATTAGATGAACGGGCCGTGCCTTGACTTAGTATTAATGTCCTTGAGTTACGTTTCTTTTGTGTCTTCGAATATTATCCTAAGTTACATAATTAGTTGTTAAAATAATTAATATTTTAACTTAAATTATATTTATAAATTTTTGGAATAATTGTTAAACAATGTTATTGTAATAATACTTCCCCAAGTATCTATACTTGTATTTCCTTCCCAAGGATAGGGGTATCTTATACATGTATATTTTTGCCATGTTTTCGGGTCGTATTCCGGTGTGTATTTATACGTACGAGAATACGTATTTTTATTGTATTCATTAGGTATCCTTATACTAAATTTCATATTAGTTATTCTGGAATATTATCCCTAATAAAGATCCAATATATATTCACAAAATATATATATTTTAAGGAATATTACTTAGAAAAATTATTTATAATTTTTCGTTGTCAAAAACATTTGTATTCTCTTATAAGTTTCAAAAATAATATATTTTCAAGTCCAACTTGGAATATATATATATATATATATATAAATTTATTTTTCTTCCAAAAATGACATACCTCATATTTATTTAAGAAAGTGTATATTTTTCCCAAAAATATTGTATTTCACGTTTGTTTAAGAAAATATATATTTCTTATAAATAATATATCTTCTAAAAATTTCAAGAAAAATATATGTTTCATACTTGTCAAAAATAATATATATTTCTCTTGTCAAAAATATGATATATTCTTGTAGTAATTGTAAAAATCATATTTTTACTTCCTTGGTGTCCAAAATACTATTTACCAAAATATTCTTTGTGAATAAATTTCCGGAATATTTCGTAAGTCCTATATTCCATAGTTCGGTTTCAACAATATTTTGTATAAGTATGTACATTTATTCCTTGGAATTTTGGTAATATTTTGGATGGTAATTCTTGGTATTTTTGTGAGTTATAATATTTCAAGTCCTAAAATAATACAACTAATACACAAAGTATACAAATAATCACACATATATGTCTTCTAAATATATATTTCTAAATACATATTTAGTCACTTTTATTTATAAAAACCAACCTCCAATATTTGTATTTTTGTAACCAAAATTTATGGCAAAGTTTATGTAACAATTTATGGTTTAAAATACACTTGTAAATATTTGTTTAAAAATATTTTTCTAAGTGTTTATATTTTTAGAAAATTTTGCCATAGTTTCCCCTAAAAATGGAGGTTTCCATGCTTTCAAGCATATCATTTTCTTTTGTAAAAATCAACACAATCAATCCACAATCATCAACAAATAACCTTTACTTACTAATCTTGCCAAATTCATGCATTTTCCACTACTTTATGAACTTGAATATTTGTAAAAATTTGTAGTAATTTACTAGTATTCTTAGTAAGTCTTGTTACCCTTTAAAATGTGATTTGTTCTTTAAAAACTTCACTTTTAAAGAAGTTAGATGTTTACAACTTCTTGTTACATAAGTGTTTCTACCCTTGTTTAACCACTAAAAATAAGTCTTGTTTATGTAAGAACCAAGATTATATGAAACTTATGTTTTTAACTTGGTTTATTTGAAAAACTATTCATAAATCTTTAGATCTCTATGTTGCTTTATGTGTGGATGATCCATCATCCTACAACAATTTCTATTCTTACATCTTGCTAGATTATGTTTTTAATCATGATCTGGCAAGATCTTATGATGATCAACATCATTTCTACAAACAATCAATGATCAACAAGCATAACAACTCATATTCATCAAGATATCTTCATTAAACATGCTTATGTTCAAGTTTCATGCTTATGATCTTTAGTGTTCTTCAAGTTTTTGATTATGATTCATCTTTAACCACTAAAAATTGACGTAATATAGATAGATCAAGGTTCTTACCACTAGCTCAAGGCTAGGGATGATTCAAGTGAAGAAAGAGATGGATAAAAGCAAACAAGAGAGGTCCTTGAACTTCCAATGGCTCCTAGCTTCCTTGTATGGTCTCTATCACCTTTGTGTATGCTTGGAATGGTTGAAGAAGATTGAATGATGATGGATGTGTGTGAGTGTGTGTTCGGCCGAGAGTGAGCAAGAGGGAGGAGGGAGAGTTGTGTATTATGTGTAGAATGAGAATGAAGTTAGGAGCTTAAGGTGCATTCTTATAGTCCATGTCTTCATATTCTCCTATGTGTAATATGTTATTAAAGTAGTGTCACACCCCGATATTTCCACGTATTACCGGTGGGCCCGGTGGGGGGTATCGTGACGTAGTTGATATCATCATAGTCAAATAACACAATTTAAAATGCACAGCGGAAGCAAAAGATGAATCATATTACAAACCGAATATAAAGTAATATCAAAGTATTAGAAACGGACTGTAAAGGATCCACAGGCGGATCAAATAAAAAAAGAAACATAGTTCACTAGATTTAAAATGCATCCAAGCTTGCAAGACTCTTATTGATGCTAAGGAGAGACCAGCCTATTTCGATTAGTACCTGCAATTAGCCTTTTTGGGAAAATACGTCAGTTTACACTGGTAAATACAATTGACTGACTCATTTTGAAAAGGTTTAGAAAAATTGATTTGAATGCACAAGGCACAAAACATTTTATAACTTGGGATAATTATTTATATATAAACTTGTAAAAGAATTACATGTTTCTTATACGTTCAGTAGCCCGAGTTGACACCGGGTTAAAGATTAATAGACTCACCACATGATATAGTCCCGCGACGAGTTATTCTCGAAACCGGCGGTTGTACCTTTTTATTTATATATATGCACAGGCGGGTGTATGCCTACACCCCGTGCTTAGGTCGTGGCCATTTCTATGAATGATGCCAAGGATATCCGGGACATGGTCATTAATCCCCCAAAGGCTTTAAGAAAACAAAACAGATTAAATGGGTCATCTCAATAAATTAACCTTCATATGATTAACAATTCAATGCCCGACTAAGCGGTATTTTATATACCGTACCCCAAGCCCGTATAAGGGAAAATAAGTTAAAAGTATTTACCTGAGCAAGTATAATTCACAAACAACAAGTGCAAGTAGCTTTTACCGGGTCTCCTAATCTGGAACAAAAGGTTTTTAATAACCTATTAGATTCCTAACGGGTCTTTAATTAAGCCTAAACTTAGACCGGTTAGTTTTAAAGGAAGATACGGTTCAAACGCACGATTAAGCGAAAACCGGAATAGAATGTGATTTAGACCCGAAAAGTTTGGAGACTTGTGTAATATGGGTAAACTAAACACATTCTGGATTTTGAGACAAAAATGATAAGGTTTGACCCATTTCGGTCAATTTACTGGTCGCTCTTCCTGAGGGCCACCAGGAACGGGAAACACGACTTGTTGTTCCCTCCAATGTTGATCATGGTTTCGTTTATTTGGCCTTCGTGACGGACCTCCTTGAACCATGTTTATTTGTTTTGATTTAGCTTTCTGATAGCTGCTACTGCTAGATTGTTGACGTATATCAATATTACGACTAGATTGGATGTCCCCCCGACAGGGTGTTAGTGGGTCCAATACTACAGTGTTGATCTCTTCACCAGATCTGATGTTTGGGGACTCGGATCTGGCAATTTGCAGGGTGATTGTGTTTAGAGCAGTCTGGCATCTGTTGAACCAATATTCTGGGGATCTCTCTATGGCTGGTTCTGAGAAATTCTTTTTGTCTGGATGACTATTGTTCTCGTTTGTTCCCATGATTCCGCCAATCTGGGTACATTGGGGTGTAGAACCCTTGAACTCAGATCGAGGACCTGATGGGTAAGATAATGAATTCTCTGTCATGTGAAAAACAGAGAATAAGGCAACTGAATCGAAACGAGACAAAACTGAAAAAACAGAGGAATCGGTGGGCGCCATTGAAGAAACACTAGATAAATGGTCGGAACCGAGATATCTAGGGGGTTTGAATCCGCATAAATCGGTTAGTTTCCTCTCGATTGATTCAGGTACAGCTGATCTTCTTCTCCGATAATTCTGCAAAAAAGAGCACCGTTAGCCTCGCCAAGGGGAGAAGAGGGTTCTCTCCTTGACCCGACTCCGGTGTGAGAATAAGTATGGGTAATAGGGAAGAAGATGTATTTGAGAAGTGTGTGTAACTTGAATTCATACCTGGTTTTTTTCTCATATTTATAGCCGGGAGTCGTTTAGGCGGGAAAACCCGTTAGTGAAAAGTTGACGGAAGATGCTAACCCCGTAAGCGGTTACATTTCCTTCCGTCAAGCTCCTTGATCCGATGTGAGAGCACACGGATCATGGTTTAGATCGAAGGCTGGGGATTTGCCACGTGTAAAGTGATCAAGTGGAGATTACTCTCCAATTGCATGCTTTCGTTGTGATTTCAGGGATGCCTGAGATGGTGACACGTTTCCAGACGGTTATAACCGTCTTGGTGGTGCACGATTGTATTTCTTCTAGAAGATTACTACTGTAATCTGGTGTGGCACTTTATTGTGTGGAAACAGCTGAAAGAATAAATCCCAAGTCTGGGTAAATAATATCCAAGTCTGGATATTTAAGCGGAAGTGTTTTATTTTAGGATTTTCATCCTTTGCTAATGGGAGAAGGCGCAAGGATTTATGATTTCCTTTGAGTGCGCGACTATAGACTACTGACTGTTTCTTCCTTTTGCAAGACCAGTGCGCGGCCGCGCAAGGTTAAAAGGGTTAAAAGGCAAGGTTGTGGTATGGTCCCAAGTACTTATTTTGGGGTTTTTGGGACCTTACCCCTGCAAGTCCCCCCAGTCTAGTGTTGCACTTATGCAAGTAAGTGGAGCACTGGACTTATAAGAGGGGAAAGCTTTTAGGCGCGGAAAACAGAGAGTCTTCTATGGGAAGATTTAATTTTTGCTAAAAGGGGAGTTTTTTGAGAAAAATTATGACTTGTGTTCTTTTGTAATCATACCTTGACGTGTAGTGACGTCAGTTGGCAGTAATAGTTGATATTTGCGAGGGTTTATCTTCTTATATTGGGATACTTAATGGCGCTCTGTCAGATTTCATTAATGGGGATATGACCCTGGTTCCTGTAGCGCCTCTTGGATGTGATGTTTGCTGACAGTTAATCATGATGATTAGGTTTCCCTTTTCTCGAGGTTGGATTCTTCTATATATATGTATATTCAGAACACCTTGTTTTCTTGTTAATTTTTGGCAAAGAAGATGAAACGCTCTTACCATACTCGTCTTTTGTTGGATGTTTTTAGGGTTTACGAGGCTGCTGAAGGTCTCATGCTTCTTTCTTGTTCGCCACCGCTAATTGCTATTACGGCAAAGAATCCGGTCGAAACTGTTTCTCCGGTGGCTGTTGGTTCCGGCTGTAAGGTTCTTCAGCACAGAGGTGTCACTGACGATGGTAGTACTGTGCTGGATGCTGATGGTTTGACAGCTCGCTTTTCAATGATCAAGAAAGGAGGATGCCGGCTGGTATATCAACGCCGGAAAGCTCGCCGGTGTGAGCAGGTGCCTGCCGTTGATGATGGTTCCGATGCTGGTTAGATGTTTAACCTTAGGGCTAGTTCTCGTTCCTTTTTAATGTTTTTTTGTAAATATGGTACTGAACAATTTTTGAAGGTCATTGTCATTGTCATGGTCTTGTTAAGTGTTTGTGCTACACTTTTGATGATGTTTATATTTTGGTATACTATTATCCCTGTAGGGTTTGTTTTTGTATGTTTGGATTACAATATGTTGCATGTGTTTTAATTGCTTTGATCAGGTAGAGCGAATGAGAGATGGTATTGTGCTCATGTGTGAACGTTTTTCAGAATATGCGCTTTTGTTGCGCTTTTGTCAGACTGTTCATGAGGTGTACAATATTTACCATTTTGTTTTCGCGCAAACCAAAAGAATTTCATGCAATTTGTAACAAACAGTAACAGGTATGAAAATAATGTTTGTATTGATGAAGAGCGAGGCTCGTAATACAAGTGTAAATAGGAAATACATTGCTTGTGAATGATTTGACCTATATGTAACACCTGCGCAGCTGCTGCACGTTCCAGGTGCGTGGGACTAGAGTCCCGTCAATTCTTTTTAGGGCATATGCCCCTTTGCCTAGGACCTCATTGATGACGTATGGTCCTTCCCATTTTGGTGCTAATTTGCCCGGTTTTTCAGCGTTTGACGCTTCATTGTCGCGTAAGACGAAATCACCGGGGACAAAGGTACATACGCGTACGCGCGCATTATAATATTTCTCGAGTTTGGATTTGTACCTTGCTTCTGTGATGGCGGCGTTCTCGCGCCTTTCTTCAAGAAGGTCTAAATCCATTCTTCGTTCGTGCTCGTTGTTCTGTTTTTCCATGGCTATCATGCGCGGTGACGGTAGGCCGATTTCGGCTGGGATTACGGCTTCCGACCCATAGACTAGACTGAACGGAGTTTCTCCCGTGCTAGTCTTTGGCATTGTTCGATGTGCCCATAGGATGCTGGGGAGTTCGTCGACCCATCCTCGGCGTGCTGTCCCAAGTCGCGCTTTTATGCCGTCGACGATCTGCTTGTTTATACTTTCTACCTGACCGTTCGCTTGTGGATGCGCGACGGAGGCAAAATTATGCTCGATCTTCATTTCTTTGAACCATTTTTGAAGATCTTCTGAGGCGAAGTTTGTGCCATTATCAGAGATAATGCGCAACGGTAATCCTAATCTGCAAATGATATGTTCCTATATAAATTTGCGGATTACCATTGCTATGGTTGAGGCCAAAGCTTTAGCTTCCACCCATTTGGTGAAGTAATCGACCGCCACAATGATGAATTTTACTGCGCCTGGCGCGTCAGGAAATGGGCCAACAAGATCGATGCCCCATTGTTGAAATGGCCAGGCGGACGTGACAGGTACTAGCGGATTTTTTGGTCGGAGCGTTTTTGGCGCGTGGCGCTGGCATGCTGCGCATTTCCGTAATATTTCTACCGAGTCTACGTGCATTCCCGGCCAATAATATCCTGCGCTCATTATTTTGGCTACTACCATTCGTGGACCGGCATGTATTCCGCACAAGCCTTCATGGATTTCTCTGATCAGGTATTGCGCGTCTGTCTTGTCAACGCATCTGAGTAATGGTCCCATGAATGACTTTCTATATAGAATGTCGTCCGCCATTTCGTAGTTTATTGCTTTATTCTGAATTTTCCTGGCTTCTGCTTTTTCTTCTGGGAGTTTTCCGTGCTGTAAGTATAAGATGATCGGGGACATCCAGGACGGACTACCGATCTCTATGATGTTGACTTGTTTGAGAGGAACATAAGGATTGGACAGTACCTCTATGCGCACTTCTTTTGCCAAGTGCTTGAAGCTAGTAGCGGCCAATTTGCTTAGCGCATCTGCGTGTTTGTTCTCGCTTCTGTTTATATGGTTAACTTTGAACGTCTGGAATTGGCTGATTAGCATCCGCGCTTGTTCAAGGTATAATGCCATAACTTCTCCTTTTGCATCATAGTGGCCGTTAACTTGCTCGGCCACCAGCTTTGAATCGACGTTGGCTTCAAGGTTTCTTGCCCCCATTTTGAGCGCTAAATGGAGACCTGCCAAGAATGCTTCGTATTCAGCTTCGTTGTTCGTGCTTCGGAAATCCAAGCGTATGGCATAAGTAAGTTCGTGCTCATCGGGACTGACTAATCGGAGGCCTGCGCCGGCTCCATCGTCATTGGAGGCTCCATCTGTGTGTAGAGTCCAAATTCTATCGTCGAAAACGGGTATAGGGTTTTGGATTGCCTAGCACTCTTGAACTTTGTCGATGGGAACTTCAGTGGCAAAGTCTGCTAGAACTTGCCCTTTGATTGCTGGTCTTGGCATATAGAAGATATTGTATCCTCCCAGCTCAATGGCCCACTTAGCCAATCTTCCCGCCACATCGGGTTTGGATAAGATTTGGCCTAAATGATAATTTGTGAGGACCGTGATGACGTGGCCCGAAAAATATCGACGTAAGCGTCGTGATGCATGTACTAGTGCTAGGACCAGTTTTTCTATCATTGAGTAACGAGTTTCCGGGCCGGTGAGCATCTTGCTGATATAGTAGATTGGAGTCTGAACATTTTCTCGCTCCACCATTAATACTGCTCCAACTGCTACTTCCGCAGCAGATAAATATAAGATCAATGGTTCCTTTTCTCGCGGTGCCGTTAGCGTTGGCAACTGGATTAGGCATTCCTTCATTTGTTTGAAGGCTGCTTCTGCTTCAGGTGTCCACTGAAAGTGGGTTTTCTTCACGCAGTTCCGCAGTGTGCTGATGAATGGATAAGACTTTGCCGCATGATTAGCCAAGAATCTGTTCAAGGCAGCTAAGCGCCCGGCGAGTCTTTACATTTCTTTAATTGTTGCAGGCGATGGCATTAGCTGGATGGCCTGCACTTTTTCTGGATTTACTTTAAAACCGTCTCGTGTGACTATAAAGCCCAAAAATTTTCCCTCCTCCATGCCAAAGGAGCATTTTGTTGGATTGAGTTTCAAGTTTACGCTGCGTAAAGAGTCAAACGTGCGCTGAATGTTGTTGAGCATCGTGCCTTCCTCGTGGCTCATGATGACGAGGTCATCCATGTATACCTCAACTGTCTTGCCAATGTCACCACTGAAGATTGTGTCCATCAAGCGTTGGTAAGTTGCGCCTGCATTGCGCAGGCCGAAGGGCATTTTAGTATAGCAGAATATGCCTTTATCTGTGCGGAACGCAGTTTTGTGTTCGTCTTCTTCCTTCATCTGGACCTGATGATAACCTTTGTAACAGTCGAGAAAACACTTCCATCTGAATGATGCTAGAGAGTCGACTTTTTTGTCTATCCCCGGAAGCGCGTAGCAATCTTTTGGGCATGCTTTATTGAGGTCTTTGAAGTCGACGCACATTCTCCATCCGCCACTATGTTTTTGTACCATGACTGGATTGGCAACCCATGTATGGTATTTTACTTCGCGCAAGATTCCCGCATTGAGTAGCTTTGTCACTTGCTCGTCCATAGCTTTTGTTTTTTCTTCGCTAAAGCTGCGCCTTCCCTGAGCAACAGGTTCTGTTGTTGGCTTGATATTCAGGCAATGTTGTGCTATGTCGCGTGGCACCCCAGTCATGTCTGCTGGGCACCAAGCGAATATATCTTTGTTGTTGGACAACAACTCTTTTAATTGTATTCGTGTTTTCGGTGAAATGGCATGTCCTCAGGATGGTCTGCTCTGGATATTCGTTGTTCAGGACCCATTTCTCCGGTTCATTTGATGTTGAAGGTTTGACTACCTTTGCCGGTGGCTCGTCGTCTACGTACATGACTTCTTTGCTTGAGTATAGAATTGCAACCCCGGTTTCCGTTGGAAATCCGCATGCAGCGCGTGGGATAGAAGTGATCATGCTGAATTTTCTTTGTGATCTTCTTCCGAGTAGGACATCATGGCGTGATGTTTCCGGCATGACCATGAAATTTACTGTGACTGTTCGTGAATGCTCGCCATCTGATAGAGTCACAGGGAAAGCTATTTGCCCTAATGGGAATACAGCTTCATTGCAAAATCCGGTGAGAGGAAAATCGACCGGTTCTAGACGTGCTTTGTCTTCTGGGTCAAGCTGTTTGAAGCATTGCTCGTATATGATGTCCATTGAACTTCCCGGGTCTATAAACATATAGTCCGTTCGGTAATGGCCGAAAATACCAGTGATAATTACTGGTCGCTCTTCCTGAGGGCCACCAGGAACAACGGGAAACACGACTTGTTGTTCCCTCCAATGTTGATCATGGTTTCGTTTATTTGGCCTTCGTGACGGACCTCCTTGAACCATGTTTATTTGTTTTGATTTAGCTTTCTGATAGCTGCTACTGCTAGATTGTTGACGTATATCAATATTATGACTAGATTGGATGTCCCCCCGACAGGGTGTTGGTGGGTCCAATACTACAGTGTTGATCTCTTCACCAGATCTGATGTTTGGGGACTCGGATCTGGCAATTTGCAGGGTGATTGTGTTTAGAGCAGTCTGGCATCTGTTGAACCAATATTTTGGGGATCTCTCTATGGCTGGTTCTGAGAAATTCTTTTTGTCTGGATGACTATTGTTCTCGTTTGTTCCCATGATTCCGCCAATCTGGGTACATTGGGGTGTAGAACCCTTGAACTCAGATCGAGGACCTGATGGGTAAGATAATGAATTCTCTGTCATGTGAAAAACAGAGAATAAGGCAACTGAATCGAAACGAGACAAAACTGAAAAAACAGAGGAATCGGTGGGCGCCAATGAAGAAACACTAGATAAATGGTCGAAACCGAGATATCTACGGGGTTTGAATCCGCATAAATCGGTTAGTTTCCTCTCGATTGATTCAGGTACAGCTGATCTTCTTCTCCGATAATTCTGCAAAAAAGAGCACCGTTAGCCTCGCCAAGGGGAGAAGAGGGTTCTCTCCTTGACCCGACTCCGGTGTGAGAATAAGTATGGGTAATGGGGAAGAAGATGTATTTGAGAAGCGTGTGTAACTTGAATTCATACCTGGTTTTTTTCTCATATTTATAGCCGGGAGTCGTTTAGGCGGGAAAACCCGTTAGTGAAAAGTTGACGGAAGATGCTAACCCCGTAAGCGGTTACATTTCCTTCCGTCAAGCTCCTTGATCCGATGTGAGAGCACACGGATCGTGTTTTAGATCGAAGGCTGGGGATTTGCCACGTGTAAAGTGATCAAGTGGAGATTACTCTCCAATTGCATGCTTTCGTTGTGATTTCAGGGATGCCTGAGATGGTGACACGTGTCCAGACGGTTATAACCGTCTTGGTGGTGCACGATTGTATTTCTTCTAGAAGATTACTGCTGTAATCTGGTGTGGCACTTTATTGTGTGGAAACAGCTGAAAGAATAAATCCCAAGTCTGGGTAAATAATATCTAAGTCTGGATATTTAAGCGGAAGTGTTTTATTTTAGGATTTTCATCCTTTGCTAACGGGAGAAGGCGCAAGGATTTATGATTTCCTTTGGGCGTGCGACTATAGACTGCTGACTATTTCTTCCTTTTGCAAGACCAGTGCGCGGCCGCGCAAGGTTAAAAGGGTTAAAAGGCAAGGTTGTGGTAGGGTCCCAAGTACTTATTATGGGGTTTTTGGGACCTTACCCCTTCAAGCTGATATTTTTATCATTCCAGAAGACTCAAAATATTTTATTTATCATATTAGATCAGTAGAAAAAGTTTTGGTATCAAAAGATTTGTAAAACTCATTTTATAGGCCAAAAGGGCAAAACTGACAATTACCGAATCAAAGCTATACCCCTATGTTATGTTCAGCCTAAAATTAAATAAAAATTTTCAAAAATCTCAAAATATTATTTTACATCAGTGGGTAAAAAGTTTGGTATCAAAAATTGGGTTTAGATAGGCTATACGCTAATTACGCCGTTTAATTAATAAAAAGCTTTTCATTTACGCTAATGAGCATAACTCCTAATCTAGACCTCAAACTGATGTCAAATTTTAGGGACACGTTTATAAATCAGTAACTAAGGTTTCTATTCTTTTACATTTTCAAAAATCACATATTAAGGTCATATGGGCATAATAGTCAACATTTAAACATTTAACGGAAACATGCATATGAATCGGATAACTAATGAACCAAGTTGTATAATCATAGAGGGTTATACTAACATGTAACCTGGTCCTAATAAATCTCTAAGGCATTTCTAAAACATGCTACATTGGGTCAGAACTGAAAGTCAAAGCAAAAGTCAAATTGTGCGACTTTCGGTTCCGAACCGAGCCTAAACTGAAAATTGTCGGGTTGAACATGTTTAGACATGTTCTTACATTAATTACCAAGTTATATTAGTGATAAAATAGGTTGCATGGCTCTACATTGCTAATTATGCATTTATTTGAAAATTAGCTTTCTGTTGACTTTTTATAATCAAGTTTGACCCGACAATTGACCTAGTTAGAGTGGGAATCAGAGGGTGCCTTTTTAAGGGTTTATTACCCACATAATTACCAACTCAAAGGTACTTTCAATTCGAGATTTGACTGGACAAATTTTAATTAATCACGAAGTCAAACTCTAATTACGATGGTTTGACTTTAAGCTAATTAACTAAGCAAAACTGAATTAAGGAATGTTAAGGAAGCTTACAATAGTCTTATGCACGACTAATGACTTCTAGGAACAGGTCTTGAGCTCCAGGAATTGAAGTTGTGAAAGTTTTGAAATGTAAGTGTCCAATGTTGCAACAATAGAGCTCCTTATATAGTGATTTTGATCACCTAGGATCATGCCAAGGAAGTCTACAAGTGTTATGAGATGCTTACAGGTGCCCCCTATGCATGAAATACCATTGGGGCAGCCCCTGGTATGTAAAACAAGCGTTTGAAGTCGGTTACACAGGCTGAACTGGCAGCTGTGCGCATTTTCTGATGCTGGCAGGCTTAGGCGGCCCGCGTTAGACTCCCTTATGTCTTACGCGGCCGGTATGGCTCCCCGGGTCAGGTTAAACAAGTTTCAAGATTTGCATTTTGGGTCCCTGGTCCTTATAAACGTGGTTTTAACTTTGTTTATTGCACTTTTGGCCCTCTAAATTGACTTTTAAGGGCTCCAAGACATAACCAAACATCGTTAAGTCCTCGGTTAACTTTATGATCACCCGAAAATTCGTAAATTTCAACGTTGACGCTTTTAACCCCTTACATACGAATGTTAGCATAACTTTCTCATACTTTTTCGAAACCTTGTGAAATTTTTATCACTTGTTCTAGTGAGCATAATTAATCGTTACAAAGCTTCGGGTTCGCTAAAAGGTCACTCAGAGGTATAAATTAAACATGTTGACACATTTAACCCTTGTAGTTTGTAATCTCTCACTTTCTTCCACAATTGGCTTCGTATGATCCATAATTCATTCGTTTAAGGTTATAAACATCTTGTAGGGTTATTGAAAGGTACATTTATCCTTTGTTGACACTTTGAATCCTTTTACACACATAGATTCCTTGTTTGTCAACTTTAGTCCCTTTAACTTAATCCTTTACACGTTCAAAGTCCATGACACGTGTCAATATAATATTGGACATGAATTTACGAGGTGTTACAAGTAGAGACAATATCTTATATTTAATTGAAACAAAATCAAAGTGTGGGGGCCATGTATGGGCCATCCACTAGGTGGGGGGGTAGTAGGCTAGGTTAAAACTAAGTTAGATTACATAGTTAAAATGTAAGTAATCTAGTTAGGGATTTAGTTAGTTGATATTTATATGAGATGTTATGATGTTCGGGGATCATAACTAGCTCGGTAAAGTTAAAACAATGCTTCTAGTGTAAATTTGGTGTTTCGGGTAGTGTCCGGTTGTTCGGTTAGTTACTGGTTCGTTAAGGTGCTAAACTTCGCAGTTTAGTGTGCTTTATGTACCCTTTTGTGACACTTTTAATTCCCGACACTTAGGAAAGCATTCAGGACCATTTAACCATATTTCTGCATAAAATTAGATTGTTAAAATGCTGAATTTTGCTGAATTCAGCACTTTGTGTGAGTTTTAGGCACTTTCCGGCACTTAAACTATCACTAGGAAGGCAGTTTTGTGATCCTTACTTTCCTACACACTATACTAGTGTAAGACTTAGTTTCTGGCTCATACTGGGTCTTAAAACACTGTCTGTCTATCTGCTAAGTTCTATTAGCACTTTGCTGATTTATCCGTTCACTGTGCTAACTGTGCTTCGTGCATCCTTTATGTCAATATGTTTGTATGCAATAATGATATGACATTATGCAATATGTGATGCACATGTAAATATAATGCAATAATCAGAAAGCAATTAATTGTAATTCAACACAGTCATTAAGCACTAATCATGATTAATTAATTGAACGGATACCTGGATTTTTGACAGTTGTCACATTCTCCCTCTGTTAAGAAAATTTCGTCCCAAAATTTTAAGCTCTACTACTAGCTGCAGGGGTGTTAGGGAATAAATGTGGGTACTTTGCTTTCATGCGGTCTTCACGCTCCCAAGTAAACTCTAGGTCGTGACGCGCATTCCATCTAACCTTGACAAGCTTAAGACTACTCCTCCGAGTTTTGTTAACTTTCCAATCGGTAACCTCAACGGGTTCTTCGGTGAAGTGGAGTGTGTCGTCAATGTGAACTTCGTCAGCAGGAATAACCACCATTTCCTGTGTTGGAATTTTCTTGAGATTAGATACATGGAATGTATCATGAACACTGTTAAGTTCTGTAGGTAGTTCAAACTTATACGCTACAGGACCAATCCTCTCCAGGATTCTGAACGGTCCAATATATCATGGGTTTAATTTACCACGCTTCCCAAAGTGTGCCACACCTTTCCAAGGTGAGACTTTTAACAAAACCATATCTCCCACTTCAAATTCCAAAGGTTTCCTTCTTTGGTCCGCATAGCTCTTTTGTCGATCACGAGCCGCCTTAATGCGCTCTCGGATCTGCATTATCTTATCTGTCGTTTCTTGAACCAATTCGGGACCAACCAGCTGTCTATCGCCTGCATCTGCCCAGCACAACGGCGATCGACACTTTCGTCCGTAGAGGGCTTCAAACGGTGCAGCTTGAATGCTTGTATGGTAGCTGTTGTTATAGGAGAACTCAACTAAAGGCAGGTGAGTGTCCCAACTACCACCCAAGTCCATTACGCAAGCTCGTAACATATCTTCAAGTGTTTGAATCGTTCTCTCACTTTGGTCGTCTGTCTGTGGATGAAAGGCAGTACTCAGATTCAGCTGTGAACCAAACACTTCTTGGAAAGATAGCCAAATCCTTGACACAAATCTTCCATCTCTATCAGATATAATCGAGATAGGCACTCCATGACGTGCAACTATCTCCCTTAGGTACAGCTCAAC
The DNA here is from genome assembly GCA_030545235.1 of Helianthus tuberosus. Lineage (NCBI taxonomy): Eukaryota > Viridiplantae > Streptophyta > Magnoliopsida > Asterales > Asteraceae > Helianthus > Helianthus tuberosus. The sequence continues at coordinate 122,742,166 of CM060401.1, forward strand.
TAGCTTACCCGTGTTATCCTTTTCCCTGATTGGTAAGAAATGTGCAGATTTTGTCAGACGGTCTACGATTACCCAAATCGTGTCATGACCTCTGGGTGTCTTTGGCAACTTGGTTATAAAATCCATTGAGATCTGCTCCCACTTCCACATGGGTATCTCAGGTTGCTGCAGAAGACTTGAAGGCTTCTGATATTCGGCCTTTACTTTGGCACAGGTTAAGCACTTTCCGACGTAAGTAGCAACATCACCTTTTAGTCTCGGCCACCAGTAGTAATCCTTCAAATCTTGGTACATCTTATCCGATCCTGGGTGGATCGAGTACCTCGATTTGTGAGCTTCATCGAAAATCACATCTCTAAGACCACCAAAGAGGGGAACCCAAATTCGCTTCATGAAACATAAAGTTCCTTCCTCATTGGGTACCAACTTCTTCTCCATCCCACGGAGATATTCATCCTTAAGATTCTCTTTCTTAAGAGCTTCTCTCTGTGCAGCCCGGATACATAACGAGAGGTCTGTTTGTATATTCATTTCCAAAGCCCTAACCCTTATGGGCTTAATCCTTTCTTTCCGCCTTAAGGTGTCTGCCACCACATTCGCCTTTCCTGGGTGATATTTGATTTCACAATCATAATCGTTTAACAGCTCCACCCAACGTCGTTGTCGCATGTTAAGCTCCTTCTGGTTGAATATGTGCTAAAGTCTCTTGTGATCGGTGAAGATTGTGCATCGGGTGCCATACAAGTAATGTCTCCAAATCTTCAAAGCAAACACCACTGCACCTAGTTCCAAATCATGCGTGGTGTAATTCTTCTCATGAATCTTTAATTGGCGCGAAACATAAGCGATAACCTTCTGTCGCTGCATCAACACACAGCCTAATCCCTGACGCGAGGCGTCACAGTACACCACGAAGTCATCGGTGCCTTCGGGTAGGGATAAGATAGGTGCATCGCAAAGCTTACTCTTTAGCAGCTGAAAAGCTTCTTCTTGTTTTTCACCCCATTCATACTTCTTTTCCTTTTGAGTAAGGGAGGTCAGCGGTTGAGCGATTTTAGAAAAATCCTCAATGAATCTGTGATAATACCCTGCCAAATCCAAGAACTGTCGGATATCGGTTGGCGTCTTAGGAGTTTCCCAATTCTTAATCGCCTCAATCTTAGTGGGATCCACATGGATTCCATCCTCATTCACTACATGACCAAGAAATTATACCTCATGCAACCAGAACTCGCACTTCGTGAACTTTGAGTATAGTTTCTCCTTCTTGAGCAGTTCTAAGATGGCTTTGAGGTGTTGTTCATGCTCTTCCTTTGTCCGCGAATAGATCAAAATATCATCGATAAATACAATCACGAATTTATCGAGATACGGCTTGCAAACTCGGTTCATCAAATCCATAAATACTGCTAGCACATTTGTCAAACCAAATGGCATCACTAGAAACTCATAGTGTCCATAACGAGTTCTGAAGGCAGTCTTCGGAATACTCTCCTCTTGAATCCGCAGCTGGTGATAACCTGATCGAAGATCGATCTTGGAGTAGTAACTCGAACCTTGTAGTTGATCGAAGAGATCGTCAATCCTCGGCAAAGGATACCGATTCTTGATGCTTCTACTAGCTTTCCATTGGCTAGTTCTATCGAATACGGGATATCTAACTTACTGGCAACTAACCCAAGTATATTCTTAAATTCTAGGGATACGAAGCTATAATCGACACCGGTATTAAATAACACAGATGCAAAATGTTGATTGATATGGAATGTACTAGTGACTACGTTCGGATCTTGACGAGCTTCCCTAGCTCCAATGTTGAAGACCCTTCCTTGAGCTTGGTTGTTCTTTGGGCAATCTCGCTTGAAATGCCCGACGTCTCCACATCCAAAACAACCTTGGCCTCGATCATTTCCGTTTCCATTTCCATTTCCATTTCCATTTCCACCCTGGTTGTTGGTTGCTTCGCGGTTTCCGTTTCCAGCTTGATTTCCACCACGATTGCCATTTCCTCCTTGATTGCGGTTCCCAGTCTGATTTCCATTACTGTTACGGTTTCTATTACCATTTCCACCAGATCCTCCATTTCTTCTTCCAGCACCATACCAGCACGCCTCCCTAGCATGCCCTACCTTGCCACAGTTCTCACACTACTCACACTTCCCATACCTACATCGCCCCGTGTGATGATGCTGACAAATATCACACTTGGGCAGGGTGCCCATGTAACCTTTCCCTTTGTTCTCAGAACTTGCAGCACCAGTCCTGGCCTCGGCTGGTGGGTTAGCATCTCTTTTCTTGTTAGTATCACTGTTGTTTCCTTGAGTACTCTTCTTGAAGTTGGAGAACTTCCTCTTGTTCTCTCCTGACGACTCGACGTGAGTCTCCATCTTCTTTCCATCAGAGATCGAGAACTTGTTCAGCCTACTCGCTTCTTCAGTCAATGCCACACTCAAATCAATGGCTTCAGTGATCGTTGGGGGCTTCGATGTCTTCACCATGCTCATGATTTGGGGTTCCAATCCCCAAATGAAACGCTCGATTCGCTTGAACTCTGGTTCAACCATGTAGGGGACAACGCGAGATAAGTCATGAAATCTTTGCACGTATTCAGCAATCTTAGGTCCATCCATCTTAAGATTCCAAAACTTCATTTCCAACTTCTGGATCTCAGCCCTTGAACAGTACTTCTTACGCATCAGTTCTTTCATCTCATCCCAAGTCATAGCATATGCAGTCTCCTCTCCCAGAGTCTGAACCTGAAGGTTCCACCATGATAGAGCTCCGTCTAGGAAAAGTCCAGAAATGTAAGTGACCTGGTGCTCTGGCGCACACTTGCTCATCCGCAGCACAGAATCTGTTTTCTCAGCCCATCTAACGAAAGCCACAGCACCCCCAGTGCCGTCAAAATTCAGAGGCTTGCAGTCAAGGAACTGCTTGTAAGTACAGCCTGTACAAACAACATCATTCACAAAAGCATTAGCAAACGCACATGGAATGTCCAAACGTATCGTAATGTGTCTTAAATGACTTAAACATTACCGTGAGGTGGGTTATTTCCTGAGGTACCTCCTCTGTGCTCAGAGCGCAAGGCCTCATGTTGTGCGATTGCTTGTGAAATCCATTCTTGCAGTTCTGCCTCTGTTGTGGGCAACTGATTGTTTCTTCGTGGAGGCATCTTCTATAAAGAAGATTGTATTGGTCAGGCCTTAATTAGTATGATAAGTATATAGTATGTATATGTAATAGCATTTATTAATGCAAGTAAGCATATAACATCAAATTCATATCACAAATGTGTAATTCAACAACGTATATAATGAGAACATTACGATTGAGCTTTCATTAATCATCGACCACAAATACAGTTACATGTTCTACAAATGTTTCGTATCAAAAGGGAACACAGGGTCACACTACCCTTGCCCAAAATGTCTATCAATCTACCATAAGTCATACAATCAAAAGTGGTCTCCAAAAGGCTTCGCAAGCTAGGCTCAATAGCGGTGCTCTCATCAAAAGCAAGCTACCTACATAAAACAAAAAACCGGCTATGCTGATGGTGGTGGAGGAAAGAAAAGCAAGCTACGCACATGCGCAACATCCTCCTCAATATCATAAACGTGCCGCAACAGATAACTGATCTGCTGCTCCATGGTGAGAAATCGAACATCAAAATCTGGATAAGGCAAAAGAGGAGCAGGTGGTGTCGCAAAAGGTGACGGACATGAACAAGGTGGGGGACGTGGAATCCTCTCAAGCTCCATAACTCTACGACACAAGATCTCATACTGAAGTTGCAATGACAGGAGTAACTCATCCCGGGGGATGGTAGGGATCAGAAATCGGCATGGTGTTCGGTGGGAACCATATGAGTGGCTCGTCTAGCGGTGAAGAAGTAAAATTGAGCAGTAGGTGTATACCGAGGCATGTAAGAAAAAGCTGCTGACAGATGTGGGTCATGGCTAGGCTACTGGCTAGAAGGGCCTTCCCCTGGACGGGGTGCGGGTATGTCCTGTAAGAAAGTAATAGGTAGGTCGGTGCGGTGAACATCAGACTCTCGAGGTGCCTCCCCCGATCGAGTCTCTAGATGGAAAGGAGCGACATCAATAGGTGCAGATGCATGTGGGGGAGTAACGGGCTCAATAACAGGAGGGTCAGTGGGTGCAGGAACTGGATCTAGTATAAGTGGTGCGATGTCAGGTACGCCAAATGGGATAGGATCAAAATCAGGCAAAGGCTCAGGAGCTGGCATCGGCTCAGGAGCTGGTATCTACTCAGGATCAACGGGTGCATCAATAGGCTGATCGACAGGAATAAAATCAAGCTCAAGTCCAGGCTCAATGTCATATGGAGGAATCGGTGCAGCTGACATGGCTGTATCGTCATCAGTATCAGTGGCGTAACGTCGCAGACCAACTGCCTGTAAGGCGGAAGATGACACAGACTCAAAGGAATCTGGAACAGAGAGCAAAATGGGATCAGAGGAAACCTCAATAATAGGAATCTCAATGAGTGGAACAACAATGGCATCCTCGGCTACAACTCCATCACCCTGGGCATCATCAGGGGGACCATCAACAAAAAGATCGACATCATCATCAAACAAGTCATCAAAAGGCAAATCTTCGAAAGGAAAGGCCGCAAGAGGCAAAGGGGCGAGGATCGGTGCCACGACATGCTCACCATCGGGATGTCCGAGGATGAGATGGCCCTGGACAGGAATAGGAAAAGTATCCTCGTCGGGGATACCATCAGCATGCGGTAAATCATCGCCGAAGTCGGGCAGCGCAAAAGGCTAAAAATCGTCGTCGTCATCTGACATCATCTCCGGGTCACTCTCGGTATCGGAGGTAAAGATCTCCGGCTCTGGGATGATCTCATCATTAGAAACAATGGCCTTGGGGTCGACAGTATCAGACAGTCCACTCTCAGACAAAGACATAGTGTCTGTAACAAAACAATCACAACATATGCACATATATTAACATCTATCATTTAGCATGCAGTCAAATCAGTGTAATCATGTAATCATGTATCCTTCCTATCCTTCCTAGTCTCCCAGACTAGACCACCTAGTCTCCCAGACTAAACCAACTAGTCCCTCAGACTAAACTAACCAGTCTCTCAGACTACCAACCAGTCTCTCAGACTGAACCACCCAGTCTCTCAGACTGAACCATAAACATAAACCTTGGAATGTGTTTCTTGTCTTTTGTTTGTAAAAATGTTTGTTTCCTAGATCTGGGCGTTTCGTGTATGCAATGAAAACATGTTGTAAAAATATTTTCGTGAGAGCCCTAATGATTGTAGTCTAGACTCGAGAAGGAATCCTAGTTCGCTATAATCGAAGCTCTGATACCAAGCTGTCACACCCTGAATATTGTGGAAGCGTGATTATGGTGTGACTTTCTTAATACCATTGCATTCAATCATAACAACAACTATATGATAAAACCATAGATCGTCATCCAAATAAATTTGAAAACATCACAAACATCATTGTTTAAACAAGACTCCAAATTCAAGTTTTACAAACCATCCGAATTGTTTAAGAGTTCACAAGGACTCATCAAAAGACTCGAAATAAAACTAAGATTTGGAAGAGGTGTCTTGTCCAGGATAGGACACCCTAACCAAACCTCAAGACCATGGATGACATCTTTTATTCTTAACAACACTTGAAACTTTCGAACGCCCGCCAGATCCACCTTTAATTCCCTGAAATAAATGTAGTTTGAAAAACATCAACAAAAGTTGAGCGAGTTCATGTGTTTGTTTGTGAGTATGAATAACCTTTGTAATCATTGAAAGTATGTATATTCATATGTGAAAATGAACAGATCAATTAATGGTTTGCAAGGCCATCAATATGTGTGCAACGGTGTAGGAAGGCTCAATCCTTTGCGTATTTCGTACCGGGCCTCCCGGCTGGAACGACATAGTCACCACGTGCGGTCAACTCGTGGACCCACGGGTGGGGCTCGCAACACCCAAATAGATCTATCACTCATTCCCCTCGGTCCTTCTAAAGGATTAATGGTCTCAAGATAACGCCTACCTTTTCACATGATCTAACAGTTCATTTCATTTGCAAATCATTTGTAATCGTAATCATTTGTAACATGTACTTCACCCCCGAAGTTGTAAAACAAAAATAGTTAAAAGAAAAGGGGGACATGAACTCACAGTCTTGCGTCTTCAGCGATCGTAACTCGAGCTTCTTCGGTGAACACGACTACTTACAACGTACTAATGTCTATTAGACGAACGGGCCATGCCTTGACTTAGTATTAATGTCCTTGAGTTACGTTTCTTTTGTGTCTTCGAATATTATCCCAAGTTACATAATTATTTGTTAAAATAATTAATATTTTAACTTAAATTATATTTATAAATTTTAGAATAATTGTTAAACAATGTTATTGTAATAATACTTCCCAAGTATCTATACTTCTATTTCCTTGCCAAGGATGGGGGTATCTTATACGTGTATATTTTTGCCATGTTTTGGGGTCATATTCCGGTGTGTATTTATACGTACGAGAATACGTATTTTTATTGTATTCATTAGGTATCCTTATACTAAATTTCATATTAGTTATTCCGGAATATTATCTCTAATAAAGATCCAATATATATTTCCAAAATATATATATATATTTTAAGGAATATTATTTAGAAAAATTATTTATAATTTTTCGTTGTTAAAAACATTTGTATTCTCTTATAAGTTCCAAAAATAATATATTTTCAAGTCCAACTTGGAAAATATATATATATATATATATATAAATTCATTTTTCTTCCAAAAATGACATACCTCATATTTATTTAAGAAAATGTATATTTTTCCCAAAAATATTGTATTTTACGTTTGTTTAAGAAAATATATATTTCTTATAAATAATATATCTTCTAAAAATTTCAAGAAAAATATATGTTTCATACTTGTCAAAAATAATATATTTTTCTCTTGTAAAAAATATGATATATTCTTATAGTAATTGTAAAAATCATATTTTTACTTCCTTGGTGTCCAAAATACTATTTACCAAAATATTCTTTGTGAATAAATTTCCGGAATATTTCGTAAGTCCTATATTCCATAGTTCGGTTTCAACAATATTTTGTATAAGTATGTATATTTATTCCTTGGAATTTTGGTAATATTTTGGATGGTAATTCTTGGTATTTTTGTGAGTTATAATATTTCAAGTCCTAAAATAATACAACTAATACACAAAGTATACAAATAATCACACATATGTGTCTTCTAAATATATATTTCTAAATACATATTTAGTCACTTTTATTTATAAAAACCAACCTCCAATATTTGTATTTTTGTAACCAAAATTTATGGCAAAGTTTATGTAACAATTTATGGTTTAAAATACACTTGTAAATATTTGTTTAAAAATATTTTTCTAATTGTTTATATTTTTAGAAAATTTTACCATAGTTTCCCCTAAAAATGGAGGTTACCATGCTTTCAAGCATATTATTTTCTTTTGTAAAAATCAACACAATCAATCCACAATCATCACCAAATAACCTTTACTTACTAATCTTGCCAAATTCATGCATTTTCCACTACTTCATGAACTTGAATATTTGTAAAAATTTGTAGTAATTTACTAGTATTCTTAGTAAGTCTTGTTACCCTTTAAAATGTGATTAGTTCTTTAAAAACTTCACTTTTAAAGAAGTTAGATGTTTACAACTTCTTGTCATATTTTCTAAAAATATTTCTTTATGCATTCTTCTTGTTACACAAGTGTTTCTACACTTGTTTAACCACTAAAAATAAGTCTTGTTTATGTAAGAACCAAGATTATATGAAACTTATGTTTTTAACTTGGTTTCTTTGAAAAACCATTCATAAATCTTTAGATCTCTATGTTTATTAACTCACTTTGATCATTATTTTTCAAGAAAACATTATGTTTCTTCAAGTTCATGCTTTATGTGTGGATGATCCATCATCCTACAACAATTTCTATTCTCATGCTTTATGTGTGGATGATCCATCATCCTACAACAATTTCTATTCTTACATCTTGCTAGATTATGTTTTTAATCATGATCTAGCAAGATCTTATGATGATCAACATCATTTCTACAAACAATCAATGATCAACAAGCATAACAACTTATATTCATCATGATATCTTCATTAAACATGCTTATGTTCAAGTTTCATGCTTATGATCTTTAGTGTTCTTCAAGTTTTTGATTATGATTCATCTTTAACCACTAAAAATGGAAGTAATATAGATAGATCAAGGTTCTTACCACTAGCTCAAGGCTAGGGATGATTCAAGTGAAGAAAGAGATATATAAAAGCAAACAAGAGAGGTCCTTGAACTTCCAATGGTTCCTAGCTTCCTTGTATGCTCTCTATCACCTTTGTGTATGCTTGGAATGGTTGAAGAAGATTGAATGATGATGGATGTGTGTGAGTGTGTGTTTGGCCGAGAGTGAGCAAGAGGGAGGAGGGAGAGTTGTGTGTTATGTGTAGAATGAGAATGAAGTTAGGAGCTTAAGGTGCATTCTTATAGTCCATGTCTTCATATTCTCCTATGTGTAATATGTCATTAAAATAGAGACAAGATCTTATATTTAATTGAAACAAAATCAAAGTGTGGGGGCCATGTATGGGCCGTCCACTAGGTGGGGGGGGGGGGTAGTAGGCTAGGTTAAAACTAAGTTAGATTACATAGTTAGAATGTGTCACACCCCGATTTCCACGTGTCACCGGTGGGCCCGGTGGGGAGTATCGTGACATGGTTGGCAACATAATAGTCAAACAACACAATATTTAATATGCACAGCGGAAGCAAATTGTAAGATATAATACAACCGAATTTAATATTGTAATATCAAAAGTCACAATATTCGGAAGTTTATCCACAGACGGATCGAAAATAAAATAGAAACAATAGTTCAACAGACTTTAGGCATCTTAAGCTTGTGAGACTTCTATTGATGCTAAGGAGAAATCCCAGCCAATTACGCTTAGTACCTGCATTTAATCTTTTTGGGAAAATACGTCAGTTTGTCAACTTTAGTCCTTTTATAACATTCTTTCACTGTTGACATTACGATTAGTACCTGCATTTAATCTTTTTGGGAAAATACCTGATTTATTCGTTTGATGCGATAAACATCATGTAGGGTTAATGTACATTATATTTATTCACTGTTGACATTTAGAACTCGTATATTCACATACTTTCCATGTTTGTCAACTTTAGTCCTTTTATAACATTTTTTCACATATTTAAACATGTGACACGTGTCAACTCATTATAGGACGTGAATTTTTCGAGGTGTTACATCCTCACCCCCTTAAAATAAATCTCGACCCGAGATTTACTGAAATAAATAAGGGTACTTTTCTTTCATCGTGGATTCAACCTCCCACGTATATTCGGGACCTCTACGGGCATCCCATTTGACCTTTACAATAGGTACATGCTTCCTTCGAAGCTTCTTTACCTGTCGATCTTCAATCAACAAAGGTTTCTCCACAAATTTTAAGCTCTCATCTATATGCACATCTGTATGTGGTATTACCAGTGATTCATCAGCGAAGCACTTCTTCAGATTGCAGATGTGGAATACATTGTGAATTCCACTGAGCTCTTCAGGTAAGTTTAACTTATAGGCAACTGACCCGACACGTTCGATAACCTCGAAAGGTCCTATGTATCTCAGGCTTAGCTTGCCTTTCTTACCAAATCGCATCACCACCTTCCAGGGTAATACTTTAAGCAACACTTTGTCGCCTACTTCGAAGTTAAAAGCATTACGCTTTGGATCAGCGTAGCTCTTCTGTCTATCTCGGGCAGCTTTGAGACGGTCACGAATCTGGACAATCTTGTCCGTCGTTTCAAAGACTATCTTTGGTCCTGATAATTGGACATCTCCAACTTCCACCCAACAAACTGGCGTTCTACACTTTCTACCGTATAATGCCTCAAAAGGCGCAGCCTTAATGCTGGTGTGGTAGCTATTGTTGTAGGAGAATTCGACTAACGGTAGGTGTTTATCCCAACTACCACCCAAATCGATCATACATGCACGTAGCATGTCTTCCAAAGTTTGAATAGTACGCTCACTCTGACCGTCTGTCTGAGGATGGTAAGCCGTACTAAAATTCAAACGTGTGCCCAAAGATTGTTGGAAACTCTTCCAAAAATGTGACGTGTATCTAGTATCTCTGTCAGAGATAATAGACACAGGTATGCCATGTAAGGCTACAATCTTATCCACGTATAACTGGGCTAACATGTCGGAGCTATAAGTCTCCTTGATGGGTAAGAAATGTGCTGACTTAGTCAGTCTATCAATTATAACCCATATTGTATCATTTCCTTCCCTTGTCTTTGGTAACTTGGTGATAAAATCCATGGTTACCATTTCCCACTTCCACGTAGGAAGTTCAAGCTGTTGTAGCAAACCTGACGGTTTCTGATGCTCGGCTTTGACTTGCGCACAAGTCAAGCATTTAGCTACATAGGTGGCTACAGACTTCTTCAAGCCTATCCACCAATAATTTTCCCTTAGATCCTGGTAATTGATCTTACCAATCTATTGCCCCTACAATAGATGTTTATCATTCTATCTTTACAAGGTCTCCAAGGGAGCAGCCTTGATGCTTACATATCAACTATCATAGAAAAGCTTATCTTAAGGTGAGATGGTTATTCCAACCACTACTTAACAAATTTTAAGGATTAGTTGATCCTTGTAGTTAGTCGAACAAATCGACGATTCAGAGCAGCTGATGGCAATTCTTAATTGTTACCTAATTAGGGTTGCGGTAAATAATGCATAAGCAAAATGAACCGTCTTTCTTATTTAACAATATCAAACTTTCGGAATATCGAGTTAGGCTATATGAACCCTCTATTTTAAAACTTAGTAAATCAGGGTTTCGATTCTTCCAATGATGGTACTAGCCGTCTTGGAGATTTCATAATAATACAGCCTTAAATGGGATATAAATCTTAATTCTACCTGCTTCTCAGGGGTAAACAGGGAAATCTTAGGAGAAGATAGTCAAGATACGAGGAGGTTACAGGGATTTCCATATCTCAGACTCCAGTTCACCCATCATTGCTTGTGTCAAATAGGTGACACCTTTATGTTACTAGTTCACGAATTCCTTAATCGGAACATTCACTGGGACAATTCCATTCAGGATATCTCCTTTGAATACCATTAGTTGACTTTAGTACCATATGACCTCTCGGAATATCTTTGTGGTCCCATGCATTAAACCCCCATACTGATCAGGCATGGAAGCAATCTATGGAACTTAGTAAGATACACCAATCCTCATATGGCGCTTTTATCATACTATCTGGGATTCTGAATCGATAGAGATTAAAGAGATATCAACTATATATGCTGACGCACCTCCTCTTAGAGAGAGGACATTTCGAGAACTTTACGACTGAAGGTTTCTGATAGGAACAAAAGAAATGATTCTTCTGATTTTGCCTGTAACTTTTTCCTTACACTTAATATCTGGGGTTTTTATGGGAATATTTCTACAAGTTTGCTAAGCTTAAGATCTTATGAGAGACTTAGCAGCATCTTAACCCAACGTATCTCCTTGAGTGGTCAAAGGCTCACCATAAGGAGTTTTGATAACTACTTGCTTCTTATCACTTGCAATATGGGCTTGGTTATCAGACGACCAACCCATTCTTATCACTATATCGAGTCCTTTATTATATAAATGAAAACGAGGACAGCAGAAAAGAATGATTCCTAATGGATATAAAACATCCATATAATATTGCTGAAGCAGTCTCTGAGGTACCATCGGTAAATTTTACTTTACATTTAGCGTTTAGAGTTTTAGCAGGCAGATTTAGTGACTTACAAAATCTATTGTCTACGGAAGACTTATCTGAACCTGAATCAATTAATACTCTAGTATGAGCGTTATTGATAAAGAAATTACCTGTTGTGACATTGTCATCCTGAATAGCCTCTTGAGCATTCATCTTAGAGCTTCCAGCTTTGGTCTTCTTAACTTCCTCAAGCTTTTTAGTGTATTTAGGGCAGTTGGTCTTAATGTGCCCTTTTCCATTGCAACCATAGCAGGTTGCGTCTCCCAATCTCTTGCAATCCAAGGTCTTATGCTCCTTGGACTTGCAGATTCCACAGTATAGATGCTGAGATTCATACCTGCAATTCCCGAGGTGGTATTTCCTACATGTTTTGCATCTGGTCTTTTCACTGGTCTGCTGTTTGTCCTTCAAATCCTTCCCAGACTTAGTTGCTCCTTCCTTGGAAGCATTAGGGCAATTAGTACTGATGTGGCCCTTTTCGCCGCAGCTGAAACAGTTTGCATTCTTTATGTCCCTACATTCGTGGGATTGGTGGCCAGCTCTTTTACAGATGCCACATTGCTTTATCTTTTGATTTGATCGACACTGTCCCCAGTGTCTTCTTTTGCAGGTTTTACATTCGGGTTTTGCCTCATTTGGTTTGGACTGGTTATAGCTTGAACCGGTCTTACCCTTTTTGTAACTCCTATTTGGGGTTTTATTGCACTTTCGCTTATGATCCTTCAACACACGGTCCACAGCGTTGCTTATGGCTGTATTTATCATAGCCTGAAACTCGGTGCTTGTTAAGTTCCGTCTTGCATCATCATTCTGATCAACTGGATGATGGTGAGCTTCATAGGAGTCTGCCATGGTGAAGCTTTGAAGGCTACTATCCAAGTAGAAACAATTGGTTTAATCATATAGCGAATTGTCGAATTTGATGAATAAATAGCCATGGCGCAATTAAACCATATAGGCCAATATATAGTATCTAATTTATTTGATTATGTTTTGCCTAAGTTTTTAAATAAACCATCTTTGGCGTTTAAGCGGAATATAATCCTTCATATTTATTAGACAGGGGACATAAGTCACGACTGCCAATGTCATACTGACATCTTTTATATATAGCACGAGGGCTTGTTCCAAAGGACTTATGATGGCTCAGAGGCCTTGTCAATAGGGAAATTTTAAAACATAATCGATGATTCCTTTGGATCGGAAAATTTCATAGTTCATTGTCTTGACAAGAAGTTATGAAATAAAACTATCTTTTTCATGTATTCATCTTTTACCCGTAGGTATACATCCCTTGGATGTTTTGATGTATTCATCAAGTTCAACGTTTATTGGTCATGATTCCTTTTTGATCATTTATGCTAAAATAAGGGGTTTGGAAAAATTTCCTAATATAAAGGTGACAAGTGCGATTCTATCGCATCACTGTTGCCAGGAGTGTCATCATATTTATAATGTTACAAGGATTTGAATCCTTTGAATAGGTTCCACCATCTTGGCCTCGTCTGGATGACATATAGGCTAGGTCGTACCTTTAAGGTTCTTTTTAATACTTATACTGGCAGGAAAGGAATGGTATTTATTTTATTCAGGACTTTTATCATAATCCTAATTTATAAGTTAATAATAGCACAAATGGCCTAGTCGCGTAGACAAGTTTAATTTATAAGCCATGATTTCAGAGAATCGAGGCATTAATGTTTTAATAATAGCACAAATGGCCTAGTCATGTAGACAAGTTTTATTTATAAGCCATGATTTCAGAGAATCAAGGCAATTTAGTAATGGCACAAAAGGCCTAGTCACAAGGACGTTTATAAATTATAAGCTATGATTTCAGAGAATCAAAGCATGAAGGTATATTGGCACAATAGGTCTAGTCACAAGGACGTTTATAAATTATAAGCTATGATTTCAGAGAATCAAAGCATGAAGGTATATTGGCACAATAGGTCTAGTCACAAGGACGTTTATAAATTATAAACTATGATTTCAGAGAATCAAAGCATGAAGGTATATTGGCACAATAGGTCTAGTCACAAGGACGTTTATAAATTATAAACTATGATTTCAGAGAATCAAAGCATGAAGGTTTGAACCTAGTTCATTACCTTTATCTGACACGGAATCATAGCTACAGCTGTCTTTTGGCTCATGTAGAAATGAGCAAGGCCCGTAGGCATTTTATTAACAGACAGGGAGTCATCGCTACCATTGTCTTTTGGCTCATGTAGAAATGAGCAAGGCCCGTAGGCATTATATTAACGGACAGGGAGTCATCACTACCACTGTCTTTTGGCTCATGTAGAAATGAGCAAGGCCCGTAGGCAACATATTACCAACGTATGGTAAAAATATGATCATCTTAATTGATGACCTAAACCCATGATTCAGAGATCATAAAAATTGGGTTAGGAATCTTTTGAAGGATCCAATAATAAGAATGACGTGTGTGATTTTAATGAATCACGTCTGTCAGGAGCGTTAACATGTTTACAGATGTTAACGGGGATTTGAATCTTTTGAACAGGTCTTACCATCTTGGCCCAGTCCTATAGTGACCCGAAGGCTAGGTTTCACTCTAAGATTCCTTTAATAATAAACGCAGAACAATCCTAACTCAGGATAAGGATCTGAACCTAAATTGAGGAACTGCCATCTTGGCCGCGTCTTAATAATGACACCAGGCTAGGTCTTGTCCCTTTTTAGATTTTGCCATTTTATTATAATGGTAGATCTTATAATATAGGAATGATATTTTAAACATAATCGTTCCTTTAAAATTTAAGCAAGTATATAGTTGCCCTAAACGGGACTTCTAATAAAAATGACTTGCCCATGCAAAGGCTAATCAGAAAAATAATCAAGGAAGTAATTAAAAGACAATGAAACGAATTGGAATTTGTCCTATGTTCTTGTCTAGACTCAAGAATGTGCAACTGTAACTGAGATTAAACGCAAAAAGGCTAGCGTTTAATTCACTCAGTGTTGGCTCTGATACCAACCTGTCACGCCCCGATTTCCACGTGTCACCGGTGGGCCCGGTGGGGAGTATCGTGACGTGGTTGGCCACATAATAGTCAAACAACACAATATTTAATATGCACAGCGGAAGCAAATTGTAAGATATAATACAACCGAATTTAATATTGTAATATCAAAAGTCACAATATTCGGAAGTTTATCCACAGACGGATCGAAAATAAAATAGAAACAATAGTTCAACAGACTTTAGGCATCTTAAGCTTGCGAGACTTCTATTGATGCTAAGGAGAAATCCCAGCCAATTACGCTTTGTACCTGCATTTAATATTTTTGGGAAAACACGTCAGTTTACACTGGTAAATACAATCAACTAACTCATTTTGAAAATGGTTTAAGAAAATTGATTTGGGTGCACGTGGCACAAAATATCTTTTATAATTTGATTAAAAATCACAGAGGCAAAATTAACCTTTTATAACTTGGGAGAATTATTTAAATATATAATCTTGTGAACGAATTACATGTTCCTTGTGCGTTCAGTAGCCCGGATCTTGTCCGGGTTAAAGATCAATAGACACACCACATTATTCTTTTGTGCACTGACGGGTGTACGCCTACACCCCGCGCTTAAGTCGTGGCCATTTCGTAAAATGATGCCAAGGATATCCGGGACATGGTCATTAACCCCCAAAGGCTTTAAGTAATAAGACTGTTTAAACGAGCCGATCAAATTATTCAATTAACCACCCAACGATGGAAGATTTGATGCCCGATCAAGCGGTATTCTATATACCGTAACCCAAGCCCGTATAGGCAAAATAAGTTAAAAGTATTTACCTGAGCAATGTATAAATCACAATAAGCAAACGCAAGTAGCTTTTACTGGTACTCCTAATCTGGAACGAAGGTTTATAATAACCTATTAGAATCCTAACGGGTCTTTAGTTAAGCTTAAGCTTAGACCGGTTAGTTTCAAAGACACGGTTCGTACGCACGATTAAGCAAAGACCAGATAGAATGTGATTTAGATCCGACAAGTTCAGAGACTTGTTTAATATGGGTATTTCATACACATTCTGGATTTTGAGATAAAACCGTTAAGCTTTGACCCGTTTAGGCTAGTTTATGTAAACTAGTTACATAAACCGAACCGAACGCGTAATAAGCGTAACGGGTATTCATATGAGCCATTTACAGGTTTCCAAAGTTAATATGCTTCACATATGTTGTGACATCAGTAAGATGTCTTTTATTATGCCCGAAATGAATTTAAACACAAACTATGCCCCGTAGGGGTAGTTTGGTCATTTAAAAGGTTATAAAAGAGTTTAAGTAGTATCCTGAGTTACAGGTCTGATTTAATCAGCCAAGATACTCATTTTACTAAGTTATAACAGTAGGGTAAAGTATATATGTGAAATTTATCAATTTTAACCAAACTATGCCCCGTAGGGGTATTTTGGTAATTTCACATAAGCCGAAAAGCTCAAAACTGAAGTCTGAGTTTAACAACCTTTGCTTACTGTTAAAATATTATAATTTGCCTCAAATATCAGTAGGTATCAACCCTTGTATGTTTAATATAGTTATAGCACATACTATGCGTTAAAAACGCTTAAAAAGGCGATTAAAGCCATTTCCGGGTTCGATACATAAGCCTGATATTTTTATTATTCCAGAAGGCTAAAAATAATTTATTTATCATATGTGATCAGTAGCAAAAGGTTTGGAGTTGATTAGATATGTAAAACTCATTTTATGGCCCGTTAGGGCAAAACCGACAATTACCGGATTAAGCCTACGACTATTAGTTATGCTCAGCCTAAAATTAATTAAAAATCTTTAAAAATCCCAAAATAATATATACATCAGTGGGTAAAAGATTTGATATCAAAAAGTATGTTTAAATAGGCTATACGCTAATTACGCCGTTTTATTAACAAAAAGCTTTAATTTTACGCTAACGAGAATAACTCTTAACCTACACCTCAAACTGATGTCAAATTTTGTATGCAGGTTTATATATCAGTAATTAAGGTTTCTACTCTTTTACATTTCCAAAAATCACGTTTTAAGGTGAAAAGGGCATAATGGTCAACATATGAGCAATTAACGGAATCATGCATATTAATTGGTTAACTAATGAACCATGGTGTATAATCACAGAGGGTTATACTAGCATGTAACCTGGTCCAAATGAAGCTCTTAGGTATTTTTAAAACATACCATAACGGGTCAGAACTGAAAGTCAAAGTATAAGTCAAACTATGCGACTTTCGGTTCCGAACCGGGTCTTTACAGGAAGTTGTCGGGTTGAACATGTTTAGACATGTTCTTACACTTATTACCAAGTTATATTAATGATCAAACAGGTTTTATATGTTCTACATTGCTAATTATGCATAAATTAGATTTTTAGTATCCTGTTGACTTTTTCTTAGCAAGTTTGACCCGACTTTTGACCTGGTTAGAGTGGTAATCAGGGGGAGCCCTTTTAAGGGTTTATTATCCACATAATTACCAACTTATAACTACTTTTAATTCGAGATTTGACTGAGCCATTATTAATTAATCTCGAAGTCAAACCGTAATTACGACGGTTTGACTTTTAGCTAGATAACTAAGCTAAACTCAATAAAAGAAAGGATTAGCAACTTACTGAAGTCCTAAGCTTGATTAGTGATCACTTGGAAGCAGACTTGAGCTCCAGGAATGATCAGAAAGCTTGAAGGAAGGTGTGAAGAATGAGTTGCAACTTCATGGCCTTTTATAGTGTTTAATCCACCATAAGAAATTGACACACAAGTCTACAACTCACCACAACTGATTAACAAGTGTTCCTAGTGCTTCGGGGGTGCCTAGGGGTCGTCCAAGATGAGGCAAATCGGTTAAAAGTCGAACACAAGGGCCATGGCAGACAAAGAAGCAAGAAATTCGCATCAGATGGGCCTAGGCGTGACGCGACGGACCCCCCCTGGGCCTCGCGTCGCGCGACACCTTGTTTGACTCAAATCAAATTTTAGATTTTTATGTTTTGATCCTTGCCCCTTCAAACTTTGCTTAGACATCCCTTCTTGCATTTTGAGCCCTCCAATTAGGTTTATAAGGGCTTGAAAACATATACCCACTTTGTTAAGTCTCCGGTTAACTTAAATGTTACCCGAAAAGTCCTAACTTTCAACGTTGACGCTTTAACCCCTCGCACACGAATTTGATCATAACTTTCTCATACGATAACGAAACTTTATGAAATTTATATCGTGCATTCTAGTGAGCATAATCAATAGTTACAAAGCTTCGGGTTTGTCAAAAGGTCACTCAGAGGTATAACTTAAACATGTTGACACATTTAACCCCTGTAGTTTGTAATCTCTCACTTTTAGCTTCGCATGATCCATGATTTATTCGTTTGATGCGATAAACATCATGTAGGGTTAATGTACATTATATTTATTCACTGTTGACATTTAGAACTCGTATATTCACATACTTTCCATGTTTGTCAACTTTAGTCCTTTTATAACATTCTTTCACATATTTAAACATGTGACACGTGTCAACTCATTATAGGACGTGAATTTTTCGAGGTGTTACATCCTCACCCCCTTAAAATAAATCTCGACCCAAGATTTACTGAAATAAATAA
Source organism: Helianthus tuberosus (assembly GCA_030545235.1). Classification (NCBI taxonomy): domain Eukaryota; kingdom Viridiplantae; phylum Streptophyta; class Magnoliopsida; order Asterales; family Asteraceae; genus Helianthus; species Helianthus tuberosus. The sequence continues at coordinate 122,760,667 of CM060401.1, forward strand.
GGGTATTTTTCTTTCATCGTGGATTCAACCTCCCACGTATATTCGGGACCTCTACGAGCATCCCATTTGACCTTTACAATAGGTACATGCTTCCTTCGAAGCTTCTTTACCTGTCGATCTTCAATCGACAAAGGTTTCTCCACAAATTTTAAGCTCTCATCTATATGCACATCTGTATGTGGTATTACCAGTGATTCATCAGCGAAGCACTTCTTCAGATTGCAGATGTGGAACACATTGTGAATTCCACTGAGCTCTTCAGGTAAGTTTAACTTATAGGCAACTGACCCGACACGTTCGATAACCTCGAAAGGTCCCATGTATCTCAGGCTTAGCTTGCCTTTCTTACCAAATCGCACCACCCCCTTCGAGGGTGATACTTTAAGCAACACTTTGTCGCCTACTTCGAAGTTAAAAGCTTTACGCTTTGGATCAGCGTAGCTCTTCTGCCTATCTCGGGCAGCTTTGAGACGGTCACGAATCTGGACAATCTTGTCCGTCGTTTCAAAGACTATCTCTGGTCCTGATAATTGGACATCTCCAACTTCCGCCCAACAAACTGGCGTTCTACACTTTCTACCGTATAATGCCTCAAAAGGCGCAGCCTTAATGCTGGTGTGGTAGCTATTGTTGTAGGAGAATTCGACTAACGGTAGGTGTTTATCCCAACTACCACCCAAATCGATCACACATGCACGTAGCATGTCTTCCAAAGTTTGAATAGTACGCTCACTCTGACCGTCTGTCTGAGGATGGTAAGTCGTACTAAAATTCAAACGTGTGCCCAAAGATTGTTGGAAACTCTTCCAAAAATGTGACGTGTATCTAGTATCTCTGTCAGAGATAATAGACACAGGTATGCCATGTAAGGCTACAATCTTATCCACGTATAATTGGGCTAACATGTCAGAGCTATAAGTCTCCTTGATGGGTAAGAAATGTGCTGACTTAGTCAGTCTATCAATTATAACCCATATTGTATCATTCCTTCCCTTGTCTTTGGTAACTTGGTGATAAAATCCATGGTTACCATTTCCCACTTCCACGTAGGAAGTTCAAGCTGTTGTAGCAAACCTGACGGTTTCTGATGCTCGGCTTTGACTTGCGCACAAGTCAAGCATTTAGCTACATAGGTGGCTACAGACTTCTTCAAGCCTATCCACCAATAATTTACCCTTAGATCCTGGTAATTGATCTTACCAATCTATTGCCCCTACAATAGATGTTTATCATTCTATCTTTACAAGGTCTCCAAGGGAGCAGCCTTGATGCTTACATATCAACTATCATAGAAAAGCTTATCTTAAGGTGAGATGGTTATTCCAACCACTACTTAACAAATTTTAAGGATTAGTTGATCCTTGTAGTTAGTCGAACAAATCGACGATTCAGAGCAGCTGATGGCAATTCTTAATTGTTGCCTAATTAGGGTTGCGGTAAATAATGCATAAGCAAAATGAACCGTCTTTCTTATTTAACAATATCAAACTTTCGGAATATCGAGTTAGGCTATATGAACCCTCTATTTTAAAACTTAGTAAATCAGGGTTTCGATTCTTCCAATGATGGTACTAGCCGTCTTGGTGATTTCATAATAATACAGCCTTAAATGGGATATAAATCTTAATTCTACCTGCCTCTCAGGGGTAAACAGGGAAATCTTAGGAGAAGATAGTCAAGATACGAGGAGGTTACAGGGATTTCCATATCTCAGACTCCAGTTCACCCATCATTGCTTGTGTCAAATAGGTGACACCTTTATGTTACTAGTTCACGAATTCCTTAATCGGAACATTCACTGGGACAATTCCATTCAGGATATCTCCTTTGAATACCATTAGTTGACTTTAGTACCATATGACCTCTCGGAATATCTTTGTGGTCCCATGCATTAAACCCCCCATACTGATCAGGCATGGAAGCAATCTATGGAACTTAGTAAGATACACCAATCCTCATATGGCGCTTTTATCATACTATCTGGGATTCTGAATCGATAGAGATTAAAGAGATATCAACTATATATGCTGACGCACCTCCTCTTAGAGAGAGGACATTTCGAGAACTTTACGACTGAAGGTTTCTGATAGGAACAAAAGAAATGATTCTTCTGATTTTGCCTGTAACTTTTTCCTTACACTTAATATCTGGGGTTTTTATGGGAATATTTCTACAAGTTTGCTAAGCTTAAGATCTTATGAGAGACTTAGCAGCATCTTAACCCAACGTATCTCCTTGAGTGGTCAAAGGCTCACCATAAGGAGTTTTGATAACTACTTGCTTCTTATCACTTGCAATATGGGCTTGGTTATCAGACGACCAACCCATTCTTATCACTATATCGAGTCCTTTATTATATAAATGAAAACGAGGACAGCAGAAAAGAATGATTCCTAATGGATATAAAACATCCATATAATATTGCTGAAGCAGTCTCTGAGGTACTATCGGTAAATTTTACTTTACATTTAGCGTTTAGAGTTTTAGCAGGCAGATTTAGTGACTTACAAAATCTATTGTCTACGGAAGACTTATCTGAACCTGAATCAATTAATACTCTAGTATGAGCGTTATTGATAAATAAATTACCTGTTGTGACATTGTCATCCTGAATAGCCTCTTGAGCATTCATCTTAGAGCTTCCAGCTTTGGTCTTCTTAACTTCCTCAAGCTTTTTAGTGTATTTAGGGCAGTTGGTCTTAATGTGCCCTTTTCCATTGCAACCATAGCAGGTTGCGTCTCCCAATCTCTTGCAATCCAAGGTCTTATGCTCCTTGGACTTGCAGATTCCACAGTATAGAGGCTGAGATTCATACCTGCAATTCCCGAGGTGGTATTTCCTACAGGTTTTGCATCTGGTCTTTTCACTGGTCTGCTGTTTGTCCTTCAAATCCTTCCCAGACTTAGTTGCTCCTTCCTTGGCAGCATTAGGGCAATTAGTACTGATGTGGCCCTTTTCGCCGCAGCTGAAACAGTTTGCATTCTTTATGTCCCTACATTCGTGGGATTGGTGGCCAGCTCTTTTACAGATGCCACATTGCTTTATCTTTTGATTTGATCGACACTGTCCCCAGTGTCTTCTTTTGCAGGTTTTACATTCGGGTTTTGCCTCATTTGGTTTGGACTGGTTAAAGCTTGAACCGGTCTTACCCTTTTGTAACTCCTATTTGGGGTTTTATTGCACTTTCGCTTATGAACCTTCAACACACGGTCCACAGCGTTGCTTACGGCGGTATTTATCATAGCCTGAAACTCGGTGCTTGTTAAGTTCCGTTTTGTATCTTCATTCTGATCAACTGGATGATGGTGAGCTTCATAGGAGTCAGCCATGGTGAAGCTTTGAAGGCTACTATCCAAGTAGAAACAATTGGTTTAATCATATAGCGAATTGTCGAATTTGATGAATAAATAGCCATGGCGCAATTAAACCATATAGGCCAATAGATAGTATCTAATTTATTTGATTATGTTTTGCCTAAGTTTTTAAATAAACCATCTTTGGCGTTTAAGCGGAATATAATCCTTCATATTTATTAGACAGGGGACATAAGTCACGACTGCCAATGTCATACTGACATCTTTTATATATAGTACGAGGGCTTGTTCCAAAGGACTTATGATGGCTCAGAGGCCTTGTCACTAGGGAAATTTTAAAACATAATCGATGATTCCTTTGGATCGGAAAATTTCATAGTTCATTGTCTTGACAAGAAGTTATGAAATAAAACTATCTTTTAGATGTATTCATCGTTTACCCGTAGGTATACATCCCTTGGATGTTTTGATGTATTCATCAAGTTCAACGTTTATTGGTCATGATTCCTTTTTGATCATTTATGCTAAAATAAGGGGTTTGGAAAAATTTCCTAATATAAAGGTGACAAGTGCGATTCTATCGCATCACTGTTGCCAGGAGTGTCATCATATTTATAATGTTAATAGGATTTGAATCCTTTGAATAGGTTCCACCATCTTGGCCTCGTTTGGAATGACATATAGGCTAGGTCGTACCTTTAAGGTTCTTTTTAATATTTATACTGGCAGGAAAGGAATGGTATTTATTTTATTCAGGATTTTTATCATAATCCTAATTTATAAGTTAATAATAGCACAAATGGCCTAGTCGTGTAGACAAGTTTAATTTATAAGCCATGATTTCAGAGAATCGAGGCATTAATGTTTTAATAATAGCACAAATGGCCTAGTCATGTAGACAAGTTTTATTTATAAGCCATGATTTCAGAGAATCGAGGCAATTTAGTAATGGCACAAAAGGCCTAGTCACAAGGACGTTTATAAATTATAAGCTATGATTTCAGAGAATCAAAGCATGAAGGTAAATTGGCACAATAGGTCTAGTCACAAGGACGTTTATAAATTATAAGCTATGATTTCAGAGAATCAAAGCATGAAGGTATATTGTCACAATAGGTCTAGTCACAAGGACGTTTATAAATTATAAACTATGATTTCAGAGAATCAAAGCATGAAGGTATATTGGCACAATAGGTCTAGTCACAAGGACGTTTATAAATTATAAACTATGATTTCAGAGAATCAAAGCATGAAGGTTTGAACCTAGTTCATTACCTTTATCTGACAGGGAGTCATAACTACAGCTGTCTTTTGGCTCATGTAGAAATGAGCAAGGCCCGTAGGCATTTTATTAACAGACAGTGAGTCATCGCTACCATTGTCTTTTGGCTCATGTAGAAATGAGCAAGGCCCGTAGGCATTATATTAACGGACAGGGAGTCATCGCTACCACTGTCTTTTGGCTCATGTAGAAATGAGCAAGGCCCGTAGGCAACATATTACCAACGTATGGTAAAAATATGATCATCTTAATTGATGACCTAAACCCATGATTCAGAGATCATAAAAATTGGGTTAGGAATCTTTTGAAGGATCCAATAATAAGAATGACGTGTGTGATTTTAATGAATCACGTCTGTCAGGAGCGTTAACATGTTTACAGATGTTAACGGGGATTTGAATCTTTTGAACAGGTCTTACCATCTTGGCCCGGTCCTATAGTGACCCGAAGGCTAGGTTTCACTCTAAGATTCCTTTAATAATAAACGCAGAACAATCCTAACTCAGGATAAGGATCTGAACCTAAATTGAGGAACTGCCATCTTGGCCGCGTCTTAATAATGACACCAGGCTAGGTCTTGTCCTTTTTTAGATTTTGCCATTTTATTATAATGGTAGATCTTATAATATAGGAATGATATTTTAAACATAATCGTTCCTTTAAAATTTAAGCAAGTATATAGTTGCCCTAAATGGGACTTCTAATAAAAATGACTTGCCCATGCAAAGGCTAATCAGAAAAATAATCAAGGAAGTAATTAAAAGACAATGAAACGAATTGGAATTTGTCCTATGTTCTTGTCTAGACTCAAGAATGTGCAACTGTGTAACTGAGATTAAACGCAAAAAGGCTAGCGTTTAATTCACTCAGTGTTGGCTCTGATACCAACCTGTCACACCCCGATTTCCACGTGTCACCGGTGGGCCCGGTGGGGAGTATCGTGATGTGGTTGGCAACATAATAGTCAAACAACACAATATTTAATATGCACAGCGGAAGCAAATTGTAAGATATAATACAACTGAATTTAATATTGTAATATCAAAAGTCACAATATTCGGAAGTTTATCCACAGACGGATCGAAAATAAAATAGAAACAATAGTTCAACAGACTTTAGGCATCTTAAGCTTGCGAGACTTCTATTGATGCTAAGGAGAAATCCCAGCCAATTACGCTTAGTACCTGCATTTAATCTTTTTGGAAAAATACGTCAGTTTACACTGGTAAATACAATCAACTGACTCATTTTGAAAATGGTTTAAGAAAATTGATTTGGGTGCACGTGGCACAAAATATCTTTTATAATTTGATTAAAATGCACAGAGGCAAAATTAACCTTTTATAACTTGGGAGAATTATTTAAATATATAATCTTGTGAACGAATTACATGTTCCTTGTGCGTTCAGTAGCCCGGATCTTGTCCGGGTTAAAGATCAATAGACACACCACATTATTCTTTTGTGCACTGACGGGTGTACGCCTAAACCCAGCGCTTAAGTCGTGGCCATTTCGTAAAATGATGCCAAGGATATCCGGGACATGGTCATTAACCCCCCAAAGGCTTTAAGTAACAAGACTGTTTAAACGAGCCGATCAAATTATTCAATTAACCACCCAACGATGGAAGATTTGATGCCCGATCAAGCGGTATTCTATATACCGTAACCCAAGCCCGTATAGGGAAAATAAGTTAAAAGTATTTACCTGAGCAATGTATAAATCACAATAAGCAAACGCAAGTAGCTTTTACTGGTACTCCTAATCTGGAACGAAGGTTTATAATAACCTATTAGAATCCTAACGGGTCTTTAGTTAAGCTTAAGCTTAGACCGGTTAGTTTCAAAGACACGGTTCGTACGCACGATTAAGCGAAGACCGGATAGAATGTGATTTAGACCCGACAAGTTCAGAGACTTGTTTAATATTGGTATTTTATACACATTCTGGATTTTGAGATAAAACCGTTAAGGTTTGACCCGTTTAGGCTAGTTTATGTAAACTAGTTACATAAACCGAACCGAACGCGTAATAAGCGTAACGGGTATTCATATGAGCCATTTACAGGTTTCCTAAGTTAATATGCTTCATATATGTTGTGACATCAGTAAGATGTCTTTTATTATGCCCGAAATGAATTTAAACACAAACTATGCCCCGTAGGGGTAGTTTGGTCATTTAAAAGGTTATAAAAGAGTTTAAGTAGTATCCTGAGTTACAGGTCTGATTTAATCAGCCAAGATACTCATTTTACTAAGTTATAACAGTAGGGTAAAGTATATATGTGAAATTTATCAATTTTAACCAAACTATGCCCCGTAGGGGTATTTTGGTAATTTCACATAAGCCGAAAAGCTCAAAACTGAAGTCTGAGTTTAACAACCTTTGCTTACTGTTAAAATATTATAATTTTCCTCAAATATCAGTAGGTATCAACCCTTGTATGTTTAATATAGTTATAGCACATACTATGCGTTAAAAACGTTTAAAAAGGCGATTAAAGCCATTTCCGGGTTCGATACATAAGCCTGATATTTTTATTATTCCAGAAGGCTAAAAATAATTTATTTATCATATGTGATCAGTAGCAAAAGGTTTGGAGTTGATTAGATATGTAAAACTCATTTTATGGCCCGTAAGGGCAAAACCGACAATTACCGGATTAAGCCTACGACTATTAGTTATGCTCAGCCTAAAATTAATTAAAAATCTTTAAAAATCCCAAAATAATATATACATCAATGGGTAAAAGATTTGATATCAAAAAGTATGTTTAAATAGGCTATACGCTAATTACGCCGTTTTATTAACATAAAGCTTTAATTTTACGCTAACGAGCATAACTCTTAACCTACACCTCAAACTGATGTCAAATTTTGTATGCAAGTTTATATATCAGTAATTAAGGTTTCTACTCTTTTACATTTCCAAAAATCATGTTTTAAGGTGAAAAGGGCATAATGGTCAACATATGAGCAATTAACGGAATCATGCATATTAATTGGTTAACTAATGAACCATGGTGTATAATCACAGAGGGTTATACTAGCATGTAACCTGGTCCAAATGAAGCTCTTAGGTATTTTTAAAACATACCATAACGGGTCAGAACTGAAAGTCAAAGTATAAGTCAAACTATGCGACTTTCGGTTCCGAACCGGGTCTTTACAGGAAGTTGTCGGGTTGAACATGTTTAGACATGTTCTTACACTTATTACCAAGTTATATTAATGATCAAACAGTTTGTATATGTTCTACATTGCTAATTATGCATAAATTAGATTTTTAGTATCCTGTTGACTTTTTCTTAGCAAGTTTGACCCGACTTTTGACCTGGTTAGAGTGGTAATCAGGGGGAGCCCTTTTAAGGGTTTATTATCCACATAATTACCAACTTATAACTACTTTTAATTCGAGATTTGACTGAGCCATTATTAATTAATCTCGAAGTCAAACCGTAATTACGACGGTTTGACTTTTAGCTAGATAACTAAGCTAAACTCAATAAAAGAAAGGATTAGCAACTTACTGAAGTCCTAAGCTTGATTAGTGATCACTTGGAAGCAGACTTGAGCTCCAGGAATGATCAGAAAGCTTGAAGGAAGGTGTGAAGAATGAGTTGCAACTTCATGGCCTTTTATAGTGTTTAATCCACCATAAGAAATTGACACACAAGTCTACAACTCACCACAACTGATTAACAAGTGTTCCTAGTGCTTCGGGGGTGCCTAGGGGTCGTCCAAGATGAGGCAAATCGGTTAAAAGTCAAACACAAGGGCCATGGCAGACAAAGAAGCAAGAAATTCGCATCAGATGGGCCTAGGCGTGACGCGACGGACCCTCCCTGGGCCTCGCGTCGCGCGACACCTTGTCTGACTCAAATCAAATTTTAGATTTTTATGTTTTGATCCTTGCCCCTTCAAACTTTGCTTAGACATCCCTTCTTGCATTTTGAGCCCTCCAATTAGGTTTATAAGGGCTTGAAAACATATACCCACTTTGTTAAGTCCCCGGTTAACTTAAATGTTACCCGAAAAGTCCTAACTTTCAACGTTGACGCTTTAACCCCTCGCACACGAATTTGATCATAACTTTCTCATACGATAACGAAACTTTATGAAATTTATATCGTGCATTCTAGTGAGCATAATTAATAGTTACAAAACTTCAGGTTTGTCAAAAGGTCACTCAGAGGTATAACTTAAACATGTTGACACATTTAACCCCTGTAGTTTGTAATCTCTCACTTTTAGCTTCGCATGATCCATGATTTATTCGTTTGATGCGATAAACGTCATGTTGGGTTAATGTACATTATATTTATTCACTGTTGACATTTAGAACTCGTATATTCACATACTTTCCATGTTTGTCAACTTTAGTCCTTTTATAACATTCTTTCACATATTTAAACATGTGACACGTGTCAACTCATTATAGGACGTGAATTTTCCGAGGTGTTACAGAATGTAAGTAATATTGTTAGGGATTTAGTTAGTTGATATTTATTTGAGATGTTATGATGTTCGGGGATCATGACTAGCTTGATAAAGTTAAAACAGTGTTTCTAGTGTAAATTTGGTGTTTCGGGTAGTGTCCGGTTGTTCGGTTAGTTACTGGTTCGTTAAGGTGCTAAACTTCGCAGTTTAGTGTGCTTTATGTACCCTTTTGTGACACTTTTAATTCCCGACACTTAGGAAAGCATTCAGGACCATTTAACCATATTTCTGCATGAAATTAGATTGTTAAAATGCTGATTTTTGCTGAATTCAGCACTTTGTGTGAGTTCCAGGCACTTTCCGGCACTTAAACTATCACTAGGAAGACAGTTTTGTGATCTTTACTTTCCTACACACTATACTAGTGTAAGACTTAGTTTCTGGCTCATACTCGGTCTTAAAACACTGTCTGTCTATGTGCTGAGTTCTGTCAGCACTTTGCTGATTTATCTGTTCACTGTGCTAATTGTGCTTCGTGCATCCTTTATGTCAATATGTTTGTATGCAATAATGATATGACATTATGCAATATGTGATGCACATGTAAATATAATGCAATAATCAGAAAACAGTTAATTGTAATTCAGCATAGTCATTAAGCACTAATCATGATTAATTAATTGTACGTATACCTGGATTTTTGACAGTTGTCACAACTAAGAAGTTGAATAAAAGACCCTTGGGTCAAATGGAAATGAGTCCTAAGAAAAACCATATAAATCGTATGTGAAACCGAAGTATAAATGACCCGCATAGATATAGAAGCGGAGGTGTTGCCAAATGGAAGCAATCATGGTCATGAACTATGGTGAGCATTGATTAAAGGATGGTCATCACTCATGGGTTTGAAGAGAACTATGAGTGGCAAACTAAACAAGTCGTTTATGGTCTATGGGGCCACAGACAAAGAGTTTGGACATGTAAAACCAAGGTATAAGCGACCCACGGGGTCGTAGAAGCTAAGGTATTGTTCATAATTACCAACAACAATCGCGATTGTAGTTGAAAAAAAAAAGAATGAATGAATGAAGGAATTGGGTCGTAGAAGCTAAGGTATGCTCAATGCCTTTTTAACGAGCCTGTTTGGGTAAAACGCTGAAGCGAATGAAGGAATTGGAAACTAAAGAATCCGGGTCCGGATTGTGGATATCAGGTTTAAATCTTGAAAGAAAAGCCCTAAGTGTGAAAGTTTGGGTTTGGGCCAACTTGGGTACAAACTTGGTAAAAAGTTGAAAATTTTGCTAAGTGTGGGAAAAGCCAGCAGATGCTGGCAACCTGCTGTAAAACGACCTCCTTTGCACCATGCGGGGAGAAACAAAGGTTCCCCGCGACGCGCGGGGGAGTCAGTCAACGAAAATGGTCAATGTCGGTCTCCTACGCCACACGAGGGACCAAACTAATCCTTTCGCGGCGGTGAGGACTACCCGAACTGGCAAATATTGTTTTCTTTAACATTTTTCATTTGTTTAATCGAATTACTAATCGTGTAAATGAAAATTGTGTTGGAAAATCATAAAAAGATGACACCGGATGGATGATCCAGCCATGCGAAGAACCGAATAATCCCAAATGCTTACTAACTTTCACTTTCGTTTAATGTTTGACATGAATTTAAAATGACGTCTAATTATATGTAATCAAACTTTTACGTTACATTGGCTAAATCTTATTTTGTGAAGTATATATTTGGGTCAATCGTAGAATGAAAATGTGAAATTTTATATTAAATATAGAGTAAAGTTCTATTTGAGTCCTTGTGGTTTGTGCAGTTTAACCATTTGAATCCAAAAACCAAAACTGTTTTGATTTGAGTCCCTGTGGTTTCTAATTTTAACCATTTGAATCCAAAAGTAAAACATCCAAATCAGAAACATTTGGTTTTTGGATTCAAATGGTTAAAATTAGAGACCACGGCACTACTACAAAACAGAGCTTTAGACGGGGTGATATGGGTTTTAAGACGGTGTTTTCAACACCGTCTTAAAGCACACTGGTTTAAAATCAAGTCTTATTAGACGGTGTTCAACTTGAACACCGGCTTAAACTTGATGAACACCGTCTTTTGGTGTTCAATTTGATCCCCATGTTACACTTGATGAACACCGTCTTTTGATATTATGTATAAATCGTCACTGTTATCCTGTCGTCGCAATCGTCACTATTTCCCTGTCGTCGCTGATGCTTAAAAAACGTTTTTTTTTCTTGTTTTTTCAATGCAAACCTGCCAATTTCCGATTCACGACACACAAAAACTAAATAAACATAAACATAAACTAATAAGCATAAACGTAAGCATAAATGGTTGCCTTTCAAAATAACTTAAGCATAAACGTCACAATCGGGGTTCGTTTTAAGTCACAATTTACAAACACGTCATAAAACTACCTAACATATAAAATGTAATAATTGTACGTCATATCCGCTGACCAAGAGTTGACCTGACCCGAGCTTGAGGACTCGACGCAGCCTCGACTCGATGACCCGATGTTTGACAAGGTTCTAAATACCCTTAAGACAAAACAACTCAGTCATCATCACACATTGCTTATTTATTTATGGAATGAATCAAAGAAAAGAAGTCTTTAATTAACTGATAATTTCCACCATGGCCTGCATTCTTCCAAACAGTGTGTACACTTGCTCACTCTTTCACAATATCATGAAACACGGTGCACAAAAGGGTCAAAAGAAATCATGATCGCCTACCTGGAAGTGCAATTTTAAGACGGTAACAATGACCTCCGACTGTCGTGCAAATAGTAACTAATATCGTAGGAACAGAAAGCAACAAACTTGGCAGTTTGCCTTCAATCTTTCAGTAATAACCGACCCCCTTCAGTTCTGCTTGTTGGGATTCTTGGCCATCATTCCCTTTATCAAGAAACACAACACGACCTGCAATTCAGTTATGAAACTTGTAACTTCACGTGAAAAACTTACTCATCATACAAGTTACAACACCAACAAACTAACTTGCATCTTAAACAACTTTTTAGTGAAGGTGGCAAGTGGGGGGGGGGGTATTGGATTAACGCTCACAATACTACAATAGTATCATATACGCTCACTGGCACTAGATGATACGTTAAATTAAGCGTTTAAGAAACTAACCATCTCCACGAACGGCCACTTCTCTTACACGACGAGTTAGACCTGTTATCGGATCATTGAAAATATTCGTCTCTAGATTCTCCTCCAAATATAAGGTAGAGCTACAAGCAAGACCAACAATCAGCAGAAAACAAAAAACAGGTGCAATAGCTGCCGCCCATAATAAGCGCAAGCCACTCATCCTCATAGCCATTATACAATATATCAATAATCATCATCGCAAGAGCTAAATTCTCAACCTTCTGTTCATACTCAAATTCAACAACATAAAACACTTATACCCACACTGAAAACTTAAACCGCAATAAAACAAACGACTTCAAAACAGACATTAGCTTACCCAGGAACAGCATTCTTTGCTACAAGCGCACCCAACCTCTCCGCATAAATCGAGACTCTATGCCACTGAACCATACTCCGATTCGCATAATCCCTGGGCTCTTCATTCTGCAACGGTCTCCGATTATTCCTCATCCCTCCGGTTCCTATCGACAGCATAGTCACAGCCCTCCCACTCCTCAGCTTCTTCTCTATAGCATTTTGACCCACTACCCCAATCAAGATCGCCTACTCAACACACCCACAACAAAAAAACTAAATCATTAAAACCCCACAACTCATATAAACAACCAAACTCAACAACTTAATGTATTCAATTACTAAGATATACATATATTATGTACCTTGTAAATGCCTGTATCTAAACCGTTTTCTAAGGGGCGGTCTACGGGGACCTTTTGGCGGGAACTGGAATCGGAAGATTGGGATAACGGACCCGAATCGGATTCTGGGTGGGTAGTGGGATCCGAATCGGGATCTGAGGTGGAGTCGGAAGAGGTTTCGGTGGAGAAACGATGGGTGGAAATTAGTAGCGATTGGTGTTGATTGAAATTAGGGTTTTTAGAAAAAGAAGACAAAATTCTTAAGTTCCTTTTTTTTTATGTTTTCTTGAATATTTTAATCAAAGTTCATGATGTTTATAAGACGGTGTTCAAGATAACACCGTCTAAAGGTTGCATAAAATAGTATAAGACGGTGTTTAAGCATTAGACGGGGTTTTTTTTTAATTTTCTTGAATATTTTAATCAAAACAGTACGATGGTCATATGGATATTGATTTTAAGACGGTGTTATTGCTTTAACCCCGTCTAAAATAAAACTTCAACACCGTCTAATACTCCATTTTGTAGTAGTGCGGGGACTCAAATAGTTAAAATTAGAGACCACAGGGACTCAAATCAAGACAGTTTTGGTTTTTGGATTCAAATGGTTAAACTACACAAACCACAGGGACTCAAATAAGACTTTACTCTTAAATATAAAAGGGTGTTACACAGATTACAAGCCTTTTGGTACCAATATAAGCAACTATACACTGATATCGTAATTCAAGGATTTTAGGTATGTAATCTAGTAACAAATCCAATAAAATAATTAAAGTATAATCCAGGGTTGTTTGTTGAGTCCATTATCTAACACAAGAAATTTTGTGGGAGTATGATAACAACTTTTTCAAAAGTTATTTTGATAAAAGTTTTAAACCAACTTAGTCTAATACCCATTATGTAAAAGCCTAAGGGAGTATGAGTAGGTTTTTATTATAGTTTTTATATTTTTTATACAACTTATATTTTGTTATTATGAAAATGTAAAATTATTTGCACGTAAGTAAATATAAAGGGAAGACCTAACACTAACTCCATAGAGATCAACATTCCCACGTCTCATTAAGAAGGTGCATGATCACCTTTCGTCTCACTAAGCTTGGTAGTGATCACTAATATCGTCACATTAAACTTGATGGTGATCACCACTATCATCTCACTAATCTTGGTAGTGGTCATCAATATCGTCTCACAACTATTGATGGAGAACAACATCCTATTTTCTTACTAATCTGAGTAGTGATCACCGTATTTTCTTCTAACATTTACATGTACAATAAACCCAATATATATAAGTGTTCACATAGTTTATAGTGATAAACGGATAACACAACTTTCTTTTTCATCTTCTAGAATATTCTTTATCTTGGCCTTTTGAGTTTTGATATAAAAAACAAGAGTTAAATGTCTGGTTGGTCCCTGTGGTTTGCAAATATAGCAAACTTGGTTCTAATGGTTGTAACTTTTGCACTCGTGCGATCTTTATCACTAACCCATGTTAGATTTCTCAGTTAAGTATATATGAAATGCCATAATTGCTCCTGAACAAAATACCCTTACTTATTAAGAAAAATAAAAATAAATTATGGGTCCCACACTCCCACCCATTACCACTAAACTGAGAAATCTAACTTAGGTTAGTGATAAGGACCCCACGAATGCAAAAATTACAACCACTGAGACCAAGTGTGTAATTATTAAATCATTGGGACCAAGTCTGCAATATTTGCAAACCACATGGACCAACTAGAAATTTAACTCTAAAAACAACTTTAAATATCACTTTTAGATGAGGAAAGTACGTAATTGTAAATGAAAATACACGACTAAAGTATTGAAAGAGCTGTTGTATAAATACCCAAGAGGAGAGAATGTGTTATAAATAGGTTAGTAGGTGGATGGTCGATGCTATAATATGACAGCTCATAAAATGTGAATCTTCTTAACCCATTTTTCTATCAAGAGTTATTTCATTGCAACGAGTCTAAAATGAAACTAAGGCATTTGATTAAACCTCAAGCATTCCAAAAGCATTTTATATAAAAAGTAGAGTTAACTGCTCTTTGTAATTTGGTCATTTTAATAGTGTTACTTCAATAGTTTAAAAATAGCCATTTTAGTGTAATTTGGCCATTTTTTGTTGGATTTACATGTTTAGATGGTTTTTGTTCAAGAGTTTGGATGACCCCAGCTTGCGTCCAACATAGACCATTTTAACTAGGGATACCGATCTGATAGGATTTAATTAGTTCATTTCGTCCAAAAATAGTTATTATTACCACAAAAAATCCACCCAATTAACCCGGTTAGTTTTGATAACTAACGTACCACTTGAGTATCATTGTGCCACGGGTGAAACCATCCGATCATATTCATCTCCACTAGGCATAATGCCTATACACACTAATTCAGAAGAAAACCCAATAAATATGGGGAAAACCCCGTGGGAATCGAACCCAACACTTATTGGTCCCAATGTCTTATCCCACCCTAAGATGCCAGCAGGTTATAAACCCGGTTAGTTATACAAATAATTTGGTTTAGTTAACTTCACTAATGGGTACTGTTTTTTTTGAACGACTAACAAATCAATCCCGAGTACTCCCGGGGCATCCACTGGACAAACGGAGTACTTCGAGAGTAACCCGAGTCGTCCACTACCACTTCCGGGGAAAACCCGGTAACCCACCCTGTCACAACCCCCGATCCCTATTACCTCGGGAACGGGCGGCCGCGAGCCAGTTTCAGTGGTATCTGGTATTGTCTAATTTGGCAGCGGAATTTTCATCAGGACCGTAATTAGGAAATATTGAATCAGAGTAAAATACCATATTTTCATAATATTAAACACATGGGATAAAACCCAAGTTTGCAGTACACACATTTTCATAGGAATAAATCCTATTTTTATTTAATAAAAACATCTATTTTAATTTAGGTAACTTTATTGCCACTTTTTCAAGCCTTCAGTGCTGTCCAGCTGGCTTCTATTTGGCTTTCACATTTTGTTACCTGAAACGCGTTTAAAAACATTTTGTCAGTGGGAAATACTGGTGAGTGAATCCCAGTTTAATCAAGTTTAATAAAAACCATTGTACAGTATTGAGGGCGATCTCGCAATTACATTTGTTTCCAAGTTATATCAATTAACATCCATGTTACTGTCAGACCCGACTTGTGGAAATGTTACCCCTCGCAAGGCAGTAACATAACTTTGTATATAAAATCCCAACATGTCCATGATAATTGTATCCTTACAAATACTTAATAACTGTTTAATATATAATTTATCATGTGAGGTTTTGTAAAAACAGTTAACAAAAATGAGATTACTCACATTGCTGTCTTAGATTTTCTGTAAGGTTTCCCTGGAAATTATCTATAGATTACACAAATGTACACGTGTTAGTATAATAACTCATTTTAACATTAGTAATACCCTCCCCGAGACGACATTCCAACGACTACGTCGGGCAGAACCACGACAGCCGTTACGAAATCCTAGATCAATCGGGCAGAGTATCTAATACGTATCCAGGGGTTATGATACTTACAACGGAGCAGAACTTCGCTATTTAGGGGGGAATTATACCCGAGTATAATGCCTACTACTTGAAAATTGAGAGAAAGAAAAGAAATTTGAGCGACGTAAACTGAAGACCCGAAGCCCTCTTATATAGGGCCTGATTTTGGGCTCTACGCGGCCCGCGTAAGGTGTAGCCGAGAGGCTACACGGCCCGCGTCAACGATGGTCAACAACGCAGCTGATCCGGGTCAGCGTATAGGGTCGACATGTGTTGGGCCACGTGGCGGCCCAGGGTTTCGCCAGCTTTTACCTTCTCGCGGCCCGCGTAAGGGTTGAGGGATGGCTTACGCGGCCCGCCTCAAACCCAAAAATTTAATTTTATAATTATTTTTAATAATATTCAAGGTATTCGGGGTCCGTTTTCGCGTATGGGGTGTATTTTAGGACATATTGGGATATTTTAAAATATATTGGGGTGTCGAAAATATTTCGAGGTTGTCGGTTTAAATTAGGGTTGTTATACACCCACCCGTAGGCACGACTGTGAAATTACCAGTAAAAACCGTTTGACTCAAGGATCAAACTCAGGTTTCCCTGGGTCTCTTATCATTGCACACCAGTGCCTCACTCTTTTTTTGTAGCAAATGAGAATCGAACTAACTCAAATCCTGTTACCACTTGAGCTGGAAGTCATTGGCCCGACTATAATCCGAGGGTCATCAACTTTCAACCCAAACCCAGTTAACCCACACCATCAACACGAGTTTTCTGCACACACTTCTATGTTGCTGGCTCTCATAGAATTCTCATGATCTCTTTCTTTCAACCTCGATAATCCCATATTGAATTCACCACCAAATTTCTGAACTCTTGGACACTTGAATCAATCGATCAAAGAATAAAAGATGCTCGGCAATGGTGGGGAATCCCCTTCTCGGTAAGCTATCATTTCCCCTTCAATCTAGGTTTCAAAATCATGATGATCCTTGCTTATTGCATATTAATTTATTACCCCTAGCCCTAATTTGTTTTGAGAACTTATCCCTGATGTGTTTGCATAACGTGTATAAGTTGCATTTGATCCATGTTAGGTATGAATTGTTGAGTATGGTGAAGAAACACTCAAATTTAATAGGGAAAACTGTAGTAGATGAGGAAGATGCTTCAGATGTTGAAATGGATCAAAAGTTTTGGCATGATGTTTTGGATTTGTATTTCATTGGTGGGAGGGAATCAAAGGAACAACAAGATGATGATCTCTTGTTCTTTGTTACAAAAATGGTATTGCCCCCGGGTTTTTAATCTTACTTACACACTCTACCTTGGTTTTAAACATACTTGTCAATGGCTACTTAGCGTATAGGTCTATGCTCGCTATTAGGGTTAGGGGTGAGCAGAAAACCGAAATAACCGAACCGTAACCGAAATAACCGAACCGAAACAAAAACCGACGGTTCGGTTTTCGGATAATCATTTTCAATAACCGAAAATAACCGAACCGAACCGATAAGTTTTAATAGTATACCAAATCTATATATTTTTATATTTAAGTTGTTTAAGTGTTTACCCATGCTACTAAGAATTATTAATTCTATTATTGTTTGTTAAATATTTATAATAATAACATTACCATGTTTATTTATCATTAAAATTATCCATTGTTTACAAGAACTAACAAAGTTTAATATAAAAACTAAAGGGTTTTCAAAGTATTATAAAAGAAAACGTCTTAACAAAAACTTTGAAAAAACATTAAAATGGATTAGAAGGTTAGGTTTATGTGAATTATATTAATTTAAAAGACTAAATATATTAACTTAAATGTAAACATTTAAGAAAGATTTTTAAACTTTGAATTATACTTTTAAGTTTTGAATCTTACGTAATTTGTTTCAAAAACCGAAAAACCGAACCGAACCGAACCGTTGCTAAAACCGAAATAACCGAAACCAAAAAATCCGAAACCGAACGGTTTTTAAAAACCAAAAACCGAACTTTTATTATTATTATTATTTGTTTTTTTAAATATAAATAGCAATTAAATATAGCTATAAAATAGCTGGATTTTAGGTTTTTGTTAAATATACATGTAAAATAGCATATATACCAGGGTATTTTGATATAATATACATATAAAATTTTTAATTTTTTTTTCTAGTGTATCGCCCGCTATTTATCACTATTTGCTAGGGTATTTTTTTTTTCTAGGGTATTTTGATATGTAGCGTATAGATATCTTATCGCTATTCGCCATTAACAACTATGGTTTTAAAGACTCGAGGGCTTCATGCCGCACCTCATGTACTTGTATGCTAAAACCTCCAAAGGGTTTATGAAAGGTTTACTTGGTTGTGCATAGAGCAATGCCTAGGCGCCTAGCGTACATGACGTGCGTCCCTTGAATTTTGGTTTTTCGGGACTAAACTCCACGGAGCGCCTCCTCGCACCTTGGTTTTTGGGACAATGGGACTTAATTGCTTTAGAGCGCCTCATTCTTTTTTAAACCAAGCATTCAAATACAGTTATGATATGTTTTCTTTTTCCATGATGTTGCACCTTGTGGATTCAGAGCTTACATGGGTATGGCTTCAATGATAATATTGAAGGAAATTCTCCGTACTTCGTACGTAGGTGGGCTGCCAAGGTAATCATACTTTATACTTTGATTTTACCAGATTCAGAGTGTTATGAGTCATGTTCTTCTTGGACAGTTGGATGATTTAGTTGGAGAGAGCTCAATGATTATAGATTGGAGGCGTTCATTGTACTTGAACTTAATTGCCCACACTTCATATAGTATAACAGTTGCAATATGCAGGTAAATTATCATCTATCATTAAAGCTAGCAAATCATGTCGTGTTGTGTTGTGTTTGACTTTGACACGACACGTTTAACACGACTGGTCAACCTGAACAAGATACGTTTGACTAAGCGTGCCATTTCTGGAAACACTAACACGGACATTGTTTAATAAGCAGGTTACATGACACAACAGTACAACACAACACATTTCAATGCAATCAGTTCAATAACATGTGTGACACGCCATGCTTAAAAGTTTATTGACTGGATTAAGAAATAGTAAGACACAATTAAGATGATAATAAAAGATACGAAAAGTTACCATCTATATTTAATTATACAAAAATGTGTCATTTTGATAAGCGTGTCCTATTGACCTATCAACCAATATAAAGCGATAAGTTAAAGGTGTTATGTGTGTCATAAATGGGTTAAGCACGTTGAACCCATTTAGAGACGTTTTTAATAATGGTATTAACAGGTTGACCCTTTTATGACCCAGACCCTTTTACCCTAAACGCTAACACGTTTAACTTCGTCTGGAGGCATGCCTGATGTCATGTCATAAGGTGCCACCATATCTATGATTTGAGTATTTAAAAAATACATTCATATATATACTAGACTGGTTTTATTGGGTTATTAGACTTTAATTTTCCGTCTTCATATTGTATTTGTACCATAGTTATTAAAGCGAGCGCCCAGGCGCGCCTAGGCGCAAATAAAGCCCCGGGCCCAACAAATCGCCCTGAATGCGCCTCGCACCTTTAATAACTATGGTTCATGTCATAGTTATTAAAGCGAGCGCCCAGGTGCGCCTAGACGCAAATAAAGCCCCGGGCCCAACAAATCACCTTGAGTGCGCCTTGCGCCTTTAGTAACTATGATTTGTACTTATACAGTTGTATATTTTAAATGAAAACATATTTTTGCATTAATATAATCTCCACCAAATATAGAAACTTTAACATAAAAGGATATGTTTTATTTCAGTCATCAATCTCTTCAAAATCATCAGAGTAACCAAGGAACAACACTATCTCCTATATACAAGGTAACCTTTTCTTGTCAAACCTGTCTAGTTTGCTAGTATTCTTGAATATGCTATGTTTTTTCGTCCAATATATACCTCTTTTTTCATCGTGCAAAACCATGTGTTTTTAAACACCAACCTCCTTAAACCTTCAAGGGGTGGTGTGATTTCTAGCAGAGGTTGTAGCTTTAAATCTTGTTTTCACTGGTTTCCTGACATTATACGTGCCATAACTCATGAAGGCCACCTGCCCTGTGCAAGCTGCGATTTACCTGATTCTGTTAACGGGTTCTCATGGTTACTAAAAAGAAAGCATTTAACCTCAAGAATATTGTATTTAGTTAAAGATTAAAAGGCTACCAGTAACATTTCTTTAATGTAGTAAATTTGATAGGAATTGATGTTATTACATGTTTTTGAATGTCTTCAGATTGTGAAAACAGTTTATGCATCTCCAAGCCGTGTTAATTTTCACTTGGACTCCAGAAAGGCAAACAAACTTAGCACCTTCCATAATATTTATTATTACTATTATTGTTGTCGATTGTACTATATTTTGTTGAACTTTGAATTATTGGTGTGTCCAGGAAGTAGAGACAAAGCCTGCATATCCAGATATATGTTTTGCTGTTGATGACTTCGATTCGACCTTCGACGCTGTGGTATGTTTGGTGGCATTTTCGACCCGTTTAAGAATGAATGGGATGATTCGTGTTTTGTTTCTCCAGTGACCGGTCAAAGGGCTAAAACCATATATTAGCTATAAAGGAAACCTGTGAAATTGCTCATAAGTCTCCCAGAGTGTGTTTTTAATGCACCTTTTAAAATATTGTGTTAAAAAAATTAGATTATAATTTAATTTAAATAATACAATAATTGTGATCATATAGGAGAATAACTATTTTCAAAAAATCTAGAAGGTTTGGACATATAATATGGATCCGACAATAAGTAAGTTTGAGGTTGTCATATCTATCCTGCTAAATATACGTGTCGTGTTCGGGGTGACTTGTGTAACCAATTTAATTAAACAGATCAAGGCATCAACCCATTTGATTAAACAATTGACATGTGAAGCTGTTTATGACCCGTTTAACCATTTATTACAGCCTTTTAACCATTTAACACGTTTAGGACTTGATTATAACCCATTTGCAACATGTATGACTCATTTAGCTACATGTGCTTAACAAGTCGTGTTTGGGTTACAACTTACAAGATTTTTTAGTGTGTATGGGTTAGGGTTGTCTTCTTTGCCACGAATAATTATATCGGCCATGTTCAAGTTAAACGATTCTTTGAACTTTTTGTATGCTAATAATTGATATTTCATATTTTGATTCAACAACATATGCCATTGGTTATTAGTTATTTTATTTTTCAGGTTTTGACGGATACAGACCATTGTTACTGTGTACTTCTTAATGCAGTGGGCGGAGCAGCATTTCCTAGTGAAATTCCACCACAAGATAACGCGGATGCTGAAGAAACTAATAAAGCTAAGGTATATTATTCATAAGTGTTCTGGTTAGCATTTTTACAATTTTTCATTATGCTTTTAATTGAAGTATCTTTATTCTAATACCAAAGGGATTTTTATCACAGATTACTCTCTTCTCAGGATTTGTGAGCTACGAAATGGTCCGTGAAGCCTACGATGGTAATAGAAATGGATAATGTTGGCTGCATTATAATTTCTATGATATTTATAAATACCTTTATTTTTTATTTCAAAGTTTTATTTGTGAATATTTGCAGCAGGGAAGTCTGGATTTGGAAGCCTATTGCCATTTGGTAATTCAGCAGGCAAAACAGACAGAATATACATGAAAGGCCCAGGAGGTCGTGGGGAAGTCGAGGTTGCAGTTTCAGGTGTTGTAGGTATGTATACATATAACTTGCTATTTTTCGAGTGATCGACCCGTTTCAACCTGTGTCAATCTTGGTACCTCTAATATGAACGGGGGTGCTGCAATTTTCAGATCAGAGCCTAGATGAATCCGGGCCCCACTCGCCTCTGCAAATATCGGAAGGGGGAAAATTCAGGATTGGCGCAATAGTTAGGAAAGCTGCATCAGTTGCACAGGTGGCAGCAAAGAATGCGTATGCAGTTGCTTCTTCCACAAGGAATGCCGATGGAGGGATGGTCCCATTGAAGTGCTGCCTCATGTCCGTATCGCTACCTTGGGAACATATTGCTTATGATCTTCTTTTCAAGGTAAGATTCTCGTACTAAGTTATGATAGTCATACCGGTATAGTTTGAAATTTTGATTATTTGAGCAGAACCTGTTCATTTAAACTCTTTAAAATGAAGTCACTCATTTTTTTTTTTGCTAAAATCAGGGAGGTGTGCCGGTGAATTTGTAAGATTGTACTTGGAATCTGATTTGTTAGTTGTTTGAATATTATGTGAGGGTCTTGTATTTGTGAGGGTTCAAACTGATAATTGTAAATGATAAAGTGGGGTATGTAATGTAGTAATGTGAATGTGAATTGATCAAAAGTGTAGTATTTGATGGCTGAAAGATTTAAATGGTATTTAAAATTATTGTAAAAAATATAATAAAATGGTCATTTTATAAATTGTGTTAATGTGTTTAATCATTATCATCATACTCGGTAAATCCCACCAATAGCAAAGCTAAGGTAGGGTCTGAGGAGGGTAGATGTAAAAAATATAATAAAATGGTCATTTTATAAATTCTGTTAATGTGTTTAATCATTATCATCATACTCGGTATATCCTACCAATAGCAAAACTAAGGTAGGGCCTGAGGAGGGTAGATGTAGACAGCCTTACCTCTACCTCGTAGGAATAGAGAGGTTGCTTCCAGTGAGACCCTCAGCTCGATTGTAGTTTTGTATCAACCATTGGACCCAAGACGCAAAACACTTAAACAATCGGGACAGAGACTGATTGGTGCATGTACCCCCGTGTCTTTCAGCTATCAACGTCACCACATGATGCATGATTAACTATCCGCCGCTTTTAACGTTATTTTCACGAAAATAGTAAAATAACGTTAAAGTTAGTACCATTACACTTTTGCCCTCCGAGCGTCCACACATATATACATTATATGTACAAACCGCAAGCGGTGCATTGTTAATGTGTTTAATGAAATTTATTAAAATGGATAAATACGATATGTTAATTAGAAAAGTGTAAAATTGATGTTTTATATATAATATATTTCTCTCTCATAACATGTACGTCTGTATTTCGATTACTTGTACATACTATTTATAACACGATCTCAAAAAAATTACATTGAGTCAATCAATTAAAACAGAACACACAATACTTTTGCTAAAAAAAACTAAAAAGACAAATAGACTATATGAGTGTGTGCCAGACAGCTGGCTGACACGAATAAAAAAAATACTCTGAGTCAAACCAATTAAAACAAAACACTACCATAGTTTTGTCAAAAAAAAAAAAAAAAAAAAAAACGAAAACGATCGCATGACTGTAATTTTATACTGGGGGCAAAATCGTAATTTGATATGGAAAAATAGCAAAAAACAATGGCAAACTGTAAATTTGAACTGAGGGCAAAATCATAATTGGCTGGGAGGGGAAAAAACAAAACTAATGACAAATATATAAATTTCAAACTGGGCAAAATCGTAATTTGGCTGAACCAATGGGGAAGCGCCAGGCAGTTGCCTGACACTATTCCCAGCTGCCTGGCACTATTCCCCTCTATGGTGAATGTATTGTACTAGTTTTTGCCCCGCCCGCGTTGCGGGGCATTAAGTCGAATATTTTTTTTTTCTCTCATAAAATGTACGTTTGTGTTTCAATTTGTTGTACATACTACTCAATAACACAATCTAAAAAAGAGTCAATCAATTAAAACAAAAACTATCATACTTTTGCAAAAAAAAAAATTAAAACGATCAAAAGACTATAATTTTAATCTGTGAGCAAAATTATAATTTTTCAAGACAAATGAGCGTGTGCCAGGCAGCTGCCTGGCAACACCGAGTCAACCAATTAAAATAAAAAAACACTACCATAGTTTTGTTAAAAAAATTAAAAAAAACATTGCATGACTATAACTTTACACTGGGGGTATAAAATAAAAAAACACTACCATTGTTTTGTTAATAAAAAAAAAAACATTGCAAGACTATGACTTTACACTGGGGGCAAAATCGTAATTTAACAAAAAAAAACGAAAATGATGGCAAAACTGTAAATTTTAACTGAGGGCAACATCGTAATTTGGCTGGGAGGAAAAAAAATAAAACCAATGTGAAAAGTATAAATTTAAACAGGGCAAAATAGTAATATAGCTGTCTGACACTATTTCCACTCATTATATTTGTAGTGTACTAGTGGAATGCCTCGCCCGTGTTGTGGGGCGCTACACCGAATGTTTCTTAGTTGATGGCTTGTACGCTTTTATTTAGGTTACTTGTACACACTATTTATAATGCGATCTCAACAAAATAACATGGAGACGTAGATAAAAATACTATCGTCAAAGGAAAAGAAAACATTTATAAACTTTAAGAACAATAAAGTAATTATCGTAAACTAAGTTAAGGAAAAAAAATTGGGTAAAGTTGAAGAATATTATATTTAATATTTTCAAAAAAAAAAAAAAACGTTAAACTTTGTCTTTCCAAAGAAAAACACCAAGCATAACAATTTAAGACATAATGCAATGAATTCTAGGCTTAAAACTTAAAGCACCATGTCAAGAACGTTAATAAGTAGTGTGTTTTAGTTTGGTTTTAAATTTTACGTCCATAATGTGTTGCATTGTGTTTTAAATTGCTATGTTTGATGTTTTTTTTTTTTTTTGCCAAAACAACCCAAAACATGATGCCTATGTCCAAAACATGATACCTACATGTCAATTTTTATGCCTTCTCACACTTCTCACGAAAAATGTCATTTTACAGGAACCACCATTTATTGCGAGTACCACGAAAACCAATCTGAACACAACAAAAAATACCTAAAAAAAAAACAAACAAAAATATTTTTAAATTTTTTTATATAAAAAACGTTACATTTTGTCACTAAAAAAACTGAACAAGAGTACCGATACACATGTGCATACGCATGCACATGTGCAACGGTACTGTTCTTTTTTTAGTGACAAAATTTAGCGTTTTTTATAAAAAAAAAATTGAACAAAAAGTACCGTTGCATATGTGCATTTGCATGCACATGTGAAGGGGTATGGTCCCAAAAAGGCCGCGCAAACCTCCGTCAAGGTTGCGCGCAGGACTATACTCCTTATTCAACAAACTTCCTATCATTAGCCTCGCGCGAGCTGTACCGTATTCTATTTTACGTCGCGCGAGACCTAGCCAATAAGAAGCTCCAATAGCAACACTTAGCATATTGAAAGAGCACTCAGTCACCTAAACCCTGCGCGAGTTAGTTACGTGCCCAGCAAGACTCGCGCAGGGAAGCAGCGCAAGGCTGTTCCAAATAGTACACAAGGTACAAGTGGCAGAAGAAAAGAGCCAATCAACGTCCTTCTGGCTCTGCTCAATCGTGCTCCACGATCATCTGGCATGTTGGAGACAAAAAGTACTTAAGGACGCCTACATGGCACCAATCATAAGGCAGAGACAACTGCCCCACGATCTCCACTTACCTGCTGATGGCAGAAGGGCGGCCAGGCCGACAACAGTGACACGTGGCTCCAATCACATTGCGCCAGCTCCAGAAAGCTCCTAGAAGCCACTAACGGTCGATACCAGTGAGACAAGGAGCATATCCTCCATGTTGTCGTCTTCAGGCCCAAGGCCCATCAGCCCATATCCTCTTACACCTCTCCGGCTATAAATAGAGACCTCACTTCACAGGTTAAACATTCCATTCCCTCTACTCTCACACTTAATACTTAATTATCTCCTCAAAGCAGTCGCTTATTCTCATGCCGGAGCCCGGTTAAGAGGGAAACCCCCACATTCCCCTCTTAACGAGTAACGGTGTTCTGTTTTGCAGATAACCCAGTCACTAAGGAGCTCAGGAAACCATAAAGAAGATTAACCATTATGGTAGGAACATAAACCAAACTGATTAGTCCCTTGATTAGTTCTGTGTTTCTTCATTGGCGCCCACCGGTTTTTCTACAAAACACTTTCATCTTCTTCTTTCCTGAGTTTTCGTGTTTTTTCTTCCTTCGATCATGGCTGGTCAAGGAATCATTCCCGAGTTTGTTGGTTTTGGTGAAAACCCTAATGCAGCGTTGGGGGAGGGTAATCAAAACGCCCAACCTCAACACATCGAAGAAATTGGCGAAATCGAAGTAACCAATACGGGGGGACCGCGCGGGAGCATCACCCGCATCACTCAAACGGTAACCCCAGGAAACAACGGCGCTGGACCTTCAAACCCAGCTCCACCTCAGAACATCTCGGCGCTACTAGGGCTACCAGAGGGCGAAACACCAGCCTCATGGTACGCCAAACAACTTGCCACCATTAACGAGGCATATCAATCCTTGAGCGCACAACAGGCAGTCTTAACGGCAGAACCGTCCTTGGTTACACCAACCGGCCCAAGTCACGGGGCGCGTCAGATGCCACCACCGCAAAACATCCAAGGAAGAGCTAACAGACCTCCCCCTACCAGAAGATTGAGCGTGCATGACACGCGCGATACGCGGGGGGGGGGGGGGGGGGAAACAGAAAGCTATTACGACTATCCGTCAAACATCCAAAGAGGCCCAGTTCATAGCCGGCTCACGCCGCGCAACATGAACGATGAATGGGAAGATACTGACCCGAATGATCCAACTTGGGAGGACGATGAAGGATCTTCAGTCTTCAATCGTTTACAGAGAAACCATGAATACTACAAACCAAGACAACATGTTGGGTACACCGAAGAGGCTGAACAAGACTTTCGCCTCGCCTATCGACCAGCTGAAGCTGTGGAACATTCCAAGTTCGTTCCAAAAATCGCACTGGCACCACTTAAAAGAGAGAAGTTACCTCCGACAGTCGGAAAGTTTAACGGATTGACTGATCCTGATGATCACGTCAGAGTTTTCACAAGCGTGGGCTGCATGGGAGGATGGAATATGCCCATGTGGTGCCATCTGTTTATTCAAACGCTTACAGCTGCTCGTGCCTGGTTCGATAGCCTTCCTCCGGGAAAGATAAAGTCATGGGTGGATTTCAGGACTCAGTTTTTGAGTCACTTCAGTCAACAAAGACGATACCAGCGCAACACGGCCGAGGTTGAAGACATCTGGCGCAGAGATAACGAGGGTCTGGAAGATTTCATCACCCGCTTTAACAAAGAGTGCTTGGAAATCAGTGGCGTAAGTGAACAGCTCATGCGCTGCCACTTC
Source organism: Helianthus tuberosus (assembly GCA_030545235.1). Taxonomy (NCBI): domain Eukaryota; kingdom Viridiplantae; phylum Streptophyta; class Magnoliopsida; order Asterales; family Asteraceae; genus Helianthus; species Helianthus tuberosus. The sequence continues at coordinate 122,788,234 of CM060401.1, forward strand.
AAGAAAGCCATTCGCTGTGATAGCCTAATTAGAACCATCACTGGGAAGGATGGAATGCCCAAGGAATGGGATAAGCTCATGGAAGCCGCGAAGATAGTCGCGCAAACTGAAGAGTCACTGGCCAGAAACAAGAGCTATCGAACTGAAGATCGATTTTCTAAAGGGGGCCCTTCGCGCGACGACAACAGACGAAACAAAGGCAAAAACCCTGGGTGGAAAGCCAATCACTCCAGCGGTTATAGTGAACGACCTCGTTATGAAGAACGGTCCCGCTATAAAGAAGACACGCGAGATACTATTGATCGCATCGGCTATCGGAAAGCAGTCAGGGATGACAATCGAGAAAAGCACTGGACTCCGCTCATAAAAACACCTAAAGAGGTACTGATGACGGAGAATCACGATTTCAAGGCTCCAAGGCCTATGACGAACAAAAAGGGGCAAGACCCCAACCTGTACTGCAACTTCCATAAAGATACGGGACACCTGACGGACGACTGTTACAGTTTACGTCAAGAGATCGAAAGAGCGCTAAAAAGCGGGAAGCTGAGCCACCTGGTGAAAAACATGCACAAAGAAACTCGACAGCTCCAACGCCACGATGAGGGGAACCACAAGAAAGTCAGACGTCTAGAAACCCATATGGTCAACGGACCAAGATACAGCGCAAAAGAGAAAGGCAAGCGCCCTTACGAACCCTCATGGCAAGAGCAACAGGTCATCTTCCCGGTAGTGCGCGGCGGCCCTCACGCCACTCGACCCGTCGTCATTACCAGTATTATCGGCCATTAGGAAACAGAGTACGTGTTCATCGATCCAGGAAGTACGACTGATATCATCTACGAGCAATGTTTTAATCAGTTTGATGAAGATGATAAAGCGAGACTTGAACCAGTTGATTATCCACTGTCTGGATTCTGCAATGAAATGGTCTTCCCGCTAGGCCAGATCAGCTTCCCCGTCACACTCTCTGACGGGAAGCATTCAAGAACAACGAATGTTATCTTCATGGTGATGCCTGTTAAATCAAGGCATGATGTGTTGATTGGGAGAGAAACCCAAGGCGAACTGAACATGGTCACTTCCACACCCCACTCAACGATAGGGTTTCCAACCAAAACGGGGGTAGCGATCATTTATGCTAAGAAAGAAGTAATGGCGACAGAAGAAATGCGCCCAATAAAAGCACCCAAGGTTTCAACAACTGAGCCAGAAAAGTGGGTATTGAACCGGAAATACCCGGAGCAAACGGTGACGATAGGCCACACAATCTCACCAAACATCCGAACGCAGCTCAAGCAACTCCTGTTCAGAAATATGGATATCTTCGCCTGGACTCCGGGCGACATGACCGGTGTCCCGCGCGACATCACTGAACACTGTCTAAACACTTATCCCTCTATTGAGCCAAAAGTGCAAAGGAGACGCAGCCTAGGGGCGGATAAAACCAAAGCGATGAATGAGCAGGTATGTGAGTTGCTAAAGGCAGGGATCTTCCGGGAGGTCCGTTATCAAAGTTGGGTTGCGAACCCCGTGATGGTAGAGAAGTCTAGTGGAGGATGGCGAATGTGTGTTGACTATACCGATCTCAACAAGGCATGCCCTAAAGATTGCTACTCTTTGCCTGAGATCGACAAAAAGATAGACTCTCTCGCGCCATACAGATGGAAATGCTTCTTAGATTGCTACAAAGGATACCATCAGGTTCAAATGAAGCTAGAAGACGAAGACAAGACAACTTTTCGAACCGATCTAGGGATCTTCTGCTACTCAAAGATGCCTTTCGGCTTAAAAAATGTTGGCGCAACGTATCAACGCCTGATGGACAAGACCTTCGCTGGAGATATCGGGAAGCATATTGAAGTTTACATCGATGATCTGGTGGTCAAAAGTCCCGAAGAGGACCAAATGTTGAAGGACATCGAAAAAACATTCAATTCATTGCGCAGCGTGAATATGAAGTTGAATCCAGCCAAGTGTTCTTTTGGCATGGAAGAAGGGAAGTTCTTAGGCTTCATAGTTACAAACGACGGCTTTAAAGTGAATCCAGAAAAGGTCCAGGCAATAGAGCGAATGCCATCGCCGCGAACAATCAAAGAGATGCAATGGTTGGCCGGCCGCCTAGCCGCGCTTAACCGATTTCTATCAAATCACGCCGCGAAGTCATACCCTTTTATCAGCACTCTGCGCAACTGTGTGAAAAAACAAGAGTTCAGATGGACCCCTGAAGCAGAGAAGGCTTTTCAGCAAATGAAGATGTGTTTGATTGAGCGCCCTACCCTGACTGCACCATTTGAAAAAGAGCCACTCGTACTGTACTTATCTTCTTCGGATAAGGCAGTAGGGTCGGTATTGCCGGTAGAGAGAAATGGAGTCCAAACTCCAATTTATTACGTTAGCAGAGTACTCACTGACCCAGAAACGAGATATTCCACAATGGAAAAATTGGTGCTTGCGCTACTACACGCCTCCCGAAGGCTGCGCAGATATTTTACAGGGCATGTGATCACCGTACTTACCAATTTCCACATCGGCACGATATTGCAAAAGCCAGAAACATCCGGGCGGTTAGCGAAATGGGCCATCGAGCTGGGGGGCCACAACATTCTGTACAGGCCGCACCCAACCATCAAGGGTCAAGTTCTAGCGGACTTCATCACAGAAGTTCCAATTGATAAAATCAAAGATTGTGAACTTGTGGAGACTCCCGTAAAAGACACGACAAATGAGACTTGGATGCTTTATACTGATGGGGCCTCAAATGAGGACGGCGCGGGAGCTGGATTGCGCCTAGTGAGCCCTGAAAACCATGAATTCACTTACGCCATCAAATTGGATTTTAATAATACCAACAACGAGGCGGAGTACGAGGCATTTCTGGCAGGCTTGCGTCTCGCCATAAAAATGGGAGCTAAAAATTTACAAGCACACGTTGATTCACTCCTAATAGCCAGCCAAGTTAACGGTATATACGATGCAAGGGGCGAAGTTATGGCCCTATATTTAGAACAGGCAAAAGAGTTGCTTCAATAGTTCAAGTCTCACAAGGTAATCCGCATCAATCGCTCTGAAAACAAACCAGCTGACGCTTTGAGCAAGCTTGCTTCAACTTCATTCCAACATTTAGCAAAAGATGTAAGGATTGAAGTACTCAAGAATCCGTCAGTTCTGCTACGACAAGTCAACGTGATCGAAATAGGGCAGCCATCCTGGATGACCCCTATAATTAAATATTTGCAAGAAGGAATACTCCCTGAGAGCAAGGCAGAGGCAAGAAAGATTCAGAACAAAGCTCTGCATTATGAAATGAATGGTGGTATTCTGTACCGAAAATCATTCTTGGGGCCACTACTGCGCTGCGTGGACCCCCAAGATGCGAATTATCTGATAAGGGAGATTCAAGAAGGGATTTGCGGCATCCATGCAGGGCCACGCATGGTGGTCGCGAAGATTATGAACGCTGGATATTACTGGCCAGGGATGCATGTTGATGCACTGAAGGAGCTGCGCAAGTGCGACTCCTGTCAGCGACACTCTCCAAAAACCCTGCGCCCAAAAAACGATCTTATCCCTATATCCACAGCCTGGCTGTAATACCTCGTAAAAATCACGTGCAATGATGTATTGACACGTGTAATGAACCCTAATGAAGTCAAACATTGAAATATAGGGACTAATTTTTCGAAAAATCGAAAACTTTGATTATTAAAGGACTGGAAGTGTTAGCATACCTAAAATAAGTTTCTAAATAATCTCTCACGATATTTATATTCACGAATATGCCACTTGATGGTTAAGTGTAGCCGTTTGCGTAATTAAATGAAAGTTTGCGTAATAAAGGGTTAAAAGCGTCAACATGTCAATTCTAACCTCTGAGTGGCCTCTTAACAAACTGGGAGCTTCGTAGTATTTAATTATACTCTCGGGAATGCCAAATATTGGCCGACTAAAGTTTTTATGCCTATAAGTAAAATTACGCGCAACTATGCAAGTTAAAGGGGCTAAAAGTGTCAATATGTTTAATTCTACATCTAAATGACCTTTTAGCGAACCTGAAGTATCGTGATGTTTAATAATACTTTCAAGAACGTCTAATATGGATTAGATGAGGCTTCATTGCTATTAAATGATGAAATGCGCAAGTTTGCGCAATAGAGGGACCTAAAGCGTCAACTTTTGAATCTACGCCATTCGGTGACCATTTAAGCAAACGGGAGCGTAGTAATATATAAATATATGCTTGGTAATGATTATTATGGGCCATGGAAGGCTTAGATATCATTAAACGGCATTTCGCGCCACTTTGCGCAATTAAGGGACTAATTACGTCAAACTGTATAAGGAGGTCAAATCGTATGGTAACGGACCTTCCGGAATATGTCCATAAGTTAAACAAACCCTATTTATCCTTTATATAGCTTAGATATAGGTTTAGTGGTGTTTGGTGCGCAAAAATAAACTTTTATGTCATTTAGGGACTAAAAGTGTCAAAAAGTGCACAAGTTTGCACTTTCGCGCATATCTCACATTCTGAATATCCCCGGACACCCAAAAATTTATGTAAGCACTAAAATATTTTATTTTAGTGATCGCCTTGATAAAATTCCATTCGCCGCGTAGTTTGGACCGTTTTTCACGTCCGTTCGTGTTTCATCGTAATTAGACGCACAACGTGATCGTACGGCCAAACGAACCGACATCCGACATGTTTTTGAACATGTTTCATGTCCCCTATGTTTACACACCATAGTGAAGCCTTAAAATGAGGTTAACGGGCCTTAAACGTGCCTAAATTAACCTTAAAGGCTCACAGGGACCATTTCTGCCAAATCTGGAACTTTGTTTGCTGTTGTGGACCTGCAGGCGGGCCGCGTAATAGGCCTGGGTTTCTCACGCGGGCCGCGAGGCCTGCACATAATGCAGAACATCTATTAACAGCCTGTTTCTTGCTGTTTTCATGTTCAAAACTGGTTCCTAACTCACACAATCGACTCTAGGGGCAGCCCATAGATTTTATAAATGGTTTTACACCTGGCCTAATCTGGTTATGAACTCCCGACACTTGTCGCGATCTCGTGAGGTCCCGAAAACTATATAAAGGAGGTAAGTTCACTTACATTCTAAATTATGGAGATCTCTGGTCATCAACAAGGATTCGTTAGGCTCTCTAATCGTAATTAGGACTCTTGTAAGTGTTCATAACCCTTTCTAATTCGTTCTAGCTTAGTTAATTAACTAAAAGTCAATCCGTTGTAAATTAAGTTTGACTTCGCGATTAAATGAAATTTGCTCAGTCATTTCTCGAATTGAAAATACCTACAAGTGGGTATTTATGTGGGTAACAAACCCTTAAAAGGGTACTTTCAGATTCCCACTCTAACTATGTTAATTGTCGAGTCAAAGCTTACTTTAAAAAGTCAACAGAATGTGTATTTTCAAATTTAAGCATAATTAGCAATGGAGGGTACATGCAACCTGTTTGATCATTAATATAACATGGTAATTAATGTAAGAACATGTCCCAACATGTTAAACTTGACAATTTTCAGTTTAAACCCGGATCGGACCCGAAAGTCGCATAATTTGACTTTTGCTTTGACTATCAGTTCTGATCCGTTCATGCATGTTTAAGATCTGCCTTAGAGCTTATTTTGGACCAGGTTTCATATAAGTATAACTCTCTGAGATTATACAACTTGGTTCAATACTTATTCGATTCATATGCATGTTTCCGATTAATGCTTAAATGTTGACTATTATGCCCTTTTGACTATAAAACGTGATTTTTGAAAAAGTGAAAGAGTAGAAACCTTAATTACTGATTTATAAACTTGCACCAAAAATTTGACATCAGTTTGAGGTCTAGATTAGAAGTTATGCTCATTAGCGTAATTTGAAAGCGTTATGTTACTTAAACGGCGTAATTAGCGTATATCCTATCTAAACCCAATTTTTGATACCAAACTTTTTACCTACTGATATAAAATAATATTTTGGGATTTTTAAATATTTTTATTTATTTTTAGGCTGAGCATAACATAGGGTTCTAGGCTTGATTCGGTAATTGCCGGTTTTGCCCTTTTGGGCTATAAAATGAGTTTTACAAATCCTTTTTGACCCCAAACCTTTTTCTACTGATCTAATATGATAAATAAAATATTTTGAGCCTTCTGGAATAATAAAAATATCAGATTTCTATACAAAACCCGGAAATGGCTCCAAATCACATTTTTAAGCGTTTTTAACGCATAGTATGTATCGAAACTAGTTTAAATATATAAGGGTTGATGCCTACTGATATTTTCAATAAATTTATATATTTTAACAGTAAGCAAAAGTTTTAAACTCAGATTCTCTGTTTTGCTTTTTTTTAAGCCTATGTGGAATTACCAAAATGCCCCTACGGTGCATCGTATGGTTATAATTAATAAATTTCACATATATATGATACCCTACAGATATGACTTATTAAATTAAGTATAATTACTGATTTAATCAGACCTGTAACTCAGAATGATATTCAAACTCTCTTATAATCTTTAAAATGACCAAAATACCACTTCGGGGCACAAATTGGTCTTAAACTCGTTTTGGGCATAATGGAAGGTATCCTACTGATATCACAACATATTTGGGGCATATTAACTTAGGAAACTTGTATATGACTCTTTTGGTTACTCGTTACGCACTTTTCGCGTTCGGATCGGCGTATGTAACTAGTTTGCATATATTAGCCGAAACGGGTCAAACCATATCGTTTTTGTCTCAAAATTCAGAATGTGTTTAAGTTACCCATATTAAACAAGCATACAAGATTGTCGGGTCAAAACTACATTCTAAACCAGTCTTCGCTTTATCATGCGTTTGAACCGTGTCTTCTTTTTTTAAAAACTAACCGGTCTAAGCTTAGGCTTAATTAAAGACCCGTTAGGAATCTAATAGGTTATTAAAAACCTTCGTTCCAGATTTAGGAGCCAAGTAAAAGCTATCTGTACTTGCTTGGTGGTATACGGCTGGGATAAATTGTATAAATTTACTCAGGTAAATACTTTTAACTTATTTTCCCAATACGGGCTTGGGGTACAGTATATAAAATACCGCTTGGTCCGGCATTGAATTCTTTAATCAAATAGAGGTTAAATTTTTTGATATGCTATGTTTTGAATGTGTTTTGTTTGCTTAAAGCCTTTGGGGGGTTAATGACCATGTCCCGGATATCCTTGGCATCATCTTACGAGATGGCCACGACCTGAGCACGGGGTGTAGGCGTACACCTTTCAGTGCATAACTCATTAATGTGGTGTGTCTATTAATCTTTAACTCGGTCTACGGATCGGGCTACTGAACACATAAGTAACATGTAATTCCCTTACAAGATTATTTTCACATAATTATCCCAAGTTATAAAATGTTTTGTGCCGCGTGCATTCAAATCAATTTTCAAACCATTTCAAAATGAGTCAGTTAAATTGTATTTACCAGTGTAAACTGACGTATTTTCCCAAAAAGGTTAAGTGCAGGTACTAAGCGTAATAGGCTGGCCTCTCCTTAGCATTATTAAGAGTCTCGCAAGCTTGGATGCAATAAGTCTGATGAATTGTGTTTTCTTTTTATTTGATCCGCCTGTGGATCCGACTTACATTCCGTTGTAATATTAAATATTACTTTTGAATCGGTTTGTATTATATTTATCTTTTGCTTCCGCTGTGCATTTAAATATTGTGTTGTTTGACTATGATGATATCAACTACGTCACTATACTCCCCACCGGGCCCACCGGTGACACGTGGAAAAATAGGGGTGTGACAGGTTGGTATCAGAGCCAACATTGAGTGAATTAAACACTAGTCTTTTGTGTTTAATCTCAATGACACAGTAGCACATTCTTTGACCTTCTGAGTCTAGACTTAACATAGGAATACTCTCGTCTCTATTCGAAGGATTATTACTTTCAATTATATATTTTAATATATCGCCAAGCAAGAAGCTGTAATGGAAATCCTCCCCATTTGAAGCCTAGGAAAGGCCAAGCTTCGTGTTGCGACTAGGACTAACGTACCACAAAGGAGAAGCATTCAGAAATAAAATGAAGAAGAAACTCCTTTTACTGAAGATCGTTTCCTTAAAAGTCTTTATAACGATATTTATCTTTTAGTCCCTTTGAGGACAACATCATTTCTTTTAAGTTTCTTTTAGGGCAATTCTGTACCTCTTTTTAAAATCATTGGAATGCTTTATCAAAATTTCATTTATTCAACATATATGAATATAATATATGAAATAAATTAAAATAACATTCCTTTTATAAGATCTACCATTTTAATAAAATGGCAAAATCTAAAAAAAAGGACAAGACCTAGCCTAGTGTCATTATTAAGACCCGACCAAGATGGCAGTTCCTCAATTTAGGTTCAGATCCTTATTAAAATCCCGAGTTAGGATTATTCTGCGTTAATTATTAAAAAAGGAATCTTAAAGGTAAACCTAGCCTATATGACGAGGCCAATATGGTGGGACCTATTCAAGAGATTCACATCCTTGTTAACATCTGTAACATATTAATTTTTCTGGCAGACGTGGTTCGATAAAGTCACATAAAACATCCCTATACTGGATTCTCCCGAAATCCTTTCTTATTTTGTGATTTAAACATCCATTAGGGATATAATGCCTACGGGCTATAATTAACGTCCTCTGAGACTAAAGACAGTCGTAGCCTACAACTCCCTGTCAAGAAAAGGCGTGAACACGTTCAAGCCTAAATACCTTGATTCTACAAAATCATGGTTTATAATTTAAAGTTGCCCTTGTGACTTGACTTTTTGTGCTATAGTTATGTTTTAATTAAATCCAGGATAATTATGATAAAAAAAAATTCTGAATGAAAATAAATATCATTCCTTTCCTGCCAGTATAAATATTAAAAGAGAATCTTAAAAGGTTTGACCTAGCTTGAATGTCATCGAAGACCTAGCTAAGATGGTAAAACCTGTTTAAAAGAGATTCAGATCCTTATTAACACTTGAAAACGTGTTAACACTCCCGACAACAGTGATGCGATAAAATCACGCTTGTCATCTTTATATTAGGAACTTCCAAACCCCTTATTTAGCCTAAATGATCAATAGGAATCATGGCTAATAAACGTCGATCATGATGTACACATCTAAACATCCATCTGGGATGTATACCTATGGGCAAGGATGTATACATGAAAAAGATAGTTTTATTTCATAACTTCTTGTCAAGACAATGAACTATGAAATTTTCCGATCCAAAGGAATCATCGACTATGTTTTAAATTTTTTCCTAGTGACAAGGCCCTTGTGCCATCAAAAGTCCTGGGGAACAAGCCCTATGTGCTATATAAAATGTCAATACGACATTGACAGTCGTGACTTATGTCCATTGTCTAATAAATATGAAGGATCATATCCCATTTAAACGCCAATGATGGGTTATTTAAAAAACCTAGGCAAAACATAATCAAATAAATTAAATACTATCTATTGGCCTATATGGTTGATTTGCACCATGGCTATTCAAACATCAAATTCGACAATTCGCTATATAATTAAACCAATTTATTACTACTTGGTTTGTAGCCTTCAAAGCTTCACCATGGCTGACCCCTCTGAAGCTCACAATCGTCTAGTTGATCAGAATGATGATGCAAGACTGAACTTAACAAGCACCGAGTTACAGGCTATGATAGATACAGCCGTAAACAACGCTGTGGACCGTATATTAAAGGAGCATAAGAGAAAGTGCGATAATACCCCAAATAAGGGTTACAAAAAGGGTATGACCGGTTCAAGCTATAACCAGTCCAAACCAAAGGAGGCAAAACCCGAATGTAAAACCTGCGGGAAGAAGCACTTCGGAAAATGTTTCTATGATCAGACCGGGGGATGTGTCATCTGTAAGGAGACGGATCACAAGAACCATGAATGCAAGGATTTGAAGGACAAACAGCAGACCGGTGGAAAGACCAGATGCAAAACCTGTAGGAAATACCACCTCGGGAAATGCAGATATGAATCTCAGCCTCTACCCTGTGGAATCTGCAAGTCCAAGGAGCATAAGACCTTGGATTGCAAGAGAATGGGAGACGCAACCTGTTATGGTTGCAACGAGAAAGGGCATATCGGGACTAATTGCCCGAATAAAACCAAGAAGCCTGAGGAGTGTAAGAAGACCGAAGTTGGAAGCTCTCAAGTGGATGCTCAAGAGGCTATTCAGGATGACAATGTCACAACAGGTATTTTCTTTATCAATAACGCTCATGCTAGAGTATTATTTGATTCAGGTTCAGATAAGTCTTTCATAGACAATAGATTTTTCAAATCAATAAATCTGCCTGTTAAAACTCTAAGCGTTAAATATAAAGTAGAATTGACCGGTAGTACCTCAGAGACTGCTCCAGTAATTTTAGATTGGATGTTTATATCCATTAGGAATCATTCTTTTCCGATGTCCTTGTTTCCATTTAAATAATAAGGGACTCGACATAGTGCTAGGAATGAATTGGTCGTCCTAGAAGTCAAGCCTATATTGAGAATGATAAGAAGCAAGTAGTTATCAAGACTCCTTATGGGGAGCCTTTGACAATTCAAGGAAACACTAGGCATGGGTTACCTAAGCACTTGTTGAAATTGGTATTTAACAACAAAACTTCGAGTATGGAAAACTCAGAAGAAACAAACAACAGTCGCGATGCTAGAAATGCGACAAATATTAATGGTGTATCAAGTGTGAACCTCAATACTAATGGAATTAATCTCCAAATCTGAAGTTAACCCAGTTGTTAGAAAGGTTATAAGAAAAGTCATGAGAAGATTCAAGAAACCAAATGTGGTTTGCTATAAAACACATGTCGCTACTCATGATAAGAGCTTTATTCATGCTTCATATGCGAAGAATAATACAAATAAAGCCATATGTGGCAAGGAGCCCATTCTTTAGGATGTACTTAAAAGTGCTTAGTCTCTTGGAAGTCAAGAGACTTCAATAGTAAAAAGGGACCATCTATTACAAGAAATTGTTGGATGAAGTAGAAACCATTAGGTATGTCAGCAGTTATGCTGGAAAGCACACGGAAGGGTATGCATCACAATTATTCGATGGTAATACCCTTGATTAGTGAGGACATTAATGGAGTCCATAAGAGAGATCCCCTTATACATTATGGGATGGACCGAGTGTTAAGGACCTTATTAGAAAGACCTATTATTCGCATCGAAATGGAAAAAGATGGAATAAGAATTTGCTGACTCTCACCATAAAAGTTCTAAAATGTCGACAGTATGTCGCAAAGATTTTAATTCTTTGGCTGAGATAGTACCCTATTCCATTTACCCAAAACCTAAGCTTAATGCAATGATTATTGGTGGTTAGTAACGACAATAAGAGGGCACATTAAGGTTTCAAAGCCTGCTCATTATAAATCCATTACGGATCTACCTCAGCTACTCACGTTATATAGATTAAGAAATAATTAGTCAAAGCTGTGACTGCCCTAAAGTTTGTCAAAGATTTTGCAGCTAAGTTTAAAAGGATTAAGAATGTAGGCGTTTAACCCTCCTGATGCATGATTAGAGGCAGTTCACATTAATAATGACACTAGATAAATCCTTTATTGTGATTTCATTGCTAAGAGTTATGTTCGGATTCAGATACCGCCAAGTCTCTCATAAGACCATAAGCTTAGCAAACTTTTAGAAACTTTCCGTAAGAACCCCAGATGTTAAGTGTAAGGTAAGACTTACAGGCGAAATCATAAGAACCATTTCTTTTGTTCCTGTTAGAAATCCCTAATCATGGAATTCTAGAAGTATCCTCTCTAGAAGAAGTGCGTCAGCATGTATAGTTGATATCTTTTTGATCTCTATCGATTACGAATACCAGATGGTATGATAAAAGCGCCACATGAGGATTGGTGTATCTTAATATGTTCCATAGATTGCTTCCATGCCTGATCAGTATGGAGGTTTAATGCGTGGAACCACAAAGATATTCTGATGGTCATATGGTACTAAAATCAGCTAAAGGTATCAAAGAAGATATCCAGAATGGAATTGTCCAGGTAAATGTCTTCGATTAAAGAATTCGTGGACTTATTACATAAATGTGTCACTTATTTGACACGAGCAATGATGGATAAACTGGAGCCGGAGATTTGGAAAAATCTCTGCAACCTCCTTGTATTTTGATTATCTTCTCCTAAGATTACCCTGTTTACCTCCTGTGAGGCAAGTAGAGTTAAGATTTATATCCTATTTAGGGCTGTACTATTATGAAATCTCCAAGACGGCTAGTACCATCATTGGAAGAATCGAAACCCTGATTAAGTATGTTTTAAATAAAGGGTTCGTATAGCCTAACTCAATATTCTGAGAATTCGGTATAGTTAATTAAGAAAGACGGTTCATTCTGCTTATGCATTGATTACCGCAACCCTGATAGGGCAACAATTAAGAATTGCCATCAGCTGCCCAGGATCATCGATTTGTTCGACTAACGGCAAGGATTAGCTAATTCCTTAAGATTAGTTTTAAGAAATGGTTGGAATAACCATCCACCTTAAATTAAGCTTTTCTATAATAGTTGATATATAAGTATCAAGGCTGTTTTTTTATTTTGGAGACCTTGTATAGATGGAATGTTAAGCATCTACTAGTAGACAGAAGATTGGTAAGTCCAATTATCAGGATCTGAAAGTTGCCTTGACGAGTAAGATCAAACAAACCCATAATCATCGGTAAGATGCCAGTATTCGGCAGAAAATCAAGGATTAATGAGAATATCAACCCTCTTGAATTCTTGTTGAGGAAGAAGGTTCAACAAAAGATATCACCCTGGAAGGGTGTGCCAAATTGTTAATTTTCAGACTAGTTGAACTCTGAATATATAGAATCATTCGAGGAAATCGAATGTACCAAGATCAAATAGCTTATAAGCTACAACCTATTTAAGGAGCTTGGCGGAGCTCGCAATACATTGCACACTAATGACTTAAGGCTGTGTTTTCACCAATAAGTCGAGAAGCACTATCACATAACAATAATATGCAGATTGATGATATGATGAGAAACCAACATCGATTGAGAATCGACAGGTTAAGAAGCTCCAAAAAGGATACATGTACCTATTATAGAGGTCAATTTGGGAGCTTGGAGAGACTCCAGATATGCTATAGAAGTTAAGCCCGTTAAGTGACAAAAAGTACTTCCAGCATTTTAGCAAATCTCGAGGTCGAGATTTCTTTTAAGGGGGTGAGGATGTAACACCTCGTAAAAATCACGTCCAATGATGTATTGACACGTGTAATGAACCCTAATGAAGTCAAACATTGAAATATAGGGACTAATTTTTCGAAAAATCGAAAACTTTGATTATTAAAGGACTGGAAGTGTTAGCACACCTAAAATAAGTTTCTAAATAACCTCTCACGATATTTATATTCACGAATATGCCACTTGATGGTTAAGTGTAGCCGTTTGCGTAATTAAATGAAAGTTTGCGTAATAAAGGGTTAAAAGCGTCAACATGTCAATTCTAACCTCTGAGTGACCTCTTACCAAACTGGGAGCTTCGTAGTATTTAATTATACTCTCGGGAATGCCAAATATTGGCCGACTAAAGTTTTTATGCCTATAAGTAAAATTACGCGCAACTATGCAAGTTAAAGGGGCTAAAAGTGTCAATATGTTTAATTATAAATCTAAATGACCTTTTAGCGAACCCGAAGTATCGTGATGTTTAATAATACTTTTAAGAATGTCTAATATGGATTAGATGAGGCTTCAATGCTATTAAATGATGAAATGCGCAAGTTTGCGCAATAGAGGGACCTAAAGCGTCAACTTTTGAATCTACGCCATTCGGTGACCATTTAAGCAAACGGGAGCATAGTAATATTTAAATATATGCTTGGTAATGATTATTATGGGCCATGGAAGGCTTAGATATCATTAAACGGCATTTCGCGCCACTTTGCGCAATTAAGGGACTAATTACGTCAAACTGTATAAGGAGGTCAAATCGTATGGTAACGGACCTTCCGGAATATGTCCATAAGTTAAACATACCCTATTTATCCTTTATATAGCTTAGATATAGGTTTAGAGGTGTTTGGTGCGCAAAAATAAACTTTTATGTCATTCAGGGGACTAAAAGTGTCAAAAAGTGCACAAGTTTGCACTTTCGCGCATATCTCATATTCTAAATATCCCCGGACACCCAAAAATTTATGTAAGCACTAAAATATTTTATTTTAGTGATCGCCTTGATAAAATTCCATTTGTCGCGTAGTTTGGACCGTTTTTCACGTCCGTTCGTGTTTCGTCGTAATTAGACGCACAACGTGATCGTACGACCAAACGAACCGGAATCCGACTTGTTTTTGTACATGTTTCATGTCCCCTATGTTTACACACCATAGTGAAGCCTTAAAATGAGGTTAACGGGCCTTAAACGTGCCTAAATTAACCTTAAAGGCTCACAGGGACCATTTCTGCCAAATCTGGAACTTTGTTTGCTGTTGTGGACCTGCAGGCGGGCCGCGTAATAGGCCTGGGTTTCTCACACGGGTCGCGAGGCCTGCACATAATGTAGAACAGCTATTAAGAGCCTGTTTCTTGCTGTTTTCATGTTCAAAACTGGTTCCTAACTCACACAATCGACTCTAGGGGCAGCCCATAGATTTTATAAATGGTTTTACACCTGGCCTAATCTGGTTATGAACTCCCGACACTTGTCGCGATCTCGTGAGGTCCCGAAAACTATATAAAGGAGGTAAGTTCACTTACATTCTAAATTCTGGAGCTCTCTGGTCATCAACAAGGATTCATTAGGCTCTCTAATCGTAATTAGGACTCTTGTAAGTGTTCATAACCCTTTCTAATTCGTTCTAGCTTAGTTAATTAACTAAAAGTCAATCCGTCGTAAATTAAGTTTTACTTCGCGATTAAATGAAATTTGCTCAGTCATTTCTTGAATTGAAAATACCTACAAGTGGGTATTTATGTGGGTAACAAACCCTTAAAAGGGTACTTTCAGATTCCCACTCTAACTATGTTAATTGTCGAGTCAAAGCTTACTTTAAAAAGTCAACAGAATGTGTATTTTCAAATTTAAGCATAATTAGCAATGGAGGGTACATGCAACCTGTTTGATCATTAATATAACATGGTAATTAATGTAAGAACATGTCCCAACATTTTCAACTTGACAATTTTCAGTTTAAACCCGGATCGGACCCGAAAGTCGCATAATTTGACTTTTGGTTTGACTATCAGTTCTGATCCGTTCATGCATGTTTAAGATCTGCCTTAGAGCTTATTTTGGACCAGGTTTCATATAATTATAACTCTCTGAGATTATACAACTTGGTTTAATACTTATCCGATTCATATGCATGTTTCCGATTAATGCTTAAATGTTGACTATTATGCCCTTTTGACTATAAAACGTGATTTTTGAAAAAGTGAAAGAGTAGAAACCTTAATTACTGATTTATAAACTTGCACCAAAAATTTGACATCAGTTTGAGGTCTAGATTAGAAGTTATGCTCATTAGCGTAATTTGAAAGCTTTATGTTACTTAAACGGCGTAATTAGCGTATATCCTATCTAAACCCAATTTTTGATACCAAACTTTTTACCTACTGATATAAAATAATATTTTGGGATTTTTAAAGATTTTTATTTATTTTTAGGCTGAGCATAACATAGGGTTCTAGGCTTGATTCGGTAATTGCCGGTTTTGCCCTTTTGGGCTATAAAATGAGTTTAACAAATCCTTTTGACCCCAAACCTTTTTCTAATGATCTAATATGATAAATAAAATATTTTGAGCCTTCTGGAATAATAAAAATATCAGCTTTCTATACAAAACCCGGAAATGGCTCCAAATCGCCTTTTTAAGCGTTTTCAACGCATAGTATGTATCGAAACTAGTTTAAATATATAAGGGTTGATGCCTACTGATATTTTCAATAAATTTCTATATTTTAACAGTAAGCAAAAGTTTTAAACTCAGATTATTCTCTGTTTTGCTTTTTTTTTTAAGCCTATGTGGAATTACCAAAATGCCCCTACGGTGCATAGTATGGTTATAATTAATAAATTTCACATATATATGATACCCTACTGATATGACTTATTAAATTAAGTATAATTACTGATTTAATCAGACCTGTAACTCAGAATGATATTCAAACTCTCTTATAATCTTTAAAATGACCAAAATACCCCTTTGGGGCACAAATTGGTCTTAAACTCGTTTTGGGAATAATGGAAGGTATCCTACTGATATCACAACATATTTGGGGCATATTAACTTAGGAAACTTGTATATGACTCTTTTGGTTACTCGTTACGCACTTTTCGCGTTCGGATCGGCGTATGTAACTAGTTTGCATATATTAGCCGAAACGGGTCAAACCATATCGTTTTTGTCTCAAAATTCAGAATGTGTTTAAGTTACCCATATTAAACAAGCATATAAGCTTGTCGGGTCAAAACCACATTCTAAACCAGTCTTCGCTTTATCATGCGTTTGACCCGTGTCTTCTTTTTTTAAAAACTAACCGGTCTAAGCTTAGGCTTAATTAAAGACCCGTTAGGAATTTAATAGGTTATTAAAAACCTTCGTTCCAGATTTAGGAGCCCAGTAAAAGCTATCTATATTTGCTTGGTGGTATACGACTGGGATAAATTGTATAAATTTGCTCAGGTAAATACTTTTAACTTATTTTCCCTATACGGGCTTGGGGTACGGTATATAAAATACCGCTTGGTCCGACATTGAATTATTTAATCGAATAGAGGTTAAATTTATTGATATGCTATGTTTTGAATGTGTTTTGTTTGCTTAAAGCCTTTGGGGGGTTAATGACCATGTCCCGGATATCCTTGGCATCATCTTACGAGATGGCCACGACCTGAGCACGGGGTGTAGGCGTACACCTTTCAGTGCATAACTCATTAATGTGGTGTGTCTATTAATCTTTAACTCGGTCTACGGATCGGGCTACTAAACACATAAGTAACATGTAATTCCCTTACAAGATTATTTTCACATAATTATCCCAAGTTATAAAATGTTTTGTGCCGCGTGCATTCAAATCAATTTTCAAACCTTTTCAAAATGAGTCAGTTAAATTGTATTTACCAGTGTAAACTGACGTATTTTCCCAAAAAGGTTAAGTGCAGGTACTAAGCGTAATAGGCTGGCCTCTCCTTAGCATCATTAAGAGTCTCCCAAGCTTGGATGCAATAAGTCTGATGAATTGTGTTTTCTTTTTATTTGATCCGCCTGTGGATCCGACTTACATTCCGTTGTAATATTAAATATTACTTTTGAATCGGTTTGTATTATATTTATCTTTTGCTTCCGCTGTGCATTTAAATATTGTGTTGTTTGACTATGATGATATCAACTACGTCACTATACTCCTCACCGGGCCCACCGGTGACACGTGGAAAAATAGGGGTGTGACACTGGCCCTTTCAGCAGTGGGGAATTGATATGGTGGGACCTTTCCCAGAGGCTCCTGGCGCCGTTATGTTTATAATCGTGGCCGTCGATTACTTTACGAAATGGGTGGAGGCCAAAGCCCTCGCTTCAACTACAACCATGATGGTGCGTAAGTTCATTTGGGAACACATCATCTGCAGATTTGGCCTACCACTCAAGATTGTAACCAACAACGGCACCAACTTTGCGTCGGAGGACCTCCAGAAGTGGATGAAAGAGATGAAAATCGAACACACTTTCTCCTCCGTTGCGCATCCTCAAGGCAACGGGCAGGTTGAAAGTGTGAACAAGTGTATCGTCGATGGGATAAAGGCCCGACTAGGCACAAAGCGAAGAGGCTGGGTAGATGAGCTCCCGAGTATCTTGTGGGCTCACCGAACCATGCCGAAGACAAGTACCGGCGAAACCCCTTTTAGCCTAGTCTACGGCTCAGAAGCGGTTATCCCGGCAGAAGTTGGCCTGCCCTCTCCGCGTTTGACAGAAGTCAACGCAGTCGACAATGAGGCAGAGCGTCGTCTCGATTTGGATCTCTTGGAAGAAAGACACGAGAATGCGCGGATTAAGGAAGCGAAATACAAGACACAATTGGAAAGGTACTACAATGCGAGAGTCCGCATCTGTACCTTCACGCCAGGAGAATACGTCTTCCGCGACAACGAAGCTTCAAATGCCGAACGCCCAGGAAAACTAGCACCCAAGTGGGAAGGCCCATACTTGGTTCATGAAGTGCTAGGAAAATGGGCATACAAGTTACGCACCTTGGATGGACATATCATCCCGCGCACGTGGAATGCGCAACAACTGCGCAAATGCTATATGTGACTATTCTAGGCCCCGCGCCTTTACCGACCCATGTTGGCCACGCGCCTTTTTAATTACTTATGTTAGCTAAGCGCCTATTTTGCTACTTATGCGATGTATGTTGGCCCAAGCGCCTGTTTCCCAAGCAATGAAAGCATACGACATGTTTTCTTTTACGATGAATCCTTTCGTTACAAATGCATGTTAAACTTTTGATTAGCACGAAAACACTCCAGTTACACTCGCACGAGCCACTCTACATTTATTCGCGCTAACTTAACCAAAGTTCCTAACAACAGTGCAATAATTGTTACGGGAAAGGATAAACAAACATCATATTTAAACAAGCGCGACCGCACAACAATTACATGAAAACAAAATGTCATTCATTCGACCCAAAACAAGCGCAACCGTGCAACTACTAACATTGAAAAGATCAAAAGAATTACAAGGCACAAAGCCTGTCAATCACCAGCATCATCATCGTGCTTGTCACCACCATCATCGCCTTCATCACCACCATCATGGCCCGCCGCTTCCTCTTCATCAGACAGCTCAACATGCTCTGGTGGGTCGAGAATACCCTTTAGACGTGTACACCAGTCATCATGCTCTAGAGCCTTCGCAACTAAGTCCATTACAGGCAAGGCTAGATGATTGTAAGAATTTTCAGCACGAGCCAATTCAGCATCAGCTTCATCGGTCACCGAACAATGACTGGTATCAAACTCTTGGCCAAACACTTCTTCGCATGCTGCGCACACTCCATATAACCTCCGCGAAGACCAACCGCGCGAGAAGCATCTATGAGAGCAGCAACAGTCCCGTCCAGTTCCCCAGCATTCAAAATCGAGTTGGCCATCTACATCAAAGCGAGCAAATGAGGAACTGACTTAGTAAATAAAACCCAAGTTAAAAAGAGATTAGTACCAGAACTATTCCCCTGCCGCGCAGCCATTCAGTATCCGAGGATAGCGTGTCAACAATACTCTGGACCTCAGCATAATTATTTTGCGCCACATTCAAGGCGGAAAAGCTTATGGCCCGCGCCTCCTCGGCCTTTTGCCTGGCTTCTTCAGCTGAGGCAACCTTCGACTTTTCGGCCTCCAGATCGATCTCCAAGGTTTCACTTTTGTCAACCTGCTCTCGTAGGCGACGTTTCAGCTCAGCAATTTCGACATCCTTGGCAATCAAATCCTTGTCCCTACTCGAAAGCTGCACCTTAACCTCAGCCAGCTCAACCTGCAAGGGATAAAAGACTCAGTTAACCTGCCAAACAAAAGTATAAACGGAATAACAAGTTTCTCGAACCTCAGCCTGCTCTTTAGCAACTTGCACAGCTTGCGCATCCTCGACCTTCGCTGTCAAGTCAGCAACCTTGGTTTCAAGGTCGACAATCTTGTTACGAGCCGTGAACGCGCGCTCATTGTCTTTCTCACATATGCGCTTGAAGTCAGCTTTCTCCTTAGCCAACTGCTGTTCAGCAGCTTGAAGCTTGCTTTTCAGGCCCTCGCGCCCCCATTCCTCCGCTTTCTTGTCAGCCTCAAACTTTGCCTTCTCTTCCTCAAACTTGGCATTGGCTTTCTCAAACTCCTTAACTTGCCTGACAAGGCACTCGCGGTAGTTCTCCCAATCCGACCACTCCCTAACCATTGTCCGCCACTCACGAACTATTTGATGGTTAGCAGCGCGGGTATTGGCCTCCCCAATCAGATAAGTACGATATAGCCCATCATGAGTCTTCGCCCTCTGCTGATTAACCTCAGCAGGAGGGAAGGAGTTTAAGAACCAATCGCGGCAAGGGCCGAACTCTTGGAAGGTGTCTTTTTGCTTGAAACCCCAGGGAGCTTGTTGGGGGGCATTACCACGTTCCTCTTCAGTATAAGTTTTATAATAAATGTCCCCAAGGGTATCCCTCGCCCCGATAACTTGTGGGTTATAACCCCCTTCACCACCAGAACTCGCGCCTACAGAAACATACGGACCTGATCTCCCAGTAGTTCCCTTGAAGCGATGAGAAGCTTCAGGCCGTGAAGAATTAGTAGGCTTGTCCACCCCGGTTTCCTTCCTCTTCTCTTGTTGAGGTTGGTCAAGCGCCGCAACGCTCACGACCTCCGGACCCTGCGTCTTATCATGAGCAGTGATAGAAACAACGCCGATATACCTTAGAGCATCATCAATAGGCTCTTCAAAAGCCTTTTTCTGTTTCTCCTGCTCAGCCAGCCTCTTCTCCGCGTCAGCTCTTTTCTTCTCCTCCTCAGCTTTCTTGCGCTCCTCAGCAGCTTTTTTCTGTTTATCCTCCTCAGCTTTCTTCTTGCGCTCCTCAGCAGCCCTTTTCTTCTTCTCTTCCTCGGCTTTCCTTTCCTCAGCCTTCTTCTCTTCAGCAGCTTTCCCCTTATCTCCCGCAGTAGCCTGTTTTTCCTTCTCAGACTCCACTCCAGCAGTCTTTGAAGATTTAATGGCAATCTTAGCACTCTTTGGCTCCGGCTCCGAAGGCTCCGTCAACACAACCCCTTTCTTTTCTGGCGTTTTCTTCTTGGCCTCTGCAGAAGCTAAGGGATTAAGAGAAGCAAACAACAAAAAAGAACTAAGAAAAAACTAACCAGGAGAAAACCGATAAAGAGAGCGCAAGTTGCTCGTTTTCCCGATCAAGGTAACCGCACCAGCTTTTGGCGCAGCAACCACACCAGCCGTGGCCTCGCTTCTAGTTCTCTTTCGGCTGATCAACTTTTCAGCAGCCTCTTCTTCTTCTTCCTCTTCCTCATGCGCAACAGAGGAAGGAGTAGCACCAGCTTCCGGGTTGCGAGAACCCGCGCTACCTGAACTTTTTGAGCCACCTGCTCCAGTCTTCTTTTCGCCTATACGCGACAAGCCTTCAAGTGAGTCACTAATTATCACATAATCTTTCAAGTCACTCTGACGAAGGCGAAGAGTACCTTTACCAGCAGCACCAGCGGTTGCGCGACTACTCCCAGCCCCCTTGCTGGTCACCTCAGGATCCAAGTTGATTACTTTCTTCTTCCTCAAAGGTTTTTTCTTCTTATCTTCAGGGTCAATCCCCAAGTCGCGCAACACACCTGCAAAGATGTTAGACCACGAACTTAGCTCCCCGTTCGAAGACCCTACGGACTCCTCGCTGGAAAGATATACAACCTCTTTCCCAGCAGAAGTCACAGAGCGCAAAGGACGAGGTTTAGGTATGTGCGCACCTTCGGTTGCAGTAGGCGGCGAGGCGAATGCATCAGCAACCGGGTACATGAAATTACCCTTAATCTGCTCATACCAGTACTCCTCCCCAGCCTGGATCGGGCGCACGCCCATAGAACCACCAAAGGTGGGAAAAGCAGCTTGGAACAGTTGCACCTCTACACGCGCAAATACATAAATTAGCGCAGGTTACAAAACGAAGAGACTAAAGGAATTGAGGAAATAACTAACCTTTATCTTCAAGCTTTAAGACCGGAACGTCCTTACTGTCAGCCGGCCACTGGTCACTCATGTGCGCCGCTACCAAGACATTTTCGCTAAACACTCGGTTTGGGGTAGAAGTAAGCTTCTTGTACCAAGCGTCATTCTTGGGGATCGCCAAATCCTCCTTCAAAATCGGCTCGGACCATGCGCGGAAAGTCATAGCGATCGGTATCACCTCCTCGCGAATATAAAAGAACTTCGATTTCCACTCATGAAAACTCTTTGGAGGATTCAAGAGTATCTTCTTCGCAGCACCTCGGCTGGCAAAAGAAAAGAAGCCCATATTCCTGATAAGCTGGTAAAATGCCCTAAACCTCTCAACCGTCGGCTCGATATCATGAGATCGACACAAGAACTCAAAGTGACGAACCCTAACCATCCCCGGTGGACTTAGTTGAGAGATGTGAAATCCATAGAACTGCAAAATATGTGCCAGAAAATTCGTCGCCGGCAACCGGAAGTTGCCCTGGTGGAAGAAATCTTCAAATAAGGTGATATAACTCGGCGGTGCATCAGCGGCGGTCTGATGTTGACCGGGATATTTGGCATCCCACTCCGGTGGAAACCGGAAACTACGAACGATCTGCTCAAACAACCCTAAATCCCACCGGAGAACGGGAACAGGGCCCTCTTCTCCGGGATTATCTTCGTGATGTTCTTCATCCATTGATAATCGACAAAGAAACCTTGAATATTCTGGAAATAGACTTGAAGATCTGCTACGATGTTCTTCAAAATCTTGAAGATTCAAAGGATTTTGAGCGCAGAATAAGAAAAGAGTGCAACAGAAGAGGAGAAGTGGTTTCTTCTCTCCCTCTCATCAGATATATATACTCATCGCATTTAATGCGATGGGTAAACGTGCCGGGATCGCCGCACACGTGACCAATCAGAGGACGACACGTAAGGCGAGAATCCCGGAGTGACGGTTACCACGCGCGCGTGGAGCTCACTCTCCTGACAGAATGACCAACCGTCAGAGACAACTTGATGACAGCCGTGTAACAGGTCAACTCAAACGTCACCATCAATGATGTTTCTCACCAACTTGTCAGAATTCAAATTTCGAAGGTTTTCCCACCAAATATTACTACAGACCTCATGCAAAAGCCACTAGGGTCAAGCAGTTTTAACTATGACTTGATAACCCTGCGCGCCTACACCCAAAGGCAATACCCCACCTGGAACCAAACCTGGTAGTCGCGCCGTAGTAACCAATAAGAGTTTACACGCGCCCGTCTACCAAAATTAAGGACGCATTTTCTACAACTTTAATTTTCTAAGTCCAGAGCTCCAACCACTTGCCTCGCGCATGGTGCAGCACTGGACTGGGGGGACTTGAAGGGGTATGGTCCAAAAAAGGCCGCGCAAACCTCCGTCAAGGTTGCGCGCAGGACCATACTCCTTATTCAACAAACTTCCTATCATTAGCCTCGTGCGAGCTGTACCGTATTCTATTTTACGTCGCGCGAGACCTAGCCAATAAGAAGCTCCAATAGTAACACTTAGCATACTGAAAGAGCACTCAGTCACCTAAACCCCGCGCGAGTTAGTTACGTGCCCAGCAAGACTCACGCAGGGAAGCAGCGCAAGGCTGTTCCAAATAGTACACAAGGTACAAGTGGCAGAAGAAAAGAGCCAATCAACGTCCTTCTGGCTCTGCTCAATCGTGCTCCACGATCATCTGGCATGCAGGAGACAAAAAGTACTTAAGGACGCCTAAATGGCTCCAATCATAAGGCAGAGACAACTGCCCCACGATCTCCACTTACCTGCTGATGGCAGAAGGGCGGCCAGGCCGACAACAGTGACACGTGGCTCCAATCACATTGCGCCAGCTCCAGAAAGCTCCTAGAAGCCACTAACGGTCGATACCAGTGAGACAAGGAGCATATCCTCCATGTTGTCGTCTTCAGGCCCAAGGCCCATCAGCCCATATCCTCTTACACCTCTCCGGCTATAAATAGAGACCTCACTTCACAGGTTAAACATTCCATTACCTCTACTCTCACACTTAATACTTAATTATCTCCCCAAAGCAGTCGCTTATTCTCACGCCGGAGCCCGGTTAAGAGGGAAACCCCCACATTCCCCTCTTAACGAGTAACGGTGTTCTGTTTTGCAGATAACCCAGTCACTAAGGAGCTCAGGAAACCATAAAGAAGATTAACCATTATGGTAGGAACATAAACCAAACTGATTAGTCCCTTGATTAGTTCTGTGTTTCTTCAACATGTGTATCGGTAATGTTGTTCAATTTTTTTAGTGACGAAATTTAGCGATTTTTAATAAAAAAATATAAAAAAATTTAGCATTTAGTTGTGGGGTTTAATTTTATGGTTTAGTTTTTAGCATTTAGCTTGGGTGGGTGCATGCAGGGGGTGGGGGGTTAGGTTTTTTTTAGGTTTTTGGTGGGTGAGATGTTGGATCTGAGTTTGTTTCTGATTGTATTTTGTGTTTGTAATTAAAATGAGAATGGATGAGTGTGCAGCGGAATTATGGTGAAAACAAACTTTGCATACAATCAAACGAGAGTAATACTTTGATCAAACATCTTTACACAATGAATCGGAAGATTGAATTTATTTCAATAACGATTACAATGATTGATGAATGAATGCAAACTCCCCCTCAGCCAAAGCTCAGTAGTTTGTTCGTGTAAAGAAGACGATGATGCAAAAGAGCTAATAGAACAGTACAAAGTACTGAACTATTTATAGGCACTTGCAAACCACTAAGCATCTTAGCTGACGTCACCATGAAAGTGACATCTAACCTCCTAACAAACTCTAACCTCTGATCTATACAAACACTGCTATGATAACTACTGCTATTACATTACTTTACAAGACAGACTATAGATCAGTTGCTGCAACTTTCCACTGCTGTGAACCCAGCAGTGCTTGTCCGGATCAGCAGTGCTTGACTCAAGGCAGTAGATAGAATCAGCAGGGCTTTAGTCTTCCATCAGGTCTTGAGCAGCAGTTGTAGGTCAGCACTTTGTAAGATCAGCAGATAGGAGGTCAGCAGATATGAAATCACTTTCAAGGGGAGAGATTTGCATGTAAACATCTGCTTATTCTGGATCCACTATTCTGATCCAGTTTTGGCTTTAATTATCTGTTCCTCTGATAGGGTTCAATCCCAACAATCTCCCCCTGGAACAAATAATGCCAATACTCTTCATTATTGTGGAAATCTTTATTGCCTCATCAACAGTTCCCTTATCTGGCCTTTGAATTGTAATTCAAAGTCTAGGGCATCTGTATCTTCATCATCCCTGCTAAGTGGAAGATCAAGGAGATCCTGCAAATCTTCAAGTCTCAGGCCAAGAGCTTGTTCCCTTGATATTTTCTCCACTTCTCCACCAGACCTGAGCAAAGTCAATACGCAGGTCTGTTTGTCTGTTTCCCACTTTTGTATTTTTGAGCCTGGTGGGTTTCTTGGGAAATGTTTATTTGCAGAGGTATTTGGTGAGGCTGGCCTATTCATCACTGGCTGAGCAGCACTTGCAGATTGTTCCAATTCAAGATCTTCTTTAATCATTACTTTCATGCCTGCTTTTACAACAGCATCTCCAGCTAATAGGTCTTGAATTGTTTCAGTACTCAACTGGTTTTTGCTCCTTCTTTTGTAGATGGCAGCACCAGCAAGAGCAGTGGCTTTCCTGATTTGCAGCTTTGTTGGTCTTTTTGAAACCTCTGCTTCAGGATAGTCAGGCTTTTGAGGAACATTTGGATCTTTCTTTCTAAGTTCCTCCAACCTTTTTTAGGTGATCCTGACCACATCTTCTTTCCATCTAGCAACTTGTCTTTTGTTTCCATATTCAGCAGCAACCAGTTCTTCTTTCATTCTTTTCAGTTCTACCTGTTTGTCAGGTACATTCTTTCTAAATTTTGCCCAGTCAGGAGGAGTGTGAGTGACTTTCCTTTTTATCATGTCTTGAATTCTTGCTGCTTCATTTTCAAGCTCAGGAACAGTCCACTCTTTGTATATGTATTTCTCTCCTTTGTACTTCTTGTGAGCCATGATGCTTTCAATGTAGTCTTTCTTCAAAGTTTCAGCTGCTCTTTCTGAAATTTGTTGACTGACATTTTTTGCAAATTGTTCTAGGGATCTGACCTGGGTGAGCAGGTATTTATAGGTTCTTGAAATTTCTTTGTCAGATTTCCCTTGTGTGTTTCTTTTTGAGATATCCTCTGCTTGCTTGGCCTTGATATCCAAATATTCATCAACATTTTTAGGCCAGGGATATCCCTTTATTGATGGCAAACTCCTTATGGCAGGGTCATCCTCATAGTAAGAAGATTTTATTTCTTCTCTAACAGCTGCTAGTTCAAGAGGAAATTAAACACCTGCAGGAGGTAAGGGCTTGTACATTTGAACTGAAGAGAGAGGAACAAGTTTTGGTATTGTGACAAGAGCTGAAGATTTTGAAGATGTTTGTGGTGGTGAAGTGTCATCATCTTTGAGAATTAGCCTTCTCCTCTTTGTTTGAGGAGGGGCTGATGATGTTTTGGATGGAACAGTGGTGGTGGATGTAGTGGCAATGGTTTGTGATTGACTAACAGTTGTTGAAACAACTGGTGTTCCAACCACTGTTGTCATTATAGCAGATGTTTTAACAACTACTGTCTTCTGCTTTTTGGCAGGAGGTGATTTTGTTTTTGGTGGTAATGGTGGTATGGCAGTGGATTTGGTGTGTGTTGAAGTGGGAGCAGATGTTGAAACTACTGAAGTACCGACTGTAGTTGATACAACAGGAGTTACAACAGCTGTTTTAGGTGGTGGTTTTGGAGCAGACTTTGAACGTCTGGTTGGAATGGATTTGGGTAGCCTTACTCTTCTTATAGGCTTCTTCTTTTCATCAACAAGATTTTCATCATCTTGTGACCATGAAGTACCCTGATCCGGATAATCCACCCTGGCTTTCTTTTAGGCCTCTCTATCCCTTTTTACAATTGCAACTGCTTCTGCCAGTGCATTTGTGGTCACATCGATTTTCTTGCTACCATCTGGCAAAGGGATTTGTTTGGTCATGTTTGCATTTTCTGGTTCAATGTAGAGACCATCCTCTATTCCCTTCTTTTTCCACTCCTTAATTTTCTCCCCCTTTTTGGCATTATCTGGAGGAAGTTGATACATGAAGCGAACTTTTGGAGGAGCAGTGCCAGTGGTTTGCAGGATCTGAGTTTTGAGAGCCTTTAGATCAGCCTGTGTGTTCTTGAATCTTGACTCCATTGCATTTCTCAGCTGTTGGGCATGTTTTTCATGTTGCTGATCTGCTAATTTTGCTTGTTGATGGAGAAAAGGTTGAAACAAATTCCAGAGCTCATTTGTAGCAGGTGCTGTTTGTGGAGCAGGTGCTTGAGATGGAACAGCAGTTGATTGTACCTTTTGTGCTTGTAACACCCGTTGTAGCATAACTTTGAGTTCTGCAACAGAGTTATCAAGCTTTTCAATTCGATTCGTCAATTTCTGGTACTTTAAACCATCACCCAAGTTAATGGGATCATCTGATTTCCCACTAGCAGTGGTTTTATCAGTAATTGATGTAGGGAGTGTACTCCAAACATTAACCACTGATGCCCCTTTTTCTTGGTACTGGGGTCTTCTTCCTTCAACACTTGACAACCTTTTGATGTTGCCAGTAGGATAGATAAATCCACTGGTGGTTGGCAGAGGTGCTATGTAAGGAATTGCCTCCAATGAAGTCTTATTAATGTAACCACTGTCCAACTGTAAACCAGTGGGTTCAACAGTTGTAGTGGCTGCTTCACTTGGACTACCACCAAGAGTTACATGTAACTCAAGGGGTGTAACCTCCTCAGGTAGTGTTGGTGGGTTAGCAAAGATTGATTCATCAGACCCAGTCAGTTGTTGAGGTGTATTCTCATTGATAGGTGATTGAGAAGGACTGGTTAGTGCCTGGTTCAAATCAATTGCATCCAACAACAGTTTAGTTGGTGGGGGAATTGTGGATGTGATGGGTGGCGTAGAAAGTGGATTTGCCCCAGGTATTGAGCTGTGGATGATAGAAACAAGTGTTTCCAGAGCATCATGATGTGGAGACCCTATTTGTACAACCTGTTCTTTTTGTGAAGAAGCAGGGGGAGTTTCAGTTATGGGTTGAGATATTTGTACCAACTGCTGTGAGGAAGTAGCAGCAGTGGTTTCTTGTGACATTTGTGGTGTCACAGGTAGTAGCTCCGGTATCTCATCTGCCACAGTTGCCTTTTTGATGGGTTTTGGGGGGTTTTTTAAGTTTTTCTTTTTGGCTTTTTGGGGATTTTAGGTGTGGGTTTCAAAGCAGTTGTGCTGCTGCTTTGATCACCTTGAGCAGTGGGCTCAGCAGCAGATACCTGAGGAGCAGTTGTAACTGCTAAATTCTGCTCAGGCACCTCTGCTTGTGTTTTGCAAGGTGCTAACATTCTTGAAAAGGTTTCAGTTGTTAAACTGTTTATTTGAGTAGCATCACCTTGGTTTATTTATGCTAAATCATTCTTACTAAATTTCTTTTGAAAATAGTAACTTAAAAACCTTGGAAACAGTAAGAATGATTTTGTTTCAACATTATTAACCAAATCTTTAAAGATTTCCCGAGAATAGTTAAAGTTTTCTTCTTGAAGAATTGCATATCCCAGATTTTGAATCTTTAAAGGGATTTCATTAAAAGAAGTGGTTTTATTTGAAACACATAGTAGGAGGGTATGAAATAAAAATCTGGTTGCAGAAGGAAAATAACCTTTTTGTAAGGTAAGTTTCTTCATCATTGTGGCTTCATACCCTCTTTCAATGAAGTCAGTTTGCAACTCGTTTTTAGTGAAAGAAATTTTACCTTCTTGATCATCGAGTTGAAAGACCTCTGAAATGGATTGTGGCGTGATTTGGACAGCTTTACCCTTTATAGAAGAGTGTATGGTGGTTGCAATGTCTCCTTTTTTTTCAAGGGTTGCATTCTTCCAAAACTCCCTTTGGGTCTCCAAATAGATTGGTGCATCGACGGTGAACAAAGTTTTGTACTTTGATTTTGCCATGGTGTCAATGATGGAATCGAAAACATTGGTGGTTCCAGGTTTTGTGAGAAGACCCAGGAGATTGTGAGATGGTTTATATGGAATTTCAGTGGAGATTGCCTTTTGAGAGGCTGTTTTCGATGATGATTTGGAAGTGGGTTTTGTGGAAGGCTTCGATTTTGTCATTTTTTGAAGAGAATGATCGAAGAAATTTGTGAAAGATGAGATGAAAAACTGCTTTGAGAAGAGAATTTTTAGGAATTCAATTCGACAGTAAAACCCTGTTTTGGTGGTGAGTGGGGGATTTTATAGGGAAGAAAGTGAATGCTGAAGTGGCAGCCGTTACAAAAAGTCTGACCACTATGTACTGCCCACGTGACAACCCCTGGTGAAAGTGAAGGACAATACTTTTATGAAAGTGACTGATGAAAGCAGTGGTAGTAGAGCAGTGGATGATTTTCATGATTTTCACTATCAGTGGATAGCATATCAGTGGATAAAACACTGCTTTTGAACAACATAGTTTATCAAAGGAATGAGAGAACAGGGGTTGGCTTTCAGCAGTGGACAGGCTTTTGAAGTAGAGCAGACTTTTGAACAATCAGTGGTTAATGGCAGACTTTTAAGGATTTTAATGAAAACTTCATTTTTAGTTATTTTTAAGGATGGATTTTGATTTTCTGAAAACATTTTGATGCTTTTATGCATAGAAAAACAAGATTTTGCTTGTTATTCCATGTTAAGCATCCCAATTCTAGAGACCAAGCTTTCAAAAGTGGCTGTATCCAGTGCTTTTGTGAGCACATCTGCCAACTGGTCTTTAGTTGGGACATGATGCAGAGAAATCAAACCTTTTTCATAGCAATCCCTCACAAAGTGATGTCTGATGTCGATGTGTTTGGTGGTTGAATGGGAAACTGGATTTTTGATGATATTTTCTGCTGCCTGGCTGTCCAACATGAGTGGTGTCTTTAAGGCAGTGATACCAAAATCCAGCAACTGATTTTGAAGCCACAGGAGTTGGGCTGTACAGCTTGCAGCAACAATGTATTCAGCTTCAGCAGTGGATGTTGAAACAGCTGCTTGCTTTTTGCTTTGCCATGAAACTAAGCAATCACCTAGAAACTGGCACCCTCCTGAAGTGGACTTCCTTGTGGTGTTACATCCAGCAAAGTCACTGTCTGAAAAGCCTGAAAGCTTGATATTCCCATTAGCTGGATACCAGATACCAAGTGTGGGAGCACCTTTTATGTATCTGAATATCCTTTTTACAGCAATGAGATTTGATTTTCTGGGAGCTGATTGACTTCTTGCACAGACACATGTTGCAAATGTAACACCTGTGCCTTCACGGCCATCAAACAAATACCGAACCAATGAAATATTATATTTCATACTTGGGATTTGTAAAAATATGTGTATCATTTTGCACATATCAATTCTCGTTCAAATCCAAACTCTAAATTCACTTTCTAGAAGGTTATACGCGCACCGATGCATAGATTTAACCAGTTTAATGCAACGAACACTCCGGAATAGTGAAATAGGCTTAACATACCATAAATAACCTTTACATAACTTAGAAATAAGTTTTGGAAGGTTTGGTATGGCAAAATCAAGTTAAATCGCTTACAGGGACTAAACTTGACAAATTGCGAAAGTATGCCAATTTGAACTGTAACAGACATTCCAGAGCATGACCATAAGTTAAACATACCATAAATATCCTTTACATAGCTTAGAAATAGGCTTTGAGGGGTTCGGTGTGCTAAAATAAACTTTTGGGTCATTCAGGGACTAAAAGTGTCAAAAAGTGCACAAGTTTGCACTTTTGCCCATAACTTACGTTCTGAATACATCCGGACATCCAAAAATTTATGTAAGCATGACTACATTATATTTTAGTGTTCGCCTTAAGAAAAATCCATTCGTCGCGTCATTTGGATCGTTTTTCGCGCTTATGCGCATTCCGTCGTAATTAAGCGAACATCGCGATCGTACGGCCAAACGAACCGACATCCGAGATATTTTTGAGCATGTTTTGAGTTCCCTATACCTTAACTTCATTTTAGAGCCTTGAAATGAGGTTAACGGGGTTCAAACGCATCAAAAATCGCTTAAACGGGCTGCAGGGACTAAACCTGTCATTTTGAAACATTTCTGATACAGGAGGGTCAGTGGCGTAGCGCGACTGCCTAGGCCTTCACCGTCGCGCTACGCGACTGCCTATTCTGGGGCAGAAACATACAGAAACTTCATTTTTCGCATTTTCGGGACCAGATTCGATGTATCGACAGCTGTTCACAGCTGTTACCCACTCCTAATCACTTTGCCACATGTTGATCTCTTATGGTGAGTGACCAAATGAGCCACCATAAGGTTCTGACAAGTGTACGCATGAGATTAAGGCACGATATTCGACAAACGATCCTAACGGTGGACCGTTTACTATAAATACCCCATCACCCCCAACCTCATTACTTACAAGAATCTGATCTATTTGACTCTAAGTTGGAACCATTGTTTCATACCTGAGTTATTGTGATCACGATTAGCATTCGGGGACCCTTCGTAAGTATTCTTTCGTTCTTTTCCTTATTTTACTGCTTTTCAAGTCAGAAAGTCAAACTTTGTTTGACTTTCAGCGTTGACCAGTAATGGTCAATGCGAAGTTCGTAGGAACTTCGCAACGTGAGTGTAATCACGTTGGTTATAGTCCCTTGGGACTATGCCCACTGATTACCACGTTGTCTAGGGTCGTAGGGTAGGCGATCTAATAAATCGCCTATACCTTCGAACCCGACCCAGTTTGGTCGATCATTAGGATCCGACCAAATACATTAGGTGACCATAGTAGGTAGGGAATAACCTTCCGAGGTTATACCCTATGGTCACATCGTTTAAGTAGTTGTATGATAGGTAGTTTATATGCCTTAGGTAAATTACCAGAATACCCTTTTCATGTATAATTGGTAATTAAGCATATGTAACCTAAACTTTTGTCACATAACTGATTATGTAACATGTTTAGGCATATAACACTTGTCATAGGATTAGTTAGGCGGTCCGAACGCGTTTCACGCGAACGACGCGTTAAAGTAGCATAAGCTACCTAAACGGGTCGTAATGGGTCGTAAACAATTATGTTAAGTTTCATTTAGCATGTAGGCTTTGTTAAACCATATCACGTGAGTTCCGACACTCATTTGGTTTACAAACCCTAATGCTACCCAGTCTTCCGAGATAGGTCCGGTTATTAACATAGTTACCT
This sequence comes from Helianthus tuberosus, assembly GCA_030545235.1. Taxonomy (NCBI): domain Eukaryota; kingdom Viridiplantae; phylum Streptophyta; class Magnoliopsida; order Asterales; family Asteraceae; genus Helianthus; species Helianthus tuberosus. The sequence goes on from CM060401.1 coordinate 122,820,335, forward strand.
ATATTAGGTGACGTTTGATTCCGAGATCTCTAGCATTACTTGGTGACTATCTTTAGACATCTGAGCAATCTCAAGTGAGTACATAGACCCCTCTTTTACTGTTTCCAAACTGTTTTGGGGTGGAACACATGTGCCTACTTGTTACTTTCCTGCTTTTCTGTTTTCACATCATATACCGACTATGTTTGTTAGTACATTATAGTACATGATTTCATTACATTTCTGCTAGGTATGTTGACTGATAGCATGCTAGCACATTGATTTACATGACTTTTCTACTTTGTATGTTAACTTAGCATACTTAGTACATCATTTTACATTGCATCTCTGTTGCATATGTTCCAGTAACATATGGACACATTGTTTTACAGCTCTACCTTGTATGTTTACTCTAGCATACTAGGTACATTATCTTCATCTCATGCTTACATTTTGGTATGACATTTGGTTTGTTTAACGGGTCTATATAACATTCATTAACATTTGCTACGCCGCTCGGTAGTAGGTAGTGGTACCATAGGACTTGACAAATCTCGTTCCGGACATCCCAGGGAAAGGGGATGAAAGGAATGACCGAATCCGAATACATATTCTCTTGATAACTCACTTTTACATAGTTATCCGGCTGTCTCAAGGCTTGAATGTTTGCGTTTAACATACTGCATAAGTGTTTGTATCAGTAAAGCATGCATTATTCTACAAAACATAACTTTGATTTAAACCAAGTTTTACTTCAATACTTTGTTTTGTTCATTTTTACTTATGGTTTAAGTAGTCTAAATTTTACTTACCATACATATCATTTTGGTTATACATTACTTGACTACTTTTGGACTATCAACATTTGACATGGTTTATACAAGGACTCTTGACTACTGGTTTAAACATAGACATTTGACATGGATATTTGACATAGACATTTTGACATGATTTACATCTTGACATGAACATTTTACATTGTTTGGTTTGGTTTGATTAAGTGATTAAGTAACGATGCGTGTGTAATATGATACAAGCATGGTGGATACGCCGCTGGTACTTCCTATATATAAGTGTTTGTATGGTATTACATGTCGTCACGTTATTTGAATCATTTCAGTTTGAGACATAGAACATTTTATACAAATAACATATTTTTCACAAGACATTGATTTATAAACAACTTATCTTATACAAACACATTTTACTTGGTTATCCATTTAACCTTACATTTATTTATACTTATCATCTGATCTTATCGTTTTTCAAATGATTTAAAGACAAAGCAAATAACAAGGTTCATGACTAAACATTTTCTCAAACATAAGTCATGAATCTTATTTTCACAAAACCTATGTATCTCACAGGCATTTTTATGCTGACGTACCTATTTTCACATGTGTTTTTCAGGAGCTGTTGCATAAGATGACGAAGATACACATAGGCAGACTTGGGCTTTAGTGACAATAAAAGATGCAAGACTAGTTAATTATGTTGAAATTCCTTGTTTGTTAAGACATTGTAACACTTTTAATCAATAAAACGAAACTTTAATATCCATGGTTGTGAAACATTAATTCTGTTACAACACTCCCCGATGTTTCCGCCACGTTTTGTATGTTCTACGTGGTCGGGGTGTGACAGCAAACATGATGTCTGGTCTAGATGCAGTTAGGTACAATAAAGACCCAATCATGCTTCTATAAAGTGTTTGGTCAATCAGCTCATCCTTTTCATCAGACATGACCAGCTTATTTGTTGCCATGGGTGTGCTGCATGGTTTACAATCATTCATATCAAATTTGGTCAAAAGTTCTTTAGCATATTTGCTTTGATGAATGAAAGTTCCATTTTGCATTTGCTGAACTTGGAGGCCAAGAAAGCATTGCAGCTCACCCATTGCACTCATTTCAAACTCAGCTGTCATGAGTTCTCTAAACTCTTCACACATTGAGTTACATGTGCTTCCAAAAATAATGTCATCCACATAAATCTGGACAATCATTAAATCCTTCCCTCTCCATTTTAAAAATAGTGTTTTATCAATGGTACCTCTTTTGAAACCATTTGAGAGTAGGAAGTTGGAAAGAGTTTCATACCAGGCCCTTGGTGCTTGTTTCAAGCCATACAAGGCTTTGTTTAGCCTGTAGACATGATCTGGATAAAATGGATCCTCAAAACCTAGAGGTTGACAAACATACACCTCTTCTTGAATTGTACCATAGAGGAAAGCACTTTTGATATCCATTTGAAACACCTTCATATTGTGGTTGACAGCAAAGGCCAGGAACAATCTAATGGCTTCCAATCTTGCAACATGGGCAAATGTTTCATCATAATCAATCCCCTCTTCCTGTCTGTAACCTTGAACCACAAGCCTGGCTTTATTTTTGACAACAATACCCCTTTCATCAGTTTTGTTCTTGAAGACTCACTTTGTGCCAATGGGACTAACCTCTTCTGGCAGTGGTACAAGCTCCCATACTTGTTGCCTTTTAAACTGTTGGAGTTCCTCTTGCATGGCTTCTACCCAGCTGTTGTCTTTCATTGCCTCTTGGTACTTGACTGGCTGATGGAGTGATAGAAAACCAGCAAAAAGACAAATGTTTTGGGTTTGGCTTCTTGTGAGCACCCCTTCATTTATGTTGCCAATGATTTGATCAGGTGGATGAGATCTCAAGAAGATTAAATCTCCTTGGTATGGTATGATGGCATTTGTTGGTGAAGGCTGCAAATGTGTATCATCTGAGCTAACCACTGCTGGGGACTTTGATGATCCAGCAGTGGCTTCAAAAGGTGGTGGAATAGGAGGTAATGAAGTGGACATCAGCTGACTTTTATCCACTGTTTGAGGACTTTTGTCAGCAGTGTTTGAGGATGTGGAAGCAGTGGTAAATGGGCTACTTTGGTCAACAACTGTTGAGATCAGCTGACTTTGTAGGCCTTGGCAGTGGTTGAGTATCCCAGATGATAACCACAATCAATTTTGGCTGCAAATTTTGAAATGGAATCTTTTAAGTTCAAAATAAAGCATGGGCAGCCAAACACTTTGAAATATGAGATCAGTGGTTTGATTTTATACAGAATTTCATAAGCAGTCTTTTTGTGCCTGGGGTTTATTAAAACTCTGTTCTGGACATAGCAAGCAGTGTTTACTGCCTCTGCCCAGAAAGTTAATGGCAAACCTGAATCTGCAAGCATGGTTCTGGCAGCCTCAATCAAAGTTCTGTTCTTCCTTTCCACTACCCCATTTTACTCTGGTGTTCTAGGGATGCTGTACTGCCTTACAATCCCTTTCTTCACACAGAAGGCATCCAACTCCTTTTTTTTGAATTCTGTGCCATTGTCACTCCTGAAGCTTTTCACTGGAAGGTCAAATTGCTTTTCAACCTGTGTCACAAAGTCTTGCAAAATGCATGCAGTCTCATCTTTTGAGTGTAAAAAGAAAGTCCATGTAAACCTAGAAAAGTCATCAACAATAACCAAACAATATCTTTTCTTCTTGAGACTCATGACTTGAACTGGGCCAAACAAATCCATGTGTAGCATTTGCAAACACTGGGTTGTTTTGGACTCTTCAATGGACTTGTAAGAACTTTTATGCTGTTTTCCTTTTAAAAGAAAATGCAATGTTCAGGGCATGAAAACAGTTTTTGTGGTAGGCCTCTCACCAAACCATTTTTTGAAATTTCAGTGATTGTCTTAAGATTTGTGTGTCCCAACCTTCTGTGCCAAAGTTCTGTCTCTTTGTTAGAGGCAGCTGAGAACAGACAGGCATCAGCTCTGGGACACTCTTTTGACATATCAGTAACATAAACATTGCCACTTCTTTGAGCAACAAGTTTAGTTTGACCAGTTTTGATTATTGCTTCAATCTTTTTGACCATTTCTGGTCCAACAATCCTACAACAATCTTTTGTGAAGAATGACCCAAACCCTTTGTCACTCATTTGGGACACACTCAGAAGGTTGAATTTTAGATTGTCTATCAGATTGACATTTTCAAATTTTACATTTCCAGACTGCACTGTACCAGACCCCAGAACTTTCCCTTTACTATTATTTCCAAAGGATATATCACCCCCTCCATGGATTTTAAAGTCTTTGAGGAGGACTTTACATCCTGTCATGTGCCTGGAGCCTCCACTATCTACATACCAAAGACTATCAAAGCATGCAGAAGCTCCCTGCACATGAAGTAAAAGGATTAGTTCATTAAGGTCTCCAAAGCCAGCAGGGCTTTGGATGGGGTCTCAACAGTGTCTGGGATGGATGCAGAATGATGGACAGTGGTTAGGTCAGGGGTTTGGACTGTTTTAGGACAGTGTTTCTCTAACCACTGTTGTGGGTCTTGATCAATCATCTGCTGGTAACCAAAAGGATGCCTATTCACTTTAGGTTTAGAGGGCCTTTTGTAGGCCTCATAAACATGTGGAATCCTTTGGTAAGACTGTTTCTCCTTGCCTTTTCTGAACTGATTGGCAGGAGGTGCATCAGTAACCTGAACATCTCTTTTGATAGATGTTTGGTTCAGCTGTTTCAACTGGCACAAACAGTGGTTGTTTCTTGGTGAATTTGACAGATGTTGATGATGATGATGGACTCAAGGATGTTTTAGCAATGTACTCATTCTTTTTCACATCAAAGTTTTTGAGATACACACAAGCTTGAGTTTTGTGGTTTGTTTTACCACAAACAATGCAATTTTCAGCTGAAACAATGACACTTGTTCTTTTGTTAGATGATTCCTTTTCTCACAGAATTCACAAAACAAGTTATCAATTTTTTCTTTCTTCTTTCTCTTTTCAGACTCCTTTGCAGCAGAGGTTTTAACCACTGCTGGGATGTCCTTGAGAGGTATGACTTTAGCTTTTGGAGCTTTAACACCATCAGTTGATGTAAAGTCCATTGGCTTGAAATTTTCAAGAATATCACACTCATCATACCATTTTGGTTTAAACTGATAGTCTTCAAGTTCCTCTAAAGTAGAGGATCCCATTGGTCTGTCAAGTGTGATTTTGTTACCAAGTTTGTCAGTGATTTTCACTTCTTGGCCATTCTTGTTTGTGGGTATGAACTCAGTGGTTACATCAGTGGTTTGAACAGATTTTGCAAAAGCAGTGGTTTCATCATCATGTTTTCTATAACCAACACCAAATTTCACATTGCTTTTTATCTGTTTTTCAAGCATAACCTCATACCCTTTGCATGATTCCACCCATCTCTCACAAGTGATCTGGGTGGACTCTAACTCCTTTTTGCAAACTTGGTATTTTTCTACCATAGTTTGGAGTTGTGTTTTGGTTATGCTTTGTTCTTCTTTCAAACTGCTGATCTCTTTTTCCTTTTCAGTCAATTTGTTTTTAAGTTCTTTTAAAGATCTTTCAAATTTGACTTCATCAGTTAAGATTTTATCCCGAAGGTTTTCTTTCACCTCTTTGTTGTTAGCAAAAGCAATAATTCAATTGTCAGAACACAGTTTTTCTAGAACTTGAGGAGATACCTTGGCAGCAGCCATCATTGCACAATCACATTGATGATTCTCTTCATCATCAGCTATCACCTTCTTTTCACCAGCCTTTTCTTCCTTCTTTTCTTCTTTGTCCTCTTCGGACCATGGGTCTGTCAGTGGTTCAATCAGGGTACCTGAACTTTCTCCCAACAGTAGATCACCAGCCACAGCAGTAACCACTGCTTCAGTCACCTCATCCACTGTTTCAATACTCAGCTGTTCCTCTTTAGTTTCAACCCCCTCCTGTATTGACTCTAATGTCATCAAACAAAACTCATTATGAGAAGAATCATTAGAAGCACAGAGTGCAAAATTTTCATCACTAAGGTCTTCAGGCATACTGCTCCAGTCAACAAACCCTTGAGTGAAAAAGCTTTGTTGATCTGGTTGTACGACTGCTGGAGCAGTGGTTTGAGGTGCAGCAGGTTGCACTTGTACCTGTGGAGCAGGGGTTTGAACATATTGGATCTGTGGAACAGTAGTTTGGACATAGTGCACTGGCACAGGGGCAGCAACATAGTGAGAAGTGTTCACTTGAGCTGCTGGGGCATACTGGGCATAGTGCACAGTGCTTTGGTTTTGAGGTCTAGGATTTGAGCTAGGATGAGTAATTATGGGACCAGTAGTTTGACTCCTACATTCCCTAGCGAAATGTCCCAACCTATTACACTTGTAGCACTTGATTTTCGATTTATCCAACCCAACCCTTAGATTCCCATGCAAACCTGGGAATTTTCGCCCTGTTCTTTTGTAAAATTTGCTAGTTCTAACACTTTGCAAAGCCAGTTGGTGCAGGATGTCCATTTCCTCTAAGTCAGTGGGATCAAAATGTTGCAACTCATTGAGTTCAAAGCATAAATTGTCTGACATCTGGTTTTCGTTTGCAGTGAATGCATAACTAGCAGAGTGAGCCAGCAGTTATGTCAATGAAGTGATCATAACCCTGATCCTTACCACTGCTCCCAGATTCTTCTTGACCCAGAAGAGCAGTGTTACCGAAAGTGTAATCATCAGTAACTTTTCCGGACTCTTGTAACCTCCTTTTCTGGTTCAACTCCCTTTCGTAGGTCAGGAGTCGACCGTGAAGTTGGGTCAAGGTCAGATCCTTGAACTCAGGTGAGTTTCGGGTGACAAAAGCTATGGTGTCCCATTTTTCTGGCAGTGACCTGAGGAACCTGCTATTTTGAGTTGAGTTTGTAAAAGTGGTGTTAACAAGCCTCAGTTCACTGATGAGACAACTGAAACGCTCAAATTGTTGCGTTAGTGATTCACCTTTAACGTAACAAAATGTTTCATACTGCTGGTTCAGGATTTCCCTATTGTTTTCTATGACTTCTTCGGTTCCCCCAAATTGTTCCTTAAGTGCGTCCCATAACTCTTTGGCACTGTTACAGTGTAACAGTCCAGCATATATCTCATTGGGCAGCGCTGATGCTATGATGCTAAAAGCTTTAGCATCTAGTTCGAACTTTTGATAGTCGGTTTCGGTATAATTTTCAACTGGTTTTGGAACGAACTTTTTAGCATCTTCAGCGCTTGGCACTGTGGGAACGTGGGGACCATAGATGACAGACCTCCAACAACCTGTGCTTTGTTGAGCGAGGATGTGACCCATCCTCCTCTGCCAGATGTTGTACTCATTTCTTTTTAGCATTGGTGGTTTAAAAAGCGAGCCGATGTTGTTTTTATCATCCTGAGATTGTGACGTCATTCTTGTTGTTTTACAGAAACTGAGAAATCAACTTTAATGGTGATTAATCCTTGCTCTATTTTTCAACAAACGATCAGTATCAACTGTTGTGAGCTGGACTATTTACGTCAAAATGATTGTTAAATCAAATTTGACTGTCCAGGCTCTGATACCAATTGTTGGATCTGAGTTTGTTTCTGATTGTATTTTGTGTTTGTAATTAAAATGAGAATGGATGAGTGTGCAGCGGAATTATGGTGAAAACAAACTTTGCATACAATCAAACGAGAGTAATACTTTGATCAAACATCTTTACACAATGAATCGGAAGATTGAATTTATTTCAATAACGATTACAATGATTGATGAATGAATGCAAACTCCCCCTCAGCCAGAGCTCAGTAATTTGTTCGTGCAAAGAAGACGATGATGCAAAAGAGCTAATAGAACAGTACAAAGTACTGAACTATTTATAGGCACTTGCAAACCATTGAGCATCTTAGCTGACGTCACCATGAAAGTGACATCTAACCTCCTAACAAACTCTAACCTCTGATCTATACAAACACTGCTATGATAACTACTGCTATTACATTACTTTACAAGACAGACTATAGATCAGCTGCTGCAACTTTCCACTGCTGTGAACCCAGCAGTACTTGTCCGGATCAGCAGTGCTTGACTCAAGGCAGTAGATAGAAAAACAGGGCTTTAGTCTTCCATCAGGTCTTGAGCAGCAGTTGTAGGTCAGCACTTTGTAAGATCAGCAGATAGGAGGTCAGCAGATATGAAATCACTTTCAAGGGGAGAGATTTGTATGTAAACATCTGCTTATTCTGGATCCACTGTTCTGATCCAGTTTTGGCTTTAATTATCTGTTCCTCTGATATGGTTCAATCCCAACATGAGAGGCTGAGAGGGTGCATGGTGTTGGGTTTTTTAAGTTTTTTTTTTTTTTTTTTGGGGGGGTGGGGGGGGGGGGGAGGGGGTGTTGGGTTTTTTCTAGGTTTTTTTTTTTCGAGGGTGGTGGAGGTTAGGTTTTTTTTTTGGGTTTTTTGTTGAGGTATAGTTTTTTTTAGCGGGGGGTGGGGGTGTTTACCTGACTCGTTTCGGAACAAAAATTACGTCAAACGTAGACAAATGAAACGTGCAAAAAAAAATTATATTTGAGCTCATTCATTTATCGAGAAAAACTTACGTCAAAACGTAAAACAACTCGAATTTATACCACATAGTGAAGACGTATTGTATATGATAAAACGTAAACCAATACATAAACATAAATATGGAAATGTATTAACAAAACGTATACCAACCGAAAACATACATAAAAATAAGGATGAAAAAGTATTATATTTGACTCATGTACATAAAACTCGAGAGGATGAAAATGAAATTATAGAAAGCTAAGATGTGTAAATAAAAATGTTCAATGTTTGAGGGTAAAAAGGAAAAAAACCAACACTAAAAAAATAAAAAATGATGTGACTTTGGCTACGGTGCTATTGACTAGGTTAAATCCCAGCCGTCAATCAAGATAAGAAATGGTCATATGGGACACCGTGTTTCGGATCGACCAATAGCGGCAACATATGGCATGTCGCCGCTATTACGTATTATTCTTGTAGTGGTATATATATTATTGGCAAGTCTTGTATCCATGGGTGTGAAATAGGGATGAGCTCGGTACCGTCCGGTACCGAACCGGTACCGGTACCGAAAATCCCCAAAAGTGGGTACCGGTACCGAATATACCCGGTTCGGTACGGTTCGGTACTGGTACCGGTTCGGTACCAGTACGGTACCGGTATTTAAGGGTAAAAACCGGTACCGAAAATGTCAAAAGTCGGTACCGAATCGGTACCGAAAAGGTACCCGGTTCGGTAAATTCGGTACCGGTACCGGTTCTGTACCGGGTCTGATTTGCTCATCCCTAGTGTGAAACATCGTCTGTTCGTCCTGCATTGCTCTTTCGTCTTATTTGGGCGGCAGATTCTTTATACAAATTCTGGTTGGAATATCCTTATTGATGCTACTAAATATTCTGGGAATCTACCCTAAACATACAATGCTATTTGCCCTTTTGTACAGAAAAGGAGATAGAGATATCCAAATCATATGGGGCTTCATTTTCAAAACAAGTGTTGTGAGATCAATGGAATATAACAATTCTTTGATCATGGGTCGTGTGATCTTGGCCTTTGATGCAACAAAAGATCGAAACGAACTGGAGTTTACGAACGTTATTAATGGGATTATATCGAGCCGTGAAGTTCTTCAAAGGGGAGATACCATTGTGGTGTTTGGTGTTCTGCATAAGATTTCACATCCCCGTAAGTATTTATGGCATCTAATCTACATATTTCATCATAGATTGTATGACATAAACTTGGGTTCCATCACAGTCTTTGTTTGAACTATGTTCTGGATCTCTAACCCGTTTGTCTTTCTTGCTCAGTTGGTATCCAACTGCAGATAGACGGAGTAAACATTAGAGCTATGGAAGAAGAAATTCAATTAAAACTCGATACGTATGCGAAAATGCTACGAAGAAGTGCGGTATATTGCAAAGAAGTTGGGGTAACAGATTTTTTTTGAAAGGCAAATGTTTTGACAATCTATATATGAACATATGAACATAAGTGCAAACTAATGCGGTTCAGACATTTAAAATCACCATCTCATATATGTAACTTATTGTTTTCTCTCCACATGATTTAGGTTGACATTGAAGTAAAAATTACTTGTGGAACTCCTATTAAGAAGATTATTCAACAAGAGGCTAAAGCTTGTAATGCAACATGGGTGGTCCTTGATAGGTAGGCTTTCATTCTTAATCCATGACAGTAATGCACTGCTTGACCTTAATTAAATGATGAAGCGCAAACATTTATTTTTTATTTGTGATGATATATGATTACACCCTCTTGCAAATCTAACAATTGATGTATATGCAACTATTGCTTTTTAGTGTAGGAACTAGGAAGTACTTAGGTATCCCCATGCTAGCAAAATCCACAAACTAGCGGAGATGATAGGGAGCCATGAACCTTAGCAGAAGTGTTGAGAGAGGGGGGGGGGGGGGGGGGGGGGGGGGGGTCCTATAACATAAAATTACAATAATGATTAAGATTTAAATTTTCGGGGCTAACCTTTGGCCAACACCTTTAATTTGACGAGGAGGACACGACTGGAGGTTCGAGCAATGGAAACAACCTCTTGCAGAAATGTAGAGCAAGAATATGTAAGCCCCAAGTTGGCTCGACTCTCCACGACCCATACGACACTGCACATGCAAGAGCCTCATGTATCGAGTTTGCCCTTTATTAAAGATCTCAACTTTAAACAAAACTAGCCATTCTCCGAATCCGGCTCGGACCGCTTCCCATTACTTACGGATGTATAACCAAAAATTTAAGAGTCTGTTTGGTATGAGGTAATAGAATGAACGAGAGAATGAAATGGGCGTGGTAATGGAATGGACAAAGGAATGAAATGGATTATTACCATTCCATTTTATTGTTTGGTTACTTTGTGGGAATGGATCATTACTTTGTTTTGTTTGGTAGGCCGAAAAAGACGAAGGAACAAAATCAACGGTGGGTGGCAGTAGTGGGTGGTAGTGGTAGCTAGGGGTGCTAAACGGGCCGTGTTCGCAGGTTGGCAGGTTCAACCCAATTCGAACCCGAATATTTTAGACAAACCCGAACACGACCCGGAACCGAAAATCTTGTTATACATATGAACACGACCACGACCTGAAAATTCACGGGTTGACCCGAACACGACCCGTTCAACCCAAAATTTTTAATTTTTTTTCCGTAAATTAATGTATTAAAATTATAATTTATTAAAAAACACAAATGTATATAGTACAATTACATTTAAATAATAAAATCTTATGTCAGTTTCTCTTTTTAAGTTATAATTATGGTATAAAATAACATCCAACTTAATTTATTAAATAAAACATATTGTAAAAATATATAATATAATATAAATGGGTTAAACAGGTCGACCCGCCAACCCAACCAGGTTAACCGGAACCCGACCCGTTTAACTATACGGGTTTCAACCTGAAACTGACCCGAACCCGCTTAAACTAAACCCAAACCCGTGAATTTCGTGTTAGATTCATGTTGTGTTTTTAGGTCACGTCAAAAATTCACACCCCTAGCGGTAGCGGTAGCAGTGGGGTGGTGGTGGCCGTGGTTAGTGGTACCAATGGCTGGGTGGTGGTTGGTGGTGTCAGTGGTGGGGGCAGCGGTGGATGGCTAGTGGTCGGTGGTGACGGGCGGCGATGGTGGGTGGTGATAGTGATGAAGGGTGAGAGGAAGAAGGGAATAAAAAACAATGGGATTGGATGGAATGAATTTGAAGTTTTTAGAAGAAATGAAATGCCTTATGTAATCGATGATTCCATTACCTTGACCAATCAAAGACATTTTTTTTTCATTCCCTCGTTATAGTACATTCCATTCCGCCTATAAATCATGCATACCAAACGCTATCTAAATGTAATTAAGCTCGTTAATGATAGAAGATTGGTTAATTTCACTATTTTAGTAGTATAATTCCCTGTTCGTAAGAAAGCAAATTAAGACATAGCGAATTACCTCCTTATTTGGTGGAGGGAGTCATCCCAATTTCCATAATTTTCCTCGGATGTCACATTAGGGGTCGGCTCATATGGGGTAATGGAATAGATGATGGAATGGAATGGATCAAGAAGCATTGGGAAAACTGGTGTTTTTTGAGTTATATGAAGCTAGTAAGCAAACAGTGAATCCATGGATATTTGAACCCGAGAATCCAGGAAAAAAACAGAATATTTGTTGGAAGAATGGGGGATCCTTTTGAACAACATGGTATAATAGGAAAACCTTATATCTTGAACTTAATTCATCAAATTGATGATAAAATCCATGGGCGTACCAGCGGGCGTTATTCACGTCCTACACAACAACCCCTTAAAGGAAGGGCCAAAAAAGGGGGGCAGCGGGTAGGAGAAATGGAGGTTTGGGCTTTAGAACGGTTTGATGTTGCTTATATTAGGAACTTCTGTACCAGAAACAATGGTATCTCCAATTATAGCCCCTGGATGTAAAATATAACTATTTTCACCATCTCTATAGTGTATGAGACAAATGTATGCATTTCGATTCGGGCCACATTCTATGGTGGGTCGTATTCTATGGTTACGATTCGACCATATATGTCTTTTTAATTCCGTCGAAAATCTATTTTACGGTATAGACGCTTATGACCTCCCCCTCTATGCCCTGCGGTAATGATTCCTCTGGCATTACGACCTTTACCACAATGTTGTCCATAGATCAAATTATTTCGTGGATTGGATTTCACTTGACTGTCAACAGTAATTCCATGTCTTATTTTGTTACCATGTAGGAATGAAACGAATCATTACTTTGTGTTGTTTGTTAGATAGACAAGAACAAATGAAGGAATTAAATCGATAGTGAGTAGAAGTGGTGGGTGGTAGTCGGTGGTGATAGGTGGCTGTGACGATGGGTGGTGATAGGTGGCGGTGGTGGCGGGTGGCAGTAATGGTGGTGGCAGGGGTGGGTGGCGGCAGGGGTGGGTGGTCGGAGAAAAAGTGGTGGGTGGCGGCAGTGGTGGATGGGTGGCAGCGTCGATGGGTGGTGGTGAACGTCGGTGATAGGTGGTGCTGGTAGTGGGCGATGGTGGATGTCGGTGGTGGTAGTGGTGTTGGAGGGTGGCGGCGGTGGTGAGTGGCGATAGTGGCGATATATGCTTGTGTTGTTTGGAGAATGTAGTCGTGTGCTATCATGGTCTTCTCCCACAAACACATATCTATGTTAGCATGATATAACGTATTCATCCTAAAGTATTTGTAATGTTACACACTCTTGCTAATTTTACACTTTTCCGCGAAATGTAACAATTTTTTTCACAGGCAACTGAAACGGGATGTGAAGTTTTACCAAGGTCAAATCCATTGCAATCTTGCTACACTTTCAGATGACTTGAAATTAAGGACTTTAAGTACCGAACCAACTATCGACACAGATAGCACAGAAGTCAAAGTCGTTCTCTACAGATCAAAGCATGTTCAACTGTCCGCTAATCCTCATCCACGGGATAATCAAAATGTCGACCAGACAAGTATCTCTCATAGCTACTCTGGGTCATATACTTCTACTGAAAATCTAGAAATGCCTTCAAAGAAATCTTCTTCCTCTTTAATGCGCAAATCCTTTGTTCAAAGTTCCATGTTGTCTGATGATATTGATAAGCAACACGTATCAGGTCAGGAAACTTTTTTTGTATGTGTGCATATATAGATTCATAATTATCTACTAAAATAAATAGGACATGAGTCAATTGTATGTGTGCATATGTAGATTCATAATTATCTACTAAAATAAATAGGACATGAGTCAAATGAGTGAAATTTGTTGAAATGCCAAAAAAAGTTTTTAACGTATGCAACAGTTTATGATCTTAACTATTGTTGAAATGGTATAATATATGTAATATTTTTGACACACTAATTATCTACATAAACTTTAAAAATTTGAACAAAGTCTTTCTTTCTGTTGTGTTAGGATCCATGCCAAAAAAAGTATCTACATTGACCTGTTCCCTAACTTGAATGAACTAACTCATAATCAAGCATTGCATTCTGTATTTTTTTTAAATAGCTTATGGTTGACAGATATTCGTATTATTCATGAATTGAAATTGCCACCTACTATAAACCAAAGATATCACTACTTTGGAAAGTTAGGGACACTACAAGAAGGGTTAATAGCGACAGGTCGTATGTCGCTGTTATTAGTCAATCCGGAACACGGTGTCCCACACTAAACCCCAGTTACCCATTTCTTATCTTGTAGTGGGAACGAGTCAATATGGAAGCTTTTTGACATGGATCTATGTATGTAAATAATTAGTGTGTCATATATGCCAAAGGCTCTTTGGCCTAATGGTATCAACATGTTGGATAAGACTTTGCATTTTTATATGGTGAGTGTTCAAATTCCATCAGTGACAAAAAAAAAACATGTTGGGTAAAGTTTTGCCTTTTTAAATGGTGAGTTTTCAAATTTTATTGGTGACAAAAATTAAACCAATTAAAAAAAATATTTTGTCATAGGTATTACAAATATTATACCATTTCATCGATATAAGTTTTTTAATAAAACTTTGCGTGCATTAATAACTTTTTTTGACCTTTCAACAAATTGCACTCATACCTATTATTTATACCCCATTAGAGATGTGACAAATCAATTAAACACAAAACAACCCATGCAAGAGTTGAAGTGAATATAAGACACACAAGTGGCACAACTAGGAGGACAAACAAGCTCACTTATAGATGTGTTTCCGCAAAAGTGGCTAAATAGTATATAATATGAAGTTATTACAAACAATAAAGACATAGAAGAAATTACAAGTTTTCATAAGAAAAAAAATTATGCTACTCAGAATTGGTGTAGGTTAAGTTATGAGTTTTCCAAGATTCATAAACATATCTATAGTTTATAGTCTAGAGTTAGCAATTTCAACCCATCAATAATACTAACTAATATCTGTGAAACGTAAAAAGTTACTTAAAATAAAAGGCTCAAATCAATAGAACGAAAGTCACATAAAGTGTATCCAATGTTCGACGATTCTCAAATCATTTTATTTAAAAGAATCTTTAAAAAAATGCAAGCGCTTGATTATGAGTTAGTTCAATCTTTGAAGCAGGTGGAACCGGAAATAATCACAACATTTCCTCGCAAATGATTGGAACTTTAGGGAAAACTCCTAGACGAAAAAGATCTACTAAACCCGTTTTGTGCAATGCTTGTGGGATGACAACAGAATTGTATATCAATGAATCCATGAGATTCAGTTACGCAGAAATACAAGAAGCCACAAACTTTTTTTCAGCTGACAACTTATTAGGTGAAGGAGGTTATGGTCTAGTTTATAAGGGTCAACTTAAAGATGGGCAAATTATTGCTGCTAAGGTGCGAAAACAAGCGAGCACACAAGGATTTGAGGAATTTCATTCTGAGGTTTATGTTTTGGGTTTTGCACGCCATAGAAATATTGTGATGTTATTGGGTTATTGCTGCAAAGAAGATACTAACATATTGGTTTATGAATATATCTGCAATCGATCACTTGAGTGGCATCTATTCGGTAAGCATTGATCAAAGGTTAACTTTGATCATGTTGGACATTTTTAGTTTTCTGATGTGGTGCTTGGGTGTATTTGAAAGATGAAGCAGCCAATGTTCTTGAGTGGAATAAAAGACGAGCAATTGCAATAGGAACTGCAAAAGGATTACGATTTCTTCACGAAGAGTGTCGCAGTAGTCCTATCATTCACAGGGATCTTAGACCAAGCAATATATTGCTCACTCATGACTTTGTTCCAATGGTAATTTCACCACACATTCCTCAAACTTATAAGTTTTCTGATGGTTCTCATGGTATAAAAAAAGGGGAAAGTGAATATGGGGCTATTACACACCTAAGCTTAGATGTGAAACCTATCAAAACTACGTAGTTTTGATTAATTTATCTAATATCTACATTTTTTTATATCTTTATTTACTTTCCATCAATTTCCCCAAGTTCATATTTTACCAATTGATCTACAAATTACGTTATTTGTTTAGATTGACGAATTACACGTGTTTCTTTCTTTATATCCATATCGATTAAAAGAATAATGCTTTCGTTGGCATTGAAAAACGATGAATTATTTACAAACCAGAGCCTGGATTAGTTTGAAGGGATGCAAATCAAACACTAGATTACTTTAAGTGGATAGGAGATGCTACACATAGCCGTAGAAATCAATTCCCAACTCACAAAATTATTTATAGTTTTGAAGGATTGGAATTTGTATAGGAATTAGAATTTGAAGGGATTAGAATTTAAACATTCCAATTGTAATTGGAAATTGTTGGAATTGGAATCTCAATTCCATTGTTGATTTTTTTGGTTGTCAAATGAATTTCGGGTTGAAACGGTACGAGTGGGAACAATACAAGTTGAAACGGTACAGGTGGAAACAATACGAGTCGAAACGGTTCGGGTGGAAATGATACTGGTCGAAACGCTTTGCGGCTAAACAGTTCGGGTTGAAATGGTACGGGCCGAAACGTTTCGCATCAAAACAATTCAGGTCGAAATGGTATGGCCGAAACCGTTTGCGTCTAAACTATTCAAGTTGAAATGATTTGCGGTGAAACGGTACGGATCGAAACGGTTTTCTTTCTTTATTCTTTTGGGTCCTGCTTCTTACAAATTCTTGAATTCTTTTGTTTTCTTTTCTTTAGAATTTTGATTTTCAGTAATCATTTCAATTCGTTTGATTTGGTCAGATCGAAAATCAAAGGATTGAAAAGAAAATACATTATTCAACTTCGATTGTTTATCTTGGTAGATTTTTGGGTTACTGGGACTAAAAGATTGAAAATATTAAAATTAAAATCTAATAAGTATTAAAGATGAATAGAGATATTGATGAACTTTCAATTTAAAGAAAAAGAAAGAACCAAATGAATCAGGATGTGAAGTTGTCGACTTTGATGTAGTGTAAATAAGAAGAAGAAACATTAGTCACATAAAAAGGAGTAAAAATATGTTATAGTTTTAATTTTTAGGGTTTTTAATCAAAACGACGTAGTTTTGAGGGGTTTCGCATCTAAGCTTAGATGTGAGACAGCCCCATATTCACTTTCCCCATAAAAAAAACCATGTCACTTGTTTTTTATAATTTGTTTCTTGATAAATAATATGTATAATACAGGTTTAAATTTCTATGATATATTATTATGGTGGTTACCAATGTGTGCTATGTTTTTTTTAACACAGTTAGGTGACTTTGGGCTTGCAAAGTGGAAGACAAATGATTCTCCTATCCAGACTAGAATCCTTGGTACATTGGGGTGAGACATTTTTTTTATGTTGTATAATAAAGAACATAATTTAGTATTCTCTCCATCCGTGCAGCATTATCATAAAGTTTTTGGTATATCAATACATACCTCTATCTCTAGGGTATGCTTTTTATAATTACAACAAACTTTATCTTTATGAAACGTTAATTCTTCTGTAGCCACATGAAAGTATTATGCACATATTTCTTGTATGCCATCCCAACTTATATATAGTCAGTCAACATATCTCCTTGTAAATAAATAGATCACGCAAAACACATAGTCAATTAAACATAGGAAATCATACATGTCAATTCGTTATTGTTGATGAACGATTTGCATGATTTATTGGCATGAGTTTTGCATGGTCTTGATATCAATATATAGAAGGATATAGCTAAACAGATAGGATTTAGGGAGAGCGTGACTTCAATGGAAACCACAAAAAGGTGAAAAACCAGGGTACCGTGGGTCAAACATGTAAAAAAACTTATAAGAATCATATATACCTGTGAAAAAAATCAGATTTACATAATCTTTTTTTGGATCTTTTGCGTATAAACACATTTTACATATAAATATTATACAAAACCAAAAAACACATCAGTAAAAAAAAAAAATACTATTTACAAAAATTTTACCTGAACAACTTCTATAGGTGTTTATATGCAAAAGGCCCGAAAATTTTCATAGATATATATTTTATTTTTCTGTATAAACACTAGTTTTTGTGTATTTTTTACATGTAAAATAATAGTTTCTCACTTTTTTTTGTTGTTCCCCTCACCTCTCCCTTCAGGAAGACGTATAAAATCTTCTAATCTAGTTCATCCTAGTGGGAACCACATTACTTGAGAACTATTATCATCTAACAAAAAACAATTATTATTTATTTGATAGTTTGTTATATGTTACTATTATTTACGGAAATTAATAAAATTATATATATGTGTATAGATTGCCCAACTATAATATTTACGAAAATTAATAAAATTATATATATGTGTATAAAAAACAAAATCTTGTTTAAAAGTTGTTTTCTCCGGGCCTTCTTGTATCTTTTACATTTTCTAATAATCACTTTTCCTATAATATAAAAATTCATGCATCTTGAGTATACATGTGTGAAGTATATCATACTACCTATATGATATTAGTAGATATACATAGCATGATATATTGCATGTATATGTAGCATACTGCATTGGGTTTTCTAATGAACCTTACCTCAGATATATATATATAGGGGAATGTTCATTTGAGAAGAAATTTAATGTGAGAAGAAAAAGAAAAAAAGGGCATATTAGTAAAATACTATTTCATTTATAACTCATATCAATAATTATTATCTCTTTAATTAATTAGTCAACTAATCATTAATTATTCTACATATAATCTACAAAACCTACACATATCAAAATTTTCCTACATATACCCTATACATTATAGAATTTTATTCTACACAGCCAAAATTTATCCTACACACCTCGAAATATATCCTACACAACTCGTAATTTATTCTACACTTTAAATTAAGTTGTTTTTTTAATTTGGAAAAAATATATTTTTAAAAGAAGTTACAAATTTAATTTAGTTAGTTATTAAAGGGGAAGAATACAAATTAATGCTTTATGTAAGCTTACCAATATACCCTTATATTAAAATTAAATGCAAATATTAAATGAAGTAAAATGAAGCATTCTTATTGGTTGAAACTTCTTCTTTTTTATTCTTACAAAAAATTATTCTCATTTGAACCCTCCACTATATATATATATATATATATATATATATATAGGGTAGGGATCCTAAGAGAAGTTCACCATATTTGAGAAACTTGAGAAGCAATCTGGACCACACATTTTCTCTAAGCAAAAAATGCAAAAAAAAAAAAAAGGTAAAAAAATGCAAATTTTTTTTTTTTGACAAATCGCAGCTTTTTCTTTAAGGATTAAATTTTTTTTATTTATAATTTTTTTTTGGATTTATACACATGTGTATATTGTTAATCTTTTAACTATACATATATGTATATTGTCAATTATACATATATGTATATACATGTTTAAAATTGAAAAAAATATGTCTTATAAATCCTAAACCTTAAACCATAAACACTAAAGTTAAACCTTAATGCTAAACCTTAATGCTAAACCCTAAACTCTAAACCCTAAAGCTAACCCTAATTCTAAACCCTAATGCTAAACCCTAATGTTAAACCCTAATTCTAAACCCTAATGCTAAAACTAAACCCTAAAGCTAAACCCTTAATGCTAAACCCTAATGCAAACCCTAAAGATAAAGCTAAACCCAAAAGTTAAAGCTAAACCCTAATGCTAAACCCAAAAGCTAAACTCTAATGCTAAACCCTAAATACTATTGCTAAACTCAAATGCTAAACCCTAATGCTAAGCCCTAAAGCTAAACCCTAAACCATAAAGCTAAACCCTAAATACTAATGATAAACCCTAAATAACACTTATTTTTCAATTTTAAACATGTATATACATATATGTATAATTGACAATATACATATATGTATAATTAAAAGATTAACAATATACACATGTGTATAAATAAAAAAAAAATTTAAAAAATAAAAAAATTAAAAATTAAATACTTAAAGAAAAATCTGTGATTTTTACAAAAAAAAAAAAAAAAAAAAATTGCATTTTGTTTACCTTTTTTTTGCATTTTTTTGCTTAGCGAAAATGTGTGGTTCAGAATGCTTCTCAAGTTTCTCAATTAGCCTACTACTTCTCACATGATCCTTAGCCTATATATATATATATATAGGGTAAGGTTCATGCGAGAACAACCTTTATTGCGAGAACCAATGTGAACACAACCTAAAATAGCTAAAAATACCTAACCCCCACCCCCCCCCCCCCCCAAAAAAAAAACCTAAACCCCCCCTCAAGCTAAAATGCTAAAAACTAAACCCCCCAAAAAATAAAAAAAAAATCTAATTTTTTTTAAAAATTTTTATGTTAAAATCGCTACTTTTAGTAGCAAAAAAAAAATTTGCTACTAAAAGTAGCGATTTTTTTTATAAAAAATATTAATTTTTTTTTGTTGTGTTTTTTAGCTATTTTTAGGCATTTTTGGTTGTGTTCACATTGGTTCTCGCAATAAAGGGTGGTTCCTAACGGATCTTTGTCCTATATATATATATATAGTGTAAGTATATGGAGAAAACCACTTTTATTGAGAAAACTCGGGAAACTCTAAGCTCCCGACATTTTTTTTTTTGAAAAAAATAACACATGTAATATACATGTTTTTAAGACATTTGGGCCAAAAAAATCAAAAAAGCGCCGAAGGGTTTTTTTTTTTTAAAATAAACAAATTTCAGCAACTTTGCAATGTAACACGTGTTACACAAAAAATGCTGAAATTTGTTTTTTTTTTTTTAAAAATCCTCTCGGCGCTTTTTTGTTTTTTTTGGCCCAAATGTCTTAAAAACATGTATATTACATATGTTATTTTTTTCAAAAAAAAAAAAATGTCGGGAGCTTAGAGTTTTCTGGGTTTTCTAGCTAAAAGTGGTTTTCTATATATCCTTACCCTATATATATATATAGGATTAGGTTCAAGAGTGAACACTAGTGTAGCTTGCGAACTGAGTGAACTAATCCTGGCCATACACGTGTGTAGATCAATGGCCATGATTTGATATTGAAATACACTAGTGCATTTTACGATTTGATGATGAGATCCTGGCCATACACGTGTGTAGATCAATGGCCAGGATTTGTTCACTCAGTTCGCAAATACACTAGTGTTCACTCTAAAACCCCACCCTATATATATATATATATATATATATATATATATATAGGGAGAAGATCATGCGAGAACCACCTCTTATTGCGAGAACCGCGAGAACCAATGTGAACACAACAAAAAAATGCCTAAAAATCGCTACTTTTCGAAGAAAACAAAAATTTTAGCCACTAAAAGTAGCGATTTGAGCATAAAAAAATATTAAAAAAAATAAAAAAATTTTAGATTTTTTTTATATTTTTTTGGGGGTTTAGTTTTTAGCATTTTAACTTGGTGGGGGGGGGGGGGGGGGGGGTTATATTTTTTTTTTCTGGGAGGGGGGGGGGGGGTTAGGTATTTTTAGCTATTTTAGGTTGTGTTCACATTGGTTCTCACAGTTCTCGCAATAAATGGAGTTCTCGCATGAGCCCCTCCCTATATATATATATATAATAACGACACAACTTTTGAACAAATAAAAAAGTAAAAAAAGGTATATCGAGTAATACAAAGTTTGTTCTACTGCATAACAGAGTTTGTACTCTTGTAGTCATATTATCATTTGCAATCAAAAGTAGTTCCAAAGCAAAGACGATGAGATCTACTCATTTTTATAAAGGATGAAGAATTGATGTGTCTATATATGCAGTTATCTTGCACCAGAATATGCAGAGAATGGCATGGTTTCAGTGAGAACAGATGTTTATGCATACGGTATTACTCTTATACAGTTAATATCAGGACGGAAAGTTGTTAATCCAAATATTGAAGATTACCATCAATCCTTAAGACAATGGGTATATCCTTTGGGTTTTATGCATCTTTTATATTTATATTTTTGGTTTCCTTATGTCTAACTCTAAAAATCATGAGATACACACACTAGAGGTGGTAATATAATGGGTTTATGACTCATGCAATCTGTTTAATAAATAATTTGACCCGTTAATTAAAATTGAATACAGTGTTTGTATGTATGTGTGTATATATATATGTACATAGGAATCATTTCAGATGAGAATTCCTATGAGTTGTGAGCATCACAAGAACTCTAGGGAAATCCTACTTTATGTGCGAGTTTTTCTACCAAATTTTGTTCAAACGTAGATGAACATTTAACTAAAAAATCTGTGGAAAAAAAAATTGTGAGTCGACATTTATTCGACATGCAAGTTTCTCTTACACTAATGTAAATTTGTTTTGCAAAACTGATGACGTCACCAATTGAGAATGTTATAGCTGTGTAAATTTGTTTTACACTGATGTAAGAATTCATATACGATATTATTATTATTATTATTATTGAAAAAGTTGCATAAAAATATTAAAAAAATTCATCAAATTAAAAAAAAAACATGTTTTTGAAGTTCTCACAACTTGGGAGAGTTCTTATTTTAACCCTTGCCTATATATATATATGAGAAGGATCCGTTAGGAACTACCCTTTATTGCGAGAACCAATGTAAACACAAAAAAATACCTAAAAAATCTAAAAAACACAAAAAGATTTTTTTAGTACTTTTTATAAAAAGAAATCGCTACTTTTCGTCATAAAAAAATTGATGACGAAAAGTAGTGATTTTTTATAAAAAAATATTTAAAAAATGTGTGTTTGTTAGATTTTTTAAAGTTTTTTTTTTTTTTTTTGGGGGGGGGGGGGGGGGGGGGTTAGGTTTTTTTTTTAGGATTTTGAAGGGTTTGGGGGGTTAGGTTTTCGGGGGGTTTAGCTTTATGGTTTATTTTTTAGCATTTAGTTTGGGTGTAAGGGGGGGGGGGGGGGTGTTAGGTTTTTGGGGGTGGGGTGAGGGATTAGGTTTTGGGTGGTGGTGTAGTGAGTTTATTTTGTTGTGTTCACATTTGTTCTCGCATTAACCCTATATATATATATATATATATATATATATATATATATATATATATATATATATATATTGGAAGCATCTAAAGAAAAACTTTATAATTGAGAAAACTTGGGGAAACTCTAACCTCCCGGATTTTTTTTTTTTTGAAAAATTTACACATGTTATATACATGTTTTTAAGGGTTTTAGGCAAAAAAAATCAATAAAACACCGAGTAGATATTTAAAAAAAAAATAAACAAGTTTCTAGGGTAACATATGTTACACCAAAACTTGTTTATTTTTTTTAAATACCCACCCGGCGCTTTTTAAATTTTTTTTGCCCAAAACCCTTAAAAACATGTATATATCATGTGTAAATATTTTCAAAAAAAAAAAAAATTGAGAGCTTTGAGTTTCCCGGGTTTTCTTGCCACAAGTGGGTTTTCTATACATCATTACTATATATATGTGTGTGTGTGCGATAAAACAAAAACCCATTTAAATTATAAAAAAACCCCTATAAAACCTTATGTAACATTTTTTTTTCTAAAAAAAACAGGGAATGTAACATAAATATATTTGAACATCTTTATAAAAAAATGTAAAAAGCACCGACTAGTTTTTTTTTTAAATGTTCAAAATCTATATGTTACATTTTTTGGACATATATTATGTAACATGAAATTTTTAACATTTAAAAAAACTAGTCAATGCTTTTTAATTTGTTTGTTTTTTTTTACAAAAGTGTTTAAAAATATTTATGTTACATTCCCTGTTTTTTTAGAATAAAAATAAAAATGTTACATAAGATTTTTACAAGAGTTTTTGAGTTTTTTCAACTCAAGTGGGTTTTCTTCCTATACATCCCCTATATATACATGTATATATATAGGGGTGGATCATGGAAAAACTTTTCTTCGTGAGAAAACTAAAAAAACCCTTAAACACACACCCAAATTTTATTATTTTATTTGGCTGTAAATCTAGTTTTTTTAATATAAAAAAATTGAAACCAAAATGTCAAAAAATGTAGTGTTTTTTAAGTTTTTTAGTTTTTTCATAAATAAGTAGTTTTCTTATGATTCTGTTCATATATATATGGTGAGTATCATTCAGAAACCACGATTTGGGTTGAAAACATGAGAACTAATGTGAACATAAACAAAACTATCTAAAAATGCTTAAAGAATAAACAATTTCTTTAAAGAAAATTATATTAATATCGAGACTTTTTATTATTAATAAAAAGTCTCGATTTTAATGGGAAAAAAATAGCATTTAGTTTAGGGGTTTAACTATAGAGCTTAGTTTTTAGTATTTAGCTTGAGAGGGAGGGGTTTAGGTTTTTGGGTGGTGGGGGTGTTCATTGTTTGTGTTTTATTTATTTATTTATTTTTGTTTTGTGTTTATTTTGTTTGTATTCGTACTAGTTTTTAAGTTCTCTCCTTAAAGCTAGTTCTCGTATTAAGCTACCCATATATATATATATATATATATATATATAAACATGTTTATGACTGATTAAGCTGTTTACAATTCATTTGCCACCCACCAACCCGTTTAATAAATGAGTCAGACATGTTGTATTTGGGTTACCTAGTATTAAAAATATCCGGGTTAGGGTTGATTTCTTTGAAAAAAAAAAAACATATTCGGGTTCTATTTAGTTTCATCAAGTCAACCAGCCATAGCCGTGTGTGTGTATTTATGTATTCAAAATTTGATCTTTTAATATAGGCCGAGCCATTAGTTGAGAGCCTTGCATTGCATGATCTAATCGATCCACGCCTTGGAGATTCATATGACCCCTACGAACTATATCACATGGCCAAAACAGCATACTTGTGTGTGAAAGTTGACCCTGAGAAACGTCCATCCATGGGAGAGGTAATATCCAAACATATAAACATTTGGTCATGTAACAATATTTTTCCCCAAAAAGAAACTATCTAAACTTTGAGACATTAATCATGGAACACTTGACCTCTAACAAACCATCTTACAAACTTTAAGATTGTTGTTGCAGGTTGTGCAGCTTCTTGAAGGGGAGACCGAACATTTTAAAACATTGACCGAGCAATTCATACCACATTTTAACCCCTGATGATTAGTGTCCTTTTTGCGGTGCTAGGAAATCGAAGATAGATCATATACGGTTCCATTTAATCTTTTGATTCTTATCGTCATGAGTACAAAGACATTTTTTGTGATCTATGGCTAAGGATTAGATAATGTTAAGTGTTATACTATGATATTCAATCTTTTGTTAAAAAGAAATGTTTTTTTATATCCTATGTTGGCCATGTTGTGCGTATCCTTATCTATTAAAGAGTTTGTATATCTATTAGACTCCATATTATAAAGACCTTTATAAATCAGCTTGGATGTGTTATAAGTCTGATTGTAATGGTTAGTGTCACGAAATGTTTTATAAGTGCCTTTTACTAATATTAATGTAAATTGTAATTTAATTTAGGATGTACTTTTGATGATGTAGTTAGTTTTTCAAATTTAAAAGACGACAAATGTTATCAAAAGAAACTAGGGGTGTTCAAAAAACTCTCAGCTCGCTCGAAAAAAGTTCGAAAAAAGCTCGGCTTGAAATTGGCTCGGTTGAGTTTGGCTTGGCTCGGCTCGTGAGTGTAGGAATTAGGTTCACCTTTTGTAAAATATAATTACAAAATATATAATAACGAGACTCTCGTTATTCGTAGGAAATATCATAGTACAATATCGGTTGCAATAACTAAATAAAAAGAATATATAATATAATTATATATACCAATCTTGATTCAAGCCGCATCTCTGGTGGGTCCTTCACGCGCACTTGATAGCATCCTAGACTCGAGTATTCCTCATCTTGAGTCTTGAAAAATACTCCTTGACTGCAACAAAAAGAACACTAAAATGTTGACGATTTTGGTTGAGGCACGTGTTCAACACGCTTCCCTTAAAACAGATTTCGCGCCTCTACTAAAGACGACGCGTCTGTCTCCCAGGGTACAACAGCCGAAGCAGTCTGTACTGCCGGAAATGGCCACACGCCCGAGGTTACACCGAATAGAATTATATTGTTTGAACTTGTGGAAAATAATGATATGAAGGTGATGGAATCGAGTAGAGAAAACTTATCTCTCTATAATTCCCAACATATGGATGTTCAAGTCTTCACCACTTCTCTAAGAATTCTTCATACATATTATCTTTCTCTTGTAGTTTTCTCATAATTCAAATGAGTCACATGGCCTCCCATTTTTTCTACAAGAGTTGTGTGTTATGAAGAGTTTTTCTTAAGTGGTGATTTTATTAGAGACATAAAACTCTAATAAAAGTTTCACTTAATTAGTGATTTAATTAGAGCAAAAAAAAACTCTAATAAAAGCTAATCAAGTGATATAAAACTCTACTCAAGAGTTTCACCATATGAAGGAGTTTAATTAGTAATTATAATTTCACTAAATTATAAATTAACTAAATATCCATTCACAAATTTTCCCAACAATCCCCCACATGAATTGAGATTGTTCAAAACACATAAAATTTCCAATGGAACCTCGACAGTTGAGTTTTGCATACGATAGGTAGGTGTTACCCTTTGAACCTTCGCTCATGAAATGCACTTAGCCCACTAGATCTGAGTAGATCTCGATGTCTTTGAACTCGTCTGCCGTTTGTGTAGACGGCAATACACTTAACACAAGACTCTCCCTAGCCGGGTCATCTCCTCATAGTCGTGTCCAATAATGGCCGTGGAACACTTTCCTGGTTCTGCGAGAGCTCTAGGAATTGTGCCCTCAATTCCATTCGAAGCGACCCCACTTCTCTCTAACATAGGTGATTCTCCTTAGATCATTAAAAACATTGTGGTTATCGTGATCTATCCAAATCATTTACCACATATTATGCTTAGCCTCACACTTGTCACTTTTAGGAATGGACTAGGAAGTTTATTAATCTTTATAATAAACTACCTTATTAAATGCGTAGGGTTATTCCCCCACAGTGACCTCGCTTATTCATACAATTAGGTTTTCCTATTGAACTCAATTCTTGGGATCTCCAATCTACTGAGTTAGGTTTCCATCATATGAACTTCATTTTTTAAGGGCTTCAGTCCCATTCCACAACTTGATCTCTAATAAACCCTCAGGTTTTTGGATCCATAACATTAGCAAATAACTTTGCGTATTTGAGATCAGTTGTCATGATGTGTTCTTAACTCGTAAGTTAATTTTGCCTATTGTCAACTTCTAAGACTATAACCTCAGTGGCCATCTGAATCTGGTTATAACATATGTCTTCGTAAAATACGTGTATCATTTAAGGCAAACACATCTCTATTATGCACTACGACCTTTGTGTCCTCCACTTAGTCTTCTATTTGCAATGTTAGATTGGATTACAAAATCCTTATTGCTAAAAACAAATGCAAGACACCCCCACATTTAAGTGTTATTGGATAACATTTAGATGTGTTAATGAGAACCATTTCTACATACCCTTATAGGGTTGTTTCTTAAATGGTTCTTCCCCCACATTTCTTGCCATTTGATCAAAATTTCCGTAACACCACTTATGGCGACATTTATACACATATGATTGAACAAGACCAACCTTATTGTATCAGTGAATTCAACTCATATTGCATTAGCTTACACAAGCTTCCGATCTGACCAAAGCAACACATGCCATTGTCATAAGTTTGTCACCAACTTAGAATATTTCTAATTTAACATCTAGAATAAGCTTAGACAATGAGTTCTCCTCATTAGCTTTTCGAACAAACTTTTAAAAGTTACATGTCATTTCCTTATAATGAATGAAAATTCTCTCTCAACTTTGTCCATACACAAATTATTTTTGTGTTCATACACATTTGAATGTTTAGAGTTAATTAGTCTCCGTCAAGACCCATAATTAACCAAGTACTAGTCTAGCATGCTTTAGACTACAATACTTTAGCTTGTGAACAGAAGATGCATCATTCTGATTCTTCTCAGCCCTAAGGATATCATAATATCACTTTGCAACATTCATCCATTGTTAAGACAAAATAATGAGACTTCATAATCCTAAAACATCAACATTTAGGAAGGTCTCACAAATTATTGTATATAGCACACAGCTAAATTTCATCATTCATTTAAGGAACATACCTTGTTTACCTTTGATCTCCAACGATCTACCATTGACTCATAAGTACTTAAACATAAGTCTTAATCCAAGTCACTTGGTGAACACATTCATCACCAACAAGATAAATGTTTCTCGTCTACAATCACTATTATGTGTGAGATAGAGTCAACTAGATCGACACTCAACAACATGGCATTCATAATTTTTCCATAAGTGATTTGCATACATGTATTGTTATTCATTAGGAGATATGTATATTTAGGATGCTCTCCAAAATGAAGGTAAAATCTCCATATAGATCTAACAATAATCAAGTGGTAGATGCATCTACTTATAAACCTCGCAAGATTTATTAAAGGTATACAATAACATATAGTACTTTTACTTTCATATGTTAGAATTCACACTTGTGAATTTTCCAATGACTTCTAATGAAGTATGTCGACATGAATGTCGTTAGTGTATTTCATCTCAATACACTCACTACGTTCTTTCATTACTCACTCATGATGTGGTTATACATTTGATGTTTCATTTTTTACTTTTAGTCAATGTAACAACTCTCAAGTTGTTTATGTCCAAGTATTTTCATGTACTATCCGTTTAAAACCATATTCTTTTAAACAATGTATAACCGACGTTATAATTATTTTCCACAAAAATAATTTATACGTCACAACCATTATTGATTTATTTCTTTGTAAAAAACTGTATGTGTTATCCGAAGATATTAAACACAAAACAATAAAATACATTAGAAACTAAATCATAAGTGTCAATCCCTTTTGAAATTTAAACGGAAACATAGATAATATGTAGACATCAAATTGCAAAGTGTTTTTATCTTCAACACTTTATAATCTGACCGAAATCTTCTCAACAATATCGTCCCATAGCATGTCTTGAGGTACTCCCTCAATCAGACTCCACGCACTTGTAAGTACAAGTTCCCATTTCATCTTTAAACTTTAAACTAGGACAATTATGCTCAAAACAACACCAAGTTGTTACAAATACTACGTTTAAGTAGTAAACTTGAACAATTAAATTTGTTCACAACAACACCAAGTTGTTTTTCACCAAATAACATTTTCTAACACGCATGTTATAAAAAAATGTTATAACAAGCACACTATAGAATCGAACGTTTACATAAAACATTTTTCTAAGATATAGTTTATAAAATAAATCATTTCTCATCATCTTTAATGCACACATAGGCAATTAAATGTTTACATAAAACATTTCTGTTCATTATGAACAATCTCTAACCTTGTATTCATGATACACATTTTCTAACACACGTGTTAGAAAATTTAAGTCATTTTATATATACAAAACATGACCAAATTAGAGCATTAAATGTCATCAATAAAACTCATCAAATGTCATCATTAAAACTCTACTAAGAGTTTCACATATGAAGAGTTAAGAGTCTTACTAATTATATATTTAAACTCTAATAAAACTCATCAAATGTCACCATTAAAACTCTACTCAAGAGTTTCACATATGAAAAGTTAAGAGTCTCAATAATTATATATTTAAACTCTAATAAAACTCATCAAATGTCACCATTAAAACTCTACTCAAGAGTTTCACATATGAAGAGTTAAGAGTCTCAATAACTATATATTTAAACTCTAATAAAACTCATCAAATGTCACCATTAAAACTCTACTCAAGAGTTTCACATATGAAGAGTTAAGAGTCTCAATAACTATATACTTAAACTCTAATAAAACTCATCAAATGTCACCATTAAAACTCTACTCAAGAGTTTCACCATATGAAGAGTTTAATTAGTAATTAAAATTTCACTCAAATTGATTTAGAAATCACAAATTAAAGTTGGTGATGAACCCACACAACTACACTAGCACTTTATTGTGATTTAATTCTTGAAGCCAATCAAACATCAACTTCAATGTATGACATTTTATTTCTAAATCATACAAAGCACTAAAATCAATGCTACAACAAATTTTTTTTTGAAAGGTAAATCTCATTAAAAAGCACACGGAATGTCCTCGAAACAAGGACACCCGGAAAAAAACAAACGAGATTACATCGCGTCTAACGGATATTTACACCAATCTTTCCAATCTAAACTATTGACATTAGATCTATTTTTAAACCAAAAATACGACGTCATCTTTATGCTCTCGAACACTTCCGTAGCACGCCGCCTTTTATCTTGAAAGATCCGATCGTTGCGCTCATTCCAAATGGTCCACAAAGTAGTAAAAATAATCCCACGCAAGATGTATTTGGCATGCTTGGACATAGGCTGGTTACCGGGAATCTTCAAAAGATCGCTAACATCAAACACAATCATCGGGCTCAAACGACACCAATTTTCCACACGGCTCCATATTTCGGCTGCATAAAAACAACCTGTAAAGATGTGGGTCGATGTTTCTGTGTCCGAACCACATAACCCACAAATAGTATTTTGGAGATCAACACCTCGCTTGCATAACTCTACCTTAGTTGGTAACCGGTTTAAAATCGCTCTCCATACCATGATCTTACATTTTAAAGGTGTCCAGCCCTTCCACTTCATCTGTGAATTTCGGACAGGAGTAGGACAGTGGGAAAGCAATAGTCTAGCACTTCTAACAGTAAAAACGCCAGAGCCGCTTGGTTTCCACCTCCACTTATCAGCACCACCATGCCATTCGAAAACATACAGCTCCTCCATAAGACTGAACAGATCTGAAACTTCTGCAGCCGATGAAGGGGCTGTCCTCCAGTTCCAAAACAACGATTTAACACCATTCACAATACGCAAACGATCCGATATAACAGTCCACTTATGCTTCTCAAGTCTGAATAAATGCGGATATGTTAACCGCAGGGGTTCATCCCGGAGCCAAGAATCCATCCAAAAACTAATAGTAGAACCATCACCCACTATAGCTTCGAAATGGCTTCCAAGAGTGTTTCCAGACCAAACCTTTTTATCGCCTAGTTTAACAATTTGTCTCCAACACCCACTAGCCGAAACCGTACACGGGAGTAACGACCAATTTCTACTAACCCCATGACATCCGATAATAACTTTTTTCCATAAACAACTACCTTCGGTTTTAAAACGCCACGCCCTTTTGAGAAGGAGCGCGTTGTTAACATCTTCCAATTTGGATAGACCTAAGCCACCCTCTTTCTTTGGAGTCGTAATAACATCCCAAGCGATCCAATTAATCTTTTTTTCTTCATTACAACCCGTCCATAAAAATCGTCTCATGATTTTCTCCATACTCTCTATGACCGTCTTTGGGGCTTTATAAAGAGAAAGATAATAAATAGGAAGATTTTCCAAAACCGATTTGATGAGGATTACCCGACCACCAATAGACAAGTTCTTCGCTTTCCAACTTGTTAGGCGCTTATTGAGAGTGTCCAAAACCATATCCCAATTACCAATTCGAGTCATCTTCGCACCCACTTTAATTCCCAAGTAGACGCATGGAAAATCCCCTCTCCTACAACCCAAAACTTCCAACATGCCATCGATCTCCTCATCTTGCACACCAATCCCGAATAGGTTAGACTTATGAATATTGATACGAAGGCCCGTGCATAAATAAAAAATACGAAGGATACGGGCCGTGTTTTGAATATTTTCTCGTGACCATTCGCCCAAAATGAGAGCGTCATCCGCAAAGAAGAGATGATTAATATCCATATTGTCAATCGGGAAGCTAATACCTTTGATCAAACCCACCTTTTTCGCCTTGTTCAACAACCAAGAGAGACACTCCATAACAATGAGAAATAAGAAAGGAGAGATAGGATCACCTTGGCGTAGGCCTTTCTCACTCTTAAATTGGTAAGTGGGAGACCCGTTCACAAGCACAGACGCACAAGTCGATTCAAGAATTCCTTTGATCCACATACACCAAGCCTCGGGAAAACCCATTTGAGAAAGAATAGATAAAAGAAATCGCCAATTGACATTGTCATAAGCTTTTTCGAAATCGATCTTCAAAAGAAACGCCTTCTTCTTTTTTCTTTTAAGCCATTCCAAAACTTCGTTCACCACAAGAGGGCCATCTAGAATGAAACGATCTGATAAGAATGCCGATTGATTCTTCGAAATTAACTTTCCTATCACCTTTTTAAGGCGGTTCACAAGGATTTTTGAAACAACCTTGCTAATCACCCCAACTAAAGTGATGGGCCTATAATCTTTGAGACCCACCGGCGTTTTAATCTTAGGGATCAAAGTTATAAACGCGGAACCACAACCCGGGCTAATTGAACCAGTTCTATGAAACTCCATCATGATCTGAAAAAAATCTTCTTCTAGCGCATCCCAAAAACGCTTAAAGAAGCGGAAATTAAAACCATCGGGGCCCGGAGCTTTGTTTGAACCACAATCGAAAACAGCGTCTTTGATTTCTTGCTTCGTGAACAATGTAATAAGGTTTGTACCATCCTGTTCATTTAGGCGAGACAAACCTACACACTGACGAGCCGGCCGTATATGAACATTTTCTTTAAAGTGAATTCTAAAGAAATGTTTACATAAAACATTTCAAAGCATTTGTATTTTAACCATTTTTAACAATTATGTTAAAATGAAAGAAATTCTAACGCGCACGATAGAAATTTTAACATTTTCACAAAATGTTAATTTGACTTGCTAAAAGCACATATATGGTTCAAATAAATAAGTCATTTCTAATACACACGTTAGAAACTAAACAATTAAAATTGCTTCCAAACTAACGAGTTTCATGAACGTTTCTAACACACATGTTAGAAGACAAATGATTACAAAAATCATTATAAGACTTATTTGTTCATATCAATCCATGGGTGGTTGAAAAGTCTACTTTAAATAGAGACTTAATTAGATACATAAAACTCTAATCAAGTAACATAAAACTCTTATTTAAAGACATAAAAAACTTTACTCAAGAGAATTTAATGTTTACAAAAAACGTATGGTTTACACCAATAATTCCGGTCTAACACACATGTTAGAGAATTTAACGTTTACAAAAAACGTATGATTTACACTAATAAACCCGATCTAACACAAAAGTTAGAAAAATTAACGATTTTTAAAATCGTTTCAAAACCAAATGTTGGAACCAAAACTATTCGTTTTGTTCCATGGTATAGGATTTAAGATTGTATATTAATCTCAAAAATCCAAACACAACAAGTTGTACTACATTCATATTTCCCAAAAAAGATATATATATATATTTATAAGATCATAATCTCTAAAATATTTTTTTATTCTATTATAAATCCTTTCATAAACCCAAAATCCTTATAAATAAGGTTTTAAGATTGTACCAACAATCTCACGAAATCTGTTTTAAGTTTGTAGGAATTAGGTTCACCTTTTGTAAAATATAATTACAAAATATATAATAACGAGACTCTCGTTATTCGTAGGAAATATCATAGTACAATATCGGTTGCAATAACTAAATAAAAAGAATATATAATATAATTATATATACCAATCTTGATTCAAGCCACATCTCTGGTGAGTCCTTCACGCGCACTTGATAGCATCTTAGACTCGAGTATTCATCATCTTGAGTCTTGAAAAATACTCCTTGACTGCAACAAAAAGAACACTAAAATGTTGACGATTTTGGTTGAGGCACGTGTTCAACACGCTTCCCTTAAAACAGATTTCGCGCCTCTACTAAAGACGACGCGTCTGTCTCCCAAGGTACAACAGCCGAAGCAGTCTGTACTTCCGGAAATGGCCACACGCCCGAGGTTACACCGAATAGAATTATAGTGTTTGAACTTGTGGAAAATAATGATATGAAGGTGATGGAATCGAGTAGAGAAAACTTATCTCTCTATAATTCCCAACATATGGATGTTCAAGTCTTCACCACTTCTCCAAGAATTCTTCATACATATTATCTTTCTCTTGTAGTTTTCTCATAATTCCAATGAGTCACATGACCTCCCATTTTTTTTACAAGAGTTGTGTGTTATGAAGAGTTTTTTTCTTAAGTGGTGATTTTATTAGAGACATAAAACTCTAATAAAAGTTTCACTTAATTAGTGATTTAATTAGAGCCATAAAAACTCTAATAAAAGCTAATCAAGTGATATAAAACTCTACTCAAGAGTTTCACCATATGAAGGAGTTTAATTAGTAATTATAATTTCACTAAATTATAAATTAACTAAATATCCATTCATAAATTTTCCCAACAGTGAGCTCGTGAGCCACCTCGATAAGGTTTACATCCTTCATTTTTTTGTCACACATCGCTAAGAAAACAAAAACTAATGGAGTTTCTCCCCTGTAAAAGAAAATAAAAACACTCTACAAAGTGAGCTATGAAGAGATTTCTTTTTAGAGCTTTTTAAGTACTAAATTTAGCAATTTGGTTAAATTAAATTACAATTATGGTCCTTAGTCTATGAAGAGATTCATTTTAGAGCTTTTTAAATACTAAATTTTGCAGTTCTTTGTTAGTTCGAGCTGAGCCGAACCGAGCTCAACCCAGCTCGAGCTCGGCTCGAACTCAATTGGAATTTTTAGGGCTGCAAACGAGCCGAGTCGAATCGAGCTAGATGAGATATGGTAAAAGTTTTTCTTTCTTTAACACAATTTAGAACACAATTTTTGGGATATGGAAAAACTTTTACCATGTCCCACCTAATTTATAACACAATTAAGAAGGTTTCTTAAAGAAAACCTTAAAAATGAATCGCAAAATTGGCCAAAACAGTTGGGTCGAGCTCGGTTCGACTCAGCTCTTTAAGAAACCTTCTAAATTATGTTATAAATTAAGTGGGATATGGTAAAAGTTTTTATTTCTTTAACAAGAATCAAAATAAATATAAAAAAATACCCAAAATCGATTATTGGAAAAAAAAATAAACCAATATAATTTAGTGAGTGTTAATAGTGTCAAAGTTTGTGATACCTGTATATTTAAACTCGATAATGTATAAATTATGTAAATCAGGTCCATATTTCTGGTTCGGTTTTTTGTGGATTACGATCAAGGCTCAAAGGTGTTTGAGAGTGCTTCGGATTGTTTCGTGTTAACGAATATAGCGACCAGTTTGTTAATCTCAAGGTATTTCAACATAGTTAATTGTGTTCCACAAAAATGTATGTTATCGTTTAACACCTTATGGATGGAATTAACTGAAAGGGTCATTATTTATTAAATTTTTTTAACATTAATAATACTAAATTACATACTTTATTTTGTTCTGTCTTATAATGTAAGGAAACTTTTGTAGGCGTTGAAAAAAAATAATTTGATCATTCTGATCAAATTTGATGATGACTATGTTAGTAGGTCTTTATAAAGGAAGATACATGACGATTGAACGAAAGAAAAAAGAACATCATCCTCAAACAGATAAGAAAGTAACCCTCAACAAAAAAGGAAGATCAGATCAAGTCAATCTGATTTTTCTAATGATAAATCTGATCTTTATTATCAGAATCTAGTAAAATCTGATCATCAGAAATCTGATGATCAAGGACATCAGATTTCTAATAAGGAGTTCATCATTCTGATAAAGCAACTTGACAAAATGATAAGGTTCTGTATGAACTCCTAAGTGACTAGTTGACTTAAAAGGAAATGATGAATATGCCAAAAATATTCCTTGATCCGCCACTGAGCCTGGGCCTATTATTTGATGAAAATGATAATCAGAGATGGAAATTTTGTATGAACTCCATTAGGATTATGAGCTAGTAATGAAGGTTGACCTTGATAAATATGGAGATGATGTTGAGTGATCCATAATTTTCTCTAAATTATTTTTTTCCTTTTCTAAATTATTTTTCCTTTTTCTAACAAATACAGCTGTAGTGCACTCCTTATAACGTTAAATGTATATAAACTGATTATTAAAGATGATGTACCTCACTACAAGAAATAGGAGGATCTTGAAATTATATAACAACCACCAATACTTATATAGATATAGATAGATGAACGAATACAGAAATTAAGGAGCAATATCTATTTGATATTATGTGCCCTGGACATACATGAAATAATGCATGAAGAATTGGTGGTTTAAAAACAAATAACATATCAACTTTTTTTTGGGCAAGATGAACTAAAGGCTGAGAGTCAAAGGTCGAAAAGCAATGAATGAATCGGGTAGCTAAGACGCATGACAATGAGAACAATTAACGCAGAGCAATAACAATCGGTTTTTCATATTCAAAACCCCTTGTCGATTAGTATCTTCTCCATGGCTACCTGCGACGTCTCATTGCTCAATACATCTCAATCTCTGCCTTTGCCCATTTATTTATGCCATACGTTCAATACCCAATCGTGTTTCAGAAGATTGTTAGAGTCCAGATTTGCAAATTGTAAAAAAAGGTCCAAGAAAAGTGGGGCGCAAAGCCCTTGTTTTGGTTTGTTTTTGCCCCAGGCTCAGTGGCGGATCAAGGAATTTTTTTCACCGGGTTCCTTTTGGTAGATTTTCACTAATTCTCGCTATTTTTTTTAATTCATATAAAATTTCCACTATTTTTTTCATTTTTTCCAAATCGAGGGGGTTTCCGGGAACCTCCAAAACACCCCCGGATCCGCCACTGCCCAGGCTACTCCAATCGTGTTTCAGAAGATTGTTAGAACCCAGATTTGCAGATTGTAAAAACAAATATATATATATATATATATAGGATTAGGTTCAAACGTGAACAAAATCCCAAGAGTGAACTGCGTGAACTGATCTGGGCCCTTGATTTTTATGATCTTGAGATTTTTAGTGAATGGCAAGATGGTAAATATTTGGTTA
Source organism: Helianthus tuberosus (assembly GCA_030545235.1). Classification (NCBI taxonomy): domain Eukaryota; kingdom Viridiplantae; phylum Streptophyta; class Magnoliopsida; order Asterales; family Asteraceae; genus Helianthus; species Helianthus tuberosus. Next base: position 122,856,975 of record CM060401.1, read on the forward strand.
TTTGTTACTATTTAATTAAGTGAATAAGGGTATATGTGTAATTTACTTTTTAACTTGATTGCATAAATCTCGTTTATCTCCACATTTAGTTTTCAAAATCCCATAAAAATCTCTCTCTGATATATCATCGACATAAAGAAAAGCAGAGGAGACCATCGATCCCTAAATAAAAAACGAACCCTAAATCGATCCTCGCCGTCCGCCTCCCACCGCCACCACCAACTCTCGTCGTCGCCCTTCCATCCTATCGACATCAAACATCACCGCTCCTTCGACGATTATTCTCCTTCCGATTTGGTATTCAATCGATTTTCACTCACACACAATAATCAATCAGGTACAACGGTTACCTTGGTGGATGAGTCTGGAACAGAATTCAAGACAAAGTATTTAAAGGCGAGGCATGGCTTAATTTTGATGATGTTAAGGTGGGTTTGGTCATGGACCAATTGACATATGGAAATCTCAATCTTCAAAGTTTTATTACGGATGCAGTGAAAGAGGCCCTCATTATGCGCGTAAGTTACTTGTCTTGTTTGTTAACGTAGGTTCAGGGCACCGTGGGTGGGTTAGCCTGTCGCCTAGGTGCCAGTCCCGTCTAGCCCATTTTTAGCTGTTTTCGGCCAGTGTAGATTGGTTTAGACAGGATTTTTTGGCTGGTTGGTTGGTTCAGACATGTTTTTGGCGGGTTCAGAAAAGTTTTTTTTTTTCCGGTTCAGTGCGCCTTGCTGCACTCAAGGCAGTTTTGCTGAACCGAGTTGAGCCTGGGCACCTGCCTTGTGCGTCTTTAACTGCATAGTTTTTAGCAACTGAGACAGACTGCAGGAATGTTTTATGACATAATTTATTATTTTTCTGTTTTAATGCTAAATTTTTAAATGTTTATTAGACTTTGCTAGTTCCCATATTGAACTTTGCTTCATGAATCATGATGGTTATAAGCTGGTGAAGAATGTCGATATATACTCTGTCTGCTTCATCGTTGATTTAATTTATTTTAAGAACCAATTTATCAACTCACATATATGTTGTCTTGGGTTAGTATTGGGCTTGAGATTTTTCAAGATTCTTAATATTGAATTTCATATCTATTTGCTTAGAGGTCTACACACTAAATGATTTCTTACGCAGCTCCTGTTCATGAGTCACTATCAAATGGCTATCTGCTTATTACTGCTAGTGGAGGGCTGAATCAACAAAGAACTGGAGTAAGCATTGGTCTGTTCTCTTTTGTAGTTTTTAGTCATTTGTATTTTACTGAATCATTATTTTTCTTTGCACACAGATAACTGATGCTTAAGTGGCAGTTGGAAGGGATTTTCATTTGCTCAAAACTTACTATCGGGTGATATTATGTTCTTTCATCTAGTTGGAAGCTGCAAGCTACATGTAATTATGGGGGGGTGTTTGAATTATGCAAAGTATTAGTTGCCGAGTTTTTTTGTTCAATTTTTTGATTTTGCTCTTTTTTTAATGCGATGTACACATGTGTATTCTGATTTGCTCTGGTTTATTGCGATGTACACATGTGTATTTTGATTTTGCTCTGGTTTTATTGCGATGTACACATGTGTATTCTGATTTTGCTCTGTTTTTAATGCGATGTACACATGTGTATTCTGATTTTAACGCGATGTACACATGTGTATTGCGTCTGTTTTTGTGATATCTCGGAATTTTTTGTGTATTGAATGTGTAAGGTTGTTGATGTACACTTGTAAATTATGCAAAGTATTAGTTTCTGAGTTTTTTTGTGCTATTATAGGAGATGTCGTTAACGAGAAAAGTGGAGATGGAAGGTCGATAAGGATGATTCACATATGAGGTCGATAAGGATGATTTCACATATGTTTGTTTGCTTGGTCGATAAGGATGATTCAGCATACAACGTGGCGAATAGTTGTAAAAGATTATGTTTTTTGTTTTTTCGATTATGTTGGGTTTATTGTTTTTACGAAACTGGAACTTGTAATTATATGTTTTTTGTTTGGTTTGGAAAACATTATGGAACTTGTAATTTGTTAAATATAAAATAGTTTATAGGTATTGTTTCTATGTATGTATTATGTAGCTAATTACACATATGTACGATGTTGAGTACACATGTGTACTATTATATTTATATCCAAGTACACATGTGTATACCGTTGAAATATGAAGGTTACGTGGATCTTAAAAATCAAAATTTGAATTCTGGTGATGAAATCTGAAATAAAAATTAAAATTGAAATCTGGTGATTTGTTGTTTGTTTTGATAATTATCTTATTAATAAATAAAACATAATGTGGATAATGAATTTAAAATAGGAAAGATGTAACTTAATTCAATTATTAAAATAATGATTTAAATCTAATTTTTTATATAATTACAATCCTACCCTTAACAACTAAAAAGGAAATCAAGGGTCCAGATCTGTTCACGCAGTTCACTCTTGGGAGGTTGTTCACGCTGGAACCCTACCCTATATATATATATATATATATATATATATATATATATGAGGTTCTAGAGTGAACACTATTATATTTGTGAACTGAATGAACAAATCTTGGCCATTGATTATAGAGATCTAGAGTTTTTTTATGAATGACAAGATTGTAATTATATTTTGTAACTTCTCTTTGTATTAAAAGATACGAGGGTAAATATGTAAAATGCATTCCTTCATTTTTGGAAACCTGGCAGCCATAATTCCTATTTTGGATTTACAATCCCATTAATCTCGCCATTTTTGTTTCTTTAACTTTCAACCAAACCAATTGTCTGCTCTCTTATATTTGAAGGTTTCATTTTTTTAAACAAATATGTTATTTTTGTTCTCAGGCAGTGTATAATTTATCTAGATTTAATATACATATGTGTACAAATATGTCATTTTTTACATATGTGTATATATGTGTTACGTAAGAAATAGTTCCCTATATACACGTATGTATATATATAACACAACTTTCAAACAAAATATACATCTGTGTATAATAGCAATGCTTATTCTCAACGATTATCTTCTTCGTATACCATTTGATATATTAGCGTTGTACATGTATGTACAACATGAAATTAAGCGAAAACAGTTCACTATGTACACACATGTACATATATTACACAACTTTCAAAACAAATATACATCTGTGTATAATAACAACGCTTATTATCAACGATCATCTTCTTCATGTACCATTTGATATATTAGCGTGGTACATATATCTATAATATGAAATTAAACGAAAATGTTGAACAAAACACATGTAATTAACAGGCACAATGGAAATTAATATTACTAATAGCCATGGAAAATGGATTAAATACCACATAATTCGCCTCATTCTAAAAACAAAACCACAAACAAACAAATTACACATATGAAAAACCCAATATTTATGCTTTGAAAATAGTAATTGAATTTGTGAATATAAGGATTTTAAAACTTAAAAACATTGAAATTATTGTTTTCCGTTATACCAAGTTCATGACGTATCAATTGTTTTTCATTAAACAATTGATTAAAGTGGACCTAATTTGTTTAATGATAATATATGGAGAGTTGCAATTATATAGACATATATAATAATTGATCAACTAAAGATTATAGAAAGAATATCACATACATGATTATAGCAACAATAGTTAATTTAATTTTGGTAACTGATATTCTCTAATTTAGTATTTTAGCACAGTGACATCTATACCCTTTTGATCAAGATGGAAAATGGATGGTTGAGATGAGTTCACTCTGTTCACAAACAAGTATGTTGTTCACTCATGATCCTAACCCTATATATATATATATATATATATAGGGGACCGCTAAAATGAAAACCACATCCAGTTGTAAGAACTGAGAGAACCACTTTCTAGCCTTTAGATCAAGAAGATGGATGGATGAGATTGAAAGTAACTAAAATTAATATTAAATAGATTTTGTCTTATTATTTCTTTAATATTTTAATTCAAAAGGGTAGTATAGTAAAATTACTCAATTTTGTCTTTTTGTCTTTAATATTTTTTTATTACTTTTTTGTTTTATTATATTACTTTTTTTTTAAAGAATTTTTTATTAAAAGCATTTTTTAAATTCAGATTTTTTTAACAAAGCGAGTTTTTTTTGCGCACCGGTTTTTGGCGTCCCGTTTTACTGCGGCGTTTTTTACGTCCCGTTTTTTTTCAGGGCGTTTTTATGCGCCGCATTCACGCCCCTTGTTATTTACACGCCGTTTTTTCAAGCGGCGTTTTTTACACGTTTTTTTAACGCGCCGTTTATACACGTTTTTTTACACGCCGTTTTTACATGTTTTTTTACGCGCCGTTTTTTTCATGTTTTTTAACGCACCGTTTTTACACTTTTTACGTTAAACTTTTTACGTTTTAAGTTTTACGTTAAACTTTTTACGTAAAAATTTTTACGTTTTACGTTTTATGTAAAACTTTTTACGTTTTACGTAAACTTTTTAGCTTTAACGTTTTACGTTAAAAAGTTTACGGTTTACGTTAAAAAGTTTACGGTTTAACTTTTTTTTTTACAAAAACTTTTTTACGCAAAACAAAGTGTATCTCGAAAAAAATGGGGTTTGGCTCAGATTATCCGATAATCAGAAGGCTGCAAAAAGTGGGGTTGCAGGTTCAAAAAACCTACCCTCCGCCGTTCTTTGCCGCGCCATTGTCATAAAAATCTACGTTTTTTTTGCATCATCGCCACCCAAATCGACCATATCAATATCAAAACAGATCAAACCCACATATAAAAAATTTCCACAAAACAGAACAAACCCACATATCAGATCAAACCACATATCAGATCAAAAAATCAAACTTCAAATCAAAAGTTCATCAAAAACCACTAGAAAAGCAAAATCACCACAAAGTTCATCAGATTCTTGTTCGTGACCCACAGATCAAACCCACATATAAAAAATCAACAGATCAAACCCACATATCAAAAATCAACAGATCAAACCCAATTTATTTGAGATACCCATGAAGAAAATCAACAGATCAAACCCGATATGCTTAAACATGCTAAAGCAAGTTCTTGTGTCACAAGCCATACCGGAGGAACACCACCGTCCAAACCCACCAACCGCCGCCGCTAAACCGACGCCGGTCCGCCGTTCCCACTCCCTTGTGTTCCTCTCTCTCCTTCTGCCTCTCTCTCTCTCTCTCTCTTCGCCTCTGCTCATCAGACTTCCCGTTGCGTATCTCTCTCTCTCTCTCGTCGATTTCTTGGACCAGCCGTCGCTCACCACCACCACCCGACGATGGTGGTGGTGGTCCGTTCATCCATTGAAAGAGGGGGTGACCGAAATACCGGCTCCGATAGTCGGCCGGTGTGGCTGTCAGACAGAGGACGAGAGAGATGAGACAATGAATTGAGAAATGAAGTGTTTGATGTTTCTGTGTGTGTGTGTGTTTATTTGGAGAAGATGAGATATGAATTTTGAGAGATTGAGAGATTAGAGAAGATGATATAGATCTGAGAGTTGATAGAGGAGAGGGGAGAAAGGAGAAATAAGAGAGGTTTATAAAATGTTAGTGAAATTAAATGAAGAGAGAGGAAAGATTTGATATTTAGGGTAAAAGACCAAAATACCCCTTTTTCTGATTGGTTGAGGGTGGTTCTCACGGTTCTTACAACTGGAGGTGGTTTTCATTTTAGCTGTGACAACTGGCACCAAACCGGTAATTTCCGTACACTCTAATTATTATTTAATGATTGCAATTATGTGCTTAATGTCAACATTGCCTGATTAAATGCTAAACAAGTGAATTCATGCACGTTTTATACTACAAGAATTACTTTATACATTAATGAACTATGTTGCGTCAGAAATACTAGCAAACTCACCGGTAAAACATAATATGTCAACAACTCTGCAGAAAGCAGTCAGACATTAGAACGGAGGCCTAGGTGTAGGTCCAACAATAAGAATACATTAAAACCCAAGAGTACATACAAGGGTTAACATATAAACATTCCGGAAGCTAAAATAAGCACTAAAAAGCACCCGAAACGCACTTTAAGTGCAGAATTTTACACAAATCAGCAATAAATCAGCTTTTAACACATGAATCTCATGCATAATTTACGTCTTATTATCCAGAATATTTCCCTAAGTGTCGGGAATTGAAAGTGTTACAAAAAGGATACTTAAAAGACACTAGAAGGTGCAATTTAGCACTTTAATGAACCGGTATCTAACCGAACAACCGGACGTTACCCGGAACATCAAAATATTATTAGAGGCATTGTTTTAACATTACCAAGCTAGTTATGGTCCCTAAACATCATATTACATTCTAAAACACCTAAACACACTTAACACTAAATTTGACACTTGAAATGAAACTAGAACTTGTAACTTCCCATTGGAATCAAACTAACACCCCCCCCCCCCATGACCGGTTCTAGACAAGGGACCCACCTTGTGATTTTCTTTCAATTTAATAATGGATCTTGTTGGTACTTTAATAAGCATATGAAGCAAAGGAAAACATGAGATTAGGAGTTTATAAGATTTACTTGTGAACATAAGCTTATTACACATTCAACACCACTTCTTCTCTCCTCCTTCTTCTTGCAATCGGCCGAACCAAACACCCCCATCATCACCTTCATTCACCCACTTCTCATACATTCCAAGCTTGTATTAAGGTGCTAGAAGGTGCATAGTGAAGCTAGGAGCTTTCGGAAGTTCAAGAACCACTCTTATTTGCTTTTATCCACTTCATTCACCCTCTTGAACTCCCCTAGCCTTGTGCTAGTGGTAAGTGTCTTAGATCTTCATACTCTTCATATTTTGGTTGGTTAATAGTAAAAAGAATGGTGAAATAACAAGAAACTCTAAGAACATAAACAAAGTCTTGACATAAACTAACAAAGTGATGAAGTAGTGTTAAAATAAAGATGAAATCATGTTGTTCTTGTGTTGTTATGCTTGTTGAATGTTGATTGTTAGTAAAAAATGATATGGTTCATCACATGGACTTGCTAGATCATGTTTAAAGACATGAACTAGCAAGATGTGAAAGTTAGAGATGTGTAGGATGATGGAATCATCCACACATAAACTATGAACTTGAACAAATAAGTGTTTTCTTGGAAAATAAAGATCAAAGTAAGTTATAATCTTGTAGATCTAAAGATCCATGAGTGGTTTTTCGAAAGAAACAAGTGAAAGTATGAGTTTGTTAAAACTTGGATCTTACATAAACTTAACACATTTTTAGTGGGTAAACAAGTGTAGAAACTCTTGTGTAAAAGGAAAATTTCACAAAGGAAAATTTTTAGGAAATATGACCAGAAGTTGTAAATATTTAAATTCTTTAAAAATGAAGTTTTTAAAGAAGCAATCACACTTTAAAGGGGTAACAAGACTTACTAAATACCCTAGTAAGTTACTATACATTTTTATAAATTTTCAAGTTCATGAAATAGAGAAATCAGTGTATGTTATTGAAAATTGATTGTTGATGATTTAAAAGAAAATAAACATATGTTTTGAAAACATGGGAAACCTCCACTTTTAGGAGAAACTCTGTCAAAATTTCTATAAATTTTGACACTTAGAAAAATATAAGTTTCGAGGAACTTATTCCCTAAAAATGTACCTAAAAACATTTACCAAGGTTTCCCAAACCTTTGTGTTAAGAAATGAGGATTTCTTCAAGAATAAAAATGGATATTAAGTATGTATATTTTTGAGAAAAATATATACATTTATTGATCATCAAATTTTGTGCTAAGTGTATGTAGCATGTATTATACTTAATAGTGTATTAGGACTTGAGAATACACTAAATACTCTTGAGAAGTAAAAACACAAAAGTACACATACAACATACAAGATACATAATTCGGGTGCAAAATGCAAGAAACTTATATTTATTGTTGGGAAAATAATATAAGTAAGACACTTAGTTAAAAATATAAAATATTTTTAACACAAGAATACATATACAAAAATAGTGACTTGTGCTTGTGCGATACAAGTCTAGTGACTAACGATAATAAAACACGTTTAGGTCACGACGTATTATAAGCAAATCCGGTGAAGTTTACGACGCAAGGAACGCAAAGTTGTGAGTTCATGCCCCCCCTTTTCTTTTAACTGTTTTCAGTTTTATAACTTCGGGGGTGAAATACATGTTACAAATACGACAATATTTATAGATGGTATGATACAAAAACAAGAGGCACACTTGGTCATAACTAGTACCAAGTATGATGCGTTTTGAGAAATGATACGAGAAATCATGTCACGAATAGGGTACCATAAGCACCATTAATCGTGTACATACTTAGACCGCAGAACAAAAGGTTAGATCTAATGGGTTTCAGGGCAGCCCCACTCTTGGTGACAACTAGTACCAAGTAGTGTTTTTGTGTCTCCGTCGTGAATCGACAACTAGAAAAATGCCTATGGTTTGGTGACTTCCTATGTCGTGTCACATGTTAATGGCTTTGCAACCCATTAACACTTGATACATACAAAAATACATGATTTATACAAGAATAAGTGACTAATACAAGATACATACCATGTTTTTCATACAAAGTATACAAACGTACATTACAAGAACTGCATGAATTCACACCAACATTATGTTGACGTTTTTCAAAACTTACATGTATTTCAGGTAACTAAAGTGGATGTGCGCGCGGTCTTACTCATGCTTGTGGATGTCGTTTATGTTTATCTTTTAATAAAGTTGTAAACTTTCAAGACAATGCTTTATGCTATCTCATGATGTAAACGCTAAACTTATGTTTTCAAATTATGGAATGTTTGGTATTATATGTTATTTTTACAAGCATGTAGTATGTTTACCTTTCGTATGCAATGAGAACCTTTCATGATCACACCTCGTGCTTCCGCCGCAGAAAGGGGTGTGACAGATTGGTATCAGAGCTGCGATTGTAGTGAACCAGGATTCCTTCTCGAGTCTAGTCTTCAATCTCTAGGATCCTTTCACGAAAACAATTTTTCAAAGAGTTTTCATTGCATAAAACGTCCCGCGACATCCACTACCTGAAACTGTTTACAAGAGTCAAGAAAAGACACTACGAGACTTAGGGTGCACAAGAGTAGCACTTGTCTTTGACTGAGAAATTACTTGCAATTATGTGTGATAATTAGCATATACACATACTAGAAATAGAATACCATTAGTATACGTGACCTTACCTGGAAACAATTGTCACGGCCCCCGGCCCGGTTTGACCCGGTCCAGGTGCCACGGGACATAAAATCCCGTGGTATTTATTTAATTGAGTTGACAGCGGAATGTTTTAGCAGGATCTTTTAAAACTAAAATTTTCCCGATTATTTTATTTCATAATTCGGAATAAAACCTCGATAATTTACAATATGGTGATTTCACTGGAAAATCTTTATTTTACAAAACATGTTTCTTTATTTATCTTAAGCCACTTCCTTAAGCTTGTAGTGCTTCGCAGCACTTTTACTGGATCACAACAGATCACCTGAAACATGTTTGAAAAAGGTTTTGTCAGCGGGGAAATACTGGTGAATCATTCTTTTTACTAAAACGACGTGTTGTTATAATTTACAGTATTAAGAGCGATTACAATGTTTATACATATCAACCATCTACCCACGGTATTTATCACTCGACCACCTATTGGCTATCTCGTTGTCCAATGGTGTCTGTGATTATGGTCATATCACCCCTTGGCTAACCCGTTGTCCAATGGTGACGGTTATCAAGTATTGTATACAAAACCCCGCATACCGGCTGTAAATTGGAGACTACAAAGACTTAATCCCTGTAATTATAACTTTTGAAAACAAATAGGGTTTTGTAAAGTAATTTGATAAAAATAGAATTACTCACATTGCAGATTTACACGGGCATAGTTTAGCCTACTGATTGGCTTGTTAACCTAATTTAAATAACAATGCACACGAACTAGGTTAGTAACTAATATAGCATTTACGATAACTCACGAGATTAAACCCTCACAATGAATGACAAAGTGCGATACTTAAACATCCATCGAGTTTACGACGAATGACAAAGCATAACCCTAATGTGGGCAGCACTTAAACATCCATTGGATAGTTTCAATCGATCGGACATTGAATCGTAGCAGCGATCGAGTTAATACCCGGTATCGTAGCAGCGCCTCGCTATATTGAAAGTAAATTTCGAATTACAACAGTGGGACTTCGATTTTGAATTGAGATTTCGACATCAGAGGACTGCTCGTAGCACGATCTATTTATAGGTGAAATTAGGGCTCACGCGGCCTGCGTGAACCTTCGGCCAACCTTTACGCAGCCCGCGTAACTACCTAGTCTAGGCGTAGGTTTGATTGGTCACGAGTAGACTTGCCAGCTGGTCAACACGTGGCTTGGGAATGTTTATCCGGTCAACCATACATTGACGCGGCCCGCGTAAGACTCTGCTTACTCTTACGCGGCCCGCCTGAGAACCATAAATCTTGATTTTCTTGATTTTTAATGCGTGGTCTGGTTTCAGGGGTTCAGGTTTTTACTTACGAGTCAAATAGGAATATTTTTTAGAGTCTTTACAATAATGGCCTATCTGGAGGAAGAGATACGAGGATGAAACGAACTGTGCGGACTGTGCAAAGAGTTACGTAATTATGGATGCATACATAATTATGGAATTCAATGCACAGAAACCACAACAAGTCTTGTCACGTATAGATTCCCTCAGTGCAAGAAAAGGTCAAACGTGAACACCAGCTTATTAAATACACTGCTAGAGAAATAATTGTTTGATGTCACTTATGTGGTATATGCCTGTATATATATACTACTACTGCCTAGTATGACGATATCAAACAGATTTCTAACCCTATTGTGTTGTGTTTTGTCAGAACATGGCACCTAGAAGAGCTGTGAACGCTCATGATCAACCTCCTCCTCCCTGACTGCCAAGAACTGCTGAAGAGTTGAACGCTCTACTGGAAGAAAGGATCTCCGCTTCTATCGCCCACTACGAGGCGAACCGTACTCAAGACAGTGGAGGACCAAGCAATGCCAGGCGTAATGGGAATGGAGATTCGTCTGGGGGAAACACAACTCAAGGCTGCACTTTCAAGCAGTTCCTCGACTGCAAATCAATGAACTACGATGGCACAGGAGGTGCAGTAGCGTTTGTACGCTGGACGGAGAAGACTGAAGCTACTATCTGCATGAGCAAGTGTACCGCGGATCAGCAAGTCACTTTTGCTACTGGGTTGTTTGTCGATGAAGCTTTGACTTGGTGGAACTTGCAAGTCCAAACTTTGGGTGATGATGCCACGTATGGCATGACTTGGGATGAACTGAAAGAGAAAATGAGGGAAAAGTACTGCTCCCATGCTGAACTCCAAAGGATGGAAACGGAGTTCTGGCACTTGACCATGGAAGGTGCTGACATTAATGGATATACTCGAAGGTTCCACGATCTGTCTAGAGTGCTTCCCTACATGGTGACTCCCGAATTTAAGCGCGTTGAACGCTACATTTAGGGACTGGTCCCAGAATTCCGTGGTATGGTAACTTCGGCCAAACCTCAAACAATCACTGAGGCTGTAACTCTGGTTGTCAGCCTTACTGAAGATTGTGTTCGTATTAAGAAGCTATCACTGAACCCAACAGAAAATACCGAGACGCATGCTGAGTCGTCGGGTGACAAGAAAAGGAAACATGCAAACTTGAATCAAGCAACTCGTAACAACAAGGGTTCCAACAAGAAGCGTGGCCCTAACCCGCCCCAGGGGGCAAAATCTCTTGCAGCCATGAATGACGCTCCAGCTAAAGGATACCTGGGCACTCTGCCCAAATGCAATCATTGCAAGCGTCATCACGAAGGGGTGTGTCGCGTTCCAAGATGCGACAAGTGTGGAAAATTGGGTCACCGCACTGAAGACTGTTGGAGTAAGGGAAACAGGAACGGGAATGGAAACCGCAGCGGTACTGGAAACAACGGGGGCAATGGAAATGGCAATGGTAACCGAACTGGGAATGGAATTGGGCGGAACCAAGGATGCTTCAGTTGTGGAAGCAAAGATCATTTTGTGAAAGATTGCCCAGGGGGAAACAACGTTCAGGCTCGAGCATTTGTGATTGGAGCAAGGGACGCACGCGATGTCACACCTCGATTTCCATGTGTCACCGGTGGGCCTGGTGGGGGAGTATCGTGACGTGGTTGGCAACGTAATAGTCAAACAACACAATATAATAATGCACAGCGGAAGCAATTTAAAAATAAGATACAACCGAATTTATTTATTGAAATCAAAGACACAATATCCGGTGTTTATCCACAGAACGGATCGAAGCAAAATAACATTTATGGTTCAACAGACTTCTAGCATCCTAAGCTTGCGAGACTTTTATTGATGCTTAGGAGATAATCCAGCCAAATTTCGTTTAGTACCTGCATTCAGTCTTTTTGGGAAAATACGTCAGTTTACACTGGTAAATACATTCAACTGACTCATTTTGGAAAATGATTAAAAATTGGTTTGGATGCACGTGGCATAAATCATTTTATTTAACTTGGGAGAATTATTTAATATTATAATCTTGTGAACGAATTACATGTTACTTATGCGTTCAGTAGCCCGAATCTAGTCCGGGTTAAAGATCAATAGACACACCACATCAATGAGTTATACACGGACGGTGTACGCCTACACCCCGTGCTCAGGTCGCGGCTATCTCGTAAGATAATGCCAAGGATATCCGGGACATGGTCATTAACCCCCCAAAGGCTGTAAAGTAAACAAGACTGTTTAAATGAGCCGATCAAATTATTCAACTACCCACTAAGCGTGGAGATTTGATGCCCGATCAAGCGGTACGCTATGTACCGTAACCCAAGCCCGTATAGGGAAAATAAGTTAAAAGTATTTACCTGATGCAAGTATAAATCACAATAAGCAGAATGCACGTAGCTTTTGCTGTTTCTCCTAATCTGGAACGAAGTTTAATATAACCTATTAGAATTCTAACGGGTCTTTTATTAAGCTTAAGCTTAGACCGGCTAGTTTCAAGATACGGTTCGTACGCACGATTAAGCGAAGACCGGGTAGAATGTGATTCAGACCCGACAAGTTTGAAGACTTGTTTAATATGGGTTTATCATTCACATTCTGGATTTTGAGATAAAACTGTTAAGGTTTGACCCGTTTCGGCTAGTTTATGTAAACTTGTTACATAAACCGAACCGGACACGTAATAAGCGTGACGGGTAGTCATGAGAGCTATATACAGGTTTCCTAAGTTAATTATGTCTCAAATATGTTGTGACATCAGTAAGGTGTCTTTCGTTATGCCCGTAATGTGTTTAAACACAAACTAGGCCCCGTAGGGGTAGTTTGGTCATTTAAAAGTTTATAAAAGAGTTTAAGTGATGTTGGTGCATGTTTGTGACAACAGCTTAGATTTGGTCTTTGGATATCTTGTAATTAGTTAAACGATAAACAGTTAGCGGGTTTAGCTTTGTAATAGTTAGTTGTAATGTTTGGGCTAACTAAACCCAACGAATTGGGTGTGTGGAGGCGAATTGGGCCTGTCCAATTCGCAGTCCATGATGGTTATCCTAGCCCAATTAGCAAACCTTGTGTTATATAAACAAGGTTAGGCTTTAGGGTTAAGGTTAATCAGCTAATCAGCCAAAACAGTTTTAGAGAGAGAATTCGTGAAGGACTAGAGTCTTGGACGAATTTGTGTTGTTAGGGATCTTGATTGATTGTAATTCGTTAAGATTGATAATCAATAAAGATCCGGTTTGAAAGTGATTGCTGTTCTTCTACTTGTTTCTGTGATATTCTGATCAAGAGGATTCCGCACTCTTGATTGGAAAGACAATTCTGTGAAAGATCCATACGAATAGGGGACCTACAATTGGTATCAGAGCCAGGTTCTTGATTGCTCGGTTCAGAATTGTGATTGGCAGAAACCTGAAGAATTTCGAAAATTGTGAAAGTGAAAAATTAGGGTTTTCGATTTTATTGAGTTTTGATATATTTCTGCGAATTTGTGGCTATTTTGATCTTTCTGTGTTCTTAGTTTTGCTGATTTGCAGGTTTTCAGGATTGTTCGGGTTGTTTGGTTGACAAATTCGGCTGAACAGATTTGAAGATTCGAAGATTGTTCTTCGTGTTCTTCATAATTTTCGGAAAATTGGACTGATTTTGCTGTTTCGATTTTGCAGGAACTGTTACGAAATCTAGGAAAATCTCAGAAAATTGAAAAAGATTGAATTTCCATAATCTGCCTGGCAAAATTAATAAATTCGCTGACAGGACCTGTGAATTTAACTGATCAGCAAAGTTATCGGCGAAATAAATCCAAAGGCGACTTTGGTAATCGTATAATTTTCCTCAGCGAAATTACTACGATTTTCGGCGACGTTACTGGTCGTCGTAATAGCGAACTAGTTACCCGGCGAAATTAACGGACGAAATTAATCAGCGAACTTGAACTTTGATCAGCGAACTTGTCCATCTGACTAGCGAATTTTACTGTTCCCCAGCGAAATTATCAGCAAATTTAAGGATCAGCAAATTTAAAGTGGTGGAATTTCAGTTGGCAAGCGTCGATAAAATTTCAGTGTTTCGCAAATAGAAATTGATCCGTAGCTCGTTAGACGAAACCGTTTGGACCATTAGATTCCTTGGATTTAAAAAAAAAAAAAAAAAAAAGACTCTGGAAAATCCCGAATACGGTTTTTGACATTATATATCATTGGATTTGTCTATTCGAGACGATTCTAACGGTGTAATTTGATAACCACTGTTTTCGGAGAAATTTTGTACGGTTTTTATCAGTACGGTTACGCTAAAAACGTGTTTAAAGATGGTTAAAATGGACAATGTTAGTGAGACTGTTAAACATTGGCCAAAGCTGAGAAACGTCGAAGAATATTCTGTTTGGAAAGAGGAATTTGAGGGATGTGTGAAAAGTGAAGATATCAGAATGTGGTATTGTATGATTGATGGATACATTGCTGCCACACGACGAGTTGACGGAAGAGTTAAAGTGATTTCTTATGAGATGATGGATGAATCTGAGAAACTTATGGTAGATGCTGAGAAGAAAGTTTTAGCAGTGATCAAGAAGTCCTTGCCTGAGGGAATAAAACAAACCATCAAGAACTATGGGACTTCTTATGAGCTGTGGGAAGCTTTAGAAAAACGTTATCAGAGTTCATCAGGACGGAGTGTAGGAGATCTTGCTTTAGATAAGGTAGCAGATGCTGTGAAAGAAGAGAAGAAGGAGAATGTTGAGAAGGAGACATCAGAAGGGAAGGATACAGAAGTTTCAAAGTGCATGAATGGTGTGAATGAACTTACAACAGAGGTGAAGGTAACATCAGAACCTGTAAGTCATATGTGTCATAATTGCACTGAACTACAAGGTAAAGTTAACAGCCTATTGGAGCAAAACAACATTCAGTCAGCTGAATTAGAAAAGTTAAAAGAGTCAAATGTCCTTTTGATTAAACGAGAGTCAGATTGTTTTACAAAACTCAAATCAAATGAACAAGAAATTAGCAGTTTAACAAGCAAAGTCAATGAACTGTTACAGGTCATTGATTTAGCTCGTGAAACTGTGAAAGAAAAGACTAACGAGCTTTCAGAAAAGTGCACAGAATTGGCTGATGCACAAGCCAAAATTGTTGCACTTCAGGGGAAGTTAAACGATTTTGGGAATTCTTCGTTAGTCAGAACTCAAATTCAAAAAGGTTTAAAAAGAAGTAATGATAAAACAGGGGTGGGGTTTACTAAAGCTTCATCTTCTGGAAATCAAGACTACTCATTTTTACCAACTGAAGATGAGCTAACTGAGTTTGTAACCACTGCACAAGTAGTAGTGGATCCGATAGATGTGGACTTGCCAGCTAGTCCAGTTTCTTTGAAAGAATCTGTTGGGTCTAACGGTACACCTCATAAAGTGGATGAGGATACCAAAGACAAAACGGCCAACACATTTAAAAAGGGATCAAACAGAAAGAAAAGTTATAAGAAGAGATCCTGTTTTAAATGTCACAACATAGGGCATGTGGCAAGTTGTTGTCCTTTGAAGAAAGGTAAACAAAAGGTTGATGAGGTTAAGGATGAGAATCAGGTTGGGTCAAGCAATAGTGTAAAAACAAGTTGTCAGACAAAACCCTCAACTTCGAAAAGATTTGATAGACCAAGAAGTATTTCTCCACAATTTAGTCAATATAGTGGTAAATCAAATCATTTTCAAAGTCAAAATAAAAATTTTGGATATCAAAATCGATACCAAACTGCTGGTAATCGAAATTTTCAACAAAGAAATGGACATGGGGGTTTTTGTAACTCGAATGTTCAACAACATCCAAATTTTTTTCAAAACTCATGGTATAATAATGGGAGAAGCAGGTATCCAGATAATCCACTGAAGTGTGATGGATATTGGATGGATGTACCTGTAATGGATGAATTTGGAAAACTCAAGACTATCAGGGCTTGGGTTCTTAAGACTAACTGAGTTGTTGAGTGTGTGCAGGATGACCAAGAAGGACTGTTGATGTGTTCGACAGTGGTTGTTCCTGTAAAGTGTCTGAGGTGAATTGTAGGTTAACATGGGTAACGAACTATTTACTTTAGTGATGGTTATGATTTTTCTAAACTTCAAATGTGAA
Source organism: Helianthus tuberosus (assembly GCA_030545235.1). NCBI lineage: Eukaryota > Viridiplantae > Streptophyta > Magnoliopsida > Asterales > Asteraceae > Helianthus > Helianthus tuberosus. The sequence goes on from CM060401.1 coordinate 122,873,629, forward strand.
AAACTTATTGTCAGATTGAAGTGGGAGTCTGTTTGTGTTTAAATTTCTGTTTTTGAAACTTGCTCCATAAAAACATAAATTTAGGGGGAGAAATTTCCCTAAGCCAAAAAGAGTTTAGTTAGTGCGTGTGTTTAGGGGGAGTAAGTTATTCTTAAAAATAAAAAAAAAACAAAAATAAAAAAATTTGAAAAATCAAAAACATAAAAAAAATAGAAAAACAAAAATGAGTTATCACTGTGTGAAAAAGAAGAAATGATAGTACATTGGCAAGTTAGACTGTCACACTGAAAATGAAATTAAAATGCTTAAGTGTGATAGCAGCTTCATTATATGATGTACCAGTAGGCAAACAGCATGAAATAATCAACTTACCAATGTGATATAAATCTAAATGAACTGTGTATGAGTGGGGAACACATCAGTGGTGTATGGTTTAATGACCTTAAATCTTGCGTTGATAGATTGCCAAAATCTGAAGTTTTGGGTCTTTATACTGTTATTTCATCTGGGGATATCTTGACTGTCTTTCTGTTCAGAACTAAAATTGTACATGACCCCAGGAAAGAAAGTCACTTGGAATTAGCACATTTCTATTTGAATGTCTGTATGTTGTCCCGATACACACAATTTTGATCTGATTCTGAAATCTTCTCTGACAAAATCGTGTACCTCCTCTGCTGCATCCAGATATATGCTGACCTGGAGGTGCTAGGCAACGACAGCTTCTGCTGCATCCAGATACATGCTGACCTAGCTGTACGTTGTCGCGCTATAGATCTAATACACCCGAAAGAGGCCCTCAAGTGCCCAAAAGAAACCCAATAAACCTATATCAAACTGAGTAAAAACTCATTTGATCTGTATATTATACCATCTCTCCTAAAGATCTATTCTGTTCTCTTCTCAACCTATTCCCAGTTAAGATTTCAGAAATCTGGATTGGACTTGTGAAATATGTGGTAGGGAAGATACTTGCATGATAGAGTGTGTTGTTTATATTTCCAGGATTTGATTAGTATTTATATGGGTGTTCATTATTAAGAAATCAAAACATGATAAAACAGATTATATGCAGCCCTAGGCACTATCAGGATATCTTAAAGGATGAATTCAGTATACTCACCTACTACGATGAATCTTTGTGCATACCTTGATCGCGGGGGTATATCCTGAAGTGGGACACACTAGTATATCAGTAATAAAATTACCTTAACGTATCATACGGTAATGGTACTTGAAATGTTCATGCATTTTGTTTAAGTGGACAAACATACTGGTAATCGTCTTGGACTGCTTTTCACGAAAAATTAAATAAAGAATTATCTAATAGTGTGAAACAGTTTGATTGTGCTGATATGATCTTCTTACCGGTGATTCTCACAAAAACAGAGTGTTTATTGCTTATGTTATTTACTTGCTTTCAAAAAATATAAAAAATCCAAAAATGGTGTCTTTTTCTGTTTAAAATTCTTAACGCACGGAAAACTGTTATTCTTGGAGGAATTGTTACTGATAGGGGGAGACGGTGTTGGAAAGTGAGTTCAAAATTTTAAATCATGCGGGTTATAGGGTGTGTGATTAAAAAGTTTTGCGTGTTGGTGTTAAATTGGAAAATGCTTAATCTGTTATACAGTTTAATAAATCTCTTGAATAATAATAATTTGTTTAACTTATGTTGAAAAATTCTTATGGTTTCTCGAGATGTTTGTTTTATAGTAAACAGATTGAAGCAGTGTGTTGCTGAGAAGTTGCAGTGTTGCTGAGAAGTTGCTGTGTTGCTGAGAAGTTGCTGTGAAGATATGAGAGTTTGATTGGATGCATGGTAGAACCTCCTTTCTACATTGCAGACACAGTTGAAGAGTTTGAAGATTGCTATACATATGCTGAACTGGAGTTTACTCAAACGCTAAAGTTTTTGAAGATTTGGTGATTGGATACATCAGCTTAGGGGGAGTCTGTTGCTGACAGAAGCTATTGAAGCTGAAGCTATCCAAAGACCAAAGACATTGCAAGACTACATGAAGATTGCAAGATGACTGAAGACAAAGTTATTTTATGAAGCTATTGTCAAGGGGGAGTTTGTTGGTGCATGTTTGTGACAACAGCTTAGATTTGGTCTTTGGATATCTTGTAATTAGTTAAACGATAAACAGTTAGCGGGTTTAGCTTTGTAATAGTTAGTTGTAATGTTTGGGCTAACTAAACCCAACGAATTGGGTGTGTGGAGGCGAATTGGGCCTGTCCAATTCGCAGTCCATGATGGTTATCCTAGCCCAATTAGCAAACCTTGTGTTATATAAACAAGGTTAGGCTTTAGGGTTAAGGTTAATCAGCTAATCAGCCAAAACAGTTTTAGAGAGAGAATTCGTGAAGGACTAGAGTCTTGGACGAATTTGTGTTGTTAGGGATCTTGATTGATTGTAATTCGTTAAGATTGATAATCAATAAAGATCCGGTTTGAAAGTGATTGCTGTTCTTCTACTTGTTTCTGTGATATTCTGATCAAGAGGATTCCGCACTCTTGATTGGAAAGACAATTCTGTGAAAGATCCATACGAATAGGGGACCTACAATAATTGCTTTTGTAAATAGTTTACTGCTTTTCTTAAAATATCAAAAATACCAAAAAGATTTCTTTTTAAAAAAAGACTTCCATTTTGAATTGACAAGTTGTTGTTTTTGCATGATAAGATAAAATATTGGTTTATCTTTAAATGTGAAAAAGACTAATGGTTTTTCGAGATACTTGCTTGTGTTGCTAAACAGATTGATGCAGTTATCAAAATGAAGTGCAGAATACAAGTAAAGTTTATTATTTAGAGTAAAGAATGTGTGAAGATGCATGGTAGGATCCTTCTACTACATTGCAGAAAGAGAGATATGGAAGAGTTGGAGCTTACTTGCTTAACCAAGGATTGCTAGCTAACTGATCTACAATGAATGAAAGTTTTGGAGATTGGAAGCATCAGCTAAGGGGGAGTCTGTTGATGTCAGAAGCTGTGTAGCTGACGCTATCCAAAGACCAAAAGAACACAAGATGTTTGAAGACAAAGTTACACTATGAAGCTATTGTCAAGGGGGAGTCTGTTGGTGCATATTCGGTGACAATAGCTTAATAGTTTGATTATTTAGTCTTTGGATATTTTGTATTGGGCTTAGCTTATTGGTTAGTGAGTTTATTATTGTAATGGGCTTGGAAAATGGCCTAGTCCATGTAGGAAGCCCAGTTCACAGACATGTGGTATATAAACATGTTTTGTGATTAGGGTTTTAGGGGTTAGAGAATTTTAGAGAGAGAAAGTAGAGAGAGAGAGAATTCGAAATAGGGTTGTAGTCAAGATCACAGATAGTGGCTGTGAGGTTGTGAGGGTCTTGAGTTGATTGTAAAACTGCAAGTTGGATAATCAATAGAAGACCCGTTTGATTGTGAAAGTCTGTTTCAACTTGTTTCTGTAATAAATCTGATCTAGAGGATTCCGCACTCTAGGTTAGATAAACAATTCTGTTGAAGATCCATACGAATAGGGGACCTACAAGTGACAACCTGAGTTACAGGTCTGATGTAATCAGCAAATATACTCAATTTGCTAAGTTACATCAGTAGGTTAAAGCATGTATGTGAAACTTATCATTTTTAACCAAACTAGGCCCCGTAGGGGTATTTTGGTAATTTCACACAAGCCAAAAAGCTCAAAACTGAAGTCTGAGTTTATCAACCTTTGCTTACTATTAAAATATTATAATTTGCCTCTTATATCAGTAGTTATCAACCCGGGTATGTCCAATATGATTTTAAAACGTACTATGCGTTAAAAACGCTAATTTAGGCGATTAAAGGCCATTACCGGGTTCGATACTTAAATCTGATATTTTTATGTTTCCAGAAGGCTTAAAATAATTTATTTATCATAACTAATCAGTGGCAAAAGGTTTGGGGTCGTTTAGATATGTAAAACTCATTTTATGGCCCGTAAGGGCAAAACCGACAATTACCGAATTAAGCCTACGACTATGAGTTATGCTCAGCCTAAAATTAATTAAAAATCTTTAAAAATCCCAAAATAATATATTACATCAGTGGGTAAAATATTTGATATCAAAAAGTATGTTTAGCTAGGCTATACGCTAATTACGCCATTTTATTAACATAAAACATTAGTTTTGCGATAATGAGCATAACTCTTAATCTACAAGTCAAACTGATGTCAAACTTTGCATACAAGTCTATATATCAGTAACTAAGGTTTCTACACTTTTACATTTTCATAATTCACGTTTTAAGGTAATAAGGGCATAATGGTCAACATATGAGCAATTAACGGAAACATGCATATTAATTGAATAACTAATGAACTGAGGTGTATAATCACAGAGGGTTGTTCTAACGTGTAACCTAGTCCAATTAAAGCTCTGAGGCATTTCTAAAATATGCCTAAACGGGTCAGAACTGAAAGTCAAAGTGAAAGTCAAACTATGCGACTTTCGGTTCCGAACCGGGTCTAAACAGGAAATAGTCGGGTTGAACATGTTTGGACATGTTCTTACACTTATTACTAAGTTATAACAATGATCAAACAGGTTATATATGTTCTAGATAGCTAATTATGCATAAATGACATTTTAAGCATTATGTTGACTTTTTAATTAATCGTTTGACCCGACATTTGACCTGGTTAGGATGGTGATCAGGGGAAACCCTTTTGGGGTTTTATTACCCACATAAATACCAACCTATAACTACTTTTAATTCGAGATATGACTGAGCCATTATTGACTAATCTCGAAGTCAAACCGTAATTACGACGGTTTGACTTTTAGCTAATTAACCTAGCTAAACTCAATTAGAGAAGAAGAAGAATACTTACTGAAGTCCTATGCACGAGATATGATCACTAGGAAGCAAGCTTGAGCTCCAGAATCAATCCAATAATGCAGAGAAGGTGTGTGAAAGAAAGTTGCACTTGAAGGGCCTTATATAGTTGGATCACTCACCATAAGAGCTTGACAAACAAGTCTACAAGCTCCCACAATCGATCAACAGGTGTCCTAGGGGCTTAGGGGATGTTTTAGGGGCCAGGAGAAGTGGAAAAACGGGTAAAGGTCGCGCACATACGCAATGGCAGACAACAACAATGTTTTACGGATCTGGGCATCCCTCGCGTGGCGCGACGGCTGGCAACATCAGCTTATTGATTTTCTTTGCAATTCAGTCCTTGACCCTTCAAACTCCGATTAGGCACTTGTTTTATGCATGGTAAACTCTTATAACTGATCTAGTAAGGCCTTAAAACATATACCCACTTTGCCAAGTCCCCAGGTAACTTTATTTTCACCCGAAAAGTCCTAACTTTCGACGTTTACGCTTTAACACTTCGCACACGAATTTGATCATAACTTTCTCATACGTTAACGAAACTTTATGAAATTTTTTTGGTGCATTCTCATGAGCATAATTGATATTTACAAAGCTTCGGGTTTGTCAAAAGGTCACTCAGAGGTATAATTTGAACATGTTGACACTTTTGGTCCCTGTAGTTTGAAATCACTCACTTTTAGCTTCGTATGATCCATGATTTATTCGATTGAAGGTATGGGCATCGTGTATGGTTAATGTATATTATATTTATTCACAGTTGACACTTAGAATACGTATATTCACATACTTTCCATGTTTGTCAACTTTAGTCCTTCCATAATACTTCTTTCACACGTTTAAACTTTATGACACGTGTCAACATATTATAGGACGTGAATTTCCGAGGTGTTACACGCGAGGACCCTAATGTGGTCACCGGTACGTTTCTCGTTAACAATCGCTTTGCATCCATATTATTCGACAATGGTGCCGATTATAGCTTCATGTCTGTGGAATTTAAACGCATGCTTGGAATATAATCTAGTAGATTAGATATCCCTTATTCCATAGAACTAGCCAATGGTAAACTTGTAGAATCGGGCGAAGTTGTTAGAGGCTGCACACTAGAACTTGGTGAACGAAGATTTAGCATCGACCTCTTACCTATTCAATTGGGTAGTTTCGATGTAGTGGTCGGAATGGACTGGTTGTCCAAGAACAAAGCTGAAGTTATTTGTCATGAGAAAATCATTCGCATCCCTTTGGCAAATGATGAAACTCTCATCGTACATGGAGAAAGACGAGACGCGCCTCTTCGAATCATCAGTTGCATGAAGGCACAGAAGTGCTTAAGGAAAGGATGTGTTGCATTCCTAGCTCACGTTGTAGATAAGAAGGCTGAGGAGCCGAGACTCGAAGACATTCCTGTGGTGAAGGAATTCCCGGATGTTTTTCCCGAAGATCTGCCAGGGCTACCTCCGCAACGACAAGTCGAATTCCCTATAGACTTGGTTCCCGGAGCCGCTCCTGTAGCCAAGGCACCCTATCGGCTTGCACCATCCGAAATGCAAGAGTTATCTACACAACTCCAGGAGTTGTTGGATAAAGGATTCATAAGGCCAAGCTTCTCGCCTTGGGGAGCTCCAGTATTGTTCGTGAAGAAAAAGGATGGAACTCTACGGATGTGTATCGATTACAGGGAACTGAACAAGCTCACTATCAAGAATCGGTACCCGCTATCGAGGATTGATGACTTATTTGATCAGTTGCAAGGATCAAGCTACTATTCCAAGATTGACCTTAGATCTGGATAGCATCAGCTAAGAATCCAAGAAGAAAGCGTACCAAACACTGCATTCCGAACGCGTTATGGGCACTACGAGTTTCTTGTGATGCCATTTGGATTGACGAACGCGCCAACGGTATTTATGGATCTGATGAACCGTGTATGCAAACCATATCTCGATAAATTCGTGATTGTATTTATCGATGATATCCTGATTTACTCGCAGACAAAAGAAGAACACGAGCAACACCTCAGAACCATTCTAGAGCTACTGAAGAAGGAGAAACTATATGCAAAGTTCTCGAAATGCGAATTCTGGATTCGCGAAGTACAATTTCTTGGTCACGTTGTGAATGAGAAGGGCATTAATGTAGACACATCCAAGATTGAAGCAATAAAGAATTGGGAAGCCCCCAAAACCCCAACTGAAGTTCGACAATTTTTGGGCTTAGCGGGCTATTACCGACGATTTATCGAGAATTTTTCAAAGATAGCCCAACCACTTACAACCCTCACACAGAAAGACAAGAAGTACGACTGGGGTAATAAGCAGGAAGAAGCCTTCCAACTGCTTAAAAATAAGCTATGCGATGCACCAATACTATCCTTACCCGAAGGCACTGAAGACTTCGTGGTATACTGCGATGCTTCGCGTCAAGGTTTGGGTTGTGTGCTTATGCAGCGCCAAAAAGTCATCGCTTACGCTTCAAGACAATTGAAAGTACATAAAAGGAACTACACCACGCACGACCTGGAACTAGGTGCGGTGGTATTCGCCTTGAAGATCTGGCGACATTATTTATATGGTACTCGATGTACAATCTTCACAGATCACAAAAGCTTACAACACATATTTGATCAGAAAGAATTAAACATGCGCCAGCGGCGATGGGTTGAACTGCTAAATGATTACGACTGTGAGATTAAGTACCATCCTGGAAAGGCAAATGTTGTTGCAGACGCATTAAGTCGAAAAGAAAGGTTTAAGACCCTAAGGGTTCGAGCATTGCAAATGACTATTCGAACGAACCTTACTACACGTATTCGTGACGCACAACAAGAAGCCATTAAGATGGTAAACCGTAAAGCTGAATACCTCCGGGGTATGTTGAAATATATGGTGCCAAATGAAGAGGGAGCCTTATACTTTAAAAAGCGTATTTGGGTTCCGCTCTATGGTGGTATTCGAGAAGTCATCCTTGATGAAGCGCACAAATCGAGATACTCGATCCATCCAGGATCGGACAAGATGTATCAAGACTTGAAAGAATACTACTGGTGGTCAAGACTTAAAAGCGATGTTGCTGTTTACGTTGGAAAGTGCTTAACCTGTGCTAAGGTTAAGGCCGAATATCAGAAACCGTCTGGCCTACTACAACAACAACCAGGGATACCCATGTGGAAGTGGGAGCAAATCTCGATGGACTTCATAACGAAATTACCCAAGACCCTAAGAGGGCACGATATGATATGGGTGATAGTTGATCGATTGACGAAATCTGCGCATTTCCTACCGATCCGAGAAAAAGACAGCACTGGAAAGCTTGCTGAGATATACTTAAAAGAAATTGTGGCACGTCATGGAGTGCCAATCTCAATTATTTCAGACAGAGATGGACGTTTCGTCTCGAGGATCTGGCAATCATTTCAGGAAGCCTTTGGATCTCAGCTAGATCTAAGCACGACCTTCCACCGACAAACAGACGGCCAGAGCAAACGGACTATATAAACGTTAGAAGATATGCTCCGCGCATGGGTCATGGATCTAGGCGGCAGCTGGGATACTCATCTACCTTTAGTTGAGTTTTCCTACAACAACAGTTATCATACGAGCATAAAAGTCGCACCGTTCGAAGCTCTGTATGGCCGCAAGTGCCGATCGCCCTTATGTTGGGCAGACGCTGGAGATAAACGAATGGTTGGTCCTAAACTTGTACAAGAGACAACCGACAAGATCATGCAGATCCGAGAGCGCATTAAGGCGGCTCGAGATCGACAAAAGAGCTACGCTGATAGAAGACGGAAACCATTAGAATTCAAGGTGGGAGACAAAGTTTTGTTGAAGGTCTCACCTTGGAAAGGTGTAGTAAGATTCGAAAAACGTGGGAAGCTGAATCCCCGATACATCGGACTATTCAAGATTCTAGAAAGGATTGGTACCGTGGCATACAAAGTGGAGTTACCGGAAGAACTAAATGGAGTACATGATACGTTCCATGTGTCCAACCTCAAAAGGAGTCCAACACAAGAAAACGTGATCATCCCTGCGGATGAAGTGCATATTGATAAAGCCTTCCGATTTACAAAACAACCCGTTGAGGTTACCGACTGGAAGGTCAACAAGACCAGGAGGAGCAGTGCGAAACTTGTCAAAGTACATTGGAACTCAAGGCACGGACCCGAGTACACGTGGGAACATGAAGACCAGTTCAAAGAAAAGTATCCCCACCTGTTCAAGAGGACTCCAGCGAGAGTTAGTTCAACCTGAATTTCGGGACGAAATTCTTTTAACGGGGGGAGACTGTGACAACTGGCACCAAACCGGTAATTTCCGTACACTCTAATTATTATTTAATGACTGCAATTATGTGCTTAATGTCAACATTGCCTGATTAAATGCTAAACAAGTGAATTCATGCACGTTTTATACTACAAGAATTACTTTATACATTAATGAACTACGTTGCGTCAGAAATACTAGCAAACTCACCGGTAAAACACAATATGTCAACAACTCTGCAGAAAGCAGTCAGACATTAGAACGGAGGCCTAGGTGTAGGTCCAACAATAAGAATACATTAAAACCCAAGAGTACATACAAGGGTTAACATATAAACATTCCGGAAGCTAAAATAAGCACTAAAAAGCACCCGAAACGCACTTTAAGTGCAGAATTTTACACAAATCAGCAATAAATCAGCTTTTAACACATGAATATCATGCATAATTTACGTCTTATTATCCAGAATATTTCCCTAAGTTTCGGGAATTGAAAGTGTTACAAAAAGGATACTTAAAAGACACTAGAAGGTGCAATTTAGCACTTTAACGAACCGGTATCTAACCGAACAACCGGACGTTACCCGGAACATCAAAATATTATTAGAGGCATTGTTTTAACATTACCAAGCTAGTTATGGTCCCTAAACATCATATTACATTCTAAAGCACCTAAACACACTTAACACTAAATTTGACACTTGAAATGAAACTAGAACTTGTAACTTCCCACTGGAATCAAACTAACACCCCCCCCCCCCCCCACATGACCGGTTCTAGACAAGGGACCCACCTTGTGTTTTTCTTTCAATTTAATAATGGATCTTGTTGGTACTTTAATAAGCATATGAACCAAAGGAAAACATGAGATTAGGAGTTTATAAGATTAACTTGTGAACATAAGCACATTACACATTCAACACCACTTCTTCTTGCAATCGGCCGAACCAAACACCCCCATGTGCACTCACTGATTCAGGGAATTTCAGGTAACATAAAGTGTCACTGGTGATTAACCTTACAAGAGGACTGGACAAAATTTTTCATAGTCATCACATGGTAATAAGGTCTATAAAAGAGCTTTCAAAACTTATGTAAACATTTCTCCTCATAGTTGCAATCAACTGATAAGGAAATCGTCTCAAAGCAGAAGTGATTAAAATGATGTCAAACCACTGACCATTTTCCTAAACTTGAGAATGATGTGATAATCATATATTAAGTTTTATTTCACCAGATATTGTTGTTGCTGTTTTCAGAAAACATTTATTGTTTTTGCAAAGGTTTTTCTTCAATAAAACAGGATATATTACTCTTGTTTTTTTAGAGAATGATATATTTTGTACTTTTACTTGTTTTAGATAGTAAAAGTCTCAAACTCCTGTCAGGTAGTAGAACCCTTATTTTTCTTAGGGTGTTTCTTCCTTGAAAAATAGCTCAAAAGGTAATGGTGAAATAGATAAGGTCATTTCAAACTCAAGTTGTCATCACAGATAAAAGTTTGACTGCTAACTAATCTTAAAATACTTGATTACTTATGGTCTATTCAAAAGATTAAAACACAAAATGAGTGGTCAATATAAAAGGTTTTTATCACCAGGGATATTAAACCACTGTTTATAATCCTGAATGTAAATCTCTGTAAGATCTGCTGATATGTTAATCTTGACAATATGCATCTAAAATGTGTTTTGAAAAGGATGTTATTTTACAGATTTTTCAAAACAGCAGGTGTACAGAACAGCTGTTAAAGATATATCAACAGTTGCAGACCAATCTTGCCTCAAAATATCAAATCACTGCTGATAAATGTCCATCAAAAATGGATAAAAAAATCAAAATAGTTTTTTATTTCATGATTCATGCCCATAACCACTGATATGTTTCAAACATATGTTCAGAAAATACTGTCCACTGCTGAAATTCAACCCCTGTTCTATGTTGAAACAACTGGTGTTCAAAATCACTGATGTTCAAAATCAGTGTTTTCAACCACTGATATGCTATCCACTGATAGTGAAAGTCACCCACTGTGGGCCCATACGTCCTTCTAACAACCACTGATATTTGTACTATCAGTGGTTTCTTTAACAACTGTCTTCCACTATTCATCTTTTGTCAGAGGTTGGCACGTGGTCAGTACTTATCCGTCAGATTTTTGTAACCGCCGCCACGTCAGCACTCACTTTTTTCACTTTATAAAACCCTGCCCTAACACCCAAACAGGGTTTTCACTGTCGAATCGAATTCATAAAAATTCCTTTCTCAAAGCAGTTTTCATCTCATTTCCACAAATTCCTTCACAACCTTCTTCGATCGTCTTCTCCAAAATGACTAAATCGAAGTCCTCCGCAAAATCCACTTCAAAATCATCTCCCAAAGAAGCCTCTCAAAAGGCGAAATCCATTGAAATCACACACAAAACTTCTCACAACCTTCTGGGTCTTCTCACAAAACCCGGCACCACTAATGCTTTCGACTCCATCATTGATATCATGTCTGCGTCAAAGTATAAAACTTTTTTAATAGCAGATGCACCAATTTACTTGGCGACCCAAAGTGTCACGGCCCCCGACCCGGTTTGACCCGTTTCAGGAGCCGCGGGACAGAAATCCCGTGG